>CM036255.1:26082500-27542500 GCA_020698575.1 Bostrychus sinensis
TCAGAGAATGATGGGTTGCTGTGGTGACCTCAGTAAAAGTCTAAAGAGAAGATGTCTAGTAATTTAAACTTACTAGCCTCATTTACTCTTTCTACTCTTTCTCTATATTTTCCTCTATAAGTCCTCTCTCTAACTCTACAATCTCTAGTTCATTCACAAACTCATTTTCGCCTCCTCTGATTGGCCTGGCTCTATCCATCCTCCTCTCATCTCTGCCCTGCTCTCCTCCTCTCCTCCTCACGTCGGGGTCGTCCTGGTGCGGGCCCCGGCGCTGTATGAGCAGTGTGCAGAATTGTAGGTCTGAGCCCAAATGGCCCTTAAACGTCTCTCGAACTCACACTGGCTTTATTGATGCTCTGGAACGTCGCCAGCAGACCTCGGCGCTCAGACAGAGGGGAGAGATGGTGATTGCCCTGTTGATTATACAGAGCAGCCCTACACCTCAGCAAAGGCTTAACACGCAGGCTGCTGACAGACAAGACAAGCAGCTGGGGAAAATTGGGTTTGGTTCTTTTCAAAGGTTTAGATTACATTTACATGACCGTAACTGGTTTCAAATGTGCATGGCTTTTGTTGTGCTTTCTTTTATACAGGTAATATGATGTCGGCTCCTGTGCTACTGTGTGGTGGATGTGTCTGATTTGTTATTCCTGTTTCAAATGCAAAAATAAAGCAATAGCAGTAGCTCCGTACTTATTTTTAATGTACATATAATATGTCTACATGTGTGATGTTATGTCTTTAATGGGGGGGTGTTTTAAAAATCGCTTCCTAAAACCACATACTGTGCCCAATAGGAGGTACCTGTGTGCTCACGATATACAACCTGGGAGTGGCGTCTTGTGGCATTCAGGTAATTTTGTGCAGGCGTTATAATCATTCACCACTAGATGGCATTGTAGTGCATAATTAAACTATTTTTAAGTTATCAGTATTTTGTCTTGCTTGGAGTGTTTTTATGGTACCTGCCTTAGGTCAAAGGATGAAATTCAGCTATTGTGCTAATTCTGGCATATTTACATTGATGCTCACTGCTGATTTGTTGCTGAATGTGCACTGTCCTAATTCAAAAAAAAAAACAAAAAAAAAAAGTTATATATTGCTTGCCTGGAAAATCCAGACTGATATGTCTCTGTGTTATTCTACAGAGAAATATCAGTCTGGTCACCACGCCGTCCGCAGTGGTTTACTCAAATCCCAACCGTACCGTGCATTTTGATTGGTTTATTTAAGTCACGTGTTCTTCGCGAGCGGCATCACTCGTACGTGTCTCCTCACCGACAACTATCAAGATGGCGCACCGAGGAGCCGAGAGTTTGTTTCATTCAGCGGTATGGTATGGTAATGTTGAAATAACTCTCTCGTTCCTCCCTCATGGCTTCACTACTCCGTTTGTTTACTTTCTCACGTTATTGTCGCTTTGTTAACGTCACATCCGCCATTTTCTGATTGGCTAACTCCGCTGCCCATTAACTCGGGTTTGCTCCGCCCTAAAAATCGAATTGATTCTAAGGCGACCAGACTCATCTGCTGGTACAGCGGTGAGTCTGGAATTTCCAGGCAAATATATTGCCAGTATAACTCAGTTTTAAATTAAGTTTTTGATGGTACTGGTGATGCGTAATAAAGTATTTCAATGAAATCCACATGCACATACATTTTTTGTATAAAAAAATTCAATAATTTACTGCATACACTGTAAAAAAAATGCTGCAAAAACTCAAAATCTCAAGTTTTTAACAACTAATATTTTTTGTTCACTTAATTTGACATTCATGTCTAAAAACTTTTAAGTTATACTCTCTATCATTATGTTTTTAACTCATCCTACAGCCAACTTACTATCCATTGTTCAGAAAAGCATTATTGTTTTATTAAATTTAGTATATTTATTTAGTATGTTTTTTATCAATAATACTTGTTCTGAACAATGGATAGTAAGTTGGCTGTAAGATAAGTTAAAAACATAATGATAGTGAGTAAAAGTTTTTAGACATATAAACATCAAATTAGGTGAACAAAAAAATATTCGTTTTTAAAAACTTTAGATTTTGAATTGGCCCAAAACTGAAAAATCTTGAGGGCTCCAGTTCCCTTGAGTTTTCACAACATTTTTTTTTTTTTACAGTATAGTATTTTACTTTTGATGCTAAAATAAGCTAAAAATATCACCAATGTATTGTCCAGCTTAGTTTTAGACTCTGGGGGAGAAGATTAGACTCTGGTGAGCCTCCATAGTCTTCTTGACTGATGTGAAACGCTGATATTACCATGTTATAGTGGAAATCTGGTATGCATGTATATAGTGTGCTTTTAATGACCAAAGGGTTTCGTCTTTCTTCTTTCAGTTTTGGCTGTTTCCTTTTAGGGGTGACGAGAGCGATCCCCTGCCTCCCTCTGATCCTGTCCTCTGCATCCTCTTCAGTCTCACGATGTCCTCTTTTACTACATCCAAAAAATCTGCTCTTTCGTCTTCCTCTAGGCCTCCAGCTCTAACCTCAGCATCCTTCTACCCATATATTCACTCTCCCTCCTCTGCACATGTCCAAAGCATCTCAGTCTGGCCTCTCTGACTTTATGTCCATAACATCTAACATGAACTGTCCCTCTGATGTCCTCATTCTTAATCCTATCCTAAAAAGCTAATAGCCAGTACCATATCCTACAGTGATTTCTTGCTAAGCACACACCTTCAGCCTCTACCAGTGCGCTGCTCTGTGGGTCACCTCCTCAGACTCTCACACGTTGGGGGGCCACAGTCAGTCACATACACTTAGGCGTTTCATCCACTTCGTCCACCAACGTCTGGCCGCCTTTTCTCCGGCTGAAGTGAGCTCAGAGCTACACACACACACACACACACACACACACACACACACACACACACACACACACACACACACACACACACACACACACACACACACACACACAGCACTCATACATAAACATTCGCACATCAATGCACCTACACAATCTGGGCCTTTGACTCCCAAGCAGAGATGTGAGCAAACATCTGGAGGAAAGATCTGCAAAACTCAAAATATGACAAATCAATGCGCAATCTATACGGTCCCTGTGTTTCTAAGCAATATTTGAGGAAATAAAGTCTCAAGCAGTATATCTCAACATCACAGGACACAAACTATTCCGCTCTTTACGATCACATGCTGTCTTTGGGTTCCTCTCATCACAGCCCACTACATATTGTGCCACATGTATTTATTTATCAGTGCTAGAAATTCTAGTATTACACACAGTTTTCACATTCAGAAACGTTAAAGTGAAAGAATCTGTTGTGTCTGTTGGCATTAGATTCTTAAAATGATAATTATTGTATCTGAACTGACTGATCTTTTCCCAGTTTTCAGTGTTAGTTTACAGAGGTTGGTCTCAGCCTGGTCTCGGTTTGCTTTGGTCTTGATCCTTAAAAGGCTTGGTCTCAAACCCTGAAAATCTTTACACTTTCTCAGATCATGCTAGTCTCAGACTAATTTTTGTCTCATTTAGTATGATCTTGTACTACAACATGGCATTTTGTTCGACAGTCGGGGTAAAAAGTAACTACATACAAGTAAATGAATAACATAAAGTATATGTACTTTCTGAGAACACTTTCTAAAATATACTTAACTTGAGTTAAAGGTTTAAGAAAAAACATTTCTTTTACACAAGTACATTTTTAGAATCTTAAAATTAGTAAAAGTATTTTTTGACCTCAGTGGCAAAGGGGATATAACAGGAGTACTAACAGTGGTAGCACAAGTAGTTATAGTTGTAGTAGTAGATGCACTGTAATAGCAGCAGTAGTAGTTGTAGTAGTAGTAGCACTAGTAGCAGCAGCAGCAGTACCTGTAGTTGTAGTGGTAGCAAGTAGTGCTAGTAGTGGTTGTAGCAGTAATTAGTACACATAAGATATAGGAAATAATAAATTTGAATGGTAAAACACTGCAAAACTCAATTACAAAATGTAAATTTTTTCACATCTTTTTGCCCTCAAAATTTATGGACAATGTGTGTACAATATGCTCAACTAATAAGACTATCTCTTCATAGTTAATGTTTGTACTTGTTAAGTATGTATTTACAAAATTTTTATAATGTATATCAATTATTACAACAATTTTGTGGTTTTATTTGATGACTTTGTTGATGAAGTTCCCATCCCATATAAAGCTACTTGTCTTTCTCTAACCTTTATACATATTTTCTTCATAAAACATTAAACTATATGTATGTGCATTGTCTGTGTGCCATCTCATTTTTCTACATATTGCATGCACAAGTGTTCTCTGTAAATTGTGCACATACATTTGATTTATAAGACCGCAATATCCATAACTCTAGTCAAAGTTTGAAAAAGTGCGGCTTTTAATACCTTTCACTGCCGCGACGATATGCAGATCTGTTATTACTGCATAAAATTTTCATCGCATTGAGCCAAAAAGATTAAATATTGTGATATAGTGCTATGAAGACGCCTCGGTAAATAGCCCCACTTTGATATTGGCCCTGACAAGCGTTTGATGAATGACTGGATTTAATAAAATCTAGTGTGGCAGGCCTGATGAAATTTGGGATGCAAACGTATGTAGAAGTATGTCTCTCGACGGGATGGGGGCGACTGAAGGTGCATATTGACCTCAGTTATAATAAGTAGAAGTGTGTGATTGGAAAGAAAAAGGGAGTGGGGGGGTTATAGGGGATTGCGCTTATGAAAAATAAATTTCAAAAAGCCAGCATTACCTCTGCTCAGGCCAGCGCTGAAGCCTTTGCATTTCAATGTGAGGTGCAGTCTCCATTATTTATGATGCTTTACACCTCAAACCCACGGCCTGCCTCATCCCCATAGTAACCAGCTCTGGGTCTTCACTAACCTGAAGAGTGAAGGGAGGACTGACAGAGACGGACGGGACGGGGACAACAGCCTGCCATTTACAACTAACAAACAGCATGGAAATATAACTTATTTAAACTGATAGAAATGTTACTAAATACATATTCCTGGTTGCTTCTTATGCTTATAGGTTCAATAACAGCGAGGTCTTTACTAAACTGTGAGGGAAGAGAGGACTGAGAGACAGGCGGGACAGTTGGAGGGGGGTAAATTAAAAAAAAAATTATAAAAAGGTTACTAAATAAGGTGCTTTTTTCATTAAAGGCTTGTTCACTTTTGTAGATTTAATTGTTATTACAGTCACGAAAAGCAAATTTTGTAAAACATCCCTTTACTTTCACTTAAATAAATCTTGAAGGTAAAAAATACTTTCACTCTTTGCCAAATTTTAAGTTCTCTAAATGAGTGGGTTGATTGTCAGTCTTGCAATCATAAGGTCCCGGGTTCAGTGCTGTTTTGGGAACAAGCAGAAGCACAAGTAGTAGTAATGAAGTACCTGTAGTAGTCAACCAATATGGTGATACGGATTTTTAAAATTCAGAGGAGCTGATGGTCAATAAACACTGCTAATTTTTTGGACTGATATTAAGGGCCAGTTTTTATAATTTTATGAAAGACATTAATATAATACAGCCATTCTAGTTGTTCTAATGTTTAATAAAACACAAACAAATGTGTTAGAATTGGACAGTGAGAACAGCTGAAGATGATTTTGTTTTTTGGGAAACCATTGAGGCAATCTCAACCAAACCTGCTGTGCTTGGGGAGTTACAAAATGCATTTTTGATTTTTTGCTTTATAAGAGATTATGCCAAAGAAACAACAAAAATCTTTTTATTGCCGTTTTGAGCTTTTCATGCCAAGATAAAGTGATTTTGGATGTTTCCTATAAATTACAGTGTAAGAGTCCAAACTGCTACAAGATGGTTGGGGACGCTGGGGTCCTTCAGTCACATGGTTGTCCAGACATGCGCCTGAACAAAAATCTGCATTAAAAAGAGCAAGAATCGGCTAATTTTGTTTACTTTTACAACTTAGTAACAGTACTGTTTTTTACGTGAGTACAAGTTTCGAGTACTTCTTTCACCTCTGACAACAAACCTACTATACAACCTAATCAATAATGTATTAGCTATCTCTGGCTGAGGTAACATTTTGACACGACTTGGCCCAATAACGTGGCCCAATGCATTTAAAACTGAGCTCTTTTTTCATACAGAAAACTCCCCTAATGTAGAGTATGCACTTGTACTACTACACAACAAATGGTGCATACAAAAGTAAATGCACCTATTTCCCTGATGCTTTGTTTACCATCGTGTAGTACTTGATGACCCATGCAGCCAGATACTGAAAGCAATTTTGTTCTATGGTTCCTTCATTGCATTTTTTTGTCATTTCTTGCCATTTCTGCCACTTAACATATGGTAAAAGTGAAATCCGAGCCTCACTACTGTCTCTTTTTTTATACCATATGAAAGCAGAAAAGGCTTTTGTTGATAAAAACCAGTATTACAAAGTCTGTTATTACACCCGTTTAGCACAAAAGACAGCCTTAGTATGTTCTTATTCCCTTATCTGAGCTCACTACAGTTGGCATTGTGAGCCAGAACACCCCTGAGGATCATTTCACTGCATTTACAGCCTTTTGGTGCTAAGCCGCTCCACAAAACACAACTATAGGGATAAAACAGCACACATAAAAACCGAGTATATTTGGCTGTATCTAAACTGCTAAAGAGCTCAAGTTCAAATACAAAAACAAGGGGGGCTGCTGCTGCTGGTGCTGGTGGCCCGTCCCGTCTGTGCATTTAAAGCGTAAAATGAAACTAATGTAATAAGCTGGGAGGGATGGTGGGAGATTTATGGTTTTTGAGCCGCGGAAGAATCTCCATTTCCTGAATTAGAAGTGAACTGACCCCGGCCCTTTAGTAACAATAGTTGGCGTGTAGCGTTAGGACATCTGCCAGACATTACTCAAAACACGACATCAGGCTAAATGATGAAGCTGCTGCGGGGCGAGGTGGTGGTGGGGCGGTTGTAAATTATAATGGTGGTGGCGGTGTTGGTGGTGGGGGGCATCGGTCCATCTATCCATCTGTGAGTATTTGCCGGACCCTCGGACAAAAGCACCGCTGCTGGTCAGACTTAATGAACCCTGCCCTACCCCCCTTGTCCCGCTGTCCCATCCCCCCACTGAGGTCTTCTGTCCTGCTCTACCTTGGTCCACAGAGGCTGTGTCAATGCTAATTTTGAAGACAACCCCTCTCTGTTTCCCCCTTTACCCTCTGTCCCTGTTATTTTTGCTTATTGCCCAATACAAATCCAAACATGATTTTAATGATGATGATTTTAAACTTCTTTTATTCCTTTCTGACTTTTCCGTTTCCGGTCTTGCCACATTAAATTATCTCCTACTTGCATAAAAGGGGTTTGTATTTTTCATTTGGCACAGGTTTTACGCAAGATGCCCGTTCTAAAACAATCTCTCCATTTATCCGGGCTTGGCACAAAAAGTGCACAAGCTTGGAACCACTTGTGACTGATTTGTATATCTTTAAACACTGGATGTTATTGATACCAACATTAACAAATGAACAAACTGGAAGCGATCTAAACCAATACGTCTATGTAGGTTTTCAGCCATCCAGGAGAATTTAGTAAAAAAGGTTATAAGACGTTTTCTCACTTCTTCTTCAAGATTTCACTCAAAATGACTACAAAGTCTTTTGGATATAGTGATGAAACTAGGGCTGAATGATTTTGAAAATATATCTAATTGTGATTTTTTTTAACAGATATTGTGGTTGTGATTAGATTTGCAATATATTTTCTAAAATCAATGTATACTTCACAGTTTGCATTTTAAGCCGGTGATGGAGCATTGACATCTGAGAGAAAATTTGAATATTCACTGCTATAACTAATACAAGCAATCACAGGCCTTTAAGATCATGTTTGTAGCGGTCTAAACTACAGCTGTAGCACAGTTTATACAGATTAAGATCCAGCAGAGACGGGGCATTTTGTTCTTTGCAGTGGACATTAAATCACATAGATAATTGCAGCCTTTGTGATTTGCTAATTACGACAATTAAAAACATTTTTAAAAACAAACTTTGTACAGATGACCTAGTTTAATCTAAACCATTTTATTACAGTTGCAACATGTAATCCAGTTATGGGTCACTAGTGGTATCTCAAAAAAATCTGTAAAAAAAACACACTCCTGCATACAGACAGCAATATGAAGCTACACCTAAACCTATCATTTGTTCCTTGGGCCATTACTGAGCTTTCCAAAAAATTTCACTAGAAGTAAACCAATAACATTTTGAGTTATGTTGCTAAAATGCCACTAGACAAACACACAAAAACAAAACCTCCATTCAAATTCTACTATTACTATTACTATTTTAGTTTTCTTTGAATAGTACAAAGCTTAGAAGAAGGCATGGAATGTAGTTTTTCCAAGTGCATTTTTTAAGGTGTTATACATGATATTTAGCTTATTTGGCTAATTTAACCTAGCCACAAAAGGGTCCTCAAGCCACTGTCACAGTCCCAAACCTGGATAAGTGGAGTGGGTTGAAGGGCAGCTGACGTAGAACAAATGCAAAATGACCTCAGAATGGAAAAAGTGTTGCAGAAGAGACTTATTTAGCTAATTTAAGTAAAAACCAAAGCCTCAACTGCTGGGCACAGTAATAAATACAGACTTACATTTACAATAAAGACTATTTAAACTTGCCCCATCACCCTCTATGGCCCTGTGTCCCACTGTACCTTGTCCCGCACTGATTGTGTCACTGCTAATATTAACAACACCCCTTCTTTACCCCCTCCCTCGGACCCCCCTGGCCCCCCCTCCCTCCTCCTGCATTGGCCGGGAACTGCTGTTGTCCACATCTCACCTCATCCATAGTAGACAGTATTGATTTTCAGCACGGAAAATAAAAAAGGCCATGAATTTTAATGCCTCACTGTCTGTCTGTCTGTCTATAGCCCACCACCGCTAGCGTCGTCTTCACCTCCCCATTCTTCTGAAAGCCAGGCGTGTCTCTGATGTGTCCGTCTGTCCATCCTTTCCTTTCCTCTTCCCCTTTGACCAATTCTCCTTTTCTCTACTTATAGTTTCAATCTCTCAAGTCCTTTTTTTTTTTTCCCCACTTTTTGTTGCGATCTCTTATGTGTTTTTTTCCTGAGGGGAGGATAGATGAGACGCAGGGGTGTGGGGGCAGGTGGTGGTCATCTTCCATTTCCAAGCGAATACACTGGCAGCCTTGTTAACTAATCTGAGAGGTTTTTTTGAAGGAATACCAATACGTCAAGGTGTGTTTTCAAATAAAACCATTCTTACCTGACTACATGAGCTCGCTGTGTTGAAAAATATGTTTATAAGGCTTGACAAAAATCAAATTTTGTGGTTTGAAATAATATTTTACCGCAACAAAGCCACTCTACAGGGAGACTGGGCTCATGTCCCAAGTGGCCATAAGGTGTACAGCCCAGTCTTTAGATGCTAATAACATTTCTATATATCCCAGTTGCAAGGAGTAATGATGGCATTAAAAATACATAGGACATCTACATGTGTGTTATAAATGTTAACGTGTTTGTGGTGATTTAAGAGCTTGTTTTTAGTGAACACAGCTATTGAGAAGAAGATTTACATGGACTTTTAAAAAGCTATTACAGATGTGTATTATAGGGGTTTTTCAAATAATAAAATGTCCAAACCTAAAATAAGATTAGGGGAATAGCCCTTTTAGCCCTGCACAACTAGCCCTGGCTGCTGTCCAGGATGCCCCCCCCCCCTAAGCCCCATAGATGCTGGGACAGACTCCAACCATCCATGACCCCTAAGAGGAAAAAGTAGAAGATGATGAATCAACGAATGCCCCGAACTACCACTTAAAGTCATTATAAAATATTTAACTTTGATAATTACTAGGTTATTGTTCTAAAATAAGTCAAAAAAACATTAACAGTAGTATCTCAAGAGCACAATATTGCATTTCAAGATTCTTAACATTATGCAAAATCAACTTTTTTTTTTTTCTTCTGCCGTGTTGTAATGTCGCCTGATCAAAAACAAACCTGGAGTTGTGTTTTGCTTCATTCACGCATGTTTGAGTGATCCTGTATTCTCTGGCAAGGCTGTTCTGAGGCCTCAAAACACTCCGCCTCTCCCACAAACCAGCTCTATTTCCACTGATTCCTGAAAACTATTTTAATTTTTCAGTAAAATGGCATCATACAAAAAGTTTAAGGAAATAAAAAGCTTTTTTTCTTGGTTCTGTTCAAATTAGCATAACAGAACTGCACTCTGCTGGTCTCCTTATGGCAGTAGTAAAGTAATTATTTTTGTCACATTTATGATTTTTAAGGTTGGAAAACATGCAATGCTATAGAGGTGACCAATATTAGTTAAAAATATAAATAAAAGCATAATATAGTCCCTTTAAGGCATATGTAATGGGACACAAAATGCCTTTTTATAGGACACAGAAGTCCAAATATTAAAAGCATTAACAGCAGTATTGTACAATAGTTTAATAATCAAGATACACAAGAACATAACCCAGTACTTTGTGTATCTGTACCACAACCCTGTATACATGGAGAGGCATCTGACATAAAACCCCTGGCAAATCAATTAACAAATCATTGCATGCTTCTTCCTAATCTGGAACCAATACATAACCTGTTAGTTAAGTCCATTTATATTTTCTTACAGACCTAAAATAATACTCTCTGAATTTCTTTGTCTTGGAGAATAGACAAACTAAGCACTGGTGAAGAACAGTTCAACCATGTTTCTATTGTAGCATATATAAAAAAGAGATTTATAACCTATAGTTATACTCTTAAATCCAATTCAGACATTTCTACTGAGTGTGTTCACAGACAACAGCATGTCCCAGCAGGGCTGCCGCCGCTGTTCCCCTGTTCCAGAAGGGACATGAGAGAGGTGTGAGTTTGCTATCTGCCACCCAAAATGTTGCAAAAAACTACAAATCCCACCTTTAAATAAACAAGCCGTTCTCCTGTGGTTTGCAGGATTGTCACACATTTGATTTGGGAGACTGCTTCAGACACTTCCTGCCAAACAACACGAACTGGCAATATTCAATAAAAACCCGACCACTTTATTTACTCCAGTGCATCCCCCTAAGAGGTATTTTTTCCATTTTTACGCATATTCAACAAATTGATCTTGTCTGTGTGTGTTATTTTGAGGTTAAATCCAGCGCTGAAGGAGAGGGGAAACTGTACCACTTTAACGAGTTGGAACATAGTGATTTGAGCACTCAGAAAACGTCAAAGAAAAACGGCAATTGGCATCAATGACAGGCCGCATGCATCTGTCAGCGATCACTGCACATCATGGCCGACAGGCAGAAACTGTGCGGGCAATTTGTGTTGAGTTTTTGAGATGGTAATACTGGGGTTTGACTTTCGTATCGTCCATATACAACTTATGGCTTAAAATAACAGTGTTTTTTACCCACAAGCAGTAATAAATGACTAAAGTATCAGGTGTGGATTTCAATGGACAGCTCAATGCACACAAAATCAATCATTTTCTAAGCTATGTTCAAAGACAGGATGTTAAAGGGTGAAAAGTAAGTTTCCTTTGTTGTTCTTCTCAGTCTACTTTTACTGTAGTACATTTTGTAGGATTTTTTTTTTTTAATATCTAAATGAGGAACAGTATTTTTAGATCTTGATGACAAAGTGGGTAGCACACTGTAAAGAAAATCTGTAAAATTGACAGTAAATTACTGGCAGCTGTGGTTACCAGAGTTTTACCATAAAAAAATCTGGTAACAATATAAAACTTTACAATGAATTACCTTAATTTTTCCATTACAGTATCATAAAACAATGTTTTTTTATGCAGATCCGGGACTGTGAGTCATAGACAAGGCAAAACAAGTACTTAGTTCAATGTAAAAGTCACCAGATTTTAAAAAAAAAATTCCGTAAAATTCTGGCAACAACCGCTGCCAATATTTTACCGTAAATGTTACAGTTTTTTCTTACAGTGTACTTATACTTTGCAACAAGAAGGTCGTGGGCTTGAGCCTAGCTTTGGGTAAGTAGTAGTAGTTATAGCAGTAGAAGTCGTAGTAAAAGTAGTAGAAGCAGCAGTAGAAGTGGATTTTGCTGTGTAGTGATAATACAGGACATTAGACTGGGCATAGAGAGCCACTCTTTAGTAGTAGTAATAGTAGCAGTATTAGGAGCAATAGCATTAGTAGTAGTAGTAGTAGTAGTAGTAGTAACAACAACAAAGCTACTCAACAGGGAGAGTAGGCTCATATCCCAAGAGGCCATAAGGCGTACAGCCCAGTTTTTAGATGTTAATGACATTTCTATATGTTCCAGATGCAATACGTAATGATTAAAAATACATAGAACATGTGTGTCATAAATGTTGATGTGTAATAGTAGTAAATATTAGTAGTAGTAGATTTTGCTGCTCAGTGACAATACATGACACTGGCCAAACAGCATAGAAAGCAACACTTCTTTACACATTTATCAGTAGTAGTAGTAAATTTTGTTGTACAGTAATAATAGGGAAACACAAGATAAACAGCATAGAAAGTCACTCTTCTTTCATACATGTAGTAGTAGTGATAGTACTGACAGTAGTGGTAGATTTAGCTTTACAGGCACATGGGTACTGTTAAACGATACCCATGTATATAAATGATACCCCCCTCAGCAAGGAATTCTGCACCAAAAAGTGGTCTTTTATTCAATATTATTTTGTTTCATGATTGTAGAAGATGAATTAGCTCAACATAGGTATCAGAAAAAGTATTGCTCAGGTACCAGGTATTGTTTTTAAGTACTGATATCGAAAAAATCTGAACAGTACCCAGGCCTACAGTCACAATACAGGACACTGTATGAACTGCATCTCTTTCACACACGTAGTACTAGTAGTACTAGTGGTAGTAATAGGGACACTATCCAAACTTCCTTAGAAAGTATGTATTCTTTCAATACAATGGCAAGGTTAAATTCATTCCAGACATACTTTTAATCTTATGTTGAACTCAGGGGCCGCTCTCAGCTGCTGGCTCCACCTCCAGCCTCAGCTTAGGCTCTGAGGAGGTCAAAGAGTCTCTCTCCATTTTGCCGGATAACCTTCAGGCCGTCTCAATCAACAGTCAATTGGGATGCTTTCAGAACTAACTCCTGCCTATTATCAGCAAGAATGCCACAAACATAAACACCGGGTTAAAAGTCAGATGCCTGAAAAAATTGGTTTCCCACTTAACGCATCCTTGGACGCTGCTGTTGTCTTGAAGGAATGCTAGCTTATGCTATTATGTGTGTAGAAAAAAAATGCACAAAACTACTAAGATAATTGTATGTTTACAGACAATAATGTGAGAGGAATGTGGGAGATTTTTATTTGTATTATTCGAGTGGGTGTTTGTTCTTCTGGCGGTGTCCTCCATGGGCTAGCAGGCAAACAGAGGGACAATGGAGGCATTTTGTAGTTAAATGCAAGCATAGGTATTGTGGGTAAATTCATTGTGTGCGCTGTGTGCTAACTCGAAGGACAGTAATTCATAAAGTGTTTTTCCATTAAAAATGTGAAATTAACTTGAATCAAAGCCAGTAAGGAATTAACTTTGCAACAATATAGCCATTCACCTTCTGTAGCTTCAATAAAAAACACAAAATGTAATAAATTTTAAGGCCTTTATATTTTAAAAGTGTGCTGTAACCTCTACCCTCCAAAACCATCACTTTTTGGAGCTTCAGGAGCCTCCCAAAATTCAGTTAAGGTCCCTGTTCAAACTCAATGTCAAGTCCACCGTCTGCGTGTCTGTCTGGCAGAACTGACCCTTAGCCCCTCCCACTCTGACCTTGACCCTGACCTGAGACCGTCCCGGGACATAACCACCACAGACCACCCCCTCCAACCCCCAACAAAATCAACAACTGGAGCGGCCGCAAGATGAAGCTGAAAAGGGGGGGGACTGTGACCTGACCCATCACGCCACCTGCACACGTCCTATACACTGGCAAGAATCAAACCCAATATATCATTTTAAATGGATGTTTCTGCATCTAAAAGGCTAACAATTATATTTACAACAACAACAACAAATCATAGATCAATAAAATATCATTGTTACAATTAGGGATGAACATTTGGTTAATTTTCTTTAATCAATTAATTGGAAGACTTAACAAACAATTATCGATTAACTGTTAATGACTGGCTTGACATCACCTATCAGTACGTTTTATTACAAACAATTCAAAGTAAATGAACTATAAAAAAAGTGGCTTTTTTAAACTAAAGACAAGTTATGGGCTTTTAGGAAACGGCTGCTTAATTTTATGTTTAATTTGCCCTAACTCTCCAGTCGTACTGTACCTTTACTCTACTGTACTTCATATCGATTAATTGTTAGTATAATATGTCTTTTAATCAATTATGGCCATAATGTAGATTAATCGATTAACCACGAACTCCCCTCGTCACAATCCATTGATTTGAAACTTATAAAAGGGAACACATTAAAACAATAATGCAACTGTGTTTCCCATTAATTCTGAAGACTATGGTGGGCCCACCATAATCTAATTTCATTCCTCATAGTCTAAAGCTGAACTTAAACACACAAATATGTAGAAATAACTTTCAAACTATGCTAATAATCTCTTTCATTTGTATGGCTTCTTGGGGGCCATCGTGAAACAGGAAGGATAACGCTTCTTTCAATAGTGCAGTGCACCCGATAGATGAAAAGTAGAAAAGATATAAATTGAAAAATATCTGAAGAACATAAAAAATGACCCAGCCAGAAGTTTAAGACGTATGTGCTGGAATAAAAGTACTGCTATTTTCAAATAATATCACTCTAACAGAAGTAAAATCCAAAAAATGGTAACCTTAATATCCAGGACAAGTATTTTGTAACTACTACTATTCCTGCTGCTACTACATCCCATCCAGGCTCAAACCCAGGACCTTCTGATTACAGGGCAAGTCTGCTACCCACTTTGCCACTGAGATGAAAAAAACTTGATCGGAAGGAAAAAATTTTCCCTCAACAGTTTAAGTATGTTTTTTTTTAAAATGTACACAGGGAAAAAAAAATACTTTGGTAAATTATTTGAGCAAAATGTAGTTACTTTCCAACCTCTCACTGGTCAAAATGACCAACTGTCTCCTGCAGGACGTGTCCAAACTGATGCAAATGTCTCTGATATAAATATGGAAATGTGTTCTGAGTGCCAGATGGACAGAGGGGCGGACTGCAGCCTGAGTCTGTTTGACCTTTTCCAACGTCCCGGGTCAGCGGACCGTCCAGTCACTGGCCGACGTCTCAAGATCAAGGTTAAGGCAACAGGGAGGCCACATTATAGGACTATAGGGGGCTAATACTAAAACTGTTCATGTATTTTGTTTTTTGGTGATGTGGTTATAGATTCAGATTTCCTTTTGAAATCAAATATTAAGCTAATTATTAAGCTTATTAAGCTGACTATCTATTGTTAAATGGGATAGGGGTCAAGCAAAAAACATGCTACACATTTCTATTCCTACATTAATTACTGAGTTTTTAAAATTTCTCTTATTTTGAAAATCTTTGAAGTCCCTGAGTGTTGAGGCTTATTGTGAGCAGTCTTACTCAAACTAATAAAATTTCCAGGTTTAATCACAGATTAAATCGGTTCTAACAACAGACAGGCTCTCCAGAATGGTGCTGACCCCAAAATATGACCCCCATCCCATCCCCAAACAGCAGCCCCAACGTCCTGCCCTGACCCCGGGATAAAAAATGAGCATCCTGGCCCCTGGACCGTCGGCCGTCCCGGGACTTGAACTTGAGACTTGACACAACAGCCTGGCCAGGCGTGGACAGATGAAAGAAGAATAGGGGCTGACGGGACACTTGCATATGAATGGGTGGGCCAATGGGCAGGGGAGGGGCCTGGGCTAGGGGGCTAGGGGGCGAGGGTAAAGGTCAACCCCCCAGCATCACGTTTGTCCCTCGCAGGCCGCTCCCGAACTGACGAGCAGACAAAGGAGATGACACGGGGCGCTGGACAGGCGGCTGCCCCACACCGAGAGGGGGTAAAAAGGGGAAAAGGGGAGGGCGCGGGGGACAGAGAGACACACGAGCCGGGACGAGCTCACAGCAGGCAGATGCACCATGCAAAAGACTGAGGCGCAGCTAAAAGACAATAACACACGCGTCCACCCCGAGCGGGACGGACGCCAGGCACACTTAGGGCCCCCTTCCTCCTCAAACTGCCCCGCACATGAATGAGCACATCTACATCAATATTTGAATGGCAATAATTCACAGTTTGAAGAAAATGAAAACAACACAGAAAGGTCTTGAGAGGTCTTGGTTCTTGGATCACAGCGATGCTTCTCTGTGCTGTTGTTCCATGTTACTTATATTTTTAAAACTATTTTTTCTTTTTACCCCTTCTCTATTTATACTTTTATAAATTATTTTAAACACTTTCTAGTGAGTCTGTCGTACAACCAGAAGGTCTTAGAAAGTAATATTAGTAGCAGCAGCCAGTAGTAGTAGTGATGTGCTTCTACTTTCTAAAATACTTGCAAGTGCACACTTTTCTTTTTACTTTTACTCAAGTGAAAATTGTACTTCTACTACTACACAAGTAATATAATTTTGAAGTTGCATTACTTTTACTAGAGTACAGATTTTTGAGAACTTCCTCCAACTCTGCTATCAAAGGTTCTTTTATTTACGTATCCTAATTAAGCCTAAAATGAGAGTATATCAATTAGGGTGTATAAGATTTATTTCCATTTTAAAGTTTTATTTGTAAGACTTCAGAACTAACCAAATACAACGGACAGTGATTTATCGAGCTGAAGGGACATGGAACTCCTTACCAGGATTTTTGTTGCTGGAAAATAATAAAAAAAGGTTTTCAAAAGAAGTTAAAACTTGATAATTTTGATTATTAGGAAGATTTCTAATGATACTGAATAATGATTTAGTTTTGTTGTAACTACTGAATATGTATTGTAGTGTATAATTCATAAGAAGATAATACAAACTTTACATTCTTTTAGTTTTCTTTTCTTTTGGCATGGTGCTGCTAAGAACTATTGTATGTCTTGTATATTGTTATTGTGTGTGAGAGAAGGTTGCAGGGCATTGTTGATTTGAGAACACGTCCTGAATCGCAGACTTTCTCAAGTGCAACCCTTTTAAACCAAAATACCGTTGTCACTCCGAGTTAATGCTGCAGACTCCTAAAACCCAACTTTATATTGAGTTAAAGTCTGTACCTTGCACAATAGAGGTCACATTGATTCTTTGTGCCGGTCAAGCGCCTTTGGGCAAGACAGCAATTTCCTCTACTAACTACATACCCTGACCCTAATAAATGTTTAATTTTACAAGTAATTAAGATTTACACAGAGGCCATATTCAGGAACAATGGACTAAGGACAAAGAAGAGATCTATCATTTTAACGGCGATATCATGATGTAATGACTTTTATTGTTCGCAATTATGCCTCCGGTCCTGACGGTGTCCTTAAAGCTCGCTCCAACTTTTACGCAGACCGGGTGGCCTTGGATAGATACCTGCAGGTTTTAAATATCCCAGTGGTTCTCAGGGTGTGGTACAAGTACCGATGGTGCTACATGGGCTTCAGAAACTGTTTTATTCCTGTTTTACTCTAGTTGGGGCTTACATTTAAAGTTTAGTACTGCTTAGTCCTGGTTTAGTCTGGGTTTAGTCCTGTTTGCATATGGATTAGACATGGTTTAGACCTGGCTTATTCCTGGTGTCAACCTGATTTTGTCCTGGTATAGTCCTGATTTAGGCATGGTTTAGATCTGGTTTAGTCCTGGTATAGTCCTAGTGTAGACCTAGTTTAGAGTTTACAGTCTGTACTTGGATAGAAAAATGTTTTCTGCAGCGGTACTTGGTGTGAAAAGTTTGAGAATCACCGAAATTTCCAAAACAACATAATGTAAATGGCTTATCTCAAAGCCACTACCACTGTATGTTCTTCCATTGGTCTGCAAGTGGTTGTTTGAAAAGCTCGTGAAAAATGACATTGTGAATAATAAGATGTCAGCGCATTAAAAATGTATAGAAAGGTGCGAATGATCCTATAAACTATGACTGCATAATATCCAGAAAACATGCAATAAGTATGTTGAATATAGCAGTAGAAATTATTAATCTGCAATGTCTATATCGCCTTTGGCAAAGTGAATACTCAATGACTTTCTAACATATAGGGAGGTGGGAGGCTCTGCATTAACTTTTACTGCTCACTTACATTTCTCTGTGATTTAAAGCTCTAAATGGACGAAGAGTTGATGCACAGAGAACACCTTAAGAGTTTAGCCATTTTTGTAGTTGTTCTTAAAATTTGATTATTAATAGGCTTTCTTTTTCTTTTGGCTGTTCCCTTCAGGTGTCACTTTCCTCTGCATCCACTTGTTTGACACCCAATAATTTCTCTGCCCTCTTTTACTGCATCCATAAATCTCCTCTTTGGCCTTCCTCTAGAACTCACAAGCCTGCATACATTTGTGCCAGTACCAAGCTTGGGTAAATAGTGACGGTTTGCGTCAGGAAAGGGCATTGTTATACCAAATGAACCTGCAAATGAACCTGCAAACCTACAAACAAGGAGGCAGAAGATTTGTTGTGGTGACGCTGGAAAGGAAAAGCCAAAAGTAAGAAAGGTTTTCCTCTAGGTCTAGGGCTGTCTATTTCCATAATTCAATTTTTTTGGTGCGCAAACCTGGATTTGACCAGTCTGTAATGTTTGCAAGCCCTGAAATAATGAGTCAAAACGCAGTGGTTTAGTGACAGCCATCCTGCTCCACTGTTGAGTCCATCTAAAAAAAAAAAACCCAATGCTTTGTCTTCCTCACTAATGCCTGGCTGACTGACGGACTGTCTGACAGAGCTGCCATCCCGCCATGTTCCCTGACCTCAACAAGAAGCCGCACACAAAACAACGTGATGTGTGTGTGCGAAAACGAACATGACTGTGGTCACCGGTGGTCCCTGACTGCCTCGGGGCCAACACCAGCTAAATGTACCCAGTGTCTGCGTGTGCTCCAACAGCCATGCATCCATTCAGATAGCCCCCATGTTTAAGCTCTGGTGCTGTGTTCACTATCACCACCACCACTGCTGCTGCAGCATGGGAGATAGATAGGAGGATTGGAGCAGGCCGGGGTCCTTTTCAAACCCCCAGAGAGTAGAATCGGACTGAGTAGTGGGCCTAAATGCAGAATCTCCTTAGCTTGTACCCCCGAGGGACATGGACACAGCACCATTTTCTGGGAAAGAATCATGGCGCCTGAGCAGATTTACCATATTCATACCACTCTTTACAGCCGAGGAGGAGGATCTTTACCTGTCCCATTTTGCTAGCACTATATGCGGCTGCACCGGCTCGTACGGCCACTCAGATCCCTTGGGGGAACCATTAAGGAGGAGAACCTCGCTCTCTCTCTCACCCTTCCTCCCCCCCTTTTTCCTTTTTCATATGAAGTATGAAGCCTCCCTAGTTCGTTCCATATCCCGCTAATAAGGCAGCGTAGTTCAGCCAAGGCCAGAGCTAAAACCCACCAATATCGCCTAGCTCTATGTAGAAGTGGCAGGAATAAAAAGGGGAGGGGGGAAGGGGCTGGGGGAGGCCGTAAACAGCTATTTTCAAGACACAGGCCCAATGACGGATGTGGAGCGGCTAAAAAGTACAGCGGCGATCGGTGAAAACGTCCCAGATTCATATCAGTGTCTTTGATTGAGGCACAGAGAGAGACGGAGAGAGGACGGTTTGTCAGATGTCAACATAGGCGCGAGAGCAGTGGGGATTTGGAAAAAAAGATTTGTTTAGATATGTGTGTGAAATGGCATCCCAGTCTCGGAAATCAGACGTCTCCATGTAACCTCCATAACGCAGCGCACATTGAGGAGCGTAATGTCTTCTGTTTTGATGGATCGAGGCGGTTTATGACAAAACCAAGTGATTAATATTTATGAAAGAGATTTATCAATGCTTAACACCGAGGTCTACGACAAGAGAGGGAAGACAAAATGGACTAAATGTAGCTTTGCTTTAGGAAGGGAATGGTGTTGGACTTTGCCAGTGTTGTCTTGGGAATTTACTGACAAGTGATGATAAAGCAATTATATGTTTTAGGACACTGAATTACTGTAGATCTCAAGCTCCTAATCCCAACAAAAATGTCTTCTGTGCACATCTTGTGGTTTCCTAGTGTGGCTACTTCAAGGTCCCCTATTTTACTAAATCGACTTTCTTGAGCTTATAACCATGTTATAATGTTGTTCCTGCCTAAAAAACATGAAGTAGTATTTTGTTTAATTCATGCTTGTTTAATTAATCCTATTTGCTTCTTCTAATGCGCTAAAAACACTCAGTCACACAGCTCTATGCAGACAGATGAAACCAGGAAGTTCTCCTGTGTGTTTCTAAAGCCCATACACCATCACTGGACTCATTCTGATCATTTCAGGGATTAAATTTCTGTCACTATGAAGCAGTCAGCTTATTTCTTTGTTATTATTATTATTATTATTTGTATTTTGTTAGCCTCATGTTGCTAATAGCCATGCTAAATAGCCATTTTATGCTCTGTCCATCCCCTACTGTTGCCGTTCATCAAAGTAACAGCTCCCCAAGAGAAGTTGTTTTCCATTGATGTACATTATTTTAAGCTATAAAATGTGAAATACTAATGAAGAGGTGTCCAAAAGTATTTCAAAAAGCCTGAAAAAAAGCACAATATAGAACATTTAAAAAAAAAAATGCACTTTTGGGTATAAAAAACAAAGTGAATGTGGAGGTTAGTCACCATTAATATTTGTCATTTACTATTTAGAAGTGCTGTGTTTTATTTGGATGAATAATTTTAAATATGTAACACTGAACCAATCACAGCTCAAGGAAGAGATGTTAATGGGAAATGCATAAAAAAGACTGGAGAATACAGGTTTTTGGATCATTACGGTAAGAAAAGGCCATCATGTGGTTTTTGAAGACAGAAGAGATTTCAGTAAATTTAGATCCCATCAAATGTATTTATAATAGGGCTTTATAGTCAACAGAGTTATGTAAGTGGTAATGAAAACAAAATATTGCTGGTGAAAGCCCTTTGACAGTGAGGCCATTTAAAATGTTTCTGCAGTGTGCAGTGTTTTGTGTTTATTTGTAGTTATTATGCTGTTTTGTCCCTGAGTCTGCATTTGTCCTAGCACATTCGTATCCAAAATGAAGAGGTTACAGTGAGGAGCCCGGTCCTCCCCACAGAGCAGCCACCGGACAAGAAGGGAGGGGCACAACAGATTAATTTCATTCACTCCTCCACTGAAGGAATAGAGGCAGAGGATCATAAAAGAGGATAAAGACGGAGAGAGGAGGGGCAGCGATAAGAGGCAGAAAGAAGAAAACGGGATAAAAAAAAAAGCAGTTTTTTCATGTTTTATCAGATGTAGTAAATGTGTGTACAGTGTGGGAGAGATGGGAGCCGTGGGGCGTGGAGACGATTATGTTTGAAACTGCTCGTGAGGATCTGAGGGTTTAAGGAGGAATAAAACTCAACTTTACAAAGGTGCTAAACTACTTTACATCATGCAGAGAGGCTGAGAAATCCTGGACCAGAGCAGGGAGTGCACTGGGGGAGAGGCTAGATCTCTGCTTCTACAGACTAGACTCAACTTCACTCATTCACATGGGAAATTACACGGTCACAAAAGCTCGGCTGCACATAAACTCACAATCAGGTTAGATAGACAATAAATAAATATCATACTATAAAAACAGCAAAGAACATACATAGTCATAAGTTCTACACTGCATTATTCTCGGTAGGGTCCTGTAGCTTCACTGATAGCACTCCTTTACCCTTTCTTTTTTGTCATGTGAAGCCAAATAAAGATATTCAAAGATTTTAACACTGACAGTTAATTAAGGACTTAAAATAACTAGTTAAATCTATTTGGAATTTGGTATATTGTGCTTGAGAATAGTTGAGTTGAGAATATTCTACTTCTTTATGCTTTTCTATGACATCGTGTGTATCACAGTCAACCTTTTAAGTTGATTGCAATGAATAAATATCTGTGGTTTTTGTCCTTTTGGGATTTGTAATTTCTAATTCTGTATCTTTTCATTTGTTGTTCAGGTTACCTGTCTGTAACAAAAAAATAATGTCCCCTTGGGAATAAAATGAGGAATTTCTGATTCTGATACGATGTAAATGCACCCATCCATCCTTACTTGTGTGCAAAGTAACCACTATCCTTAATTAAAACATCTCCATATTTAGATGATTTGTCAAATTCTTAAACTTGGTCTGACCCTGAGCAGGCTATGCCATCTGGGAATTGGTTACTTGTTCGGTAAACTGGACTATTTATCAGGTTAAAGAACTTCCACTCTTTGTCAGATGTTGCTCTTCTCATTCCTCTGTGATGTCCAATAAACTTGCCTGAACAATTCAATCATGCATTAATCTTATCATGTAGCCTTAAAGAGTTTGACTCATTACATAAACTAAGCAGGTTTTTAATACAGTAGTAAATAAAGTTACTTGAATATGTCTTAGGTTTCTGTTTTCAGCACCTGCCAAGAGAAGACCTTGAGATATTTAGTCTGAAATCACCAACCCAAGAAGTGAGTTACTCAGTTGAAAAATTCATACATTATACCAGTTTCTCCAAAGTGCGGTGAAATCTCGGCTCATTGATATTTAACATATTGTAAAGCACTCACAGCTGCTGCCGGCCGCACTCACTCATACCTACACCCAAACATCATTAAAGATGCATCGTATGGAGAAGATAACAGACGAGTGTTTCGGTCAGATACAAAGGTTACCTAGCAACACAAAGGTTACTGGACGAATGCGGCGGACATTTTGGCTCAAACCATGTAGAACCCTGGACATACAGTATGAAGGAGATATATTTAGTTATATGATTGGATATAGTAATAGTAGCAACGTATACAGTTTAAAGGGTAAATTTAGCTTTTATTTATATTTTTAAAACAATCTTGGTCACCTCTAGAACAGCATTGCATGTTTTACAAACTTTATAAAAACATAGCATTTCCAATAATTACTTCACTACTACCATAAACAAGCTGGTGAAGAGACCAGCAGATGTAGCAGATTTTTGTATGATGCCATTTTAAAATAAAATGAAAAATGTCTGAGAGGAATCAGTGAAAACAGAGCTGTACCCTGTTTTGTTTTTTGTTTGATAAATGAATGAGAGCAGACTGGATGTAGAGGGCTTGTTGATCGGTCAGTGCTTCCTGGAGTGGACGGGGGCTCATGGAACCAAGCATTTTGAGGGCTCAGAAACTTAGCGCCAGTGACTACAGGATTAGTCAAACAGGCGTTAATGAAGATCAGCACATCTCCACATATGTTTTTGATGAAAGAACATTATAAGCTTAAAAAGGTTTATTTTGCTTGACTTTACATAGACATTTTTTTTTCATTTTCACTTTTTTATTAGGCTACTGTGTTGTTGTTAGTGATGAATTATTCACCTATGCAGTTTTCAACTTGCTTCACCTCTTTCACTACGTTAAAAATTTTGCATTTTGGCCAGAGGTGGATGAAGTACCACAGCTCATTACAGATAAATGAGCTGACTGCTTTATAGTGACAGCAATTTAAGCCCTGAAATGATCAGAACACATCCAGAGACAGTGTATGGGCTTTAGAAACATGCAGCAGTACTTCCTAGTTTTACAAGTCTACGAAGAGCAGTGAGACCGATTGTTTTCTGCTCTTGAGAAGGAGACGCGCTCGGCAAACAGGATTACTCAAACATGTGAATGAAACAAACTACTACTCCAGGGATATTTTTGAGGTGCAAACAACATTATAACATGGTTAAAAGCTAAGAAAAAGCATTCACTCAGCTGGTGAAGCCCATTGAGCAAACATTCATACAAAACCTTTCACACAGCTACTTAGTGCTTGGTCCATTTGCTTCAAGTAATAACTCTCTTTTCCACATTTCCTGTTTGTCTGCTATATTTGTCTAATACAAAAAACACAAGTGAAAATGCACTACAATATCTTAAAAGAGGGAAAAAAACATGCAACTTCTCCTGGCATAAACATACTGAGAGCCATTTTGGAGCGGCTGTAATTTCCCACAAGTATCTGGACACAAGCTCTAATGCATGAGATGGTTTGGATGCTTTTTGAGGCTAAAACACTTCACTAAAAACAGCTGCTCCTGATGTGTCTATTTTGTTGTTTGAAGGTGTAATTTTCTTATTCGTCATAGATAAGTGGACAAACACAAATGGTACACTTTAAGATATTCTCAGCGGCTTCACTGCGGTCTAATGGCGCAAAATGAGTGGCCTGTCTGAAGCATCGGGAGTAATGATGAAGGTTTGATCTCTCCGTGTTTTCGCTGTCAAGGGATAATTTCTTTGCATAAGTGTAGCTCTTATGACTGAAACATCCCCTGCCATCCTTAACTCTGTCATTTTATCTGTCAAAACACAAGACCATCAAGATTTCTGTGTCTCTATATTTAAGTTATCAACAGCAAGGGAAAAAAATGGATTACTATCTCACATTACTGTAAATTGCTGGTTACATAAAACAGTACATTTTCCATTGTGTAGCTATTCATTCATCTTCTTGGGCTTGTGTGGAAGAATATCCCAGCAACTATGAGCTTTAGGTACACCAGGGTACAGTTGGTCGTAGGGCTGACACAGAGAGACAGCCATTCACAAAAGGCTATTTAAAGTCAAACATTTTTCTAAACACATGTCTTTGGACGATGAAATTGGAGAGAACCCACAGTAACACAGGGAGGACATGCAGACTACACTCAGAGATTGTAGTTGGCTGGCCAAGGATTGAGCCTACACTATATTTCCAAAAGTATTCACTCATCCATCCAAATAACTGAATTGGGATTATGGTGTGGGGTTGTTTTTATGAGCTGGGCTTGGCCAATTAGTTCCAGTGAAAGGAACTCTGAATGCTTCAGCATCAAAAGAGATTTTGGACAATTCCATGCTCCCAACTTTTTGGGAACAGTTTGGGGATGGCCACTTCCTGTTCCAACATGACTGCACCAGTGCACAAAGCACGGTCCATAAAGACATGGATGAGTGAGTTTGGTGTGGAAGAACTTGACTGAACCTGCACAGAGTCCTGACCTCAACCTGACAGAACACCTTTGGGATGAATTAGAGCGAGGACTGTGAGCCAGGCCTTCTTGTCCAACATCAGTGTCTGACGTTAGTCGAGAATGTCAGACACATAGAAGTCTGACATAGAGAGATGCAAAGTGGGCTGATGTCATATTAAGCCCTATGGATTAGGAATGGGATGTCACTTAAGTTTATATACGTGTAAAGGCAGGTGAGCTAATACTTTTGGAAATATAGTCTATATTCTTGTTGCGAGACAAGCAGGAGCGCTAACCACTCTGCCACCATGCAACCCTACAAAGCTCCATTGTCAGTGAGTTTGAAACTGAACTCAAATCTCCTCCAAGCTTTTCATCAACAGAAAAAGCAAAGTTTGGGTATGGGTAATATTAAAACTTCTTGGACTGTTTAGTTGGAAATAGCATGTTATTTATTTATTCATCTTCTGGTCTCGTCTGGCAATTATGTGCCTTTTCTTCAAATAATAAACTGAAAAAACAATGTTTGGGCATGAGATAGGACATTTAAGTGAAACTCAGTAACTTTTTTTATCCCAGATAAACAATTTCGGAATATATGTGATGGTTAAATCAGTTATTGTGGGGTAAACAAAGTGTCCGGCATCTCCGCCTGTTATCTCTGGGCCAAAAACGACACTTGCAAGGATGAGCATCACCGACCCGGTGTCACTGAAGTCTTGAGGATCGCAGAGGGAAAAACTAAAGTAAAGCCGAGCGAGGGATCACGCAGGAATGAATTGGACTTGTGAGTATTTATGATAGTGCTTTAGTCCGAAATATAGGTGTCACTCTGTAAAGAAACATGAGGCAAAAACAGCAAAGAAACAAACAAAGTTACTGAGTTCTACTTTAAAGATAGGACCAGCAAAAGTTACCTTTCTGTTACGTTTGGCTTTGAGTGGTTTGGGTCTGACTTTTTTTAACCGTTTCAACAAAAACATAAGTTATACCTTGACCTGTGTACTACAAAAAAAAAGTTTGTTACAGGCAGATGGTACAACAACACATCATTTTCTGTGTAACATTCAAAATCCTGCATTTGTTGCTTCACATGCATTTTCTAAGACCATCTAATTTTAGATAGACCACGCTGCTTCCTACTTTTGAGGCTAAATGCGTTGCACGCTGGGTCCACATTATAAAAAAGTATATCCTTGTTTTGCAGAAAAACACAATAGCAGCATTTCATTATGGCGCCTGTTTTGGTGGATGGATAGTTCAATTAGGGCTAGCATCAGCTGTAGAGCCTGGACCAAAAACACCTTCTAAAAGCCCTTGAGCCGCGGCATATGTGGGTGAAAATGAGTCCGGGGGTAAGTGCCTGTACATCGGAGTGGGAAGGGGGCTAGTCGCAGATTGAAGCACTAACCAAAGCACTCACATTTATTAAAAAGGGACGAACCCAGCGCCTGTCCATCCTCCTCCTGTCCCCCCGCCCCAGTCCCATGTCCCTCTATTGTTGTCACTTTACTTCTGTGAATACATCTGACCCCCCCTCCTCTCTCCTCCCACCAATCCTGCATGATATTAAGGTTTTAGCTAAAAAAAAAAAAAAAAAAAATCCTTAATAAGACAAACGCAGGAAGGACGTTTTTTGGAGGTAAATTCACCCCTCCCCCCTCTTTGACCATACATCCTCTCTATTCTTCACACGCCCCCTCCTGTCTTCCCCTGTGTCTCAAGTTCATTACCATAACTCCTGTCCCGTAAATTAAATTGGGGGGTCGAAATCTCTCCCTCTGTTCCCCCCAAAATGCAACTGACCACCGGCCAAGGGGTTGTGTGGTGAGAGAGAGGGGACAAAAGAGACGAAATCCAATCAAACTAACCCCACTTTTGTCATCCGGGTTTATTACCTAAATGTATTGGATGCATTGTTGGCCCGCATGGGTTGGTTTTGCCTAGAAACAGACGCAAAAGAAGCACAGTCAGCATGTTTACGATGTAGGTTAGGAAAACTTTTAGAAAAGATGGGCTAATGTGACAAAATTGTGTTTCTGTCCCATTTTGAGCTACTAAGATACTAACTTCACTCACTAAAAGAAATGAGTAGTTTAAGTAGATTTACCATTGTGAGATATAAGAGGTTGTGTTGCTAAATGGAAACAGCATTTACCCCTGAACTAGAAGATCTTTAAATATGAATCCAGGTCTGGGCACTATATTTTTTTTTAGGAGTTTTTCCCTTAACGAGAAGGAGGGTCTAAGGACAGGGGATGTCCTGGGTCTGTTTACAGGTTTGTTAAAAGAAAATTTAAGACCCTTTTAGGACTTTTTAATGCCATTTAGATTCAAATTTAATGCCGGCATCGTCAATATCATAACAATAAACTGTATAAAATTTACACTTTTCTGTACTGGTTTTATTTTTAAGCCGAATACAGATGAAACAACTCCAGTGATGGAATAAAAAACTTAAATACTTAAAAATAAAAATGACTATTACATTTCAATAATAGTAAATTGTAGATACAATTATTGTAGCATTGGAACTTAAATACTTAAAATTAAAACATACTTGACAAATTTAAGACCTAGTTGAACAAAATGCAATCCTTACTCATATGATTTAATTCTTTAAAGGCCTTGATTTTGAAAACATCAAATTTAATACCTTTTTATGACTTTTAGGAACTAGGGGCTACTTTGTGTTTAGTTTAGTGTAGTTATTGTTTGTGTTTGATTGTGTGTTTATGTTTGATTGCGTGTTATGTCAGATGAACAGTTTCTAAAGCCCTGACAAGTGTTGTTGTGATACAGTGCTATATAAATGAAACTGAAGTGACTCTTGGACCAGAGCCTTGTCAGAGGTCTACACTCTCTGCTGGCTTCTAGTTTTTATTTTTCTTCTTTTTATTTATATTCTGTGTATTCGTACATTGATACACATTGCTTTATTCACAGCCTTTCTCCACAGTACTGTATGCTGGCGGGCAGACATAAAACGTCCCTGTGGCGCCGCACAGAGAGATTACATTACAGCGACGCACATAAACATGCAAACACTCAAAGAGCAAATGTAACTGAGAAAATACAGAGGAAACACTGCACCTCTTATCCGCGGCCTTGTCAGCTTCGAGGAGCCAGACGCACCTCAGTCAAAGGGTTTTGTGAGAAATTTATTCACCGGATTTTGTTCATTAACTTTCAACTCCCTACTATTCACTCAAGATGTCTGCGTGGCACAAAAGACCGGCACTTGAGTATTTTTACTGGAAAGAAGAAGGTGACAGAGTTAGAGATACAAAACCGAGATATACAGGGAGGAGAGAGAAATAAATGCTCCTCACTTAAAGCAAACAGTGGAAAAGAGACTTTGCATTCAACATATGTTTAAAGTTAGATAAATAAAAACCTTTGTGTAATATTTGTATAGTAAAACGCACTTTAATCACTTCTGGTCTTCTTTAAAATCTATTATATTGTTTTACTCATCTCACTGTGAGCAATGACATTTCTGTGAATGAGTCGAACAATTTCCACAGAGGGTCAGAAGCCAGTGTTTCCTTTGTGCCAGTCCCAAGCCTGGATACATGGAGAGTGTTGCATCAGGAAACGCCAAAAGTAAATTAGTCAATCAGGAAAAAATTGTGTCTTTTTTTTTTTTTTACTGGGAATGCCCTTAAAGCTTACTTTTTGGGGGATATTCTTAAGGCTTTTTTGTTTTATTGTGTAGTGCAGTTGAGAAGAGAAAAGAAATGATAGGGGAGAGACATTCGGCAAAGTGTCAGAGAAACCCGCGACACTGAGGCAGGTTGTAGTTGCCCTGCATGTGCACCACAGATCTAGCATCTGAGGTGTACTGCCGCACCTTACAGCTTAAATCTGAGTCAAATGTATGCCCGATGTTTGGACATGAAATCTGCAAAGTCCTAGGTCCCATCCAAGGTTATGGGATTGATCTCCTAGTCCTGTACAATACATAAATCCTCTCCATCTGAAAAAAGCTTGTATAAGAGGAATTGTGACTCAAATTGATGATTGCGAATGAATGTATATTGTCTATGTGTTAGCTCTGCAACTGTTTAGAGTTTACCCATCTCACGCCTAATGTAGTTGGGATAGGCCCAGCCCCACTTTACCAGCGGTTCCCAAATGACGGCTGTGCGCAGGTTGAATATATATAAACCTAAATAATGCTGATGGGAACAGATTTTAAAATACAGGCACCATATTACTGGGAAAACACTTCTCTGAAAATTGAATATGCTTGATTGTTTAAATCTAAATACACATTTTTGTGAAACATTATTCCACTTTTTGCATAAATTGGTTGGGTCCTAAAGTATGTTTTGAATATTTCTCTCAGTATGTTACAAAAAAAAGTAAACGCTCTGTCGCCTGTTTAACTCAATCCTCAGCACAAGGCCCAGTGTGGCTCCTGGACTGTGAGGTGCTCAGAAACACCCCTGCAGAGTTTTCCTATACAGCAGGTGGATGAACATGTCTGGGGTCATAGATATACAGATTACAGAGTGCTGTTAATCTTGATCTGGGATTAAGAGAGAAAACATTTAACTTTCCTCGCTGTGAAATGTATAGAGAGTTAAATCTAGATCCTATTCCCGAGGGTACAGAGGTCGAGGAAACCAATTTGGCACAAAGTTTTAAGCCGCCTTCAATCTGAGGTGAACTCACACTGACAGTAGCTATATTAAGCTGTCCATGAATATAGAGATCGTTTTTGTAGAGTTTGAAAGTCTGTAACAATGGGAGCTAGTGGCTGAAGAAAAGAGTGGACCAAGGAAATTGTTTGTTGGTCTGTTACCTTTTGGCTTTTCCCTTTCCGGGGTCGCCACATCAAATAATCTAACCCTTATGTGCAGAGACTCTTTTTCACATCAGATGCCCTTCCTGACAACCCTGTCTATTTATGAGGGCTTGGGACTGGCACAAAAAGTACAATGGCTTGGGATTTTTTGTGGTTGATAGCAAGCTTAACTCAAAAAGTAGTGGTCAGATTTTGATCAAATTTCTTTAAAAAAAAGGCTGGGCCAGGGAAGAAAAGATCTGTTTTTAGTGTTTCTGAATTTTATATGACAATTCAAAATTGCGAGATAGGTTTCAGATACTAATGATCTAATGTAACAGACTGCATAATTTTCCTGGTTCTTCTAAGGCGGAAATCTAATTACTCCAAAATTATGGAGAATAGCATTTTCTTTTAATGTTTGGTAAATAAAATCTCAGAGACCACCACATCTGAGACTGAGACAAGACCGAGTAAAATTGGATTCAAGACCAAGACCAAAACCAAGTAAAACTGAAGCCGAGACAGAGACAAAACCAAGACTGTAAAAAAAAATGGTCTCAAGAATGGTTTCAAGACCTAGACCAAGACCCGTCTCACGCGCTACAACGCTATTCACTGTATTGAAGACATTCCAATACAGGTTTATAGACCGTGCACGACAAAACACTAACTTCCGGGTTTCTTGCCGGAAGTTACCTCGGTTGTTTCTAGTTGCTAGTTCGCTCGACTGAGAACATGCATTCCAAAAGAAAAAAGCAGCGTGGTTTTGGCCAAAAAGGGGTAACTGTCGCTGCTGTGTTCCTCTGTGTACGGGTTCTGCGAGATGTAACAGGTGCTGTAATAGTCGCCGCTTCCCCAAAGACCCAAATCTGCACGGCCAGTGCGTGGTCAAAAAGGGACGCAGTTCTAGCAGCTTGTTTTTGATGCATCAGCTGGCAGAACTTTTTTTGGCAGGTGTACGAGAACTGTTGGTCAAACAAGCTCATCCTACGTCCTCCGGACTCCTATTTTATATCCCCTGAGCAACGACAAACATTGTAAACATGGCCTTGGTCAGGTGGACTAAAACAGTAAAAGCAGCTCTGCTAATCGCCGCTAACTACTGCTTCACACATTTTACTCACCGTGATGTTTTTCTCACTGGCAAGCTGGCACCAAAGCCAGCCTACTTTATTTTTAAACATTATCTTGGTTAGATATTATCGATTTTAGATGCTTTACTTTATAAGACTTTATGTCCTGAAGGTTCAGACTGAGGGCTAAATAAAGCCTGAAGTGTGGTAAACATCACAATGACAGTGGCTTATTAACGTCTTTTACTGTGGAGGACTTTTGAGAAAAGAACAACTTCAGAATGGATTAACAAGAAAAGACGAAACAGTGAGGACGAAGGACATTTATTCTTTGGTGAAGTTATGCTGCATTTGTACAACAGCTTGTGTTGTAAACAGTGGACTGAATGGAGAACACTACAGGCTTTTGTTGTAAGACAGAATGAAAAGAAAACAGACACAGTTGTACAAACTGGTATTTCCACAGAGAAGGGATTTGGCTTCTTCTGAGAAAAGCATTATCATGAGTAAAATGGGTGTAGCAGTAGTTAGTGACGATTAGCGGAGCTGCTATTACTGTATTAATCTATCTGATCAAGGCCAATTCATTTTAACTCAGACTGAGAGTGACAAACCCAGACCCAGGTTGCTGTGTCTCTCTCACAAGCGTTGGTATTTTTTGTTTATCCTGAGATTTCCAACACGTCCATCTCCCTGTGCGCACCAGCTGCTCGTCTGGATGCACGCGCTGTGCACTCATTCAGAGTAAAAAATAAATTAATAGGAAATTATAAATACAATAATAGTAATAGGGGTGGCAGAGCAGTTAGTGTTCTCGCCTCCCAGCAAGGAGATCGTGGATTCGAGCCCCGGGCTGAATCACACGAACTCTCTGGGTGGAGTCTGCATGTCCTCCCTGTGTTACCATAGGGTTCTCTCCGGCTTCCTCCCACCGTCCAAAGACATGCATGTGTTAGGTGAATTGGTGACTCTAAATTGACCCTAGTGAATGAATGTGAGAGTGAATGGTTGTCTGTCTGTGTTCGTCTCTGTGTCAGCCCTGTGACAAGCTGGCCCCTGTCCAGGGTGTACCCCGCCTATGGCCCAAAGTTACTGGGATAGGTTCCAGTCACCCGCAACCCCTAATGGGAATAAGTGGTAGAAAATGAATGAATAATAGTAATGAAATTGAATTCTGATGTAATCAGCAAGCTCAATAAGTTAGCATTAGCATTAGTTGTTCGTGTTATGGATGCAGGCTATGTTGTGACTTAGCTTCAAAATTATACACATCCTGGGAAATGTCAAATGTAAAGCCTTGTTCCTGTTTACTCTGGGAGCGGATGAAAAAGAACTGACAGTCTGCGACTTAGATGTTTGGCAAAAAAATGCAGGTTGCTGCTGCTTCTGTCCATTTTGACAGCATTGTATTGGGGACCAGAAACAACTTCACCAACTCTAGTTTTACAACCGGAACTAGCAAATGCTAACGTGCACAAAGCCTGTTGCTTCTGGTCATAGCTGGCTTTAGATGACCTATGCTATAGTTTTCCTCAATAAAGAAAACTTAACTCAGGGGTCTTTGAAGTTACAAGATAGATTACTTCCTTTAAAAGGCGTAAAATGTGTCTCTATACCTTACCTTAAACCTATATGGGAGAACAGGTATTTTAACAGTGGGTTTAAATGGAGAAATCCCTGTGCAGCATTAAACCTAATTATTGTGTTTAATTGAAGGTAATGGCGCAGCAGCCTTGACCTACCATTGGCCTCTAATCACACCATCAACTTTACCTTTGCTTCCTGCCTCTCCCCTGCTTATAGCCCCGCGAACCCAGTGGCATGCCGGGGCCGGCGCGGTGAATTACAGTGATGGAGGCATCGCTAAGGAGGGCTGCACAGAGGAGGAATGCGAGCTATGAGCCGAATGAATAGGCACAAGGTTCTTTATAGCGTGTATGTGGGCTGTGCAGAAAGCCTATCGACAGACACCTTGTCGGACAAAGGGGCAGCCGCGGCCTGAGTGCATTCGATTAGGCCTCTGCATCGGTGTTAAGGTCCCCTACTGGGCAGCAGCACTGGATTCATTATTTAGCGGGGGTGTAAAAATGGACACTGGTCTGGATATGTACACAGTGAGACAGAGTGAGACAGGCCATCAGGGGAACACCAATTTTCCACACACACACACACACACACACACACACACACATTGGGAATAACAGAGAAGCAATGTTTACAAGGACAGAAAATGTACTCCGCAAATACACACACTCCCCATATGATTGGTGATTACACAGAGACACACAGGGCAGTCAAATGCAGCCTCGGAGTACAGCCAATTTAGCCCTTAATGGTCTTTGTGGCCATCAAGTGCACGACTAAGATGACCGTCCATTGTGCGTGTAGGAGGACCGTCTTTACCTTGATTCCCTTCGCTCCCGCTCGCTCTCTATATGTGTGCGGCTAATGGCCTATGAATGTTTCCGTGGTAACGCCGATCATTTTGAGCCGCTCCGATGGACTGACGTGCGGACGGCGGCGAGGAAGGGGCAGGCAGAGTTCAGGTGGTCGTGTTCGGGTTTGTGAGAGTTATTTTTTATTTTTGCACCACGGGCGGTCTTCGGGGAGTGAAATGAGCTCATCATGGACAAAGACAAAAGGTGCGTGTGAGAGTCTGCGTCCCGCTGCGAACAGAAGATGTGTGCATCGTTTACAGGACCGGGGGTAAAGAGAGATGTGGCTGTGTTAGTGTAAACAGTTCATTTAGCATTCTGAAGTATAACGTCAGGTATTGTTCAACAACATACAGCAGTACAAACAAGCAGGCTCAAGTGTCTCTGATGGAAAAGAGGACAAATTTAATATAATTTCAATAGGCCTGTTATATTTTGTTACATATTTTTTTAGGTTTATCACTTGTTTCAAGGGGGAATCATTCAAATGAAGCACATTTTTTAAATTAGTTCTTCTGATAAGTTTATTGACTACAAACAATGGGAACTACTACTTTTACTAAAAGAAAAAACAGAAATCGAGAAAAGGAAAGCTATGTCAGGATAAATAATTAAAATACTGCATTTGTTGCCAGATTTTGAATATAACCTTGTGTGTCAGAGATAAAACTAACATATCAGTGAAAGTTTTGCACCTTACCAACATTGCTTGCAAAGTGTTGTCTTGTAATTTCTGTGATGCTGTTGCTGGAATCTGAATTTCCTTCATGAACACCAAGTTGTGCCAATACTGACACAAAAATAAAAGTTGCCTAAAATGTATCATACTCCGTTAGCCATCTTGTTTTTTTCCTGTTGTAAACTTTGAAGTATGGAGATAACCCTTCCTCTTTTACCGTTTCATCCAATGCGCTCAGTACCTCCAGCCTTTGATGCTCACGTCCTGCCAGTTTTCCTGCATATGTGCGACTTAATGGAGCTGTAGCATACATTACAATACCGTATATGTGGCCTCAATGATGAATAGGTGAATATTGTACATGTTTCTTCAAGGCAATTCTAAATCTAGGCATTGTTATGCACTCAATGCTCTGAAACAGACTCAAGGAAATGTAAAGATAATGTAACCACGGCAGGCAAAAGAGCAAGGAACACAGCAATGATATGGTTGAATGGATGAAAAGAATCACGTTTGAGCATAATATAAGGGTATAGATGGAAAATATGTTCAAATGAATGACATAGCTTTTGTTGATTTGTGAGATCTGCTGGTGATGTATTCAAGCCTTTATGCATTATTAACTATGGGCCTGAGGCGGGGCACAGGGCTAACACAGACAAGCAATCTTTCACTCTCACATTCATTCGCTAGTATTCACCAAATCACCTGACACGTGTATGGTAATGTGTATGTGGATGGTGAGATGAAGCTGGATAAAACCCACAGTAACACAGGAAAGACATGCACGTGCTTCTTCTCCAGCAGTGCTCGGTTTGTCCTCTCTGTTGCAGTTGTACCAGGAACAGGAAACAAAAAGCCATGTCTGATGTTAAGATTTGAGAGTAGGAGTTGTAGAAAGTAATTTAAATAATAATAAAATTAACTAAAAAATTAAATAAAAAATGTAACCATTTGTTGTATAGGTTTAGTCAAAGATTTTTTTACAAATATAACTTTTAACTTTTTTAGTCTTACACTTAATAAGAGGTTATTAATTGTGTGACTCTTCTTCAGACACTTCTGGCCACTACCACTTGTACTACTACTAAACTACTTTACCACTATTGAAGCTCAACAGTGCATGCCCGCCTCTGATGGCAAAAGTAAACTTCCCATTCATTTTCCCCATTGACTTATAGAAAAATACATATATAAAGTGTTTAAAAGCTTGGGAGAGGCTAAACAGCTGTGGGCTAACTCACCATAGCAAAATTAATTTTATGAAAAATATGTCAAACTTGAAAAATCTGCAAGATACATTTGTTTTTTTGATTGAAATGAATTGTTCTATGGCCATAAGTTACCCTATAGCCAATTAGCCTCCATCAAGCTTTTATACTCTGTGGGGAAAAATGAATAGGACATTTGCTTCCAGCACCAGAGGGGGGCAGGCACTGTTGAGCTCCATTACCACTTTAACTACTACTTTGCCACAGGGATAACAAAAAACACAACAAAACATTTAATTCACTCTTAAAAATGTAACTTAAAAATAACAAAGTTCACATTATTGGGGTAGGTTCTTCCTTTTTCCTCTCACTGTCCACAGACATGCATGTGTTAGGTAAACTGGTGACTCTAAATCGTACCTAGTGAATAAATGTGAGAGTGAAAGGTTGTCTGTCTCCTTTCATTATTCAACATTTGCTCTGCAGGTAAACTCAAAGACATTTTTAACCTAATTGCTCATATCATAATGCTTACACTTACTAAGATTGAGTTAGATAGGAGATAATGAAACTCAACTCTGAATATTTTTTCTCAATTGTCTGACCCTGTTCCAGACGCTCCGGTGCAGACAGACTCTGTGTGTGTCGAAGTGTTTGAAAGCCTGAGGTGGGGGCGAGGCAGCTTAACGCAATAAAGCATGTTGTATTGACATCTGTGTTGTGTCTATTGATTCCCCATTATGGAGCTAACAAACCCGCCTGGACGCTTTGTCATTGGCAATCACGTTAGCACCGGGACTCACCACCACACTACCACCAACCAACTACACAAATCTGCCCCGCGCGCACACAGGTGTCCTCACGTGCGCGCCGCTGCATACCCATACAGCCGGTTCGTCTACATATCAGCACTGGCTCGGCTGCAGCGGCGGCAGAGGCGGAGGAGAGAGAAGTCAGACTGCCTAATCAATACCAGTGGAAGGTTAAAGCCGCTCGCACAATGGGCAGCGGCGGTTTCCACATCTACCACACGGGCTGCAGAGATCCATAACTGACCTCAACGTGCAATTATTAAATCATCGGTCTGCCTACCTGCCCGCAAACCGCTCACACGGATCAACATGGGGTCAGGCCAGTCTCCCGAATCAAATGTGTCTATGCAACGCTTCCACAAATCAGTGAAATGTGAGATATCAATGTTTTAGAGGGGAAAAACAGACAATACACAATGACAAAGTATTATAAAAACATGTTTATACGTAGAACAACACCCAGTTACACTATTTTTGGCAACTGGAAAAACCCAGCAGAACAAGTTTAGTGGTGTAGTGCAGCAAACTAATTAACAGAAACAAACTGTGGGTGTCTGATTAGTTGCATGCATATCATGTATCTGTTACAAAACAAGACAAAACTAATAGTATTCATGAACACATATTTAGATGTAGAAGAAGTACTCCAGCTCTATATTTAATTCTAATAAATTGACTCTTTTCTTAGCTTTTAACCATGTTATGATGTGGTTTCTGCCTCAAAAACACATCTGTAGTATATTGTATGTATTTTTCTTCATCCACACTTGTTAATCCTGAGTCACCGGACTCGTTCTAATAGTTTCAGCGCTTAAAATGCTGTCAGTACAAAGCAGTCATCTCATTTATCTATCTGTTAGCCTCATGTTGCTAATAGCTGTGCTAATTAGCCATTTTATGCACTGTCCAGTCCCCATCATTGGGAGCAGGGCGTGACCGATACCTAATCCAAGCGTTCTCTGCAAAGTCAACGTAACAGCTCCCCAAAGGAAGTCATTTTCCATATGAATACATTATTTTAAGTTATAAAACATGAAATACTAATGCAAAGGTGTCCGAAACGATTTCAAAAAGCCTGAAAAAAACACAATGTAGGACCTTTAATTAAAAGTACCATTGCTTCAAAATAATATTATACTAGTAAAAGTACACAATAAAGTTAAAGTAAAAAGTAGAAAGTATTTACTGCTACTAACTACTGTATACTATACTACTACCACTTCTACTACTCCTACTACCACTCTTGCTACGATTTCTATTATAACCTCTTTGCTACCCAGCTCAAAACATCACTCATTCAGATAATAAGAAAGTACTTGGTATGAATGGGTTTTCTCCGGGTGCTCCAGATCCTCCCACCCCTCAAAGACATGCATGTGTTTGGTGAATTGGTGACTCTAAATTGCCCCTAGTCAATGAATGTGAGAGTGAATGCCTCTAAGTGCCAGCCCTGGTCATAACTGGCCATTGTCCAGCATGTACCCCGCCAAAGGCCCTAACAGGAATAAGCTGAAATCAGGAATTAGAGAAGTAAAATTTCTAACGGCCCGACTTGGCCCCATTCACACCACACTGTTTTCCACAGGCCTCCATATTCACAGCGCAGCCTCTCTCTAGCTCCTGTCCACACACAAACACAAACCAAAGCCAATTAAGGCGGGCTCTGGGGCCGCTGCTCCGGCCCAGTCTGGTGTGGCCCAAAAACAGAAGCCCTCCTCCTGGGCTCGGCGAGGTGGAGACCCTGGGAGCGAGAGCCTGTAGTTATCCAGCAGCATGCAGCTCTTTTTATCTGTGTTTGTGAGAGAGGTTTTCACACTTAAAAAAAAAAACAGTTTCTCGACCCTGGTCCTAAACAATAGAAAATAGAGAAACGCAACAACAATATACCGCTAATCAAACATTTAGCAAACAAGAGATTTTACTTTTGTTTGGCTTCCTGAATTTTTAATACATTACAATAAACACTGCTCGATGTGGTGCAGAAAAGTTAGTAAATAAACGTGTGCCAGTTCCCATACCGGACAGCCCGTAAAACGACAGTGGAGGTGAATAATTACAACCTGGATAAGGCTCTTTTCATAGCGGGACACATAAATCCAACCACGTCGCTCTGTGCGTGGATCTGACAGCTCTCAGTATTATATGGGACGCGCCGGACCCTGGAGGCTTTTACGGCACCGTGTGTAAAATAAAAGAGCATTTAGATTTGCTTTTGTTGTGGGACCAGACAGAGGACAGAGCAGCCAGGGTTAAAGTTTGACGTCCAAATGGTCTCTGACTTCTGCGGCCACTATAACTGTGTACGACAATTATGAGCTCCTCAAAGCTACTGGATACAATAATAACGGAGAAACTAACAATAACTGGGTCATTTGGTTATCAACACTTGCAAAAAAAGTAAAAAGGCTGCTTGAATTGCAATAAATGTTACTATGTGCTGAACATTTACACCTAAGGATACTCCTGCTACCTCCCACTATCCAAAAACATGCATGTGTTTGGTGAATTGGTGGCTTTAAATTCCTCCTAGTGCATTAATGTGAGAGTGCATGGTCGTCAGTGTGTGTCTCTGGCCATTGTGTCAGGTTGTGCCCTGCTTTAGGCCCCTAATTGCTCAACTGCCATTTGTCTTTTTGCCAACAAGATCCAGAAATAAAGTTGTCTGTGGCTCTGTGGTCTTTGGTCATCTTCATAATAGTACGTTGGCTGTACAAACAAAGCATAAATCATTCAAAAATACAATACTTCAGGATCCAAAGGTGTTCGAGCCTGTTCCACCTGCTTTGTCTGTGGAGTACAACCTGGACAATGACCAGTTAATTACAGGGTTAACATTCGCAGACAGACAACCATTCACTCTCACATTCATTCACTAAAGAGGCAGTTCACAGTCACCAGTTCATGTAACGCATTAATTTCTTTGGACAATGAGGAAGATTCCACGCAAACCATTAAATATACACAAATCTAGCATGCGACAAGCTTGAAAAATTAACCAAATGTAGCTTTATTACATGACTTTTTGTGTGGAAAACTCCCATTTCCCTCGTGGCATGTCCCAAAGTGATGTGCCCTATAGGCCGAGCTGAGCTGAGGCCAGCGCTCTCCAACAACCCCTATAAGCCTTGGTTTAGATCCGGAGCATAGCCACTGTCTGCTAACGTATGCTGTTTAGGATCCATCTCTCTCCCCTCCCCCCTTTTGAACCTCGCTCACCTCATCTTACACTCCGACACCCCATCTTAGCTTAAAGCACCCAGCACACACCCAACCACTGCACACATACAGCTCTGGGATAATAATAATAAGTGACCACTGCAAAATGACAAGTTTCTCTGGTTTTAGCTTTTATAGATGTGAAAGGGTGAACTGAACATTTTGCCTGATTTTTTTCTACTAATTCTTCATGAGTCTTCCGCACTTAAAGTCCTGATTTGACTTAATTTATTTTTTTTTATCTTGTTTTAGTCCTGCTCCAATTGGCTCTTAAATTTTGAATATATACCACTGCTTAGTCCTGGTTTAGACCTGGGTTTATTCCAAGATTAGTCCTGGTTTAATCCTGGCTATGAGCTGGTTTAGTCCCGGTTATGAGCTGGTTTAATCCTGGTTATGAGCTAGTTAGGTTCTGGTTATGAGCTAGTTCAATCCTGGTTATGAGCTGGTTCAGTCCTGATTATGAGCTAGTTTAGTCTTAATTATGAGCTGGTTTAATCCTAGTTATGAGCTGGTTTGGGCCTGGTTTAGCCCAGGTTTAGTTCTCACAGTCATAGTTTAGTCCTGGTTTTGTCCTTATCTACTGCTCATTTTAGTCCATTAAAGATGGTAAGAGAAAAGTTTGAGAATCACTGCTTTCGAGCAAAACTTTAAAGGAAATGTGAATACTAATGCTAATAGTAATACAAATAATAATCGCATCTTGCTCTCCACCAGTTTTTTTCACATCGTTGTTGGGTGACTTTATATCACTCTCTCAGCTTTGCTCGATGGTCTTTGAGTTCCAAAAAGTGAAAAAAGTGAGGTGTGAGTGACTCTGATTTAAGACTAAAATGTATTTGTCTCTTATTCTTTTTGCAGAGCTATGCTGCATTTGAGCCACCAAAAATCACAGATCACAAAGACACAGGGAATTGTGAGTAACAGACTTAGCTAAAGTGGCTTATGGGGCCCGGTCGCACCACGGCAGGCAAATCCAATTCAACAAGCCCTATATGTCCGCTGGGAGCCCAACGAGAGCCACAGAGAAAGAGAAAAAAAGCGGGTTTGCATTTTACTGAAAAGGCCCTGAGTGGAGTGAACGCTTCATAGACAGACGCCAGATCCTCAGTGTTTCTCTCCAGAGATTAGAGAATGAAAGAGGAAGGAAGATGAGGGGAAAAGCAGCCACGAGTGTTTGGCCTTTGCTCCAGCTCAATGTTTATTTCTCTTGTGCTCTTCGGCTGCAACATGTATATAATAAAAAGAAGCCCGCGCAGACACTTTGACCCTTTTAGTCTCTCTTACGAGTAAACATGTACAGAAAATAAGACCTAAGGCTCAATAAAACGGCTTTATACACCGTTTAACCAAGCACAACTAAAATTCACTGCTCTTTGACATTACTCACAATACTGCTTTGATTACATTAATACAGGGCTGCATACTGTACATAAGAAAACACATCAAGTTTGTGTGTGATGAGGTAAAGGTAGGTTAAGGCAGGTCAATTTTGCTTTTAAACTACCACAACATATGGACTGACCCAGAATTACTTTTTTTTTCTAGTTTGATATGCACCAACTGACTTGTATATATTAAGCTAGATGTGTTTTGTTATTTTACTATTGAGCTGCTAATGTGAAGGGAAGCACGCAAGTAAGAATTTGCATGGTTTTAGACATGTTTTTTTTAACTGTCTATGCAAATAAACCTTTCTGAAGCTTGTTGAGTGATTTTGAAAAGATGTGAGATGCCCTTGTCCTTAATCTGTAGAAACCAGTAGCACTTTTCTAATCACAAACCATCTAAATTAATTTAAATAGGTCTACACAGTATGTTACAGTATCATTAATTGATTGATATCCTTAAAGAATGCAATGGTTTTCAATGTGAGATTACATACATTAACACTTTGCCAGTCAAATTCATATTACTAATTCAAGATCATACTTCTTTGATACCCAGAGGTGGTAGAAGTACTCAGAGCCTCAAGTTAAAGTACTGTTACTTCAATATAATATAAGTCAAATAGATGTAAAAGTAAGCCACACAATTATACTGTAGAAAAGAAAATACAAAAAAATACAAAGAATAAAATAAAGATAATACAAAGAATATTTCAGTCTACTACTACAGCCCCCAAAGTGGTAACAAACTTGTGAGGCGAGCAAAAAATGTACTTTTACTTATGTAGAGAATTCAAAATAAAAGTAAAAGTAACCTGTTAAACCTGAACATTTCCTTGGTCTGAAATTGTACAGGTGTCTCTGAAATCTACAGTGTATAAAAATTGTCCCTATATGAACATTTAGGATTATTAAAAGCTGTCTCAAATCTCTAAAACACAGAAAAGCAACAAACATAGATAAACATGCTCCTCATAAACATTAATATTTGAATACAACTGTTTTAGGACATTTCACAGTGATACATACAGGATCCTTAGTTGCTATTAAACCATATATTTCCTCTCAGTGACTGGAGTCCATCCATAGTCAGCCGTTTAGTCACCTCACTGATCGTTATGCCGCTGAGTCATTATTTTTTACATGCTCATTCATTACCATCTCTCTCCCTCTCAATTCATTTTTCAGCCACTTGTGCCATTTGTCCGCTCAGCATTGCCTCATTTAACTGTTTTATTAATCACCCAACGTTTGACCACTTTATTCATGTATTATTCATTTATGCATTCGCTCAATCACTCATTCACAACAGCAGCAGCGCAGCAGCAGCCCTCCACCTCCTCTATTCTTCCTCTTTTAGTTTAATTTCTTTAAGGACCGACAGACATTGACCTCGCTGCACCGGACCCCCCCCTGCCCCCTCCCCTCACACTTCAAAACACAAGCCGTGCATTTGGTTATATGTCGCCTGTCAAAGCCGCAGTCGCCACCACCACGAAGCCGGACTCATTAAAATCTCAACCGTTTTTCTCGTGGTGACACCTACTTAAGGTGATGGTGCTGAATTACCCCGGACGCACTTACCCCCACATCTGTCACGGGGCATTTCCAACGGGATAGATTCAAATTATGCAAAGGGCTAGGGATGGTGGACAATATTAGCCTTCCAAAACACTGCAATTGACTCTTAACTTGAAGTTTAACTGTAAAAAACACTGTAAAATCAATGGTAAAATGTGAATTTAACTTATGCATAAGGTTAAAGACGGTGGGATGGCGGATATATTGGCTTTTCCAAAACAGTACACTTGACATGAAGTTTAACATACACTCTTATAAAACATCTCTCAGATTTATGGCAAAATGCTGCCAGAATTTTAGTGTAAAACATTTAGTGACAGTAAAAAACACTGACAATAAAAAGACTACATCCGCTTTTCCACAATGTCGATGTGCAACATAAATGTGTATTGTTTTATGGTACTACCTATACCGTCACCTGAACTTCTCTGGTCAAATTCTGGCAGCTTACCAGAATTTTACCATAAAAAAAGCTATTATTTTACCAACAATACTATCAGTGGTTCCTAAATTGCGGGTTGAGACACAGAAGTAGGTCACAAGTAGATTGAATATACAAGTAGCCATAGATAGTGCTGTGTATTAGAAATTTACATATTAATATAATTACATGAAATGATGAAGCAGATTTAAAAATAGAAGTGCCAAAAAGGTTGTAGTAAATTATTTTTAAAAATAACTTGGTAAAAAGTTGGACACAATAGTATTTTCAAGGTACCCATAATCAGAGCAGATGAGAATCTCTGGCTTATCCACAAACTGTGAAGGACTGCCATTGTTCCCATGTTGTTAACTTTATATTACAGCCATCTTAAACAGAAATACTAATAGCTACTTTACTCCTGTACTGCCACATAACACATAACATCTATTACTAATATGCTATTACAGGGCTTTTTTAGGGTCTCACACTTGCAGCTGATGCCCATTGACAGAAATATAAATATAGGATTACTTCTTACATTATTTGTTTAAAAATGTCTCCCAAATCGGTAAAACAGAGAATAATAAAATTGACTAAAACTAATCAATAAAAATTGCCATAACAAATATAGCAGAGCATGCATTTGAATAAAAAGCTTTTTAGCAGTTAAAGTGGGCAAGTTTTTAGTTGTTATTAGCAGTGTTTACTTTTGGCTTAACATTTTTCTAAAGCAATGCTGAAAAACCACAACACAGGCACATACTGCACAAATTCTAGACACACAGTTTTAATTACTAAAAAGTGTGCAAAGTGCTTTACCAAAACACAAGTCATCCTCTCATTTAGGAAAAAAATATGTTTCAGATTTTTATGATCAAAATATAGGCCCTTAAAAAAAAATCGAATTGCACATTTCCACACCACAAGACTAATGAATGTCCAAAAATATTTAAATGAAATATCCCGTTGCTTTTATTAGCCCTAACACATGCTGCTTTAGAGAATCCACAAGGGACACGTGTGTGAGGCAAAGCTGCATTATATTATCATATTAATACATATTGAAGAGGACACATCACCCTATTCTCCTAACTGAGTCTCCTTCTGTCATGGCTTTTTGTGCACCAAAACATTTCACTTTAAAAATAATGTTTGGGGAAAAAAATACACACTTTTCATTGTATTGCACCCCTAAAGTGATGATTCTAGATTATTAAAAACCTTGACTTAAAATGTGTTTGATGAGATTTTGGCTTGTTTTGGAACAGACAAGATTTCAAACCAAAGTTCCTCAGCAAACTTTTCCTTCTTCTCCTTCTCTCCCACTGAGTTTCAAGTCTAGTAGATCAATAATCCCTGATCAATAGAGGACCATGAATATTCCCCCAAACCTGAGTGACTGAGAGCCTCCACAGAAGAAGAAGAAGAAGAAGAAGAAGAAGAGAAGATGGTCTGAGATGGATGGACCCGCACAGACCGAGGAAAACACGGCGGATAAGCTTGGACTTACACAATGCTATTATTAAAGGGATATATATACAGCCACTATTTGGTCACTATATGGGATTACAGTGCATGCAAGTAAGTAATTGGAAATGTGTCTTAGCATATGATAATGGTATAAACACATACAGAAGGGATTTCTTGTGTTGTAATCATTAGTTACACATTATATGCTGAATTTACTGAATGGAATTAGACTCTGTAAGTGATAGAAATGGCTTTATGTGGACATTCAAAAAGCAAAAAATGCAAGGGGTGTTTTTTGTTCTTGTTTAAAGGACAACTTTTCTCCAATGTATGGCAATGATAGGGAGTAGTGTTCAAATAAGAGTGCTGCATACATTATCCAAGTTTGATAGATGAGCTTTGAAGTTGTGGTGCGTAAAATGAAACTTGAAAGAGAGAAGAGAGCGAGTAAGACTTTTAAAGTGTGTGTATCCAAGGAAGATAAACATTACGCTTTATGTTCGTGTTTAGGGTCAGATTTAGTCAAACATGTACAGATTTACGTGAGGCAGTGTTGAACTGTGTGGTATACTGGGGGAGAACTGAAAAGACACTTACCGGGGCTGGACCGCGGAGCCAGCGAGGACTTGAGTCTCCACGCGCTGAAGTCGGACGCTGTTCTCTGAAAGACGAAGGGGACCGGCAGGGGGACAAACATGGTCCTCTGTCGACCGGGGGCCCGACGTTTTTATTTCTAGTTTCACTTTAGTCTTATCCCCGTCGTCCTTCGCTTCGTTCTTTGGCCTTTCTTCGGATCGTTTTTTTTTTTCCCAGATTCGTAGCAACGCGTACGAGAGAGGTATTATAATATTTGGCTTTGGGTTTTTTCCAGTTTAGCTTATCTCATCCTTGGAGTGTGTGTTTTTGGTTTCTTTGGATGTTATGTCCCTGGACTTGCTGAGGAAAAAGGCGAAACGCTGAAACAGGCTGCGTGTCTTTGGATAGTGGGTCACACCAGCTCTGAGGGCATCCTTGTGGAAACTGCTCCCGTAGACTCCATTGACTGTGTCCAGACAGCTGTGCGTAAGGCTCTCCTCCTTCGCGGCTTTGGTTTAGCTTTCACAAACGTGTCCACAAAAACACTTCGCATGGACGTATTTCACCTGCTGCTGCTGCCCTGAAAAAGTCTGCCGACAAATCTGCGAAGAAACTGTCTCTTCCTTTTTGGAGTTATTTTTGGTTCTCGTAAAAGATTTGGTTTAGTAGCTGGGCTGGTTTTTGGAGAAGGCGAAGAAAGAGAAGAAGAAGAAGAATACGCGCAAAAACACAAAGCGAAATATTAACAAGAGAATTTGCGTAAAGATAAATAATAAAATAACCAAACTCTAAGGCTATACGCAGGCACCACCGGCTGGACTTAGGCTCCTCCCTCGCCTCCCCTCGCTGCTCGTCCTGGTCCCGTGTCCCTGCCTTCACCGCGGGTCACTAATTAAAGCCAAATCGATGGAGAAATGAATGAGAAAATCCATAGCAGTCCGTTTGCTCCACACAAGAACAAGACGCGGGGGCCAAAACGACGCGCCTCTTTTCACGCTTCTTTCCTCGGCACTCGCGCCATCCGCCTTCTTTTTTTTCTCCTTCCCTTTCGCGTGGGTTTATCTTTGTCGTGTATACGCGCCCGGTCCGTGCGTGTCCCCTCGGTCCACTGCCGGTGCTCGGGGTCTGTGTAACGCGCTCGGACGGAGAAGGCGACGCCAGACGGGAAAGATATCCAACCCCCTTTTTTCGCTGACCCCCCTGTTTTACCCCCTTCAGGCTCTGCGCGTTTCCCCCTTTCTCTCTCTCTCCCTCTTTTTCTCTACCCCACCACACACACGTGTACGCGCGAGCACACACACGCGCGCGCGCCTGTAGTATCGCTGTCCACGAGCGAAAAAGAGCTTTCCTTCTTTATTACAGCCTCACATTTAAAATTGAACAACTTTTCCGTTTATGTTCCTCGTTTCTCTCCTTCTTCCTTGTCTTTTAATATTGGCATTTTAATTATCATTTAATCCATTATGTTACATTAAGACTAATCCTTCCTCCTCCTCTTAGCCCATATTTAGACATGTCTTTTCTGCTTAATTGCTTATATTTCCGTACACAAAGCCACACATTTCACATTTGTATCAACTTTTCTGTACATTCACATCCTTTCTTCCCTTTTCTTGCCATTTTTCTCGTATTTCATTGTTTTTATTAATGACTAATCACGCCTTCCACCTTCTCCCTATATCCCACCTTCATACCGGTCTTTTCTGCTTAATTGCTTACATTTCCGCACACACTTGCCCCCTTGTCCTCCCTCCTATCCTCACATCCCCGCGTCCTAATCCGGTACAAGCCACGGCTCATCCCCGCTCATTGATCTCCTGATTACTTCATTATAATGAAGCCAATAATCACATCATCGCGGCCCGTGCGGATCGATCGGCTCTCCACAAAGCGCGCACGCACGCACACGAATTCAAAGGAGGCCGGCTTTGATGTATATTTCAGCAGGTGGATCCTAGCCTCATCTCTGGTATAGATTTACCCACGCAAGGTCACCGGCAGACCGCTACAGCCCGCGCTACTGTTCACGGGGAGGGGGTACAGTCAAAGGCCTATTGCTACAGTGTTAAATCAATCAGTGTTTTGTGCTACTGGGTGCGTAAAGTGTGTGGGAATGTCACTAAATAGGGTGGCTTGATTTTAGGCTGGTTAGGTGTGTTAACCAAAAGCTTTCTTGTCCTCAAAATGGATGCACAAAATCAAGGTACCATACAAGATAGTTGATAATGATACACAGACACTTATGATACTGTAATTTCAGGTTAAGATGAAGTAATATTGCTCTAAATATGCTAAGATTACTTGTCAGATTTACAGCATCTAATTAACCATATATTTGGACATGTGCACAGTCAGTTCCTTGCATTGTGTACCCAAGCATTTTGGCACATCACTCAGTTTTGGGGGTTACAGATATAGCCCATGGTGTAATGATAAATTTGCAGTATATTGTGCTGTTCAAGTGAAAGCTATTTTAAATGGGAGAAGCCACAATGTCCCTCCATCTTCCTGCTTTCCAAAGATATGTGTGTATAGGTGAATTAGGGCTGGGTACCCCTAAACAAAACCTTTGTGGTATTGAAAGAAAAGTTACAGTACTACTGGTATTGAAAAAATTAAATTTGAATACCCAGTGGGATCTTTAATGTTCCTTTGCATATATGAATCAAATAACACAGAATAAATCATACAAAGTACTGATTTTAACTTAGAAATAAGAATTTGCTAAAAAAATTGTTCTTTTAGTCAATATTATGGTGTTTTTTGATTGTAGAAGATGAATTAGCTCACCATAGGTATCAGAAAAAGTATCGCTCAGGTATCGGTATCAGGTATCGTTTAAGTACTAGTATCAAAAAAATCTGAACGGTAACCAGCCCTATGAACTGGTGAACCTGCCCATAGTGAATTAATGTGAGAGTGAATGTGTGTGTGTGTAACTGGCCATTATCCATTCACCCTTTGCCCCAAGCAGAATTCAGCCACATCTAAACATGTTATAGGAAATGTATGACTTTTTGTGTAGCTTTATAGGAGATAATTTTAGGATCACAAGCCGGTGTACTCTTTGTGCTGGTCCCAAGCCCAGATAAATGAAGAGGGTTGTGTCAAGAATGGCATCTAGCCTAAAAAGTATGCTAAATTATTATGAGAATCACTGCATGTTGGGATTTTCTGTGGAAAGGAAAGGCTGAAAGAAAAGCTTGTGAATGTAACACGATATGTCTGTTTGAAATAACACCGCAGTCCGACGGTGGGATACTGTTGTCCCTCAGTGGACATTAGCATTAGGGGTCAGCGTTCATATCCATGCATTAGTGCTTCTGCTGAGTGCGTGGGTCAGCTGGCCTGTGATGAGGATCTATCCATAAAGATGCTGAAGCTCCCATCCCCGCTGCGTGGAGTGGACATTAGCATTGGCCAGGAGCCCGGGGGCCCTTCCATACTGGGGCCATAATTGATCGATATCTTATTAACAGCTCAGTCTTAGCTGGGAGTGTATTCACAGAGGGAGGGAGAGAGAAAATAGGAGTGAGAAGAGAGAGAGAGAGATGTGCGTGCCGTGGTCGATGTTATTTTATTGACTGCGATATTTAGCGTATGGATTTTTCTATTTAAAAAAATCTATGTTGGTGATAATCTGGAGTTTAGATGCACCAAGCAGATTGAGGCGTTCGGGAGGAGAGTGGAGAATAATAATGTTTTACACTTAGGGGCTGTGTAGTGATAACGAAGGACAAGTATTAAAGAAAGAGAGGAAGTTAATATACAGTACTTTGAAGGCAACCTTGCTTTCTACTGTGTAACTCCAGATCAGCTTTCATTTTAGCTCTTCTCTCCTTGGTTTGCCACTGGAAATCAGCTGCCTCGTGTAGTCATTTGCCTATTGAATTTGTTGGTTTTATGATGGATGTCCTTCCCTCTTCATGTAGCTGGGCTTGGGACTGGCACAAACAGTACACTGGCTTATGATGTCTTTATGCTTCCTTCATTATTCTTCTTTTTATTTATATTATTGTTGGTAGGTGCAGGAGGTCATGGGTTCAATTCCTGACACAGAACCAAAATTCTGTGCCAATCAGTCCCAAGCCCGGATAAAGACAGATGTATCAAACCTGCCAGATTACCTATACAAATGATTGGCTGTGGCTGCCCATGAAAAGAAAGTATGCAGCTGGAAGTAGGGCGGGGTGCCGTTAAACAATAACTTTGTGGTATCATAAGAAAAGTTACAATATTACTGGTATTGAAAAAATATTTTTTATTCAATACCTAGTGGGACCTTTAATGTTCCTTTGCATGTATGAATCAAATAAACAGCACAGAATAAATCATATAAACTACTCATTTAAAAAATAAATAAATAAATAAATGAATAAATAAATAAAATATTGGTCTTTGTCAATATTATTGTGTTTTATGATTTTAGAAGATAAATTAGCTCATCATAGGTATCAGAAAAAGTATTGCTCAGGGACCGATATCAAAAACCAGGAATCATTTAAGTACTGGTATTGAAAAAATCTGAAAGATACCCAGCCTTAGCCGGAACAGACTTTTATTGTACATCTTACCTCTTCTTGGTGGCTTCCTTCTTTTCTTTAAACTAACACAAATATCCTTTTTATAATTAGGGTTAGCAATCCAGCAACAATCCAGCCACAAAGGTGCATCACAAGCCAGTGTACTCTTTGTGCCAGTCCCAAGGCTGGAAACATCAAGAGGGTTACATCAGAAAGGGCATCCAGGTGTAAAACTCATGACATATTAATATGCAAATCACTGCTTGCTAGGAGGCAGATGATTAGCTGTGGTGACCCCAGAAGGTGAAATGGACAGAAAAAGATAATTAAGACCCCATAAAAATGAATTGGTAGTAGGTTAATTTCTTTATGCCTTATATGAAATGCAGCAAATGTGTGAGAGTCATTACAATTATCTCAAGAAACAGTATAAAACAAATTTACAACAGTGAATATGTGCACCAATGAGCAACCTGAAAGCAACATGTAAGGCCATTAGCCATATAGAAAGTGACAGTAAGTAGTAAAATTAATCAAATGTATGTGAGCTTTTAGGCAGAGGTGGAAGAAAAGGAAACCTAATCAGCCCATTAACGCACATCGGTACTGCTGTAATTGCAGAGACTGGGCTGAAGCACTTTTTACAACATCCACTGAGACCAATACAACCACACATCTCCCTCCTCCTCCTCTCCAGCTTTAGTTTGAGCACTCTTCATTACTCACTGCTGTTTCTGATGTCATGTATGCATAAGCACACGTCATGGCACAAAATACCCCCCCCCCCCTCCCCCCCCACCCACCCACTTGCCGCACGTAAAATACCCGTCCTCCATTGACAGATGACAGGCGTGTGTCTGAGGAGCGGGGCCGGAGAGGAGGAGAGAGGAAGAGAGAAGTGGGAGGAGGTTTTAAAGCAATGACCGCGTTGTCCGTCCAGAGTCCCCCCCTTTTTCCAGATCGGGGGCCGGCAGAGAGGAGCCCCTGATCCCAAACTCCTTCCAGACAAAAGCAATTATTTCTCGTAGAATATAGTGTGTTTTGTGTGCGGAGGAAGCGAGGGGAGGTGTGCGGAGGATTTTGAAGGAGAGGTAAAGAATATGGCGCACGGCGGGCCTCATCAATAGCAATATGTTCTTTTTCCCTTCTGTAATATCTATCCTTTTATAAGTACTGCGCGACCTGCTGCGGAGGGTGCTTTGTCTGACATGTGGGTTTATAGGCCGCTCTGGATCTCGGATCACTCACACACACCGGGCGTCCATTAGAGACCGGGAGACCGGGCCAGGACTTTTTACAATCTGGTACTAGAGAGAGAGAGAGAGAGCAAAAAAAAAAAGAAAAAAAAAAGAAAGACAAAATATATCAGGGACGGTCTAGCCACATGTCAATATTAGACATTTCCTATACGTTTAAGACAAGGAAATGCCATGTTGTTCGGAAAATATATTGGTCAATTTAATGGTAGTCCTGTTGTTTTAAAGTGTTATATATTTTAAACCATAAACATAAATTTACCTCTTTTCTTATTTTTGAGTCTGTGCCCCTCTCTGTGTCACCCCAGCCAAATGTGACCCCTAATAGAAATAAGCGGATGATGAAATAAGATGGATGCACTGATATTTACAAAGGAAGTTGACTACAAAATAAAGTTTTGGTCCATATTGCTCTGACAATCATACAGAGCATAAGATGACATTTGTAGGAGGGGACAAAATTTTGTTAACACCTAAAAATCTGAGGGTTTATAGTATTACAGTTTTGACCCATGGTTTTTATACTGCATCTGCAAACAAAATGAATTGCTAAGGTAAGTGGTACAGTCCAGTACGGGATACAAAACAAATCCAGTGTACGTATACTTGCCTCATGCCTAAATGGATTGCAGAAGCCCCCAAAACAAGGCAGTCTGTTGCATTCTTGTTATGTATAATTATTACTGACATTATTTATTATTCAAAGCGCAAATTTGTGATTATATTTTCTTTCTTTAGTGAATGTGTGCCATTTCTCTTTGTGGACATAGAGTGTGATTTGAATGGTAGATGTTGTTTAAATGTACTTCAAAAGTGCAGGTTCAGTATTTATCAGAAATCTTGTCTTAGTGGTTCCTTTATGACTTTTTGTCTCAATTGAAATAGCTTTTTTTTTTAGGTTAAACGTGCTGCCATCTTGGGCGAGTGAATACATGTCATCTTAAACTCTTCCTCATTGACTTTTATCGCCGGACCAAACTGAAAAATGATTGTTAGACAAATACGTCGCTTTCTGAGACGGTTCAGATCTCCTCGCCGCCGTGTCTGCCGGGTGTGTGTAGAGGAAGAGAGCGAGTTCATTGTTAAATGGCAGTGTCATGTTGACAAACGAGTTGGTTGAATTAAATTCTCCCTCATCAATAACAAGGGGAGCCAATCAATACCAGCTTACAATTATATCACCGCCTCCCGCTCGGCCGCCGCTGTCGCCACACACACACACATTACCGCAGAGGCAGAGGACAGAGGCGCAGGGAGAATCATTACCTCAGAGCAACACGGGCTTAATAAAGCTTATAAAATATTCACAGGCACACTGCACTGGCACACAGATAACAATTACTCATAAACAAGTGGAACAGAAAGAGGAATCATTCAAGAAAGTGACGCTCCTTTTCCAAACAGGGCAGTTCAGAGCCAAGACCTCTGAAGGAGCTTTCAACAGAGGGAAAAAACAGAGCAGAGTGGCACTAATTTGCTGATTTAAAACAAGGCTTTAACACCGTGACATTGGTTGCAGCAGGGGATGGACCTTACAGGCTTCCATAGATCATCTAAAATGTTCTTTCTAAAATAGTCTGGTTGCTGGTGTGTAAAATATAAGGGAACACTTTATAAAGGTGCGGTTTGTTTCAGCTAATTAAAACTTCATCTAGGGGATATTGTCTGAACAGATTTTTTGATAAAATGTTTGGCCTGTGATGACACGTTTTGGCCAATCACATGCATAAAAGGGAAATTGTGCCACACTGCAGAAAATCCTACTGTCAAAGTGTCTATTCCAGCACTGACCATTGACAGCAAAGAAAATAAAACTGTCCCACTCTGAGCATTTGCTAGATTTCGGCTTGTTTAATTTTATTTCTAGGGCTGTTTTTAGGTTGATAATGAAATAGAAAGCCCCACCATTATTTCCTTCTCAGTGAAGAGACGCTAACATCAACCTGACACATTATATTCTCTGCATCTGACGTTACATCTATTTTTCCACACTCGTCTTATTCGAGCCCTAAGTCTCTCTGTGTTGCTCGTGGAGACTGACTAAGTAATCAATGCTGACAGATTGTCAATAGGCCAGTTCGGCCCTGCCAATACCTCTCCTACAGATCCATTATTCCTCTTAAGGCCACAGAGGACAAACAGACAGAGTAAAACACCGCGCTGTCGATTCGGATCTTGATACGATCACCGCCGACGATCAATGCTCTTGCTTACAGCTCATGAGCCGCACCATCTCGAGTGCTCTGGAAACCACAGCCGGAGGAAATCGGTTTGTGAAGACGTCTTTCTCCCACTTTCACTGAGGATGTATTTCATGTTTAGTCGAGTACTAGGTTTTTAACTCTAGATATTTAAAATGAGTGACTGAAATAAAAGCACAATATTGTTATGGATCGTAGTGCAGTGTTTCCCAGCCAGGGGTACGGGGACGCCTAGGGGTACGCGAGCACATTGCAGGGGGTTCGTGGAGTTATAGTACCTTTATACGATATATTTGGCTTTCAAAGACTAAAATAAACCTAAATCAGGACTAACCCTGAGCTATAGCGAGGGCTGCAACACTAAAGAAGGACAAAACAGGGACTAAACCAGGACTAAACCATGCCTAAAACCAGAACAAAACTAAGACTGGCTGGGTTTAAACCAGCAATAAACCAGAACTAAACTAGATCTAAACCAAGTCAAACAAGGACTAAACCATGCCTTAAAACCAGAACAAAACTAAGCCTAAATCGGGATTAAGCTGGCTGTAAACCAGGACTAAACCATAACTAAACCAAGTCTAAACCAAGTCTAAACCAGGTCAAACCAGGCCTAAACCAAGACTAAGCCAGGACTAAACCAGAACTAAAACCAGAACAAAACTAAGACTAAATCGGGCTAAGCTGGCTCTAAAGCAGAACTAAACTAGGTCTAAACCAAGTCAAACCAGGAGTAAACTATGCCTAAAACCAGAACTAAGCTAAGACTAAGCCGGGTCCAAACAAGGTCCTGGAGATACACAAAAAGTCAATTAATCGGTCAGTGAGGTCATAGGCGACTAAAATGTTATTGGTCGATTAGTTGCGTGAACTCTTTGCATCAATAAAGCTGGTCTAATTTAGGACTGCACGATATGGAAACGTGATATGCTGAAAATTACATTAACAATATTTTAAAATAGGGCCTACTCTTCTGACACAGTAAGTCAAAACAGCGTCAAATCAAAACTTCATGGACTAAACCAGGAATAAAACAAGGCTTAACTGTGTTAAATTACTTAGTTAAGTTAATTATTTAAGTTACCTCTAAAACTGGACTTCTTAAACATTTTTATTTAGTCACAACACATTTTTTTTGAAGGCTGTGGCAGGACAGGACAGATGTAACCCTGACTGGTCACTAAAATAAAGGATCCTGTGGGGGAACTGTAATATCTAATGGTACCAATGACTTTTGTCGAAGAAGTGCACTGAAGAGCTGCAGAGAAATGGCAGTATATTGTTTTTTTCTTCTTTACTTTTGGCTTTTCCCATCTGGGGTCGCCACAGCCAATCATCTGTCTCCTAGGGCAGTGTTTCCCAACCCGGGGTACGGGGACCCTCAGGGGTACGCGAGCACTTAGCGGGGGGGAACTTGGAATTAATTCATCATTTATTTCCAAGAAGGATAAGAAGTTATTTTCAAACTTTTTATCTTGAAATTTCCAAAACCCAAGCTCAGTATTAAATTGAACATTATTATATTTGTTACATATATTTAGATTCAAATGATTTTATTTGTTTTATTATGACTTATTTATTATTTATGTTTATATTTTTCCTGTTTTTCTTAATAATATTTTTATTTATTTTAGTTTAGTTTATTTTGAAAAGAAAATATATGGTGAAATAAGTCAATGCAATAGGAGTTTCTATTGCTATATTTGTATTGTACTGTATGCAGATGATTATTATTTATTTTTTATTTTGAATTTGAGTGTAAAAGAAAATATATATGCAGGAGAATTAGTATTTACAATAATTTAAGTATGAAGTAGCTTATTATGTCAGATGACCTTCCCTCTCCATTTATCTGGGCTTAAAACAGATAAATCTGTGGCATAGTCTAAGATATGATAAGTTTCAGAATTGGTGGGAAATTTGATGCCTGCGACGGTGACAGTGCATGACACAGATTTGTAACCAGCAGAGAAAGCATAGAAATATATAAAAAAAAAAACACCGCTCTCACACTCTCCATGCAAACAGGCTGTAAGATCTGTGAACACATGTAGAGCAGACACAGCTCAGAGAGGCCCCAAAACCGCTTAGCTCTGCACAAACGCCACATGGAGGCTCCAGGTAAAGCCGATGACATGGTCCGGCTTTGGCAGCACTGGAGTCTGGAGTCCGTGTGATCCTCTGCAGACGGGAGGTGTGTGTGATTGTGTGTGTTGAGGGGAGAGAGGCTTAAGGGTAAAGTCTGTCTGTCTGTACTTAAGGGAGGAGCCAAAACTATGATACATTAAGATTTATAGGTATTTAAGTCTTAGCACAGCAGTGTTTAGGGTTAGGCATTAGATGTTTGAATAGGTTCAGATTAAGAAAAACAGACTAAAACAGTGTATGATGTGTGTAAAATAATGAAAAAAATAAAAATAGGTGACCACAAATACACAAGATGACAAGTTTTGGCCATGTCAATATGTTACACTACCTCTTCAGGAGTCGCCACAGTGAATAATCTGCTAGAGTTGTAGTCAAGACCATACTAATCCCGATCAAGACCAGTCCGAGTCCAGGGTGAACTAGGCCAAGACTTTCAAGGTACGAGACAGAGTCAAGGACTGAGACCGAGGCAAAACAAGACCAGGTGGAGACCAAACCCTGTGAACTAAGCAAGAAAAATAAGAAGAAGTGGTAAAAAAAACCCCATTATTTTAATGTTCTAATGAAGTGGTTCCCAAAGTACGGTTCAGGGCCCCCTGGGGATCTGCAAAGGTACTGCATTGGGGAGGCTGTGTATATTTCAATTCAATTTCAAATCGCTCTTTATTTCAGACACATGGTTTTGGTTCATAACATCAAATAAAACATACAAATATATAAAGAGATAATCAATGAAACTATCAACTACCTAAAAACATTAGGTTAACTACATAGAAAAAATCAAATCTGAAATAAATTATAGTTATATACTTGTTTTAAAATATTAGTTTATAACAAATTTTAGCCAAGATTCAGTGTCTTTGTTATGTTTTTATAAAAATATATGGCTATTAACCTATCGATATGACACTGGACCTGACACACGCGGGGCCTTTATAGATATGTGAAGGTATTGATGAAACACATGGTAATTCACAGTGAGGGCCCTGGAGGCATCTGCGCGGCCAAATCATCACTTTAAATGGAAATGAAAATGAAATTTGTGTTGTTTCAGCAGTGTTTTCAAATTTGATTGCTAATGTTAGCAACCTTTTAAATACATTTTATTTACAATATATTCTGCCCTTGGTAAACAGTGGTGTAGTCCTCTCCCTGGTGTTAGTCCGTAGTTACCAGTCACCAGGACCACAGCAGGACCACACCAGGACCACACCAGGACCACCAGGGCTCAAAGCGCACTGCACAGAGACCTCTGATTTCATGAGGACCAGAGTTCACTTGTTTGGTGCGCACCTGAGTCTGACTCCACATTCACACTGCCTCAAACAAACCAGACTTTGCCAGGAACACACCCTAAAATTGGATTTGAGACCAAAACTGAATAAAATTGCAGCCGAGACAAGACCAAGACTGGAAAAAAATGCCAAAGACCAGTCTCGGGTGCTACAACACTATCTTGTGCCTCCATCTTACCCTGTCCTCCATATCCTCTTTTCTCATGTCAACTAACTTCATGTTCTCTTTCACTGCATCCATAAATCTCTTTAGTCTTACTCTAGACAGCTCCAACCTCAGTCCTTTTACCCAAATATTCACCATCCCTCCTCTGTTTATGTCCAAGTCTGGCCTCTACTTCAAAAAGTCTCACAAAAAACATCATGCAGCCAAACAATATGAATTCTCTGTGTGCCTTTTCTTAACCTTAACTAAGTGTTGCTCTGTTTTAACCATCAAAGGCCTTTTACTCGATAGTCACAACAAGTTTCCTTACAAGCTTTTTCAAAACCCACTATGAGCTGTTAAAACACATGAGGTCAGACCGATACATGTCAGTCTGAAAGTGAGAAGCTTTTACCCACTTCCTCCTCCTCCGCTCACCCTGCGTGTCTCTGAAACAGAGCCAGGTTGGGCCGACGTGTTTCACATGTGCTCACAAAGAGCCAGACACACACCGAGAGTCGTGTGTGGGTAGATTTAGAAGCGGGGATCAATGAGAAATGTAGAAATCAATGCACTTAGCGGTGGGAAATCGATGGGGCCTAATCGGGATGCCAATGGCACAAGTCAAAACAATTAAGAAGGAAGAAAAATGTTTAACAGCTCCCTAGGCCCCCGGAGCCCCCAGAGCTCACGCAGGGGCCGAGGGGAGAGAGGTGGGAGAGATGGACGGACAGCTGTAACACTGTAAATGTTTACGTGTGGACGTGGAGGGGAAGAGCAGGGCTATGGGTGGGTTACATTACTTGCAAGTGACTGAAGAGTGTCCTTTAGTTTTGTTGGCTCCACTCACAACATCCCTCCCTACATCCACTCTGGAGTCCTCTACTGTGACCTGCAAAATTACACAGAAATACAGAATTATTATTATTATTATCAGCAGTAGTGTAGTGGTCACTGGTTTACAGCAGCTCACAGTTTAGCCTCAGTATCTTCGTCTACAAACTGGGAGTGTGCAGACAACTTTCTACTGTAGAGAATAAAGCTATCCAAAAGTGACGTCTTCATTGTTCCGGCAGCTAGGGTTTTATATTTGGGCATTTTTTTAAGTAATCATATCTGTACTCATAACCTTTTCTCGTCTTAGATATAAAAGCACTAACAATACAGAAAAGTGTTAAAGGTATTTATGAGACAAAAAGGTTATAAGTTATTAGGGATGCACCGATACCACTTTTTTTCAAACCGATACGAGTACTTCCATTTGAGTACTCGCCAATACCGAGTACCGATACGAGTACTTATATAGGGGTTACTTTATAGTTTATACAGACACACTACTATATCTCATTCATCCCATACCGTGTCGTCTTTTTGCCGTCTGTCCCCGCTCTGCGATGCTAAGTTATTTTTACAACAGAGTGGTTTGAACACAGCTAACCATGGCTAAAATTTGCTCAACATGGACATGTTATACCTCATTTTAAAGCTTAGATTCTCCTCTATTCAGTCGCTAAAACCACTTTAAAGACAGATTGAGCATCTGCGCATAACTAGCGGAGATTCGCCAAGACATACAGCAGCTAACACAGCAGCTAACACAATTAGCAACGGTAACGGTACTTACCGTTATCAGACAACTGCTTCACACTCCGCGCTTATATCATTTTCGGGACAACTAGGACAACAAAAGGACAACTGCTTAAGTTTCAGGACTCACATATGATTTGGGATAAGTCTGGTTGAGCAGAATGTAGAGTCAGCTTTGCTTTTATCTCCATACAGTTCACTTTGAAATCCTTCCACTCACTGCTCAGCTGAGAGGGGAATATCACGTGACAGCGCTATAAAGTGGTATCGGCCCACTTTAATGAATACGAGTACGAGTACTTGGACATGGTATCGGTACCGATACCCGATACTGGTATCGGTGCATCCCTATAAGTTATACATAATTATGGAGCGGCAGTAGCTCAGTCAGGAGAGACGTTTGCCCACTGACCCAAAAGTTGGCAATTCAATCCCCACTACTGGCATTGCATACTGTCCTTGTATCCTTGGTCAAGACACATCCTCCACTGTCAGCGTAAACTGGTGTATGAATGTGTGTTTGTGAGTGTGAAAGGGTGAATGGTTCTTTGATGTAAAGTGCTTTGACTGCCCATGGAGGTAGAGAAGCACTGTATAAATGTGACCATTATTATTACATAATTCACCCACAAGGGGTCACAAATCTGTGTACTGGATTTATGAAGTCCAAAGCCAGGATAAATGGGAAAGGGTTGCAAGTAAAACGTAAAAATATTACGTCATATAGTTAGGAGTTAGATGATTTGCAGTGGCAACCCCGGAAAATAAAGAAGGAATAAACTGGGATGTGCTTTAGACAATCCAGAAGCTCCAGAAGAGGGCTTTTAAACTTTTAGGTGGTAATGAATAAATAGTTTTGGCTTATGGGGTGCACTATGGCAGAGTGGGTAGCGCTCCTGGCTCGTCATGGGGTCAGCGTACTCCTACTTCCTCCCACCATACAAATAAATGTATGTGCTAGAACAGGGACCCCTTACAGGAGAGAAAAAAAATCACAATAACCCCCTTACAGCGTCCTCCATTCCTGATTAAAGTGACTTGTGCAGTATGTCACAATCATTTCACAGTTTCACAGACCCCCAACTTATGGTCCGGGGCCTCTTCAGTTTGAGGATGGTGGTGTTAGGAGAGTAGTTGTATCATAGTTGCCTCTATAGTGAGTGAATGTGTGTCTCTGTGTCAGCCTTGCTATAACTCACCACTGTCCAGGGTGTACCCCTCTTTAGACCCATAGTTGTTTTGATAGTCTCCAGCCACTCGGGACCCCTTTCAGGAATAAGCAGAAGAAGATTAATTAATTAATGTATTGGCTTCTACCTAAAACTAAACCCATATGAATTAAACTTGTCAATAATTCCACTCTGAAGCAAAATGATACTTCAACAGAGCAGAGATAGACTTCATCCTGTGTTATGTGCCACTGTGCCTGGTCAGTGTGCGTGTGTGTGTTATTGGAGGTGCTGGTCAGGTTGATCCAGGGCCAATCAATAGCGGCAGGCTCTCGGTCGACCCCTGGGCTCCTCCTGGCTTCGCGGGGCCCCTCTGGCAGGCTGGAAATCAATGCAGCGGGCCAATAACTCAGGACGGTGTGTGGATTAGTGAACTGTCAACTAATCAGAGAGTTACTGAATCTGACACAGCGGCTATTAACCTATCGATATGACACTGGACCTGACACACGCGGGGGCCTATATAGATATGTGAAGGTATTGATGAAACACATGGTAATTCACAGTGAGGGCCCCGGAGGCATCTGCGCGGCCAAATCATCACTTTAAATGCACTTCTTCAGGGGACGCAGTGATCAATGCAAAAGAGTGAAACCAAGACAGTGTCCTATAATAAATGTGATGCTTTTGCAAAACACATTAGGAATTTTAACAGGGAGGGGTTGTGGGTGGAGCCTATCCCAGCGACTATGGGGCTTAGTCGGGGCAGACCCTGGACAATGGCCAGTTATTCGCAGAGCTGACACAGAGACAGACACACATTTACTTTTAAGGCTCATTTATACTGCCACTTTTGAATCAAATCGTGAGTCTCTGAATTGAAATCAAATTGAATTGTGAGATGCCCAGATTCCCATCCCTAGCAAATAGATCTGTCTGTTCCAAGCATCGTTGTCGTCACAGCATTTATACTTCCAACTCTTTCCTATGTGAATGTGTGTATTTGTGTACGATTTTTCCAAGACAAAGAAAACAGAGCAACAACAACAAACATGGCGGCGCTGAAGGAGGTTTTTACACCGCATTGGCAGTCTTTTTTGAATATACCATGACTACCGTATTTTTCGCACTATAAGGCGCATTGGATTATAAGACGCACTTTCAATGAATGGCCTATTTTAAAACTGTTTTCATATATTGGGCGTGCCGCATTATAAGGCGCATCCACTAGATGGCGCTGCGCTAAAGGGAATGTCAATAAAACAGTCAGATAAGTCAGTCAAACTTTATTAATAGAATACAAACCAGCGTTCTTACAACTCCCTCGTTGAAAACAATGTATTTCCAACTCCATTTGTCACAGTTCAAATTAGGGCTGTCCACCGCATTATCGTCATACTCTTACATACATAAGTCTGTTAGTAATCCAACCGCATTGGGGCACAAGCGACCGCAGTAACCGCAGTTTATCAGTTTAATGATGCACTAATGGGATGCACAGTTTAATTTTACTGTAAACCATGAAGCATTTAATGTTTACGCACGTATATGCGCTCAGAGACGGTGGGAGTGGAGAACGGAGGGTTAATGGTGAGAAAGGAAAAGGCTTCTGCAGGAGCTGCGCTGCTTCATTGAAGCTAAAGGCTTATTTATACTTCCGCGTCTTCCTGACGCCAAACTACCACAGTTGGCTCGACGGCGTTGAAAACCCTTGTTGTTTCATGCAGTGCCATTTCATCACGAGACCAAGCAACCAATCATAGCGCTTGCGGTCCGCGGCGCCTCGACGCATAGGTCCATTTTTAGCCCGGGGCACGTCAGGGCTGGGCGTAGGTTTTGAGAGGGTTTGCGGAGCTTCGCCGTCGATTTGACATGGAAGTATAAATCAACGTTTAACCGCTTCCCAAGCAGATACTGGGCTTACGCGTTACTCAGAGGAGGAGCCGTAGACTCGACTGACGATCCACTCACCTGGTGACGCGATCACTACGTGAGGTTTTTCTCTGCCCTCTCACCTGCCGCAGGTTCGTGTGTGACACAGTCGCTCTGTAGAGTCTGTGCTGCGGGGAGCACTGCTAGCCTCCTTAGCTCATCTCTCAAATCACAAAAGGTGAACATGTGGGTTTTTCTAAAGCTACCACGTCACACGCGCTCCAAGGCCATTCGCTCGTGCCTGACTCGTTTTTGTTAAAGCAGAGGCTTAACTATATAATTAGCTTATAATCAAAATTTGTTTGGACATGTCATTTTTTCAGGTGTTATTATTAGCTTATGCTATACCATACCGCACACCGCGGTGTTGAGCAGCATATAATTACCGCAGGGGAAATTTTCTCACCGCGACAGCCCTAGTTCAAAGCTACATGAACAGCCTTCGAGCTCAGTTTTCTGTCCCCTCAATGTCGCAGCTCTTCTACTGAGATGGAGCAAAGGCCGTGCCTCCTTGTTCTTTTGGCAGGATCCATAAACACGCCTATGGCACACATGAACAGCTGGGACTGGAATTCCCCTTTACCGTTTTTACCGCTGTCACTTTGGCGACTGCCCCCTGAATACGGTAGCCATAATTAACCAACACTGATCCATATATAAGGCGCATCGGATTATAAGGCGCACTCGGTTTTGAGAAAATTAAAGGCTTTTAGGTGCGCCTCATAGTGCGGAAAAAACGTTAACTTAGATCTAGTCACAAAAAGTTCAGCCGTTTCTTCTGCTATGACTGTTGAGCTGTTCACTAGCGCCCCCCACAGGTCAATACATGTACCGCTCTGTTCGTATCCGCAAGCTCAGAAGACAGACAGTGTGCTCCTCCCGTATCTGAATACATATCTAACGTACAATATAAATTAGCCTTTACATTCATTCACTATTGACAATTTAGATTTACCAGAGTTAAACCTATGACCTCCGTGCTGAGAGGGAGGAGCGCTAACCACTCTGCCACTGAATTTGTCTTACTTTTGGAGCAAAAATCAGATGTTTATGAACTACATGTGATTCGTTTGCAGCTCACACACAAAAGTAAAAATAAGTAACTTGACTAACTGCACTGTCCAGGCTGTACCCCGCCTATGGCCCATAGTTAGTGGTGGTGTTTTAGTCAGGACCATACTAATATTCGAGACCAAGACCAGTCCGAGACCAGAGTGAGACCAAGAGAAAGGCAGAGACTTTTGGGGTTCGAGCCTGAGTTGAGACCAGGACTTTTAAGGACAGAGTTGAGACCAAGACAAATACATTTTTAATAATTTTATCAATTTAATGCGAGAGACTCTACAAACAGAGAACACAACATTTTCCTGGATCTTCTGACTATTTACTTTAAAATGATGAAGCGTAGTATTTTCTTATGGTATATGTGTAAAAAAAGATATATATCAGAGACTGCTACATCGGAGACTGAGACAATACTGAGTCAAATTAGATTCGAGACCAAGACCAATACCATATGAAAAATTGTCTCAAGACCAAGACCAAGAGGTCTCAGGTGCTAGTGATGGGCGATACCGCACTTTTTAGATTTGATACAATACTGATTACTTTTGGGGGGAATTTTGGCGATAGCGATACTCATAATTTCTTGTTGGTGAACGTTTTTCATTCAAAAAAATTGTTATCCTTGAAAACAAATCCTATTACTAACACTAGCCATTTAACGACTTTAATGTACACATTATAAAATAAATAACTTAAGTGTGCACAGTAGTGAAAACTGCTAACTTCTTACATGACATGAATGGACCAGACCAAAAAATGCTGCAGTCAACGCAACCCCTAATGGTAATAAGCGGAAGAAGATGAATGAATAACTGGATTAGTAAAGGATAAAACTAAATATATCACTAGTCAATCTTAAGTGTTTAAATATGCCATTTCATTCAGTGCTTCCAGTATGATTATGATTATAATAAAAATGTAGGTCCATTAAGCTCCGCCTACAGGATCCCACGCCTGACTGATGTGCTATTTGTGTAAATTGTCCTATTTTGTGTAAGCCTGAAAACGTGAATAAGTCCATTGTGCAGATAAAAGGCAGAGGAGGCAGAGCTGAGGTGCTTTTACCCTGCAGTGCACGCTTTCTTTATGTCGCACTTTGATCCACAATTCATATCCAATGCACTCTACAAAATATGCATATTCTCATCTTTGATATCCGTGTGTCATCATAGGCTTATTCTGTGTCCAGGCCGCAGTTTCATTTTTCATCCATTCTTCGTTCGATCCTTTCTAGTTTTTTTTTTTTTTTTTTTTGAAGCAAGGAGGAGATTATTTTGGGAGGTAATTCCATTGAAACTGCGCTGAAATAACTTGACTTGGCATGTGCCTATACAAGGCTCCACAAAAGGCTCCGGGAAGACTATTCAGTGCTGGGGGAGGCGAGCGGAGGGAAGGGGGGACTGGGACAAAGAGGCTGTGTGAGCGAGTTACAATGAGAAGGGAAGAGAATGAACCAAATCACCTGAGAGGAAATGGGACGGCCCGCACAAGACACAAGCATGGGAGGTGTAGAGAGAGAATAAAATGTCAGTGTAAGAAAAAATTAAGACAGAGCTTTTTGTGTAATTTTACAGGGGGTCTGCATGTCCCCCCAAATGTTACAATGGGATCTCTCAGTGGGTGCTTTTTCCCTTTTGGGGTCACAGGTGGCTGGAGCCTATTGCAGCAACTATGGGCCTTAAACGGGGTACGCCCTGGATAATGGTCAGTTAGTCACAGGACTGGCAAATAGACACACTGACAGGCAACACATCACTCACATTCATTCACTATAGGGGCAATTTAGGGCATGTTCACATGAAAACACTGGCCGACAGTCATGCCATCTCTGATTCTCTTTACACAAACGCTGAGGTGTGAAAAAAACGAGAGTTAGTGTGAATAAACTGTAGTACCTGTATTTGTCCAGCAAACAGCACTGTGCTCCTTGCAAATGCTCTAGACCACACGGTGAGTAAACAGCAGAGGAAGTGATAGCTCCAGTCGGCATACTTCCCAAAAACTTTAAGATATTGTAGTTTTCTGGAGCTGCTGATAAAGTCTTCAGTAAAAGTCAGTACTTAGATATTACTCACATTTACTGGACTAAGTATAAACGTATGAGACATAAAAGCATCGTAGTTTGCGCTCACATGTGACCTGCAGACAGCCAATCACTGTTCAGATTGGGGGACTTCAGGACTCACTATTCACAGTTTACATGAGTGTGGAGTGGGTCTGAGCAGGCTCCCAGCTGTGAGACCAAAACACCTCTTCCAGGGTTTTTAAAAGACTGCATTTTGGGAAAACAGAAACCCTGTTCTCAGTGTAAATAAAAGGCCAAAACACATAATGGAATCATTGCATTTTCGGCAAAACCCACTGTTGTCTAAACATGTCTTTGGACAGCGGGAGGAAGAGAGAACCCACAGTAACAGAGAGGACACGAAGACTCCACTCAGAGAGATTAAACTTGCAACCTCCTTGTAGAGTGGCATGATTGCTAAGCATTCTGCCATCCTGCACCCTATGCTTACTTCACTTCAAGTTGTATTTGTTTTTTTTGTCACTTTGTCACTTAAAATCAGGGCCTGGGCTTAGGTTACTGTCTTAGGTTAGGCTTTTTTTTTGTTATACATAATGGGCCAGATTTATCAAAGGTTTGCGTGCACGCTTACTGAATAAGATGTGCTAAAATTGGAGCAAACCCAGACGCAGTTGAGATTTGCGTGTCTTACAGGAGCAGAGCGAACGCAATGCAGATTTTGCTCCTATGACCTAATGAATCTGTAAACTGAGGCGTTCTTCCCAGAGTGCGCAAGATGGAAGGTGGAGAAAATGCAAATTCATTCATTTACCGCCCGCAATATTATTTATCAAGGCTCACCATGACTTTGCGTGCGAAAATAGCGTATAAATTTAGCACGTTGGAGAAGGACGTGCTAATCTTTTGCACAGATATGGCTGCTGTGATTCGTGTGAGACGAAGGAGAAGAAATGAAGAAATACGTAGGGTTAGAGCGTTTGCCACGCGTGCAGATCTATTTGCCATGACGGATGAAAAAATTATTCACCAGCACTTTCAGCTATTCTTAGTTAAATTTTTGCTTCCGTTTGTGTTCCACTTCCGCACCTTCCATGACGCAAAACAATACACGCAAGTGATGCCGTTTAAATAGTTCCGCCCCATCTGTTTGCACTGTCACCGGCCACGCAGTTTGTCTTAGTAATTCACGCGCAACACGCCCATTAATAGCTGGCCGCATATTTTCTCACTGCACTCAGCAGTTTAGCACCCGTCTTAGTAAATATGGCCCAATGTGTACTGTATAATAAACATATATAAAATAAATTAATCAAACCTTGTCCTAAAGGAAAAAAATAAATCCCTACGGCGGCAATGCCTTAAAAAAGAAAAATCCCAAAGAAAAAAATCTAGTTCAAAATATAATTATTGGACACCCAAGGCCTTCAGTGTGAGCAGCCAAATCTTCTGCTGCTAATGTTCAATAAGAAAGGAAAAAGCAACGGAAAAAGCAACAATAAGAGTTACAGAGAGGGGTGTAAGTGTAACAGCCTCAGAGAGAAAGGCCGGGCCCCACACACTCCGGATTAGGGAACATATGCAGTGCAGTAGCCAAGGATTAGAGGCTGAACAAGGGCTCTGAGAAGGGGAAGAAGGAAGGTTTTTTTTTTTTTTTTTTTTGGGTGGGGGGTGGGGGGGTAGCATGGGGTGTAAAAGGGAGTGCTCGACCAGGCGTGTTTCCACCGGCTTTCATCCTCCATCTCCTCCCACCACTCACCGCGATGTTTGAACCTCTGGGACGGGCAGATGCCAGTGTGTAACTGCAGAGAGGGATCGAGGGAGGGGGGCATCTCTGGAGCCACGCTTTGATTGTGGTCATCGGCTGTAATCACAAAATACACACCAAGAAAGGGTTGAATGAGAAAAGACCTTCAAAAGATTCAGCGACATAAGAAAAAACATTTATCAGCCACAGAAACGCACTGTGGGTCTGTGCTATAGGGGTCTGCTAACAAACAAGTAAAAGAAAGTCCTTGGTTTAATATTGGCCCTGGTTAAGTCACACTTCTGCAGAGGCGGAGAAAGTACTTCAAATCTAAAGTGTACTTAAGAAGAAAGTACTTACTGCTTCTACCACTTCTACTATGACTCTTCTAGTATTAGCACTACTAGAACTACTGCTCCTACTTATTAAATTAATAGTAGTAACTATTATGTGTTAGTCTGAAGCTGGTATCAAAAAAATATTTTTTTTTATTAAATACCAAGTTTCAAAACCTGGTGGGACCTTTAAAGTTCCTTTGCATGTTTGAATCAAATAAATAACACAGACTAAATCATACAAAGTACTGGGTTTAACTCATGGCTAAAAGGTTTGCTCCAAAACTTGTCTTTTATTCAGTATTATTGTGTTTTATGATTGTAGAAAATGAATTAGCACACCATAGGTATCAGAAAAAAAGTATTGCTCAGGTACCTGTATCAAAAACCAGGTATCGTTTAAGTACTGGCATTGAAAACATGTGAACAGTACCCAGCCTTACAATCAGTGGGGGAGAGCTACTTCTGTAGCCACATCTGCCCAGGGGCAGACTGACAGAAGTGTGGTCTTCCTGACCACAAAACAGCCACACTGACACATTCATACAGGCGAGGTGGGTAAAGTGTCTTGCCCAAGGACACAATGACAATGTGCAGGTAGTGGGGCACTACCAGCATTGCGCCCTCTATTTCTATGGTAGAAACTTCCTACTTCCTATCAAGGTCAAAGATACTTAACACTAAAATGTCACAGTAATGTTTTTTTAATCTTTCGTCTGCGCCCTTTTTCGTAAGCTGTTGCCAAAGTGAACCAGTCGTGCAATGATTTAGCTTTTTTTTTTTTTTTTTTTTTAAGCCAGATGCCTTTTCCTGTCGTATATACTGAGACTGAATCAGGAAATGTGGGTAAAGTGTCTTGCCCAGAAACACAACGACAGTACGTGCTTCGGGTGTGGTTCAAACTGCCGACCCCCCGGAGGTCTGCGAACGCTTACGCCCAAGTCACACTGAACACGTTACGTGTCCTGTACGACCGCTGTAACAAACACACAACACTCAAGTCGATGCATGAGTTCACACCAGCTGTACTGCAGTACGTGTAGTAGCAAGTCCATCGCTCCAACAAAAAGATCTAATGAGTTTATTTTTGACAGATGAAGGAGCCCTTATGCGTAAAGCTGAACAGAGCAGATCAAGCCAGACAGGAAGTCAGACCCAGGACCAGTGAAAAGGATCTGGTAAGAAACCGATACGCGCAGACTCTCAACTCACTGCGCCACTGTCACCAAAGATGTACACAGAATAAATCCTAAAATTTCATTTTCATTTCAATTTAAAAGCATCATTGTATCACTATATATTAGGCAGAGAAACAGTGATACAAAAAACTAAATGCAAAAGATGCTTAAGCGGCGTCCTTCTCAGCAAACACTGAACATTATTATTATGATTGGGAACTCTTGACCACCATTATTTTTACAATACGCCTTATTATACTACTGTAATATATATGTAGGACAATCAAATGTTGAACAATACAACATATCCAATCACTTAATAAATGGACCATCAACTATAAAAAGGTACAAAAAAGGTTTGTCCCTGAGTTAAAGTTAAATTTCATGGCAAAATAAATAATAATATAGTAAGAAAAATAAAACACAGCTGCAACAGATCAGTGGACTCTTTGTGCCTGTCCTAACCCTGAATAAATAGGGAGGGAAATGCATCTGGTGTAAAAAATTAGTCCAGATCATTATGCAAATCCCTGCTAAGAGGAAGATGATCAACATTGGCGACCCCAGAAAGGAAAAGTGAGAAGAATAAAATTAAAAATACAAGTCTAAAACATGAAGTATCCTGTGGTAAGGTTTATGTAAGGAGCGTCCACTTAAATGCAGGACAGAGAGACTCCAGGCCGGACTACAGCCCCTGAATGAGCTCACCGCACTGCTGCGTATTCGGGGGGTGTTACAGAGGAAAGGGGGGGTCACGAGTCAAGGTCAGCCGATAATTCGCTGGAAAGCCGGTCAAAGATGAAGGGATGGAGGGACAGAGAAAGAAGAGGAGGCAGAGAGAGAAAGCCCTGGATGAAAAGATGGTGAAGTGATACCAATAAGAAAACAACACAGGACAATCACTGCACAAGAACAAAAAATATCAGTAAAAAATATCCTCCACATCTGTCACTGCTCCTCATTTAGACACTTTCCTCCATCTTGGCTTTGTTCGGTCTCTCTCTTGTCCGGTTTTATTGGCTGTTTGATCTCTATTTTTCCCTTTAAGACGAATGACACAGGAATACAATACAATTTCTACCCAAATACTTCTCTTTCACTTATATGCTCACAGTTTTTGACTTGTCAGACACACATACAGGTTTGACTCTATAGGGGTGATTATTTTTTTCTAATTTTAAGGATTTTTTGTTAGCATTTTTGTTGTAACTTGGAAGCTATTTATAATTTATACATTTTGTTCTCTGGTATAAAGTTAGCCTGGGTATTTCAAAAAAGATGCAATAACAAACGACTGCAATATCTGAATGTCTCAGTTGGCATAGTTTAATTATGATGTGTAAAAAATACAGTGGCAGAGGGATGAGCAAGGAGGTCACAGATTCAATCCTTGGTCCGGCCTGGTGAATCTAAATTGCCCCCTAGTGAGTGAATGTGAGTCTGACTGATTGTGTAGAGATGTGACGTTCATGAACGATCAGAATCTCTTCACAGTGAATGATAAGAGTCGAGTCATGATGGCGCAGGAGGTGTTCTTTTTTATTCTCGTATCAAAATAAACAAGCTTTTTTGTTTGCCAACTGTGAAAAAAACTCCATAAGAAAACTCAGAATACAGCTCAAGACAGAGTTCGTACGGAAAGAGACGAGGGGAGAGAAGAGAGGAGCACAGGGCACATGCTCAGACACACATTAGTCTCTAGTTGTAAAAAGTGTGTGTGCATGAAAGTTTATTGTTGCCTGCTTAGTTTTTACTGACTTTTTTTTTGCATGTATATAAATGTCACACATTTGCACATTTTGGACATTCACTCTCACTCTATGCAGAAGGTATTAGTGAATTTATTCCACACATGCTACTTTTATTACCATCAGTGAATAAGACAATAGTAATGTCCCACTGATGGAATACATTTTATTCTGAAAAAAAATTATAATGTGTCACTCATCCCAGTGTTTATTTTCTGACTAAAATGCCTGGCTTCTTAATATTATGTAAATACAAAAATGAGCAAGTCTTTTGAACGGTTCTTAGAAATGAACAGATCCCAAAGATTCGGCTCCTGTTAAAGAGCCATACGTCCCATCTCTGACTGTGTTTGTTTCTGTGTCAGGTCTGTGACTCCTGGCTATTGTCCAGGATGTATTCCGCACAAGGCCCAGAGTTAGTGTAAAAGGCTTTAGAGAGAGCGCCAACAATCCTTCACTTACAGAGCACACCTCCACGTGACTTCAACAGTCGTACAAAATAATCTGCAGATATTAATGGCTAAATCAAAACTGAATGAATTAAAAAGATTTTGATGACATTTTATTCTTCAAATCTTGCAGAGAAGAGGGACCGGGACATGTCTGTTCACTTCACGTCATGATCCTGTCTGTGTCTTTGTCTTGTTTCCTCTGTGTTTTATTTTGTAGCTTTGGTTACCTCTTGTGTTTTATTTTGATGTCTAGTCAGTTCTTGTGTTTTTCTGTTTTACCTCCTGCCCTCCTGTGTTTCCCGCCTTTGTGATTGGCTGCCCCGCCCCAATGTGTTTCACCTGTGCCTCGTTCCCCTTGTGTATTTAGTTCCTCTGTTCTCCTCGCTCCTTTGTCACGTCATTGTCTGATCCCCTGTGCTCCCTGTAAGTTTGATTTTGGTTTTTGATTTTAGTGATTCCTCGTTTTTTGTGTTGTTCTGGATTTTCTCATTTGGAGTTCGGACTTTAGTTTGTTCATTTTTCTTTCTGACAGTCTTTTTATTAAAATTCACCTTTCCTCAGTGCTGCTTTTCGAGCCTTTTTTTTTTCTTTCTTCCCTGTGCTCCACTGCTTTCATGACACTTAAAGACTATACCAGCGATGCTTATATTAATATTAAATTGAAAACGCTCTCACCCAAGAATCTGAAACCAATTCATGACACTTGATTTTGGCGCTGCACTCACTAAAACAGTTGTCTTTCTCAGTTTTCCTCAAGTTCACTTTTTCACCTTTGTGTCTCCTTGTCTTCCTCTTGTTTTTTTCCCTAAACGCCATCCTTCCCCTCTCCACACACAAAACCCTGAACCCTGGGGTCAACCTTTGCTGGATTAGGTCACGCCTCTCGGATGAAGTTGACCCTTGACCCCGCGGTGGAGAACGCCTGCTTGCATCCTAACCAGCTGCGGACAACGAAGCCATCCCCGATCTGGACCCAGTCTGTTGTTTGTTTGTGTGTTTTTGTTTGTTTTCCTGCACACAAGGGAAGAGAAAGTGTGTATCAATATTTTTTATGTTGAGAGGAGAAATTGGATTTATGTGTCAGGTTCCCGAGGAGGATGATCCCGGGTCGTAGTCGTATTGATCGGTCTGGGGGTCACGCACTGACGAATCCTGTCGCACCACTTCTTGTCTTCTTACTTAGCCGAGGTTAATATCTCATTAACTGCTATTATTCCCGTGCCCGTCTCCGAAAACAGCAGCGGCCTGTCGTCCAATTCCCAGATGTGGCGTCCCGAGGATCAGACAGCGATGAGATTATTGGGAATCAATTCTAGCAGAGTGACTCTCTTCCTGACCTATACCGGATCTGTTTCCTCTGTTTATTGATAACTATTGTAAGCCTTTCTATGCATGTCCCAATACCGGAAAAGATCCAGAATACCAGAATTTCCCCCCAAAAAATGCCATCTAGATATTTTAAATTTAGCAAAAGTTCAATTCCAAATTTATTTTAATGGCAAAAATAAATATAAACTAATTTAAAAAAATTCTGTCAACTTTCCGTGCCCGTATCAAGCCTGGATAAATAGAAAAAAAGTTGCATTATACACAAAGTTACATACAAGAACAAAGAACAAACTCCAATAAGGAACTGTTATCTTTACCTTTATATAAATTAGAAAAATGGTAGAAAAGTGAATTTTCAGTAGCTCATTTCAATATGTAAGAATACAGTACAGTGGTTCTCAACCTGTGGTACAGGTACATCTGGTGGTACACAGGAGTGGGTCTGTAGTCCTGTTTTAGTCCTACTCTAAGTGTAGACTGCAGATTAGTCCTGATTTAGACCTGGTTTAGAGCAGGTTCAGCACAAGTTTAGTCCTGATTTGGCCCTGGTTTAGACCCAGTTTAGTCCTGATTTAGCCCCAATTTAGCCCTGTAACTTAGACCTGGTTTGGCCCTGGTTTATATCCAGTTTAGTCCTGATTTAGACCTGGTTTAGCTCTGTGGTTTAGACCTGGATTAGTCCTGATTAAGTCCTAATTTAGAGCAGGTTTGGCCCTGGTTTAGCTCTGATTTTGTTCTGATTTAGACCCAGTTTGGCCCTGGTGTATATCCAGTTTAGTCCTGATTTAGACCTAGTTTAGTCCTGGCTTAGTTTAGTTCTTGTTTTGTCCCTGTAAGAGTATTTTTAGTCCAATAATGACAGTACTCTGAAAGCCAAATATTTTCTGAGGTGGTACTTTGTGAAAAGTTTGAGAACCAGTGCTCTAGTTCACACAAAATTAAATATTTCAAGCATTTCTTTATTTCAATTGTGATGATTATGATAATTATATATTCAAATGTGATATACTGATTTTTTTTTATTAACTGTAGTCATAATCATTACAATTAAAATAAATAAATGCTTTGAACTGAGCTGAGTTTTTCATGAGATCGTAATTTTGTGTTGTTGTGAATCAGATCCCTGCAACAAACCACTTAAGAGTAAAAACCTTTCTATCTTGTATTTTTTGCTTATGGCACCACTTTTAAAATTGTACACAGTGAGATGTTATCATTTAATTTGGTGTTAATTCATTTGAAGCGATTAGGCTCAGAGAGAGATGACAGGGAACGGCAGGGGGTCCGAGGAGGCTCTGAGGTTTTTCCTTATCTGCCACGGGACAGTCCTGATCCTTATTTTCCACGGATGCACAGAGGAGACTCGCAGTACCACGGTATATACCGCCCATACACACAACTTTACTGCTTAATGCTGCTTATGGTTCACCTCTGTTTCACTTTATATAAGATCGTAAAGCTAATCTGTGCATCGGTGGCTCTGAAGGTAACGGACAGTTACACTTCTTTACTGGCTCTAACATGAATACAGCTTTTTATGTTTATATTATCTGTTTATAACTCCATTAGTTCATTCATCAATACAAAGTTAAAAATAAGTTATCTGGATGTGGTTTGTAGACAAGTGAGTCTTGGTTTTGTCCTGATTTAGTCTTAATTTAGTCTTAATTTAGACTCAGTTTAGTCTTGATTTACTCCCGATTTAGCCCTGGATTTACTCCTGGTTTAGCCCTGGTTTAGCCCTGGTTTAGACCTGGTTTAGACCTGGTTTAGACCTGGTTTAGACCTGGTTTAGACCTGGTTTAGACCTGGTTTAGACCTGGTTTAGCCCTGGTTTAGCCCTGGTTTAGCCCTGGTTTAGCCCTGGTTTAGCCCCCTCACTTTGAGCTCACACACAGCTTTACTGATTATGCTGCTTATATATTTCACAAAGCATACCTTTTTATGTCTGTATTATCTGTTTATAACTGTATTAGCTCATTAATCAAAACAAGAAGTCATCTGGACAAAGTTATTTTTCTTTTTTTTTTATTGTGACAAACAAACAAGTTTTTTCATTAACTTGTCATCATTTTACTGCTGAAGCTTTTCACTACACCTGTTTGACTATTTTAAGAAGCCAGACAGTTCACTAAACTGCAAGCTCAAATACTATTTCTATTTTCATTTTATTAATAATTCTTTTGTCCCTTTTGTTCCCTTTGAAGAAGTTACCAAAGCTAATCATCTGCCTCCATCTCACCCTATTATACTCTTCTCTAAAACCAAATAACTTCAGCTCCTCTTTGGGCTTTAAATACAGTTTGTGTTATAAAATCTCTGTACTAAGCATGTTTTGTGTTGTGGTAAACCAAAAAAATAACTACACTGGTCAGGATCTATTTCAGCTTTGCATATTTATATACAGATCATTAACAAAAAAATTACTTGTGTGTTCAAAATAAAGTCTGTCTCGTGTCTAAAAGGATGTATTTAGTAATTAATTTAGCCTGACGAGTGGAGCTGGACCAGCAGCAGCGTTTCCATGACGACTATCACAGCTCTGTCTTCAGTATAGCCCCGAGATAACCTCAGCTCAGCCTCTGCACCGTCACCGGCTCAAACTGAGAAATATTAACACTTTACTGACTTTTTTCCGCTGTTAAACATAAATTAAGTATCATTATTTAAACATAATACTGTATTGTGTTAAAATAATCTCAGTGAAATAGTCAAAAAACGATGCAGAAAAAGAGAGGGGCAGTTAGTTCCCGACTGGTTTCGATTTGTTAATTTAATTTTGTCTGTACAGCCCAATATCACAACAGCAACTGCCTTAAAGGGCTTTATATTGTTATACAACAACACATTTAGGTTAAAATAATCTGTAAAAATCTAATTATATGATAACTATGTACCGTAGAAGCACAGCAGTAAAGCAGTGGTTCTTGATAGGTCTGACCATGGCATCCAATAGTAAAATTAATTTATCTGTATAGCCCAGTATCACTGTATAGCTCACCTGCCTTACAGAGCTCTATACTGTTACAGTTTAAGCATAAAATAGATGGTTTATATAGAAATAATCTGCAAACATGATATTGTCAAATAGGTATGTAGAAAAATAGCACTGAGTGAAGCAAAGGTCTTTAACTTGTCTGAGCGTAGGACTCAATTATCAGCTGAATTTTTATTTGTACAGCCCAATATCTCACCATCAACTGCCTTAAAGGGCTCTATATCATTATACAATTTAAGTATAAGACAAAGGCTTTTTAGATTAAAATAATCTGCAAACATGAAACAGTCAAATAATTATTAAGCAGTGGTCTTCAGCCTGTCTGACTATGGGACCAAATTATATCTGTATAGCCCAATATCACTACAGCAATGACTTAGAGGGCTTTAAAATTGACAGACTATACTCGACACACCCCTGTCCTTAGAGCCTCCTCCATCAGGGAGAAAACAAAAAAAAATCTAAACCCTTTATCTCTTGTCTTTTTTTGGAGCACACTTTTTACAGAATCAATAGCTACTTCTTTACTAAACCACCTTAATGGCACATGTATTTTAAAATCAGTCTCATAATTTTTTGTAAATATGCAAACAATATCAAATAACTTAAACATTAAAACTAAATTCCACCTGTATACTGTTTTTATACTACTTGTTGAGCAGTAAAAGCATTTTGATTCCACCCTTATGTCCTGCTCATGGAGCAAAACTGACAAAATAATCTTTGAGCCTTCTAGCGTCCCACTTCTGAGTCACAACCCACCACTTGGGACCCACAGGCGTAAAGTAAACATCAGCAGGTCCTGTAGTAGTAGGGAATTAGCTTTAACGTTGGCTACATTGTTGGGAGTATTTTAAAGACACCATTTTGCTGCAGTGGCCTGTTTTTGATTAATCGCCGACACCAGCCACAGCGCCGGCCTAATTACTTACAGTACCTAATCTCTGACATTTTAGTGAAATAGTAATCTAATTTTGTCCTTAAAGCAGATCAAAACATATTAATAACCAACGTATGCGGCTGCCGAGGCTTTCTCCCATAAACTAGACTCTTTTAATAAGTCGTATGTTTGTTAACAGCTGTGAAAGACGACCTAATGTTGCCCAGCGGCTACTCACCCGTAATTAAACCGGGGGCCGCCGCTGTGCCGTGCTGTTTGTTTGCCGGGAGCCCGTGTGGCAGGAGCGGCTGATGATGAGTTGCAGTAATGGCAGAGTGGCCAGCTGACCTTTGACCTCCGAGGGGTCAGGGCGGCGGGGTCCTGGCTGAGGAGGAGGAGGGGGGGGGCCCACAGTGACAGACGGTCCTAAGGAAATTGATGAAAAAGGCAATAGAGTGTATCATAAAACCAAATAATCCCCTAATGGCTGTGGTGCTGACAATAATGGTGCTGTGTTATATCGAGCAGAGCTTTTATGGAGCAGAAAGGGGCGCAGAGTATCAGATGTTTACTGTTTACACACGCACAAGGTCAAGTTTAAACTGGAAATTATGAACAACAAACATCTGTAAGGCCGTATTTAAATCCAGATGTAATTCATTTTGAAACAGAGAAAGATACAACAGATTTATGCAACTGGCTATAACTTGCGCTACACATTTCATCGAGGCATTAACCTTGCTTTGGTTGCAGTACAGAAGCTTGCATTGTGCTCAAAAGTCTTTTTTACTGCGGGTATATCATTAAATGCATTTTCTTCCATTAAATGTGACTAAAGATTTTAATCCATAAAACAAAACCTCAAATTTCTACAGACAAATATTGCAAGATAAAATCAAAATTCAGGCTTGTTTTGGTTGAGAGTTTTTGACAGAAATTGCTGAGTGCATGCTGTCCATAGACACATGCACGCCTATGAAAAAATGTCTTTAACACAGGGTGACAGTGCCAGCTTTCGGCTCCCTGTCCCAAGACATATCTGTAAAAACACTCAATTGTCCCAGTTTTCAACAAACCCTGTCTTAGTTGTCCCCGTTCAAAACAAAATAAATGCATAGAAAACTTAGAATCATTTATCTATTTAAGTGTTTTTACTGTGTCATTATTTTTCACATTCAAAACAAGCCCCAGAGTCAAGAACTTGAATTACATGACAGACAATTGTATGGATTTCAGAAACTTTTCTTGTCAAAAAATGTGTGTCCCAGTTTTTTGGATCTAAAAATCTGGTTACTCTACTTCAGACAAATGTTGCCTGTAAGATAAAACATCATAAACAGTTTGCTGTAACTTGAACCTAGGCTACATAATGAATGAACTGAGCCATTAACCTTGCTTAAGTTAGAAAGGAAAAAGGCTTCCAGTGCTCAAATGTCCTCCTGCTTTCAGTGTGATTCAAAAATGTAATGCACAAACTCTAAAAGTGCAGCTTATGTTACCATTGCAAAGTTTTGATAAAGCAGAAATAACTGCGTGCATGTTTCCATCCATTCACCTTTACACACCGTTCAAACATCCACTAAGCAGACTATTTTTATTCATATTTTTAGCTCATAGCTGTAGTGAATGAATATGTAGTCTTAGCTTTACCAATAATGAGACAAACTTCAAATAAAGCTAATAATACTTTCTCTAGCTTTAATAACTTGAGCTGATGAGACCTTTAGCAAACACGTGGCTGAGATTTTTGCAGCTACACACGAAGCTTCAAATTAAGCTAACACCTGTTTTGATACTGTCACACACTTTACCTTTTCGTTTTAAAAACACAGTGTAAAATTAAAAAAAAAGTAGCGTTGAGGGCAGTAACGCGTATCCGCAGACGTCCTTTTGTGTTTTTTATTATTTATCAATTCAAATGAAAGTCTGACTGTCGCGTTTTGGACAGAAAATCGATCCGTGACAAATGCGCAGTAGTGGAAGGCGTGGGTCACGAGGAGCTGTGTTTCTCTGCGGAGCGTTTTATTTTGGACACGAAGCTCAGAAATTACACCGTGGCCTTGTGGGGGATTTTTCACTGCTTTATATTCAACGACTGCACCTCTTTCTCTGCGCCTTTTACACAGTGTTTAAATGATTCCACATTTGCTTAAATATATTTTCGTTTGCATTAAATCGCCTGACTTCAACCAATATTTTTTCCATTTGTTCCTGAACGTCTCTTAGCTCTAAAAAGACGTTTTACAGCCTTTATTCAAAGTGGGAGGCCATTTACATGCAGTGCATAAACACAAACATGGCTAAAATGTAGGTTAAACAAAGCAGAATGGGTAAATAAGTGACATAGTATTGCTGCTTATGATTTATCGTTAAAAATAACATCAAATATACAATTTATAATTAATTTGCATATAGGCAAAATATTAAAATTAGGCTTCAGAAACGGCTTGAATGTCTTGAATTTAGTTTTATCTGTATCAGCATTCGTTATTAAGTAAATTTTAATATTAAAATGCTAAATGACATATGATTTAATAATTTACATAATTTCAGTGCAGGAGAAAAGAAAACTTAACTTCAATTGAACGAATTAAACAACAATGCCGTATCGTTACATTAAAAAAAGAAAAGAAAGAGCTATAATGGTGACATAATTTTAAAAAAATGCACAAAATGTACACGCATATTTTTATTATTCGAGGGAAAATAAAAAAACGCATAAAAACCTGTTGCAGCGTCTGCGTAAACCGTGCGTAAAACTCCAGCCCAACTTCGAACGTCAGGACGTCAGGTGACGTTCCAGAACGGTAGCCATGGAGATTACGATAAGAAAAATAAAAAGCTTATTATTTTATTTATGTTTAGGATAAGTTTTTATGAGCCTAGGTTTTAGCAGAGTTGAAGAGCAAAGGGCAAAATAAAAAATAAAAAAACCTTTAAGAAATCTTTGGCTATTGTTTGCAGTAATTGATTAAATTAGCTCATATTTTCCCAGGTGCAATTTAAATATTAATATTTGCAGCATTACCTTCTTTTTTTTCTTTTTTTTTTAATAGCCTATATATATTTTATGGTCACTATGTAAAGCTTAGGCAAAGTCCTCTTTATTGAATATAAATACAATTTTCTTGAATGTAGAAAAACACTTTTTACTGAGATCTATTCAACTTTTATTTCACCCAGATTTAAAAATAAAATAAATATCCTATGCTTACCCAATTAAAAAAAGCCCTTTCCTTTAAATATAGGGCTGTACCTCTTTACCTCTTACACACCAGGCTAATGTACAGTTAATTTTTATTATTTATTACATCCTGAGTACTGTAAATACATAAAATACTACAGTTTTAAAGTCATACATTCTGTCTCCTAAATCTGAGTGAGACGAGTGTTACGAGGACTCCGCTCGGTCACTGCTCTTTTCGTGGCCCGCTGCATCTCTCGGGGTCAAGGCTGCCTTTTAATTGATTTCTCATAATTAACTCACTGTGTTCATCGATTTTCGTGGGACCGGGGCCAACACTGGCTCCCCCATCGACAACCTCATTATTTCACAGTTAACCCCGAATAATCTCCAATAAATACTGACCACATTCAATAACAATTAGACTCTGGCAGGTGGTACAAAATTATCTTTTAGGGCTTCAACAACAACATAAGGCTTTTAGGATAATTTTGTGGTTATTTTGTGGTGAAATAAAGAAACACAGGCTTAAAAGAGAGTCATAAAAATACTAACTTCATTTTGCTAAATAATCTTTTAAGGCTTCAAACATCAGCGGGCGGTGAATTGTCCAGCAGTGGCAGCTCCTCTCCTCGCTCAGGTTCATTGGCTTCGTCCGTGGGGAGGACAGGGTCAAACTGGCCCCGAGGCACCAAAAAAAAAAAAAACCCACCAAGACCAAGACCAAGACCAAGCTCTCCTTCAGATCACACACAGACCGCTTCTCCTGTCACATTCAGGGCTGCAGTCAAGCGTAGGAAATATCTGTAAGAAAGACGAGGATGACAGGAATTAGCGAGGGGCAAAGATTTTACATGTGACAATCTGGAAATGGATGCAACATTGCACTGTTTCCCAAATATTCAGATCCAGAGTCTCTGAGGGTCAATGGTCTAACTACCAAAATCCAAATCCACTTCATTTGTAGATCACATTTTAGAAACAACAGCTCCAATGGTCCCCATTAAAGAACAAGTAAAACCAAAAAAGAGCAATACAATACAGTTCACACACAGTTAGATTATTAACCTTTTTAGATTAGCAAGATTAAGTGATTTTTTTGTTTATTCTTTTTTTGTTTATTATTATTATTCTTAATTTTTTGCAATTACATTTTTCTTAAGGTGTTTTTTAACTGTCTAAGGTTTGGGAGCATAAAAAACACTTTGAGACTGGATAATTTTGATTATTAATATTTTGCTATTATGGCAAAAGTTACATAGCATTTAATTTCAGTTTTAGACCATGGTGGGCTGCCATAGTCTTCTGATTTAATGGTAAACACTGCATTGGGCGTAAACAAAAGTCAACAATGGTGGAAGTGGGTGCACAATGAGCTTTTGTAGTATGTGACCAGTAAATATTGGCACATAATGGACCTATGATATGGAGAGATAATAAGTTAGCCTCCAAACCAAAGACATAACATTGTAAGACTACACTTAGCTTAATATTTAAAAGTAAGCGGGTGTATGTTCAGAGACGTAGTAGTATTTAATAGTAAATGTTGGCACTGGGATAATTTAGTTTGTTTAAATTAAAAGTCTATGAAAGCAAAGTCATATCTGTCAGCTAATAGTATTTTATGTATGCTATAATAAATCTATATCGAACTGAATATTTTATTTAAAGTAGTATGCACCTTGTTTAAAATATAATGCACTGTGTCCTTGAACTTGAGAGCCTACAATACACATTTCTTTAACCAAATAAACAAGTGATGAATACAATTTTATACATTTTTTGAGTTATTTTAGTCTCTATAGATAAGACAGTACATAAGAATTCAGGGAGAGAGCGGGGAGCGATATTCGGCAAACTGTGGGAGTCCGGACTTGAACCCGCGACGCCTGAGCAGGCTTTAGTTGGCCTGAGATTTTGCCGTAAGACTGCAACATACTATAAATGTTTGTAATTTATTTAGCATATAGGTTTTACACAACTCCCTCCATTTATCTGAGCTTGGTACTGGCTCAAAGAACACACTGTGCTTGTGACCCCTTGTGGTTGGATTTAATACCAATCCAGCAAAAATCTGTATTAAATTCATGGTTCCCAGATCTTCTCATCGCTAGGGCTACAGTCTTTACTTTCCAGCTCCAACAGCTCAGCTCTACAGTAAGTTTTCAGTTTTTATTATAGAAATATTTTTGTTTCTCTAATGAGCAGATGGCTGTTTATTATAAAAGAAACAGTTGCCAAGCGCTTTTAAAACCTTGAAAACATGGACCTCGGTATTTTTCTATTACTAGACTGAACCAGATCTAAACCAGGACTAAACCAGGGTTAAACCAGATCTAAACAAGGACTAATCCAAGTCTATACCAGAAAAAAATAGTCTAAACTAAAATAGACTTATTTAGGAAAAAGACAGGACTAAGTCAAGTCTAAACAAGGACTAAACCAGGACTAAACCAGGTCTAAACCAGGTCTAAACCAGGACTAAACCAGGTCTAAACCAGGATTAAACCGAGACCAAACCAAGGCTACACCAGGACAAAAAAACAGTCAAAACCAGGACTTATTTAGGAAAAAGACAGGACTAAACCAAATCAAAACAAGGACTAGACAAGGTCTAAACAAGGACCAGACCAGGACTAAACCAGGTCTAAACAAGAACCAAACCAGGTCTAAAATCCTGTGTATGGGCCGGTTGAAAACTCAGCCTTATAATTAAATCATTCCAAGAACCCATAGGATCTTTGAAGGAAAAAAACACACAAAACGCTAATGGGAGATAAACGCTGTAGCAGGACGTCCCAAGTTCAGTGGCTACATAAGATGAAGGATTGGCCAAAATCACAAGGCCAATGGGACAGGGTAGAGCTCAAAGAGAGAGCAGAGAGAAGGGGGGGCAGATAATAGACCTGGGGGCAAAAACAGGGGTAAGTGTGAGAGAAGAATACCTCAGGGAGGGAGGAGGGGGTTAAAGGGAAGGCGGCTCGTGAATAAAACTCAGTGAGGCCCTGTGTTTTCGGCACGTGCACCAGGCCGGAGGAAGAAAAGGGGAACGACGGCCGGCCCATCTGGCTTTTTACACACAGAGAGAAGAAGAAGAAAGGCGACGTGAGGGGCCCGGGGCAGGTGAAAAGGGGGCGCAGGAAGAGTTAACACAGCCAAACCCACTCAGGGCACTCCGAGGTTCACTTTTGGCACCGTGCACAGGCGGCTAATGCGAGTGTTTGTATCCTAAAAGGGGTCGGGACAGGGAGCAAAGAGGTGGTGATGTGATGTTTGGGGCGTCACATGAAACAAGGAGGGTTAAAGCTGCAGAGAGAGTAAAAGCTTTTGGTGAGACTGTCCTAGAAACAATGTCATTTAGGGATCACGGATTTATCATTATTGCAATATTTGTATCGCAACAAGGCTGGTGAATATGACAAAAATATATATTACAGTGCTTTTTCAAAATTGTGACAGTATATGGTCTTTAGTGTGGTCCGTAACAAATTTATTCAAATTTATTTAAAGCAAAATAATGGAATATAGTTTTTTCAACAATGATATCGCTGGCTTTATGGAAAATTCATATCATAAGAAAAAAAGGCGGTATTTGGTACAAAATGGTATTGTCCAGGCCTTTATTGTTGTTACACGTTATATAGAGACAAAGATTTACGCTGTCAGAGTCATAGCTTTTTAAAACCTTCCAAAAATGCTGAAAATAACTTGATTTTTCTCAGTTTTGACTCATAAAAAGAGACTTAAATTCTGCACCAAAGTGTACTGAACCAATGTCAAAAGGGAACAACCTCGTTATTGCATGTTGTATGTTTTTCTCATATTCATTCTAATATCAAGCCCTGGTTTATCCTCGTTTTAAGCCTGGTGCTTAATTCATAAAGCCAGAGGTCGGGAAGACAGAGAGGATTTTTTCAAGCTTGTTCCCTCAACACACAGCAGGAAGAAATACTCAGGGAACATCTATTGCTATAAAGCCTGCACAAGTGACAATAATGTATTTCTACTTTTATTTAACTATGTATATTTATATATTCTTAAAGTATTATTATTAAATGATATGATAAAAAGTAAATAATTGTAAAAAACACATATTATTAAGGTGGGATCCTGTCAAAACAGAACATTTTCCTTCTCGTTCCCTCTCAAATTAAGCCCTGGGTTTAGCTTGTCTTAAGTTTGCATTTTGAGATTTGTATTTCTTTCATTCATCCATCTATGTCCAGTTATTCCCATTGGAGCTCGCAGGGGACTGGAGCCTATCCCAGGTCCTTAGTTACCTCCATGGGCACTCGGAGCGTTACGTCAAGGAACCATTCACCCATTCACACTCACAAACACACACACACTCATTCATAGGCCAAGGACACAACGGCAGAGGGGGAGCTAGAATTGAACCTCCAAACGTTGATATGTGTGATTTTATATTTGAAGGTGTCTGAGAGTTGACACAGAGAATGGACCCACATTTTGCACATTTCTGATAAAAATTATGTCAAAACCAACTTTTATTAGCTTTCACTGTAGTTGCCATCTTGATTACCCACAATACTTTACTTCATCGACGACATCATTGGCCCTATATAAATGCACGAGCTGTCGATAGTATAATGTTGGTAAAAGTAAAGCCAGGTGCTGAGTCTTTTTAGTGAATACAATGTAAGAACTTGCACCTACAAAGGTCTACTTAGTTCAAGAATTTATATTTTTATCAATAGTTATATATTTTAATGAAAATCTGGTTCAAATTTGTTTTTCTATTATATTTTACCATCTAAAACAACTGTTTGGACGCCTGGCACATTTTTGAAATAAATGTACACTGTTTTTGTTTGATATTGCTCCCAACAAGGGTCTATACCTTGTTTTTTATTCATCAAAAGGTTTGTAAACATTTACTTTTGTGATTTTTTGTTTTACATTTTCAGTTTTTTTTTTTGTTGTTGTTTTTTTTCTTTTTAGAAAAAGTGGGTAGTTTTTATTTTCAACTAACATGGACACACAGAATCAAATTTCAGGTTGCTCTGAAAATAATGCTATGAGTAGTTTCTCTGTGGATCTGCGGAGTGAAATTTTACAGCCCTATTTATAAAAAAAAGGCTAGGCGAAATTAATTTTCCAAACTGGGCTTAGGATGCAGAGGGTTTTAAATTTAATTGAACTTACTATGGCATAAAATTATCAAAATATGACCCATTATTTTTGCAACACATAATTATCGCATATTGTTTTTCTAACACTGTGCACTGTGTCCATTGGTCAACACAAAAAACACTCACCTTTTAATCTATACTTGTCCTTCACCAGATCTCTATATATCTTCTTACACACACACCTTTCTCTGCATCCTCTCCGCATCTTAGCTGTTTCTATGGCAACCTGGGTGAAGAAAAAAAAAAAAAAAAGTCGGACGATGGGGTGAGATTAGGAGGGGGTCCATCCCATAAGTGTGTGTGTGTGTGTGTGTGTGTGTGTGTGTGGACAGCAGCAGGAGCAGGTGATGAGGCTCACTTCATGTTTTTTGTGGCATCTCTCAGGTCTAATAAAAGTTATATTAAGGTCATAGAGAGAAGAAAAAAAACACACACAGAGACAATCATTAAAGCGAAGAAAAACTGGAGAAACATAGAAGTCCTCCTATATGAGCGAGACGCAGCTTCTCTTACATTTGTTTGTCGTTGTTCATTAACCGCAGGCTTTTTTCATATGTCGCACTCGCCCAACTTCTTCTTTTTACATTAAGAAAGAAAAAAAAAAGACGCTTAAATTGTTGTCAGTGCAGCGAGAGGCTCCTGGAAAAGGCCGACGACGATGATGACCTGTGATATTACAGAAAGCATCCCCCATAGACAGCAGCACTCAGTCTGTTTCTTTCTAAAGTGTGTTTTTGTTAAATTGTTGTGGAAGGAGAAGAAGAAGTGTAGAGAGGCAAAACACGACAAAATATGAGTGCACAATTTAGATAGGAAGCAGTCTGACCCATTAGAGTCGCACGTAATATTACAAATGCATGTGTTTAATCATCTTCTGTTGGCTGGAGCCTGTCCCAGCAGCTATGGGACCTCACTGGGGGCAGGTTTTAGAGTCACAAGTTCACCAAACACGAGTCTTTGGGCGGTGGGAGAAAGCTGCAGAGAGAGTAACAAATGATGACAAAATAATTATCTTTGAAGCGCTTTTAGTATTGCAAAGACATCTGACAGAGACACAGATAAGTTTTATGTCAAAAGAAATAACAAAATAATGGGTTATACTGTATCTAAGGGTAGGTATCATGCAGATTTTTTCGATACCAGTTCTTAAACAATACCTGGATTTCCATACCAGTACCTGAGCGATACTTTTTCTGATACCTATGGTGAGATAATTCATCTTCTACAATCATTAAACACAATAATATTGAATAAAAAGACAAATTTTTGGAGCAAAAGTCTTAGCTGTAAGTTAAAACCAGTAGTTTGTATGATTTATTCTGTGTTATTGAGCTGATTCATGCAAAGGAACATTAAATATCCCACTAGGAATTTAAACTTGGTATTGAATAAGTGATAGGTGTTGTTTAACAGAGAAGTTCGCCCACTAACCTGAAGGTCGGCGGTTCAAATCCAGCTCTCCCCAGTTCATACTGTCATTGATCCTTGGGCAAGACACTTCCTCAGCTTGCCTGTGTGAATGTTTCAGTGTGACTGTGTTTGTTTGTGGTTTGAGAGGCCGAACACATTGGCAGCCACATCTCTGTCAGTCTGCCCCAGGACAGCTGTGAGACTAATGCATTATTGTTACTATAGTTATCACATTGGGCAAGTTCCTCTAACTTTTATATTTTCCACCAAGTAAATTACGTTGTATGTGTAAAAAAAGCTACCAAGAGCTAATTTTAATTTTAATAATGACTATGTATTTATGTAAAACCATTATGTAATTCTAGTGCATAGTGTGGCCCTCTCAAAGCACCTTATGGGCCAAAATCAGAATGTTGTAGTAAAGCTGCACTTAAATGACATAAACACTCTCATAAAAACATTAATGTGCTCGTAATGTGTGAGGCTGACTTGTGCCGCCATGAGAGTAGGAGGAGGCAATAAATATTTAAACCTGATGAGCCAGATTTTTGTACTTTGTGGTAACTTAATGACTGACGTTTGCAGCCTTAGGTAATTGAGAACAAAACAATAACAAAGCCAAAAAGAAGAAATACAACGACAAACACATACAAAGAACAATTAACCCTCTCTGTGGCTGCTCTCTGTGCAAGTACGCATTTAGACCATTTACCTTGGCACTGTACTACTACTACTACTACTACTACTACTACTACTACTGTATACTACTCATATCCATATAAAGTGCAGCCTGTGTGATGTGCAGCCCTTTATTTAAAAATCCAGTCGCTCACTGAACTGCAGCTAAGAATCTGACACAACTGGTTTAAAAATATATATCACAGTGATGTTTTTACTTATTATGAGCCGGTGCCAGGGTTACTGTAATGACTTTGTGTTGTCACGGTGACTCAGGGGAACACGTACTCAGTAAAAGTACAACTACTTCAAAATAGCATTATCAAAGTGAGAAAATGCAACAAAATTATTAGAAGTAAAAAATAGCAGGCCTTTGAATATATTTTGCCATTACACAACAAATCTATCTTCTACTGCTACTGCTTCAATTACTACTCTTACTACTACTACTATCACTACTACTACTTATACTGCTACTACTAATATTGCTATTATTATAATTATTATCCACTAAAATGTAAAAATTAAGTACTTTTCAATTTATTTTGCCATTACACAACAAAATCTATCTACTACTACAGCAGCTTCCACTACTACTATTACTATTACTACTTAAGCTACTACTGATACTACTACTACTAATATTGCTACCACTATTACTACTATTGACGACACACGTGAGAAATAAGTACTTTTTAATATATTTTGCCATTACACAACAAAATCTACTAGTATTATTTTTCTAGTATTTTATATAATTTATAATATTTTTCTTTTTACTAGTACTACTGTCACTACTATCTACTACTACAATCACTGCTACTACTAGTATTGCTATTATTAGTATGCGCTATACATGTAGAAAAGAAGTACTTTTTGATTTATTTTGCAATTACAAGACAAAATTTAGCTACTGCTGCTGCAGCTGTTTATTAATACCATTACTATTTCTATTACTAGTATTACTATTACTGCTACTAATATCAGTACTAATAGCTACTACTACTACTACTATTACTGCTGCTGTAACCTCTACTAATATTGCTAATATTATTACTATCCACTACAAATGTATATAATAAGTACTTTTCAAAATATTTTGCTAATAGACGAAATCTTTTACTATTACTGCTACTACCTTTTCTATTGTTACTACTACTACTATTACTGCTACTACTATCACTACTGCTACTATTACTGCTACTACTAATATCACTACTTCTATTATTACTATCCTCTAGAAATGTTAAAAATAAGTGCTTTTGAATATATTTTGCCATTACATGAGAAAATCTTCTACTATTACTACTATTGCCTTTCCTATTACTAGTACTACTGTTACTACTACTAACACTACTACTATTACTGCTACTACTAATGTTGCTACTATTATTACTATCCACCACAATTGTAAAAAAAGTACTTAAATATGTCACTTCATATCACTACTACTATGACTGCTACTAATATCAATAGAGCTACTGGCCAATTTCTACTACTGCTGCTACTACTAAGACTACTATTATACTTTACTGATACCTTTACTAATTTAAAACATGTATTGAGTAAAAGTATCCGGTAGTCGTCACCTAGTTCTCAGGTGTACTGTGTGCCAGTATTTTTATTCCCATGATGCTTTGTGGGCTGAAAAGTTATCTCGAAACGAACGTCAACAAAACCCGGAAAATAAAGGCTGTTCCGAGACTGCACCGCCATCAAAGCAAATGGAAGCGGGGCAAATTAAAATAAAATAACCAAACGCACATTTGAGTCTTTTACGGTAGCATGAAGGAGGAAGACGAGCCCAAACAGGAGCAGGTGGAGATCCCCGTGGAGGATGAGGAGTCCCCTACTGCCCCCCAAGAGTGTGACCTACCCGGGTATGTAAAGTGAAAGCGCTACGGTGGAGGCTTAATGTTTTTTACGCATAAATTACGCACAGGAAAAATGTCTAAACAGCAGAATTATCCTGCGTCTGCGTAATGGTGATGGACACGGGGCCAGTGTCCAGTGAGGGTTAACTGTTGTCCGTGCGCAGGGCAGGGAGCAGCGAGGAGGAAGTGCAGCCGGAGGGATACGAGCGCCATCGTGCGGTCAACCCCAGGAACTACACGGCTCTGCTCCACTCGGAGCCCAGCCTCGTTCAACCGCGCGCTCAAGATATGCTTCGCCTTCACTGTGGGCGCAGTGCTGCTCAGGTAAAGCATGTAAAAATAACAGTTTCGTATAATATAATGTTAGAAATCCTTATCAAGAAGTAGATTTATTTATTTTTGTATATTTAATAGTTTGTCAGGAAGTCTCATTGGGATCTAGAGCTCATTTACAAGGCAGATACAATAAATATTTATCTGATGACACGTAGTAAAACATTATTGATCAAACAAACACAGTACACACAATACACGTAGTTAACACTTAGACATACACATACACAAATCAGATATGCAGGGAGCTATCAAATATAAGTAGTGTTTTATAACATTATCTTCAGACAGTTTGCAGCAAAGGTCATTTTCCCGTGGAGCAAATAGAGGCCAATAATACAATAATAATAATACAATAATAATAATATAGTTTACTGATACAGGAATAAAACACACACAAGAACATAAAACACTGTTCCCACAAGGGCTTGAGATTTATTTTGTACCTTACTGGCCACTGTGTCTAAAGCTGCAAGCCAATTACGTTTTTAGTAGCCACATTTTAGTTTTTGTGTGTATTTTATATCATAAGCTTCATAAAGCATGGATCAAATATTAAAAAACAGGTTTACCTCCTGGCAGAATAAATTGTATCTCTGTGCATGAAGTGTCAGATCTTTTAAAACTTGTCTTTTTGTTTAAATTAATATTTTTCTTTCTTTAAACTTGTTGATTTGCTGAATACTAAATGGTGTACACTCAAGTGGAGCGACATAAAATTAGTCCTAACCTCTAAAAGTTTGCATAAAATCCAGCTGACCCAAGTGTCTCGTGGGAGTATTTGTATCATTCGCCGAAATTAAAATATCTACCCACATTTGTCCGGTTGGCAGTGTTAATGTTGGCCACATATAAATACGATTTTGAGAATATGCTAAAATATAAATCCCTACACTTGGATAGCTCAAAGTTAATGTGATAAAATAAAAACCCGTCCTCAGTGACAATAATGTGACTGGGGTAACCGTGGCAGAGTGAGCGTCCTAAAACTGGAAGGTTGGTGGTTCAAATCCTGAACGTGTCAGTGTGATTGTGTGTCATAGAACATAGAACACTAGAGTGGACTCTACTGTAAACTGCAGTAACTGACTCCATTTTGTGACTGCTTTCGCTGTATTCTTTTAATTTATTTTATTAATTTGATCACTTTTTTAGATTTTTGTTTGATCTAATGTCCAGTCTTATTTAATGTTTACTTCCAACTTGGTATAGTGACATATTTTAATTCCTTTTCATTATTCCTTTCATTATTCTTTTATCCTTGGTGCAGTGGTCATCTGTTCTAACACCTTTACAAATACAAAAATACCCCCAATGGCGTAACTTGGTAATGTGGGGCCCCAGCGCAGGATTTCAGAATGGGCCCTAAAGTTAAAGCACATTCAGGACTTCAGGTTCATGCATTAAGCTTTGTAATGTATAAAATGTTGCTGTTAGCTGTTTTACTGGAGTTTGATACAAAAAACAGATGCTTGTTCATTAATAGTTAGGGAAAAAATTGTAAAACTATATTCATTTTCTATTATAATTTGCATATTTATCTTATGAAAAACACATTTTTTTGTTCTTTTTGTTATGACTTTACGAATTTAACAGGATTTTATGAATGTTTTAAACACAGACTTGACCAGAGATAAACAAGGGCCCACTCTAACGCCTTTACAAATACAAACATACAGTGGATCTGGATAAACGATAGAGACCACTGCAGTATTAATAATGTTTTTTTTAAATTAGTCATTTCAGTAAAAAAACATACTGATAGAGACTGACAGACTAATTCAAAGTAAAAAAAAAATCACTGTTTCTCAATTTCCAACATTTTATTTTTTTAAGTTATGTCTCTGTTTTTACATCACTCACCGTTAGCCTTATGCTACAGTCACAAGATGGCTGCCGGAGTTGCCACTGAAGCGGTTGCCATGGCCACTCTAGTGTTCTATTTATCTCTATAGTTGTCGAGGCCATAGGCACAGAATGGCAGCCACGTCTCTGTCAGTTTGCCCCAGGACAGCTGTGGAGCGAAGGAATAAAGCACCTCACTGTAGAGCGTTATTATTATTATAATTATTATAATTATTATTATAATTATAATTATTATAATATATAATTATTATTATTATTATTATTATTATTATTATTATTATTATTATTATTATAAATTAAATGTTTTTTTTGTTGTTGTTTCTTTTTAGTATAATATCATTGGTGATTTGCTCCAGTGGGAGGAACCCAGTTGGTAAGAAATGATACTTTATATAGTTTTGAGTTCAACAGCGTCACTCTCACTCTGTTTTTATTTGTTTTGTTTTTTTTATGTCATTTCATTATAAACAGCTTTTTTTTTTAAACCAGTAGTTACAAAATAATACTACACATCATCATCACATTTATCACCAATGAAAAAGGAACGGGAAGAAAATTAATCACCAAACATACAGTATACAAAAGAACTAATGCAGTACTCTCTGTCTAACCTGTCCTGTCACACATTTAGCTTTTTATTTTATTATATCATTATTATGATATAAAGAACACACATTTTGCACAGCTTCAGGTAGAAACATTAGCTTTCCACATAATTTACAAAAACTTTAATCGTGTCTGTTCTTGTCCCGTTTGCAGTGTTGCTCGACGTCGAGCTATATCTTTAACCATACCTGGCTTTTGGGCTTTATCCCATTTGGAAAGAATAATATTTATCTACTGGCGCTGTTTGGTGAGCTCCTGATTTTTTCATATTTTGCTTTATCGATGCAAGTTATGAGTTGATACGATTCATGATTTTTAGTTCACAATACAGTTTTCTCAAAGTTTTTATTAAGAAAATGAGCTGCTTATGACCCAAAGCTTTTTTAAAACATAATTTTTGTCTCATTATCGAACTGAAACTGTCCTAATCATGTCTAAAACTTTGGGATTTTTATGTGTTTTTTCAGGAAAATCAAAGTAACAATGTTTTTTTTAAATAGATTTTTATATCCCTATTTTGTAAACATTTTATCTTTAACACAAAATTTCTTAAAAACATTGAGCTGAGACATGAAAACTGTGCTGAGATCAGTGCTGAGTGCAGTGATAACCCACCTGAGTGATGCAGGACACTGGAGGGGGCTAAAGGGGGGGCTGCAGCGTTTCAGAGATTGGCTTTACACGGACGCCTTGTGACTTTAAGATCCTATTTGGTCCAGTGGCTTAAAATCAAAAAAAAAAAAAAAAAAAAAGGGAGAATTCGTGGGACTAAGGTGCTCCGGACCTGATAAGTCTGGAGCTGGATGTGATTTGTATTCGGGATCACGGACCGTTGGCGACGTCGAGCACGTCTCTTCACTCAAAGCTCAAATCTTTCCTTGTTCAATTTAATGTTATTGATCACATTTGAAACAGCAGCATCCGGGTTTGAAGTCGAAAAATAACATGTCCCGTCTCAAAAAAGCTAAATATTATCATTAAAAAGTCTGTTTGTATCGGCTTTAGTCCAGTTCAAAGTGAGACGCATGCAGTTAGGTCCAAAAACAATAATACATGTTTTCTTCTACCATTCTCTAAGGCAGTGTTTCCCAACCAGGGGTACGAGGACCCCTAGGGGTACGCGAGCACACTGCAGAGGGAAGTTATATGAGTGGTTATAGTCAGTTTATAAAGACTAAAATAATCCTAAATTAGGACTAACCCAGGACTAGATCGAGGGATGTAACACTAAAGAAGGACAAAACAGGTGCTAAACCAGAACTAAACCAGGACTAAACCAGAAATAAACCAGGACTAAACCAGAACTAAACCAGGGCTAAACCAGAAATAAACCAGGACTAAACCAGAAATAAACCAGGACTAAACCAGAACTAAACCAGGACTAAACCAGAAATAAACCAGGACTAAACCAGAACTAAACCAGGACTAAACTAGAAATAAACCAGGACTAAACCAGAAATAAACCAGGACTAAACCAGAACTAAACCAGGACTAAACCAGAAATAAACCAGGACTAAACCAGAAATAAACCAGGACTAAACCAGAACTAAACCAGGACTAAACCAGAAATAAACCAGGACTAAACCAGAACTAAACCAGGACTAAACTAGAAATAAACCAGGACTAAACCAGAAATAAATCAGGACTAAACCAGAAATAAACCAGGACTAAACCAGAACTAAACCAGGACTAAACCAGAAATAAACCAGGACAAAACCAGAAATAAACCAGGACTAAACCAGAACTAAACCAGGACTAAACCAGAAATAAACCAGGACTAAACAAGAACTAAACCAGGACTAAACCAGAGCTAAACCAGGACTAAACCAGAAATAAGCCAGGACTAAACCAGAAATAAACCAGGACTAAACCAGAACTAAACCAGGACTAAACCAGAAATAAACCATGACTAAACTAGAACTAAACCAGGACTAAACCAGAAATAAACCAGGACTAAACCAGAACTAAACCAGGACTAAACTAGAAATAAACCAGGACTAAACTAGAAATAAACCAGGACTAAACCAGAACTAAACCAGGACTAAACCAGAAATAAACCAGGACTAAACTAGAACTAAACCAGGACTAAACCAGAAATAAACCAGGACTAAACCAGAACTAAACCAGGACTAAACTAGAAATAAACCAGGACTAAACCAGAAATAAACCAGGACTAAACCAGAACTAAACCAGGACTAAACCAGAAATAAACCAGGACTAAACTAGAAATAAACCAAGACTAAACTAGAAATAAACCAGGACAGAACCAGGACTAAATCCAGAACAAAACTAAGACTAAATCAGGACTAAGCCGGGTCCAAACCAGGACTAAATCAAGTCCTGGGGGTAGGTTGGGGACCACTGCTCGCCTGTAAGTCACTGATGGAGGGCTGTAGATTTTTAATGTCTAAAAGTCAGATATTCAAATAAAATCAAACTAATGTCTTCAGTTGTCCCAAATAATAAGACTCAGTTTCAGATTTCAGATGTGTGATGAAAAGGTCCATGGTTGTTCTAAAGTAACATTTACACTGAGCCTGTTTATTACTGCGGTCATTAACCTGTGGCAGGGGAGAGGAGATTTCAAAAGTCAAGTAAAGAAAAACCTTTCTGGCTCATAAAAAATAAATCCTATTGAAGTTTAAAGCTGAGAAAAAGTACAGGAACTTGAAAAGCAGAAATATTTGAAAATACTGTGTACTTTAAATGTCACCCGAGTTCCCATTTTTTGATACTACTACTACTTCTACTTCTACTTGTATTGCTGCTATAACATTATCTCTTTGTGTCCCGTAGCTGCTGTGGTGGGCTTTGGTCTCGATGTGGAAAGACCGGGGTTCAAACTCAGACCGGTCCCAAAATGGATGGTGCGGAGTACAAGCTGATAAAAATCCTGTTTTCTTCCTGTTGTGGATATTGAGACATACTGTGTTTTTTAAATTGACTACTAAAACACTAAACTAAACACTTTTCCACAATATGTGTTTATTGTCTTATGTCTGTGTGTTGCTGTCACTGAATCAAGGAGGTTTCAAAAGTCAAATAAAAATCTTTCTGCGGCCAGCTCCGGCTCATGAAAAATAAATCCTATTGAAGGTTTTAAGCTGAGTGAAGGTAGCTCTGGACACAGCGGACCTTGAGAACCAAAAAGCGTAAAGGACACTGCTTGTTTTGACCTTTTTTTTTTTAATCAGGTTTAGATTTGAAGCTGTATAGTGACAAATACAACCACAGGTCAATACATTTAATATAGTGGCATATATATATATTTAGTGGAAGTGTATGGGTTATTTCAGGAGTTCAAAGTATTAATATATTCACATTTAAAAAGGAGAAGTGTGAAATTGACTTCTGTTTAGCTTTCTACCATGTTTTAATGTTGTTCCCTCATCAAAAACAGACCTGGAGTTGTGTTTTGCTTCATGCACGCATCTTTGAGAAATCTCAATCCTCAAAACGCTTGGTCCCACGAAGCTCCGCCCACTCCAGGAAGCACTGACCAATCAACAAGCCCTCCACATCCAGTCTGCTCTCAGTCATTTATCCAAATAAATGGTGTACAGATCTGTTTCCACTGATTCCTCACAGATATTTCTTATTTTGTAGTAAAACAGCATCATACAAAAAGTTTAAGGAAGTGAGGTGCTCTTTTTATTTGATTATGTTTAAAAGATTCACCTTTTTCCTTCTGGCAGCAGCAGAGAACTCATGAAAAACACCATGTTTTTAAAGTTTGTACAACAGCCAGCACTGTTTTACTGCTACTACTATCACTACTACTACTATCACTACTACTACTACTACTATCACTACTACTACTATCACTACTACTACTACTACTATCACTACTACTACTACTAATACTACTACTACTATCACTACTACTACTACTACTACTATCACTACTACTACTACTAATACTACTACTACTATCACTACTACTACTACTACTACTATCACTACTACTACTACTAATACTACTACTACTATCACTACTACTACCACTAATACTACTACTACTACTACTACTACTACTATCACTACTACTACTACTATCACTACTACTACCACTAATACTACTACTACTACTATCACTACTACTACCACTAATACTACTACTACTACTACTATCACTACTACTACTACTATCACTACTACTACTACTACTACTATCACTACTACTACTACTACTACTACTACTATCACTACTACTACTACTATCACTACTACTACTACTACTATCACTACTACTACTACTACTACTATCACTACTACTACTACTACTACTATCACTACTACTACTACTATCACTACTACTACTACTACTATCACTACTACTATTACTACTATCACTACTACTACTATCACTACTACTACTACTACTATCACTACTACTACTAATACTACTACTACTATCACTACTACTACTACTACTATCACTACTACTACTACTAATACTACTACTACTATCACTACTACTACCACTAATACTACTACTACTACTACTACTATCACTACTACTACTACTATCACTACTACTACCACTAATACTACTACTACTACTATCACTACTACTACCACTAATACTACTACTACTACTACTATCACTACTACTACTACTATCACTACTACTACTACTATCACTACTACTACTACTACTACTATCACTACTACTACTACTACTACTACTACTACTACTACTATCACTACTACTACTACTATCACTACTACTACTACTACTATCACTACTACTACTACTACTACTATCACTACTACTACTACTACTACTATCACTACTACTACTACTACTATCACTACTACTACTACTACTATCACTACTACTAATATCACTACTACTACTACTACTACTATCACTACTACTACTACTACTACTACTACTACTATCACTACTACTACTACTATCACTACTACTACTACTACTATCACTACTACTACTACTACTATCACTACTACTACTATCACTACTACTACCACTAATACTACTACTACTATCACTACTATCACTACTACTACTACTATCACTACTACTACTACTATCACTACTACTACTACTACTATCACTACTACTATCACTACTACTACTACTACTACTATCACTACTACTACTACTACTACTATCACTACTACTACTACTATCACTACTACTACTACTACTATCACTACTACTACTATCACTACTACTACCACTAATACTACTACTACTATCACTACTATCACTACTACTACTACTATCACTACTACTACTACTATCACTACTACTACTACTACTATCACTACTACTACCACTAATACTACTACTACTATCACTACTACTACTACTAATACTACTACTATCACTACTACTACTATCACTACTACTATCACTACTACTACTACTACATCACTACTACTACTACTATCACTACTACTACTACTAATGCTACTACCACTACTACTATCACTACTACTACTATCACTACTACTACTACTACATCACTACTACTACTACTATCACTACTACTACTACTACTACATCACTACTACTACTACTATCACTACTACTACCACTACTACTACTACTATCACTATTATTACTACTACTATCACTACTACTACTACTATCACTATTACTACTACTAATACTACTACCACTGATACCACTACTACTACCACTAATACTATCACTACTACTACTACTACTACTACTACTACTGCTATTATGATAATAATACTTGAACATTTACTTCTACTACTACTGTTATTAGTGCTGCTGCTCCTACTACTATTACTACTTGTAATAATAGTACTACTACTACTACTTCTCATAATACTATTACTACTTCTACTTCTACTAATATTGTTGTAGAGGTGACCAAGATCTGCAGCTTTTAGGCTATGTTTTCTTTTTATTCTTTTTTACTTCAACAAATAAAAAACAAGTGAAGGTTTTAAGCCGAGACAGCAGCTCTGGTTACAGTGGACCTGGACCAGGGACATAACCAAGAACTCAGGGGCCCCAAAGCACATTTTTAAGAATGGGCCCTGGTGATATAAAGCCAATCAGACCTTTATCAGACTTTTATTAAGCTAATTTATAAAATGTGTCAGTCAGTTGTTTTACTGGATTCAAGACCAGTGCTTACAGTCTGCAGAGTTTTACAATGTGTGTTCGTATCAAGAAAATACAATGATTTTCTGAGATAAACACAGATGATACACATCTATCCAGGTATTATAGTTTATTAAATTTAACATGGATTAAAATGATTTTAAAGCAAAGATTTGACCATAGATGGACAAGGGCCCACTCCCAGTCAAAAGGTGAAAAGGACACTTCTAATTTTGACAGATTTGACACATTTTAAGTCCAGATTTTCACATTTCGACGCCGCGTCTACGTTAAAATCCCTTTAAAATGAATTTAGCAGCCGTGGACGGTGCCTCAGTTCTGTTTCTGACTCTGTGCAAAAACATCACCAGAGAGCCACAGATGGAGAGAAAGGAACAAGGCACAGCAGCAGCAGCCACCAACATTCATTATTAACACCCCCCCCCCCCACCCCAATATAGTCGTCCCACCACCACCATCACCGGACCCCCCCCCCCCCCCACCCCCACCCCCCCACCTCTCCCTGCCCCATTAAAACACACAGAGCCATGACCGGGACACACCTTCCCCTCCTCTCCTCCCCTCGTGACCCCTCGACCTAGGCGCCATGGCAACCCCCTGACCCGTCCCCGCAGTTGCCGTGGTAACGACCTTGGAGCATGTCTGACCACCATCCCCATCACACACACACACACCCCCGCCACCGCCCCCGTCCCGCTCGCGCCACGCCGACTCGAGGCAAACCGATCGATATCCTATCACACAGAACAGTGGAGCGGAGGAGAGGGGCAACGGGCCAGGCCAGATTACTGAGAGGGGCAGCTGAGAGGGGAGGGGGGCGCACACAAAAAGAAAAGCCTATATATGTGTGTGTGTGTGTGAAAGGAGAAAAGGTTTTAAGGAAAAAGATGGAGAAGTTGTGTGTGTGTGTGTGTGTGTGTGTGTGTTTGGGGGCCTCTGTGCAAAAAGCGGCTTTAGCGCAGGGGTGTAATCAGGTGGGAGATGGAGAAGAGGGAGGGAGGGGTCAGTGGGACGTTTGTGTGTGTGTGAGTGGGGGGCAGGGGGCAGAGGAGGGGAGAGGAAAGGTGTATTAGTGCGGTGGATGTGGAGGTTGTAATGAGTGGAGCTGCTCCTTCACACAGCGAGCTCAGAGAGGTCTGGGCCTGGCTCTGACACAGGGGACACTCCGATTTGTCAGGATTTAAGGGAGACGCTGAAGACAAAATGAATTTGAGGATGTCCAAATTACGCATTAGGACAGTGGTTCTCAACTGGTCTGGCTTTGGGACCCGCTGTCAACGTAAAACGACAAGCCGCGAGCCAAATAAAAGAGATATTTCAACTGATCAAATGTATTAAGACAGAAAAATGTCAGAATATCACCGTCAAAAAAAGCACATTTAACAACAAGTGGTGATGCTGCAGAGGGAACTATTCTCTTTAATTTAAAACCAAAATACATGAAATAAAAAATTGCAATTTAAAAGGATTCAAGTCTGCAAAATGTATTTTTCTTCTGAGGACCTTTGCAGAGGTAAATACTGAAAAACTTTATGATTTGAGGAGAACTAAGCAGCGCTCACTTCAACCTTAGGTATAACAGTAACATAACTTTTTATTAATCTTTTTTTTTTTTTTTTGCGACCCACCTTTAGACTCATTGCATTAATGTGTTTAGTTTGTTATATTTAGTCACTTGTGTCCATAGATTTCTATTGAACGCCTTCATTTCAAAGGCCGTTTTCTCAAAATGATGCACTAAACTTCTCACACTCAGCAATTTGAAGGCTTTTAATGAGGCATTTGTTGATTCCCAGCTTGATTTATTGGATATTTTACTCCTAAAAACCTGGTGATATTTTATTATTTTATTTTATTATATGGTTATTGTTGGTATTTACTGAAAGACAAAATAAAATATCCATAATCCTGTCCATAAAAGCCTTTTTATGTAACAAAATTAATCACACATTTGTAAGCCTGGCTCTATCCAATATCCAGACATTGTTTTTTGAACTTCTTTCGTAAACTGTAACCTAAAGCTTTTAGGCTACATTTCAGTGAATGTATGAGGGTTTTCTTTCCTGTAAGATTAAATGTTTTGTTCTATTGCCATATCTTTACCCTACAGACAATACACCAGGTTTAGGACAGGTCTTTATTGACTGAGATGAAACTACAAATCTGACATGGTTTAAACTGATGCATCTGAATCCATTATTATTCACTCTTTTATAAACAATCTCTTAAATTTAAATGCTGTAAACCTTAAATTATGTTGCTTATAGGATACACACCTGTGGATTGAAAAGCTCACACCTTTACCTAAATAATTCAAGTGTATCCCGTCCAGTCATGGTGGTCTAACCTGTGCAAATATCCTGAAATGATTGTATACTGAATAACTCTGTGCCTGTGTGGTTCCCTTTATGCCTGGTTGGTTTTCACAGAGCAGCCGTTATCTCAGCCACAGCTCGTGTTACAAACCTGATTGTGTTTCTGGGTTTTCCTCGGCACAGGGCGTCCTGCTTCTTTTGTTCTTTGGTCTCGTCAGGTTGGACAGAAGATTCACTCGGGACATCATATTCTTGCTGGGACATCTCACCAACAAAATAAACTGTATCCCAGCCCCACTTCTGACTCAGAAAACATTGTTTGTAAAATAGCCCTGTACATGGTGACACTGCAGCAGAGAATCCAGGGAAAAGTCTCCTTCACACCAGAGTCAGAGTCAGAGGTCTGTATGTGTGAATGTAGCACAGTACATACTTTTACATGTATGACGGATTTAAGGACAGATTTTATTCTATCCAATCTAATGTCTATTCTTTTTTACTAAAAGGATTAAAATAATTAGCTTTTGTCAGAAGTAGCACAACATGAATACAGTAAATGCTCTTTCCTAGCATATAACACTCTGTGTTTACATGGATCTTGTCCACATTAAGCAACACAAAACCTCTCACACTTTTCCTGTAGAGCTGTGATTCTCACACTTTTTATTCCGAGTACCACCTCAGAAAATATTTGGCTTTAAAAGAACCATCTTTCACAGACTAAAGTTAGCCTGATTAAATAAGGACTAAAGTAGCATTAAACAGGGTTTAAACCAGGTCTAAGCTAGGACTCAATCAGGACTATGCTAAACCAAGTCTAAACCAGTCCTAATCTAGGACTAAACCGTGTTTAAACCAGGGCTAAACCAGATTAGTCCTGGTTTAGACCTAGCTTAGTCCTTAACCAGATCCACAGTGTAAAAGACTTCTGAGTGCCACCAGAAGAAGCTGTGTACCACCAGTGGTGCCCGTACCACAGTTTGAGAACCACTGATGTAGAGAAAATGCAAAAAGCAGCCTGTGTACTCTGTTACTATGACAACAAGTATTTTACTTCCTGTTGAGTGCTTTACCATTACACATGTTGTAATACTGATTTAAATATGACTTTAGGGCCAGATCCACGTCACACAGGTCGCCTCCTAAAGGTCGAGAATTTAACTCCAGGTAAACTTCGACCTAAACCTGAGTCATCCCGACCAGAAACATGTTTAACTACAAATGTAAATGTAACTTCTTCTGAGGTTGAAACAGTGACTGGACACTTCTGGCATCGTGGAGAGTTGGTCACAGCATTTATTTTCATTTTCTGACAAAACTCACACAAAACAAACGGGAGACCAAGCTGAAAAAGAGAGATCCTTCTAGTTTATTTCATTTTCATGGATAGTATTTTTTCGTTGTTGCTGTTGTTTCATAAGTTAACGGTACAGTACCTTTTATTTTCATATATATATATATCCACTGCTTTAAATAATGAAATTGGAGAGAAATCTCTTTTTCCGAGGACACAGAAAGATTGTATTTTTTTAACGGGGGGTGAAGGGTAGAGGAGGGGTGTAGTATTTGGGGGGTGGAGGATGGAGGTGGAGGATTTTACAAGGACGGAGGATTCGCACGGTGCTCACAAACAGACAGACGAGTAAGGGGACAGAGCGACAGGCGGGCTGAGGGTTAAAGGGGGGTGTAGGGTACAGGGGTAGAAGGATTTTGGGATGAAAGATAGATCGAGTGTGCTTTGTCATGTCCGAAATGAAAACAAGCAGCTCTCAGACCCACTCCAAACTTAAAAAAAAAGTTTACAAAAAGTCGTTGAAAGACATCCTAATAGAAAACAATAACACAAGCAGAACTTAAAAGATCAGAAGAGAGGAGGAGGAGGAGTCAGAGGAAGTGACTTTTTTTTTTGTCCAGCCTTTAGGGGGAGCTAGTGAAAGATTTAAAGAGTTGGCAGTAGAAGATTGGCAGTGGAAGAGTGAGGAGTGATAAATGGCAGTGATTGAGAAGCTAAAGGCTAAAGCTAATAATACAAGATGGCATCTGAGGTCGCCAGTTTTTTGGATCGAGACCGAGCTGCCTGGTGTTTGTTCTGTGCGCCGAGAGAAAACAGTCAAGATTTACCACTTTTTATTCCACACATCGACGTATTTTGGTACACATATGACAATGTAGTAGTAGTAATAGTAGTAGTAGTAGTAGTAGTAGTAATTAGCGTCAGCACAAACAGTGGTACTGGCAGACGAGTGCTGTTCAGACTTTGGATAGAAAAAAGACGATGGGACAGCAGAGGAGAGAGAGAGAGAGAGAGAGAGAGAGAGAGTGGGTAGCAGATTCACAAAAACACCAGAGGTCGTCCCCTGTCCTTGTCCTCTCCTGGTCCTCTCACGTCTTGGCGTTTTTGATTTTTAAATTTTCGAGATGAGGAGGAGGAGAGAAGAAGACGGGACGCATGGGTAGAGATGGAGGAGTAAACATCTTGTACAGCTGAAGGTGGAGAGGGCAGAGAGGATGAGAGGGTGAGGAGGGAGGAAGGAGGGAGGGAGGGTAGGATGAGTTTGGGACGGGGAGCAGGAGGAGGGACAGGGTGAGAAGTAAATGATGCTTTGATAATTTAATAGTACGTCTCTTTTTCCACCCAGCCTGCAACAGAGGAGAGAGAAAAGACACGGATTATTCACTTTGGCGTTAACTCACTTTGGTTCTTCTCATCTCACCAATCAGGCAAAACATTATGACCACCTACACAGACCAGGAACACCGCACAAGAGCTGCAGTTTTTGGAGATGCTCTGTCCCGGTCGTCTAGCCATTACAATTTAGAAACGCGCTCAAATTCTTACACTTGCACATTTTTCTTGTTTCTAACATCACCTTTGAGGACAAACCTCCCATTAACAGAGCAGTGATGAAGAAATAATCTGTTTCACCTGTGATTGTCATTATGTTGTGCCTGATCGGTGTATTGTATTTCAAAATGTTAAATTTATATGATTATTAGTGTACATTTTCAACGAACAAAAAAGCATCATCCACAAAAATTCTCTCATCAATTTCAATTGCACTGTTAATTATATATTTTTCACTTTATTCTGTGTAGGAGCTGCTTAACAAGTGAATTTTTCCACAATCAGATTAATAAAATTCAATCTAATGTAATGTAATGTAATGTAATCTAATCAACAAAATAATTTTAAAGACAAAGCTAGAATAAAATATTATAATATACCACTGTTGGTATTGTAGGTGTGACGGGCTGCACCAGAAGGGAGAAAATTATGTTCTCTCTTTGTTTTTTTGACATTGCGTTCCTGTAAATTTGGATTCTGTCTGCATAAACCACTGACACGTTTAAGAAACTATTGGTGAGGTGCTGAGTGAGTATTTCAGGATGTTTATTTAGTACTAACGGTCTAAGAGTAGCCAAAGTACTGCAGATATAAAGTTTCAGGAGTGCTGTCTCACCTCCAGGGTTTCGGCGAAGGATGAGTTTTCGGATCTCATCGTAAACAAAGATGAGGAAGCTGTACGGGAACGCACAGAACCACCAGCTCGGCCTGAACACAGAAAACACAGAAAACACAGTTTTTATGGGGTCAGGTAAATAAGCTGCTTTTATATTTGGAGAGGTAAACTTACTTGAGTGGGTACATCCGTAGTGCCACGTCCATACCCGGGCAGTAGGACAGGAACGCAGCCAGGGCTGTCTCCTCAAACAGGCCAAAGATCAATATCTTATTCCTGAGGGGAGGAAATATGACAAATGGTGACATCCATAAGATACAGAGGTCAAATGATCTAGTATTTTACTTTTGAAATCAGCCTACTCTAAAAATGTAACATCATTTTATTACTTTGGTTATTTCATTAAGGATGGCTGAGCTACAGTAGATAAAGTCCTTTTGGAAGCTGCTGCTGTACTGTTGAGTTAAACCTGGGTCTCTAGCTCCATCTAGTGGCAGAAAAATAAAAGACTCAACCTCTACTTGTGGACTCCAGTGGTGCAGAGTAACAAGATTCATTTTACTCAGTTTAAATACAATGAAATGTACTTTCTGAGATTATTTTAAATTCTAATACAAAATTTATTTCTACTCAAGCGTTATTTAAATTTTTTGTAAATGAGTGAATGTATTTTTTGGTGTAATACACACTGCAATAGCAAGGCCCTCAGTTTGGGTCATGTTTGGGCACAGTAGTAGTAGTAGTAGTAGTAGTAGTAGTACAAGTACTTTACTGTGCTCACAAAACTAATGATACTAGATACACTAGATAGGAAGACAAGAACAATACTGGTCTTTTGCTGAATAAAAAACATCTTCCTGATATACTGTTTGCAGGGTTCATATACTTTTTTACCAAGAATTTCCCATGACTTTTCTGTAACTTGTCCAAAACTTTTGACTAAATTTCCAAGACATGAAAAATAACTTGGACATAAATAAATAGTATTCAAAATGCCCAACATGATACATTAGAAACATCCTTTTGCTGCAATTTAATTTATTAAAATTGCAGAAGTTAGTCACCTAAAAAAAAACAAAAAAAAAAACAGTTGGGTTCTTCCCCCCCAAAATATGTATTCCACTAATTTTACTGAACTATAGCATGCACACCACTGATTAAAAGATAATTATGCTTGCTATTTTGGTTTATAACACATTTTAAAAAAGTAAATAAAGATGTAAAGTAATCATCTATCCTGTTTTAAAGCATTACCAAAACCAAAAGTTATTTAGTTCAAATATTCTGACAAAAATTAGATATAGGTCACCTTTTCCTGCCATGAGAACATGGCCAAGAAGACAGTGTTTCTAATTTTCTTTCTCTGGCGGCTCACTTTGACGAGTACAAAAATTAAAATCCATCATCAGAGCAGAGACAGAGCTCTGTGCTTTAGCGAATGCTTTTAACAAAGTTGGTAAAAAGACGTTAATGGTGTTATTACTCTCTGAACTGTGCTAATATGTGGCCAGATCACTGTTTACATTTCCAAAACCTTTCCAAAACTTTACACCAAAATATAAAATTTCAAAACTTTTCTAGGGCCTGGAAATTACATTTTAAAATTCTTTTAAACTTTTGCGGGTTTTCCTTGACTGTACGGACCCTGTGTTTGTTTAGAGTATTGTTATTCACCTCATGCCCTGCTGGAACACAGAGTTACGTCTGGTCTTACAGATGATGACGTCTGCCCACTGCACCACCACGATACTGACGAAGAAGGCTGTGTGGCACGTGAACTCCACAATCTTTCTCTGCTCGTAGGTCTACACAGGAAAGAAAAAAATAAACCACTGAAAACCAATTCAAAATGATTGAAGACTGTTAGTAGTTAGTTAGACTGATAGTAAAAATATGACGCACCCATTGCTGTCCGTAGCTGTCCTCCAGGTCGTTGTTGGAGCGGTCGTCCCAGTTGAGCCTGATCCCGACCAGTACAGAAGGCAGGAAGCCATTTTCAGCCATGATGACAAAATAGGCAAAGAACCCACCGAGAGCCTGGATCATACCTACAGATGCACACAGGCAATGAGAGCAGGCACGTGCAGAGGGGGGGGGGGGGGGGGCGGAGGGGGCTTGAGCACCTGCCCCTTTTGCCCCTTGCCTCCAAGTGCCCTTTTGGTCCTTTTTTTTTTTTTTTTTTTTTTTTTTTTTGTGGCTTTAAGCCCTCATGTGGCTCTTCATAAGAGCATTTATTCATTCATTAATTATTAATAATTTGAAACAAATGACATCACACGGCCACCAGCACCTCGTGACCTTTAACCTTTTGCCTCCGTGAGTTGTGCAGCTGTCACGTGCCCCTCGCGCAGCTGAAAACAGAGGAGAAAGAGCGGACTACGGAGCCAATAAAGAGGGCTGTTATCATTTTTTTGGTCCTGATTCCAGAACTTACAACACAGTACAGTCACTGGGAATGAAAGAACAGGTGAGTGAGCTGCTCGTGTCGTGAGATTTGTAAGACAAAGCCATGAAAGTATTATGCACGCACCTTAGATAATTTCTGTTTAAATATGGAGCTTGTGACCGCTACTTGCTAACCACCTAGATATTTACAAAATGCTTCCATAAAATGCTTTGTGATTGTTGTTAGCATAAAATCTTTTTATTTTTAGACCGGGTTGCTTATAAATAATGGATTGCAGTTAGCATTTAGGCATTTTAATGCAATTAAATTGCGAGAATTTTCTATAATTGTGCAAAAATACGAACTAGTTGGTGAGGGGAGCTGGCAAAATGTGATCTGAAAAGAAAAAATGTGATGTCCCAAAATCTTGTCCCCACATAACTTATTTAATTTATTACTAAAAATGTCTAAGGACTTTCTCATAGTGCTGGGAATAATTCTCATCTTGTCAGAGCATGGATAAAATTACATTATTTAGTTTAGTGTCATGCAGTGTGTGTTTTTGTTTACATTTTATATGTTCATTAGTTTTTTACAATTTTCCCAAAGTTATATTAAAAATGTATAGCTTCAGCCTTACCGTATTGCAATATATCATAGTATACACAGAAATGTAATAGTTGTGTGAGAGTCTTGCTTGCCACAGTCCTAACACAACAGTGTTTTAAAATCTGGTTATACATATGTGCCCCTTTTTCGCTTTGAGCACCTGCCCCTGTAGAAGTCTCTGCACGTGCCTGAATGAGAGGATATAGTTTATTTTATTAAAGGGGAGGAAAGCGGTGAATCTACACAGTACTTTGTCTTTAGAAGTGAATTTGTGTGAATAAGTTAATATTTAGCCTGACAATTTTTCAGGATTATGTGAGTAAGTTGTGTGTATTTTGCCTATTTGCCTTCCTCTCCATTTACGGGACACGTACCGATCTGTCCGTAGGCGATGCTGATGAGCCTCTCGTTCACCAGTTTGTCCCGGAGTGGGTTCCTGGGCTGGCGCTTCATGATGTCGCTCTCTGCTGCTTCGTAGGCCAGAGAGATGGCTGGTACCTGAGAGAAACAGACCACAAAACTCACTTAGAACCAGGCAGATCCCATTTACAAGACTGCAGCTTATGTCTGTACACTGCCATCTGGTGGTTTTACAGTACAGTAAAAGTACAGCAGAAACACAGAGTAATTGAGGTTTATTTTAGGGACTAATCTAAAAGAAATTACTTGTGATTATCTATTTAACAACTTTTGTAGAAACAGACTTAGGAACCTTGACTTTTCGTGTTGGGTACATGATAATTTTATTGGGAAGCATTTTAGTTTGGTTTTGCAACTTGAACAGAGATGACCTGTATGTATGCATATATGTACGTATGCAACTTAGTGGTTCTCAAACTGCGGTACGGGCACAACAGGTGGTACACAGACTTCTGGTGGTACTCAGGAGTCTTTTGCAGTTCTGGTGCTGCTCTGGTTGGGACTTTAATTTGAATTGTAGACAACTGCATGGTTCTGGTTTTGGCAAAGTTTAATCCTGGTTCAAACCTGGTTTAGTACTTGTTTAGTCCTAGATTTGTCCTTGTTTAATCCTGATTTAGACCTGGTTTCTAGAATCTAGTTTAGTTCTAAAATAGTGCTGGTTTAGTGCTGGCTATGTCCAGGTTTAGTCCTTGTTAAGTTCATGTTTAATCTTTTTTTAGTCCTGGTTTTGTCCTAGATTATTTGTGGTTTTGTCCTCATTTAGACCTGGTTTAGCAATGGTTTAGTCCTGATTTAGACCTGGTTTAGACATGGTTTATTGCTGGTTTAGTCTTAGCTCAGTCATGGTTTAGTCCTAGTTTAAACTTGGTTTAGTCCTAGATTAGTTATGTTTGAGTCATGGTTTAGTCCTGATTTGGACCTGGTTTAGTCCTTGTTAAGTCCTAGATTAGTTGTGGCTAAGTCGTGGTTTAGTCCTGTTTTAGACTTGGTTTAGTCCTGTTATGTTTAGTCTGTTAAAGAGAAACATTTTCTGAGGTGGTTGTTGGTGTTTAAAGATCAGGCTCATATAACCTTATTAAATGTCATGTGTGGGTGGTGAGCTGTAAGTCAGTGTTGGGACAGTTTGTTTGGCTCTCACCATGTCAGTTCCCAGGTCGATGCAGAGGATGGTGATGGTGCCCAGAGGCAGTGGGATATTGACCAAGATGAAAAACAGGAAGGGGGTGATCTCTGGGATGTTACTGGTCAAAGTGTAAGCAATGGATTTCTTCAGGTTGTCGAAGATCAAGCGGCCTGCAAGGATTATACGAGATACACAAGTGAGTGCAGTGAAGAAATAATGTAGACTGATAAGCATCTAATAAACAAAAAATAAAAAAAATCTATTTTCTGATTGTCAAAAACTAAAATCCTTATCCACTGGTAGCACTGAGAGTCTAAATACTAATTTCTAAGAGATCTAAATCCTGGCTCAGACAACAGGAAAATCTGGTCACAGAGTAATTTGCCTTGATTGTACATATTTTTCTGGACAAATATGTAGCCATAAAAAGAATAAACATATACTTAAAACATATACTGCTCATATTGCCTTTAATGTTGATAGTTAACTTTTTATTTAACCAGAGAAGTCCCACTGAGATTTTATTTGCAGGGAGTCCTGGCCCTATAGGAGATCTATTGTCCATGTGTTTAGTGGTAAGGGAATTTGGAGCACCCTGAGGACACCTACGCAGACACAGAGAGAACAGCTAAACTCCACACAGAAACCCCCCCACCCCCACCCCGCGATCCGGGATTGAGATTATTCATCTCTTCAAAGTTCTCTATAGTACAATCCTCAGGGATTGGGTTCTGATTAGATTAAGGCACTGTCAACAATTGTTTTTTTCCTTTGTCTGAAATTCAAGGTTTTCAAAATGACATTACATGACATTTTAAAATACAAAAATAAGAGGGTCATTGGAAGTATTATTATTAGTATAATGTGGAAGAAAAGAATGCATAAAATAAGCTTATAAATAAAGATGATCTATGATCCAAACTGCTTTTGCAAAAGACGATAAAAACACAAATCTTTGACACCATCTTGTTTAATAATCCATCCCTCATGACTTGTTTCCACTCGCCACCCTCCTCCCTCTTTGTTTTTCTCTCACCTTCCTCGACGCCGGTGACGATGGAGGCGAAGTTGTCGTCCAGGAGGATCATGTCTGCGGCCTGTTTGGACACGTCTGAGCCAGAGATCCCCATGGCCACTCCGATGTCTGCCTTCTTCAGAGCGGGAGAGTCATTCACACCGTCGCCTGTCACAGCCACAATGGCACCCTGACGAAACACACATAGGGTCAAAATAATGCACTTTTTTTATTTACAAGTGTAATTTTTGTCGTCACTGATATTAGTCTTTCATCTTAAAGAGGCTTTTCTGAACCTGAAGTGTGCAGAGCGTACCTGTCGTTGGCAGCCCTCTACGATGATGAGCTTCTGTTGTGGTGAGGTTCTGGCAAAGACGATCTCTGTGTGGTTCTTCAAAATGTCATCCATCTGGTCCTGTGAGAGCTCTTTCAGATCTGTGCCATGGATCACACAGGCTTTGGCATCCCTTCAAGAGAGAGCAAGAGAGCAAAGATGGTCAGAAAAAGGCTTTTTCAATATGCCTGCATTCTGCTTTGCTCTATTTTGTATTGAAACAAAGAGACATGGCAACATTCAGCAGAGTTTTCTGCAGTGTTTTATGGTTGTTTACATCAATTTCATACACAAATTAAAAAGAATTAGGCCCTTAGACTAGAGTGGTGTTGTCTTTTGTGTTACCTGGGGTTGACCTGGCTGACTGGGATGTTGAGACGTGCAGCGATGTCCTCCACTGTCTCGTTGCCTTCAGAGATGATGCCCACACCTTTAGCAATGGCCTTGGCTGTGATGGGGTGGTCTCCAGTCACCATGATAACCTGGACACAGGAAAAAAGATATGACATTCTAAAATAATGGAAAATGAGCCAATAAAAGGACTATTGACAAAATAACAAAGTGACAGATTGCTAAGACAAGAAGTAATGATTTAATGTGTTAAGTGTTGGCCCGAGGTGTGATATTGAGCAGGGCTAGCAGAAGTATTGAAGTAAAAGTGCTGTTACTTCAAATTTTTATTATTACAAATTATTATTACTAGTAGAAGAAAATGCACTCAACAAAATGATTACTCGTGTAAAAGCAAAAAAAGTACTGATAGAGTAAAAGGACAATCCTTTTGACAAAAATGTAGTCATATAAAAGTAAAAATGAACTGAATACACTGAAAAAAGTACTGAACTTTTGAAAATACTACAATTACTACTACTAGAACTACTACAACTACTACTACTTATAGGTTAAAAATGCCTTTTGTATTCTCAACAGATAAAATAAATACTTCAATGAATACCGAAGTGAAATTACATACATTTCCACAAAGATGTGCTCAAGGAAAAGTAAACATATTTTAATGTCATTTTAATGTAAATGTGAACTACAGAAAGTACTACAATTACTACTTCTACTGCCACTGCCACTACTATGACTGCTATTAACACTACTGCTACTAATATCACTACTGCTACCTTTACCACAATTACTACACTCAATTACTATACTCAATGTGCTCAAGTAATATTATGTTTTAGAAAATATCTTGTCCATCAAAAGTGTGTAGTTACTTTCCATCTCTCATATTGGAGGTTCATATTGTTTGTCTGTTTATGTGTCCTTAAAATGTCAGGTTAGAGAGGAGCCCACCTTGATCCCAGCAGAGCGGCATTTCCCCACAGCGTCTGGGACGGCGGCTCTGGGAGGGTCAATCATGGACATGAGACCGACAAAGCAGAGGTTGTCTGTCTGGAAGTTCACATCATCTGTGTCGAATGCAAACCCTTTGGGATACTTGTCCTCAGGCATGAACAGGTGGCAGAAACCTGAGAGGAAAGGGGAAAGAAGAAGATACAATATAAGATAAATGTGAATTACAAGCTGCTTTTTAATCAAAGCAAGGTAACAACCAATTTTCTTATTTCGGTTAGAAGGAAGCTTTAAATTGGCTTCAGACTAGAAATGTATAATATCATGTATGTTTTATACCCAGTACTCTCTCTCCCAGTCCTCCCAGCTCGAGGTAAGCATTCTGGAAAGAATCCTTCAACTCGTCGTCCATGGGCTGCTCTTTGCCCTGGATCAAGATGGTAGAGCAGCGGTCCAGGATCCTCTCTGGCGCCCCCTTCATCACTAGCAGGTAGCGGTTGTCGTTCTCGTCCTCAGTTTCATGAATGGAGAGCTGTGGGGACAGGAAATAGTCTTAATAATAATAATATAAATAGTTCGATCGTGCAGCTTTTGTGTTAAGTGGCCTACCTGGTACTTATTGGTGGAGTTGAACGGGATCTCTGCCACCTTCTTGTTCTTGTCCCTCATGGCTTTGACAGCGCCACAGGACAGCTCGATACATTTGAGCAGGGCAGACTCAGAGGCGTCACCGGCCACTTCACGTTTAAGGATCGGCAAAGACTCCTGTCCCGCTTTGAACACGGCGCGGTTACACAGGGTAGCGATACGGGCCAGAGACACCCATGTGTTGGAGCTTTTGTCAAAGGACGAACCTGGAAGATAATGACAGATGGCAGAGTAGAGCAATTTTATTTTTATTTTATTTTATTTTTTGGGTTATTTTGCATAGGAGAATCATCTATCTTCATAATACATTCATAATACTTTGACCTTTTTTCTGTCTAACACAAACAGAGCCCTCTCACCAGACTGGTCCTCAGTGGTGTCGGCCTCCTGGATCTGGTTGTCGAACCACATGTGGGCCACGGTCATCCTGTTCTGGGTCAGAGTCCCGGTCTTGTCGGAGCAGATGGTGGAGGTGGAGCCCAGAGTCTCCACGGCCTCCAGGTTCTTCACCAGGCAGTTCTTACGAGCCATACGTTTAGCCGTCAGCGTCAGACACACCTGGGAGGAGGAAAATTAAGAAATAAAAGGATAAATAGAAGGATTTGACAGTAAGAAATTAGTATTGATACATTGTTAGACAGACATGGGCACCTCCAGGCTGCTTTAGTCACAAAAACAGAGAATTAACTGGAAGAAAAATTGAAAAATAGTCACTTATATCTGGAGATGCCCATGTCATTCAGGCAAAATGCACTTTAAATTTCAGCACAGTCCAAAGAGCAATGCAGAAATGAGCAATGAAGCAGTGATGCAGAGCCACGGTGCATTACAATTCATGCCAAAGTACGGCAAAACCCGAGGGCCAAAAAACAGAGGTAGCAAGAGATCAAGCAGGGAAGGCCATATTCTGTTACATAGCTATTTTATCTAATGCTTATCCTACAGTTATTACATTTAGCCAGTCGTTGTCAAGGCAGACAGCGCCGTAAACTGACTGGCCTGGAAGAGAAAGACATATATGGAGAAGAGAAACACTTATGGGACGTCCTGAGAAGAGGAAAAAATAGGGGTCAACAGAAACACCACAAGTCACAGCACAAATGTAAAGGCACAAAGATACACCGAGCCACCAGCACACAGAAGAGAGAAGCCACAAAATCAGCCACAACACTTCACAACACCAAACACACATTTACAATAAAGTTATCACAAAGTAGGACGCGCCGCTGGTGTCATTCTGATTACAATATATAACTTTTTTCTCCTCATAATTTATTAAAGTTTTTCATAAGTATGATAAGATCAACTCCTGCTAAAATAATAATACATATATGGCTTAAATATAGAGAGGACAAATACTCTCACTCTGTACTTAGATAAAAGTATTTAGTTAATGGTCAGCTTCAAATTTAAGTTTTATGTATATTGTAGTATTTTGAGGTGGCAAATTGGTTGAGTTTTACATTTGTTAATGAAAGTCACTATACTGTTGATTTTGGTGAGTGGTGGGGTTGGAAATGCTGTAGGTAACATTTTTATTTCATTGTAACAGCATCAGGGATGGCGCAAGTAAAATCATGTAGATCAGCTTTGAGTAATAGTAAAAGGTCTTCAGTGTAAACTTTACTTATTATTGTTACTAGTAATCAAAAGTACAGTACTCCTACTGGTACCACTATTACTACTACTGCTTCTATTATGATTACAACTACTATTATCACTACTACTATTTCTACTAATATTGAAGCCCATTTTGCTATTGTAAAAAATATTGTTACTCATTTAGAGATTAAAAATGTACTTGAGCAAAAGTTTGCCTTGAAATATAGTCAAAAAGTAAAACTTTAATAATTTAAAATGCAAAAATATTTCCACTTCTAGATATAATATTAAAGCATACACTTTATTGGCTGATTAATATTTCATAAAAATTCAAACAGTAGCCCTTATAGACGCCTCAACCTGGAAACGTATTAAAATGAGCTGTATGTTCTCGAGTCATGTTTTTTATACTATGCTATTTTTAGTGTGGCTTGAGGGCTCTCAGTCAGACTTACTAATTTATTCATAGCCAATTAATATTTACCTGCCTCTAGACATTTTCAGTCTTATCTTATTGACATTTTGTGACAGTAGAGAGCTGCTTTAGACTCATGTTGTGTAACTCTTATCAGTAAAACCATACAGACTCCCATTGACCCATGTCTCTCACCTACAGCAGACCTGTCAATAACTCCATGCAACATTAGAACAATCAGTGGTACATAACTGTCTCAAAATAACCCTGTGACATTTACCATTGTGTGAACTGACATTTACTAGATCCTAGATACTGAAAAAAAATCACATCAGTGAATACTTTGTACTAAAATTTCCACTGAGTACTCCTCGTTGTTGTCTCTCCCCCTCTACTCACAGTGACAGTGGCCAGCAGACCCTCAGGTACGTTGGCGACAATGATCCCAATGAGGAAGATCACGGCCTCGAGCCAGGAGTATCCCAGGATCAGGGACAGGACGAAGAAGGACACGCCCAGAAACACAGCCACTCCGGTGATGATCTGGATGAAGTGCTCAATTTCTTTGGCGATGGGCGTCTGTGGAGGACAACAGGGATCAGTCAGGGTTAAATAAATCAGGCATAGAGTTGACTTATATTGTGAACTTGTAGTGGTGTTAACTATTCTCATTCTCATTCATATACTCTTGCCAGGTGCAATCTAGAGTCACCAAATTTATGAGGATGTCTTGTGACAGTGAGAAAAAGCAGAATTACCAAGCGAGAACCCACAGTAAGGACTGAACAATTATTTCCCACAGATTTCTCTTCAGACTTTGGTGGTGCTGGTAATCCTTAAGAAAATATTTTCATGAAATACACATACATTTTTGGTGTAAAATGTCAATTAATTTCCTTTTTAGCATAGTAGTAGTTATTTTAATGTATTTTTGATGTAACAAGAAGCGAAAAATGTCACCAGTTATACAAAATTATTGTCCAGCTTGGTTTTAGATTATGGGGAGAAGATTAGACTATGGTGGGCCTCCACAGTCTTTTTAACAAATGTGAAACACCTACTGAACCCATGATGATGGCCTCTCCGCCCACCAAACAATCCTACTAACACATTCATACACAGAATCACACTAACACATTCATACACCAATGCCACAGACACAGGCAAGGTGGGTGAAGTATCTTGCCCAAGGACACAGCGGCAGAATGCAATGATGGTAGTGGGGATTGATCTGCCAACCTTTGTGGGTGATCGGCTCTATCTACTGAGCTACTGCCGCCCCAAAAGTGTTTCTATTCTAATATTAGTGCCAAACAAATATGACTGAATAAGATTGGTACCTTGCCAGTCTCCAGTCCTGAGGTGAGAGTGGCAATGCGTCCCATCACTGTACGATCTCCTGTGCAAACCACAATTCCACGAGCCGTTCCTGGAGAAAAGGAGGAACAAGGGAGATAAGAAACACAATTTAATACAAAATATGTAATTGTAACATCTTTCAGAGCAAAAAATAGCATACGCATTTTTGGGACATGCTGTTATCTATTAAAGAATAACTCTTAACCCCTCGCTCAGGGCTGAAACCACCCACCCCCGAAACTTGAAAAATACTGGACATGTGGGCAGAGTCAGAGGGGAAGAACCAAGAGTGGAGCTCAGCAGGGGTTGGTCCTGGTCCTGTGAGCTGTCAAGCACCAGGTTCATAAAAAGTGAGATGCACCACAAAAGGGGCGAGTTACTCTTTCAGCCTCCTTGCAGGATTTCACATGTACCACCACAAGAGGGCACCCTGCCTTTTACAATAGTGAGAAACCCTTTCATTTCCATGTTGACCTCTGGTATCACCCTGACACCATGGTGACTGTGACCTGCAGTAAGTGGTAATCTGTGTGTGAACTGAACTGGAACAACTGGAACTCAAACATGCTCCTGAAACCATGTGAGTGAGCACACAGTCAACTCAGGCGGAGATAATGACAATAAAATACTAAACTACACAATGGTGTTTTATTGATCAGTGAGGAGAGGAAGGATATTGTCGTTGTCTGGGGCTACAGTCCTAATGACACTCTCACCTTCGACGCAGTTGGTGGAGAAGAAGGCGATGTTTCGGGTCTCCAGGGGGTTGTCATGGGTACAGTCAGGTGACCTGGTCTGAGGCTCTGATTCTCCGGTCAGAGACGAGTTGTCCACCTGCAGTGAGCAAAGAAACAGCATTTAGATGGTGCTCTGATGCACATGAAGAATACAAACAAATAACAGCAAGACTGAATAACATGGCTGCCGCTTTAAAACCTTTAATCACATTATATACAGTAAGATTTAGAATTATAGTGTGACTCCACCCAAAGATGGCCGGACCAAGGATCAATCTCACAACTCCCTTGCTGGGACCTTGCTAGAGCACTAACAGCTCTATACATTTCTGTTTCCATTATAGAAGTTTTGAAGATATTTTTGAGACAATACAAGAAAATTGCACATTGCGGATAGATACAGTTTTGCCAAGTATTGGGAAACACTTTTATTGTACATTGATTGCTAAGTGTAGGAGCGATAGTTTTTTTTTTTTGTTGTCTCTTTGGTTTTCTCCTGGGCGGGCTTTTTCACTGATGTTTGTGGGCGGCACCGTGGGTGTGGTGTCCGGGGCTTTTTATGATTGCACTCACCTGTGTAGTTCGTGGCTTGGATTATGGCGGCGGGGTGAGCCATGGGAAAGAGACTTTCTGTAGACCGTTTTTCCTTCTTTGTCTGAAATATTTGCTCCACAAGGTATCTTTGCACGGCTTAAACATGCTTCGACAAAGTAAGTAAAGTGTTTTATGCCTGTGATATGGATCAATAAAGCCAGACTGAGTGCACTTGTTCAGCGTGAACGCGTCTTCAGTAACCTCCCATGTCTTAGCCTGCCGCGGCGTCTGATTTCAGTATGCATGTTATATACGCCGCAATACTAAGCAGGAACTATGTATCCTAGAGCAATTCAGTATATTGAGGAGATAAAGTTGTGCGCCAAAACAAAATGAAAAATCAAACATCAACCATCAGAAAGAGTTGAGCCCACCTTGCAGCCATGGGAGGAGATGATGCGGAGGTCAGCGGGGATCCTGTCGCCTCCTTTCACCTCCACCAGGTCTCCAGCCACAACCTGCTCAGCGTTGATCTGCATCTTCTCTCCCTCACGGATCACCAGAGCTTGCTGTCCAGTGAAAAAAAAAAAGTTTAATTTTTATAACCCAAACTTTATTCACTGATAAACAGAGTGGATAATAAAGACTTACATTAATTTGACTAACTTTTAAAATTCTACAAAGAGTAGTTTGATCACAACTTACTTTTTACTTCTGCTTGAGTATTATATATTTTGACGCAACTGTGCCTTTACTCAGACTATTTCTACCACTGTAAAGTACCTTCAAAAGCTAACAATAAATAAATAAATAGAGTAGTTGTTAAGTAAATCCCATGACCCTGTGTTACCTGTGGGACCATGTTCTTGAAGGACTCCATGATCTTGGAGCTCTTTGCCTCCTGGAAATATGAGAAGCAGCCGGTGATGATGACGACGGCGGACAGCACGATGCCCAGATACAACTGCACCGGGAGACACACAGAGACAGCACATCAGTGTAACATCTAATAAATCAGTTAATTAAGCACTTTGATCTAAAAGTGTATTATAAAAGAAAGGCTTGATCAGACAGACATTTTGACATGAAACACTAGACTTTAGAGAGGTGAAGGAACTATTTTGGGCTATGGTTGGCTTAAAATAGAGACTGTAAGCTTTTCATTCCGCTTTTACTTCCTGGGGCAGTGTTTTGGATGTGGACTCAGTGACCTGAAAGCTGTCCATCTGTTTGCTGTCTGGTTTACCACTGTTTTATATAGACTCAGTTTGATAATCCTTCGTTTACAAATGCCCTGCATAAACTGACGTGAGCATAAGGCCAAAGTCATGGTTGTTCACACCAGGAGCCTGACCCTCAGACCTCCCTTATGGTCTGCAGCCTGCTGTCCCGAATGTTTGTGTGAAAAGTCATTAAGAAAAACTGTTCAGTCATCTAATAATATTGCTATTCATTCTCAGGATTGTGTGTACATTTTAAATCCACTAAGTAGATAATTACAGACTAGTTCAAGGTTAGTTCTGATTTAGTCCTTTGGTTGTCCTCTTAAAGTCCTGTTCTAGGTCAACAGGACAAAATCTACTTGGCCTTTTTGAATTTAAGTTTAGTCCTTGTCTGTTTATCGCCGGTTTAGTCCTGCTTTTGTTCTGGTTTAGGCTCAGTTTAGTCCTGGTTTAGTCCTGCTCTTGTTCTGGTTTAGGCTCAGTTTAGTCCTGGTTTAGTCCTGCTCTTGTTCTGGTTTAGGCTCAGTTTAGTCCTGGTTTAGTCCTGCTTTTGTTCTGGTTTAGGCTCAGTTTAGTCCTGGTTTAGTCCTGCTCTTGTTCTGGTTTAGGCTCAGTTTAGTCCTGGTTTAGTCCTGCTCTTGTTCTGGTTTAGGCTCAGTTTAGCCCTGGTTTAGTCCTGCTCTTGTTCCTGTTTAGGCTCAGTTTAGTCCTGCTCTTGTTCTGGTTTAGGCTCAGTTTAGTCCTGGTTTAGTCCTGCTCTTGTTCTGGTTTAGGCTCAGTTTAGTCCTGCTCTTGTTCTGTTTTAGGCTCAGTTTAGTCCTGGTTTAGTCCTGTTTTTGTTCTGGTTTAGGCTCAATTTAGTCCTGGTTTAGTCCTATTTTTCTTCTGATTTAGGTTCAGTTTAGTGCTGGTTTAGTCCTGCTTTAGGTTCAATTTAGTCCTGGTATTGTCAGCTTAAAGATTAAATCAGTATTTTAATCTTGGATTTAGCCTGGGTTTGTTGTAGTTTAGACCCATTTAAAAATGAAAGATGGTACTTGCAAAGCCAAATATTTTACTGTAATAGTACTGGGAGTGAAATGTTTGAGAACCACTAGTTTGGCTTTTTTTTTTTAGACATGATAATTTCTGGAGCTGCTGGTAACACAAAGAAAAAGGCTTTTAGTGCGCTGGCTACACTTCCAAAACAACAAATGTAAATAGAGAGAATAGAGATGCTAAATGAAATGCATGGTGTGCTATTTTAGGGCAAAAATGTTAAGGAAAGATTCTACTTTTATTCATTTAAAAGCAGGAAAGGTGCTGTAGCTAGGCTGTTGTTCGTAGGTGGGGGTGGTACTGGCACTGGGACAAATTGGGTAGTGTACCTTTAAGCCTTTCTGGCTCCACTATGACCAAGCAGAAACTCAGCTGACCTCTGAACACACTACTCTAAATACGCCTGGAGAGTCCCACACTGCCCTTGCCACAGCAAATACCAACTGGACAGTATGTGTCACTCTGAAGTGGGACGGGTGGACATGACTCAAACAGCTGTCATGACCTTTTCCCTGTGGTCATAAATGAGTGTAGTAGCTCCTTATTGACTCAGCAAATGACCTACAGCATACAGCACAAACAGCACACACTTTGACTTAATGCCGTTTGTTACTGAGGGATTTATTATGAGGTTTTCCAGTTTAATCAATGTTTGTTTGCTTAATTGAGCAGTAATGATGATGGCACTATGAGATAGGCATGCATATAACTGGGCATTACCTCACTCTGCTTTATGTGACAGTGAAGTATGCCACATAGAGCTTTCTAATGGTGCTATTGCGGCCAGTAAGATCATTGACTATGGGCGTGCTAAACATTCATATAAAAATAATACAAGCCTGGGTAAAAAAGCGTAATATAATGTACTTCATTCATTCATCTTCTTCTTAGGAGTCAGTAGGGGTTGCAGGTGGCTGGACCCTACTATGAAAGCAACTATGGGCCTGAAACGTGATATAATGTGCTTCTAAAGTGATATTCAGTCACTAAGGACAGACTTGAGCCTGGCATACTCTCTGGATTACATTCAAGTGATACAATAACTACAGATAAGTACCACATATAACCCTACACTGTCAAAAATCTTGTTACTCTCACTGACTGGTTGTGGAGTTGACTCTTGCCAGGGTTTCTGAAGGCTTCAAATGGTTTAATTTAAGACTTTTGTTTAAACCTTTTTAAAACCAATGTTCAAGAAAATTAAGACGTATTTTGTACGCATGCAGTGTACACAAAACTGAGACTCTTTGTGAAAGCAAATGCCACAAAGCATTTTCTTGGTCTTGAAAAGGTATAAGCTCTTGTACTGGCAACAGTTATATGCATTTGAGCATTTAAGTGGACATTTTAGGTAGTTGCATCAAATGGACGTTACATATTTGAGACCTGTTTAAACGTATTTAAGACCTGATAGTCTGCATCTGGGCAAATTGAAGACCTTGGATGCTTTAAATTGAGACTCTAAAATGTAAGACTTTTTTTTAGACGTTTTAAGACCTCACGGAAACCCTGTTAAGTCTGATCTAATTTGGATTATACCTCCTGCTCTTTTAGCGTGGATCCTGGAGTACCTCTGAGGTCTTGTTTTCCTTTGGGGACAAGTTTACTATCAAAATTTAACCGACATTAACCCTACACTAACCACAAGTAACTCAACAAGTAATATTTTTTTCTCTCCCCTTTGACAGTCTTGGTCTAAAAGCTAAAAGTTCCTCTTGAAGTGAATGGGAAATTGTTAGATTTTAGACTTGTTTACACAATGCATTATCTTCTTGTACCTCGAGTTAATGAATCACACATTGAGTAACCCTCGCTAAGCTACATTTAGACTATACCTCATCGTTATTCCTGTAATATGCTAAGTCAGATCCACGAAGATGGCTACATCTACAGGAAGTGTCCCAAAAATAAAATCTAAACATGACTAAAGACTATTTTACACTCTGTGGGTAAAGCATTTGGCAAACAGTTCACTACTGCTCACTGCGCCAAGTCAATCACTACACTACTACAATCACTACTGTTACATTCAAATATGAAGCACGTTTAATATTAGGTCCAGTCTAGCTATATTATTTTTTGTGGCATTTTAGTCTTTAAGGAGTAAAACATTCTCTGTTTTATTAATAGTAATTATTTGTGTAATATTTGTGTTTATATGCGCTCTCTTTGCTAAGATGTGCTTCTAGGAATAATAGGAATTTTGCTGGTGGTCTTTTCCTACCCTGTGGAGAACATTTGCTTATGGTCTATTTCCCTATAAACAAAAAGCACACAGTCCCATGCACTACAGTGCAGTGTCTGATAAATCTTTCTGTGTTGAACCACTCACGTTGTCTCCAGCCGGCTCGTCCTCTGTAGCGGCCTGGATCGCGTAAGCCAGAAAGCAGAGGATGGCGCCAATCCACAGCAGGATGGAGAAGCCACCGAACAGCTGGCGACAGAACTTGACCCACTCTGGGGTGGTGGGGGGCGGGGTCAGGGCGTTGGGACCGTCGCGGGCCAGGTACTCTGCTGCCCTGGCATTGGTCAAACCCTGGACAGACACAGTAAATGCCATATTTAGGACTGGAGGTAATAGTAATGGTCATAGATGTTGATTATTTTAAGTAACATACCTGGACGATATCAGTGTTGTATTTCCGGCAAACCTCCTCAACAGACATTTTGTGTTCCGTCTGTGAAAAAGGAAAGCTTTATTATTCAAAAGCATTAAGGTATACTGCATAAAACATATATGTAATCAGGCTTTAATATATATATATATATATACATACACACACACACACACACACACACACCGCTTATTCCCGTTAGGGGTCGTGGGTGACTGGAGCTGACACAGACACAAACACAGACAGACAACCATTTACTCTCACATTCATTCACTAGGGTCAATTTAGAGTCACCAATTCACCTAACACATGCATGTCTTGGGATGGTGGGAGGAAGCCGGAGAGAACCCACGGTAACACAGGGGACATGCAGACTCCACCCAGAGAGTTCGTGTGATGGTGTGTTGGTCGGCCCGGGGCTCGCACCCACGACCTCCTTGTTGGGAGGCGAGAACGCTAACTGCTAACGTATGTATGTATGTATGTATGTATGTATGTATGTATGTATGTATAATTACAGTGCCATAATACCTGCTGAAGAAGACATGCCCTGCTATGAACTTAGTCAATAATCTCTAACATTGACACAGCCTTCTAATGTACCGATGACTGTATCAATACTGAGCCAGTCAAACATAATGAGTATATTCTATTAAACAAGTGTCTCGGGTCAGGTAATGTCTAGTAGAGTCTGTAAAGCCCTTTGAGACAGCTGCTGTTGTGATACTGGGCTATACATAGTAAACACATTTGAATAAACAATATTAACTTACATATAGCAGTGTTTCTCAAGTGACTGGACAGATACAACTGGTTGTACATGTGATAAAATAATTCTTATTTACAGGCTGTTTTTTTTTTTTCTCTGATTTAATTCCTGTTTTAGTCCTTCTCTACTGTAGTTGAGGTTTAAGACCACTGCTTCCTCCTGGTTTAGGCCCAGTTAATTTCTGAATATAGTTCTGGTGTAGTCATGGGTGAGACTTTTTTGAACAGTTAAGTCCTTGTTTACTCATCCCTGGCCTTATTCCTGGTTTAGGTCAATTTTATTCCTTCTCACAATTTTCCCCCCTGGTGCGTGGAAAGCCGAATATAGATAGTACTTTATATGACAAAACTGAGAACCATTTAATATAGAAATCAATCATTTTAATGGATTAATATATAGGTTTAATGTCACTAATCACTGTCAAACTGACAAACTGCTGTGCCAAAACCAATCCCTATCTAATGCCACTGCTGGCTGACATTCACATTCCCGAGAAATATTTTAAACACAGCTAATAGACATCCGATTTAGACAATTAAAGACCAATATTCTGGTAATGACTGTTTATCTGTTATTTCCCTTATGGATCTTGATCAGTGGGACTTCACTGGAGTCCGCCTGGATACAGGAGTAAATCCCTTCCGCACTGGGATTAAATATCTCTGGCATATGAACCTCAACCACAGCATCATAACGGTGGAGCAGCTGCTTTGAAAAGCCCTGTTATCTCCGTTCAACCTGCCCTATTCAATTACACTGGGACTGACGGCCTCAAAATACTGGAGTACGGCCTGGGTGGACTTTGGATGAACCCCTCACCAAAGACGCAAGATTTTTCCCCTCATTAACTAAATAAAAGCAACACATTTCAGGGACTGACTTTTCAAGCATTGCAAAAAGGTGAAAAGCAGAAGCTGTATTCTCTTCATTATTAAATTTCCTACTTTATAGACTAGATAGTGTATACTGTCAGGCTGTTATATTGTAATACAAATATCTTCTAGCTTTGAATTTCAACTTTATCTTAATTTTTCTTTTATTCTCTATCTAACTAGCTCTGTTTTTAAAAGTGTTTAGCTTCTGTAACTTACCTTTAGTTACATTTGCGTCAATGTTCAAGATAACACTTCCACATGTTAGTGAGCCTCAAGGGTTTGAGTTTGTTACAGTTTTTATATACTTTTTGCACCTTGCTGACACTGCATGTTAAGTGCCTTATGTATTTCTATTCTTGAGATGCTGCTGCTGGAACCTAAATTTCCCTCAGGATCAAAAAAAGTATCTATGTGACTTCATTTCATCTTACTCACACCTGCATATGTCAGAAATTGTGACCAAAGACATGTACTATACTTACAATGGGAACTTCCTTCTTGAGGTCATCGAGATCCTTGCCTCCTTTCTTCTTGGGCGACTCCTTCTCGTCCTTGTCCTGTGTGGTGGCCACGCGATAGCTGTCCGACCGTCCATACTGCAACACACAAAGATTTGTTAGTTTATATTTAACTATGATATTATAATACACTTGTCTTGTCATGTTAGTGATCATAAGCTGCTGGAGCCTATCAGCAACTATGGGCCTTAGGCGGGGTAAACCCTGGATATTGGCTTATAAGTTGCAGGGTTGACATCGACATTCACTCTCACAGTCATTCACTAGAGGCAATTTAGAGTCACCAATTCTCCTAACATATTCATGTCTTTAGACACTGGGAGGACCTGGAGAGAACACAGTAACACAGGATACTATTTCTATTCAGTCACAAAGAGCATAAAAATATTAAAACACTCAGAGAATCAACAATCATATGAGTATGAGGTCAATGACTGCTCCTAAATCCCGTTGTTCTTCCAAAAATAGGCCAATCCAAAACTCTCGATTGGATCCAAACATAGCTGATGTGAGAGGGGCCTGAGTCTGTCTCAAGAGCTTCACTTCAGATCACTCCAACAGTCTGCACCAGCGCAATTTAGGCCACTGCCATTCACCACCACCACCACCACGACACGCTGATTCTGAGCGAGAGGAGAGGAGGCACTGGGCAGGCTCTCAAATCATGAACAAAACGTCAAGACGAGTCTAGGGGCCGAACGAGGAATGAAATATGATGCTATTTTCAGTTAATGTGTTAAATGTTGTGAGCAAATCTTCCTACAGATCATTTATGTGTTTGAAAGAAAGGCAACATAAGCTAAGCACACCACAGTACTTTTTCATTAAAGGAATTATCAACAGAGTATTGCAAATTATGATTAAATTAATATGGTTTTGGCAATTTACAAACAATCGGCTCCAAGTGTGTGAGCCTGGTTAGAAAACATTAGTGAGTCTCTCAATGTTGTGCTGTTTTATTAAATTTAGTAATTAACATATTTTGAACAATTCTGATTCTGATTTAATTAGCATACAAGCTAAAGGCTAGTTAATGATAAAAGGACCACAATATTTTGTCAGTGTATGCTTAGATTTATTCCATCATCGTCATTAATAATTTAACAAATAGCACTGACTATCAGATCTGGGTGCTATTAATTCAAATTCAGTTTTAACAAATGTGTCACAACAACCATTTATTTCAACCATTTATTTTTGTAGTTTGCTTCATAGTAAAATATTTATACACACCTTCATTTAGTAAAGTAGCTCTATAAAATATAAAAGTGTTAGTCTAAATGTACCCTGTATTTCTCCTGAGGCAGTTTGTCAAAGCTGCATCATTATCTAAAAATACAGCATCTCTAAGTTCCACACCCTCATGTAGCTCTGTTTGCTTTTGGCTTTTGCTCTTATGAATTTTGCTTCTGGGCAGATTAACATCATTTTTAATTCAACTGTTTTTAGCCACATCTCTGAGGCTCACTCTGTAGAAAATGTCAGACTGCTGCTTGCTCAACCAAAGAGCAAAATGGCAGGAACATGATGGCAGTAATTACAAGAAAAAAGCAGTAGTCGTTATGATATTAATGCTTATTATTGCTCTAGGAGTGACGAGAACAGATGGGTTTAGGAATAAGTACATCAGAGGGACTGCACGTTAGGTGTTTTGGAAATAAAGTCAGAGAGGCCAGACTGAGATGGTTTGGACATAAACAGAGGAGGGTTAGTGAGCTGCACCTGTATTGCCATGTGAGATTTTCTAATATATGCGTATTTCTAGTTGTTAAGTAGCATTACTGAGCAGTGCTGAAGGTGAAACAGCTTCACAGCGGAATGGAGAGGCTGCTAATTGCGTACAGCAGGCTCCATACAGTCGACCTTTCTCATGAAGGACACTCGGACATGTCAGAGCAGTGAAATCACAGGCGTAAATAAGATCATTAACCAAGGCTGACTCCCATTTAGCAGCTGGATCCGAGCCAAACCATGACCAACGCCAGGCCACTTCGTCGGAGAGGGGCATCTTTAACGTGTTCATCTGAGGAGAATGGAAAAATACTAACAGACAAAAAATGAACAGCTTACAGCACAATGCCAGTTGATGAATTCAAATGAAACTAGATACTGGAGTCATTTACATGAGCACACTTTCTAAACATACGTGTGATAACATTCTTACTTACAATTTTGTAGGGAAAAATGTACTTTTACTGTGTACATTTTCAATCTTTAAATGAGTAATAGTAGTAGTAATAGTATTAATAGTCGCTCTAGTAGTTGCAATGGAAGTATAGTACTAGTTGTAGTAGTAGCAGAAAGTACTTTCCAATGTCAATACTTACATCTACTTATTTTACTCCACATTTACTTATTTTACTCCATCCACCTCTTGTCTTGTCTTTTGCAATAGGAGTTTTTGGGCAGAAGTAGCTTGAACACTGCAACTGCAACAACTGTGGCCCATAGACATGGTATGGCATGGTATGGTATGGCATGGTTATGTCTGTGAAGACTCGCAGTCATCCAGGTTAAGTGAATCAAAAACAAAATGGTCTAAAAATCTGCACATAAGGAGCAGGTTATGCTAAGATCCTCAGGTGGGTCTCACTCCAGCAGAGGACAAATTACTTCTAATGAAACTAGTGTAAGGCTTTTATCCACTGTAGACCAATAGAATTTGGTTTGGTCAAAACTCCTCCCTCCTAAGAAAAGCTCAGCTCTCTCACCAGTTTAATTCAGCATTGGCAAAGCCCCGTGGGTGGGAGGTGAGACATCTTCAACTTAAAAACAAAGTCCAGATGACTTCTTTTTAGACCCTTTTGTTTTTGATACGTCATGGTTAGTCGCAGGGCTGACACTTAGAGACACACTGACAGACAACCATTCACTCTCACATTCATTCACTAGGGGCAATTTAGATTCACCTATTCTCCTAAAAAAGTCTTTGGATGATGGGAGATAGTCAGAGTGAACACACACTAACACAGGGAGGACATGCAGACTCCACTCAGAGAGATCAGGGGTGCTACCCACTCTGCCATCCCTCATTGCAAAATACACACTTCTAATTTATATATAAAAAAATACAGGCAATAAGGCAGAACAGAAACATCCAAGGCTAGTGACAAGTCCATACACCCAGTGATGTATGGCTATTGTATGTTGTGTGCCATTAGCTGTAGATGAAACATGTTGGCTATTAACTCTGGAGTAATAGGAACCTGCAGCTATAGGTCAGGTGTGTTGGACGGCCAAGATGAATGACTTATAACTACATTTTTACACAGGGCTGTCTGAAATATGTACATCAGAAAAATAGAGAGATCGAGTTTAACCTTGCTTCATGAGCAGGAACAACTGACTTATTTTGGGAAAGCTCTTACAAGGATTAGTCTGGGCCAGGGGGATTCACACTGATTTGATGGCTGTTTTATTCAGTACTAAAAAAACATGAAGGTTGGTAAGTAGACTGTTAGAGGGCCTTGTATTGTGAGGCAAAGACATACTGTAGGTTTGCTTTGAAATAAGCAGGAACATAGCATTTTGTTAGAGGATTAATGTTGCCAAATTAGACTAGTCATAAGGAAGATTATAAGTCCCATATTCTTGTCTTTTTAGTAGCCATTCACGCTGAACAAAAAGAAAGATCCTGCGTTTACTGTAGCACAAGATTATCCATACAAGTGTAATTTTTAAATAATAAAATGAACATTTTAGTCCTTCCTATGTTAAGAAAATGGCTAAAGCTAATCCAGAAAGTGGGACAGTGATGCTCATTTTTAAAACATTGTATTTCTGTTATGGGTGGTAGGGGTGCACAGTGGCAGGGTGCTTCCTCCCACCGCCCAAAGAAATGCATGTGTCAGGTGAAATAGTGAATCTGAACTGAGCCTATTGAATAAATGTGATAGTGAATATTACACACTGTGTGTGTATGTTAGCCCTGCAACTAACTGGCCACGATTAGGATGTACCCTGCATCAAGCACAAAGAAGCCGCCAACACCACTAGCAGAAGATTAAGCTATTCTATAATATTAAATTATGCGACTAAAATCACAATTTAGAACTCACTAGACTTTAATTTGGGCATGAAAAATATAACTGCCACATGAATCATTATGACATTATTGCAATAAGCGCAATAAGCAGTTTTTTGTGTTAAGGATCTTGTTTTGGTAAAACTGCAGTGACAAAACATTTATTTTGCAATAAATTGTGTAGTCCCTGGTCTCTTAGTCGAGTAATCGGTCAGTGAGGTCTTGGGCAATTAAAATGTTATTGGTTGATTAGTTGCATTCATTTAATTTAAGATAGCATAGCTGTTTTTACATAACAATATATTTTACAGCCATCTTTTCCAAATGTTTTATCACCTAATAAAGGTGAAGCCACTTGTTTGTGTACGACTCTGGTAACTCCCCCACATATCCTTTGGTCGTTTATGGTTGATTATTCAATGTGCTGGGTCAGTTGGCTAACAATTTCTTTGGTTGACTAGAGCTCTAATAAATACACACTACTGGCTTTACTGCATGCTGGTCTACCCAAGGATATGAGACAGTCTTTACAGGAAAAAATACTTCATATTTCAAAAAATGTCAAATAAGGGAGTTTGTCTGTAGATTATTTAAACTTCAATGCAACGGTTTTACATATTTTTTGTTGCTATTTCTGCCTGAACTGCTAACCCTGTCCCCATGTGTTTAGTGTGAAACCTTTGTGTGTGTGTGTGTGTTTGTGAGTCCATCTGTCGGGGTGCAGAGCGTTCCCCGAGCTTGACGTCCACTAAACCATCAGATTACTGCTGTTTACTACACGCACAGATTAACCCACTGAACAATAATAATCCTCTCCATCTCACTCTCTGAATCATTCATTCTCTTCTCATTCACCCACAGACTACATACTTTTTACACCGCCTAAGGTCCGTAGTAGCTGGGATAGGTAGAAGATGAATAAATGAATGAGTAATTTTAAATGTGTACAGAGGAGACTCAGGTCCATTGTCTTCCGAGAGAGACAGCTTCACTATTTTTCTCTCCATCCCACATCTGTACTCTGTCAGCAGCTGCTTTATCTTTCTGGACATTTTCTATTTCTGTTTGTGCTCTGACTTTGGAGAGAGCTCATTTGTCCTGGACGACCACCTCTGCAGCTGCAAGGCATACATTTAGTAGGCACAAGAAAGCTCAGGTGCATAGAGAGGTGGTATGACGCACTTTCAGTTGTGGAGCCATTCAACTTTTTGATTTTTTTTTTTTTACAAATGTCTTTCAGAAGCCTGTGTATCTTGTATCTTTCTTTTTACAACTAGACAAAGTAATATTGTTAATAGTGTAAACTCTTCACATGACTGGAAGAACAGCAGACAAAACAATAGTCTTTATTGTCATGAGCACAATGATAGATTGTTTAGTAGCTCTCACAGGGAAGTAGTATACATTTTCGAAAGCTACCAAAATAAAATGGATGCAAAATATAAACCAGGTACAAATTATAAACCTGAAAAATTAAATCTACAGCATGCACATATTCTCAGACTATTTAAGTGCATAAGGTTTGCTTTAACTGCTGTTGAATGATTGAATTGGTGCATGGGTAAGGGGTGAATAGTTAGCACTCCTGCCTCTCAACAAGAGGATCATGGGTTTGATTCTCAATTTCCCTCCAAGCCTAAATTACTCTAGTGAATGGTTGTCTGTCAGTCCATGTCTTTGCAACTTTGACAACTTGAATAAAAGGAAGAAGGTGAATGAATGGTTGGTTGTTGTGACATTACTGGGAGTATAGCTTCTCTGTTGTTGAGTGTTCTTAATATGACAAAATTTGGCTTCAAACTTCAAATGTACAACTATCAGACTCAATTTGTTGACATGAAAGTGCCTTGTTCACTTTCATCAAACAGAGTGCAATACAATTCTTACAAAGTGCTTTTCTTGACTGAGGCCAGCCCTGTGTTTGAGTGCACACACATCACCTCCTGTCCGCTGCCCTGAGTGAGTCTGAGCCACAGGCTGCAGACCTGAGGAGTCCTGCCTCCACATGTTCACTAACCACAGAACAGATTGTGCTCAGGTTTGGTCTTGATATAGTCTCCAGCTGGGCCCAAGGCTCAGGGGCCACTCAGGCTTAGCTGTTTTTTTTTCCACTGCAAATCTCTGGTTACATCTAAGACATTTTATAATAGCAATCTATAGAGGGTATGCACTGACGTCACGTTTCCAAGGGACACACCCACTTCGTTTGGACTGAGTGGCAAAACGAGTGGCTATGTTCATTACAAAGAGCTGTGAGAGCGAGAATAAAAATGATGAGTATTTACTTAAATAAGGCAGTTGGACTCCACAGTGATCCACACAACCTACCTAAGAACCAGTTTTCCGCAGACACTGATATGTGTCCAGGATTTCACTTTCTGAAAATTATTTATGTAACTAAGACAGATGAGGACATCATGGTTTATATTCAATCATTTATTTTATATATACTTTTATTAACATTGAGGGATAGCTGTCAATATATTTAATAGAAAATGTTTAAAAGCAGAACTCAGTTACCCCAGACTTGTTGAATATGTTTGTATCAGTCAATTTCACCGCAACTCTTTCCCATTTTAGTTGACTTTTTGAGTATTTGCGCTAACGGGTATCATTACTCGACGTAGCTTTTAATACAGCTTTGCCACTCACAGCAGTTACTTCTGCATGCAATGACGTCATCTGCATAGCCTCTATAAGAAAGTATAAGTTAATATTTATTTCCACTGAGATAATTGCAGCCCTATTATAAATTATATATATTATGAGATGTGTACCTTGTCACACAGAGTTACCTGCTGGACTTTATGGAAAGCCATCTGCAATGTGCTTATGAAATAGAAGTTATTTCCTTTAATAGCAGTTAGTGTGGCTTCAAATAAAAAGGTCAATGCAAAAATATGCCATAAAGAATTTCCTATATCCTATATTAGGATATTAAAATTATGACTAAGAGTTTACATTGTTTAATTATGAGTGTATTAATAGTTTCTTTTTACATTGCTAATTTAACCTATAGCAGCTACCCTTTAAGCCTTGAATATCAGCTTATTCTGCCCAGCCACAGCCATTACGTTGATGATGAAGATAATGATAATGATGATGCTGATGATGATGATGCTGATGATGATAATGATGAAGTGGGCCATGAAACCCCCACACAGTTTTGGTTAAATGTCTGCTCAAGCTTGTCTTTTTGCTTTGTGAAAAGCGTCTCTGTGTCAGTGTCTTCTGAATGGACGCTGTCTCTCTCTGCTGCTCTAAGCCTTGCTCTCTCCCTCCTCCATCAGAGCTATAGATCAGAGCAGAGATCGACCTAGAAAATCCTCATGGACACTGTAGCCTCCTCCATCCTGTATCCCTCCCCCGTCCTCCCACTTTGTTTACATTGTGGTCCCTGCAGGCGGCCCATCTGCTCCGGCCGCCTCCTCTCACTCCTCATCTGCATTGGGATTAACTCTCATCAAGACTCAAGTACCAATACTCAGTGTTTTTACAGGAATATCACAATAAACTATGACATATACTTATTTTTTTGTTGTTGTTGTCAGGCTTTGATTGTACTGTGTGACGTTGGCCACTAATTAGGTTACTGGTCTATCTGGAGCAGTGTTTCTCAAACTGTGGTAGAGATAGCCCTGGTGGTACGCAGGCTTTTTCTGGTGGTACTCAGATCAGGAGTCTCCAGTAAGTCCTGATTTAGTTTCATCAGTTGTATTCCTGTTTTAGTCCTGCTCTGGATACTTAATCCTGGTTTAGCCACAGTTTAGTTGTGGTTTAATCCTAGTTTAGTCTTGGTTTAGTCCTGTTTTGCCCTTATATAGTAATGTTTATTTCAGTCTGGTCCTGGTACATTCAAAGCCAAATATTTTCTGAGGTGGCACTTGGTATGAAACGAGAGTCACTGATCTAGAGGCTACAAAAAACATTAAAATTACTTTTGAGGCAACATCCATTAATGATTTCAAGACAATGTACTTGTGGCTCGAGATAAAATTAGGATTAATGTGAAAGATAGATGTCCTTTTTGGATAATATTAGCAGTTTTATTTTTGTTTTCCAAAATTTCCCTGGTAGTGAAATGGTTAGTTCCCTGGCCCTGGATGTCTGAGGTTCAATTACCAAACATACAGCCAAAAACACCAGCAACAATACACAGGTATATGCCCAGACCAAAATATAGCAAAGTACCCAGGCAAACAATGTGCTGTGGATATCTTTACTTTAATTTTCAATATTCATAATCTCAATATAAATTTGAGTAATAACTTTCTGTATACTGCAGTTAGACCTATAGTTTAAATAAGTACAGCCACCTTTTAGATCATTGTATTAATTTACTTTTGATTAAGGCGTTGGCTACCATTTACCATCATGACACCTCCAACAGTGTGATGCGGTGTGGCTCTTAATGAAACATTTTGATCTGATTTTGATTCTGATCTGTCATTTAAATCTGTTATAACAATTTTTCACTTTAATGGCCAGGTCTGAAGTGTTATTTGCCACTCTTTAATATTATATGACATCTCCTGCTATACAAAGTGATGTGAGGAGTAAAATACAGGGCTCTTGCAAGTGAAATTAATGATTTTGAACAATAAAAATGGCTGTGATGTTGCCATTAGTACACTAGTAGTAAAGCCTTTAGTGTCTATGATGTTGGCCACTACTCAGCCTCATGTGACACCTCCCACAGAGTACCCAGTGGGACGAGGCGGTGGTAGGAAATGGCAGTAGTTGACAAAATCAGACAGCATCTCATTGCGCTGATAGTTAGGGGGTTAGTGGTCTCCGAGCAACAGCCAATCCCGTGAGCCCATTTAAATGATTAAACCGAGTGCAAGGAACGAAGCCTGCTGGATTTTTTATGTCGTTCTTATAATGCGGCTCACGTGAGTTATGCAATAGTGTGTCGTATAGTATTTTTACTCATTAATGTTGTATATTGACATCTGGAGTAGGCAACACAGGAAGTCATGTCAGGGCGACCTTATAAGGGGTGACCCATAGTGGTATAGTAGATAAATGACAAAAGCCATTGGTCCAACAGCTGTATGGATCTATACAGACTACACACAGGCAGACGGAAAAGCACAGGGCACGGGTTAAGAGTCAATAATAAAACATTACAGGAAATATTGACGCTCTGGAACACACAATTATGCAACTCACTCACAAAACTAAATACATAAATATATATATATATATATATATATATATATATTCTAGTATGCAGTATGTGTAGATTATTAATTGCTAATCCAGCCACAAACCAGAGTAATCTTTGTCCCGGTACTAAGCCTGGATAATATATGAACAGGGGTCAGGAAGGGTAACGGGTGTAAAACCTATGCCAAAATGAATATTCGAATCCCTCCACAATAGGAGGCTTATGATTTGCAGAGGCGACCGCCAAAGGGAAAAGCTGCAAGGAATAATGCCTACTCTCTAAAATCTGTCAACTTGTCACCTACAGCAATTTCCAAAAGACAAGGGCAACCTGATATTAGACTTTTTGCACTACTAATGTTGGACATATTTGAAAATATCATATGAAATCCTGTCCCAAGCCCGGTAAAATATGAGGGGGCAGGAAGGCAGATGACTTGCTGCGGCAACTCCAGATGGAAAAAGGCCGAAAGGAAAAAGGAATTTATAAAACTGAATAGCAACTACACAAGAGACTATGAAGGACAGAGGAAAACAACTTTATCAGATGAAGCTGGCAGCAGTGCACTGTTACAACTATCAGGGAATAAAGTGTAGGAACTAGGGATACTAATGTTTCTACAGTTCTCTAATGTTGGCAGTAAATATGGTTATTCTCAGTATTATTAAGGCTGTTGAGGAGATCAGAGAGAGCTGCGTGGTGCGTGTGAATCATCAGTGCTCATGTATGGATCAGAGTGCTTTGATAAGAGCGCAGCCAGCCTCTCACACAGCACCAGCTCCTGTGCTCTGATTGGCCGTTCCTCCCTGACGCTTTCACACCCAGTGCATTATGGGATAACTCCTGATGCGTTCATTCTTGGGAAGAATCAATTTTCTCTTTCTCTGAATCCGTCGCTGCAGTTTTCATCCAAATGCCGGCTCTAACTCGTTCCACTGCATACACACACGAGCCTCATCTCTCAGTTCACACTTCTCAAGGTGACTCGCCACAAAGACTCCTTCTTCAAGCTTTTGGCACTTTCATTCATGGCCAGAAAATCCTTTTATGTTTGCATGCAATGCAGTATTCTCCATAGCACTGCAATTACCCAGGTATCAATGATTATTACAACAGACATCAGTAGAACCCATTATCACACGACACCACTGGGGAACAAAAGCATTACTTTGTTTAAATTGATTTGTGTGTAATTATACAGTACAGATTTTCAGTAACAATTAATACTGTTCTTTCTTGGCAGCTTTTCTTTTCTGGAGTCACCACCAGAAACCATCTTTTCTTCTTCTTTCTTCTTCATTTTTTCATCTTCCTGATTTGGCACAGGCTTTACGTTGCATGTCCTTCCTGACACAACCCTTTCAATTTATCCAGGCTTGGAGCTAGCACAAAGAGTACACTGGTATGTGACCCCTGGTGGCTGGATTTAGTAACGCCTAATAATACCTACACAATATTAAGCATAAGTACAGTAAGTAGTTTGTTCCTACTTAACTCATCATTGTCAATTTGCGTTTACTATTATATTATGTTTTTAAAAAAAAATCATCTCCTAAAACATATCTCAGCATTAATTGTTGAGAACTGTTAAGTGAAATTTCAAATGCTGCAGGACAAATGTTTTTTTTTTTTGTTATAATGTGAGTCACTATCCGATCTTCTAAGCTGGGCATTTCCATCTGTCCACAAACAACACAGTCTATCCCATGTAATGCCATCCCTCATTGATTGATCAACCCAGGATCAATTTACCCCAGTTGTCTCGTCACAGCCCCATCCCCCTCCACTCTCCTCCCTGCCCCAGGCTGGACACGGGAGTTTCCACTCTCCCTCTCTCTCTGTCCCTCCAGTGCAGCAGCAGCAGCAGTCAGAGCTGTGAGCGGTTTTCCCCTGCGGTGTTATAGTGGACAGCATCACACACCATTACAGACCAATCCACCCCCATCCCCCTCTCTCTCCCCTCAGGACCGGACAGGCGGCCGAGGAGACACCACTTCCCCATCATAATCCCTGTCAATGACATCAGAAACTGAGCTAGCTTTGGTGTTAGCATGCTGGCCACTGCACAAATCTAGACCAGAAACCAGCGCTGCAAAATGTAAAATTAATGGCATTTACGCAATGATATTTCCTACCACTTCCTATAGCTAGTTTTTGGTGGAAATGGCATTAAAGAGGCTAAATTTAGTGTCCAGAACAGGATGTCCTTCATGACCTGATGCATGAGTGAGAAAAATGTGAAGATGCAGGAGTTCACAGACATGACCTGCCTTAATAAACCACATCCATGACATTATAAGGAGTGGGAACAGTGAATAAAAGGTTAAGTTCATTTTGACGCACCTGCCTGGGACCATATGACATGCATGAGACTAAAAACTGCCTACACACCCTTTAACATTGCGTAATGTTTGAATGAAACTGCCAGTGACCACAGAAAAAGGAGAAGTCTTTTACTTTTTAAGCCCCCGCCCCATCTCTATCCAGATCCTTCCAGCAACACCCTAACCCCCACCCCACCCCCCACCCCCCCAAAAAAGAAAAGAAAAAGACAAATTATCGCCTTTTAATTATCCTCAGCGCCGTGCGTGTGTCGGGACGGTCGGCTGCAGCGGTGAAATGGGTGATTACGAGTTACTGCAGTCAGACTTGGAGCTATGACATGATATTCCGCAGTCCGGGCTGCGGCTTTCACCAACACCAGCACCACTTTACATTAACTCCACGCGGAAATGCGCACCTGCTACTTATCCACAGGCGACTTGGTATTACGTGACTCTGCCCCCTGAGTCATTACGAGTCACACTAATGACATTTAGGAGTTTCTCCGTCCACTGCGGTCTCGAACTCAGTGCATAAATAGTACAGTTTGTCCTGCGCTGCGTAAACATAACCACACGTCAGTTTTAAAACACTTTCATCGCCTTTTACGCAGACTGGACGCTGTAACAACCGCGGGGCCCATTTGCTGACTGGCACGTTACAGCGTCAAAATGGCAATAAATCTCATCAAATGATGCAGAAAACGTCTGACATTTGACGAGCCTGTCGCCACAGCGTTAAGGCACAATCCTAGGACGTTTAAAGCGTTTAATTTCCATTTATGTTACCGAAATGCTGCGTACTCCCCTGCGGAGTAATCTACAATCATCCTCCAGAATGTTCGCCACAGCCACAGCGGTTAAATACGGGCTGGTCCCGGGTCGTGAGGGGCTTTTGAGAGGAGCGTTTCCACTTGGGCGTGTTTGGCTGAATGACACTGACAGGGTGTTGATTATTTTTTGGCTGTGGTCTGTATGGGGCACCAAACTGCGGTCGTTCCTGTCACGTTGCCTCCCTGCGCCTCTCATGCGGCGGACTGACTCACAAATCTGCCGCACGTCCTCTGCAAAATGACAGCATCCCGCCAGCAGCGCGCTCCCCTCCGCCAGGGCTTACGTTTAGATCTAATTCAGTGTTTTATTTGGGTTTAGGGCTAAAAAGCTGATGTTTGTTGAGTCGATTGTAAAATAACGTTATCTCACTGACGGTTTAGCTTAACGGTGGCTGCTAGCTTAACGTTAGAGAAATGCTCAATGTCATGGTAACGAGCCTGTCCGTTAACTCTTTAATAAAACACACAGACAAACCAAGGACATATCTAAGCTCTTTAACCTGTAGATACACGGGGGTTCATACATTTTAAATAAGAAATAAGTGCGGTCTTACCCCCATCTTGGCTCTGTCAGTCGGCTCTCCTCAGAAGATGAACTGCGTGCGGGATGTAACCAGATCTGGCTTTAAGGCTGGAAATGTGACAGAAAAAAATGAGAAAAAAGCCTCCTCTTCGTTGATTACTATAGCTCTGACGACGAAAAAAATCAATGAACTAACTAAACATACTGTTGGACAAGAAAGGACCTACGATAAGGTGGCAAGGCAACGTATCATTAAATGCCTCGAGCGAAGCAGCACGGCTCGTGTGGAAATGAAAAAGGCCCTTTTTCTTTCTGCTGAAGTGGAGCGGGAGTGCGCAGTCGCTGCGGCGCGCGCTCTGCTGTGAGGCGGAATGATGCCGGGAAAGTAGCGCCGGCCGCTGCTGCTGCCGAGGATGCTGTCTCCCTCCGCGCCCGGGAACAGGCCGCCGCAGCGCTCAGGATTCCCTAGTTGTTGCTTCCGCGGATTAACGAGAAAGAAGCAGACCCTCCAATATCAATATCATTTAATGTAATAATTATAAACAGGGCTTGACATTGACTTTTTTGCTCACTGGCCACTGTGGCAAGTTCATTTTAAAAGTTACCAGCCAATTTGTGTTTTCACTTGCCGTAATTTAATTAGTTCACATGTTTATTTTATAATTTTATAGCATACGACAAGACAAGGATTTATCAACTATATGGGAAACAGGGTTACCTAGGCAGAATAAATGTTAACTTTTTGCTTAATCCGTGTTTTTTTGTTTGTTTGTTTTTTCTCAGATCATGATGAATTACTCTGTACTAAATTAAATGGTCACTCAAACATAGTAAAAGGAATTAAGGAACTCTAAAGTTAAGATACATGCATAAAATCCATCCTGCCAAAATGGCTTGTAAGACTAAAAGTGCTTCTTGCCAAAATGGAAATCTACCAGTGTTTGGCCAGTTGTCTAGAGCTAATGTCAAGCCCTGACTATAAACGCATCTATTTTGAATAATAAAATACAGCTTAAACAGGGATATCTTCCATCAGTTCTGTTTTTAACAATTCATTTATTTATTAGGAAATCAAAGTAACCAAAATAATAGGGTCTTTGTTCAATTAATATTTTTTACTCTATACTGGCGCATACATAAAGTATAATGCTGTAGGCTACTACAAGCCATTAGATAGGCTTTTCTTATTTGAAATCTGCCATAATTTTACATTCAGTTATTTTCTTGCCAACTGTGTGGTTGCTCTATTGCAAGGCTTTTGTATTTCTTAGACATGTAGGACCTTACATTAAAGTTACTATGAGCAGTATATATATATAAATATATGTATATATATATATATATATATATATATATATATATATATATATATATTTTATATTTCATAAAAAAATACTCATGTGGGCCAATATATGATGTAAACATGTTTAAGTCATTATTTATTTATTTATTTTTTTGATATATTACAGCTAATTTAACCATAATAAAAAAATGTAATGCCCGAGTTGTTTATGTTTACATTTTTTGTTTTTGTTTTAAACCCTGCATTGCCCACCGTCCAATCAGAAAAGCGGAAAGACTGGCAACCCACAGACCATTGTTTTGAAACCAGTATGAGCGCATGCTGCTTCCAATACCTGTAAGTGTTCAATAACAGAGTTACGTCTTCAGCCTAGGTTCAGTTCGGAGTCAACTCATGTCTCTACCTGGACTAAAGCAGGATCAACACTAAAACCAGGACTTACCAGAACTCATGAAGGTCTAAATAAACCTTGGACTATAGGAGAACTTCATGCTTACAATGGGATTTCTAAACCCATGACTATAGCCTGGGTTTTTAGGATTGTGCAGAGTCAATATTCAGAGTTCACTGAAGACTGGGAATCACCATAGAGAAACATTATATAAGAAGGAGATGACAGGGTAACTGCAGACGAGGGGTTTGGACTTGTTACTCTGAAACAGAGACTACAGACGGGACCAAGCCCACAGGCCGATCACATGGAAACAATGTTATACCCAAGCCGATGGGCGGGAAGGCAGCGTCTCCACCAGAGATATTTCTGTACGCTGCACCTGCTGCGGAAGATTAGACAATTACTCCACAGCTCCAGACTTCAAATGGAGCAGAGCAGTGTCAGCGCGGTACAGCTGCCGTTCACACATACCCCCGCATGATCCTGGGACATCCCGAGAGATACAGCCACAAACACTGAGCAAACAAACACACAACACAGTTAGTACTGAGTAACAGGCAGGACGGACAGTGGGATGGGGTGCGGTGTGAATGTTTGGGACTGAGAGAAACACTGCTACAACATGATTTATGTGATGTAACTAAATATAACAGCTCTGGTTTATTTGTGATGTTATAATTATTCCAGTCTGCAGAGGGGACTAAACTGTGTCTGCACTGGGACTAAAGCAGGACTAATGAAGCTCTACATAAACCCTGGACTACAGTGGGACTAAACCAGCTTCACATTTACAATGGGACTTTAAACTCATGGCTATAGCTTGGGACAGGTGTAAGAAGTACTCCAAATCTGTACTCCAGTAAAAGTACTGTTACTTTAAAAGAATATTACTAAAGAAGAAGTACCCAGTGTAATTGATTCTTGAGTTATAGTAAAAACTAAAGCTTACTTCAGAAGAAAGTTCTTACTGTGGCTATTACAACAAGTACTGTTACTACAGCTGCTACTATTACTACTACAACTACTACTGCTATTACTTCTACTACTGCTACTATACAACAACAACTACTACTGTTGCTGCTAATAATACTACTAGTACAACTATTATTGCTACTACTGCTACTACAACTACTACTGCTGTTACTGTTACTACTGCTGCTACTATTACTACTACTACTACTACTACAGCAACTACTACTGCTATTACTTCTACTACTGCTACTATACAACAACTACAACTACTACTACCGCTACTTTCTCTACTACTACTGCTACTACAACTACTACTGCTGCCGTTACTGCTACTACTGCTACTATATAACAACAACAACTATTTCTACTACTACTACTATTACTGCTACTACTACTACTACTACAACAACTACTACTACTACTTGTTGGTACTCCTATTACTACTACTACTACTACTACCTTTGCTGATATTACTGCCCACTTTGTCCCAATACTTTTACAGATATAAATATTCCCAAAAGTCACAATTACTCAAGTAAAAATACACAGCTATAATTTATTTCACTAAGTTACTACAGTAAAAGTATCCAGTTACTACCGTCTGTAGCTGGGGCTGGGTACAGGCCGGTCTTTAGTGAATGGCAGTGTGTGTTTGCTCTGGGGCAGCCTCTGTGTCCTGTCCAGATCGATACCATCCTGGATCATAATTGCAGTGTGCCCTGGTTTGGGCTGTGCTTTGTCATCCCCCCAGCGCTCACCATTCATCCAGACGTTTCTGGCACATTCTGCTCCTGACCTCGAAAAACTCAATTCAGATTTGTACTTTTTCAGCTCTAATGAGTCACGGAGCAGTCACTGAATCTGCAGGAAAGATATTTTTTATGTATGATTTATCTTTGAAACATTTAAAACAAACAAACAAAAAAGAGAGGGGTGCAACCTTTCTGGGGTGAGAGAGGACAGTTCTTATACATACAGTGAGATTAGCTTAGACATGCTAACTCCACGTACCCCTTACAACGTGCTCACGTACCCCCAGGGGTCCCCGTACCCTTGGTTGGGAAACACTGCTTTAAATAACACAATCACCGGGAGTCACAAGGCGGTGTACGCTTTGTGCCGGTCCCAAGCCAGGATAAATGGAAAAGATTACAACAATGACAATGTGTACAATAAATGCACTACATATATATTCTAATTTAATGTAGAGAAACAAAATCATGTCTCTAAAACCGAGACTAATGAAGGTCTAAATAAATCAGATGACAGTAGGACAACGATGTGTACTCTTTGTGCTGGTCCCAAGCCAGGATAAAAGGAAAGGGTTACATCACAAAGGGCATCTGGTTAATCTGAAAATCACTGTACACGAGGAGGCAGATGATTTGCTGTAGTTAATCCAGAAGTCTTAGAGCTTTATCTGGGAGGTTAACTGCAAGCTCAGAGTTGATGCGTCACCAGTGTGAAATGAATTATAAAAGCAGCATGTTCCTGATATGTTTAGTCTGATGTCAAGAAGTCCAATTATAATGTGTAAATTGGTTTGATAATCAGCTCATTTTATTTCTGTCTGAGGAAAGTGTGTGTAATAAAAATCATTCAACAGTAGTTCACTTCACTATTCACTATTTTTGCTGTATTTTTCTTTCCTTTTGCCCTTTTTCTTTCTATGTGCAGTAATTTAATAGCCTGTTCAGACAGACTAAGTCTTTTCCTAATCTGTACAAAGAAGTTAGTCTGGTATCTCTTTGCTTGAGTTTCGTTTCTATGGGTGGAACAATCACAGCCAGAGTTACCAATCAGAGAAACAGAGAGTGGAAAGTAAGTTGTAAACCCCTGACTCGCATTGAAAACAAACATGGCTTATGAAGAATTATTGATGGTTTACGGCAGTCAGTTGGACAAAGACTTGTGGAAAAAGTCAGCGGGATTTTACTTTTGTTAAAATGGAAACAAAATGAAGAAAAAACCCACAGAGGACTGAAGAACAAAGAGGACTTCAGCAGAATCAACAGGTGATGAAGGAAAGCACTAAACACTGTTAATCAGAGGCGGGGGAAGTTTTTAAATTCGCTCTTTATTAACCCAGCGCCATTCAGTTAATTTTGGTAGGAAATTATCTTCCGCATTGGTCAAACGTGCAGCAGATAAATGGCTCTGATAGGTTAGTATCCAGCAAGTCATTTGGAAACGGCTCTTTATGGCTGAGGAACCAGACTTTCTAGTAATTTACATATTTATTTGACAAAGGTTTTACGCTGGATGCCCTTCCAAAACCAATCCTCAGCACAATGAGCACACTGGCTTGAAACACCTTTTTGCCTGGACTAACATTTTTGCAGTATGAACTTTTTTTAATTAACAAATTATATTCCATTTCAAACTAATACAATCCTGAGGCTACTTATTAATCATTAGCATGATTCACGACTCTCAGTCCTATTTGAGGACATTGCCAGGGGACCCTTAAAATTCAGATGCAAAGGAACAGGACTGTCCCGGCAGATGGAAAAGTGCACATGTGGCTCGAGTGGCACCAGGGGAACACTGTTGTTTACTCACTGGTCCCAGGACAATAGAGGGGACTGTTGTTGTGTTTAGGGCAGTGATGCAGATCAAATAATTAAGAGAGGGAGTGAGAGGGGTTTGTTTCTCAGGTTACACAAAATCAGTCAAAGATGGTTGAGCGTCAATAACAGCTTCTTATCTTCTTTGCAGAAATGGGTGGACAATAGCAAGACACGCCTGACACGTTAACTATTTTATCTGCATCATTTCACCACCTCCTTAAGGTAAAGAGAAAAAATGTGTCTGAAAGAGCAAACAAAATCTCCCAAATACACTTAGCCAGGTATAAAAAGTCTTATTCTTACTTATTGGTAAAAACATGTTGTACCAATGTGCTTTACTTCTTCAGATCAGAGTGACCTGCACACCTGTGTTTTCCAAAGAACATCTATTTTTTCCTCTAACACCCACACAGCACTCTCTGCCATATTTTTACGCTTACCTTGTAACACTGTATTTTATTGTATCTTCAACAATTAAAAAAAAAATACAAATACAAATTCATCCAATATTAATAAGAGAGAATTCTCCTTTACTCAAGTCATCTTACTGAAAAGTTACCAGTTAAATATGTCTGTGAAGACACACATCCATCCAGGTAAAATGAATCACAACGAAAGGTTAAAAAAGAAGTCACCTGGCTTTCTCAGTTGAGACCTGATGGATGAGAGGTCAAACATCATCTGCTTTAAAAAACAAGTCCTGATGACTTCTTTACCTATAACACTTCAAGGGTGATTTTAGGATTAGACATTTAGGGGCACTGAGGTCCTTGTTTGCCAAGATGAATCACCAAAAGAAGCATTTAACACTAGATACAACAAAGGAAAGATGTGATTTCTTATATGATGCTACTTTTTATTGAAGTGTAGTGGTCTATGTGGGATTATGGGTAGCTGAGTAGAAACATTAGCAATGTTATACAAAGTTTATAAAAATGTATCTTTGTGAGTTGTGTGTCAATCTTGGTACAGTATATTTTTATACTGTGTACTAAAATCACTTTGTCACTGGGTTACACCTTGGGGTGCTAAGACCTACCTCAGGGATGCTATAACCATCCTAAAATTAGTCTAGCTACACCCATGCAGCACTTTTCAAGCTTTACACAGTCCCATTAGATATCAGGATAAAAACATTCTCAATAAGTACACAGGCAGGTGTCAATAAAATACACAAGATGAAATAAAACAAACTTAAATAAAACTTAATAAAAACAAAATTATGAAAATGTTTTTCTATTTAAAAAAAAAGAAAGAAAGAAAGAAAGAAAAAAAAACATTTAAAAGGGATTTAAAAGACACTACTGACTTTTTTCTTTCTTTTTAAAAAAAAACTTATTTAAATTTTTTTTGCCTTGTCCCTACTTTTTTTTTAGATGTGTTGCTGCCATCTATGTAAAAATTAACTATTATTTTTTAATAAAATGGTATAATATCTAGTTTCAACACCTGATAGATTGTGTATGGTCTATTGTGAAACTGAGATTTGAAAACCATTGCATTCATTTTTTATTTACATTTTACATACGTACCCTAAACCTCCAAAATACTATTTATTTTTCCGTATAGCTGCACTGATATATACGTAGAGTCAGAAGCCTCTATAGAAAAGAGCTGAGGTACACAGTTGTTGTATAAAGGTTAAACAACAGTGTGTGTATTTTAAGGCCTGGAGACACAGTGTTATTCTTAAGAGCAAAAAGAGAAAGGAAAGAGAGAGAGCGAAAGAAAAAAGGAAACGCTTTTCACTGACCTGGTTACTATGGCAACGGCTGTCAGGTAACTGTCTCTAACGAACCAGCAACAAAACGAAAAAACTAAATCAGGGAAATTAGGAACAGAGTGAATCAGCAGAGAGAGGGGCCACAAAATGCAAAGATGAAATGAAAAATGGTTACGTCAGTCAGAGATATACAGCCTAATTATGAGAACCACCAAAAGTCTGGGACAGAAAAACTGCTTCGTCACCGTTCACAGCCCAAAACTAATGGGAGCAGGGTTTCATTAGCAATCACAAAAGGATCTGGAGATTGATTTATCAGTGGAGCAGTGTGTGGTCTGTCACAGCGGGGCGCAAACTCACACAAACACAGCTGGAGAGAGACAAGAGACTGATACAAGGCAATCAGGCAAAGGAAGAGATATTTAGATGTAGATGAGAAATCATCGCACATAGGTCGGGAAGTGTTAGGGTAAGGAGCAGCATCCAGGAACTGTTCCCCAGATCTGAGCCAGCATCCTTGGAAGTACTTAGCTTGGTTGGAGTATTAGCCTTTCATGTCTGTTTTGTGGTTGAAGGGGAAAACTCACCCAAACACAGGGAGAATATTGAAACTTCAGCACCAAATCCAGGACTTCTTGTTGGGGTGGGGCAGTTCTAAACTACCAGGATGATTACAGATGCAAGGAAACTTCCCCAAAACATGATTTGGTCAACTGGGAAGGTGTATACAGTATGACCCAGAATGCTATGCTGTAATAGTTAAAATGTTGAAACTGAAGGTAAATCAGTCAAAGCACAAGTGTAAAAAGGTTTACCAATCAGGTTTTGTCTCCATTCTGAGAAAACATTCAATAAAAAAAAAACAAAAACAAAAAAAAACATAAAATGTAAACAGGTTTAAAAAGTAAGAATTACATTCATTACATAAGGGGTCACTTATAATAATAAAGCTGTGGCGCAAATTCAGGGCAACTACAGCCTGCCTCAGTGTTGTGGGTTTGAGTCTGGCCGTCGACAGTTTCACAAATGTCTCTCCCTGATTTTCTACTGCTGTCCTATTAATGAAAGCCTAAAATTGACCCCCCCCCCAAAAAAAATAAATAAAAAAAATCACTCCTCAGTCACACTCGGTGGCGGTGAGCTGCTTCTGTAGCCACATCTGCCCTGGGGCAGACTGACAGAGACGTGGCTGCCATTCTGCGCCTACAGCCTCTTCAGCCACCAACAAAAACACATACATACAACACAACACATCATACTAACAACAGCTCTACCAACTGAGCCAGAGCCTAGCACAGCAACTATGGGCCTAAGGTGGGGTACAGCCTGAACTATGGTCAGTCACATGGCTGACACAGAGACTCACAGACAAACATTCACTCACTCACTTCATTCATTCACTACATGCATGTCTGAGAGAAGCCACAGTGACGAAGGACAAACTCCACTCAGACTGTGGCCTGGCGAAGGATGGGACCGTTAACCTTCTTATTGACAGGCAGGGCCAGTATTGTCAGTCAAAGGCATAAAAACAGCCGTTTGAAACCAGCCACGGTCATTGGGGGGCATTTGAAGTCTGTGGCAGCACATTACGACTTCTCCAATGGTGGGATTTATCCTTATTGATCGCAACGCTCTAAATAGCCACATAAACTGCGTCATATAACAGACGCCAGTGTTTCTGAAAGTAAGTCTCCTCCTGAACAGTTTTACTGCAGGATTGGGTTAAGTGGCCTCCTCTGGGGACCTCCAGAGCACTGGAGGGTGGTTCTTGCTCATTTTGCTGCCCAGAATGCGCCTCTCTGTCGGGGATTCAGGTCACAGAGGCTAACCTTTAGCTCACACAGCCCATGAATGCCAAAGAGTGGAAGTCCCACATTAGGGATTAATGTCGCTGGTGTTGGTTCAGCAGTCAGTAATACAACTTTAATAAGGCCAAAAGTCCCAGTGCAACAGGAATAAGTTCAACATTTTACATCCAAAGATTTAGACATCTGCATTTTTAGTTCTATACATTTTTAAAGGGGCAGTGTGTAAAGTAGCCTGCAGCTGGCCCAAAGTCAACACGTGAAAAATAACAAAATATGTTCTCAATGCTTTATGATTGCATCAGTGTGTATTTAATGCAGCCACAGGGGCTCACAAGTCTTTGCCATTAGTGTCTTTACTAAATGCAAGTCTGTTCTTAAGTGCAATTAGAAAACTTGTTCACAATAATGAAACAGCTGTTTGCAAAAATGGTGAACAGTTAGAATTTTATTTGCAACTGAAAATGCAAGAATCAACTGCTGAAGTTGGGTTTGTGGAAGCTGCTGTACTGTATTTTAAATCCCAGAGGTGGATGAAGAACTCCAAAACTGTACTTTAAAGTAATGCTACTAGGAAAAAAGGCACAGTGGTTAGCACTGTCGCCTCACAGTGGAGTTTACATGTTCTCCCTGCATCTGCGTAGCTTTCCTCTGGGTGCTCTGGTTTCCTTAGCACTAAAAAACATGTTGCAGCAGCTCAGGACTAACTATCTACACAATATGGTTGTACACCTTGTATGTATATTGTAAAATAAAACACTTCATACTAGTACTACCACTGCTGTTCCAAACTAGGCCTAAACCCAGGACCTTCTGACAGATTGTAAAGCAAGCATCCCATCTACTGTGGTCAAAAAAACCTGTACATATTTATTTGAGTAAATGTTTTACTGGTAAGTGTCGGTTATAGAGTGTTTCAGTAGAATTAGTCTTGGTCTTGAGTAAAAATCCATAAAATAACAGTGGTGTAAAGCAATCAAGACAAGTTGTAATGTCTAAAAACTAAATATAAACTCCATCCTCTGTAGTGCTTCAACAGTGACTGGCCCCAGGCTCACACCAGTCTGCTGTAGTCTCTGAGCTGTGGAGATGAGCAGGACGTCATGTGTGACTGATGGTCGTTAGAGCTGCATGAGCGAACACAGACATGACCTGCAGATATTATTAACACAAAATATTCACCTCACAGAGCAGCGTGTCGGACCAACAAACAGCAGCACTACAGCAGCAGGTGCTCCAGCAGACCCCCCCTCTGCGTGAGCTGCAGAGAGCTGGATATGTGCAGTGTGATGCTGGGACACTTCTGGTACCATCAGCTTCCACAGACTGGTGACTCATATGATACTAATGCGATTTATACACATATGTCAAGCAGAGATTAGCAGCTAAACCATCCATGTCATAGTATAGAGTGATACTTATGGGTCAGGATGTAAAGATATGGATACTGTGTTAGGATAAAAGAGAGATGGGAAAAAGATCTTCATGTAACAATAGGAAAGGATGAGTGGTACCAGAGCATAAAAGAAAACTCGATCCATATAAGAACACCCCTAATGATTTCAAAATACAAAAAATAAGCATATGTCAGACTGTTGGCAGGAGTGTGGTGAAAGAGAAGTGGACTATTAACATATATTTTTCACTTGTACTAAAATACAAGGTTACTGGTCTGAGGTTACTTCAACACAATAAATATAGAAAACCTATTATTGGGAATACATACAAGAAAAATGAAAAGGGAAGAGCAATATCTCTTTTGGATCCTCAGAATTATTGCACTAAAACAAATAACAAGGAACTGGGGAACAACTAAACCTCCTAAAATTATGAACTGGATAGAAACTATAGAAGAGGTCAAAAGCATGGAAAGGATAACCTATAAAATTAAAAATAAAGAAGAGGACTTCAATAATAAATGGGTATTTTTTAAATCCAACATAGAGAAGTCTGATTACAAGTTAAGAATTGAGTTCCACGGGAGATAGGGCTCTCTCCTACAGAAGTGAAGTACTGTCATGATTGTTATTACCTTCGTTTGCTCTGTTGTGTTTTTGTTCTGTGGCTTTAATCTTGTGTGTTCTATAATTTAATATTTAAAAAAAAAAATCCTTTTTCACGGGTTGGAAAAAAAAACAGTATAAATATTGTGTTTAAATGTTTATTATAAGCGTGTGTAAAATGATAACTGAAATGAGACACAATAAAGTATAAAAAATGCTGCTGAAAGGATTAGGCAAGTATTAAGTACACAAGAAGTGCAAACCAACTAGATAACATTACTCAGTTTATTTATTTAAGAACATTTAAAGGCACTGGAAGCAGCATGCATTTATACTGGTTTAAAACAGTACTGCAGTCTAAATTAAAACTATGGTCTGTGGGTTGCCAGTTACAGCGAGCTCTTTGAGTTTACTGCCAACTGGTTTTGTAGCTCTGCTGTTAGCTGTGAACACAGCTGCTGCATGTACAGACACCCCATGTGGCAAACGGAGCATGAAGCTTTTTTTCTCTTTTCTCTTTTTGAACAATCAGTGATGCAAGAGTTTTAGAACCAAAACAAAAATGTAAACGTAAACAACATAGCCATTATGTAATTAAAAAATGTGAATAAATCAGCTGTACTAATGTTATCAGTAAACGTAATATTTGATCTGAACATGTTTATATCATATCTGGGGATACATGTGGGTAATTTTTATTCAGTATTAAAAAATATTCAGCTTATAGTACTTTTAAAACATGCTTTCCTTGCAATCAGGTGGTTGTGGGTTTGATTCTGGTTTAGGAAAGTAGCAGTAGTAGTAGCAGCAGTAGCAGTAGTAATGGCAGTAGCAGTAGTAGTAGTTTTTGTTGTGAGAAAAAAGAGGCCCAGTAAGATTTCCCTGGTTGCTGTACCTTCAGTTATTACAGCTGACATGACCTACAGTTTACCTTACAATGTGTCACAGTATAACATAAATCATAGAGAGCACACACAAATGAACAAGAAAACTGTTTAAATAAGTTTCAGTCTCATGACCAACAGCACTGTCCTCCCTGGGAACAACAGCTGTGAGGTCAGCACCATGGACAGCGACAGCGAAGGTTAGAGCAGTAAGAGGTAGAAAAGAGTTTCTGAATTTTTGTAATACATACATTCACTTGAGAAGTTTTTATTTTTATTTTTTACTTTTACTCAAATACATTTTAAAGTCTCTGAAAGAAAACACTTTGACAATAGTGTTAAAGTGTGTGTGACGCCTGGTAGGGAACACTGTGAGCATATGCAGTAATAGTTGTGATAATTCAAGTGCAGTATTAGTAGTTATACAGATTTTAAGTACTTCTTTCTCGAGTGTAGCCCATTTACAAGATTCAAGTACAAAATCCTGTAGCTGTACCCCTACCTTATAGTTGCTGCTGATTGCCACTGCTGATTACTCCCTCTGTGTGATTAGCTCAGTGTGTTCTTGCACACCCTCCCACTGCTCACTCTTTAAACTCATATCTTGGCGGTACACTGGGTACAGTTTTAGGAAGCACAGCAGCAGTGTTGAATACTAAATAATTCACACAAACATATGGACCTTTCTATTCGTGTGACTCACCCACTCACCCACTCACCTCCCTTCGATTCCTCCTACACTCCTGCTTCTCCTGCTCTTACTGGATCAGAGCTGAGAACAGATGCAGAGGCAAAAGATGAGTATAAACCACATCATAATTCTTCAGTAATACCTGTACATACCTAAAAACCTGCTGCAACATGAAAATAATGAACTTGAAATATATAAATCTTAAGCCAGTTAACCTTTTATTTTATTTTCCGCTTTCTTTCATGTCCACATTGTTGCAAAACTATGGACATTTTAAACATTTCTTGTATAATTCAGTCCAGTTTTATTTTTATTGCAAAAGTAACCTGGCCAAGACAGCAGCTCATTTACAAGTTACAACAAACAATAACAACAATAACAATAACAAATTCTGCAATGGAACCCTAACCCATTAAAACATTAGACAAAACAACAAGACATAAAAAAAACAAAAAACCTGCAATAAATAATCTCAAATAAGAAATCTGTAAAATTGGCTTGTCAGGTAAAACATCTGCAACACAAAGATTTTTCTTCCAAAGCATTTAACAGTCTCTTAAACATACGGATTTAGTGAAGTCAGTTTATTAAGTTTCTGTCACAAGGGTGGAACACAGGGGGAAAAAAGGACCCAAAAATGCAGTGAGGAGGTGAAACTTTAATAAAGTAACAACAAAAACTCGACAGAGAAACCAACCAACTCGGAAATTCCAAAGAACAAAAACCCAGGATAAAACACAAAAATGAAAATCCAAAAACCAAAGGCGGGGCAAAAATAAAAAAAACAGAAAACATTCTTACTGACGCCGGTACACATGGAGGACAAACTCAGACTCAACATGGGACAGGGACAAAGCACTGGGGAGAACACAGGAAATAAACACACAAGGGGAATGAGGCACAGGTGAAACACACCGGGGCGGGGCAGGCAATCTCAAAGGTGGAAAAAACAGGAGGGCAGGAAGTAAAACAGAAAAACACAAGGGAACTAACTAGATATCAAAATAAAACACAAGGGAAACAAGACAAGGACAAAGACAGGACCATGACAGTTTTATGTCTATTTGCATTTCATCCCAGGAGAATTCTCCAGGAGAATACATAATATATTGATTGACTTAAAAAAAAATCTGTTTAATTGTGCCTGGATAGAAAGCTACCTCTCCTAACCCTGAGTCGTGGGACATTCATCTCCGTATGCATTTTAATACATCACATAAAGGTCCTTTTATGGATATAGATCCCTGTTGCTGTAAATATAACCACCCATTGTAAGTTTATCATTCTCCACTGGGACTGGTTTTAGTACACTCTGTTCTCAGTCCCTTTTATAGCACTAGTTATAGCCATATGAGTGAACACAGCTCCATAGTTTTTCACTAACAACTGCTTCTATAAATACTCTTTAGTTGAAATGCACTGATCGATAAACAGCGAAGGGCAGGAAGTGACCTTGTGGCCACACTGGATCCACGGCAAGTTACGGCCGCCTGTGGCACCTTTTAATGCTGTTTCAGCTGCTCGCCACATAAATATTTCAACACAGTGGAAAAGGCTTTTTGGGAAATCCGTGAAAATGAGGCAGGAGTTTGTAAACGCAGTCACGCCTCCCGCAGCCGGTGCCAACATGGCTCCCATCGTTTTTACAGTACACGCAAAGTCCTATTGCGTTACTGTCCCTTTAAGGCCGTGCTGTGCCGCTCCAGCCAATCACAAGGCAGGAAATGTGGCTAGACCGTCCTTGCCCACGACCTTGATAGAAGGTATCTGAAGCGATGTGAGGTGGGAATGATGAATGAGAAAGAGAGAGCAAAGCAAGATTTATAAAACAGGACAGATACACACACACACACATGAAGAAGAAGAAGACCGCTGTGAGGAGAGGTGTCCAATCAGCCCTGCAGAGTGTTGCATAATTCCCAGTGTATGAAGGGATGTAAAGGAAAGGAGGGAGGAGGTGAGGAAGGGCCAGCAAGAAGCAGAGAGGAGCAGAGAGGAGAGTCACGAAGCAACACGCAGCACACACCACCACCAGCAGCAGCAGCAGCAGCAGCAGCAGTCAGGCCACTACAGCACTTCATCAGTAACACGAACACATAGCAATCGACAGAACAGCCCCACATCCACTGTCACTGAGGACAGGCTTAACATCAGGGGTTTATCTGAAGTGAAAGAAAAGGGTTATTGGTAGTGTGGGAACGGAAATACAGCAGAAAAATTCATTATAAGTTAACAATCAGTGTGTTTAATGCAGTTCAGTTAGGACCTGGCAATCCTTCAAGCAACACTCTTTATCTGAGGCGTGCTCCAGGACCTATGTCAGTGGGGACCACAAACCTGAATAATGATAAGCATTAATGATACACATACTATCACAACCAGAACAATATATATAAATATTTTTTTTTCTGTGTGTGTAAATTGTAAACTGTGTAGAACTAAGGCACAAAAATAAGTTAACATTATATCTATTTACAGTTTATGTGAAGAGAAATATTGCTATAGGAACAGGTCTTGTTTTTCCCTTTTTCCTGAGAAAGATTATTAACTATGGTGACATTATCTCTATGTATTCTTCTGCCTCTACACTGAAGCCTCTTGTTTATCACAGTGCTCTGGTGACAAGTATCTCACTCACCACTGTATATTACATGAAAAGTTGGATCTTCCCTCTCTTACATTTTGCAGGGAACATCATTGTCTTGTGTTTATTTACAAAGCACTTTATGGAAAGCTTCTCCTGTATCTAACCTCGCTTGTACATTTTAGCAGTACGCGCTCACAGAACACAGATGCATATTGGATTATCTGTTCTTTGTACAAATCCTGAGCTAGAAAAGACTGCCTTGTGCTTTTATGCTCCAGACAGATGAAATAAGCTCCAGAATACACTTCAAGTGACTCAGTTAGTCCCCATAGAAACATTCAGGGCACTGCTTGAAGATGTGTTTCATATTACCTGCAAATATTTCGGTATTTTTATATATTGTATCTGTCTGTACTTTTAGCTTGGAATGGACTTGCACTTGCACTAATTCCTAATCCTGTCCATCCTCTTCATAGACAGAGAGTGACCTTCTTAACCTTTACTGATTTCACCGTAGCTGTCGATCACTATGGTTTGTTAAATCTTTTGGTGACAAGTCTTAAACCACATGTAAGACAGAAATATTTATCATTTTGACTTGCTATCCCATAGAATAAAGTGATATGAGCCTTTCTTCGACTGTAATATGACCATTAAAAACCCTGGTCCAGTGAATTCTCCCTATCTATCAACGCTTCAACCTTCACTGCTCATTTTTCCAGCTGCTCACCTAAATAATGTCTAATAAAGCCACGTCACAGTAACCTCATCCTCTGGGACCTTATCTCTCCAAAATGTTGACGTTTCATTTGCCCTCCACACAGCTCTCTCCCCGGGATACACACACTCACACGCAGAGAAACAAATACATGAAGGTTTGGAGGTGTTGCGACGACCTTGTTGAGGAAATCATTGGCCATTCATCATGCAGCAGCTGCGGCAGTGGAGCGAGTAGTAGGAGATTTGATCAGACCTTGAGATAGCGTCAGTCGATTTCCACCGCGGGCCCAAAGTAAAGCTCAGCTCACATCACATCAACGGGACTACAGGAAATGCCTCTGAGAAGAAATGGTAGAGGAAGTACAGCAATAACAACTCCAGCTTGTAATATAACCCCCGTCTGATGGAATAATTACTGTATCGATTTTACTCTCTTTGTGGCTGTGGAGTTAAAGTCTTTCCAGAGAAATCCTTTTAGCGTTGGGTGCGAGGAAGTGCTGCTTGTTGTTGTAAGTCCAAAGGCATTTGTTAGGAGTATAGGATCAATGAACATCAAATCTGTTTTTAGGCAAAGTTTCCTACTTGACAATGATGACTTAGGGCCTGTTTGCACGACATCACTGGCCAGGAAAATGCAACAGTCATGCCTCTTCCGATTCACATTCACATGAAAACGCTGAAGTGTGAAGAAAACTAAAGTAAACTGTAGTACCTGTATTTGTCCAGCAAACTGCGCTGTGGGCCCTGGAAATGCGCTACACCACACAGAGAGTATACAGCAGAGGAAATTACAGTTCTGTCTGCAACTTCCCAACTACTTTAAGATCTTGTGGTTTTCTGGAACCCTTGTCAAAAAGTCTTCAGTAAAAGTCAGTACTTTTACAGATATTACTGACTAAATATGAGCCTAGTATTTTGCATTCGCGGGTCGGCTGACTTGTGCCTGGCAGACAGCCTGGTCCTCTTCATTGTTCAGATTGGGGCAAGTACGTCATCGGTCCAAGTGAGGATGCTGTTTTCACAGTTTACACAAGAGCGGAGCGGCTCTGAGTAGCTCCCTGCTGTGAGACCAAAACACCTCCTCCAGCGTTTTCAAAAGATTGCGGATTCGGAAAATGGAAACCTTATCCTCGTGTAAACAAAAGGCAAAACCGCAATCAAACCTTTACAGATTCGGCAAAACACGTTGTCGTCTAAACAGCCCCTTAGCAAGTTATTTGGAAAAAGCCTGGTGCCAGAGCCAACTGTTTTTTGTGCCTCTATATGAGGTATGATTGGGTGGATCCCAGAAGAGCCCCCAATATGTATTATTATTACTTCTATATTTGATACAGCCACAGTGGTTTGTCCCAGTCCAAAGCTTGGATAAATGGAGAGGGTTTCCAGTAAAAGCAAAACCTGAAAGGAAATAAAATAAATCATATGCTTTATAGTTTGTTTTATTTCCAATAAAATACCTTTGTAAGACAGAAAGTGATTAAAAATCAATAACATGTACTGGTTCTGTGCTGCCATCTGTTTTTGAGGTTCTTGTCCATTTCTACAATATCCAAAACTAGCTGGAGGATTTTTCGTTTTCGTAAAACCTGTATAGGTTTTCTGTTTAATTAATCTAAAGTTGCCAAGACCTCCAGTTAGCATAATTAAGTGGCCACGAAAAATTAGAGACTAATGTTAAAAGGTGGGCAGGCACTGAGAACTTGGGTTTAAAGGTCTCCTATTCTGCTAAATCGATTTTAGCCTTGAACCGTGTTAAAATGTTGCTTCTACCTCAAAAACATACTGTAGTAGTATTCTGTTTCATTCACGCTTGTTTGAGTAATCCTGTCTGCTGAGGCCGTCTCTTTCTCATGACATAAAACGTAGGCATACAACCAGGAAGTGTGCATTTCTAAAGCTCACCAGACTTTTTCTTAAAATTTTAATGCTTTAATTGCATTTATCTATCTGTTAGCATCATATTGCTAATAGCTGTGCTTAATAGTCATTTTATGCTTTATCCATTCCCCATTGTTGCCAGCAGGGGGCAATAGCCTTGCCAAGCGTTCTGTGCAAAGTCAGTAACAGCTCCCTGACAGAAGCTGTTTTCCATACATATGATTTGAAGTTAAAAAATGTGAAATACTAAGACAAATAAAAGGTGTCCAAAAGTATTTAAAAAAAAACTGGGAAAAAACAAAACAAAACACAGTATAGGACCTTTAGGAGCTTTTGTTTCTCACTAGCATTTACCCTAAGAACTGTGTAGCTTCAGCAGAGTGAACAACCTCTCCTTCGTACTGTATATACTGACTGAACCCACCAGATGGCAAACAGTTTAATATTGGGTGACATTGCACTTCCTTATCCCACAAGAACATGCATCCTGCCAGAACACATCACATCAACACACAACCAAACAACAGTGAGACATAACATAGCTTGCATCTCCAAAAAGCAAAAATAAGAGATGTTTTTATGCATTTCTTACATGATTCCATTCTACACTATATTTTTATGAGCCTAAGGGCATCCCATTCTTAATCTATAGGGTTTAATATGACGTAATATCTACATCAAACATCTACACTGATGTTGGATGAGAATGTGAGAGTGAATGATTGTGTGTCTGTGTGTGTATGTGTGTGTTAGCCCTGAGTCTATTGGCTCAACAAGCCATTGTTGAGTGTGTAGGCCCATAGTTGCAGCCACCCAAGACATACTTTGAGCTGGTGACACAAACCATTGTACATTTTGTGATTTTCCTAATGCACTTCTCACGTCAGCGCAAAAGCCAATGAAAACTCAAAGAGGACATTATGGAATCAATTAACCCCTGCTGTTCATTCACATTTCTGTGCAACACAACTGAGCAGTGCACATCTATACAGCGGAAGGCAAATGGACGTCACGAAAAGCCACTCCTGTGAATTATACAGAGGGTGTAGTAATGATTTTATCCCAGTTTTCTTAGTAACACAGCAACAGGGGGCTTGGACAACAACATTAAGAATTTATGTGCACATTTCTGTCAGTATTGTGCATTTGTCAGCGTTTTTAAATGCTCGCTCTGGGGATGTAATCATGGTTTTCAGAGCAGAGACTATACCGTACAATGCATTTATTATTAAAGTTCACAAGGAACCAAGCTGGGTTTTCGTACAGCTCTGAGCACAAAGGCTTTATGAAATGTAACATTGGTTTAACTCAGATGTAATGAGGGTTTTCTACATAAAATGCTTACGTAGTGGGTTTGGGGATGAGCAGTCATGCATTTGAAGACAGTGTTACATGGAGATAATGCAGGGATTAAACTATATAGGATATATATATATATATATAGGACCTGACATTAACAGTGGGATTGCAGCATGGACCAATAATGGACCAAGGGACAAAGGCCTTAAGAAAAAAAAAATGTAGAGATGAATACTGGCTCCAAGAAACCTATAGTAATATATAGATTTTTTTGAGCTTTTAACCGTGTTATAATGTTGTTTCCACCTTAAAAACATACCTGGAGTAGTATTTTGTTTCATTCACACATCTTTGAGTAATCCTGTATGATGAGCCCGTCTATTTCTTAAGAGCTGGAAACACTTGGTCTCACTGCTCTAAGTAGACACACTGTAAAAAAATAAATAAATAAAAAATTGTGACAACTTAAAGACTCAAGACAACAGGATCCTTCAAGATTTTTGAGATCAAACTCAATATCTCAAGTTGTCAACAATCAATAGTTTTTGTTCCCTTAATTTAATGTTAATATGTCTAAAAACTTTACATTTTAAGTTTTACTGTTTATTCATACTTTTTAAAACTCATCTTACAACCAACTTACTATCCATAGATCAGAAAAAATATTATTATTGATAATAAAAACTAAATATACTAAATTTAACAACAGAATAATACTTTTTCCAAACAATGGATAGTAAGTTGGCTGTTAAAAAATAATGATAGTGAGTAAAGCATATGATTAAAACTTTTTAGACATTCGAACATTAAATTAAGTGAACAAAAATTATTAGTTGTTGAAAACTTGGCCCCAAAACTAAAAAATCTTGAGGGATCCTGTTGCATTGAGTTTTTGAGTTTTACATTTTTTTTTTACAGTGCAAGAAAAACCAGGAAGAACTGCTGCACATCTCTAAAGCCCACACACCGTCTCTGGACTCATTCTGAAAATTTCAGCGATTAAATTATCGTCACTACAAAGCAGTCAGCTCATTTATCCATCTGTTAGCATCATGTTGCTAATTACCATGCTAAATAGCCATTTTATGCTCTGTCCAGTCTCCACCGTTGCCAGCAGGGGGCAACAGACACCTAATCCAAGTCTTCTCTGTAAAGAAAAAAAGATTTTTTCTATACATATACATAATTTTAAGTTATAAAAGGTGTCCAAAACTATTTTAAAAAGCCTGAAAAAAGCATAACATGGGAGCTTTAAATAATGCATTGGAAATTATTTATGGAAACTACTGCTAGCCAAGAAACAGCTCAGGAAATGCTGTGTCCAATAATTTTCTTCATGCAGCTGCAATGATCAGCTAAATCTAGAAGTCTCCATTTCATTTAAAATGAAAAGGAAATTAAGATTTTTCTAGCGGCGTTATACAACATGTGTATAGTTACCCAAAATGTTCAGGACCAATGCATTCACAAAGTTGTAAGTAGGCTTCTTCTTGGGCTGTCAGCTATAGACATCTTACTGATTTAAATTCGTCTTCCTTAAGCACAGAGCAGAGCGGTGGAGCTGCTGTAAAACTGGTGGCTGCCCGCAGTGATGGGGTCGGGACCTGTTCTGTGGTCTAATGGAGGGAAACACCAGTGGGACACATCTGTAATGTCCCCTCATTCATCTTCACCAACACACACACTGTAAATATAGGACCGGCCCGAGAGATCCCAAACTGTATATGAACTGAAAGTAATGGTGCTACTGATAGAAAGAGGACAGCTTCTTAATGTAAAAGTCAATTTTTCCCCCCTAATTATTAAGATCCCATTAGGGGGCGTGACCTGGTGAAGAGTCTTTGTGAACCTGGAGACACATCAGCGCCTGGATCAATTTAAGGTCAAACAAACCCTTTAATAAATGTTATTTATTCAGCTTACAATAGATGTTTTAAATGTCAAACTGAATCAGAGGGTAATCTTTTCTCTAAAATAGCAAAAACATAAAATGGCATCACGTCCTATTGTGCCTAATTTGGTTTGGAGCGGTGTGAACATTGGAAATCATTTAAAATGGCAACAATACCAAATTTCATGTTTTAAAAATTGGTTTTAATGAGACTCACCCAAATTTTGCAAAAAATAAAATAAAATAAAATAAAATAAATAAATAAATAAATAAATATCTACATTAGTTAAAATGACTTGAATTCAGATTATAATTCTTGATTCAAACAATTTTCACTAGACTGGACTTATTTACTTATTAGGTTACTTATTACTAGAATATTTGACTTATTTCAAGTAATTTCTTTACTGTTTCAAGCTATCTTTACTTATTTCAAGCAAAACTATCTGTCCATGGGGGTAAGTGGAATTTTCTTACCCCATGGACAGATAGTTTTGCTTGAAATTAGTAAAAATTCTAATCTATTCTAAAAATTCTAATGTATTCTAATCTAGTGAAAATTGCTCAAATCGAGAATTATAATCTGAATTCAAGTCATTTTAACTAATGCAAATTTTTTGCTAGCACAGATTTTAGGACAGATTTCTTGCTTGATGTACCCCGCAGCCCACAGTTGCTTATTTTTGCAAAAAAGGAATATATTATGCTTTTATTTATATTTTTAAACCAATCTTAGTCACCTCTAGAACAGCAGCACATTTGACAACCTTTAAAAGCATTATGTGACTAAAATCTCTCAATAATTACTTTATACACCATAAAAAAAAAAAATGTAAAAAGTGAAGAAATCAGCAGAATGCAGAGCTGTTATGATATTTTGAACAGAAACAGGAAAAAAAAACTTATTTACTTCCTTAAACTTTTTGTATGATGCCATTTTACTACAAAATGAAAATTATCTGTGAGCTGTACACTGTTTTTTTGGATAAATGAATGAGAGCAGACTGGATGTAGAGGGTGTGTTGATTGGTCAGCGCTTCCTGGAGTGGGCGGGGTTTTGTGGGAGAGACGGAGGTTTGTGGTACTGAGCGTTTTGAGGCATCAGAATGGCCGTGTCAGAGATTACAGGATTACTGATACATGCGTGAGTGAAGCGAAACACAAGTCCAGTTATGTTTTTGATGAAGAAACAACATTATATCACGGTAGAAAGCTCGGAAAAGTCGATTTTGCACGATATAGCACTTCTATAATTTCTCCTCAAAGCAGCAATCAGGAGGTGCAGAAAATGAATCCAGCAGGAGTAGCTCTGTCTCTGTCGATCGATACGTGTCAGTGCTTCACACCTGCCGTCTCCAGCCCATTACTCATTCTGTTCATGGGCCTCCACACATCCCCCTCCTCCTCCTCCTCCCCCTCCTCCTCCTCCTCTGGCCCGGTCCTCCTGTCAGCTCCCAGATCCACTCCATCCATCATCAGGACAGCCGCGGCAGATCCAGGTAAAACCCTCCCAAATCATTCTTGTGGTTTTGGCTCAAGCACACTCTGGAAAGACACCGGCTACTATGATGCTTTCAGTGTTTGTAAATGGTTGTGCTAACAGACCACAGCTCCACATTTATTACAGTAGCAGTAGATTTATTTAGTGGAATTATTATATTAAGCTTTCATTTTAATATGTCAATGTACAATTAATCGTCTTTACTTTTTCCTTCCCCGGTTGCTACGTTAAATCATCTGCCTCCTGGCCTGCAGTGAGTCACACACTGATTTGACAAATGCCGTTTCTGATGAAGCCCTCTCCATTTATCCAGGCTTGGGACTGACATAAAGAGTACACTGGCTTGTGGCTGGATTTGTGTATACAATAAGCTTAAAGTAATGTTAAATTTGGTTTTATGTATGAACAGGGATTTATCAAATATAAAAAAAATAAAATAAAAAGCACAACTTTTGCAATCAGAATCAGTTTCCTGGATTATTTATATCATGGAAGGGAATATGCAGTAATAATCTTAATTTGCAAACTAGGAGACCATGTCATTAGGCTGTTAATGTCCCGCCAGTGTGTAAATTTCCCATATGCAGATATATGTTAGTGGATAACCTTTCATATTTTAATATAAATTGAATTATCCATCCAAAGCTGATGCTATCTTGTAGTGGATATTGTGGCTCGTCAGTTCCGCTCTCCTCATCTTATCTGCAGTTCTCCACTCTACATCTATGAATGGGGGAAAAAAAAAAAAAGCAGGCCAGTGCAAGAGGGGGATGGCAAGTTTAATTTTAGACATGACACGTAATTCCCCCTCTTTCACAGAGCGTCTATAAATAAACTAACCACCTCCCCATCCATCCTTCACCCACGCAACCACTGTTTGACGGACTCTGGAGAGGGAGGGGGGCGTTACCATAGCAACCCTGACTGATGTTGGCGGGTCACGTGACCAGAGGTGATTGGCAGGCGCTGTGGTAGTGACACGCTCGGGCCAGGGAGTCCGGATAAGAGATACACTTGGCAGTATTTCCCAAAATGAGATTAAACCAATATGTTCACAGACTTAGAGCTGGGTTAGATGTTAGTGTAACAGTAGGCACAACAAAATAATCCAGATACAGGGAGTCACAAGCCAGTAACAAGCCTAAATAAAGTGAGAGGAAGGGCATCTGTTGTAAAACTATGCCTACACACCAAGAGGCAGAGGATTTACTGTGGAGGCTCTGAAGAGAAAAGCTGAAAGGAAAAAAAGAAGACCTTGAACAAAATGCCTTTATCTAAAAAAATGCTGGTAAAAACTCACCTTCATCCACTTTATTTGGTCCTAAAGTAAAGCAAACTAAAATGTTAGACTGTAAGTAAGTAAGTAAGTATCTAGACCAAAAGTGTCCAATGGCATGGGTCAAGCTTTCATATGGCACTCAGCTTCTATGAAATGTTCTCATCAACTACTCTCTTGTGTCTTATTAATTGGTCGTAAAACAATTGCAGTTGTGTCCCTACAGTAGATTATATAACACAACAGTTTGTATAAAAGGTCAGAGCAGGTTTTGTATGTTCTGAAGTATTACAATTAACCTGAGCTAAAAAAAATATTACCTTGAGGATGTTTTATGTATGTTCAAAGAAAATACTCTGTGCATTTAATTTATACTGTATGTGCATTCTTCAAATCTGTCCCTCTCTGAAAAGGTTTGGACGCTGGTCTGGCTTCGGGACCCACCATCACTCTATAATGACAACTCACAACCCAAATAAAAGAGAATTGTGCAGTTTGAGAAAGTTTAACATCAGAAAGTCACAGTCTGCAACATAAAAAAGAACACATTTAAAGATAAACCAAGCAAGTGGCGATGTCAGAGAGGGGACTATAGACCCTTCCACGAATGACGTGCCGCCTGGTACCAAGATTAACGTTCTATCCCATTCATTTCTACAAGGGAGCAAAATAAAAATATTCATTTAAACGTTTCTGGACTGCAGGAACAAATTTATTAAAAATTACTGCGAATCAAAATAATCCAGATAATGAGTCAGTTCCAGTTGCTAAAGTGAACTTAAAGTAGGATTTGTGGTGATTGATGAATTAAATTTGAACATACAATGTCAAACTAATGGTCCGACACATTTCTGTAACTATTTGTCCTGCTTAGCATTGAAATTAAGAAATGTAAATTACATAGCCTTTAGCTTGTATGCTAATTATAGACTGCTAATTACAGTGTTACATTAAATAGCTAAACATCCACACACTTGCTAATGTTAGTTAATGTTACTGAACCATGCTCTGATATTACTCACATGTAGCAGAGTGGTTGTCATTTGCCAAACCTTCTTGATTATTCCTAATTTGAGGTATTTTGTGGTTAGCGCTAATTCCTCCATTAAAAATGTATTATCATCTTTTTAAATTTCCAGTACCAGTTTTTGGAACGCAGATGTTCTGTTTACAAACACAAGAGGGGACTATTCCCTTCTACATTGACTTAGCTGTATTTTCATTTAAAACTACAACTCCTCACACCAATAACAGTCAGCCTTTTTATCACTTAGAGGCATTACAGAGCTGGAGTTTTATTTTATTTATTTATTTATTTATTTTTCTTTTGCTGGGTTTCCTCTCTGCACCTTATGTCCCATACTGCCACCTGTTCTAAATTAATTTATTATTATTATTGTCCAACTTTTTATTTATTTATTTTTGCCCACTGAAAATGATTCCGTGACCCACTTTTGGTTTCCAACCCACCAGCTGAGAATCACCGCTTTAGAGTCACCAGTTCACCTAACACATGCATGCAGACTTGATAATGATAATGATGACAATGATAAACGTTTATTTTTGAGCATGCACATTTGACAATATAAGTATGTACATATGAAAACAATTGAAAAAAATAAAATATTACATTAATCATTACAGACCAAGTGTTTTACCTGCTCAAAAAAGGAGTGGAAAGAAGTGCAACCATATTAAATCCCACCCTTTTTTAATAAACCAAGCTTGTCTTTAATCAAAGCTTACTGGTTTCCTCATATACAGTAATACAAATATTGCCATACAAAACCATACCTTTCCAACTTCATATTGTACCATAAATTATAACACTATAGGCTATTTACGCCATACGATACTGTTCTAATAATTGATTAATATCCAGTTATAATACCCATAACATATACATTTACATTAGTTAACAGCCTGCCCTGACTCTGTGTGAATTAATGCTCTTCTTCAGCCCTGTACCTTGTGAAAATACGCTTTTTGAAAAGTGCTTTAAAGTGATGAATGTCTGGACACTGCTTGAGGCCCTCCCCTAAACCATTTCAGAGTTTAATACCACAAACTGATAAACAGAAGCTCTTTTTGGTTGTCCTGATTTTAAGTTGTTTAAAATTCATACAGCTTCTGAAATTATACCTGTCCTGCCTGTAAGTAAACCTTTTTTGAATATTAACTCCTTTATGCATTATTCTTGTGGCTCTTTTTTGTACCCATTAAAAAATTCGGAGTCCGCTGGCCCGAGGATCAACGTCTTTGCTGAGAGGAAGGAGCGCTAACCACTCCACCATGCGCCCCAGTTTAATTATCTTTAAAATATAATCATGTTCTTCAAGTCAGATAAAGTTATGCGCCTCTACAGTGGTGCTAATCCAAACTCAGAGTAAAAAAAAAGTCAGAGGCAAGAGAGCTACTGGAAGCCTATAGAAGCAAGAGCTAATTGTGCTGAGGCTGAACATTGATAATAATATTGTGGCTTAAGATGCTAATGATATAGCTAATGGCAGTGTGGGGCTATTGGTAGCACTAATGGGAGATGAATAACAACTTAAACATGGATGAAAATGGCCGTGATGGACTCTTACTAGGGCTTTCTGAATGTCAAAACCATATACAGCCTGTGCTTCATAAACTCAATCATCATTAGCAGGTCTGTGGAGGCACTGATAACCGAAAACCATCAAACCCTGCTCCTCCGTGTGTGCGCCGCTGGCTGATATTTTTCTCCCGCCTGCTCTCACTGCAGTGTTATGTAATGTGGCTTTTAGGAGGCGGCTCACTGATGGGACGCACCGCTCCTCTAATGGACCACTGAGAAAAGGCCACGATCGCACCTGAGCCATTTAACACAGCTCTGCTAAAGATAAGATTACAGGCAGAGTTTGGTATGAAAGCAGGTTATTCTCATGTTTTAAACATAACCGAGTCTGGAGACAAAGAGTGAACAACAGCAGAGTGGGTGTGTGGTTGAATCAGTAGTTTATTTTTGATAAGATACATTTATAAATACACTTTTATGAGTTCACAGCTTCACATTAGCCTGTCTTTTCTCACTTTCTTTATAAATTATGCAGCGCAATCTATGACTAACTCGTGTCATAAAACAACTGCAATACCTTGAAGTGGAGTTTACATTTTTTCTCTGGGTACACTGCATGTGTTAGGTAAAATGGTGACTCAAAAATGAATGTGAGAGTCTGTCAGTGTATGTAATAATAAATCGTAATACATCAAACTTAAATAAAACAAAAGAGAACTGGTGTGATGATTGAGAACTATGGAAAGGCCAGTTTGAACAGTTTTGAGATGAGAGGTTTGTAAAGAGTTGGAGTTCCTGATGTGTAGAAGGGAGTTCCTGAGGGTTGGGGAAGCAGCAGCGGAGGCTCGGTCCCCCAAGGTCCAGTGCTTGGTTCTGGTGATGGGGGTCAGGAGGCTGAAGTCTCTGTATCAGACTTATTGGCCATTGTCCAGGGAATACCTGACCAAAGGCCTGTAGTTGCTGGGATAGGCTTCAGATGCGCCACCAACAGGAATAAGTGGAAGAAGATGAATAATTAATGTAATTTAAACGACAGCTAGTGGTGGGATGTGACTTTAGACTTATTAAAGGTCTTCTATGATGCAAAATCAACTTTCATGAGCTTTTTACCATGTTATAATGTTGCTTCCACCTCAAAAATATACAGTTTCTGGAGTATTTTGTTTCAGTCACGCATGTTTGAGTAATCCTGTTTGCCGATGCCGTCTTTATTGCAAGAGTTAGAAATGTTTGGTCTCACGGCTCTACGTCAACTTGTGAAACCAGGAAGTGCATCTTCGCGTTTCTAAAGCCCATACATGTCACCAGACTCGTATAATTTTAGCGCTTGACAACACTATGAAGCAGTCAGCTCATTTATCTATCTGTTAGCATCATGTTGCTAATAGCTGCCCATTACCCATCGTTGCCAGCAGAGGGTGACAGACACCTAAGCATTTTCTGTAAAGTCAAAGAAACAGCTCCCCAACAGACAACATTTTCCATACGTATATATTATTTTAAGTTATAAAATGTGAAATACTAATGCAAAGATGTCCAAAACTATTTCAAAAATATTGAAAAAAGCATAATATAAGACCTTTAAATAGAGGAGCGTAACCGTTAGCAATGATCAAACGTCTGTCAAGTGAAGTTAATCAAATTATGATTTCAGATATGTATTAAAAAGCCTGGCTGTCAAACTGCAGGAGTCAAATGTTAATAAACACCACCAGGAACATACCGTCCATTCCTTGTTTTGCTAAATTGCAGTTTGTGATGAAGGTGTAATGTTCTGGCTCCTGTATTTGGCGTGGGCCACAGCAATCCATTTACATATATTACGGACAAAATATCAGTGATCTGTGGGCGAGGTGAGTTCAGAGCACACAACAGTAATGAGGAACAGAGGTTTTAGGCAGAAACACCATCTGCTCCAGGAAACACCCCAATTACTGTCGTGATGGAGGAGATTAAACCAGCCATCTTATTTTATAACAAGAAATCATCAGAGGGCCGTCCTTTAGCAGCGGGTGAGCAAACTGTCAGTCACACCTGTCGATCATCCTCCTCACAGGGGAATGGTTAAGACAGATGATTTAATGGAGATTGCTGCTGAAATGCATAATAGTTTACACATGGTATCCCGAAAAGTGACAATGTCTATTATTTATTTATCATCAATATTAGACTTTTGAAGCTGTCAAAGACTTAACATGGGTGTAGCAACCAAAAAAAGTCCTTTGTCAAATAGCCAAAGGAGTCAATTGGGAACCAGAGATAGAAAATAGAAATGTCTTTATTTAGGAAGGCTCGCTTAGACACCTGAGTATTTTAAACACCTCCTCCACCCTCGGGACATAATCTTCAATTCTTTCTTTTTTTTTTTTTTGTCTTCAGGGTCTCTACCTCCTGATTCACATAATTATTTAGCATTAGTTTGTTCTTCCTGACACAACACTCTCCATTTAACCAGGCTAGGGACTGGCACAGAGAGTACACAGGGTAGACCTGTAACTCCCTGCGTCTGGATTACACACTATAGGGCCCAAGGCAAGAGGGACAACTGAGGCCCTATAGGCTCCAGTATTTTTAAAATCCAACCTCAAACCAAAAAACATGGTAATGAGGGGCATTTGATTAATATAAGCATTAATATAAGCTCTCCTTTTGCCTCGTATCCTGAATTGTGATCTTATTTTCATAACAGACAGGTGAATATGTGGGACAGTATAAGGCAGGGGGGTCCAGGAGTCTTCCCCAAGCAAAAACTGAACAAAACATATGTGATTTCCTATTTTCTGGTGCATTTTTGACAGTAAATATTATTTTAGGCTGGCTATAATTTATGGTTTGACTTCTCTGCAGATACAGCACTTTAAGGTGAATTCACTTCAGTAACATCTTGTTCACTATTGCAGAAGTTTCCCATCTTTTTGTTTTGTGTACCCCCTGGGCTTGTTGTCATACCACCAGTACCCCCTCACTCATATGTTGATGATTCTTTAAGAAAATGGTCCTAAAACGTATGACTCCTGATGATGGGTTGTTTGTCTTCCTTTGCTATATATGTGCTAAAATAAACTCAACAAACTCTTGTAAATTATCCTGTGTTTGAGATATTAATCTCATGAAAAAATAAATGAAGTGCAGATTGGCTATAGTTTCCAAGAAACAGTATTGGGTCAAAACAGGAAATTTATGCAAAATAAGGCAAAAACGGTAGTTTATCAGAAGGTACAGTGTCTACAAGCAACCAGTTCTATCTGAAAGCCTGTCTTCACATTCCAATACATTCATTTTATTTTGTCTAGAGTTTTGACATAAAATGTTTTGTTTTTATTTGCAGAAATCTCTCTCTTGGAAGTGGACAAAATGCATGCATGTAGAGAAATTAAATATTTTCAAAATATAAATATTATTTTTAAGCAAAAATGCCTAAATCTATTGTATAAACAGATGCGATTTTGATGTGAAACAATAACATTAAATATCTTGAATACATTAGCTAACCAGCACAGTTATCAATTGATTTTCAGTTCATCTTATCAAAATAAATGAGATTTAGCCACTTTTATCTCGGAAGCAGATCGAGTCCAAAAATTTGTAGACCAGTGTAATATGAATAATAATAATAATAGGAATATGTCATATGTATGTTATGAATATGTTATATGTAAAAACAGTGCAGTAGATTGTAAAATAAAATTGCTTTTGGATGTGCTGCAACAGTGCATCCCCAAAGAGAACAGGCTCAATTAATAAAACATTATAATACTAATGGATCCCCCTATATATCTCTACAGTGTGACAGCTGATTCTCCTGTTTGACTCATTACTAAAACATGCATTTGAGCACACTTTCCTTTCTCCTAACCCTGTGCGTTTGATGCTGCAGGAGGAGAACCCCCCTGCTTTAGCATGTGGTGACGTACCGGTGGGACCAGGAAGTGGGCCGTCCCCCTCCTCCTCCCCTGTCCACGCCCCCCGTTAGCCTTCACCTTCAGCCCACGGTTCTCTAACCACATCCATGCTTCAGCCGCACTCACTGTACGACCCTCCCCGTGCACGCCCCGCTCCCATTGGTCGACTGCCGTGGCCTCCCCCAGCTCTGATTGGCTGCTGTGCTGAAGCTTGTTGCTGGGCTGTTTCCATGGAGATCACTATCACCATTTTCAGCCTTTGCAGAGATGGAAAAAAAACAAAAAAAAAAAAAAAAAAAAAAAAACAATAGGAGGACCACAAGTGTATATGGGCAATACTTCAAATGTAGGGTTGTTATGTGAAAAGTATTTGCATAATATTGCTTTGTTAAACATGCGGCAAAGGTGAGCAGTGAAGAATTGTGGGATTTCTGCAGACATGATGATGACGCATTTTGTTACATGATGCTTCACCTTGCATCCTAAATTTATTGATCCACGACACAGAAGAGAAATTGCAGCTGCATACCAAGCCTGCAAGATATTAACTTCAGATTAAATATATATACAGGGACTGTCATAATTTCAGTAATCCAGCATATGATTTATTACAGATTACGTCTTTGCATAAGTCAGGGGGCATTTGCATATAAAGTGCCCCTCTGGTCTCTGCAGGGGCTTTGGTTTCGTAAGGATAATGCTGGACTATTCTGCAAGTGAGATAGCTCTATGTGCTTCAGAAAGAACTGGAGAAAATATAGATGAGCCGAAAATAGAGTCTTGTATTAGACAAACAACCTCCTGAGACAGAATAACAAAATGAGAGTCAGTGCTGAAAATAGAGACATTATGAGCATCTTAGTTTTTTCAACAGACTTGTCTTCTTTTGCATATTTTAGCATGTTTTGAAAGACAAAAACAGACCATTTTAGTGTTTTTTTAGCTTGACACATGGGTAAAATGTAAGTCGGATAGTGGCGGGGCATGATGGCAGAGTGGTTAGTGCTCTTGCCTCTTCAGGTGTACCCCACCTAAGGCCCGTAGTTACTGGGATAGGCTCCAGTGACCAGTAACCCTAGTGTGGCCAGATTTTTAGACCCAAAAACTGGGACACATTTTTTTTTTTTCACTATTCACAGAGCATTTGAACTCACCACAAGTGACAAAAACACTTCCAAAATTCATGTAGTTAAAGTACATGACGCTAGGGCTTCAGTTTTGAATCTTAATAATAATTTATTGATAAAAATTATGATATTGTAGATCATTTTAGTGACAAAGTGTTTGGAGAAATGAGTTTTAGATTTCCTATGCTTTTCTGTTGGTTAAAATGGGGACAACTGGGACATGATTTAACTTAAACTGGGACATATTAGTGTTTTTACAGATATGTGTTGGGATTGGGACATGGTTGGCTGGTTAGTCTGTTAGTGACATACATAAACTATATTTCCAAAAGTATTCACTCACCCACCAAATAACTGAAATGGGATTATGGTGTGGGGTTGTTTTTAGAAGCTGGGCTTGGCCGCTTAGTTCCAGTGAAAGGAACTCTGAATGCTTCAGCACCAAGAGATTTTGGACAATTGAATGCTCCCAATTTTTAGGGAACAGTTTGGGGATGGCCACTTCCTGTGAGTTTGGTTTGGAAGAACTTGACTGAACCTGCACAGAGTCCTGACCTCAACCTGACAGAACACCTTTGGGATGAATTAGAGCAAAGACTGAGAGCCAGGACTTCTCGTCCAACGTCAGACACTGATGTCAGAAGGTCAGACACATAGATTTCTGATGTAGATAGATGCGAAGTGTGGCCCCATTTCATATTAAACCCTATGGATTAAGAATGGGATGTCACTTAAGTTCAATTGTGTGTATAGGCAGGTGAGCTAATACTTTTGTTATGGTGGACGTTAACAGGACTTTACTGTTGTTAAAATGGCAACAAGTCGAAGAAAAAAGCCCAAAGCCACAGAAGACTGAACAACAACCCCGACTTCAGCAGAATCAAGAGGTGATGACAGAAAACAATACCTGCCGTTAATCAGATCAGAGAAGACATACGATGTACCTTGTATTAGCCTGGTACCAGCTTTGTAAATTATCTTCCACATTACCTAAACGAATGTGACAGGCCAGTTCCAAATTGACCGAGTGGAAACAGTTGAGGAACGGCTGAGGAAACAGACTCTCCTGAGTTCAAAAAGAAAGTAAGAGGGGCTGGCTGGCTAGGATTCAGTAACACTGTGATATAGATCCAGATATACTTACTCCAGCCACAAGGGGTCAGTAAAATAACAAATCATTAGTTTTGGTGGATTCTTTACACTGTGAGATATAAGGGCATTGCAACTAAATGGATGAAGCGGTTACCTCACAGATTAATGGTTCATGTCCAGGTCTAGGCATTTTATCTGTATCATTGCAAGATTTAGTCCGCTCTTTGAGTGCTTCTAGCTATAACAAGCATAATTATTTTCACATTTTATGGTATTTTTGCTCTAAGGCTGTGAAAATGTTGTATGGTTTAGAGATAGTTGCAGAGCTGAAGATGTTGAGGTTCTCTTTGTTCATGATGAGGATTGATAGGATTAGGAATGAGTAGGCTACATCAGAGGGACAGACCATGTTAGATGTTTTGGAGATAAAGTCAAAGAGGCCAGAGTGAGATGGTTTAGACATGTTCAGAGGAGGGATAGTGAATATATGGGCAGAAAGATGCTGAGGTTAGAGCTGGAGGCCTAGAGGAAGACCAGAGGGGAGATTTATGGATGTAGGGAAAGAGACCATGAAGTTATTTAGTGTGAGAGAAGAGGATGCAGAGGATAGGGTTAGATGGAGGCAGATGATTGGCTGTGATGACCTCTGAAGGGAGGAGTAGATAGGTAAAGAAGTCCTGGGGCTGTTCAAATACATCTGAAGTATGGCATGGTAATCGTGGTAATGATATATCTATAAATTATGGCTTCATTTCCTCAAATATTTCCCATTCAGTATAATAAGCCATACATGTTTAATCTGCAGCAGAGTCTGACGTAGGAGTCAGCCTAATTGTCCTTGCATGAGCCAACATCGCTTCTCCCCTAACGCATTCCTTATCAGGCCCTGCATTACCGCACGGAAATCAATATCCCCAGCGCCTTTCAGTGCATTAACTCCCAAATGTGCCTGACGCCTGCTCCAGTGTCAGAGAAACATGTTGCATAATGATGGCTTACATCACTCCACCGTCCACACAGCCACAGATCTCCGTGCACTGGGATGTAATGGGATGGGGAGGTGTAAATACAGCTGCAATATAACACTATAGATTTGGATTTTGACCTTCACAGACCTGCAGACTCTGTGGACCTGACGCTGGGATGATGAGGTTTGAAGGAGCGGTCTCTTCCTGTTGACCTTTTTTCTTTTTTTTCCTTTCCTCTGTCCTTCCCTCTGAGACACTCCCCTCAGTCTCCCGCTTCCTGATACGCTCCTCTGGGCTCCAGTCTGCAGCACAGAGAGGAGGCGACGCTGCAGAGGAGGGCGCTCTCTGCTGGAAATGATAGAAACAACAGCATCTAACACATGGGGTGTGAATGAAGTGGCGTCATGCAGCAGATTACAGATTAATGGTCTGTTTAACTTGATCTGGTTTGCCAAACTTACAGATTTGAATTCTGAAAAAAATACAAATAAACTAGAAGCATTGACCCTATTTCCCAGTGGTAAAGGTAACAGTAAATGTACCTAGACCTATTCTAGTTCAGGGGTAAATATTCTAGCCAAAGCCTTTTATAGCATACAATGTAGTGAAGATTAGGGCTGCAACAACGAAGCGGATTAATCTATTATATTTAATTATTAAAATAATTGTCAATTAATGTAGTAATTGATTAATTGTTGGCTGGAGTTTACATATACTTTAAAACATGTCATGTGCTAAGAGAAGAGGTTTTATTGCCAAGTCTAAGCGTACAATGGTAAAAAATTGACTAAAAAAATGCCTAGATGCAGACGGTGATCTGGATTGAAATAAAAAAAAAAAGAAAACATACCATTTCTTTCTGCTCCATGACTGACCATCCTGGAAAATGTATTTAAAATCCAACTTTTTTGAGTTATTTTACTAAAACAAAACAAAACAAAACAACAACAAACCAGTGCTGGCAAAAACATGATATTGGTATGACTGTACTAACTGAGACCGGGATCAAGGTCGAGTAAAACTGCAGCCGAGGCCGAGACGAGATCAAAACTGTATAAAAATGGCCTCAAGACCACTCTCAGGTGCTACAGCACTATAACTACATCTGCAGACAGTACAGATAGATATCCTTGGGGTCTGAAAGTTTATAACTTGAAAAAAAAAAAAAAATCAGACTTATAAATCCTAAATATGCCTATCATAAATATTCAAGCTCTTGTGCTCCAAAATAAACTGTGTTTCTCATCCAGCAGTACTCAGTTTGTCCTATCTGGGCAGCTGTAGGTAAAAAGAGGAACAAATCTTCCTTTAGAGAACTGTAAAGGAGATGTCTCATGTGTATTGTGTATCTATTATACTCCTTACATGTTTTTATTGATGTGTTTGAATGCAGAGGTCAAAAAGACGTCAGGAGGCACTCCATCTGACAACTTTCTGAAGAAATTTGCAGAAAGCACTTACATGAAACACTCTGAAGATAAATGGGCTGGAGACTGCAGAAGCTCATGACTCCATCTAGTGGTACAACATGCTATAACAGGATGTTTACTGATATATTTTCCATGCGCCTTTATTCCTTTGGTCTCTCGTTGATTGAAGGTTAGTTCCAGGCAGGATTAAAATGTTTTAATGACTCTAACTTTTAGCTTCAGACTCAGAGCAGAGGGAACAATTAGCCCAGTAACACAGTAACACACACAGTAACACATAATAACACACAGTAACACAGTAAAACACAGTCACACAAGCAAATGAGCAGCACCACTGAGAACCTGTATTGGTTTTTAGAAACACAAAAACACAGTGAGCAGTAGGACCTCAGAGACGAGACACTGATTAGGACAATCATTGTGTGTTCAACAAAATGTATGAATGCAATCAATAAGAGACTAAAATGAAAGATGTTATTGAAGTCTTTGAATGAAGCTAAAAGTGACCACTAATAAACATGCATGGTCTTAAATATGAATTATCATTATTTATTTCGAACAACACACTTGTCATGTAGGTTTAACATCAAGAAGAAGCATTGAAGACTTGTTTTGGTCAAATTTCAATAGTTAAAAGAAGAAGCATTGAAGACTTGTTTTGGTCAAATTTCAATAGTTAAAAACATAATTTAAAGTCACTGTTATTATTATTTACTCTATGTATTATAGTATTTCCTTGCATTTGTATAAATATTGTTAGGAATATAACATCAGAGACTTTCATTACAGTCTCAAAGTGATTATCCAGGATCTTGTAAAAGGGGCCTATATAAGTTTGAGAGCCAGAAACTTTCCCCTAACTCTCAGCAATAGTCTTAGTTTGGAGAAGCAGACAGGAGCAATAACACAGCCCTTGTTCAACGTATTTTGGCTGATAATAGATCCAGTGAAAACACACATTTATTAAACTGAATAATGCTTCTGACACTTCAAGAACTACCATTAATGTGCTGTGGTATGGCTCAGATGGTTGAGCTGTGACGCATTGTATAGGGCAACTATAGCCTGCCTTGGCATTCAACATTTGCCGAATGTCTCCCTCTACTCTCTCCTCCATGACCTTCCTGCTTACCAGTGTTTATCCATATTATAACTACACTATCCTTAACTGTGACATCTTAAACTTATGTTCCCTTTAGATTAGAGCAGCTATCTCTGTAGCAGTAGCTTTTGCTCTGACTGACTATGACACCTTTGCTGTCCTACATTGATTACAACAGGTTTATAACCTCTCCCTCTTGAGGAAGCATAGTTAGACTTGAATGGTCAATACTACAACAAGGTGTTGAGTGTTCCCTGTCTCTGACTCCTGCACTGATGGTAAATCAACTTCTCCTGCCTCAGAGTCTCCAGCCTCTCCTTTATAACAGGACAACACTAAATTCTCAGTCGTATCTAAGTTACATCTATGTGTATTATTTTACAATATATGTTTTTTCTGTTCCTTTTACAACTCCAGAGCCTGTGCCCCACTTACAAAGACCCAGGGTGTCTCAACCAAAATGTTTCCACTTAATATAGTGCATATGATTTCTTTACTCTCTTTACACTTATGACTGTGTGTCCACATCTGAGTCCACCACCCCTGTTAAGTTTGCAGATGACACTGTTGTGGTCAGTCTGACCTCTAACAGTGACGAGAAACCCTATCGCTTAATCAACCACCGGGTACCATGGTGCCAGAATAACAACTTGGAACTTAACATCAACAAAACTAAAGAACTCCTAGTGGATTTTTCCAGGAACCAGCAGAGGAGTCATCATGCTATTACTATCAATGAGGTTCCGGTGGAGAGGCTGGACAGTTTTAAATATCTGTGTTCACAAATCCCAGGGCCTGACCTGGACATTACACGCCAGTTTCCTGGTGAAAACAGCTTGCCAGCACCTGCACCATCTCAGGCGACTCAAGGACTTCAAACTCCCACTCCAGGTGCTTAAAAACTTTTACACCTGCACAACCGAGCGCATCCCGAGAGAGAGCATCACAGTGTTGAGCAGGACCGTTTGACTTTCAGAAGGGTTGTTCGCTCAGCAGAGAGAATAACTAAAATACGTCTCCCTAATTTAGAGGGCATTTACATCAAAAGATGCAGACGCAAAGCTGAGTGGATTGTGAGAGATCCCAGCCTTCCTGACCATATTTTGTTCTCCCTGCTGCCGTCAGGAAGGCGTTATCGCCTGCTCGGGGCCAAAACTGAGAGGATGAGTAGGCGCTTCTTTCCATGAAGCAATTAGACTTTTAAATCAATGACACTCCTAAACCTCCACTTCACCTTGAACAGCATTAGAGCACCAGGGCTATTGTGTTTCAGCTGGACAAAAAGAATTTCACTGTGCATTGTGCAGTGCATGTATGTGTATGTGACCAATAACTAAACTAAATGAACCACATTTTTAAAGAGAGTCTTCAAATTAGAATTTTCACTGCCTCTTCCTACAGAGCATAATTTGGCCTCTCTGCCACTGCTCCTGTCTGCTTCTCCAAACTGAGAGTACACTGACAACTTAGAACTCTTTGCAATCAATCCACTATACAGACTGTAAAAACACTCGACTGTTTTCAAGCGATGCCTCTGCCTGCACTGCCCCAGTCTGACCACCGGAGGGCAGTGTTACCACAGCCGTCCGGTGCAGAGATTGATCAGCAGTATCTCCACAAACAGAAAAGGCGGTCAATAAGTCGTGTTGTGTTTGTGTCCTTTGTGTTGGCTGACAGCACGTCACCCCTGTTCCCCCCACCGTTCTTTACTCAAATTGCTGCCGCAGAACATAAAAACACACACACACACGCACACTTTGGTTCATTTGTTGTTGTTGTGGTGTTGATCGATGCCGGGGATGCTCTGGCGGTGAGGAAGAGCTCTTTGTGTGACTGTGGCCGACGTGTGGGCTGTGTGCACTCGTGTTTCGATTGCACGGCTTTAGTGTTGGAGGGCTGTGTGGAGAGTGGAGGCAGCTACAGTGGAATATGAAATATGGATCTGATGCAATTATGAAAATGTTTGTTGTTGGGCTTCACATCAACAGGTGGCATTAGATGAAGTGGCTGAGTCTGAAGCTGTTTCGAGAGCGGAGGATTTGGAGAAATGTGAAGACACAGCTAATCTGCTGGGATTTGTGCCGCATTAAGCCAATGGTCCTCAAACTGTTCATACCAAGTACCACCTCAGAAAGTATTTGGCTTCTCAAGTGCCAGCGCTAATTGACTAAACCTAAATGGGGACTAAACCAGGTCTAAAACACAGTTAAACAACCAGGACTAACACTGGACTACATCAGGAATAAGGAATAAACTGTAGGGACTAAACCAAGATTAAACTAAGGCTAAACCTGGGCTAAACCAAGACTAAACCAGGATCTAAACCAGGGCTAATCCAGGGCTAAATCAGGACTGAACCAGGGCTACCCCAGGACTAAACCAGGGCTAAAACATGATTAAACCAGGGCTAAACTTGGACTAAACCAGGTCTTAACCAGGGCTATACCAGGGCTAAATAATGTCTAAATGTCTAAACCGGGACAAAAGGACAAATCTGTGTCTATACCTGGACTAAACCAGGTCTAAACCAGGACTGCACCAGGACTAGCCTCAACTAAAACAGGACTAAAACAGGCTTTAAATAACCTAAACTTGAATCGTAAATGACTCCTGAGTTTGAGAACCACCGCTATAGATTATTTCTGTGTTGTAAACAACATGACTACATTAAGAAGAATGGTGCCATAAGCTAAGAAGACCACAGTAGATTTTATGTGAAGGAATTAGCATCAGCCACCAAATTTCAAGATGGTTTTGGAATCTGACAACCAATCGACTACATTTGTGTAATGTCAGAGCCTGGGTAGAACACATGAGCGATTTTTTTCAGGCTTAGCTGTGGTAAGGAGGTGGTGTGTAGTGTGGGCTTCTTGTGGTGGTACTCGAGAGTCTTTCACAGTTCAAGTCCTTAATCAGTTTCATTTAGAGCCAGTTTTCTTCCTGTTTTAGTCCTGCTCTGGTTTAGTTCAGGCCTTGTTTAGTCCTGGTTTACACCTGGGTTTTTCTTGGTTTCATCACGGTTTTGTCCTGGTTTAGTCTTGGTTTAGTGCCGGTTTAGACCTGGTATAGACCTGGTTTAGTCCTGGTTTAGAACTGGTTTTCTCCTGGTTTAGTTTTGGTTTAATCTTGGTACTTTTCTGGGGTGGTACTTGGAATGAAAAGTTTGAAAGTCACTGCCCTGGTCCTCTAACTGAGGACATAAATAATTTCTGGCCATTAGTGATCAAAAGCCTGTATTTTAATTGCAAATGGTCACTTTCACTCTTTTCTTTCTGTACCAAGACTTTTTTTTTCCATAATTACTAGTTGCCAAGTATAATAACCTGGAATACTGTGCTCTACAGCCTTTATTATACGTTTTGTCCATCCTTTGGTCCATTACCCAGTATCCAGCCAAGTGTCCATCAAGCGCAGTAATAATTAATCTCCCACTGAGATAAGGCTCAGACTCTAATAAATCCTTATAATTTTCTAAATGAAACATGAAACTTCTATTAGGTCCCGCTATTTTCTCCTGTAGAGCATTGTCTGAAATATTTGTTCCAGATGATTAGAGCAAATAATAAAGCTGCTGTGCCAATCTGTTTGAGTGCCGTGGGTCCTTTATTCTCACACTGCAGTGTTTTTGATGACAAAGACAAAATGGCTGCCAGATTATTAACAGAGCATCCAATTCAATTTTAAATAGAAGGCCACTCTCTGAGCAATGACCTGCATCAGGGCTGAACGTTCAACATGCACTCAGCCATAAATAACCAGCAAACTATGACAAAAATGTCTCATTTTCATGTTCACAAAAGAATAGTTTAGATGCTATAGAACAGTAATTCTCAAATGTTTCACTCTGAGTACCACCTCAGAAAATATTTGGGTTTTCCTGTGCCATCTTTAACTCCCTAAACTGGGTATAAATCAGGACTATGGCAGGTTTTAACCAGGTCCAAACTCAGGCATAAAACAGGACTATACCCTAAAAAAGCATGACGTATGCCGGGTATACACTGCATGATGTGGTCTGTCTCAGGTGTACGATTCCTAATTGTGGGTCGGTGGTAGCTCAACAAAGGTGGTCGGACATCCCGAAGTGAGACAGGGACAAAGATCACAGATAGAGCTGTCCTACAACCAAAGACGAGCTATCAGATATCAGGCAGTGTCAGATATTTTGGAAGATTCATTGCAGAGTGTGTCTGACTGCAATAGAAAAACACCAATGCATCCTCATAGTGACAACAACAGTGCCTTTCCCAGCCATAAAAGTGAGCACATTTCCCCTTTTCTTATTTGATTTATTTACTTTTATACACAGATAAACACTGCCGTACCAAGCGGCACTAGCTTCTGAATCACCTGCGCTATAGGTGACGTAAACTCACTGCGTCTGGAGCCAGAAATTTGCTCCAGCTTACTTCAGTCGTAGCCACTATTCAACGTTTGAACTATTGCACATGGTAAACAAGTGGGAATTTAGAATTTTACACTTTCCACATTGTCCAGTGTGCCGTTCATAAACCTTTTCAAACTTAATAGACTGCACAGTGTAAACCCAGCTTTAAACAGGATTTAACCCAGAATCTGGACTGATACAATTCTCATCAATTATTTATTTCAGAATGTGCATCTTCAGAAACTCCAGACTCCTCAGTAGAAAGAGTCTGCGTTTCTACAACTTTAGGGAAGCTCCTGTATCTGTTATGGCAGGTCTTTGTCATCACCTGTGCTGTGATTGGATACAGTAACCTCGAGCCCTTGAGGTGGTTTGACCATTGACCTAAAAAGGCACAATTTTTGGACTGAATGCTTGTATTCTGCTTTTTTAAACACATGCTTTCCATGAAAGACTTCCCATCATCTCTGGCTAGTCAGGTCGCACTGAGAAAAATGAGATACACATAACTATAATTATGTGCTCTTTTGAAAAATATTGTCAGCATAAGTGTTCACATTTAACCAAATGTCAAGAGATAAAATCCTAATGTTTTGTAAACAGTACTTCTCATTCTTCCATGATGGCATCTCATGTTGAGTCACTGGGTTTATGCACGTCATGTGGGCACTTAATAGTTCAAGGCATGTTAGCTCAACCTCTGTCACTTCCTAAACACTAATTGTGTAAAACTGGGTACAGAAGTGATCCCAGGCCAAGAGCCACACTCCCCACAGAGGGCTTCAGTCTGTCCCAGAGCCTCCTAATGGTCAAAGACAAACTTGAACAGATGCTCAGTGAATTACTCGGGAGGCGCACTAAACACTAAACATCTTCCATCTGGATAACCAACCTCTGAGAGTCTAAAGGTTCACTCTGTAGAGACAGCACACTGCAGGCTGGTACCACACTTCCTAATCTTATAGTGTTTGTTCTTGGCTATTAGTGATGATAGTTAAAATGAACTCATGGCTTGTTACTCTTGGTCTTGGCTTTGGCTTTGTCCACTGCATTGAAGCCTTGAGTCTGCAAAGTCTGGACTTTTGATAAAAGTTGAGCTGATGTTGTTCAGAACTTGGATTTCCAATGAAGCAAGGACAAAGCCTGAAGTGAAAAGCATACTTTGTTCCAACAAGGTTTTTGAAGCACTGTACTGAAACAAAAGTATTTCTTGTTTTATAACTGAAAATAATGCATATGTATGGAAGACGTTTTATTTTGGAAGCTGTTACTTTGACTTTGTAGAGAACGATTGGATTAGGGTGCCTGATGGCAACGGTGGTGACAGAGCATAAAATGGCTATTTAGCATGAACTATTGGCAACATGACGCTAACAGATAGATAAGCAGCAGAGGGAATGACAGTATAAGCACTGAAATGATCAGGACGAGTCTGGTGATGGTGCATGAGCTTAAGAAACGAGCAGGATTCATGAATCTACACCGAGCGGTGAGCCCAAGGGTTTCCAACTCTTGTAAAAATGAGGTATCAGCATAGGATTATTCAAACATGTATGAATTAAACAAAATACTACTCCAGGTATGTTTTTGAGGTTTATAACATGATTAAAAGCTGGAAAAAAAAATACTATTTAACATAATAGTGCACCTTTAAGAAGAAAATGTTTAGTTTTACTCCAGGAAAAATCTCTAAATTAGTAAAAGTATTTATTGACCTTTTGGCAAAGTTGGCAGTAGCAGTTAACAGTAGTGGTAATGGTAGCAGTAGTACCTGTAGTAATAGTAGCAGTAGCAGAAGTATTGGCAGTACTAGTAGTAGAGTTTGTTGAAACACAACTTTTAAAAGTGAATTTTACCTAAAGAAACATTAAAGCCATTACCTTTTTTTTACTTTTACACAAATGATAATAATTGAGTCATTTTACTTCTACTTTACTTCATTTGGCTTTTACATACTTTTAATACTTCTTCCACCTCTACATAGCCCTACAGTACATGTGTAAGTGAATGAGAACTGGCCACTTTCCTGTCAAAGCTACCACACAGAGATAGATTGGGACTGTTTACCTTTCCATACTTCCCATCTTTCCCCTCCCTCTATGTCCTGGTCATTGATCCAATCGTCTTCAGCGTTTTTTTTCTCACACCTCCGTATCCGCGAGCGCTAATCCCACGGCCCCCACTCTATCCCACGTCTCTGTAGACCTTTTTTCAATTTGTCTCGACCGTCGCTTCGCTTTCTCTGCCATTTTCTCCCATCTTTAGAGAACCAGTTTGCTCGGCCTGTTCATTAATAGGAGTAATCGCTGCGTAATAAACGCCAACAATGGTCCGCAGCCTTCACGAGTTGAAAGATCCATGACTTTAAATGGGCTTTTACCAACAAATCTGCAGACCAATTACAGTGCAAATCGCCCCAAATAGAACGCCCGATACCGACAAAGTTTCTATCACTGCTAAAACTATGCAATTTACCAAGGACAAATTTCAGAGAGATGGATCTAAAAGTATTGTGTGGCTGGGACTAAATGTGATTCAGAGTCTCAGAGCGAACTCATACAAAGACATGAATTTATGCATGTGTTACAAATTGTGTTTTGTGATTTTACGCAGGAGCCGGTGGAGTGGGCACACTTTAGAGAAAACGAGACAAAAAGCCAAACGTTGAGCACTTACCTTGCAGGAGCAGATGAGAAAAGAGATTGTAAAGATGCCATCGCTTCTTTAGTGAGCTGCAAAGGAATTTAATTTAGAAATGGTGGACAATTTGAGGCGCCTTTCTTGGTAAATATGAAGATGATTTGAACGCAGTATTGCATTTTTCCATTTTTAACTGCTTGGGTCCAGAGGTGGAAAGTAACTAGATACTTTTCCTCAAATACTAATCTACTGAAATATTTTGGAATAATACATAATCTGAGAACATTTTCTGAAACACACTTGCACTTCTGACTTTTGGACATTTTTTCTTACTACTGAAGTATTTAAAAAAAATCTTTTTGAGTAAAAGTATATTTGACCATTTTGTAACAGTATTACAGTTTCTGTAATATGTTGTATGTGATTTGAACATGATCAAGTATATAATGGAATGTGAAGAAATGTATCTAATCATGTGACCAGGACCTGACCCAGACTCAAGACGCCGCATGAAGGGCAAGGGAACAATCTGTGAGTCTGGAAATGTGGCCTTCATGGGAGTGCAGAAATGACAACAGCCCCTCCCTTACAACTCGCACTGCTCTGTCTGAGAACTGGTTCAGATCCTGGACTATGCCCACATCTGGAGTGGGTGGTATGAAGTTGAGCCTGGGTATATATTCAGTGTGATAGTGACAGTCGTTGTTGGACGCCCAGCGTAAGCCCTGAGTAAGACGTAGGCGGCAGGGATAGATCCAACCCAGAGCTCTGTAATTTGACTTATGAGAATAAAAAGACAAAAAAGCTGATTGGAGTCTTTATTAATAAGAAAAAGAACACGTCATGCAGTAGTGGCAGTTGTAGTAATAGTAGTATTAGTGGTAGTGATGCCAGTAGTATTAATAGTAGTAGTAGTACAAGCAGAGGTGGAAGAAGTACTCAATTTCTTTACTTACGTAAACGTACAGCTAAAGGAGCAAACATTTACTCAAATAAAAGTATTACCTTAAAAATTCTACTTCAGTAAAAGTATAAAAGTACCCACTTTCAAATGTACTTTTGAGTAAAAAAGTTAAAGTATTTCACACAGATTCAACTGCTCATGAATTTCACTGATTCCAGATGAAATGAACAAACTGCTGCAGTAGAAGAGACTGAATCTGTCGCTGAGGTCTTCTGTCTTTATTATTCTGATGTTTCTAAAGCAGTACTACTTTACTGCATCTGTTATATTTAAGTACTGTGTGTCTACAATGAGGCTATGACAAAAACACATGATTTTAAACCAAAACTCAAAATACTTTGTACTTCAAACCAACCCAGAAAAGTAGTGGACTAAAAAGTACAGATACCTGCTCTAAAATGTAGTGAAGTAAAAGTAAAAGTAAAATTTACTCAGTAACTAAGTACTTTTACCTTCCACCCCTGAGTACTAGTAGTGGTAACAGCAGTATGTACTTTCTACTTTAGTATCTTAACATGCAACACGTTTTCCCAAGTAACAACAAATCTTATTGAGCACTTTTAGCTCTGCTGGAGTAAAATGAAATAGTAATTTTTAGAGTAGAAGTTATAGTCATGGTAGTAGATGTATTGCAGGGGTGGAATGTAACAAAGTAAAAGTACTTAGTTATTTTACTTAAGTACAATTTTCATGTATCTGTACTTTACTTGATTAAATTTTACAAGGGGTACTTTTACTTTTACTTCACTACATTTCTGAGTTGGTTTGAAGTACAAAGTATTTAGAGTTTTGGTTTAAAATCATGTGTTTTTGCTGTGTCCTCATTGTAGACACACAATACTTAAATATAAAAGATGCAGTAAAGTAGTACTCTTCAGAAAAACCTCCCCACAGATTCAGTCTCTTCTGTTGCACTGTTAACCTTTAGTTTTCAGAACAGTTTTTCAGTAAAATCCCTCAGATTTAACACATTCATTAGTTTCTTGAGTCTGTGCAAAATACTTTTACTTTTTTACTCAACTACATTGAAAAGTAAGTATTTTTATACTTTTACTTGAATAGAAATGTTCATGTAATACTTTTACTTTTACTTGAATACATTTTTGCTCCTTTATCTGTTTGGAGTGGAGTACTTCTTCTTCTTTTTCCCAGTAACAAACATATTGAGGACTTTTACTTCTAGGTTAATAATATTTTCATGTAACAGTACTTTCACCTGGGTACAGATTTGCAGCACTTCTTTCACATCAAACAGATTTAATATCTTAAACACTTGAGATTGGGATTAAAACATTTAGAAAAATAACTCTGGTTCTGTTTGTGTCACATGATGAGGAATAACCCTGGGTGCCACAGTCAGAATAATTCCCCTGCTATACTTGTACACCACATCATATATTTTAGTTGCATCATTCTCAGAGATATACACAGGTTCTGCAGAAGTGCAGTGTCTGGAGATGTTTCTAACTCAACCAGAGTTACATATCTCTACCTCGAGCATCTACGGCTTCATCTTTTACTCCTACAGCTATTTTAAGTGTTTTTTAAATCTACAACATGAAGTCTGAGGGATTTTTAAAGCTGGCGGTGGACAAATAGTGTTGGAGCTACACATTTGTCTGAGTAAACCTGAGATTTTCAGTAAGACGCGTTTTAACCGATGCACTTTGTCTGCACATGTAGGACAGAAATGAGTGAGCGCGAAGATACTCTCCTCCATCTGCAGCCTGTGCTTTCATCATCCTGGCCTCTGAAAATCTAATGAAATCGTCCATCACTGAAGGGTTTACAGCCTACAGCCGCCTGGGAGTCTACAACACCGCTCACTACAGTACAACTCAGTCACAACCACAGAGCAGAGGTATACAGAGGTTAACAATTAGGCCTAGACTTTTAAACAGAGGAAGAAAGTAACCATAGATACTGTATATATTTACTCAGGCAAGGTTACATTTTGTGAAGAGATGGCACTCTCTGGGCCACGCTGAGGACGATGTGTTAAAAGCTGAGTCTCTGGTCTCTCACAGCAGGTTCTAAATGAAAATAAAGCGCAAATGAATAATTTTGGGCATCTTTGCTTTAGCATTTGACATTTTATTGCTTAAAATTATGTAGATGTATAGAAAAGCTCTTTTGGGGAGCTGTTACTTTGACTTTGCAGAGAATACTTGGATTAGGTGCACTGTAAAAAAAAATCTGTAAATTTTACGTTAAAAAATTGGCAGCTGTGGTTGCCACAATTCTACCGTAAAAACTACAAGAGGCCTGTATTTCATTTTACAGTATAATTTTATCACAAATGTTTTTACAGTTTTTGACTTGAGTTTTTATTATTATTTACTGCAAAATAAAGTTATTATCTTTCAAAAAAATAGGTTAATGTATATTTAAGTTTGTGACTTACGTTTTAATCAACATTTACTGTAAAATTTAAAGTTATTATCTTTCAAAAAAATAGATTAATGTATATTTTAGTTTGTGACTTATGTTTTAATCAACATTTACTGTAAATTTTAAAATTATCTTTTGAAAAGGTGCTAAACTGTAATAAACACAGGATTCAATTTTTTTAACAGTGCTATACTGTATACACTGTATACATTACAAAAAATAAAACTAAAAAATACAATTTTGCCTTATTTTTAATATTACAGTTAATTACCGTAACCAAAACAGTATTTTACCGATATATCAACTACGGTCTTTTACTGTTGAGATTTTACAGATTTTTACCATGAAATCTACAGATATTTTTTACAGTGTGTCGTGAGAAGGGGACGCTGTCAGCAAACAAGATTACTCAAACGTGTGTGAATGAAACAAAATAGTACTTCAGGTATGTTTCTCAGGTGCAAACATTATAATTTTAAGTATAGATTTTACTATTACAAGCTACAAACATATTTAAAATCATATTGAGGGCTTGGAAGCAAAGGGCGCAAGTGCAATTTTACAGATTTTCCAGGAGAGACAAAACAAATTTTCACCAAAAGTGAATCAGCTGCTGCTGCCTCAAACCAAACGCAATATTTGATATTTTTATGTTATAAAAATGAGAATCTCTTTGAAATTCACACTACTACAGTTTTAGTTGGAAATTATTTAATCAACATTTTTCAACTTTTTCAACTTTAAACATTCTTCAACTTTAAAAATCAAATCCAGATGACTGCTTTTTAACTTTTTGTTGCGATTTTTCAAATGGCAAAAAAATGAGATACGTCTTTTTGACACTAATATTTTCCCAATGAAGGTATGGAATAAACATAGAACTTGGGGGTAAGTAAACAAACTGAGACAGAATGAAGATTTTTATAGTTTTTTTTATCTTTATCTTAGCTTTTTATCTAATACACAGCAACTTCCACAAGGCTCTTCATATTCTGGGGAAAAAAGTAATAAACTGATGCTATTTTTTTTCTTTTAAAAACATTGAAAGGTATAAATTATCACTACTACTAATGAACTAATTATATTTTCAGTACATCATTAACATCAACTCTGAACACAATGCTGCAGTCTCCTAATCTAATAATCTTATAATAAAGGAAGTATAGTTTTTTATTCTGCATGAGAGTTTATACTTTACAGTCTGTTTTGTAAATAAACATATACAGTTTTAGTCATAAATGTATATTTAGTAAATTTAGATTAGTCACTTTATTTTTCATTTTACCCTATTTTATTTTACATGTTATATGTTTCTCATAACACATTACTGTTTTATGTTTGCACCAAAACACCAAATTCCTAGTGATGTGAAACTTTTTGCTATAAAACATCCTGCTTCCATGCTTCCATTTCTGATTTCAGTCACTGACATAAAAGTAGGGCGTGCCTCTTGGCCAGGACAGATTTTTATCCTAAATAAGACTTTTGTACTTAAATAAAGGTTAAATATAAATAAATAAATAATATATTACTATAAATATTTGTATATATTTTTATAGTTAGTCAGTGCTTAACTCTGAGTCGTTCTGAGCCTCAGTGCTGTGAGAAGGTTCTACAGTGATTTGTTCAGTGTCAAAGGGTGAATGTGAACTTAGGCCTTTTTGCCACTCAAAAAATAAAAACCCACTTTTACCTTTACGCCTTTTAGTTTGTCTTAAATTACTTCTTTTGGGTCAACATTTCAGTTCTGTCCTTTTGCCATTGAAAAGATCTCAATGAGAGCTTTCGTTTAACATATAATGTTTATATTCTCCCAAAATGCCACTTATGCCCCTTTGCCTCCAAGTCCTCGAGATTCTACATGATGTGACTCATATTTAACCACTTACTACCAAAGTGCATCTTTTCCTAATGAAGAACCAAAACCAAACCAAACCAAAATTATATGCATTCATAAAAGTCTCCCTGCTGAGTCGCTGACAGTGTATTAGTGTAGTTTATTTGCAGTGTTTACTTTCTTACTTCCCTCTTAATTGGAATAATTGCTGCATAATAATATACCACAGATCTTATGGCTGCCAAGTCTAAGGATTTATAAAATGGGCTTTTACCCAAAAATATACAGCTCCGTTAATGTGTTAATCACCCTAAATATATCATCCAGTAAATTTGTACTAAAGCTATTAATGTGATTTTCTAAGATCAGAAAATCAGAGGCAGCAAGTGTGAGAGTATGCTTACATTATTTTAGATATTGTATATAATAGGTAAAAGGACATGTCCGTCCAAAACAAAGACCAGGTAATATGGACGGATTTAGTCTGGCTTTTGGACTTGTTATGATATCCTGAAAAATAAAACAAACAAATAAATAAAACAACCTCCTACACAATCTCATAAAATGTGAACATGTGACAGAAAATTGCATAATATCTTTTCTGCAGACAAAGGCTTTGACTCTGCTGAACTCTGAAAATAAAATCTTGTTAAATTTAAGTGTAAATATAGCCGCAAGCGGCGATGGTAGGCCCTTGCCTGCTGCGCCCGGAGCTGGTGGCTCTTTAAAAATTTCCCAAATGTGACATAATTCAGTGGTTCCATAGGATTACATTGTATAGGATTCCCATTGGAATATAATTGAGAGTTTCTGACATTGCCATGGCAAAACTGTACGAAGTAAAGCATGAGTCCAATTGACTTTTTTCATTGATGTGAGCTGATGGACTTCGCTGCCAAATTTCATACATTTCCAATAAACTTTATTTTTGCCCTTCCATAGGGATTTTTGCCTCATTCTGCAGGGGGCGCTATTGCAACAATTGGCATTTTTTGTCTTCCATACCCATAGGCCCATGGAGTAAAAAACTGATTAAAATTTGATCCACATTGGGCTCTGCATGTGTGAGTTATAACAAATTAAGGGTTGTTAGTGAGCCACAGAATAAACATGAAATTTGGGGCTGTGCCGTGAGAACACCATTTAATATTCTACAAAACCTTCAACAACTTTTGGTCAGACACCTCTCCAGATGATGTTGACAAAATTTGAGGTCATTTACTTAAACGCCCTCCGACGAGTTCGTTAAAATGTGAAGGCTGCAAATCAGGGGCTCACATGATCAATCCAAGATGGCCGACTTCCGGTTGGTCAGGGGGCGTGGCCACAATATAATTTTTTGTTTGTATGGACATGAAGCATATGTGTACCAAATTTTGTTTGACTCTGTCAAAGTAAGCGCTGGGACGTCCCATTGGCTGAAGTGGATATTTGGGGCGTCACCATGGCAACAGGATGGGAGATGTGGTGGGGCCATCATTGACTTTTTGATGAAGGTCATGTGACAGGTACCAAATTCCGTTCCAATAAAGTTTATTTTTATTGTCCCATACAAATTTGTATTTTGATCTCTAGGGGGCGCTATCGCGCCCATTGTGAATAGTCACATATTAATCTGTTCAGGGCTGGGAACTCCACAAACAAATTTGAGAGAAATTGATCAAAATATGTGCAAGCTATGACACTTTGAATGGTGTTGGCAAGCCACAAAAACGACGCCAAAATTCGTGGCGTCACCACGGCAACACTGTTTAATATTCTACAAAACCTTGAACAACTTTTAATGTCCCACTTGTCTTGATGATGTGGAGCAATTTTGGTGTCGCTGGGTTAAACGCCCTAGGACGAATTCGTTAAAGTACGAGAGGAGGAAATGGCACCTCTGGCGCCAGGTCACATGATCAATCCAATATTACCGACTTCCTGTTGGTTGCCTAGCAACAGCTCAGTATAATTTTTTGATTGGTGCGACATGACCAATCATTGACCTGAATTTCGTTCATCGAACTTGACTTTTGGGTCTTTCCATAGGGGTGTTACTCCAGGGGGAGCTGTCGCGCCCCTTTTTTTGTCATTTTTTGAAATACATTAAAAGTTGTTCAAGAATATTAAACAGTGTTGCCACAAATGTTGGCGTCGTTTTTGTGGCTTGCCAACACCATTCAAAGTGTCATAGCTTGCACATATTTTGGTCAATTTCTCTCAAATTTTAATTGTTTGTGGAGTTCTTAGCCCTGAACAGATTAATATGTGAATATTCACAATTATCAAATTTTTCGCTGATCTGGCACTCCGTGTGAAATTTCTGTGACTTTTCGTCCACAGCAAGTGACCTAAAAATGTGATTCTAAAGTCAGAAGAAGAAGAAGAAGAAGAAGAATGGAGAACTCATACAATTACAATATAGCGTCGCCATTGGTGACGCACCTATATATTTTTAGAAAGGGAGTGACACGAGCAATCTGCTCGTGGGGTCCTCGTCAAAGGACCTGTGCCCATTACCAAAATTTTGTCCAAACAATTATAAATATGCCGCGTTCGCGGCACACACCTATATCACCGGATTCGGCTTGACCCCATGAGTGTGGCTATTCGTGTTTGATTATTGATTAGCGCTTGGCGCACTTCAGGGCAGTGCTCTTCAGTTACAGTAGGCTCTACGCCTTCCTTGGGGCTCAGGCAGGGGCGGACTGGGACAGAAAAACAGCCCTGGAGTCTGCCCAGCCCCCCCCCCCCCCCCCAAAAAAAAAAAAAAAAAAAGTTGCGGTTACAAAAAGCACAATTCATGGTTGCACAATGTAAAAAAAAAAATTTAAATAAATACATTTAAAAAAAACTGACTGATCTGACTTCTAAACCAGGACTAAACCACACATGGTCCACATATCAAATTCAAGTCCCTAAACTTGAATCATCCAGATTTGAATCTGATTTGATTCTGGCACAGACCTGATTAAGACCTGGTTTTGTCCCTGTTTAGACCTAGTTTAAACCTGGTTTAGCTATAGTTTTGGACAGCTTATACCTATTTTAGTTAGGGTTTAGTCTTATAGACCTGGTTGTGTCATGTTTTAGATATAGTTTAGACCTGGATTACACTATGACTTATTATTGGAGGGCTTGGGAACATCCCTGGATTTAATTCACATTAGATATAGTTGCAATAGTAGGTTTAAAAGCTGTCATCTGGACTTGATTTTAAAGTTGAAGACGTTTCACCTTTTATCCAAGAGGCTTTCTCAATTCTGAAATTTGATTTGACTGTAAGAGAGCTCTCTTTAAAACCAAGTCCAGATGACAGCATTTAAACCTACTATTGCAATGGAATCAGCCTGGATGAATGAGAGTCTTCACAGACATATTAGATATAATATTATTCTTATTATTCATATTGTTACTGTTATGATAGTGTTTTAGAGCTATGTATAGGAGGTGGAATAAATATGTCGTAGCCTAAATAGCTATGAAAGCCTTGTGTTTCATACAGTAAGCTATACTCACCACTTGCTCTGTACACGGCTCTAACTGAGATAAAACTTCATCTGGTTCTGTGGGTCCCTGAGCCTGAGCAGCGCTGGGCCCCCACCACACTCAGCCTCTTCATTCTCATGTTGTGCTGTACTGGTGGATGTGGCTTTAGCACTGCTGCTGTCAAACAGTTGTGTTATATTTTTACACTTGGACGCCTCACATGCAAGCAACTTAAGCTTCTTTTCCCTGACTTTCTCTGCTCCGCCCTTCTCCTTTCGTTTTATTAACCGTTTTTATTCATTACGTAAACGCACGGCAGCCTCTGCTCACGCGCCACCGCCGTCTTCACGGCCGCCTGTCGGCCGCTTCTTGCGCGCTTGTTCGAGTGCCTGACTGCATTGAGTGGCTGCAGCTGTTCTGCTTTCTTCTTCTACTCCGCTGTTGCGCATCAGCGCAGCTGCGCCCTCTCTGGCCTGGTTGTGTATGTGTTTATGGAGTCAATGTAAAACGGCCCACCGGCCGTCTCAGCGACCGGCCGTTCTGTGATCCTCCAGAATGCACAGATGGCCAGTCCGCCCCTGGGCTCAGGCCTAATAATTTAACAACACACGTCTTTGGTTTACATTTTATTTGACAAGACAGTGATCTGTAAAACATGTACAACCGCTTCCCCAGTAAAACATAACAAAATACAATATGACCGACCATAGACAAAAAACTTAAAATCACCAACAGAAAAATAAAATGATTACATCCCATGTGAGTATATTTCCCACAATGCAACATGAGTGCACCGTCAACGCCAAAGTCTGCAGTGTTTCCAGTGTTTCTGCTTTCATCGTGTGCTCGACTGTCAGAGAAGAAACCAGAGAGAAAGTTAAAAATAACACAAAGAAAGAAAGAAAGGCACGTCTGGCTCTGTGATGAGGAGCGGTGACGACAGGCGGATAAACAGGAAGAAGAAGAAGACGAAGACGAGGAGACAGGAAGTGGGAGGAGCTTTGTTTGGTTGAATTTTGGGAATCTAAAGGTGGCAAGGATGAGTGAAAAACCTCAGCTTAAAAACATTGAGTCAGTTTTACCTTAAGCCTTAATTGAATGTTGAGTAAAATGTCTGTTGTATGGATGAATAATGAACCAAAACAATAGACAGATGTCAGGCTGCCCTCAGTTTGGAGAAGCAGACAGGAGTAACAGCACAGAGACTAAGAACCCTCAATTATTAAAAGGCAAATTTAGTGCTGTGGTACTATTTGTTAGGCTCCTTGTTAATAAAGTTTCCTATGCATTTTTTTGGTCTGGGAGGTCACAAGTTTGATTTCCAAATGCGGGGCTAGAAGAACTTCAATGAGAATATGTGCCATTCCCAAGCCTGGATAAATAAAGAGGGTTGTATGTGAGCCCTGAATCGTCTTCGTTAAAGGTGCCATATTATGCTTTTTTTCAGGCTTTTGGAAACAGTTTAAGACACTTCTGCATTATTTTCAAATTATTTTCTGCATTATTCTGCAAATAATGTATATTTATGGAAAACATTGTTTTGGGGAGCTTATACTTTAACTTAGATTAGGTGTCTGTCTCCCCCTGCTGGCAACAGATAGATAAATGAGCTGACTGCTTCGTAGCGACAGCAATTCAAGCACTAAAATGATCAGAATGAGTCCAGTGACGATGTATGGGCTTAAAAAATTCGCAGAAGCACTTCCTGGTTTCTCGAGTCGATGTAGAGCTGTGAGACCGAGCGTTTTCAGGTCTTAGGAAAGGGACAGCCTCAGGAAACAGGGTTACTCAAACATGCGTGAATGAAACAAAATACTACTCCAGGTCTGTTTTTGAGGTGGAAACAACATTATACCACGGTTAAAAGCTCAAAAAAGTTGATTTATCAGAATAGGGGACCGCTAATCTAAAACCAAACAGCAAACAAGTATTTCACTGTGTGTTGGTTCTGCCTTAATCCATCAACTACTAAAAACACTATTATTAAAGGCAGACAGCGCTTTTTGTGTGTACATTTTAGAATTATGAAATCTAAAGCACTATGTTACATCAAACCATTGCTTTACTTATGCCAGAGCCTCCAAATGGGACAACAAACTCTGGTATTTCATGTCCATTTGTGTCTAATAAAAGTACAAACCTACTTACTTCCTGTTTCCTGTTCAGTCTTAGTTTTTTGTGGTTTTAGTTTAAGGTCCACATTAAGACTTTGGGTAAAACTGATGTTAAAAACAGCGCACACACCGATCTGAAACCCAATCTGAAATCCTGCTGAGTCACTGCTCTGTAATAGACCTGCTCCCAATGATGTACCATTATTATTATTCCCACTCGCTCCGTCTACAGCGGCTGGCGGCAAACACACGGCGCATTATTAATTCATTCATTCCGGGGAAATTAATTCAGGAGACAATAGGCCAAGGAGCCGTCGCATTTAGATTCCCTTTAAGACAAAGTTTGGGGCTAGAAAATATGAACCGTTGTGTGATAGCTGCAGCACCTGAATGCAACACGTCGACGACAATGTTAATGTATATTTTGCAAGTAAATCCTCTGGCTTTGAAATATATATTTGGATAAATGTCTGAAACAGTGCTTGACATTAACTTTTCTTTAAAGGTTACTAGCTGTTTAGGTTTTTCAGCCATAGTTGAGATGTTAAAATGCTGATTCACGTGTCGTATATAAGACAATAATATAATAATAAACAATTCTTTTAAAAATGACCACTGAAAAGCACAGTAATTTAACATCACCATTAAAAATAAAAATTAGACACTGAAAATCTGTATATTTTTGCTTTTGCTGTATGTTTGTTTGTTGTTTTTTCCTTTTTTACATGTTATATATTATAGGTTTTAAATGATGGGGATTTATAAGCATAGCAGCAGAAAGCCAGGTCTAAAATAGTTCAAATAAATAAAAAATAATAATAATAATAATGCAACCAGACACTAGTGGTTAGTGAGGGTGACTATGTTACTTGCCAAAATAGAAATCTATTTGCATTTGGATGGTTGGCAGGTGTTAATGTCAAGCCCTGGTCTGAATGCACATTTAGTCTTTAAGCGGTCACTATAGGTTTTATTTTGGCTTGAGATAATGTTAAATGTCCCATATTATGTTTTTTTCAGGTTTTTTGAAATAGTTTTGGACACCTTTGCATTAGTATTTCATGTTTTATAACTTAAAATAATGTAAATGTATGGAAAACATCTTCTTTTAGGGAGCTGTTACTTTGACTTTGCAGAGAACGTACAACTGTGAGACCGAGCGTAAACAGGATCACTCAAACAAGTGTGAATGAAACAAAATACTACCCCAGGTATGTTTTTAAGGTGGAAACAACATTATAACATGGTTAAAAGTCATAGTAAAAGTCAATTTAGCACAATAAGAAACCTTTATGTCAGGATTTGAATGTTTACGTAATAACTTTCGAGTGAAATAAATGGCAGTGAATCAAGTAAGACAGTCCAAATTGGATCAATGCAGCGACTAACCAGTGTTCTCTTTGTGTCTGTCCCAAAACAGATAAGTTTGCATCCAACCTAAAATCTGTGCCAAATTAAAAAGCCAAGTACTGTTTTCTATGCGGCAGATGATTTGCTGTGGCGAGTCCAGAAAGAGATTAGCCAAAAAGGAAAAGAGGGAAAGAAGTTGTTTAAGTTTATTCTCTGGCCAACCACTTTGAAATTTATCCCTTGATTGCTTTGTTTTCTTCTCTTCTGGGACTAAGGATGACACAACTGGTCGATCAAAAACAAATGCCTTTCGTCTAGGTTTCTGTGGAGTGAATTGTGGAACTGTTTGTTAACGCCAAAAAAGCCCAATAATTTGTTAAGTGGTCAGTATAGGTTCTGTCTCACTCGGCCTTTTAGATTTAGGGTTTAATAAAGCAATGTTTATAGATCCAAACGCACTACAAAGAAACAGACAGGGCATAAAGTTTCATTTGACTGAAAAAAAGACGATTTTACCATAATTTAACTTGACTAGATGTATTTTTAGCTTAAATCTGTCTTGGATGCCCCTTTGTTGTTAAAATATCACAAATGGAAAGTGTCAGTATTATTATGACTCTAACTTGTGCATACAGTTTTATTTATGTTGTGCACCACCTGCCTTTCTTTGCCAGATGCGTCACATTTGATAAAAAAAAAAATAAAAAAATACAATTCCCAATGAAAAAAATACATCAACATGCTGCAGAAATATAAACGCACAAACCATAACGGCAAAAGAAAATAAATCCCCTCTCCACCAAAGTAGTTAAACGTGAATAAATGATTGTCTTACATCAAAAAGAAAAAAATATATTGCAATCTGAATGACCGTAACTTGTATTTACTGTCCCATTATTGTCTATCTAGTCTTCAGTGTGTTGTGATTTGCCGTTTGTCCAGCAAGTGCGACATGAAAAACTCGAGTTGGAAAAAAGAAATGATAAGATTGCATCAAAGTCCGAGTCCATGCTCCAGAACCAGCTCAACAAAAACACTTGAACTGTGGTGATAGTAAGAGATGTTTTGAAATATGCGCAGTTAAAAAAACAAAAACAAATTCAGTTTCTCGACAATCAAAAATGCTTTTTGTACAAATGCACCTCGAGTAAATTTGTTTTTTTTTTTTTTATACAAGCTACCAATCATGCCATGCAGATTATTATGAACATTAGTGAAAACCACACCATCTCCACACCATTTTTTTCATTTTGTGTCAAATAAAACATCTTCTTAGCAGTGACAAAAGTAGAATATCATATAGTACATTTAGTTTTTTATATCCCTCCATTTTGACATTTAACAAAGGTCCATCCCCTGTACACAGGCACTGAAAACACCGACACTTGTTATGTGCACATATTTCACCAACAATATTATATTCATCAGTTTTATCCACAGTATGTACAGTATTTATTTATCATTTGGTTGTTTCTGACGTTCGAGGAGACCAGTGATCCAGCTGGGCGTGGTTCTAGCTTTACATCAGCTGAGAAATGTACGATGCAAGGTTTTCGCAATGTGTCAAACGTTTGGTATACACCGATCAGGCATAACATTATGACCACTGACCACTACTGGGCAGCAAGTGAACATCCTCAAAGTTGATGAGTTGGAAGCAGGAAAAATGGGGAAATGTACGCATTTGAGTGAGTTTGATAAAAGCCAAATTCGGCGGCTGGGTCAGAGCATTTCCAAAACAGATGTCCCGGTCTGCAAAAGTAGTCCAAGGAAGGAACAGTGGTGAACCGGTGACAGGACGTGTGGAGGACTATATACTACTATACTCTGTGTTGTAGCGCCTGGGACCTTGATCTTGGCACCATTTTTTCCCTTGTCTTTCGCTTGGCTGCAGTTTTACTTGGTCTTGTCTCAGTCTTGAATTTCAGTGGTCTCAGAGATTTTATTTACCAAACATTATAAGAAAATGCTATTCCTCATAATTTTGGAGTAAGTAGTTTTCCGAAGAAGAACTAAGAACATGGAGTCTGTTGCATCATCATTAAAATAATAATTTTTGAATATGGGGTGTAACGATATGATACGTATTGATTAGAATTGTTTCGATACGATTCAAAAACGATATTGGCTAATTTGGAACAATACGATTTTATACAATTCAGCACCTTCATATTGATAATCGATACAGCAACTTTTTGCCATAAATCATAAAAGTTTACTCTCAAATGTAGCATCGCGGCCGGGCTTGATTATGTCCAGAGACAGAGAGCGAAGAAAAGTTGAGTATAATACTTTGTTTCATTAAAAACACAAAAATTACACCCAAAAGCCGTATATGGTTTTATGGTAACATGCACATTTCTAATACCGATATTACTGATTTTTTTCCCCATATATATCAATTTAAACTTCCTAGAAAATGATATGATTCAATACAAGGTAATGTGTATCGATATAATTGTATTGTAGGAAAAAAAATCGATATATTGATATAGTTACTGTATCGTTACACTCCTATTTCTGAACCACGTTTTAAAACTTTCCCCCTTTGTTCAGTGTTAGTTCACAGTCCTAAACCTGGTCTCGGTTTGCCCTGGTCTCGGTCTGGAACCCTGAAAGCCTCGGTCTTGGTCCTCTCTAAACTCAGACTGGTCTTGGTCTCCATTAGAAAGTATCGTGACACACAGTGCACCGCAGTTTGCTGCATGTGGGACTGCATACAGGTGGTCATAATGTTTTGCCTGATCTGTGTACATCAGAATAAAAGCCCATTTGTGTCTTTGTAATGGCTCTTAATGGCAGTAGTTTTCGCATACATACGGATCATTTAACGCACAGAGATACATTCCTGTGATGTGTTCATATTTTATAATAAGATTGTTCAACATAAGCGTGAGTATAAATGTCTTTTTCATTATGTTCCTCTGATGTAGTCGGCCTGAACACACACCGGACTTTAATGGAAAGCTATTTTATGATTGTACAATAATAAAATGTAATCGTCCACACATAATATACGAAAAGTGGTGAAGATATGTTTTTAGAGAGATGTGTTTTTAGCATAAGCCTCAAAGGTTTCCCAAGCATTTAGGGCAAAATAAAATAAACTTAGGCTGTGTCCGAATACACTCCTAATAGTAACTAACCCTTAATCACTACATACAGCAGAGAGTAGAGAGCAGTGTTTCCCAACCAGGGGTACAGGGACACCTAGGGGTACACAAGTAAGTTGCAGGGAATATTTGATAATTGATAGGAAAATATTTGCATTAGTTTCAGACTGAAGTGTTGAAACCTATGAAAGATGAAAGTTTTGATTAATAAAAATTAGGTAAAACTGCTCATTTATAAGTATATATAAATATTTTTATTAATTATTATAATTTGTTACATTTTTAGGTGTAATAGTTTGTATCAAATGGGGATTACTTTACATAGATTTAAGTGTAGTAAATGTATTAAGTTTAAGATTATATTTTTTATTTTGAACATAAAATATATAGTAAAATATACTATATATAATGTAATAGAAATTCATGAAGCAAGGGGATTTTTATTTAATTTTTTATTTTTATTTTTATGTGAAATTTAAAAAATTGAGAATTAGTATTTAAAAGTAAAAAAAAAAAAGTTTTATTAGAATCATGAGGGGTACTCGTGGTGTAACAATAAAGCCCGAGGGGGACATGGGACTAAAAAAAGGTTGGGAAGCCTTGGTAGAGTCAGTTGTACAATTATGGACACTATTTTTCCCTTTTCCTTTTCCCTACTTTCACTGATGCATTATGGGAAACTTAGAGTGCAGTACTTTTCAGTCACTAGACATTAAAACACCGCTATGGCAAAATTAGTCAGTGCCGGTCCTATAAATTTGGTAAAGATTAACATAGTATACCTATATTTTCATTTAAGAAAGGCATCCATTTTTTACTAACACATTACTAACTCAACAAGAGGGGCCCCAGGTAAACAGTGAAACGCCTCATCAGCATTGGTCCCCACAGTTTCAGATTAAAAATAACAGAATCAAACATAGTTGCAGAATCAGTCAAATATGTAAACAGTGCTGAAGTATGGGCCCCCCCCCCCAATGCCTGTGGGGCCCTATGCAGTTGCTTACTTTGCCTATAGGAAGGGCCCGCCTTAATTACTGTGAAGTGATGAGGGGCGTGATTCAGACACAGCCTAAGAGAAGATGATAAGAACACAAGTCAAACTCAATTTTTTTTTTTTTTTTTTTTTGTGTGACTGCTAACAACTAAATATTGGTTTTGCAGTTTTGGGCAACTTGGCAGTGGATATTCATTCATCTCCTGCTTTTTCGTGTTAGGGTTATTTATGTGAACAGAGACACACACGAACAGACAACCATTCACTCTCTAGGGGTGATTTAGAGTCACCATTTCACCGATCAATGCAAATTCTCTTCATCAGTAGTAGGATTGTGAGTGTGTCTCTCTTATTGGTTGTAGGTTTTTTCCATTTGTTTATCAAGAGGCAGCTTTTTTTTCTGCCTCCTTTTTTCTGATTTGTTAAAACCGTGTTTTCCAATCAGGGGTGCGCGGACCCCTAGGGGTACGCAAGCACTTTGCTGGAGGTACTTATTATATTATTTCCAAGATGATAAGAAAAAAATTGCAATCTTTTCATATTGAACAATGACACTTATGAAAGAAAAGCATGTTTCAGTGGCCAATAAAAAGAAGGTGAAAAAGAATATTATATTTTTTACATAATTTTTAGGTAGTAGCTATTTTAAAGGGGAGTTATTGAAGTTATTTTATTTTTTCTTGTAGTAAAGTTTAACCCTGAGGCCCTCCTGGCACTTTTTTTTTTAGGGCTTTTTAAAAGTTTTTTTTTTTGCTCTCATTTTGGCATTTTCTATGCTAGGGTGATGATATTTGACAAAGATGTTCATTAATAATTGAATTTTAGAATTTCAGCATCACAACTGAAAAAAGTCAAGTGTCTGTGCAGGACATTCAAAGGAGGGCCTGAGGGTGAAGATTAGTATTTCTTTTAAAATATAAAATACCGTATATAGTAAATGATATAAGTTATTTTTAATAGTTTAGTTTAAAAATGCACAAATAGCTCAGGAGCCACAGGGTTAAGCTGAGAAATAAATAACTCACTAGAGGTCACATATTTTGCCTCACAATAAAATAAAATCTCATTTGTATGTTCCTTTTCCTTCAGGAGTTTTCACAGCAAAGCATGGGGCACTTTGGCACATTTTACTCACCCCCACATTTATCTAGGCTTGGGACCAGCACAGTATGGCTGATTTTTATTTTTATTTTTGGTGCTAATTGAGATGAAAAGAAAAGGGGTTTGGTCTCTGGCCCATAGTTTGGACCCTAGTCTACGTCTCAGAAATTAAACTTAAATTAAGATGGTTTTCTAAGCTACATTTTTCTTATGATGTGTGTAAATCCAAACCAGCAGCCTTAAAAAAAATTGTTAACTTTCCATTTAGACAACTCAAGAAGGTCTGTAGCCATCTATTATAGCAGCGTACGAGGTGAGGGCTTGGATCTCTGCAGCTTCCCCAATAATTAAGAGCAAATATGAAACGTTGGCATGTTAAAAGATGCCAGGTTACATCAGAAAAGATGTTGCGTTCCCCTTCGTTAGCGCTAATGAGCTGCCCACGCGGCCCCCGGTTCAGCGACACATCCGGCCTTTTGATGTCACAATAAAGTGGGATTTACTGGACTGCAGCCCGGGCTTCAACCTAAATGGACAAAGACTGCTTTTATTGCAAGAAGAAATGATAGATAAAAAAAATAATAAATCAACGTAATGCTTTCTTAAGGAATTAATTGGATGTTCTTGTTGAGGCAGACGCTATGGCTTGTGGGACAGATTTGAGTGTTAGTGATTCAAACTCGGCGGCCCGTGGAGGATACACTTTGAGAGCGTTTTCAAAAGGTTTGCGGTTTTATTCGCGCGCCCAAAGGAACCTGGTATTTCATCTGCACTTAAAGGTGAATAGACGCTCTTATTGCTGTCCATTGGCTGCACACGGAAAAGACCCAGGACTGGCACACACCGACTCAACAAAACAAGATGGAATGAACTGTATCTCTTACCAAATTGGTTTATTATTATTTTTCTCATATTTAAATTCTTACTTATAAGATTATCTTTGACTTATAAGGTTTTCTTTGGCTTCCTCACACAGTCCAAGGACACGTGTTAGATGAACTGGTGACTCTAGTGTGCCCCTAGTGGCTGAATGTGAGAGTGAATGGTTGTCTGTCGGTGTCGTAAGGGTCTAACGTCCATTGTCCAGGGTGTACCTCGCCTAAAACCCAGAGGATAAACTCCAGCCACCCTTGACCTCTAACTGCAATAAGCAAAAGAAGATGAATGAACAAACTTATTGGCTTAGGGTTATGTCCTTACAGTACATTGCAACACCTCATCTATTGGGAGATCCCAGTTTTTAGGATTTGCCTCCTAAAAGTGTCTAAAGGTGTTTCCTACGCGCCCCTTTCCTCTGCAGAAGGATTTGATGCTCTGAGGAGGCAAATCCTAAGAATTGGGATCCACCCCATGTTAAAGCAAGCCTCATCATCTGGCATCACATGACCTCAAAGGCTGCCTGGTTAAAAAACAAACAAACAAACATCGTCAACAGCAAGAAAAAAAAAAAAGGTCTATTTTCAACCCAAGGCGCAATATACAGCACTGCAGCAATGTTTGGTCATAGGTTCACAATTTCTCACCTCATCCTGTACTGATGTTGAAATAACTAGGGGTTATTTTCATTCATTCAAGGGTTTGAGGTTGGGTACATGTATTTAGATGGTCGGTGAACGTACTCATAAGTCTATGGGTTCTCTCAAAGTTGCCCAGAGTGAATAAATGTAAGAATGAATGCGTGTCTCTGCGTCAGTCCTGTAACTAACCGGCTTTTGTCTAGGGTTTACCCAACCTAAAGCTCATAGTTGCTGGGATAAGGCTCCAGCCACCTGTCAGTGAAACAAAACACTGCTCCAGATCTGTTTTTGAGGTGGAAACAACATCATAACATGGCTAAAAGCTAAAAAAAAAAGTCCATTCAGCCCAATCGGGGACCCTTAACCTAACATCAAGAGTAGGCAAACCTCAAGTATCAGGACTTTTGTTTCTGACTGTAAAATTTTAGGTGTTTCCAACCTCAGCCTGACCGCAAACTCAACTTTCAAATAGAAATGCACACTTCAGATATGCTGTTGTAAACATTATTCTTCCACATATCCAGAGATTTGCAGCAACAAAAACAATATTTATCAGACTCTGGCTCGCGCTGACAGACAACCCCTGGTACGGACGTGCTCAGGTTTTATAAACCCACACACAGCAGCACGCGGATGGCAAGAAAAGGCATGGCTCTATTCTGGTTATACCACTATAAAGCTGTTGTTTTTATACATAGATTTAAAACTGAACACTAGCGACTGACCATAGTAAAATTCATTCATCTGCTTCTGCTTGTTCCTGTTGAATAATTCAGGAAAATACCTTTGGTTCTGTAAAAAGGTGGGTTACAATAAAATGGTATAAAATGTCAGTAGTAGTTGAAATAGACCAGGCAGTGGGTATATTACACCTTGAGAATAAAATAGGCTTAGGCATAACATTATGACCACTGACAGGGGAAGTGGTTATTATCTCTTCATCGTGGCACTTGTTTGTGGATGGGAGATATTAGGCAGCAAGTGAACATTTTGTCCTCAGAGTTGATTTGTTAGAAGCAGAAAAAATGGGCATGGGTAAGGATTTGAGCAAAGGCCAGTTTGTGATGGCTCAATGACTCGGTCCAAAGTGATCCAAGGAAAAAAACTGTGGTGAAACGTGGGCAGGTGGTCATAATCTTATGCCTGATAAGTGAACAATGTCAGTAATAATCATAAAAAAGAAAAACTACGTATGTTTATATTCCACTCTTCCTAAATATCCTTTCTTGTGCCAACTTTTCAGTATGTTACCACCTAAACCAGCCCCAAAATTAAAAATAAACCCAATTCCCACAACATCATGGTTAAAATGTTAAAGGTTTCACATACAATGCAGTGTTGTTACATAGAGTGCTTTGTCCTTTTTGCGTTTCATGCAACTTTGAGTGACCTGGACCCTCGCCTTATTGTTGGAGTAGTAGAAGTAATGTTGCTGCAATCTTTTTCTTTTTTGTTTTTTTTGTTTACACATACATGGCTGGAGATACAAAGCTTTCACCGCGAGAGATGTTGGCGGGCGGCGCGTCGTGATTGGTCGGATCGAAGTCGTTGTTGTGGGGGAAGTCGGGGGCGTGGCCCGTGAGCTCGTTGAGGTTGTCGTATTGGGCGCCGCCGTTCAGGGCTCCGTCGCTGGGCGCGTCGTCCAGGTTCTGAGATTTAAACAGGAAAAGAAATGAGTTTTAGAGACATCATTTTAGTTTGACGGTCATATCATTTATAATAGTTCTCCAGTGGACTGTATGTACTGTCTCCTGGTGAATAACACACAATATCTCTTTATAGTGGCATTTATTAGGCAGCTAGTAAATATACTTGAGTACTGTACTTAAGTATAGTTTTTGAGAATCTGTACTTTACTCGAATGGTATTTTTCTTACTACTTTTACTCCACTACACCAAAAATATACATATGATACTATTTACTCCACTACATTTATAAAAAGCAAATGTAACTTATGCTGAGAAATTGTCTTTAAACCAAAAAACAACTGATTACTCCCTAAAGATAATTATTTACTACATAATACTGCTCATATTTGCTCTCAGGAACTAAAATGAACCACAATCTGGAAGTGATTTAGCTTTTGCTTTGAAAATTATTTGCATGATTCTATAATAAACCAATTTAAAAATAATGGATTAGTACGATCATAAAACACAGCCTTATTTATAATAAGTATGGCTCGTTTTTGCTGTAAAACAATCTTATCTTTTATTGTTTTATAAGTGATCTCCACATTTTATTTATATTTTTGGAGCTGGAAATTTGTGACTTGAATGTAGTAGACATTTTACCCAAAATTCTCGACTGCACTCATTTGAAATACATTTACAATACTTTAGCTCAAGTAAAAATTTGACTTAGCAACTACTCAAGTAATGAAGTTATGTACTTTACAGCACTGTTTAGAAGCAGGAAAAATGGACAAGTGTAAGGATTTGTGCGACTTTAACAAGCACCAAATTGTGCATAACTTTATTTTTATATTTTGTTAAAAGCAGTGAGTGGTTGACCAGAAGCTTAGAAACCTGCAGAAACTCGATTTGGCCAAAGCAAACATGTTATTCTGTTTATTTTTTTTGGACAATTACCGTGACAGGTTCTTTTGCCGAAGTCTCAAAGTAAACCTTTCCAGGACTGAGAGGAACCGACTCTGTAGCAGTGGGAGGCTTGACCGGCTTATTCAACTGCAAAAATCACAGATAAAAACATGAACGATTAATAAGAATTTAGTCAGAAATGGAATCTTCTGAGGGTAGTTAAAGTATAGCCTCGCATAAAACAGGACAAACCAAATAAACAAGAACTGGTGAATGGTTAGAAGATGCTCCTAACTATTATATATTCAGTAAGCTCTCTTTAACACAATTCTTAAAGATCCTATTGACTTGCAAACTATTCACACGCAACGCCAAGGGTCTCCTGGCAAATGGCAGTAAAATGTCACTAATCTCTTCTCTTGCAAATGAAATGACTAAGTAGCAAGCCGAATATATTACACTGGCAACTGCAAAATGTTTCCGAAAAGATGCGAGGCAAGTCAGTTTTAAAAAAGATTGCATTCAGTTATTCGTGCGAAACCTGATAATTTATGTGTACAGGGGATGTTTTCTTGTTCAGTCTGTTTGTCTCATTGTGTCTGAGGCGACCGCTGTAATATCGGGCTGCTATAGAAAAATAAATGTCTTGTCTCGCACGCCTCGAGATGAATAAATGCTCTAATCACAGCCCACTGTTAACGGAAGAGCACAGGATACACAGCCACACAATTGTTATGATTAGACTATGAAGTGACAGTTGTATACGTTATCTCATACCAAGATCAAATATGAAATATAGCCATTTTTTTATACATTTCAGTGTGTGTATTGATGAATAGCCAGAGCATGTGTTCAAACCAATAGTTATAGTTACCTTAGATTAATTAAATTCAGTGTTTAAGTGGTATTGACGCTGTTAAAAGGACCATATTGTGCTTTTTTCAGGTTTTTTGAAATAGTTTTGGACACCTTTGGATTAGTATTTCACATTTTATAACTTAAAATAATGTATATGTATGGAAAACATCTTCTTTTAGGGTTACTTTCTTACTTTGACTTGGATTAGATGTCTGTCGCCCCCTGCTGGCAACAATGGGGACTAAATGGCTATTTAGCACGGCTATAGCACCGTGATGCTCATAGATAGATAAATTGAAATGAAATAAAATGATCAGAGCGAGTCCGGTGGCAGTTTATGGGCTTTAGAAACACACAGGAGCACTTCCTGGTTGCACTTTTTAAAAAACATTGTTTAGTTTACGTAGAGCATTGAGACTGAGCGTTTTCAGGATTACTCAAACATGCGTGAATGAAACAAAATACTACTCCAGGTATGTTTTTAGGCACCAACAACATTATAACACAGTTAAAAGCCCCCCCCCAAAAGTGGATTTAACAGAATAGGGGACCTTTAAAATATACATTCTTTCTCTTTTCTCTTTTAAATCATCTATAAATCTTCTCTTTAGTCTTCCTCTTGGCCTCCAACTCTAACCTCAGCATCCTTAGATTAGATTAGATTAAACTTTATTAATCTCATAGTGGAGAAATTCACTTGTTCAGGCAGCTCTTAATACAGAATAAAGTGCAGAAAGCAAGAAAATAAAGTGAAGAACCTGCAGTAGCGTCCGAACCATCTCTGTCTGTCCTCTCTGACTTCATCTTTAAAACATCTAACAGGAGCTGTCCCTCTGATGTACTCATCTCTAAACCTATCCATCCTCGTTAATCCCAAAAATAACCTCAACATGCCTTTTCTGTATTACTGGCAATCACAGCAGACGTTGTAAAGGAAAGATCTTGGCTTTTCTACAAGTCTTACCTTACGTTACCTCACGCTATAATCTACAGCAGCTGAACTCCTATCCAACAAGACATTTCCTGAGGTTATAGTGAAATATAATGTTTAGGGAGAAAATTGCTTCCACCAACTTTAAGACTTCTTGCAGACCGTTTTATGAACAACAAGCCGAGACCGGAGACACACACACACAAACATACACACACACACACACACACACACACACATGCACTGAAAACACACAGCTTTTAAACAAACACTGAACTCCTGCCTCGGGGCTGCAAAGAGCTCTCCAAAATACTCTTAATGAATATTCACAGAGTTATTAGGAGTATAAATATTCATAGATTAATATTGGCAAAATAATGGGAAGTTACAAAAGAACAAACTGTGCGTCTGAATTCAGAACATGTAATTTCATTTCCAGGAAGTGATTTAAGTGTGGCCTTCAACTAAACACACCACTTGTTTTACTGCTGCTTATGCAACCTTTGTTTAATGAACATGATAAAAACACAAGTTAACTTTAGGAAGGACACAAATACACTTTTAATTTATTTCTAGGAAGTAAAATTTAAGAAGGGTAGTTTAAAGCACTGCAAAATTACTGCAATTAGGTGTTTACAAACATGTTTATAGTTCAGTTAAATTAGTGTTATGTGTGCAAACAGGAAAATAATTAATTTGGTCTTGAGTACCCCCAGGACCTGGATTAGTCCTGGTTTGGACCCAACTTAGTCCTGGTAGAGTCTTAGTTTAGTCCTGGTTGACCTTTAGTTCTGGTTTTAGATCTAGTTTAGTTCTGGTTTGGTTTAGTCCTTGTTCAGTTCTGGTTGAGTCCCGATAATAGACCTGGTTTAGACTTGGTATAGTCCTGGTTTAGCTCTGGTTTAGTCTTGGTTTTAGACCTGGTTTTGACCTAGTTTAGTTCTGGTTTACTTCTGTTTAGTCTTTAGTGTCCCATCCCTCTCTATAGTCCTGGGTTATTCCTGGTTTAGGTTTATTTTAGTCTTTGAAAGCCAAATATAGTATAAAGGTACTATAAAAGATCACGTACACCTAGGGGTCCCTGTACCATTGGTTGGGAAACACTGGTCTATATTACACAAAGAATTGGTCTGCTTTTTGTTGATGCAATATTTGATTTCTATCATGGTCAACTCTAGAACAGCATTTCATGTTTAGCAACCTTAAAAAACATCATCTAAAGAAAATTTTTTTAATAAATCCTCTTCTGGTGCCATAAAGAAACAGGTGAAGAGACCAGCAGAGGGCAGCAGAGTGCACAGAGGTCTTTTGAACACAATTTAAAGAAAAAAAGGAACTCCACTTTACAACAAAATGAAAAAAAAGCTGATGTGAGGAATTAGTGGAAACAGAGCTTTAAATTTTTTGGGGGATAAATGAATGAGAGCAGACTGGATGTAGAGGGCTTGTTGTTGATTGGTCAGTGCTTCCTGGAGTGGGCGGGGCATTGTGGAAGAGGTTTGCGCAAGTGTTTTGAGGGCTCAGAGTGGCAGTGCCAGAGACTACAGGGTTACTCAAACATGCGAGAATGAAGCAAAATACAACCTTATAACATGAGAAAGCTCAGAAAAGTTAATTTTGTATAATGTATAATTTAAATTATCTCTAAATGCAATCAGAAAAACATTTAACCCTTCAGAAAACAGGTGGCAGTAACATACAGAAAAAAGTACTTTTGGGCAATTGCATTTATTCATCTTTCTTTAAGGAGTTGCAGGTCGCTGGAGCCTGAATCCCAGCAACTATGGGCCTCAGGCAGAGCCCATCTACCCTGACCATTGGCTGTTACTATTCACACTCATATTTATCCACTAGGAACAGTTAAGAGTCACCAATTCTCTCATGACATGCGTGTTTTTGGATGGTGGGAGGAAGAGGAGACAACCCACAGTAAACAGGGAGGACATGAGGACTCCACTCCTGTCCCAGCAGGAAAGTCAAGAGTTCAATCCTCATGGAGCCTGCAGTTCCTCTCCATCTTACCATGTGCTGTCCCTCCGACCGTCCAAAGACACGCATTTGTTAGAAGAACTGGTGACTTTAACTGTCTCCTAGTAAATGAACATGAGAATGATGGATAGAAAATGAATAAAGTTGGGAAACAAAGCGTTGTATACAGTCCGAGACTGGTCTTGGCCTTGGGACCTGTCTTGAGACCATTTTTTTACGGTCTTGGTCTCGTTTCAGTCTCAGCTGCAGTTTTACTCGGTCTTGGTCTCGAATCCAATTTTACTCAGTCTTATCTCAGTCTCAGATGTGGTGGTCCCTGAGATTTTATTTCCCAAACAGTATAAGAAAATGCTATTCTTCATAATTTGAGTAATTAGTGTTCCGCATTAGAGAAAACAGGAAAACAATCTATCTCTGTTTGTTTGTGGAGTCTGTTGCATAAAATAATATTTTTTGTATTTTTTTTTCTTTAGTGCACAGGGTTTGGTCTCAACCTGGTCTCAGTTTGTCTTGGTCTCTATTCGGTCTCAAACCCTGAAAGTCTCGGCCTTGTCTTGGTTTCGGTTCACTCTGGACTGGTCTTGGTCTTTAGTACGGTCTTGACAACAATAACAACAACGGTTTTAAGAAAGTGACTGGTCAGACTCATGCTCCATACGAATGCCTACCTCTGATGTTATGGATTTAATTCAACTTGTGAAATCCTAATCCCCCCCAAATTTAATCCTACACATATTTCACAGTCAAATTTCTAACCCAATAACACGTTACAAGCCCGAGATGACTGTAGAGGCAGACAGAGACTCTGCCAATGACGCCTTTAACAACCCCCGCTAATTATTTCGAAACAACTCAGATCTCCCAATCAATAGCCATTAGCCCCATAACGAGTGTCCCGATGCACTGTCCGTGTGCGTGAGAGTGTAATCTGCGGGACAATAAAGATTGATTCAAAAGCCCCGCCCGCCACTCACCATCTCCGTAGAGCTGCCGGGCTTCATGGGGGGAGGCGGCTTGTGCTTGGGAGGCCCGCTGATTGGACACATAAAACAGAAGAAGTCGTTATTGATGTTAGCTTTGTCAAGACATTGGATCGCATTGTTTAAAAATGTTGATGCACTGGGAGACAGGATAAAGGATCTCAAACCAAGAGGACGTCATGCAGCTGTGTAATCCAAGCCCAGACTGTGGTTTCATGCAGATAATATTGATGTTTAACATTTGTTTGGTTTGAGCTGAAGGTCAGACAGCAGTAGAAAAAACTAAAGATGATGCAATAGTCACTCATAAAATATTAAAAGTTACTATTTAGTTTAGAAGTAATCTCTGTGCTGTGTTTGAAACAATAAACTGCTCATAATAAACTGCGTACATGTAGAATAATAACATCATCAACTTCATCTGTCAGTACCAGAGCCGTCGAGAGAGAGAGAGAAGAACAGAATATAATTTGGTATGTGGGAAAATTTGATTTAAATCTGCAGATCAGCAGTTTCCAGAGTCAAGAGTATTACAGCCACCTTCAAAACCTGAAAATTCTTATGTGGACCCCCAATAATACAATTTCACTCTATTCAAAAAACTATGTCATGTTTTCCCACAGATTTCTATTAAAATGTAAAAAAAAAAAAAACAGTAACACTTTAGAATAACTCACACTATTAGCCATTATTTAAGTATTAGCTTAGCGTTAGTAACCAGTTAACTGGATATTTACAAAACATTACTTCAACATTTATAAGCAACATTGAGATATAAACATTGTTATAATATTAATTTTTTTAAGAATCAGCTCATGTAAATTATTGTACAATTAAAAACATCAGTGGTAATTCAGGATCTAAAAACTATTCTAAAAACTACTTTTTTGTAATTATTGTTAATTACATGTTTATTAATGCTTCATTACTGCTTCATAGTTGTAAGTTATTCTGAAGTGTTACCAAAAAAAAAAAAAAAAAAAAAACACAGACTGTAAAATAGCTTTAGTAGTAGTATTTTAAACAACTATTTAACTGTACTGTAATTGTAATTTGTTTACAAACTCAATTTCTTTTTTATTTACTCAGTGTAGACAACCTCTGGGGCCCTCCTGCAGTACCTCCCAAAGCTGGGGCCGACCCCGCTTTGGGAACCACTGCTGTAGATAATATCTTTTAAATAAGCTGTACAGATAAAATGGTATAGCGCTGCTGACCTGAGCGGCTAACTTCCTGGAACTATTCCCAGGAACTATTGTGTTAAAAAACTGTCCCACTGGAGTCAGGTCCTGCGCTCTCTTTCAGCAGCTCTGGTACCAGCTAAGTTTCTTTTTGAATTAGAATTCTTCTGAACTATGTGTTTGAGAAGCTTTAAGACAATTACACTCACTTAGAGGTGGAGTGTGTTGTGCATTTCCAGATTGCAATTCCTTACCTTATGCATGTGAGCAGCTACGGAAGCCCTAGAGGGACATGCCCTCATCTATGAACAAACTTCAAAATCAAACTAATATATACATTGTCCTCCACTTTTATGAAAGAGACAAGAGTGTGCTTCGTTTCCGACAGTGCTCAGTTTGTCTCTCTCTGGGTGTTGCCCTAGAACAGAGTGTAGTAAAGCTAGGAGTTTCAGATTTCATATCAGTCTTTTTATGTGACTAGAAAACACTGAAAACAGCTTTGATTGATGTCTTTTACACCTCCCAGTGTCATATCTACAGACTCAGGTTACTACAGCTGAGCTGAAGTAGAAGAATAATACAAAGTGTCAAAATAATCCTCTTTGAATTATGTTTTGTATGACAGATGTTGATATTTGAAAGATTGTATACGCTAAGCTACATTTCTGTCTTGTTTTCTTTCTGTCTTGCAGTAATTCATATACAAGGCATCATTCAAAATAGAAATGAATGTGGTAATACAATCTGCAGACTCAAGAGCTTTTAGCAAGGATAGTGCTCTAATTTAACCATTACTTAAAGCTCAGACGCCATGGAAAAACCTCCCTTTACCCTAAATCCCTAAAGTTGGATCCCTTGTCCTATCACTTACTCGTCCTGGCGGTTGCGTAGGTAGAGGGTGACCCCCACGATGGTCCCGATGAAGGCCAGTGCTCCCAGGATCCCCCCGATCACTGCTCCGGTGGACGGCACATCTGCGATCGGCCTCTTCTCCTCTGAAACGAGAAGAAAACCCAAACAAACAAAACTTTCATTACCATTTTATTTGAATTTTATGCAAGCGCCTGTGGCTCTTTCTCTGTTGTGTTTTTATGTGTTTTTGCTCCAGAGCTTGACTCAGCACTATTTTATAATGCGGCGGCAAAATGTGTTGAACAAACAAACAAACAGTGCTTTTTATTGGAATATGAGCAAATGAGTTGCCTGAGAAAAAATATGCAGATGTGGAGAAAAGCGTAATGAAAAGTCAACTTTATTGTTTTGTTGGGGATTGTAAAATAAAAAGCGTCTCGTCGTATGTCTTGGCGTGGCACTGCATTAGTCTGTAGCGCACGGTGACCCTGACATTCAATTAGGAAGCTGTTTATGATTTCCAGGGGGCAGCGTAGCATCTAAATTGACTGTAAAAGCCTCTCATTACAGCAGTGCGCTTGTATAAAAACAAAAAAAAAGGAAAAAAATGAAAGGGAAGAAAAAAAAAAAAAGTCTGACAGCGGCTGTACAAAGCCCCTCGACACCAAACCATTTTTTTGGCAAAGACAACAAAGCCAGAATGAGAAATGCTTTTCACACATTGTTGGCTCCTTGTGTGTTTGTCGGAAATGGCGTTTCATCTCCGCCGCTGAATTAAGAGCACTCTCCGGCGTTTGATGCAGAGATGATAAAAGGATAATTACACCCTGATTGCTCTTCATTTAGCTACATAGGTTCGACTGAAACGTGACAAGTAAATTGTTTAGCAAATGATGGCGTTTTGCAGCATAAAGAAGAGTGCGCTTTTAATAAAAAACAGGTGTAAAAAGAGATGTATAAGAGTACTTCCAATGCTTGTAATAGATTTGGTTTGGATTCAAATGGTTTTACATATCTTATGTCTTCTCTGTGTTACTGTAGTTTCTCTTTTTGTACAGTCCAAACACTTAAATATGTTCAAAATTGTCCAGGATGCACCCCACCTAAGGCTCATAGGTACCTTATATCTTTCATTCATAGTAGATGAATGACAAGCAGTGATGGACAAACTTTTTATACCACCTCAGAAAATATTTAGTTTTCCAAGTACCACCTAAAACTAGCCAAATCTCAACTAATTAAGGACTTAGCCAGTATAAAATAGGACAAAACAAGGACTGACACTGGACTAAACGTAGACTAAACCAGGAAACAGGACTAATCCAGGTCTAAACCAAGTCTAAACCAGGACTAAACCAGATTTAGCTCCATCTAAAGCGGCACTAAAACATGAATCAGACTAAATCAGAACACGAACTGATAGAATATAATGTTTTTATTGTCATTGTACAAGGAAAAGAAAATTGGAAGTATGATAAAGTTTAACAGTGGTGATACAATAAATGTTGTTTGTTTTAGACTCTGAGGAAAGGACAGGAGGCAGAGCTGAAGATGTTCAGGTTCTTTTTGGGAGCAACAAGGTTGGATTTGATTAGAAATGAATTCATCAGAGGGACAGCTCATGTTGGATGTTTTAGAGATAAAGTCAGGATAAAGTAAGGATAAGGATAAAGAAAAGGCAGTGGCTAACATTTATTTATAGAGGGAGAAAGGACTGAGTCAAATAACCTAGCAAATCAAGACAAAAGAAACATTACACTGAGATCAGGACGACCACAGTCACTGCAGAAAGTATGACTTCACACTTTGTGCATTTACCACTCTTGACCAGCAGGTGGTGGCCTGATCCCAGTGTACAGGAGGCATCCACATGAGACAAGTTTAAGAAAACCCAAATGGGAGTGGTCTAGAGCAGTACCACAATTGCACTCATCTGCATTTTGTACTGAATGAAAGCTATGGTTGTCACATTCATCCCATTTCATTTCAAATAAAATACTCAGAAGAAACAGCAAAACCTGCCTTGGGCCTTATTCTCCAGTGAATCTACAATCTACAGGCTACTTCTGGAAACATATGCTCATATATCTTCCATTTAATGTTGCCTAGCCCTTTAATCTGTCTCATATGTTTATGTTTTATGTTTTCTTTTGTGTGAAATCCTCTGGGAAAGCAGTGGCCCGCTGCGTCTGCCTGTCGCGGCGGTCACAGACATCAGAGGGAGAAGGACTCAATTATGCATGATCACTAACAGACACCAAGGAACTGAGGAGGAAGAGGAGGAAGAGGAGAGGGGTGAAGCATGAAGAGATGAGAGAGGACAGTGAGATGTGACAACAAAAATAAACAATATGATAAATAGGAAAAATAATCACTTGTTTTCTTCATGTTGGTATACTGTTCAAACATTTGGTCACTGTCCACTGAAGGTAAAAATGACTGTAACCTCGAGAACTTTTCAGACCTGCTGTAGTATCAATGTGTGGCTTTCCAAGTGGCATTTATAATCTAAAATCAGACTAAAGCTTGACTAAACCAGGTCTAAACCGAGAAGTCTAAACCAGGACTAAACCAGCTTTAAACCCAGTCTAAACCAGGACTAAACCAGCTTTAAACCCAGTCTAAACTAGGACTAAACCAGCTTTAAACTCAGTCTAAACCAGGACTAAACCAGGACTAAACCAGCTTTAAACCCAGTCTAAACCAGGACTAAACCAGCTTTAAACCAGCTTTAAACTCAGTCTAAACAAAAACTAAACCAGCTTGAAACCCAGTCTAAACCAGGACTAAACCAGGACTAAACCAGCTTGAAACCCAGTCTAAACCAGGACTAAACCAGGACTAAACCAGCTTGAAACCCAGTCTAAACCAGGACTAAACCAGGACTAAACCAGCTTGAAACCCAGTCTAAACCAGGACTAAACCAAGACTAAACCAGCTTTAAACCCAGTCTAAACCAGGACTAACCCAGGACTAAACCAGCTTTAAACCCAGTCTAAACTAGGACTAAACCAGGACTAAACCAGCTTTAAACCCAGTCTAAACCAGGACTAAACCAGCTTTAAACCCAGTCTAAACCAGCACTAAACCAGCTTTAAACCCAGTCTAAACCAGGACTAAACCAGGACTAAACCAGCTTGAAACCCAGTCTAAACCAGGACTAAACCAAGACTAAACCAGCTTTAAACCCAGTCTAAACCAGGACTAACCCAGGACTAAACCAGCTTTAAACTCAGTCTAACCCAGGACTAAACCAGCTTTAAACCCAGTCTAAACCAGGACTAAACCAGGACTAAACCAGCTTTAAACTCAGTCTAAACCAGGACTAAACCAGCTTGAAACCCAGTCTAAACCAGGACTAAACCAGCTTTAAACTCACTCTAAACCAGGACTAAACCAGCTTTAAACTCAGTCTAAACCAGGACTAAACCAGCTTTAAACTCACTCTAAACCAGGACTAAACCAGGACTAAACCAGCTTTAAACCCAGTCTAAACCAGGACTAAACCAGGACTAAACCAGCTTTAAATTGAGTCTAAACCAGGACTAAACCAGCTTTAAACTCAGTCTAAACCAGGACTAAACCAGGACTAAACCAGCTTTAAACTCAGTCTAAACCAGGACTTAACTAGGACTAAACCAGCTTGAAACCCAGTCTAAACCAGGACTAAACCAAGACTAAACCAGCTTTAAACCCAGTCTAAACCAGGACTAACCCAGGACTAAACCAGCTTTAAACTCAGTCTAAACCAGGACTAAACCAGCTTGAAACCCAGTCTAAACCAGGACTAAACCAAGACTAAACCAGCTTTAAACCCAGTCTAAACCAGGACTAACCCAGGACTAAACCAGCTTTAAACCCAGTCTAAACCAGGACTAAACCAGGACTAAACCAGCTTTAAACCCAGTCTAAACCAGGACTAAACCAGCTTTAAACCCAGTCTAAACCAGCACTAAACCAGCTTTAAACCCAGTCTAAACCAGGACTAAACCAGGACTAAACCAGCTTGAAACCCAGTCTAAACCAGGACTAAACCAAGACTAAACCAGCTTTAAACCCAGTCTAAACCAGGACTAACCCAGGACTAAACCAGCTTTAAACTCAGTCTAACCCAGGACTAAACCAGCTTTAAACCCAGTCTAAACCAGGACTAAACCAGGACTAAACCAGCTTTAAACTCAGTCTAAACCAGGACTAAACCAGCTTGAAACCCAGTCTAAACCAGGACTAAACCAGCTTTAAACTCACTCTAAACCAGGACTAAACCAGCTTTAAACTCAGTCTAAACCAGGACTAAACCAGCTTTAAACTCACTCTAAACCAGGACTAAACCAGGACTAAACCAGCTTTAAACCCAGTCTAAACCAGGACTAAACCAGGACTAAACCAGCTTTAAATTGAGTCTAAACCAGGACTAAACCAGCTTTAAACTCAGTCTAAACCAGGACTAAACCAGGACTAAACCAGCTTTAAACTCAGTCTAAACCAGGACTTAACTAGGACTAAACCAGCTTTAAACCCAGTCTAAACCAGGACTAAATTAGGACTAAACCAGCTTTAAACCCAGTCTAAACCAGGACTAAACCAGCTTTAAACCAGCTTTAAACTCAGTCTAAACCAGGACTAAACCAGCTTGAAACCCAGTCTAAACCAGGACTAAACCAGCTTGAAACCCAGTCTAAACCAGGACTAAACCAGGACTAAACCAGCTTGAAACCCAGTCTAAACCAGGACTAAACCAGGACTAAACCAGCTTGAAACTCAGTCTAAACCAGGACTAAACCAGCTTGAAACCCAGTCTAAACCAGGACTAAACCAGGACTAAACCAGCTTGAAACCCAGTCTAAACCAGGACTAAACCAGCTTTAAACCCAGTCTAAACTAGGACTAAACCAGCTTTAAACTCAGTCTAAACCAGGACTAAACCAGCTTGAAACCCAGTCTAAACCAGGACTAAACCAGGACTGAACCAGCTTGAAACCCAGTCTAAACCAGGACTAAACCAGGACTAAACCAGCTTTAAACCCAGTCTAAACCAGGACTAAACCAGGACTAAACCAGCTTGAAACCCAGTCTAAACCAGGACTAAACCAGGATTAAACCAGCTTTAAACCCAGTCTAAACCAGGACTAAACCAGGACTAAACCAGCTTTAAACCCAGTCTAAACCAGGACTAAACCAGCTTTAAACTCAGTCTAAACCAGGACTAAACCAGCTTTAAACCCAATCTAAACCAGGACTAAACCAGGAATAAACCAGCTTTAAACTCAGTCTAACCCAGGACTAAACCAGCTTGAAACCCAGTCTAAACCAGGACTAAACCAGGACTAAACCAGCTTTAAACCCAGTCTAAACCAGGACTAAACCAGCTTTAAACCCAGTCTAAACCAGGACTAAACCAGCTTTAAACTCAGTCTAAACCAGGACTAAACCAGCTTGAAACCCAGTCTAAACCAGGACTAAACCAGGACTAAACCAGCTTTAAACCCAGTCTAAACCAGGACTAAACCAGGACTAAACCAGCTTGAAACCCAGTCTAAACCAGGACTAAACCAGGACTAAACCAGGACTAAACCAGCTTGAAACTCAGTCTAAACCAGGACTAAACCAGCTTTAAACCCAGTCTAAACTAGGACTAAACCAGCTTTAAACTCAGTCTAAACCAGGACTAAACCAGCTTGAAACCCAGTCTAAACCAGGACTAAACCAGGACTAAACCAGCTTTAAACCCAGTCTAAACCAGGACTAAACCAGCTTTAAACCCAGTCTAAACCAGGACTAAACCAGGACTAAACCAGCTTTAAACTCAGTCTAAACCAGGACTAAACCAGCTTGAAACCCAGTCTAAACCAGGACTAAACCAGCTTTAAACTCAGTCTAAACCAGGACTAAACCAGGTCTAAACCAGGACTTATCCAAGACTAAACCAGGGCTAAGCAGTCTGAACATCAAATCAGGAATAAAACTGTCTCTAAATTAAACTAAATCAGGACATAAATTGCAGAAGACTCCCAAGTACTGCCATAATAAGCCAGTGTACCACCCCCACTGCTCAGGGTTAACACATCTGCATCACTATTGAAAATATTTCTAGTCTCTCATTGTTTTGATAGGCATTCGGTAAATAAGCCACACAGGATCACTGGACTTTAGAAACGCTTACATTTACTTCACAATCTAAAAGGAGAAACACAGACTGAATGTGAGAGTGAATGGTTATCTGTCAATGTGAGTCTCTAAGTGTCAGCCCTGCCCTGCACTGTACTGGTCACTGTTCCAGGATGTACGCTGCCCAAAACCCACAGTTACTGGGACAGGCTTCAGCAACACAAGACGCCAGAAATAACCAGAAGAGTATGGAATGACACAAAATGATTCCAATTATTTTGTACAACTGGACGAAATCTTTTAAGTTTTCTTATCCTAACAGTGTGGTCTGGCATCGGCCTCTCTTGTGTCCTTATACATCTTTACTACCTGCTATAAATCTATTTTTCAGTGAGTTGCAGGGAGCTGGAGCCTGTCCCAGCTGCTTTGGGTATGAGGCGGGAAACATTCGCAAAGATTGTTACACTCAGAGACAACTCCAGGCTGTAAATGCATATACAGAAGATATCGAAATAGACATGGACAGCCAAACCCTGCAGCAAAATAAAAATCTCTTCTTTTCCCTGTAGAACTTGTTTGTGTGTGTGTTGTGTGTGAACCGCTGACGTATGCAGTCACTAAGTAACGACCTTCTCCATAAACAGTGACTCAGAGCAGCGGCATAAAAATGTAAAAACGGCTCAAGAGGAAGAGAAGAGGAGCGGTGTGCAAAACTGCAAATCTGATTTACTGTAACACTGTATGTTTTAATCCTGGGAGAAAGAAGCCCGTGCCAAAAAGCAGAGATTGAACTGGTCCAGTGCCACAACAATGTACTCAGCTCACAGTACTATTTTATCTTATCTTTAAGTCTCGAGAGTAACTCAAGCCCCAGCTCTGGTCTCTACCTCTGACCGCTGCCAAAGCTTGAAAAATAAAACTGCTGGAAAATACGGCAGAGACAGAAAGGAAGAACCAAGGGGCGGGGCTGAGCGAGAGGGCGGGGCCTAGAGCTGTGATTGACAGCTGTCAGAGCTGGACGTCCCCAACAAGAGAGGACTGGGACAAGAGCGCTACCTGAAGAGGTCGGCCTGCAGATGGCGCCATGACCTGGTTCAGCTGACAAGATACATGCAGCAGCCCATAATTTATAATGTCCCATACTGTAATACCTGACAATAATGTAATAACTTGTCAATAATGTCATTTTGCCTAGCATAAAAAACATCATTTGAAATTGTGATAACTGCACCATATAATGTAATAATGCATTAATAGGACTGCATTTCCTGTAAATAAGATGTTATCTTTTTGTATTTATTTAATTTTTGTATTTATTTATTTTTTTGCTCAGAAATAGGTTTAGTGAATGGCATAGTTAATAATGATTGTAAGAGCCAGTTTGAGACTTTTTTCTTGTACAAATTGTTTTATTCAGAATATTATTAATTTGCGTAGGTATGTCAGTGAAGACTCCTAACCAAAGGGGAAAAAAAAAAAAAAAAAAAAAAATTCAGAGTTTTATATTTATTTAAATATATTTCATATTTTGCCTATTATCGTTTTATGTTTTGTCAGTGTCTCTCTTGGATGTTGCATAGTCAATGTTATTGGCTCAAAAGTGGTATTACATTATTGTTATTGTTAATTTACGTTAAAGTTATTACTTTATTGGCTTTATTGTATTTAAAATTGCAAAATGAAGATATTATCGGCAGATATTACATTACTGGCCATTATTATGTTATCGGTTGTCACAGTAACATCATGTGACACTTCTGAGGAAAACCGCAGAAAGTCAGCGGCCGAAACATGTCAAGGTAAAACACAATAACACTGTTATATCAATGAGAAGATCCTTAATGTTAATGGGAAGTAGCCACCGTTCAACCATAGGAGCAAAGCAATAAGTTACTCTTTAAACATCATGCTAACTCTTAACGCCCATAAAGCTTCTAATAAAACCTGTTTTTATCCATAACCAGAACTATTGCTAGCTCTCTGTTGCTTTCTAACTGCTATTATCATGTCCACAAGCTGCACCTAATTTAAATCTGAGCACGTATGCAGCATTATCAAAGGCTTTATTCAACATATGATTGAGATGAGATTACTCCGATAATCCAGATTAAACCATCAACATAATTAAAATGTCACAATGCACAGCTAGAAGTCATCATTAACTTGTCTGCATCAGTGATTAGAATAAAAAATGCGCGCAACAATGGCATCTCCCTTTATTTTAAACACAAGCGGCTTCATAAAGGCGGAAAAACAAGGACCAAAAGGCCAGTAAATGCCAGACAGTTCATTTCCATAAATATGAAGTTTACGAGGGACGGACCCACAGAACAAATGCCAAACGCACCCGAAGCTGTTATCAAAAGAGAGCCCCGGGTCAAAGCATCAGCGCCACAAATTCATGCCATTTTACTTTTTTTGTTGTTCAGAGAAATAAAATACAGGATTTTTCCACACTTGTATTACTTTGGTATAATTTGGAGAACAACTTTCCAGCCTCACGGAGTCTTGAGTCTGAGCAGATAGCATTCTGAGGTACAAAAGAATAAAAAAAAAAAAAACATTGGCTACACAAACAAAAAAAAAATTGTATCTTCAAAGCATAATACTGGGGAGGGCTGAAAGGATTTCTTTGCACCACAGAGACTGGGTTTCTGGGATTTGAGACCAAAAAGAAGTCTAATAAAGAAAAATATAACACAGAATAGTGAAGTTTTATTTCATTTTAAGCCATGTTCTTTGAAAATTTCAAATTCATAATACTACACAGTCATCCTTTGTCTTTTCCTTTCAGCTGTTCCCTTTCTGATCAGGTCATAACATCAAATCATCTGCCTCCTTCTAACCCCATCTTCTACATCTTCTTCTCTCATCACAGCTAACGTTATGTCCTCTTTCTCTACATCCATAACTATCCTTTTTGGTCTTCCTCGAGGCCTCCTGCGTCCAGCTCTAACCTCAGGACTCATATATCCACACTGAACAAAAATTTAAATGCAACAATTTTGTTTATCTCTCCCATTTTTCATCAGCTGAACTCAAGGATCTAAGACTTTCTACGTACACAAAAGCTTGTTTCTCTCAAAGATTGTTCACAAATCTGTAGAAATCTGTGTCAGCGGGCACCTTCCCCTTTGCTGAGTGTGGTATATCAAGATGCTGATCAGACAGCATGAATATTGCACAGGTTTATCTTAGGTTGTCCACAATAAAAGGCCGCTCTAAAATGTGCAGTTTTATCACAGCACAATGCCACAGATGTAAGTTCTGAGGGAGCGTACAGTTGGCTGCTGACTGCAGAAATGTCCACCAGAGCTGTGGCCCGTGACTTGAATGTTCATTTCTCTACCATAAGCAATCTCCAAAGGTGTTTCAGAGAATTTGGCAGTTCATCCAACTGCAGACCACATGTAATCTGAGTTCAGCTGATGAAAAATGGGAGAAAAAACAAAAGTGTTGCATTTTTGTTCAGTGTTCACTGTTTAAAAGTTGCATGCTCTAATAGACTTTTAGCACAGCAGGATATAGATAATAATACTAATAATAATAGTAATAGTGGTAGCAGTAATAATAGTTGTTGTTGTTGTCATCATGATTAACGTGATTAAAATATAAGCACAATAATGGCATCTCTCTTTATTTTAAACATGAGCAGCTCCTTAAAGAAGGAAAAACAAAGACCAAAAGGCCACACAGTTCATTTATCCTGTATTATATATACAAAGTTGTTTTGTATGTTCTCCATTATATTATTAAAAATACATCCCATGATGCTTTAGACTGTGTAAAACAAATCAATGAATCCAATTAAAGAAAATAACTAAATCCAAAGAGGTTCACACTGATTGAGTTCTACAAAATGTTGCTCCCAATAATTTCAGAAAATGGTGCGAAAAGCTTCCAAAAGACTCAGATCAACGTTCAGGCACAGTCTGTACCAAAACTGACTGATTAAGGAGTCTGAATAACATGAGGGAGAGGGAGAGTATTGGTAGTTTTGTTGAAAAAAACAAAACAAAACAAAAAACCAACAACAACATAAAAGTATCCTGTATTCAGAGCACAGGTGGAAGTACATGTACTTGTGAAATTATAGGACTGTACAAAGTGTCAGGTTTAAAGAAAATGGGTTTAGAGCAGGACATTCCTTGGTGTTTTGGTAAAAGTATCTTTCAAAGTTTTAAAGTTGTAGAGTAAAAAGTTATTAAATGTGGTTTTCTCAGATTGGGGACAAAAAATAATACTCTGTTGGTGCTGGATCACAGAAGACAGAGGTGAGACGAGAGGTTCATTTGTGTGAACACCATTATCACTGTCACTGTGATGATAATAATAACATGTACTGTCTGAGTACATTTTCAAAAACACACATTTACTTCTACTTACAGTATATATAGTTCATTTTTTTCTCTCAAGTAAATGTTTAAAAATCTCTAATAAGCAGTAAGTTATATTTTTGAAGTGATTAGTAATAGGAGTATTAAATAAACCTGTTGTTGTAGTAATAAAAGTAATGATGATTGCAGTAGTATTAGAAGTGGCAGTAATTGTGGTAGTAGTAGTTGTATTAACAGTATCAGTAGTAGTAGTGGTGGTAATACCAGCAGTAGTAGAGGTAGTAGTAGTAATACTGGTAGTAGTAATAGTGGTAGTACCAGTAGTAATTCTGGTAGCAGTACTAGTAATAGATTTATTATTATTAGTAGTAGTAACAGTAGCATTTGTAGTGGTAGTGTAGTAGTAATGGTAGTGGTATTAGTCGTAATAACAGCAAGTTCTTTCTTCTAGAGTAAATTTTACCCTTTTTTTTTTTACTTTTACCCAAGTAACAATTATTCTTTCAACATGAGTAATAGTACTTTGAAGTAACAGTATTTTTACTTCAGTATTTCCTCCCCCTCTAGTTTCAGACCCGGTCCCCTGTTATTGCTTTTGGAACCAGAGGTGCAGTGATTTCCTAATCATCCATTAACTCTGTGTTATTTAGCTCTGGAGAAAGTCCGCTTTGTGCTCACAGCAGCAACAGCGAACTGGCCTCACTTTACATTCAGCTCTATGTGGCTCTGTGTGGCTCTGTGTGGTCCTATGTGGCTCTATGTGGCTCTGTGTGGTCCTATGTGGCTCTATGTGGCTCTGTGTGGTTCCTATGTGGCTCTATGTGGCTCTGTGTGGTCCTATGTGGCTCTATGTGGCTCTATGTGGCTCTGTGTGGCTCTATGTGGCTCTATGTGGCTCTATGTGGCTCTGTGTGGTCCTATGTGGCTCTGTGTGGTCCTATGTGGCTCTATGTGGCTCTGTGTGGTCCCATGTGGCTCTGTGTGGCTCTGTGTGGTCCTATGTGGCTCTGTGTGGCTCTGTGTGGTCCTATGTGGCTCTGTGTGGCTCTATGTGGCTCTATGTGGTCCTATGTGGCTCTATGTGGCTCTATGTGGCTCTATGTGGCTCTGTGTGGTCCTATGTGGCTCTATGTGGCTCTGTGTGGTCCTATGTGGCTCTATGTGGCTCTGTGTGGTCCTATGTGGCTCTATGTGGCTCTGTGTGGTCCTATGTGGCTCTATGTGGCTCTGTGTGGTCCTATGTGGCTCTGTGTGATCCTATGTGGCTCTATGTGGCTCTATGTGGTCCTATGTGGCTCTATGTGGTCCTATGTGGCTCTATGTGGTCCTATGTGGCTCTATGTGGCTCTGTGTGGTTCTATGTAGCTCTATGTGGCTCTGTGTGGTCCTATGTGGGTCTATGTGGCTTTGTGTGATCCTATGTGGCTCTATGTGGCTCTGTGTGGTCCTATGTGGCTCTATGTGGCTCTGTGTGGTCCTATGTGGCTCTATGTGGCTCTGTGTGGTCCTATGTGGCTCTATGTGGTCCTATGTGGCTCTGTGTGATCCTATGTGGCTCTATGTGGCTCTATGTGGTCCTATGTGGCTCTATGTGGTCCTATGTGGCTCTGTGTGGTCCTATGTGGCTCTGTGTGGCTCTGTGTGGTTCTATGTAGCTCTATGTGGCTCTGTGTGGTCCTATGTGGCTCTGTGTGATCCTATGTGGCTCTATGTGGCTCTATGTGGTCCTATGTGGCTCTATGTGGTCCTATGTGGCTCTATGTGGTCCTATGTGGCCCTGTGTGGCTCTGTGTGGTTCTATGTAGCTCTATGTGGCCCTATGTGGCTCTAGGTGGCTCTATGTGGTCCTATATGGCTCTATGTTGCTCTATGTGGCTCTATGTGGTCCTATGTAGCTCTATGTGGCTCTGTGTGATTCTTTGTGGCCCTAGGTGGCTCTATGCGGCTCTATGTGGCTCTATGTGGCTCTACGTGGTCCTATGTGGCTCTATGTGGCTCTATGTGGTCCTATGTGGCTTTGTGTGGTTCTATGTAGCTCTATGTGGTCCTATGTAGCTCTATGTGGCTCTGTGTGGTTCTATGTGGCTCTAGGTGGCTCTATGTGGCGCTAGGTGGCTCTATGTGGTCCTATGTGGCTCTATGTGTCCCTATGTGGCTCCATGTTGCTCTATGTGATCCTATGTGGCTCCATGTGGCTCTATGTGATCCTATGTGGCTCTATGTGGCCCTATGTGGCTCCATGTGGCTCTATGTGATCCTATGTGGCCCTATATGGCTCTATGTGGCCCCATGTGGCCCTATAAGCTGCTCCTGCTTCACTTCCATTAACCCCTCTTCATTAACCACAGCCTTCATTTCCCTGTTAGAGGCACCGTGGGCTCCTGCAGGATTTGTACAATATTTATGTGAATTATCAAACATTCATACTGTTAAATCAATAGACCCGGTCCCTGCTATTGCTTTTGGAAGTGCGTGGGTGAATATGCATTACACTTCTGCAGAAATCTCCATTGTGTGTTATTGTTAAGTCAACTCCTCACTGTGCATTGTCTGGTTGTAAAAGCGTCCCAAAAAAATCTGTCCATGTAATGCTATTATCTAAGTGACACTCAGGTGGGGAGAAAGTGCCACTGCATCATGCACAGTTTAAACCAAATTGAAACAACAATCTCTTTCTGAAGCGCACCATTACGCTCTCATATCAAGCATCGTTATGTGTGTGTGTGTGTGTGTGTTTGTGTGCGTATGTGTGTGTGTGGGCTGCATTTGGCAGGACCAAAAACACATTTTGCCCAAGGCCGGCACTTAACCATCTCTCCCTGACACACAACATGGAGGAAAAACATGGACTTTTATGAAAAAACAACATAACAACAAGCTCTGCACTGAAAGGCTGCTTGTTTGGAAAAATCAGCACAATTTCAATAATGGCCAGTGGTTTAAAATCACATGAGTGAAGCCCAAGGGTAAAATAATCTATACAGACTTTGTTTCTTGTCGTTGTAAATAATAAAAGGCTCATGCAAATCTATTTGTGCAAGGTTTGAAGTTTAAAATGAGTTTCTACAAGAGCCTTTAGCTAAACAGGCCATGTGATAAGGCTGAACATAATGAGGTTTGGCCAAAGGATTTTTTAAATATGTTACACAAAACAGCCAAGCTATGATTTGCTATTGCTCACTTTGTTCTTGAGCCTGGCCAGTCAGCTGGGTTTGTTTCTTAGCCATAGAGAGTTGTTTTGACTCGCTTAAAAACTAACAATCACAGCCGTATCTGCTGCACGTCTTACAAAAGTGGAAGATATCTTTTATCAATAATAACCAAGATGGCGCCAGTTTGTACAGAGTCATTTATAACTTCTCTGATTAATGGCGTTTAGGGCTTCACCCGTTGATTCTGCTGAAATCTGCGATGTCGTTCAGACTTTTCTTCGTCTTGCTGACTTTTTAACAATGTCCAACGTAGCGACCACATTCAAACAAAACAACTTTTTCTGCAAGTTTTTGTACAACTGGCTTTTGCTGCTGTCCCTGTTCAGAAATAAGTACAGAGTTGTTTATAACTCTACTAAAACTGGCATCAATTCTTTAAAAGCACCATGTTTGCTTGGATACAGATCAGTGGTGCTCTGCTTATGTCCTGCCCTTCATTTCTCTGATTGGTTACTCCACCTGTGATTGTTCCGCCCATGGTGTTGATGCCGGTGTACTCTTTGTGCCAGTACCAACCCTGGATAAATGGAAAGCCAAAGGCAGGCAAGGATAATTTGCTGTGGAAGAGAAAAGCCAATGGGAAAGAATAAGTTGTCAATTTTCCACAAGGAGAAATAAGCTTGCGGAATCCAAGACATGTGGCCTTGATATGTTTCTTTATAGACATCTATGGGAAAAAACGGGGCGATGGTGGCGCAGAGGGTTAAGCATTCGCCCAGCATTAGCCGGTTCGAATCCCATCTGAAGCACATATGTCTGTATGTATGAATGTGTCAGTGTGGCTGAGGGTCAGAGGGGCCGTTGGCGCAGAATGGCAGCCACGCTTCTGTCAGTCTGCCCCAGGGCAGCTGTGGCTACAGAAGTAGCTCACCACCACCAAGTGTGATTGAGGAGTGAATGAATAATGGACCAAATTGTAAGGTGCTTTGAGAAACTTGTTAAGATTGTAAAGCGCAATATAAATCCAATCCATTATTATAATTATTATTAAAGCTTTATTGTTGGGGATCTGCGTGGGATTGTCTGATTTTTAAGAGGGCTCTTGACTTTGGGAAAGGCTGTTGTACTCAATGATTAATTAATACTGCTGAACATCTGTTGCCATACTGCAGATGTATACACACATATACAGTACACAGCAAAACTACAAAAACAGGGAAGGAAAGCACGGTGGGAAGCAATCCAGCCACAGAGAATCACAAGCCAGTGTACTCTTTACCAGTCCCAAGCCCAGATAAATAAAAAGGGTTTAGTCAGGAGGGCCATCCGGTGTAAAATCTATGCCTAAATGGTGGCGCTGACACCAGGATGTAAGAAAATGTTGGTGTGTGTATCTTTAAACTGGAGGCAGGAGGTGTGGACAGACTAAAGCATGAGTTGTTTCCTGTGGCAGCCTCTCCTCCCTGTGTGATAGTCTCATTATACACAGTGGTTTGTGAATTTGTAGTCAGACCTCTGGTGTGCAGGTGCGTGAAGAAGCCATCGCCATAAACATCTGTGTAATGAGTGCTCCTACAAGTCTACAGCGCCGTCTCTGTGCTCTCACGGTTACAAAATGCCCACTCGCCGATCTGCCACCTCTCTGGATGAGCGAACAACAGCATCAGGCCAAATTGCTCTGGTTTATTGGTTATTGTTAGGACAACAGCACACTGTAGACACACAGCATTTTCTCCATGACTCTGCAGCTGTATGAGCAAAAAGTTAGTTACAAAACTACAGGAGCAAAAAGAACTCGTCCAGTAAGAAATTTTAGTTTGAAAATCTGTGTTACAGGGGCTATATTATGCTTTTATTTATATTTTTAAACAAATCTTGGACACCTCTAAAACAGCAACATGTTTTAAAACTTGTAGGCTGAAAAATTTTATTACTGGTGCCATAAAGAACCAAAAAAACAGAAAACCAGCAGAGGGCAGCAGAGTGCATAGCTGTGATGCTCTTTTGAACATAAACATAGAAAAAGAGCTTTTAACTTCTTTAAACTTTTTGTATGATGCCATTTTACTACAAAAATAAAAAAATATCTGTGAGGAATCAATGGAAACAGAGCTGTTTTTTGGATAAATGAATGAGAGCAGATTGGATGTAGAGGGCTTGTTCAATTGGTCAGTGCTTTGAGCGTTTTCAGGCCTCAGCAACTCAGCGCCAGAGACTACAGGATCACTTAAACAGGCATGAATAAAGCATAACACAACTCCGGGTATGTTTTGATGAGTGAACAACAATACAATATGTTAGAAAGCTCAGAAAAGTAAATTTTGCAGAATGCATCTCCTTAAAATATGATGATTTCAGTTTCCTTTTTTTTTTATAACAGATACAACAAAAACATGAAATACTGAAAATTCTTCTTTGAGACTCGAGGGTGGTGGTTTTTCTTTTTTTTTTTTTTTGTCCCTGAACACTTTGCTGTGGTACAGTTTGGAGCAGGTTAAAAATAGCACCATCAGAGTTTGGGGCTGGGTGAGACAAAAAAGGGATGAGTGAAGGAGGCAAGGAGGCAGGGAAGGAAGCATGGAGCTGGGGGAAAGGGTGATAGGAGTGTCAGGGGAGAAAAGCTGAGGAGATTTAAAGGTCTAAGTGTTCCCCAGGGAAGCCATGACTGACACAAGAAAAAAATGCTTCTTAGTTTCTCTCTCAATCCATCATTCACCTCAATTTACCCCCAAATCTGAACGTTACAGTGGGACAGGATGATGGGACATCAGTTATTATTGCTAAAAACCCAGTTGCTTTTTGTGCAGGAAATGGAGAGGGTTGTGTGTGGAAGGGCATCTGGTATTAAAGTGTATGAAAATAAATATGCAAATTACTGCACGCTTGGAGGCAGACGATTGGCTGTGGCGATCCCAGAAAACAGGAAAAAGCCAAAAGAAAAGTCAAAAAAATCCCTTGACCATGGTAATTATATGTCTTGTATTTACTATAATTGCTAATAAAGTAGGTTTGGATGTAAAACAACAACAGCTTTTACCATTTTACTTATTTGTTTACATGGGAGGGTCATTTTTGGTCATTTGGCAGAATACAGCAAGTTATAAACAAGACTTTACTGATAAACAACTGGATAAAACTGACCGTGACTCAATCAAAGGTTATTATTATACTGGATATGAAGCCATGTCAAAAATCTAGTCCCAGTAAAGAGAAGTTTAAACTGCAGAGCCCTGATGAGGATCAGAGGAACACATCACATTTATCACAGTTTCTCACAGTTTCTCACACACAGTAACGCTCCTGCATAGTGCTATGTTTATAATGAAGTGGTAAAAGATCATTGAAACTCATGGTAAAAGCTCATTATCACATATGAAGTATTACACACAATTGTAATACTTACATAACTCTGCTGCAACTATGTAACTTTCTTCATTGCTGGCTTCACCACTGACTAAAAGAAGAACTTACATGGTTATTTTCTTTTTATATACTGCAAACAAGTCAGCGTCCTACATTAGGCAGGTTTTTTAAAAGATCTTTTCTAAAAATGGATACACTGAACTACCATTTTTTCAGTTAGCTTAGTATATTTGCCTTTTTAGCCCTAAACCTGGTATCACATCTCTTACTCCTTGCTATAAAAACTGAAAAACTATGTCTTTCCATCATAAAAAGCCCTGTTTTCCTTTTGCAGCCTGTTACACATCAGAATTAAAAAGCAGTATACTCGGCTCTCTCGTTTAGCAGCACTGAAAGGCAAATTGACTCACAAAGACATGCACTCACATACAGGAATCCATAAACACAGTGGCCACCAGCAGCTAAAAAGACCAGTAAAATTATGAGTGCACCAAAATTACTGCAATCAGCCAGCAATTATGATAAATAAAAAGGAATGATTATAATCTTCGAGGCTAAAAGCTTCTTTATTTCTTTTACTGAGGCACTTCAGAGCAGAGCGAGGGGAACAAAAAGGTGTGGAAATAAGGAGAGAAAGAAAAACACACTGAGCGGTTACAGTAAAAATGCACACAAGCTCATTTAGTTTATGTTGTCTCTATAATGTGGCCCCCTGCAGTGAGGAACTATACAATAAAGAGAGGTTTAAACTGCAGCCTCCCACACAAATGAAGCAGGCTTGGACAATGTTTAAAACCTTAAAGGCGAACCATGCAACTTTGATAGTTTATTTGCTGTTTTTGTTGCATTAGTGGAGTGAGGCAATATTCTCAAAACTTAAGAGTCCGGTTGACTCCTGAGTGACCCTCGCTCAGCTGGACCCTTGTCTCCTCCTCCTCTGTACTAACATTTAGGTATGAAGAGCCTTTCAGAAACCAAGCCATTGCTGACTTGTTATGGCTAACTGGAATGTGTTGCTTTCTGGCAAGCCCTGAGACTTCAGGGACGCCAAGTCGGTGCTACCATTCTTTCAAGGTTTTTTGCCAAAATACGCCAGGGGGATGTCCAGGGAGCTTAAATCGCCCTGCAACAAGGCATTAAGCCATTCCACTGACTGAAGCTGTTTACTTTAGGTAAAAAGTTGCATAGTTTTCCTTTAATTTACTCAACTTGTGAATTCTTTCAGAGATAGGTCCTAGTTCCTGCTCCTTACTCCTGTTATTTAACCTTTGCAAGCTACATCATGAGGTCAACATTCAGAATATATAGGATGTTCCTTGTGGATTAAGGAAAGGAGCTTCAGTTTTGTTTGGACAATCCAATCAGCCAACAGCAGAAACAATAGGGAAAGTTATGTCGATCCACAGTTGTTTGAAAAAACACTACAACCCCAATAATTCAGATTACAACAAGACTGACTTATCCCTCAACAAATTATAAGTTTAATGAAGCTTAGGAAGAGCTCAGGTGCATAGCAAGTGCAGTGCATTTTGGGATTTCACTGAGAACCTTTCAGTAAGAAGTCCCTCCGATAAAGGAGTTTTGAAAGGAAGCATTTTAGCTCCTTTCTTCTGTAAAGTGCAATCTAATAATTCTCAAGTCATTGGAAACTTATGATTTTGTACAGCTTCACCATCCAAGCCACACACACTTCATCTTTATACAATATTAGGAATTAGACTGATATTGAGTCAGTATTTAACCAATGGCTCTGGTTTATCAAATTCTTCTGGCATAATTTAACAGACCAACCAATCAACACTGCACTAAAGCCACTTCAGTGTAGAAAAACAGTTATTGATTTTACAGGATTAAGTCAAAATTGCCAACAACCTATTTCACTTTGCTAGGGAGAATTTCAACAGTACTTTTTTTTATGTACCAGTGTAGACCTTTTTGTGAAGTCACCAGTGCATGCTTCTGTTATTTTCATTTCAGATGCTTGTCCCGTAGTCAAAAGAGAGAGTTCTTCTGCTATTAAAGACTCAATAACATTGAAAAACGCAAATTGAAGACCAACAGCAACTTCTACACTTGTGTGTACGCTGCTGTTTGTGCAAGAAGCCTGTAAAGTAACAGAAGTCACCTCAACACTTCGAGTTTTTGATAGCCTTTACATTCAGTATACTCACTTTCTCACCAAGTCAAAGTGGACAGTAGTGTGCTAATAAAGTCATCCTGCATACTCCCAAGTGCTTGTTGAATTTTAAATCAGGTCTTGAGGTAAGTCCTGGGGTAAAAATGCCTCACAGATAAGGACAAATTAAGATGGATCCCTCAGGCCAACTCTACTCTCACAAATACAGATGCACCATGAGGCAAGAAAGTGCAAAGCAAGACAAGATGCATTCCTGTCGGGACATCTGCAGCCCCGTAAACTCGACGCCTCAACACCCCTGCATGCTGTGGACCTGTCTGTCAAAGAGATGTTCCCGTCATATGTGCTGACCTGCAACCTTTGGCAGCTCCTTGTCAAGTTTGTGGTGAAAGATTGTCTATAACATAAGAGTCAAGTCCAGACATGGGACCAACGATGTGAGAAAAGATGAAGAAATGTGTTGAAGAAATGTGTTGTAGAAACCTCCAAACTGTCAGATAAACCGGAGATCAGCGCTTTACTTCTTCTGACTTCTGACGGTCACGAAGGCTGGATGTACACGGGTAAAAATATTAAAGGTTAGAAGGAAAAGAAAAGCTTGATTTAAAGAGGCCATGTTATGTGTTTTTAGGCTTTTTGGAATAGTTTTTGGACATCCTTGCATTAATATTTCATGTTGTATAACTTAAAATAATGTATATGTATGGAAAAGGTCTTCTTTTAGGAAGCAGAGAAGGCTAGGTTTAGGTGTCTCTCCCCCTCTGCTGGCAACAGTGGGGACTGCACAGGGCATAAAATGGCTAATTAGCATGGCGATTAGCAACATGAGACTAACAGATAGATAAATGAGGTGACAGCTTCACAGTCGGCTTTAGAAACACACAGGAGAACTTTAGTTTCACAAGTCACAAGACTCGGCCTCAGCAAACAGGATTACTCATATAAGCATGAATAAAACAAGTACTACTCCAGGTATGTTTTTGAGGTGGCAACAACATTATAACATGGTAGTTGATTTAGCATATTAGACATTTAAATTATATTTTTGTCTTTTATTAGAGCAGCATTTCCCAAACAGGAGTCCAGGGCCCAAATGCTGCCCATTGTATACTTTAATCGGGTAACTTAAGAGTATCTGAAAATTATTTCTGGGTGAGTGTTTAGAGCTCTCTGCAGGGAGGTTGTGGGTTTGATCCTCGAGCTGGACAATACACAACATCTCCTAGTGGAGTCTGCATGTCTTCTCTGTAAAGTTACTGCATTTAAATATGCAGACATGTTGGTCTAACATAATAGTCCATAAGAAGATTTTTTTTATTGTTTTTGGTTTTTACTCATTTTATTATAATTACAGTATATTAACAAGTTCACAGCTTTTCCAACAATACGCTGGCACTTCTTTGAAATATTGTTTTCACCACCGCTATGTTTATTATCAAGCACTCTGTAATTATCATTAAGCAGAAGTGACACCTTCACAGAAAGAAGAGAGGTGCAACAAAAACAATCATTTAATATGACATTTTCACACTGAACTGAGATCTGGTTCTGTTGGAGTTTTACACAACTCTGAGGATTATAGTTTGAATTTTGATTTTTAAGAAGAAACCAAACACATTTTCAGATCTTTTAACACAATGGAAGAGTGAAAGGGGGCATAAGGTTAGTCGGTGTGAGAGAAGAGGATGCAGCAGATTGGGCTAAATGGAGACAGAAAGAGAGAGAGAGAAGCCAAAAAAAAAAAAAAAAACTCTGAAATTCACTCAGAAAAATTGTTATCACTGCCAGTAAAACACAAGGCATCACTCTCAACAGTCTGCAGGACAAGAACAAAGCAGAGAAAATTTTATCAGATCCAAAACATCCGCTTTTTAATGTATTTGATCTGCTCCCGTCAGGGCGTAGATATTGATACCCAGGCAATAATTTTTCCCACATGTAACCTGTTTAATGAATCCATTTTTAAGTCTAAATCTTTTAAGTTTTTTTGATAATTAAAAATGTATTCTCTATCAAGCTTAAGTTTTTTATAGCATAAAATGTATGGAAGGTGATCTTTGAACTAGTTTTTCTACTTGATTTTATGTTGGATGTTGAATACACTGTATGTAATGTGCTTACTGTGGAATGTTTTGTCTTATATGTTTAATGATTTTACTCACTGCAAACCAATTTCCTCATGGGAACAATAAACTACCTAGAAAGGAAGAACAAAAATGGACTTCCTTTGAATGTGATTGGACAGACATACAATCAGAAAATAGGAAGGAGTAATAATATACACCGACTGCCTCTGGACTGAGATATACAACCAACAGAAAGAAACAAAACACTGATAAACACTAATGTCGGTGGAAATAGGTTTGAATGGGAATCCAGAGCCATTTTCATTTCAATGTAAAAGTCAAAGGCTGCGCAGGCTAACACAACAAACTACCCTGGCTCTGACCATCCTCATCATTTTAGAGAAAATACTTTGGATGATGTTAATGGCAAACGTCCTGATTTAGCCCTGGATAAAACTCACTAATGGAGGCCGTCCACTCGGAGCTGATTTAAGACTAATTGTACAAAAGGAAGAGAGCGATCTTCATTTGTCTTTATAATGTCTGGAGAGCGATCTGAAAACAGAAGTGGACGAGGAGACGAAGAGGAGGAGGAGGACAATCAGAAATTAGGATTAAAGGACGACTGGGCTGATGAAGTGCCGGAGTGGAAGAATCGTAACAGATTTCAGAGCACTCGCCGGAATAATGAGGCTTTTGAGAGCGATATAACTCAGAGGTTTGAGTTACGGCGGGAATGAGGAACTTTATAAAGAAGTCAGAGGGAAAACAAAACAGCGTGGGATAATGTGGAAATGTGGAAAAGGAGAGAAGACAAATGGGAGTAATTTTTTCATTTTTGCAGTTTTTAGAAGCTGTCATCACAAATAAAAATGTGTGTGTTCCCTGTTTAGTGCTTCAGAGCTGAATGTTAAAAACAAAATGTAACTTTGATAATTTGATACGGTTGAAGTGAGGAAAATTAGCCTGACTTTGTGTAAGAGAAACAACTTACTGACCTGCAAAACAGAGACGGGTACCAGGTTAGCCACTGGGGGTAATCCTGAGGCATCCCAATAACATTTGAAATAGTGCAACAAACATGAATCAATCAAATATGAGCTGAAAACTGTGTTACAAAACTTGTTTTAACACTAATCTTAAGAAACACTGGGATTGGCCCTGTCACTCACTTATGTGGATCAGTCTGTTAGCCTGTCAACATTAAATTAGTTTTGACTTTAACTTTAAAAATGCTTCATATTTTCTATATCTGCTGCAGCCACAAGCAGGTATCCATTTAAATAAAATAATGTTGATGTGGCACGTTTCATAAAGTTTATTCTTAGAAAGAGTCACATAAAAGATTGTTCCTGTGATCATCAAAGAAAGCTATTTTTGATTTTGAAGTCAGTGAGCCTCGAGTTTACTCTGCACTGCTCTGTCTGCACAGTTTTACTACATTTTCACCAACACTGAGCATATGTTTAACAATAAAAAGTTAATATTGTAAGTGTAAAATAGATGGAACGGGTCGCAGATATTGTTTGTCCAAGGAGCGTGGCAGTAGCTCAGGCAGTAGAGCCGTTTGTGCACTACCTAAAAAGTTGATGGTTCAAACCCTGCTCCTACCGTTGCATACTGCCGTTTTGTCCTTGGGCAAGACACTTCACCCACCTTGTCTTCAGTGTCTGCACATGCTGGTGTATGAATGTGTGAGTGTTTGTTAGTGTGAATGGGTGAATGGTTCCTTTGAGTGCCCATGGTAGTAGTATAGCTCTGTATAAATGTGACCATTTACCATTTGACCGCAGCGACTTCATGGCAATGCCCTATCTCGCAATGGTATAGATATAGTGTCAGTTCAAACTTGGACTTGAACCAGGAGTAGGGGTAAATGGTCTATCCATTAAACCACAATGATCATGTAACTACTGTAGCAAGTTCACTAAATTACTTACTAGGTTTGTTTTTTTAGGTCTATTACGTTTTGTGTTATTGTGCCAGCACAGTGTTTCCCAACCAGGGGTACAGGGGCCCCTAGGGGTACGTCACAATGGAAGAGGAGGTACATGGAGTTATTTAATCATTTAACTGGGACCTTTTCAGACAATATTTGGCTGTCAAAGACTGAAATGAACCTAAATCTGGACTAACCCAGGACTATGCTGAGGAAAAAAACAGGGATTAACAAAAAAATCAATACTAACGAAGGACAAAACAGTGACTAAACTTAGACTAAATTAGGTCTAAAAGCAGAGCTAAACCAGATCTAAAACTAGGACGAAGTCAAGTCTAAACCAGGTCAAACCAGGGCTAAACTAAGACTAAACCATAACTAAACCCAGTCTGACTAAACCAGGGTAAAACATGTCTAAAGCCAGAACTTAACCAGATCTAAAACTAGAACTACACCAGAAATAAACAAGGTCCGAACAGGTCAAACCAGGGCTAAACTAAGACTAAACCTGCACTAAACCAGGTCTCAATCAGGATTATGCTGGGTCCAAACCAGAACTAAGCCCAGTCTTGGGGGTACTCAAGATCAAAAAGGTTGGAAACCACTGTTCTAGCAGACAAACAAACCTAAACAGTCTCACTGGGCCTCAGTGCAAGTCCATGGCAAATCAAAGAAAATTGTGTCATATACAGTATTTTCAATGTGACTTCGAGCCTAAAACTCCAAAAATGACATCCGTCCCGGACCATACTGACTGAGTAATGGAAAATGCCTGTGTCGGAGTGCCCCGGTACCCCACTGACACACTTCCTCACCTGCTCCTGCTCCGTGTGTCACAGAGGCAGCTTTATTAAAAGAGATCTCTAAAGGCACACATCTTTTTCAGCTGTGACCTTTTGGAATAAATCATCTCTATCTGCACACATGTGACAGACATCTTCAGAAACACTTCTCATCTTTATCTGACAACAGAGATGCTCGTTCATATTCTGACAGCTCTGTGTGCGAGATTTAGTCCTCCGTCATGTTGCTCTCGCTCTCTCCCTGTACGTCTCCAGCCACTTAACAGATTAAAGACTGCACACATTTGCAACAAGCCCCTTTTTTTTCAAATAACACTAAGACTCGGGCAAAGGGAGGCAGCGAAAAAGAGGAAAGGAGGGGGACATGGCACTGCTCCCTAAATGATCCAAAGCAAATGAGTTTATCTGAGAGAGAAAGGCAGCCCCCGAAGCGGCCGAGATCAAACTGGGTCACACTCAAAGGCAGTCGGGGTAAAGCTAGACAAATAAATGGCAAGGGTGGCGGAAACAGTGCCATTATAAGAGACGAGAGCACAAAAGAGTGGTTCAAAAGCAACCTGCCGGAGTCATTCACACGTAGCTATAAGGAGGTTAACACTATCTTTAAATGGTCGAATAACATTAATTAGAGAAACAGAGAGAGCGCATGTGGCAGAGCAAAGGTGTGGCGAAGAAATGCTTTTGAACACCAGTGATCTAAAAAAGAAAATCTGTTGTGTGGTTTGTTTGTGGACTGGATGCAGTGGTGGACATTGGCATTTCTAGATTTATGTCTTCTGTTCTTTTTCCCTGAACAATGACATTCTTTCTTTGCTGTCCACACTGAATGCTACATAAAATCTAAGGACAATAATAATTTAGCAAATAGGCAAGAAAGGCATATTTGCTAAAGGCCTTAGAAGAAGTATGCAAAATACAATACAAATAAAATATAAACTCTGCATATGTGAACAGTGAATGAAGGATTTACAACAGTGTTTCCCAACCTTTGTCATTTTGTGTATCCCCAGGACCTGATTTAGTCCTGATTAGGACCCCACTTAGTCCTGGTTTGGATCCAACTTGGTCCTGGTTTTGTCCTGGTTTAGTCTTAATTTAATCTTGGTTTGACCTGGTTTAGACTTGGTTTAGACTTATTTTAGTTCAGGTTTAGACCATTTTTTCCTGGTTTAGTTCTCGTTTTAGATCTGGTTTAAGCCTGGTTTAGATCTGGTTTAGTCCCTGTTTCATCCTTCTTTAGTGTCCCATCCCTTGCCATAGTAATGGGTTAGTCTTAGTTTTAGGTTCATTTCACATACTCCTAGGGGTCCCCGTACCTCTGGTTGGGAAACACAGCCTTACAGACCAGACCCACCAGAACCACTGACCTAAATGTACTCTCTAAAGCAGCTGGGATGAACTCAGGCTCCCAAACAGGACAAACGCTAAACAAAATGAATCAATCAACACATGAAAATAGTCAAATGATAGGTAGTCCATCCCAAGAAAATAATGTTAAATTCTATGCATGTTTTTTATTCAAAGGATCAGACACAAAAAGTAGAAATGTCCTAAAACTCCACAAACTCCAGTGCTGCTCCTTCAGTGGCATTTACAGCTGTCTTTCTTCTCAAGCATCACTGTTTTTTCTTTATTTACAGGTAACTGGCTCATCCAGGTTCAGAGATTTACTGTAGGCTGTGACGAAAATGCGCTCCGACTGTTCGTTGAGGACTTGTAGAATCAGTGTTAAGATTTGAGAGCTGCCAAATTCCACTCTTTTCACTCTGTTATAATTTCACACCTGGGCATTGTCACTTGTGCAGAGAATTTTAAACTCAGATTTCTGTAAAGCAACTCACTTTGTCTTCATTTTAAGGCAGACTGTCTCACCTCCAGCAGCTCCAGCGCCGTGGGCCGTCTGCCAGAGAGATTTATGAAACTCCTCTAACCATTGCTTTTGATTTTTTTTCCACTCTGTCCCAGGGATGTTTTGTTTATTCTCAGGGGACAGCTCAGACAGGGTCAGCAGCAGCAGTTCTTATGAGATTATGAGTCCACCAAGACACACAGCACGGCGCTGGGCTTGGACGCATGGAAAATACTCACAAAAGAGTGGAGGAGAAAAAGGAGTTTGGAAACTTAAAACACATGATTAGGAAGTGCAGGTGGCGAGACCAGTTCAACCATGCATTTTCGACGATTCTTAAAAACAGAATGCAGTTTCTGCTCCAACAACCTTAAAATAGCCATGTTATGTTTTGAGCATGAAAGCAACAAACAAACAAACACACAGTACACATGCTGCCTGATGTACAAACATGTCATAGTTTTCAGTCCTGCAAAATTATTTATTCTTCTCATTAGGCCATACTCCCGTTGTGTCCTTGGGCAAGACAGTTCACCGGCCTTGCCTGGTGTATGAGTGTGATTGTGTGTTTGGTGCTGTTTGGCGGCTGTAGGCATAGAATGGCAGCCACACCTCTGTCTGTCTGTCCCAGTTAGCTGTGGCTACAGAAGTATCGCAGTGTGACTGAGGAGTGAATAATGCACCTAAAGTAAAACAATGTGGAGTCTTAGGAAAAGGTTGTGTAACTTGTACTCAGGAGGAAGAAGTACTCAAACCATGTACCAAGTACATGTATAGTACATTATTATTGTTACCTGCCTTCCTTTTACAATTTCAAAATCTTATTACTACTACTACTACTATTACTACAACTACTTCAACAACTACTACTACAAGAACAACTACTACAACTACAACAACAACAACTACTACTACTACAAGAACAACTACTACAACTACAACTACTAGTACTAGTACTACAAGAACAACTACTACTACTACAAGAACAACTACTACAACTACAACAACAACTACTACTACTACAAGAACAACAACTACTACTACAAGAATAACTACTACAACTACAACAACAACAACTACTACAAGAACAACTACTACAACTACAACAACAACTACTACTACTACAAGAACAACTACTACTACTACAAGAACAACTACTACAACTACAACAACAACAACAACTACAACAACAACTACTACTACTACTAATACTAGTACAACAACAACGACAATTACTACTACAACAGCAACTACTACTACAAGTGCAACTGCTACAACAACAACTACAACAACAACAAAACAACTTCAGAAAAAATAAACAGAGTGTCTTGTTTCCAAAACAAATATAAGTAGTAGTGTTTTTTATTCTGTTGGACACATTTCTATAATTCTTCTTTAATCAGTTTTTAATTGCATACACTTGCTAACACGCTAACGTTGTAGCTGGGAGTTTTAATGAAGGAATTTGATTAAGTTCTTCTCCTTTCAAATCTAATTCAACAATAAAACCTGAGCACCTGTCCTTGCTTTTATTTTTACCCTGAAATCCCAAGAGCACCTTCAATATATTTTTTATCTCTTCACCTTTAGACCCGACACTTAGCCTCTGTAAATGTATGTTAAGAGTGTCTTGATAATGAGTATCTCAGAAACACAGTACAATAGACACAAAAGCTGAGGATTTGCCAACGGTGCATTGATCCTCTGCTCTTTAGCCCTGGCAACAAAGAGATCCAACCCCAGAGTCAATTTAGTGTTTGGTGCCAGCTGGCTGAGCAGTACAGTGCAGGTTAAAATGCAGAGGTAATACCTGAATGGAAAATGCAAAAAAAAAAAAAAAAAAAAAAAAGGTGAAGCACTTGGTCGGGGAGCGCTCAATTTGGTCTGGGGGATTGGCTGGGTGAGTGGATAGCTATAACAAGCGCTCCCCGGCTTATTTCAGGCTTCTGGAAGATATTCAAGTGCCATTTTGCCCAGGTCCGGAGCCGAGGGAGTATTTTAATATTCAACCTACTTTCTACTGGGTTCACTAACACACACACACACACACACTTACACCACACGTCACTTCAAGCCACTTCAAACATACTTCACGCTGCAACTCGGAGTCCCAGCGGCCCAAATCGGGGTCATTTTGTCCTGACAGCCAATCATCTCGCCCCTCAGTGCGGGACGCCTTGTCACTGTTCGTCTGAGAGGAGGAGACCGACACCGAGAAAAGAGAGAGGCAATCACACACACACACGCTCAGCCTGTAATACTGAGATATTTGGAGATATTTGGACACCTGGCAACAGCAGCTGATGGTTTTTAGAGGCAGCGGTGGCGCTTAAGTAATGAGCTGAGGGAGAAGGAGAGGTCGACTGAGGTCACACGCTCACAGGAGAACAGGGCAGGGATCAAAGGTCAAACAGGCAGGCGGCATCATACGGAGACTTGAAATCAACAGATGAGAAATGTTTATGCATGTAGGTTTTTCACGCCACAAAACAGACAGCGTGGAAGGAAGTAAAAACAAAAACATTTGCTGTCATTTAAAGGTACTGTAAGCAACATGCACTTGTACTGGTTTGAAAACAGTACTGCAGTCTACATCAAAACAATGGTCTCTTTTCTGATTGGACGATTGGCAATGCAGTTTTAGAACCAAAACACAAAGAGTTACCAAAAACAACTTGGGCATTAAGTAAAATATAGTTTTAATTGTGAATAAAGCAGCTGTACCATTGTTAGTAGTAAAACTAATATTTGATTTAAACATGTTTACATCTTGGGACACATGTAGGTAACTTTTGTGAAATATATATATATAAAAAATACTGCTTATAGCACCTTTAAAGGACTTGATTCATAAAATTTTGTGTCGTGTATTATTTTTAACAACAGTGTATTAGTGCTGCAGTAAAGCTCAGTTCTTGACTTGTATACAGTAGCTCGACCGTGCTATACAATAAAGCCAAAAAAGGCAGAAAAAAATAAAAATAATTATAATTATAAAAACAAGCAAAAAAAGGATTAAAATAAATATAAATATAAACTATTGTATACATAAACTTTTTTTTGTAAAGTCAAATTAACGTGATATAGTAAAATGATTACAAAAACTAAAAATTAAAGGTGCAATGAGCAGCATTTTTTTTTACAAATATTTTATAAAAAATACCCACATGTGTGCCAAATTATGATGTACACATATTCTAATCAAATATTACTTTTACTCATAACAATGGCACAGCTGATTTATTCACAACTGATATGTTTTACATAATGGCCAAGTTGCTTCTGTTTACATTTTTTGTTTTGGTACTAAAACTGCATTGCCAATCGTGCGATAAGAAAAGAGATTGTTTTGATTTACCATGGTTCTGCTTAAAGAACCTCCAAAGCATGACCTTTAAAACCTTATTGCTGCAGCACTTGAAGATAAAATTACACATTATTTCTAATATGAACATTGGATTTTAAATTATAAACACCAAACATTTGAATTGAGTTGAGTGTAACAGGCTTTTCATGGTTTGCACAAAAAAATGCTTCAAGGTGAAGAGTGCACTCATTTTTGCAGAGAGAGACAGTTAGCAGACGAGAAATATGAAGACAGTGAGAGGGGGAGGACAAAACTGCCCCAAGATCATAATCATAACTAAATTTGAACCATGCCGCATTTGTATGGTTTATGGTCTATGTGTCCTACCACGTAAGCCTCAAGCAAGGAAGTTGTGGGTTTGATATCTGAGCTGACCATTAGAAAAGAGTCTGCATGTTTTCTCAGTGTTACTGTGGGTTTGCTGCAGCGTCCTCTCACCGGCCACAGACATTTGCAGGTGAATTGGTCTCAGGTCTCTGTAAGTCTCAGCTGTGTGCCTGCCTGGCTGCTGTTGTTGGTGTAACCTGCCTCATGCCTTAAGTAGCTGTGGTAGGCTCCAGCACAACCTTTCCCCAAGAGAAAAGGAGGTAAAAGAGGAATGAATAGACAGTTCTTAAGTTTTAATATCTGTGGCTCACCTGGTTGTGTGTGCACCACATACTGGAGTGCCCTGAGTTTAAATCCCAGCTCGGGCCACTTTGCTCCATATCTGTCCCCTGTCTGTTTACCTGATTTCATGTCAAAGTATTCTCTCAATCAAAAAAATATTAAAGCCATAAAATACATCCACAAATACAGCTATCACGTATGACTAATACAGTATCTTCGCACTATGGAGACTGTCACTGTGAGTGTGAACCTGTCTAATGCAGACGACAATTTTTCTAAGTCCTTTCAAATGAAAAACTGTGCATTAGTAAAAAGAAGCCCAAGTTCTAAAACTTTATTTGGAAAAAAAAAAATTCAGATGCATCATTCAAATTAATGGCATTTTCATGAACCTCCTCACATTGCACCAATTAAATATTTAGATGCCAAACACAAGGTGATTAAAAAGTCAAATTAAGGTTTTGCAAATGTTGTTTTCATACTTTTCTGTATAATTGGAGTTTTATTTTTCAGCCGACACAAGGCTACATCAGTCTTTAGTGTTGGGCTTTTATCTTGTAATGTAATCATTTAATTAAAACTGCAGCTGCTTTGGACGTTTTTACGCTAAATTAGGTCATAAACACACAGTTAGCTCTTTATGGGACACTAAACCAAAACATTAGCGCTTATTACAGCGGGACTTTTAGAGTTTGTGGTGCTTAAATAAAAACATCCACAAGAAATGCACGATTCGAATCACATGAGAGCGATTGCAGAGCCAGAGCCAAGAAAATTGAACACACTCATAAGAAAATACTGTTGTGAATATTTATAAGTATTTAAACACAACTGCGTCTGCACTGGTTACAACATTTCACTCTGCCACATAAAAACATTTGGCACAAAGGTACTTCTGGCTCCAACTGTGACACCAACAAACCCTCTGAAAGCCTCCCTCTAAATTGCCTTGGTCTACGTCCAACTATAGTCTTTATTTTTGCACAGAAGAAAATAGGAAGCTTTATTTTGGCAGTGCTGCTTTACCCCAGCATCATGCAAGGACACGAAAAGAGGAATGCAAATCTTGAATAGTTATGCAATCTGCCATCATTAATGAAAGTATAGGGTCTGTTTTGGGAACATAATTTTGGGTATTTATGTATCCACCAGTATCAGATCAGCTGTGTCGTTGGTGTATGCTGTGGTGAGGGCTTCTTGACTTTCCCCAAGCCAAAATGACAGAAATGGTAGACGATGCAACAGCAGGAGGTCAACCCAGCTCGCCTAGACAGTACCCTCGAGTGGCCAGTAGGGGGCAGAAGTTTACACAATGACTTCAGCAGGTCATAATCTGTTTCTTTATGGAAGCGATTGTATGGATTTTTGTTGTTATAGCTTTACTGTTCATGGAAGTCTTGTCTTGTCTTGACTGCCTTAATATTCTGCTAAATCAACTTTTTTTTTGTGCCTTTAACCATGTTATAATGTTGTTTCCACTTCAAAAACAGATCTGGAGTAGTATTTTGTTTCGTTCATGCATGTTTGAGTAATCCTGTTTGCTGAGCTCATCCCTTCTAAAGAGCTAAAAACGCTTGGTCTCATGGCTCTACGTAGACTCGTGAAACCAGGAAGTGCTCCTGTGCATTTCAAAGCCCATACACTATCAACGAACTCATTCTGATCATTTCAGCTCTGAAATTGCCGTCACTACGAAGCAGTCAGCTAATTTTTTATGTTATAAAATGTGAAATATTAGAGCAAAGGTGTTCAAAACTATTTCAAAAAGCATAATATGGGACCTTAAACATCTTATTTGCCTGGCATTAGCTTGGAAGATGTCTTTTCTTTTCTAATATCTTCACTAGCTACACAGATATTGTAACCACATTTCGATAAGCAGTTTCTCGACTGTTGTAGCTTGTTTGACAGATTTATGCTGATTACAGGACCACACTGTATTCTGCCTCAAAATCTGGGGCTCAGAAATTGATTAAAATAATGGTCTGCTCTCTCTTGTAATGACAAGAGAGTGCATCTAGTTCATCAGACCGTACACTATACAAGTTGGAGGGGCGTGTTACCATCTTGTGATTTTGACAGATTTTCCAAAACCTGAATGAGTTTGCAGCAGAATGTGTCTTGTTATTTGTGTTTCTTTGGTGGCTTGTCTTATTATTCATCATTATTATTATATTCATGCATTGTAGCTGCACTTGTGCAACAGACCTCTCCAGTCCCTCAGACCTCTGCAGTCCCTCAGACGTCTGCAGTCCCTCAGACCTCTGCAGTCCCTGACACCTCTGCAGTCCCTCAGACCTCTGCAGTCCCTGACACCTCTGCAGTCCCTCAGACCTCTGCAGTCCCTCAGACCTCAGCAGTCCCTCAGACCTCTGCAGTCCCTGACACCTCTGCAGTCCCTCAGACCTCAGCAGTCCCTCAGACCTCAGCAGTCCCTCAGACCTCAGCAGTCCCTCAGACCTCTCCAGTCCCTCAGACCTCAGCAGTCCCTCAGACCTCAGCAGTCCCTCAGACCTCTGCAGTCCCTCAGACCTCAGCAGTCCCTCAGACCTCTCCAGTCCCTCAGACCTCAGCAGTCCCTCAGACCTCTGCAGTCCCTCAGACCTCTCCAGTCCCTCAGACCTCAGCAGTCCCTCAGACCTCTGCAGTCCCTCAGACCTCAGCAGTCCCTCAGACCTCTCCAGTCCCTCAGACCTCTCCAGTCCCTCAGACCTCTGCAGTCCCTCAGACCTCTGCAGTCCCTCAGACCTCTGCAGTCCCTCAGACCTCTGCAGTCCCTGACACCTCTGCAGTCCCTCAGACCTCAGCAGTCCCTCAGACCTCAGCAGTCCCTCAGACCTCTCCAGTCCCTCAGACCTCAGCAGTCCCTCAGACCTCTGCAGTCCCTCAGACCTCTGCAGTCCCTGACACCTCTCCAGTCCCTCAGACCTCTGCAGTCCCTCAGACGTCTGCAGTCCCTCAGACCTCTGCAGTCCCTGACACCTCTGCAGTCCCTCAGACCTCTGCAGTCCCTGACACCTCTGCAGTCCCTCAGACCTCAGCAGTCCCTCAGACCTCAGCAGTCCCTCAGACCTCTGCAGTCCCTCAGACCTCTCCAGTCCCTCAGACCTCAGCAGTCCCTCAGACCTCAGCAGTCCCTCAGACCTCTGCAGTCCCTCAGACCTCAGCAGTCCCTCAGACCTCTGCAGTCCCTCAGACCTCTGCAGTCCCTGACACCTCTGCAGTGGGTACAGTTGGAGCTGGAAGTGCACTGACGGGCCACAGCTGTCACTCACAACACTAATCTGTTTGGACGGGGTATGAGTTCGTCAGTGTCACTTCCCGCTCGCTGCTCCGTCCTGTGAGTGAACAGCAGACTATGTCCTCTCTCTGTCCCGACTCCTGCTGTTAAAACGTGTGTGTTTTAGCTCCACTCGCCGTGACACTGCTGTGGCCCTCCCGGGATGCCGTATGCTTCCTGCCACACACTTGCCACAGCACATCACTCAGACAGGAAGCCACAGGGTCCAGCCTCAGCCTCCCTGTCCTTGGCACCCCATCGGTCAGCTGTCCCCTCCCAGGTGACAGCCGACAGACGACACACACAAACTCTATCTCCAAACGCACACACATGCCGATAATTCAGAGCACAAGGTGAGAGGACAGACAGCCAGATCCCAGAATAGTTCATAAAACCATGCACAGATACACAGACGGACAGACAGAGAGAACTGAGGTGAGCGAAAATGTATTTACAGCTGCCCAATGATGTCTTTCATGCTCCTGGGTCTATCAATAGAAATATAACCTGTCCTTAACCTCTGCTGTGGATCTGCTGTGGGCTCTGCTTCATCATTAACAACACTGAAGGGTATAAAATGTTACAGGGCAATACAATAAAATGCAATAACATGTCCAGTATGGTTCGAGTTCACACTGAGCCCTGTCAAATGAACTGAACTGACTGACGGAGCAGTAACAAACCTGTCCTGTAGGGGGCAGCATGGGAAGAAGAAACCCTGCACATCTGTTGGTCAAAAGTTTGCCTCTTGAACTGAATAATTCCTAATAATGTCATGACTTTTATAAATATTTAAATCTGCATTGTTTTGGCAGTGTTTTACATTTGTTAGTCAATGTAAGCAACATTTTTAAACACACTTATTTTACAGCATATCCACTCTTTTGTCATTTTACCTAATAGTCACGTTAGATGCACGTATGTTTTGTGTTTTTATTCCCTTCTAAACAGTGCTTTAGTCCATTTCCTCTTGCTAGTCCACATTGCGTACGTACTTTACCACAACCAGACCAGCAGGACTCCAGGGCTCAAAGTGCACCACACTGAATCCTCTGATTTCAAGTAGAGCAGGGTTCACTCAAAAGTTGATTTGATGACCTCAAAGCCCCGTTTGGGTTTCGGACAGCTAACAACTCATTAAGATAGGGCGGGGTGAGGCCATTAAGAGTTTTAAAAACAAACAGCAAAATTTTAAAATCAATTCTAAAAGAAACCTGAAGCCAATGGAGGGAATAAAGGACTGGGGTGATGTGCTGATGTCTGGATGTGTTGGTTAAAAACGAGCTGCGGCATTCTGCACCAGCTGGAGGCGGCACAGGGACGGCTGGGAGATGCCAACATAAAGTACATTACAATAATCTATTCTAGAGCTGATAAAGGCATGAATCGTTTTCTCAAGATCAGTGCAATTTAAAAATGGCTTGACTTTTGTTAAAAGACGCAGCTGGAAAAAGCTCGCTCTGACCATGCTGTCAATCTGTTTGTCAAATTTAAAACTGTTATCAAAAATGACACTGAGATTTTTAAATGTTGGCCTAAGCCTTGAAATCAGTACACCATGATTTAAGACCGCAGAATCACCAAATAAGTCATGTAAGTGAAGGAAGTTTTGTCCTAACAACAGATTGATGTCTGCATTACACTCAATCAACGATTCAATCGCATCACTTTTCCTCGGCCTCACCAGTAAATAAATCTGCAGATCATCTGCATAGCAGTGAAAGGCCAGGTTATGCTTGGCTATAATTAACCCGAGGGGCAGCATGTAAAGTGAAAACAAAATAGGGCTGAGAATGGAACCCTGGGGTACTCCACAAAACAAGGAAGCAGTAGAGGAAGACAGTTGACCTATCCGTACTGAAAAGCTCCTATTGGTCAGGTATGAGGTGAACCACTCCAGTGCAGACGTGATGGTTTAGCCGAGACAAGAGGACCGAATGGTCCACTGTATCAAAAGCCGCTGTTAGGTCCAGTAGCACTAGAACAACGGGACACTTAGCATCAACAGACAGGGCAATGTCATTGTGCACTTTTAACAGTGCTGTGCAGACTCTGTGCTGTGATCTGAACCCAGACTAGAATTTCTCTAAAAGGGAGTTATCTTCTAAAAATGAATGTATCTGTGAAAAACAATTTTTTCAAGAACTTTTGAAATAAAAGACAGATTAGAAATGGGTCTAAAATTAGAAAAAACTGAAGGATCAAGATGTGTTTTTTAAAGAAAAGGCCTAACTATGGCATGTTTAAAAGCATTTGGGACACATCCTGAACTGAGACACATATTAATTAGAACCAAGAGGGAAGGCCCAACAATGCTAAAAACCTTCTTTAGCAATTTAGTTGGAATAATGTCCAAAGGGCAGTTTGTTGCACTCATATGTTCGACTACATCAGTGAGGGATGAAAGAGAGACCAGTTCAAAATGGTCAAATATTGCAGAAAGTGTGGCAGTAACAGGCAGGTCTAAACTAGTACTGCAGCTGGTTCAATTAATATTGCAGATATATTTTAACTATTAAGTATTTTGTGGGCCAGGGACAAAAACATTAAGCCTTTCTTTTATTTGTTGCCTATTCTAATTGGTTGAACCACTATATTTCCACTAAAGTTGGACAGGAGGCTAATAAAAGCATAACACAAGACAGAATCGAGTCTGTTTGCTGCAGTTCATGTTGTTCCTTTGTTAAACTAGTTTTACTTTTTCTTTCTCTTCATTAATAGCGTTACTACCCACTAAAAAGGATGGTACCAATGGAAACAAGCAGAGATATCTTCATTTAGTCCAAACATCCAGAGAAAAATTGTACCTCTTTTGTTCAAAATGTTTTAAAAATATTGTCGTGCTTGGTATTTCTTACTCAAAGCAAGTACGGACGCCCTGGGAAGTGCACTTCACAAGTCCTTTGCTTTATTGTTATTACTACACAATGCAAAAATGTCTGTGAAGTGAGTACAATAAACTCAAGAATGTATTTGAAAAACTCTTGAGCTTATCTGTCCTAAAGCAAAAAAACTGTCCTACAACAACAAAGCTGATGCGAACATGGCCACTTTGCGAGAAATGCAGAGTAAATAGAAGTGTGTTTCATCTGCATCAAAGTTAAAGTCACTAAACCCTCTCTGTGGTATATGTGAGCGCAGCATATGTAGCCTAAGCCTGTTTGTCGTGTGGACACAGTGAAGGATGCCACCTACATCTCCTCGTGTGTCCCGCTGCAGACTTCAAAGATCTCATACTCACAGTACCACGGTCCTAACTGGATTTGGCCTGAACATGGATCTGGCTCTCTCGTCTCAGGCTCTCACTGTCACTCGTTGCTCTTGATGTAAGTAAGAGCAGATAAGAGTGACAGGAAGAGATGTGAGTGTGTGTGTGCGTGAGAGAGAAAGTATGTGTGTGTATTTGGAGATCTGTCCTTTATGGTTATGCTGATATTTTAACCACTCTTCGAGGATTTCCTTTGCGTTTTATGGTCTGTTTCCAGTGTTTGCTAGTACTGATTAGCACTTTTTCTTGTAATTTTTTGTCAAATGGCAAAAAGGTATAGGTTAAGATCATGGCTGGGTACAGATAAGTCACTATGTATGCGTATATGAGATCACTATAATGGATAATATAACATTTTTAGTTCTGAAAAAGGTTGAAAAATGTTTTTTGTAGTCATACATTTTACAGAAATTGGAAGCAGAGGTGCTGCGAGAGTTTTTTGGGGCCTTAGGCAAAAATTCACAGTGGCACTTTCTGCTGGACTGAGAGGTGGGGCCCCTTTATGGACTCTGCGCTGGCCTACCACTGCCTTTGCAAACTAATTACTGTCTGCTGTAGTGACTCAAAGTTGGTCAGGAGACACACTTCTGGCCTGGGGCACCAAGTGTTTTCCCATCTTGCCTATTGCCAAGCAGCGCCTCTGATTGGTAGAAATAAGAGGTGCACTGTGGCAGAGTGGTTAGTGCTTCTGCCTCTCACCAAAGAGGTTTTGGATTTGAGTCTGCACATCCTCGCTGTGTTACTGTCAGGCTCAGGCTTTCTCCCACTGTCCAAAAAGACATGAACATGTTTTAGGGTCTAAAGACAAGGAATGACCTGGGACTGTTTAGTTGTGTTTAGGTTTTATCGTGTAACTCATTGTTTGTAAAGCCTTTTGATATTGGGCTATGTAAATAAAACAAAATTAAATTGAATAGGCTCCAATCACCCACGACCCCTAACTGGAATAAGCGGTAGAAAATGAATGAATGAATGAATGTGAGAGTGAACGATTAGTCTCTGCGTCAGCCCTGTGAGTAACTGGTCATTGTCCAGGGCGGGCCCCACCTAAGGCCCATAGTTGCTTGGATTGCCTACAGTCACCCTTGACTTGAACCTATTTCTCTTTAAATATTTAAAGTATTTTTAGATATGCATTTTATATGTAGGACTGAACCGTTTAACTGCTTAAATCTACTCTATTCTATCAAATTTTTGCTTTCCCAACTAAAACATCCTTTTTAATCCTTACATTACATTCTTACAAACAGTATCTTGCATTATTTACTTATTTAATGTAAAAACTATTAAATACAAGTTTCTGAAAGATAGTTTTAATAAAGCACATTTGTGAGCTATGGAGTTGTCTCATTAGTCTCCTGCTGCAGGTGTTTCCTCATCTAACCTCGGCCTGTATTTTGTGAGTGTGTGTGTGTGTGCATGTGTGTGTGTGTGTGAAGCCCAGCCTGTATACTTTAGTATGTGTGAAGGCAGAGCTGTTGCGTGTCTGTGCTCAGATGTCTGTGTGCTTGTCTCAGAGTGATCCCTGTGGCCCAAACAACCAATGCTGAACTTTTTAACCTCAGACAATATCCTCCGTTGACTCAATGCCCCTGGGTTCCCCTACACACACACACACACGCACACACACACACACACACACTCCCACATTCATCGTGCACACTTCTTTTTCTGCCTCCTCTGCTCTCAGTGCCGCAGCAGCCATTTTCTCATTCTCTACAATTGTAACATGCCCATCCATCACCACACACCTCTGCTAAAGACGCCTCATCTCAAGTCTTTTTCTGAGGCTGCCTGACCCCATTTCCTCCCCGGATTCCCTCTGCTCTCGCTCCTCACCTCCTGTCTGTCTTTTCCACGGATCATTACAGTGTATTTATCTGTTTGTTCCTCTTCTTTTGCCAGAATTCATCAGCCGTTTTTTTTTTCTTTCTCTCAGCTCCACAGGGGAAATAAGGAAAAGTACAGAGGAACACCAGAAACTAAGCTGTACAACTGGAGGGTCATGTATATATATGTATGCCCACACATGCACACATAACAGCAGATAGTACATTATACAGCAGGTTCTTTAGAAAAAACATATGGTAAAGTACAAGTGGTTTTGTGTGTTTTTGGCAAAATCACAGCAATTGAAGCCAAGCCGTGAGCAAGACCAGATTGTAGGAGCTATAAGCCCAAGTCAAGATGAAGACTTGGTTCCCACTCATTGCAATAAAGTTGTAATGAGTTGTTTGTCCGAGTGTGTTACTGTTGCTGGCAGTATATAAATATTTTATTCAGATCAAGCTCGACTTCTAGACATTCACTGTGTGCTGCCGTTGTGTCCTTGGGTCTCGTCTCCAGTGTCTGTGGCAGTGGTGTATAAATGTGTCAGTGTTTGTTGGTGGACGGAGAGGCTGCTGGAACAAAATGGCAGCCATGTCTCCATTAGTCTGCCCCAGGGAAGCTTTGAGTGTTGAGAAAAGTGCTGTATAAGAATGATGCATTAGTAAACAGAAAAGTTGTATTTAACCTGTATCACTGTAAATCTGACGGTAGAGGCTGGCTGGGCTGGGAACTTTGAAAAAAATTGTAAAATTATATAGAAAACCACAACACTGCTGTGAATAGGAATGTGGACATCTTGTATAAAAAATAAAAAACTAGAGAGAATTTAATCTGCTTTCACTTTTGTATCAACCCAAATCTTCTCATTGGCCAGGACTCATGACTTGACTACGACTTTGATACCAGTGACTCAGACCTTGGTATAAAACTCGACAGAGACACTTTTTTGTGTGACTTGGGCCATATTTAATAAACTAAACTAAACTGCGAGTGCAGTGAGAAAATATGCGGACCGCTATTAATGGGCGTGTTGCGCTTGAATTACTAAGACAAACTGCGTGGCCGGTGACAGTGCAAACAGATGGGGCGGAACTATTTAAACGGCATCATTGCGTGTATTGTTTTGCGTCATGGAAGGTGCGGAAGTGGAACACAAACGGAAGCAAAAAATTTAACTAAGAAGAGCTGAAAGTGCTGGTGAATAATTTTTTCATCCGTCACGGCAAATAGATCTGCACACAGTGGCAAACGCTCTAACCCTACTTATTTCTTCATTTCTTCTCCTTCATCTCACACAAATCACAGCAGCCATATCTGTGCAAAAGATTAGCACGTCCTTCTCCAACGTGCTAAATTTATACGCTATTTTCACACACAAAGTCATGGTGAGCCTTGATAAATAATATTGCGGGCGGTAAATGAATGAATTTGCATTTTCTCCGCCTTCCATTTTGCGCACTCTGGGAAGAACGCCTCAGTTTACAGATTCATTAGGTCATAGGAGCAAAATCTGCATTGCGTTCGCTCTGCTCCTGTAAGACACGCAAATCTCAACTGCGTCTGGGTTTGCTCCAATTTTAGCGCATATTATTCAGTTAGCGTGCACGCAAACCTTTGATAAATCTGGCCCTAGGACTCTAAACTCAAGATGACTCAACTGGGACTTGACATTTTTTGGCGACTCAGACTTCAAATGCAAATAACTCAACTTGGACTAGTCTTAAGTGACTCAGACTTTGACTCGGCCTCGAACACTAAGGACCTGAGAGTGAGATGGACTTGAAAACTTTGTAAACAAAAATATCTGTGTTGATTGTCTAGCTCAGCACTTACAAAATGGATACTCTCTAACCCTTTAAGTTTATTTTAAGCTGTCCTTGGTCTAAAGTCACTTTGCCGATCAACTTTCATTTCTATTGACTCTTACCCAGAATGACCTGCTCTTAGCGCCACAAGTAAGGTTATGTTGTGTGAGAAATCTTTCCACCGAGCTCTGAACATGGGCCGAGGTGGAACAGAGTCTTAAAGAACCCTATATTGATTTTAACATAAAGAGGCTTAGCCCATTTACAGCCAGTCAGCAACTCTCATCGATTATACAGCAAAATGCCAAATCATGTTTATATATATATATGAAACAAATGGACATTTAGGTTCAACAAGAAGGTGATATAAGGTAAGGATAAGCAACAATAACTCAAAGTTTTCGAAGTACAGGCAACTGCAAGTCCAATGTTGCCATTACCTAAACTTCCTATTGACTAAATGTTAAAGTACGCTGCTTTAACAACTTTGTATCTGCAATAGATCTCTGCCTGAGGAGAGTTATTGTGTGCCATAAAAGCATTTGATACATCCAGCACTAACATCCATTAAGAAAGAAGACACAACATGAATACAATAATCTCTTTAAAAGGATGCAGCGTTTTAAGGGAAAACAGTTCCTAATGCATGCTGTACATCCAAAACCTGCTCTGAAATGACATGAAAAATAACATAGTCACTTAAAAGGGCTTGGTAAAAGAAAAGGGGGCACAAAGGGAACAGAAACATACCAGAAATGTTTGACGTAAGAGAAAGACTGAACAGAAGACGACCTATAGCTTGAATAGATTGAAATCCATTGCCCCTAAAGCTTTTTTCATTACTTTTTTTAGGAATTAAAATGTAAAAAGTGTTTCCCTTAAATTCAGAAGACTACGGCAGCTGACCATAATCAAAATCTTTCCCATTTATTTGAAATACAAGAACTTTTGGGGGTCTTTGCTTATGAAAACAAATAAAACTCTAATAATCCAGTCTTCCTCTCTGCCAATGGTTGTGGAAAAGAGACAAATATCTAAGTTTAGCTGTGGAGAGAAAGCACAGAGACTCCACAAAGCCAGTAACCAACAGAGCACAGAAAAGAGGAAGAGACCAAGGGGAGATGAAGCCTTCCCTGGAGCTCTTTGGGCTAACGCTGTGTGTGCTGTTATGAGCTGTACTGTTTACAGGGTTAACTGTTCTGAGGCCAGCCAAGAAAACACTACAGACACTGAACAAACCAAGGCTCAGGGGCAAAGCACTGCCTGGTACACACTTTACAGAGAGAGGGACAGAAGAGCCCAGAGAGGCAACTGAACACCACTGGACCAGGAAGTGCAGAGGAAACAAAAATAAAAAATAAAAACAGACACAGAAAGGAAAGCAGCACAGTCTGGAAGGTATAGAATATTTGAGTAGACCTGGGACACGTGCTACAAAGCTGAGTGTGACTCTGCCAAGAAATGGTGCATTGCAAAGGTTTATAGAGTAAGTTAAGTTTCAGAAAGAGGAATAGAAACAGAGACACTGACATTAATATTTTATCAAGCGGTGACCAGTTTTTGTTATTTATGTAGCAGAAAGGCTCTAAATACCAGGAATAACTTTTGATCTTTAAATTTGAGATTATGCTACAGGCAAACCCAGCAGCTGCGCAGGGCCCCACTGACATTAGAGGGCCCCCAGACTGCATCATTTGTTGATTTGATTTATATATCACTTTATTAATGGATATTCTGTTGTTATTGCCAGTCATTTTTGAAGAGGGGGTATCTGTGTTATACTTAATGTAAACCTGGGCCCCTCTTGCAGAGTTTGGAAGTCACAAAAGTCTCGAAGCATTCACCCCCCCAAAATAACAGTTGTTCAGTGTTTTAAAGTTTTATAGTAAAGCCCAGAGGTTGTCTATTTTAAGTACAGAAATTCAGTTTGAAATGAATTACAGTTGTATACTTGCTTAAAAATATCACTTTAAAACACTTTTTTAGGCCACAGTCAGTGTATTTTGTAACATTTTTATAGAAATATATGAAGAAAAACATGACATGTCTTTTGAATACAGGGAAGTTGTATAGCTGGGGGTCTGCGTGTGATTTTCGAAAATATAAGGGGGGCATGACACTCTTGACTTTGGGAATGACTGGTCTATGGTATATGTTGCACAGAGCCGAATTACTGAATTCATGCCTGATGTGACGCATTCAAGTGGTCAGGGGACTTAGTAGTAGAGCTAAACGTTTGTTATGCTAATAAATGTGGCTAATGTGATTGGTAATTATAGTTTTACATATCAACGGTAACACTACAGCTTTACAAAATGAAATGCAACAAAGTCAGAAAATTGCATTCCTCACTTGGTAAATGTGCCTCACAAAGCCAGGTAAAGGTATCATAGGTACTGTCAGCCAAGCTTTCATTTTTGAACTTATACAACACAATGGACCAAAACAATAAAAAAAATAAATAAATAAAAAAAATGCCAGCAGCAAAAGGACCCATAACGTGTCTTTGCTGGACTAAAAATACATGAGTTTGTCTTAAAACACTGGACCAATGCTGTTCTGCCTGTTCAGTACAGAGTGCTGATGAATGCCTCTCCTAGCCTAATCAGAGTAAACATGCTGCAGTAATCTGACAATAAGACGCATTATCCAGTTGCTCCACTTCGACTGAGAGAAATTTTAATGACTACCCCCAGTCACAGTACCATTATAATACTACTAATACTGACTAAGGCAATAATATGTTTTTCTCAACCTGTGTGTAGCGTAGTGACTGTAACCATGAGAGTTTTTACATCAAGCATTTGGATTGAAGCACCTGGGAAAGCCACGTCTATATGTTTACAGATAGAAAATGCTATTTACAGTTATCAGTATTAATGCCTTGCCATCTTTTTCTAACATATGATCTGCCTACGACTAGGTTATAACCACTACTCTCATTGGTAATGTTACTGTGTGTCTTTCTAAACCACTTTGCTCTATTAAGCCAAAAATATGTCTTGAATATTTTGCAACGATCTATTTAATTTGGCAGACTGATGTACGCACAGCGCTGTTGTCATCAATCAATGTTTCTCCAGGACAGAAAGAGACCAGAATACATTTGAGGCTCACTGCGAATTTTATTTTAGTGAATCAATCCCCTTTGCTTCATAGCCGGATGTGTTTTTTGTGCGAGTTTGGGTGCGTTTTTTTTTTTTTTGAAGAGGGAGGGCTGGGTGCTGCGCTGATGGAAAAGTCAGCTTTCATTTACGATTCAACTATAGATCTGAGAAGACTGAGCAATGAAACACGCTGAAAGCCACATCGAACGCACATAAGACAAAAAAAAAAGAAAAAAAAAAAAAAACGGCAGAGGAAATTGATTTGAATGAATTGTATGTTCTCGGTGTGTGAGGGAACAGTAGGGCACTCTTACAGCCCAATGACAAACGCACTGACTCAGATCCAAAATCAATGCAGAGGCTGAAAAAGGGAGATCTATTAAGAGCAGAGCTGGATGCTGCTGATCAAAAAAGTATCATAGAAAAAGCTAAACACAGAAACAGCTGACTGGTCTTGTAGATTTCTCTTTTATTTTCCATTTTCAAAGCTGGTTGTGAGTAATGTCAAGTGTTTCAAGTGATGCTCATCTGCACAAAACACTTAAAGCTTAAAAAGTACTTATTAAATTACATTGCTGTGTGTGTTATGTTGCCTTGTTTACCTGCAGCAGCTGTTGAATACAAACCACTTTCACTCTGAGCAAAGAGTTTGTAACAGTGGCATAGTTCTAGGTGCATTATTTTTGCTGGAACATTCTTTGGTGTCTGTTCAGGGAGAGCCTGCAACTTTCTGAAATATTGCTGTTTGGTTGAAAACTTGCAGTTGGTCGAATCAACTATAAGGATGAAAAAAAAAAATAGTTTTGGTACCAGAGAATGAAATGTGTTCCGGAACCAAATGAGTTCTGGAATCAAATGTGTTCCGGAATGAAATGTGTTCTGGAATGAAGAGTATTCCAGAATCAAATGTGTTCCGGAATGAAGAGTGTTCCGGAACACATTTCATTCCAGAACACATTTAATTCCGGAACACTTTTGATTCCGGAACACTTTTGATTCCGGAACACTTTTCATTCCGGAACATATTTCATTCCGGAACACATTTGATTTCAGAACACAATTCATTCCGGAACACAATTCATTCAGGAACACATTTGATTCCGGAACACATTTGATTCTGGAACAGTCTTCATTCCAGAACACATTTCATTCCGGAACACAATTCATTCAGGAACACATTTGATTCCGGAACACATTTGATTCTGGAACAGTCTTCATTCCAGAACACATTTCATTCCGAAAACACTTTTCATTCCGGAACACATTTTATTAGGTAAGATCCAGTCATGTGAAAAACATTAGTAAAGTTTGTTTTCCTTAGATGTTTTGCATGTATACTTGTCACACTTTCTCATCACCAATCACTTTTTAATATTTGACAAAAACAACCAGCATTCCTGGATGAGTCTTTAAAGCACTCCTGAAATTATCTCTGGGCATTTTGGCCACTCCCAGGAACACTCACCTTAGACTTCCATGTCTTCTCTGTTTTGTAGGTAATGGCTCTCACCATAACAGCCCTGTAAGCTGTGATTGGAGAAACTGTACCCACTATAAGCTCAAAGTCCACTATGACATGATAAGGACAAACGAAAAGGATTATACAAAAACTGTAAATTTCTACTTGTCTTTTTCCATTATCTATACATAAACCTGGTTCACTGTAAAAAAAACTTTACATAAGTTTGCTGCTAAATCAATGACTGTACAGTGTGTACTGGCGGTAAGCTAAAAGTAACTCCAGCTTTTGCGGGCTGCCAAATTAAACATGTCTTCATTAATTGGCCTTATGCAAAGTCACACCTACAATAAGCCGCTACAAGTACGAATCTGACAAACCGTGAAGCCCGCAAACACAAACGGCTTTAAAATAGTAACGCTACAAAGGCTAGTTACTCTAATCACCTCCCTGGGGAAAGCGCGAAAGGACACACATACATGTACGCACTAAAACACACACACACCACATACCAAAGCTCCAATCAGGATCCAAGTCACTAATCAACATGTTTCCACCGAGGGGCTGGATGCATGAGGAATCGCTAATGAACGCCCTTTAAAATAAAACAAAAAAAAAACACTTTACATGCCTTGAAGAAGAAGAAAAATATATAAAACTAAAATATCAAGAATCTGGAAAATTAACTTTGGTGTAATTGAGATAAACATTGCTCCATTTTCTCGACTGATGACCGTGTAATTATCACATAGACACGTCGCAGAGATGGCTCCGTTTGGTCACACAACATTTCAGCCGCATGGGAAATAATTCTTTGTGCTAATTACAGACCGAGAACAGGGTGAAATGAACAGCTTTACGGGGCGCCGCGGCTGTGCATTCATAAACTACAACCACAAAATGCTAAATGTACTGTGAGGAGGACTACAACGATGGGCCTCTGTAGTTCATTCATTTGTTCATTTGTGCCACTTTGATAGTCGCGTGATTTAGGCTTAGAAAGATGGACGGGAACAGAGTTTAAAACATCTCATCTTCCTTTTCTTCCTTTTGGCTTTTCCCTTCAGTGGTCACCACAACAATTCAGCTAACTTCTAGTGTGCAGTGATTTGGCATAGATTTTACACCAGATGCCCTTCCTGGCACAATCCTCTACATTTATCCAGGCTTTGAACTGGCACAAGATGAGAATTGACTTATTATGACTCTAGTTAGCAATTTCATTGTAAATATATGCAAGTTAATCAAAGGTTCATTGTGTAAAATGGTGTAGCAGGAAACAATTTCTTGGCAGCTTTAGGTCATGTATAATACCTTAACAGTTTTTTGGTAAAATAAACATCGAATTAAGCCCCTGTTACTCACAGTTATGATTTCTACAGGTGCCTATAGAGTACAAACTGAGCACTTCACAAAGTGAAGCACACTCACGTTTCTTTTAAAACACATATTAAAGGAGCTATGAGCAGTATATATTTTTTTTAATATTTCATAAAAAAATTACCCACATGGGTTCCAAGATATGATGTAAATCTGTTTCAATCAAATATTAGTTTTACTGATAATAGTGGTACACTTGATTTATTCACAATTAAAAATATATTTTACATAATGGCCAAGTTGTTTTTGTTTACATTTTTGTTTTGGTACTAAAACCTTAAATACTTAACAAGGAAGTGCTTTGCACATCTCTTTCTTGAGACAGGTGCATTGGAGAGGGTGCACATCAAAATAAAAAAGAGAAAACTCCCGCACACTGTCAAACTTGCAAATGTGAGATTTATTTACAGGTGAGGTATGGCAACGTTTTGGCACTGAGCCTTCATCAGGCAAACATTTACAAAGTGCTGAGGAGCCATCTTAAATAGGGAGTGGCCAGTCTCTGACGCCAATGCAGTGAATTATTACACCAAGTGATTTTTACACAATGAAAATGTTACAACATAAAAACCAAAATACACTATATATTAATAATAATAATAATAATAATAATAATAATAATAATAATAATAATAATAAAGCCTCTCCTGAAATACAGAATATAACAACTTTTTTCTAAGCTGAAAAAGGTATGCATAGATAAAAAGGATATAGCAACCAGGTTAGACAAACAAAACTCTATATACATTTCTATAGGCGTAATTCAGACCTAGACAAGACCACAGGGAAAACGTTCTTAACTACCACACTGTATGTACTAGAGTCTTTTGTCAAATCTATTGAAAAATATTTAAAATCAGTTCATCATTAAGACCCTTATGAGCTAGGGTTTGGAGGGCGTGACTCCAGTCCGCCTCTCGCTGTTTAAGTAGTTTGTCATGGTCACCCCTCTAGGAGGAGGGGGACATGCTCAATTCCACAAAAACAAAGTGTGCACACATCATGATGAGCATCATTGAAGTGTGCTGCAACAGGATATTCTCTGTCATTACGGCATATTGAACTTTTGTGTTCACTTATTCTTTGTTTTAATTTCCTTGTAGTTTTCCCAACATAGGCCAGACCACGGGGACATTGTAACAAATATATCACATGTGTGGAAGCACAAGTGATGACATTTTTTATGGGGATCTTTTTTCCAGTGTGGGGATGTTGAAAATAGTTCATTTTTATTGTATTGTTACATTGTGCACAGATTCCGCATTGATAATTACCAGTTTGGAAGAGGTTTTTTCCTCTCTTGTTGATAAAGAGGGGTAGATGTTGGAAGATTGAGGAAAGTTCAGGGTCTGATTTTAGGATGTGCAAATGCTTTTTGAATATAGTCCTTATGGCAGCAGAGTGGGATGAATACTGTGTAATGCATGTGAACTGTTTTTGTTTTTTGTCGTCTTTTGCAGCAACTGAGAGCATGTTTTCTTAGAGGCAAGATCATAGGCTTGGTCAACCCATGATGATGGATACCCACATTGTAAAAATCTTTTTTTTCATTTCTCGTGCCTGCTTCACTGAAGTCTTTGTCAGGATGACAGATCCTCCTGAGTCTCAAAAACTGGCTAATGGGTAAACTCTTTTTAGAGAAGTTGGGTGGAAGCTGGAAGCTGGTAACAATGCGTTTCTGTCTGTCTCTTTTCTATAGAGTGTGGTCATAATAGTGCTGTTAGATTTTAAGACCAACATGTCTAAAAAATTAGATGTGTCAACACATTGTTGAAGATAAAAAGTGAGGGCTTCCAGGCCACCATCATGAGGGATGTTAGTGTACAGTCTCTAATATCCATAGTCAACAAAAGGACATCCTCAGGCAAGTCTTTAAGGCAAGAGCACTTCTCTATAAAGTAAGTTGAATCTCTTAAATATGCAGGAAAGGTCTGCACCTAGAGTTTAATAAAATGGCCTACAAATATGTATAAGGAAGACCACAGTGAGTTAGTTTGTGCAACAATAGGGCAGTCTGGAAGGGTTGGTGAGTGATTTATGTATCTTAGCCAGAGTATATAACACTGGCCGAATCGGATATTTACAATAACAAAATTCAAAGTCATGTTCTGAAATCCATTTATTGGATTTAGCTTGTTCAAGGTAAGAGAGGAGTAGTTTTTGAAAGGGCACAGTAGGGTCATGATTAAGTTCTAATTGCCAGGGTTCTAAAACCCTGCATTGCCAATCGTCCAATCAGAAAAGTGGAAAGACAACAAAGGCGACCCACACGCCATTGTTTTGGTTTAGACTGCAGTACCTTTTTCAAACCAGTACGAGCGTGTGCTGCTTACAGTACCTTTAAAATTTAAGGATAATTTTTGAACTAAATTGATTTTGTTCCAGTTATCATCAGACCCGTTTTAATTGGATTTGTTCACAGACCACCACATGTCCCCACTGGGCTACCATAGCCATTCACATGTTCAAAAAAGGAAAGAGGAATCTTAGATATAGGATTACAATCTGCCCTTTTACCACCAACATCATATACCTTTAAACTAAATGTCTTTAAATGTTGAGAAATAAAAGTTCAGCAGCATTAAGCTGTATTTTTGTAAATATAAGTTTGAAAGGTTTGTGAATCTGTCCCTTTTCTCAGCTACCACACATTAGTCTTCCAAAGCCAAAGTTTAAATGAATTATTTTAATAAAAAAAATCAATCTTGTTTTCCACTACTATATTTTTTATTTATTCTAAAGACAGAAGGTCTGTCTTTGTAGCTGTATGAGCACAAGATAATTCTAATACTGCTCTATTTCATCTCTTCTTCACTGTATCATATTGATGGTTTGACGATATGAAAATGATGATTACCTTGTCATCTTTTAAGTCTTGTTTTGATTAATGAGCCAAGTGCACAGCAGTGTCACAGAGGGATGGTAAACAGCCTATAATTATATGAGATTGTTTAATAAAAACAAAATAATGAATAGTCTGCAGTTTGTGAGTGAAATCAATAAAATGTATTTAAAATGAGACTTAGTTGAATTAATTGTTAGGTAAACATTTCGTGATATAGCCATATAATTATCAAAGTCAGGTAAATTACTTTTCTGCATTACTTTGATAAACATGGCAATGATCAATATCTCACTTTTATTTGATCATTACTACTCAGGATTCTACTGCTTGTTGTAGGTAAAACATTTTAGAATTTCTGATAAATTGCATACACTTCAAACATTTGTAACATAAAACTTAAGTAAATGTTGCACAAAGGGTACAGCCACCTTTTAAAAACTTGTCAAAGTGCACCTTTTTGTAACACAATGACAATAAAGGCTTTCTAAAACATACTGTACTTTCACATTTTTCCCACTGCATATATTAAATAAATATCACACTGGACTCCTCAAAAGATTTTCCTTTTTTAAATATTTGCTTCTTTCAGATCCAGTGCTGCTTGTCTTTCCTCACAGCACACTCTTGTGACTGAGATGGAACAAGTGCTGCTCAGAACGTCTGCAGCCGACGAGACACGGAGCTGTGGCTTTATTAAGAGGAGGAGCTGTTGCATGGCGCTACAGGAGCAAAGTAAACAAAAGCAAAATGAAAGAGAACACAAAGAATCCTTAAAGCCAAAACAGCAATGTAACAAAACTATGAGAAGAACTACAATACAGTATCTAATATTACTAACATTTTTATTATGCTCTTCTTTCCTTCAGGGGTCGCCAGAGTAAATAAAACTGCCTCCTTTTCTCTCACAACTAACTTCATGTCATAAATACAATATAACAAAAGAACTAGACTATAAAGTTAATATATAATTGTTGAACATAGGCTACTTAAAGAACGCTTGTCTTTAACGCATTAAAACTTGGTCTAAATTAGCATAAAATTAGATAATCAGTAATAACAATGTGTACTTTTTAATATTAATACTTACAAATAAAAGTTAAAGAGACCTTTGTGTCTTTTGGCTTTTTATCTGTGTTATTTCTTAACTTATTATGACTTATATTGAGTGAATAACCGAATATATATAAACTACAAATGTTCTTTTACACATCACAAGCATGTTTGTTTGTTTGTTTGTTTTTTAGGATGTAATCTGTTGGGAGCAGTCTCAGAAAAAGAGATCATAGACAACTTGAAAAAATAACACACAGAGATGATTTATCCATAGGTATTTTAGAGCAGTGGTTCTCAACTGGTGGATTGGGACACAAAAGTGGGTCGCAGAACTGTTTTCAGTGGGTTGTGGGCGACTGATTTTCTTTTTCTTTTTTTTTTTTAATCATCAGTTTACACTCCTTAACAGTAGGTGGCAGCGTGGGACATATAGAATAGAAAAATATAAAAGAAGCAAAAAATCCAGTTCTATAATGTTACTGTTATACCAAAAGCTGACCTGAGGACTGTTAATTTTCCATAATATCTTCTAATTTTCTTCCTCAATATCTCTTAATTTACCTAAATATCTTTTATTTTCCTGAAATATCTCTTAATTTTCCTCCATTTCTTGTTTATTTGTTCTTGTCATTACAGAGTGATGGTGGGTCCTGAAGCCAGATCAGTTGAGAACCACTGTTTTAGAGTCTGTGGTTGAAGTAATGGAGCAATGGACACTGCACAGGATGGATGCTATACAGAGCAACATGGATCATCCCCTGCATCCAGCTTTTGAACAACAGCAAAGGCTATAATCAGTTTATCTAAGGCAGATGAAAAATACAACCTGAATCATTTTGAAGAGACCTAACAATTGAAGTTTCCATTGTAAATAATATCTAATAGACTCTAAAAGGCATGACACTGGGTCTTATCGGCTCAGTGATGCAGATTTTCTGGTCCTAACCCCACAGTGACCCACAGAAAGAGCAGTAAAGCAGAAACGTTGGAGCCTTGATACAGAAATGTGCTGAGGAGCAGAAGGAAGTACAGCTCTTAAACTGTTGATGTGTTTATTTGCTGAGTCCACTCCCAATAAAAAAAGAATCAGAGTGGCCCTGATTTTTTCATTTGGAAGGGAAAAGTCAACAAGAAAAGCTAAATTGAAAGAACTGGAGAATAACAGACTGTGTAGCAGTAAATGTGGACCGGATTGGACATTATAGGCTTCAGGCAACAGTGGTACAGTGGGTAAAGTGTTCGCCCACCAACCACAGGGTCAGGAGGGAAACTTAGAGGTGACCGTGCTGTTTCTGTTGTAGCCCCAAGATTGTGGAAAGAGCCACCATTGCAGATTAAACAGGTCAATTCACTTTTTTTTTGTTTTTAAATCCTATCTTAAAACAGATTTCTTCTCTTTGACTTTTAACTCAGTTTGAAGTTTTTGACGTTTGCTGTTTAGCTCTTATTGTTTTACTGTATTGTGTCTATAATTGTTTTATATTTTTATTTCTTTGTTTTATCCAGCACTTTGGCCAACTCTATTGTTTTGTAAAGGGCTTTGTAAATAAACTACATTTTGATTTTGTGGTGACTCACTGTAAAAAACAAGAGCAGCTAAAGGGTTTTAGTTTGTATGTTTTTGGTCCAAATGCAGTTTAATCTGTGCCGTTACTGCTCCTTGAATTCTGATTATATCTTTCCAGTTTCATTGAGGAGTAGTTTTATTCTGCCCCCCGGAAATAAAATGAGAGAAAAAAGTCGAGAGGGTCTAGACTAGTTCTTTGTATAGAAAAGAGTAGCAAACACATTAAGATGGCTGGCCAGGCTACGGTTGAAAGAAATTGCTCCTGGCAGGATTAAACAAAGTTGTCATGAGTCTGCATTGTATATGAAATATTTAAGTATCTGGGTATGTTAGAAGTTTGGTTAAAATAAAAGAAATTCTTGCAGAAACAAAGCTTTCTTTCGACCGGTGTATGTCTTGTTGTCTTGTGTATGCTCTTGTTTGATGTTTTTCTCCAGCGCTTGCACCGTGCAGGAGTTATAATTAATGAGGGACTCCCCGGCCCTGTCCCACAGCAGTGCAGTCGCCCTGTGAGCTGGTGCCATTAACGCCTGTGTGATGTTAATGAGACGTAATGATACACAGCTATAATTGTTATGGTGGCTAACCTAGCATGAAGGGAGCCATCTTCAGTGAAATGTACACCAGCACCATCACACAAACTGATGCGTACATCAAGGCACACAAGCGCACATCTGTATCTTACCATCTTCTTCAGTAACATACGCCACGCAACCTAAAACATGCACAATCGGTATTTCTGACCAAGTTAGGAGCCAAATGCATACTTTAACTTTACCTTATTCAGGGGCAACCTCTGGGCTTTGAAGCCTTTCCAAAAGTACTGTATTATTTTGTGTTATTTAGTGTCACAAAGAGCAGACTGTGAGGCCCTCCACAAATAATGTACTTTCAGAAGAGTTCCTGGTATAAGTGACTGGATTAACCACCAGCACGTAATCATCAATCACAAACTTCATCCAATCACAGCAATACTATGTTCAATTCAATTCAGTTTAATTTATATATATCAGTAACATAACAACAGTCGCCTAAAAGAGCTTTACAAACAATTAATCACATATAAACACACAATCAGACATAACACACAATCAACACAAACAATAACTACATTAAACTAAACAGGCCCAGGACAACCCCTGTCCTTAGACCCTCTGTCGCACATCGTCAGGAAGACTGTTCCAGAGTTTAGCTACATAAAACTGAAACACTGCTTCACTGAGTTTAGTCCTGACTCTGGGCCCCAGCAGAAGACCTGTCCCTGAGGTTCTCAGAGTCCGAGATGGTTCATATGGGACCAACAGGTCAGAGATGTACTTTGGTGCTAAGCCATGGAGCGGCTGTACACAAGCAGAGATGTTTTAAAGTCTATTCTCTGAGCAACAGGAAGCCAGTGCAGAGACCTGAGGACAGGACAAATATGGTCGCACTTCCTGGTTTTAGTCAGGACCTGAGCAGCAGGACGTCCTACAGCTGGTTTAGTGAGTCCAGTGAGCAGATCGTTACAGTAGTCCAACCTGCTGGAGATAATCACATGAATAAGTCTCGAAGTCTGGTTTGGACAGAATGCCTGTGATTCTGGCAATGTTTTTGAGATGATAAAATGCTGATGATGTTATAGATTTAATGTGAGTCTGAGTCCAAGATTACCCCTAGATTTCTAACCTGACTTGTAGGGTTTAGAGAAAGAGACTTGAGCTGACTACTGACGTTTTCTCTTTGTGTCTGTGGGCCAAAAGTGATTATTTCAGTCTTGTTTGTGTTTAGCTGGAGACAATTGTTTCTCATCCACACATTGCTCTGGGGTCCGGGAAGTCCTTAGGAGGTGAGGCTGAGGGCTCATGTTGTTTACAGTAGTAGGGGGATCATGATTGCCTTTGCTTCTAAACCTAAAACAGGTCTATAACACCAGTGCTGCTTCACCAGTCAAAGCAGTTGTGGGTTAAATAAAGTTGCAAGGCCTTGAAAGGGACTCTAAGAGTCAGAAAATCTTTTTTTGTCCTCCAATTGAGAAATTGCTTGAATTGTTGCCACAGCATGAGTACAGTTAGCGCTGCATTAGCAATAAACAGTGGTATCAAATAACAAACATCAAATTATTGTGCCAAAATCCAGAATTTGTCAGCCCTATTGTCCAGGCTGTACCCCGCCTCAGGCCTAGAGTTGGTGGGATAAGCTCCAGTCACCCACAGCCCCTAACTGGAGAAAGTGTAAGAAGATGACTGAAAACTCAAAACTCCAACTTCTTACAGCATACAGCGACTTTTCATGACAACTGTTTCTGTCACGCTCCGGACATCTGACCATCTTTGACCATATTTTGCTCCCTAGCCATTTACCACATCACACAGGAATACCTCTTTTTATTCAAAGCCTATTCTACAACACTTATCCAAAAACAGCAGTGACACACCAATAATACTACCACATACTCATTGTAGTAGAAGTACCTTTTTAACTAGTTATAGTGCTAATGCTGCTTGATCAGTGACAGTTATCTTTAAGTCCTATAATTAAACTCAATGAGATGAAAACACTGAAAATGCTCAGTTTATAATTAAAACTTTTGCCTTGACTCTCGAGTGCATTTCCAGCAGCGCTCACATAATGACTGTACTGTTAATGTAGCAGCTTTAACCGGACCTCATTACGACATTTAGTGCAGTAAGTGTGGCCTTTTACCATCAATAAATCATTAGTGAGATTATATAGCATGTGTGCACTGTGTAAAAAAAGCTGAAGTGAATGCGCTGGCAGCTCATGTGAGTCATGTAGAGCACCGGGGCAGCAGTATTAATGCTAATAAATACTAAAAAAACTGTTGTGGGAGACAAGAGGGGCTTATTTTCACAGCAGGGGACCTCTGTGTATAACCATAATTATACCAAGATATTACAGCCACTCTGACAATGACATATTATTTGAACAACGCCTTTCTTGATAAGTAAAACACAACAGCGGCTGATTACACGTCCAAAGGGTATTTATTCATATTTAATAAATGTAATCTCTGGTCAATGCCAGTGAAGTTTCTATAGTCTGTATTAGCATAATGTTTTCTTTACACGCATAATAATTTTCTCCAAATGGCTGAGTTTCAAGGTGTAAAGGAGGTCATGGTACATGCTTTGAGATCAGTGCTCAGTGCATCTGAATACAGGGTCATTGAACATAATACATGTACAGCTACTGCAAAATGATCTCTCTCTCAAAAAGCCAATGCATTTACACACAAACGCTATCCAACGCTAGTCAGCTTATGTCTTCTCTGATTATATTTTTATCTTATTGTGAAATATTTCCTTGGAATAAACCTAACTGATAATTTGTTCATTTTCTGCCACTTATCTTTTAAACATGTCCTTGAGAAAAAAACTGCAACTATGGGTCTTAGGTGGGATACACCCCGGACAATGGACACATAAGGCAAACACACTGAAAGACCACTCACTTCTGCATTCCTGAGGATCAAACCCACAACCTCCTTGTTGAGAGGCAAAAGCACTAACAACTCTGCCACTGTGCATCTAATGGTGTTTGTGTTCAGTCCTCTTGCTGGGACAGGCTCTAGTCACCCATGAAACAGAAACAAATGGAAGCAGATGAAATTTTAATGAAAGCATAATGAAATTTGCAAATGTGGGCACACTCTATAACTACTAGCCCGGCGAGTCGGCCTCTCCTTTCTTTTCGAAAGCAGGACTGTCTGGTTCCTCCCTCGGGGGGAAGAGTTCCTCTCCGGTCGATTTGGAACTGGCCTATCACAGCTGTTTATCTGTATCTGTATCTGTCTTATGAATGCAGAAGTTAACCAAGGTAGTGCTGGCAACCGAGCTAATTTTAGAACTTCTCTGACGTGATTAATGGAGTTTAGTGCTTTCCGTCATCACCTGTTGGTTCTGCTAAAGTCTGTGTTGTTGTTCAGTCCTCTGTGGGATTGTTTTTCTTCTCTTGTTTCCATTTTAACAACAGTAAAGTCCTGATGACGTCCAACATAACAACCACATTCAAACAAACAAACTTTTTCCACCAGTCTTTGTACAACTGGCTTCTGCTGCTGTCCCCATTCACAAATAAGTACAGAGCTGCTCATTATACAACGTATTCTGGTGTTTTATGGTAAAAACAACCAACCGCCATGTTTGTTTGGGTCAGCGGTGCATTGTTTACACCCCACCCTTTGTTTCCCTGATTGGTTACTCCGCCTGTGATTGTTCTGCCCATAGAAATGACATTTAAGCAAAGGGATACCAGAAAAAGAGTGTGTCTGGATGGCCAGGCTATAAAACAACTACAGGTCCTGGACTCTCAGTAGAAGCTACACAATAAAGAACACAGAAGCAGTCATTGTCTTAATAGCCATAATCACCCAGTTTCCACACAGCATACTCCTAAACTGATTTACAACAGCGATAAAGGGCTGGTCCAGTCTCCTCTGTCCTCCTCTGAAGCAGTGGGACCTGGTGGCTCACAGAAACAATCATTAGACAATAACTGACTATAACATCTTTTTATATCCCCACATATGTAGTGCAGCTTAACGCAGCGTGACTTTTACTGATAATAGTAAATGCTGCTGACACCTGTGCTGTTCATTGGAAACACATTTGTACTGGAAAAGATGGCAGTATAAAAACAATTTTTATGCCAGGGTCAAACGATTTAGGGATATAAAAGTGAGAAGATTAGTGGCCACAATAAATTATGGAGTAACTGCTGGATATAAATGTGAAATACATCGATCAGGTAAAACATTATGACCACCTGCCTAATATGCAGACACCTATTCAGGCACATTTTCTATCAGAACCAGCATTTGTTCGTCTTTAGTTGTTAATGTTATACCTGAAATATACAGAATATAGCACAGATGTAGCAGTTTGGGAAGTGGCAGTACATTAGTGGGAATATTTGATGAGCTCAGAAGGACACAGAGGAGGAGACAGAGCACAGTGTCCATGCTAATCAGGCTCATTAACATAATAAAAAGGCGTGGAGTCAATTGGTGTAATGTATGCTGCCTTATCCCGCGGTCACCTTGTCACCTGCTCACACTGTCCGCTCGGAAGAGTCCACTAAAGGAAAAATTTTACTGAAGCCCAGACAAAGGAATGAGCATTTACAGCAACTTCTTTTATAAAATTGGTAAGAAAATTATAATGTTCATTTGTTTATCTTCTTCTGCTTATTCCTGTTAGTTCACATGGATAACTGGGACCTTTCCCAGCATCTACTCAGAGAGAAACCACAGAGAGACATCTGAGCATTGAACCCACAACCATCTTCATGAGAGGCAGGAACGCTAACCACTCTGCCACAATGCACCCCGCATTGTTCAGTAAAGCAGGACAATACCTGGTTACGGTTTATATACAGGGTCTAAATGAGGTCCAGGGTTTGGTAGTATTATTTGTAGGTGTATTCAAAGTATTTTTGTACTATTATTCCTAGTATCTAAAGTAGTGTTTGCAGTATTTTTGTAGTATTATTTGTAGTATTTTTTAAAGTATTTTTGTGGTTGTATTTGAAGCAGTGGAGTCTTCATAACCTTAAAATTTTTATAGAAATCTATGGGGAAAACATGACATAGACTTATAATGTATATAATATAGTAAAGTTTTATTGTTGGGAGTCTGTGTGAATTTGTCTGATTTTTTAAGGACACCACAATGCTTCTGACTTTGGGAAAGGCTGGTGTAGAGGGAAAACAAATGTGAAAAATGCTTCAGCAGATTTAAAAGTCTGTTAAACACTCCATGCATAAATGTATTTAGTTGTTACCAAGTGGTTGTTAATCAACATTTTTGCATTTCGAAGCTTTAGAATCAGCGTTGCTAATGCAGTGGCCAGTGCACATGTTTTTTACTTTAAAATATATTCAGAAGATTGCCCAAGGAGTAAACCAATCATTTCATTTCATTTTATTTATTATACAGAAAAAGATTAAAAGCATAACTGCAGTAAGTCAGGCCTGACTTGGTTATAAACAGTTTTCAGGAGGTTCCTGTTCTGCAGCAAAAGGATACACACACACCAAGTTCACATATGCAAAAAAAAAATAAAAAATTTTCACACCACATTTTCACATATTTTCACACATAATACAGTTTATAGTCAGTGGTTACAAGCTGTCAAGCAAAAAAGTCTGTCTGTTTTTCTGAATTGTGACTCAGAGTTCAGAGAGTAAAGAGCCAGATAGTTCAGTACAAAATGGCAGATTAGTATTTTTTTTCACATTACTTTGAATATCTTGAGAGCAAATAGCATTGTCATTTGTAAATCCTGTAGTGTGTTGATGGATATTGGAAAATATGTTTGTTATTTTTTATTTACATAACACTACCATCTGGGCTACCTTTAAATAACAAACTGTGCAGAAGCTGTTGCATTGACATGTGCAGCAGGTGTGTCACATGTGAGTGTCTTCCTCTCGGGCTGGAGCTGGTGCTTACAGCCGATACAAGCTGGCAGTTCGAACAGCTCCACCCTGAGGGAGCCACACAGAGACCTGAGACCTGCATACTAACACACTCACACCTGCCTGACACCAGACAACCAGCTGCTGCCCCAGTGTCAGCGCCACAACAGCAAAACACCTCAGAGTCTGTCCGTCTCTGCCTCCAGACAACATCTAACCAACAGGTCCCGGACAAAGAGGATCTGAAGTTTCTGCTTATTCCTGATATGAGAAAATGATCATGGAGACACATCTGAGGTTTAAAAGTATGCCTTAAAACAAATCCAGCCACAGAGGGTCCCAAGCCTGGATAAATTAAAAGGGCAAATTAAATGGCATCCAAAGTCAAACCAATGCCAAAGTTGTATGCAAAACACCACGCGCTAGGAGGCAGATGATTTGCAGAAGTGATCCACGAAAGGACAAAAAAGGTGTTTAGTTTCATAATTAAAGCTTTATGACCTCAAAGTTACCTCAGCTTTCCAACCTCTCTCTCTCACGCCCCAACAAAAACAACGGGACTGACTAAAAACAAGGCATTTCACCCAGGGGCAGGGTTTATCGTTGTACGTCACACATTTGGTTGGTGACTGTTAAAGTCAACTTATTTTATATAAGCAAGTAATAACAATAAATAAAAGTTTATTTGGTAACAGATTAAGGGATACGACTAAAACCAACCCTTGCCTTCTGTTGTCAGGACCGAATAAGAGAAAAAAATGTGATAAATAATCTACAACAATCTACTACAACATAAAACAAATTAATCCTAACCCTAACCTTAACCAGTTTGATAAACGTATTTATAGCCAACATTTAGCATAAATGCTACATAAGTCTTGGATGTGCACCAGGGTTTCCACATCAATGCCCCCACTAAACCACGCCCACCCGGACAAAATGCCTGACTTTTAGTGTGTCCCCAACAACAACATCACAACTTCACACTTTTTTTTTTTAAATCATAAACCAACACTGATCACATTTATCAACTCAAAAAGCCAACAGTTAGACTTTACTGTAAACATTCCAGATTCCACAACACATTTGATTCTAGAACACATTTGATTCTAGAACACGTTTGATTCTAGAACACATTTGATTCTAGAACACGTTTGATTCTAGAACACATTTGATTGTAGAACACTGCCCATTCTGGAACACATTTGATTCCATCCATTCACTCTGTTTCTATTTTATCAAAAGAACTCACACGGAACAAGTTTACCACCTCAAATACAAGTACAATGCATCAACACCAATATTTATAGCTTAACTTAAACTTGTACCTCTGCGTTCAGGATTTTGCCAATAAATCCTCCAGGCCAGGACTTACCTAATTTTGGGCAGACCTATAGGGTAAAGATAAAGAGCAGAGGATGCTACCTGGAGGTGTGGCTGCAGTAGGAAGAGTCTTTGACCTCCATCTTACAGCCCTCAGCCCTGCTCTTCTTAGTTATAGTTAATCCTCATCTTATCAGTGCAATCCTAAATTTTATTAAAGTTTTAAGTTTTTTTTACCTTACATTATTTGAAAGTTTCTTTTTGGAACATCTTTTTGTAGACTTTGGATTATTTTGAAGTGGAGCATAGAACATAGAACCAGGAATAAAAAGGACAGAGAGCTATTAGAGTCTATTAGAAAAGTACAGTATAAATCATTAGCATTCTTATGTAAACCTACGGTGTCATGTCCAATTTAACCAGGTTTAATAAAATGTCAAAAGCTATTAAAATATCCCTGTGTCCTCTTATGTGTGGCCTCTGTATGCACATGTTTTTGCAACACTGATGTTCCAAATGTCAGCGTTTTACACAATACTGTAAATGTATTTGCTTTTGAAAACATGCCTGTATGCCACAGTCAGACGAGAGTCACAATAGAGCGACCACCCAAAGGCGACCGAGGCATATTCACACACATGAAGGCAGAGTCGACAGGTCACAGAGAGTGGGCCGCCTTTTCATACGCTGTCAAAAAAATGTCTTTAAGAGCGGTGCTACAACATGAGTCACACACAACAGGAGCCGAGGAGACAAACACGTACATTCCTGGAAAATTCACTCCTGTCAAAGAGAGAGGGGGGGGGGCAGGGAGGTGGCCATGAACACAGCTCCAGTGTGAGGAGGAGCTGTAAACACTGTGTTGTTATCTATGTTCTGGTAAAAACATGAGTCTGCAGGGGAGTGGGACGCTGCCTAAGTCTGGAGTAGATACAATATCAAGAGTTATGACATATTATTTAAATCAATGTTGTAAATAATTATGGCAATGAGGCACATGATGCCATAACATTTCTGAATTTAACAGTGCTGCAACTAATGATCATGTGAATGGTTCTACTGCACAAAATAAAAACGCGAGCAAAGGACACTAAGGCAGGATGAGTTTAAATTCCTCCTGTTTGTTCATTTTTGTTTTTTGAACTGTAAAATGTTATGTAGTAGTTCATAGTAGATATTATTGGCCAATATAGCCCATTAGAAAATTATGGGTTATTGGCCAAAATATGGCCGATACATGCCGATATACACAGTACTATTTCTACTGTGTGTTGGAATAAGACCTGTTTACTTGCAAATGACGGCCTTTCTGCTATTTGTCCAGCAGAAGGCGCTGGCGCCAACTCAGAGTGTTTCCCAGCAGTTGGGCTCTTACTCTGCAGTTCATAGGAAACTCCCCAAATCACCATCTCATGGCCTGAAAAGCTCAAAACGACAATAAAAATATTTTATTCATTTCTTTGCCATAAAACCTCATAGAACAAAAATTCTAAATGCATTTTGTAGTTCTTCCCATGCTCTACTTGCAGAGCAAGTTTAAATGAAATTTAAGTTAAACAAATTTAGTTAAAGCTAAATAAAATGAATAAATAAAATACATAAAATATATAATAATACTCCCCACACCAATGTCCACTACAACCTAAATAATAATCAGCATAAAGAACAATAAGCAGCTTTCTACAATATTTTAAAAATAAGTTCAGTCTATTAATGTGGGCTGGGGTGTACACGCCATTGTCATGTAAACAAGAGCAGAAAGAAAAATGTTTTAAAATACTTTTTCCTAATGTATAATTGTATCGGCTGATGTATCGGATATCAGTATTTTTTGGTTACTTAATATCGGCATCGGCCTCAAAAAATCCATTTCGATCGGGCTCTAGTGCATAGACTTGCTATTTCCATCTCCTTATTATTTACTGTATAGTGTGCTGACACGTGGGATGGTTCACCAGGTATGAAGTGATTTTTTTGGCCTCCCATACACCAGATGTTGAAAGTACTTTACCTTAAATAAATAATAAACTCAAGTAATTCAAATTTTTGAGTACATACAATTGCTAAAAATACTTTTGCTTTGCTTTGTTGCTACTCTGCTTATTACAGTATTAAAATGAACATAAATATTTTGCGTGTAAGTGGTGTGGCAGGGTTGGCAGCATGCTTGAAAGTAGTACCACCAGAAGCAGCAGTAATTGTGGAGTAGTAACAGTGGTAGCAGCAGTGATACTTAGCAATAATAATAATAATAATAATAATAATAATAATAATAATAGACTTATATTATAGCGCCTACGGCTCCTCCAAATACCACCAAACACACAATCACACTAACACATTCACAAGCAAGATGGGTTAATAGTCTTGCCCAAGGACACAATTGTAGTATGCAACATCAATAGCGGTGGTAGTAGTAGTAGTAGCAGCAGTAATGACAATAGAGTAGTAGTAGAAGTAGCTCTGTAGTAGTAGCATAATCTTAGTAGTAAGAGTTGTAGTAGTAGTTACTTAAATGCTTTAAAAAGTTATTTGTACTTAAGAGGACTCAAGTAATAATTTGGTTCATTACTTTTACTTCTTCTTGATTAATGTGACTCTGAAGTAAGAACACTGTGTACATGTAAACATTGCTAAGTAATCACAGAGTAGAAAGTACCAGTGACTATTGTCAGCACCGTGTTCGTGAATTTTAATAAGAAATTTCCTCTGCGACTACAAAATTAGTGTTGATAAACCAGTTCCCGTTGAACTAAATCCGAATTTCTGAGTCATCTAAATGTTTAAACCATGGCAAAACTGAAAGAACACGGCCTCTTTAGGCATGAGGACATTTTAATGTGAGCATATTGTTAAGCAGTGGCCTCAGTGAATGTTCTTCTTTCTATGACTTCTCAAGCAGGGAAACATAGATGTGAGAAAAGACCAGATTTCTCTCGCTCTCCCTCCTCCTCCTCCTAGAGACAGATGGGCGCTGCGGGCCCCTCTGGTAGCAGCTGCATCCCAAACAGGTAACACTGCCACTGGCCATCGCATCAAGTGACTGCAAGAAACACTGGATCACAGCTCGGAGCTCCTCGCGCACCTTTATCTGCCTCGAAATGTCTTCCTTCTCCCACGATCACCCACGGGACAACACTGCGCCTCGGGTGTACCGCCAACATCCCGACGAAACACACGAGACGCTCACAATTACACCGCACAAACACAAACACACACAAACACACACAGTCCCATCTGTCATATCCATAGCTTTAAAACAGACCTTGTGTTTTCCTGACGGCGAAATGTTTTGATTTACGAGCGACGGTTAAAAAGTCTCTCCTGATTTTGTCTCTGAGGCGCCATTGTTCCTGTTTGTCATCAGTAAATCAGTACAATGTGATTTAATGCACAAAGATGATACAACAACAGCGTCTCGTCTCTTAGTACGTGCTCGAGAGGATTTGGACTGGTGGTTGAGTCATAATTTAGACTGATATTATGGGAGAAGAAAAAAAATCTTTACATATGTGGGGAGAAAGTTAGAATAAGTTGGTGACTTTTCGGCGACCTCTAGTTGTAAAAGTGACACTGCAAAAGACTTCAAACTGCTCATGTTTGGAGAAAGATTAGCAACAGGTCTTATGGTGGTATTTCAATAAAAAAAACAAAAAAACTGAATTGTCCTAAATCTTAATGCAAGAATAGATAAATAAAATTAGTGGTAAAAGTGAAACATGGCTGCGCTTCACCTCATTCTGTGCTCGGTTTGTCCTCGCTGTGCAGATATAGAAGCAGCAGCGTTTGCAATGACTATTTTTTGCAAACAAATTCCATTTTATGATGATATTTGACATTATTGAAAACATATTCTGACTCATGTTTGTTGTTTAACTACTGTATATACAACCACTTTTTGTACAATCCTTCTGCAAGCCTTGTATGAATTCTATCAAGGGCCAGTGTCAACAACAACAACAACAACAACAATACAACACAATATCTACACCACAGTACAGACTGAAAAAACTTCCTTGCGGACCCTTGAAGAGCTTTACTTCATCCATGCTAACAAATAAAGACATAATTTCTTCCAATCACAGCTAACAGTGGGTATGTTATGGAGTTATGCGTCTTAACAACTGCAATTAGAGTGATCATACTTCACTTCAGCGTTTTTTCTAAATTTTGTTCCAGCAGTTTTCTTCAACCATTAACACACCATTGAACTCCAAAAGTCAAATACATAACCTACAAAAGGTCTTTTAGGCCTTTGTTCTACAAAATGAGTGGACACATAATGAATAGAGTCTGAAAGAAGACCTTGCTGCCTTAAGAGTAAGCAAAGGATTGGTGAGATTTGACCAATAACTCAGCTCAGGCTACGTTCACACTGCAGGTAAAAATGGCCCAAATCTGAATTTTTTTGCCCATATGTGACCTGTATCTGATCTTATTTGCAATGCGACCTCAGTCTGAATGGCCAAGTCACATTTCAACTGACTTTTACCACATTATAACGCAAGAGATGCCACAATTCTGCTCTGGAAACAGGCAGAATAGTAACAAGCATGGCAGACAACAGTGGTGAAGCTGGTCAGTGGAAAAGTGAGGTTTCAAACTTAATTAGTATTTGGGTAAAAATAAAAGAAAATATTCAGAAATTAAATTTTGAGTATTGGCACTGACAGATGTATTAATATATTTGCCTTGACATTATAAAACTGTGTCAGTGAAGCCTCTCCTTCAACTCCATCAGGGCTGTAGACAGTTCAGACAAAATTAAGTCACATTTAAAATCTAATCTCAAGCACCACTCTGAGAAATGAATTTTTGATTAAGTTAATGTTAAAACTTTTTTATGCTAGCTCATACAGTCTGCAAAGATTAGGCCTTGTATTTGCCTTTAATAAGTTTGCTTAGTTTATGCTTTAAAGTTGGTTAGACTTAGTTATGATTCTTCTGTCATATTAGTAGTTTGAGTTAGGCCTTGCAGGTATTCTCAAAAAAGATTTACTCACTTATGGCACATTAGGTTAAGCTCTTTGCTAGATTCTGTTATTTGCTTGTAGCTCATCTTTAGGAACAGGATATACTGTTGTTTAAACGTGTGCTAGTCTACACATATCTTGAGCGGAGCCGCAGATTTGACCTTCATGTCCCCAAAAGTTCTGGAAAAACACCAAGATAGGGACGGAAAGCACTGTGTCAAAAATACTGTAACTGTAACTATGTCATTGTTGTTTTGCCCCTGGTATAAGAATTGTTAGCATGCCCTGAGCGGTAAGAGACCGGGGGACAGCTTCGGTATCCGGGCCCTTCCTGTCTCGAGCCAGAAGACATTGTAATTCTGTATTTGATCTACCATTATATTTTTGACTTGTTAATCTTTAATAAATCAAGGATGAGACTAAACTTCTGGTCTTCAGAGTAATTTTTGATGAAAGAATACACGGCAGGTACCTTCTGTTTTGACAAGATCTGAACCAGCTAATGTTAGATTAAAAATTCCTGCCAACAACTCTAAAAGAAAATCAAATTTCATCAAAAAAGAACTGAACATTAAGACCTGCAGTGTGAACGTAGCCTAGTCATTACCTGAGTACAAACAATACTAAACTGTTCTGATGATGGGAAATCTATTTTAATGTGTGGTTATCTTACTTTCTGAACTTTTCCATTGCCTCCTCTGGCCTCTCTTCACTACTAGAATAGACAGAAATTCACGTTTTGTGTTAAAAGTGTTTGCATCCTGTCATTTTTAATCCACATGAACCACCGTCTGAGCGTTTCTCATCTCATGTCAAATGTAAATGACTTTGTTTTTGTGGGCACAGTCGGCTTGTTATTCAATTATTATGTGATTAAAAGCAGGATGAGTGAGCAGCTCTGTGGACAGATTGTCGCTCCATCAAAGTCCATTTGGCCCTTCATTTGTTCCCTTGTATCAAATCTAATCTGGCACTAATTTGGCTCGTCACCGCCCGTCCATGTGACACCCCTCATGTTTGAAGTTTACTGCGAAGTACGCCACTTTTCCCCACGCCGCGCTCGACATTTGAATGCAGCCCGCGTCCACAGCGCCAGCAGATGGTTGTGTGTGTTATGTGTGCTGCATATTAACGGTTAAATTGCTACATTTGCATGAATTATTTGACTTCGCCGTTCTGCCTCAAAAACTGTTTTTTTTAAAGACAATCTGCTTTGCTATAAGTCTTTTTGTCAGTTGGAACCAACGCAAAAGCAACATGGGAACACTTTGTTTATGAAATATAGGATAAAAATCAGTATATCAGCCCAGCCTCTGCAACAACAAACACAAAACAGCCCAATATTGCATACACTGCATAAAATATCTACATAAAAAAACACTGAATTCCCTCTGCTCTTCTTTTGGCCATTTTGGTTGGTTTTCTTAAAGGAACAGTACACACCTTTTCAGTACTTTAACAACTTGCAACTCTCTGTTATTTCCTTTTAGGCTTTTTTTCCCAACTTTTGGAGTAGTCACAGCAAACCATCTGCCTCCTACTGACTTGCATACTGATGTAGCATTGGCTTTATGCTGGATGTACTTCCTGATGCAACCCTCACCATGTATCCAGGCTTGGAACTGGCACAAAGAGTACACTGACTTCTGCGGCTGGATGATGTTTACAACTACAACAGGAATTCCTGTGGCCCTAAATGTATTTTAAATATGTCAGAACTGCCAAAATTAATGTTAAAGGTCCTATATTATGCTTTTTACAGGGTTTTTGAAATTGTTTAAAACACCATTGCATTAGTATTTCACGTTTTATAGCTTATAATAATGTATAAGTATGGAAAACGTCTTCTTTTTGGGAACTGATATTTTGAGATTTGCAGATAATGCTTGGATTAGATTGTCTCACGCCCCTGCTGGCAACTGTTGGAACTGAACACAGCATAAAATAGCTTTCTAGCATACTTATTAGCAACATGACGCTAACAGATAGATACATGAGCTGACTGCTTCGTAGTGACGGGAATTTAAGCGCTGAAATTATCAGGAAGAGTCCGGTGATGGAGCACTTCCTGGTTTCATGTGTCTATGTAGAGACATGAGACCAAGTGTTTAAGCTCTTTATTAGGGCAATAGCTCAGCAAACAGGATAGCGATAGGTGATACCACATTTTTTATATTTGATACAATACTGATTACTTTAGAGGTGAATATAAGCGACACAGATACTGGTACCTGAAAAAATTGTTACCCTTGAAGACAAATCCTACGACTAATGCTGGCCATTTAACAACTTTAATGTACACATTATAAAATAAAGAAGTGTGCATTGTAGTGAAAACTGCAAAATTCTTGTCACATGACATGGATGGACCAGACCAAAATGCTGCTGTGTGGGGGAGTTTTGGCACAAAACACTGGAGTAAGGTACCTCCATGTGATGCATGTGCTTTTATTTCACATGCTGGGTGGCACGGTGGCACGGTGGTTAGCACTCCTGCCTCACAGCAAGAAGGTCCTGGGTTTGATTCCCGGACCTGTGTGGAGTTTGCATGTTCTCCCCGTGTCTGCGTAGGTTTCCTCTGGGTGCTCCAGTTTCCCCTGCCACTAAAAACATGTACAAAAGAGATTCTGAATCTCAGTGGGACTTTCCTGGTTAAATAAAGGTTAAATATTATATATATTCAAGTACTCAATACCCAAATGAGTATTGTGTGTGTATCGATATATTGATACCGCAGTATCCATGACTAATACAGGATTACTGAAACAAGCAGAAATGAAACAAAATACTATATCATGTGAGGTGCAAACAACATTATAACATGGTGAAAAGCTCAAAATGTTGACTTTACATAAAAAGGGACCTTTAATAAACAGTAGATATTACTATTTATGTCCTAGCAACAGTTACATGTAGCTGTGTAACAGGAGTTCTAGAGGAAGTCCAAAGAGGAGATTTTACCGCTCTATAGTTAAAGAGGGCATGAAGTTAGCTGGTGTGAGAGGGTTAGATAAAGACATAAATTGCTGTAGCAAAATCTGAAACACAACGGCAGAGAGGAAAAGAAGTAATTTTAAAATCTAGATCAATGAATTTTTGAGATTTCACTTTACTGCAAAGTTCTTTGCAGACGTTTAACCTTGATTTGAAAACTTGCTGAGGTAAGGACGCAACATAAAAGAAACGTACAGAACTGTCTCAGACATTTTATCTGCTTGTTGTTTGTCAACACATTCTTTCATTTTAGTGTGAAGGGTCAAGGCTTTTCCACAAAGAACACAGCTTTCAGGAAGAAAAAATAAATAACAGTTTACACACATGTACATTGTGCCACAAATGTAGTTAGTGCAGGAATCTCTGTAGCTCACACAAGACATTTTTTCTTGGCTGGATCTAAAAAAAAAAAAAAAAAAAAAAAAAAATGGCCACAAAGGATGAGGCCCACATTATGAGCTGCAATAAAGATTCTGGTGGACAGGAGAGATGGAGGAGGGAAAAACATGAAACATTAGATAAACTGTGTCTCTATGCAGCCCACGGGCAATAAGTAACCACAGGTACTTCACACTGATGTATTTTTATGTGAGGTAATCTGTCCCACCGGCGCTCTCTGACTGTCCGCCTGTGATAAAACAACATAGTCTACACAATGGACACAATGCTAAGTGATAAGTAAATCAAAACAACAGCCACTAGGGGGCATGGGCGGCACAGAGGGTTTGGTTTTATCAGGATGGAGCAGATATCACTAAGATGGACATGTTTCATTAAGTATCCTACATCAACTTAAAAAAGATGCCAAGATATAAGTCACTGTTATTAGAAAAATGAATGTACAGGATTGGTAACTTGAATTAATTTTGTTGTGGAGGTTAACAATAAACTTCTTTTGAAAGTTGATACTCCTCGTCTCCCGGTCCTTTGAGCTGTTCCCTTCAGAGGTCTCTTCTTTTACACCACCTAAGTTCATCTGTCCACATTCATTACATCCACAAACCTCCTCTCTGGTCTTCCTCTAGGCCTCCAGCTCTAACCTCAGCATCCTTCTACACATATATTCACTGTCCCTCCTCTGCACATGTCACAAACCATCTCAGTCTGACTTTATCTCCAAAACATCTCACATGAGCTGTCCCTCTGATGGACTCATTCCTAACATAACATATGTAAAAAACATAGTAAATAGACTATATTACAGTGTTACTTATGTATTTAATCTGGGCTACTAAAACATGTACAATGTTTTTTTTTTCTGTCAGAGAAACATTTATCATTTCCACTTTAACAGCAGCTGATGTTTGAACTGTGTCAGACTCAGATCATACTGGAGACTGATGGATTTATAAAGACTGACACTGTCCTCCAGGCTGCAGTATTTGGATAACACAGTTTTAAATATATTAATTATGAATGCGAACAATGCAGGGGAATGTAGCAATAATACTGGATAAATGCTTATTAGCGGCTAATTAATATGCATGAAAACCCGTTCCATTCACGCCTTGTTCGCGCTTTATTCACCTGAGTAAAGCGATGCCAGAAATTGTGACATTACAGACTTCTGCTGTGTAAAGTCCATATTAATTCAGAGAAAAGTGATTGTGGGCTGTAGCCTGCTGAAGCTTATATTAGATGCTAAAAGCCAAAGCTAGAGAAGTAAAAGGAATAGTCCATATTTGATAAGTGTTATAGTCCATAGTCCTGACTTGGTGATAACTTCAGCCCAGTTTAAAGAGGCTCCAAAGTTGGGACACTGACAGCCTGCCTCTCTGTACTCTCGCGGTGTAAATCGGCGCTGGAGTTCGCTTTTTTTTTTAGCAGTTTTCAGTTCTTTCTAGCGCATTTAAATCTGCCGCTGTCTCAGTCAGATCAGTGCACTCTGTAACTGCAGTAACCCACAAAGACCCCTCGCATCTTAGGCACGACTGTTCAAAAACAAATGAGGTAATATTTAGCTATTTCAACTTGTGATTGGTAGGGACAATTTGGTCGGTCTGAAATTTTGGTAGGGACATGTCCCTATGGTCCATACGCAAACCTACGCCCATGCTATTCTGTTGTTCATTTGTTCATCTGTTATAGGTTTGTCTAATAATAACAATAATAATGCATTAGTCTTACACAGCGCTTCTCTAGACACTCAAAGTCACTGTTTGGTGCATTATTTAATCACTTCACAGACCAAACACACAATCACACTAATACATTCATACAGGCAAAGTGTCTTGGCAGTGGGGATCGAACTACCAACCTTTAGGTTATATTTCAAGCGACTCTAGTTAATGTGGCTCATTATACTGCCCACTCAATAAAGCTTAAAATGAATGGCCAAAAAATAATAATAATGAAAAGAAGAAAAAAGTTTGAAGTCACTTGGATCTAGTTTTTAATGACAAAAAGTCTTTTATGGGCCATGTCCCAATGACTTTTTAACCTTTACATGATTACGAAAACTTCTCAATATTCTGGCATGCATTACCTGAAGTTCAAAGACACACTGACGGAAGAGTTGTGATTTTGTTTCTCGTTTACATCAAAGGTGTTGGGAAAGTTTTGCCTCTGTATTCATAGCATGCCAAGGACAGCTTTTGGCACCATTTATCACCTCGGACCTCTTAAATCACAGGCCAGGTGAAAGAAAATATTGGTGCTGCGCCATTGTTAAAAGAAGTGAGAAGCTGAGGTTGCGAGGAGTCAAATTTAGTTACAATAAAATCCGTGAAGCAGAGGTCGGACGATGTCGACCTTGAAGTCAAAACCATTTTCTAGCCCGGGGCAAGAGTCACGAGCAGAGCTGATCATGTGGACAGTAACCAGCCGCAGATAAAGAAGTCCACTGTATTACGTGTCCTGTAAAAATCTTTCTTTTTGGCAGAGCATCTTTCTGCTGCAAAGACCACGGCCAGTGTGGGTTTGGATACAAGGAGCTAGTTCAGCACGGAAGACCTAACCTTGGCAGCGGCTCTTCATGTTTTCCCCCTCTGTTCTTTTTCTCCTCAGAGCTGCTTTCATCTGATTTTCTCTTTTTAGCTCACAGTGCATCTCCTCTTTCTCTTTCAAATATGTCTCTTTGTATTTCCCCACCAGTTCTTGGAGATGCTTGAGAATATTTTTGTTCTTAAGCGAAAAGGAGAACAAAATAAATTATAATTTCAAGCATTTAACTTATAATAGGAGGTGCACAGAGGCAGAGAGGTCAGTGCTCCTGCCTTAGCAAGGAGGTCAGTGGGTTTGATATCCTTGGTCCAGCCCGACTACAGTCTCTCTGAGTGGAGTCTGCATATCCGTCCTGTCTCTGGATGGCGAGAGGAAGCTGGACTACGAGGAGAAAACCTTTCCCAATATCTGTGTTTTTAAGCCTGCATGTATTCTGATTGAGCAGCTGGGTTGGTCAGCATAATTATTAGAAGTTTAATCTTACAACACTCTACTGATATGCAGTTAAAAACACTTTATTATATGAAATGAATGTATCTGCGTAGGAGGAACCACATTTTGACACAACGTCAAGACTATGAAGGAAAAAGATCTTACAATGCTATTTATGTGGTGAAAGTTCATTTTCTGTACAAAGAGCCTTAATTAGTTTATGACAAGTGATAATGATTAACTCTGGTAACCTCTAGCCTTCTCTACATTAGTAATAACTACAGTTTGGTTGCAATACACATCTGAATACAGTGTTAGGAAAATTGGTGGATCTAAATTGCTCATAGAGAGTGAATCTTTCTGTTTCAGCCCATCAAATGTAACTTGGCGTGTTTTGTGTCTTGTAATTATTTCAAAGTAACAATACTTTTATTTGGGCAGTATTTTGGAGTATTTTGAATAAGCAGTTTAGATTTTAATTTCTTTAAAAGTATTTTTTACCATTATATTAGACCAGACCAATTCCATTTCAAGAAGAGAACGGGTATGACTGAGCAGGCTACTACATTATACAGGAAGGTTACAGAAGAGTCTTTCTTTCTAGTTTCATCCAAATATTTGACTGCGATACCTTACACACCTACTTATGGCCTTTCCTCAGTGTATAATGTGTTACTAATTAAACTGTCCAGCCTGAATAGATCTTAATGAGCAGATGTGGCAGGCAGGGCAGCAGCGATCAGCGGTGTTTGTGAGGTGACAAGGTGCCACTGACACTAAGACCATGCCAGTATTTTTAGCCACTTTCTTGCTTGAGTGGGCAGTTTTAAGTGAACTTTTGATGCTCTGTAGCCTGACGCCATGGTCCTTTGGGTGAGCTGTCCTCTTCACCTCCATCTGGCCTGAGTGTCCTCCTGAAGCACCTCCTGTTGCCTTTGGACTCAGCCATCTGCCTCGGCTCACTACAGTGAATATCGTTGTTTATGCCACGGCCTGTTATTGTTTGTACAGGTTTTGTGTTTAATATACATTATGAAACTGAGTGTAGGCGCCTATAGGCATGATATAGAAAACAAAGGGAGCCGAGCAATGGCCTCATTCTGTCGTTGTCTCTTCAGTATGCACATTGATTAAAATGCAAAGTCAAATACACAAGCAAGGGCTTAATTGAAAACCTGTTCAGACGCTCGAGGTCTTCTAGGATTCTATAGAACTGAACTATAAGACCTAAGGCATGAAGAATGGTGCTTTCTACTGCATCTTTTACAGTATATATGCACAAACAACTGTTGTCAGTAGCATAAAATTACTAGTATAATAAATGCACTGTCTAATGGCTGTCTTTGCAAACATAATGAAATAATCAAATATTAAGCATGCCAGCAGATGCATCTCTGTTTTGAAATGTCCCAGTTTAATCAGTTTGGAATTGCATTGGGTTATACCTCAGGGTAGCTACTAAAGCTAAATCAGCCATCTAAAAAAATAAAGATTGCACACGTTGAATAATAACACTTTACAAGACTATGCTACATTCCACCCAAAAATTGTATTTAAAGGGGCTATGTTATGCTTTTCTTTATATCTCTAAACCAATCTTGGTCACCTCTAGAACAGCAGCTTGTTTTACAGCCTTTAAAAACTGTATGTGACTAAAAGAGAACATTTTTAATAGTACACTACTGGTGTCATAAAGAAACAGGTGAAGACACCAGCAGAGGGCAGCAGAGTAAAGACTGCTGCTGTCTTTTGAACACAAAAAAAAAAAAGCATTTAACCTACTTAATTGTTTTGTAAGATGTAATTTTACAACAAAATCAAAAATAGCTGTGGAAACCGAGCTGTACACAAGTTTTTAGATAAAAGAATGAGAGCAGACTGGATGTAGAGGGCTTGTTGATTGGTCAGTGCTTCCTGGAGTGGGCGGGGCGTTTGTGGGAGAGGCGGAGGATTGTGGAGCTGAGCGTTCTGAGGCCTCAAACAGGCCATGCCAGAGAATAGAGGATTACTCAAACAGGCGTGAATGAAGAAAAACACAACTCCAGGTATGTTTTTGATGTGGGGACAACATTACAGAAAGACATTACAGACTTTAAAAAATACAAAAACACAATCTGTTGGCTATAAATTGTTTCAGTTGTTTAATTGTAATTGATTTAAAACTCATTGATGAATAAATGATAATAATGCACTGGAAAGCTTGAGCAGATATACATTTAAAGGTAGGTGGGTTCCGTTTGTAGCCAGAATGATTTTAATAGTGGTTGTGGTGTTAAAGGTCACTGATTCTCCAAAGTGGGCTCACCAGAAGAATCCTGATTACAATCAAAGAGCTGGGTCCAGACCGGGGACTGGTACCAGGCTCTGAAACTTTTTGTTATTTCCCCCACAGCTTTGGCTCGATGGATTATTCATGACGAGGGAAACTAGTCGAGAGGCGGAGGAGGTGCACATTAGAGTCTAGATCAGTGGTTCTCAAGCTGTGGTATGGGCTTTATCTGGTGGTACTCCCGAGTCCTTTGCAGTTCATGTCCTGATTTAGTTTAGAGACAGTTTTATTCCTATTTTAGTTGGGACTTAAATTTGTCCTGGTTTAGATGTGGTTTAGACCTAGTTTAGGCCTGGGGTAGACCTTGTTTAGACCTGGCGTAGACTTGATTTAGTCCTGGCCCAGTACTTGTTTAGTAATAGATTAGTTCTCATTTGGTGCTTGATTAGTCCAGGTTTACAATAGTTCTAGTTCAGTCCAAGGTTTAGTACTGAATTAGCCCTGGTTTAGTCTTGGTCTAGTACCTGCTTAGTCCTGGTGCAGGGGCTAGTCTTGGTTTAGTAGTCTTGGTTTAGTCCTTGTCTAGTCCTGGTTTCGTAGTCCTTGTCTAGTCCTGGTTTCGTAGTCCTTGTCTAGTCCTGGTTTCGTAGTTCTTGTCTAGTACTGGTGTAGTCCTGGTTTAGTACTTGTCTAGTACTGGTTTAGTCCTGGTTTAAGAGACCTAGTTTAGTTCTGTCTTAGTTCTTGTCTAGTCCTGGTTTAGTCCTTGTTTAGTACTGGTTCAGTCCTGGTTTAGTCCTTGTCTAGCCCTGGTTTAGTCCTAGTTTAGTAGTCCTGGTTAAGTCCTTATCTGGTACTGGCCTAGTCCTGGTTTAGTCCTTGTCTAGAAATGGTTTGGTCCTGGTTTAGTAGACCCGGTTTAGTTCTTGTCTAGTCCTTATCTAATACAGGTCTAGTCCTGGTTTAATCTTGGTTTAAGAGACCTGGTTTAGTTCTTGTCTAGTCCTAGTTTAGTTCTAGTCTAGTCCTGGTTTCATAGTACTGGTCTAGTCTTGGTTTAGTAGTCTTGGTTTAGTCCTTGTCTAGTCCTGGTTTCGTAGTCCTTGTCTAGTCCTCGTTTTGTAGTTCTTGTCTAGTACTGGTGTAGGCCTGGTTTAAGAGACCTGGTTTAGTTCATGTCTAGTCCTGGTTTAGTTCTTGTCTAGTCCTGGTTTAGTCCTTGTTTAGTACTGGTTCAGTCCTGGTTTAGTCCTTGTCTAGCCTTGGTTTAGTCCTAGTTTAGTAGTCCTGGTTAAGTCCTTATCTGGTACTGGCCTAGTCCTGGTTTAGTCCTTGTCTAGAAATGGTTTGGTCCTGGTTTAGCAGACCTGGTTTAGTCCTTGTTTAGTCCTTATCCAATACAGGTCTAGTCCTGGTTTAGTCCTTGTCTAGAAATGGTTTGGTCCTGGTTTAGTAGACCTGGTTTAGTTCTTGTCTAGTCCTAGTTTAGTTCTAGTCTAGTCCTGGTTTCATAGTACTGGTCTAGTCCTGGTTTAGTAGTCCTAGTTTAGTACTTGTCTAGTACCGGTTTAGTCCTGGTTTCGTCTTTGTCTAGAAATGGTTTGGTCATGGTACAGAGGCTGGCTAAGACCAGGTTAAGTCTGGTTTAGACCTAGTTTTGACCTGGTGTAGTTTTGCTTTAGACCTGGATTAATCCTGGTTAAGATCCGGTTAAGTCTGGTTTTAACCTGGTGTAGTTTTGGTTTAGACCTGGGTTAGTCCACATTTAGATAAGGGTATTTGTTTGTTACAGCTGATACTTAGAAAGCCAAATATAATATTAATTTCTGAGGTTGAAAAGTTAGAAAACAACTGGTTTAGATCAAAGTAAAGACAGACACAGAGGAAGTGCAGGGGTAATTAGAGAGAGAAGTTGATTTAAAAGTGTAATGATGGCACCGCTGATGACTGAACCTGCACAGACTCTAAATCAGTGAGCCCACAGATGCCTGAATAAACATGATGCACTCGACGTGAGATAGATCCATCAAACAGAGCACAGAGGTGGAGCTGCAGAAACACCTGAGCACACACTGGATACACGATCACAGCTCATCTGTACGCAGCCGATTAAAGCGAGTTAAGAGTTTTATGAGTTTTACCCCTCTCTGCAGCGGGCTGGACTGTATAATGCAAACACAGGCGAGGCAGGGAGAAGAGATAAGCCAAGGCCGGACAAATACTACTGTGGATACTGCTAGGAGGACACGCTGCTGGCTGTTTCATTTTAATGTGAGTTGTTGTGTTTGTGTGTTAGGGATGCAAGCTAAATGCTGAACCTAAAGCTTAAATCGACCTTTAAATTATTCATTATTGTAACATATCGGAAGATTTATTTTAAAGGGAATATGTTATGCTTTTAAATATCTTTTCAAAACCAATCTTTGTCACCTCTAGAACAGCATTGCACATTTTACAACCTTTAAAAACATTATGAGTGCAGAATTTTAAGCTATTCTAACAGAATCAGACAGAATATAAGCTTTTTACTTTCTTAAATGTTTTGTCAGAAGCTACAAAATTAAAATACAGCTGTGAGGAATCAGTGGAAACAGAGCTGCACAACTTTTTTTTCATAAAGAGACACACTGAAGGGACTGTGTCTCTCGGCTTGCCTGGGAACACCTTGGGATTCCCTCAGTAGGGCTGGAGGAAGTGTCTGGGGTGAGGGAAGTCTGGGCATCTTTGCTAAGACTGCTACCTCTGTGACCCAACCCTGGATAAGCAGTAGAAGATGGATGGATGAATGTAGAAGGCTTTTTGATTGGTCAGTGCTTCCTGGAGTTTGCGGGTTTTGTGGAACTGAGCAGTTTTGAGGGCTCAAAAAAGTTAGTGCCAGAGAATACAGGATTACTTAAGAAAAGGTATGTTTTTGATGAGGAAACAACATTATAACATGGTAGAAAAGTAGATTTTACATAATATAGCCCTTTTAAAAATGTACAATGGCAAAAGTATCTAGTTACTTTCAACCTTTGCTTAAAAAAACTAATTTTTCTGTCTGTTTTTTAAATGTAAGAAGCAAAGACATGGTGAGCTCCGCTGCTCTGCAAATCACTTAACAGGGAAACCCCCCACACTCACCATAAAACAATATAATCACATTACAGTCTGTACATTACTGCAGCTGACAGTGAGAGCGGCCCGGCGAGGTGTGAGCTCATAACCACTGACATAAACATAAAATGGCCTAAATAGTAAAAAATATACCACCTTACAGCAATATTTCTCCACTCCGCTGCTCAGCCTTTACAATCCTGTCCTCGAGCCTGCAGATCTAAATCATAACAGACAAACGTATAGTGGACAGATTTACAAAAAAACACGACCAAAGGCAGTAATAATCTCAGTGTCGCTACAGTGGCACGTCCCGGGCAGAGAGCCAATGACTTGGAGCGAGATGCAGAGAGATGAGATCCGGGCTGACACACAAACACACACAAATACATAAATACATTCATGAAGAGCAGAGCTGAAGGATGCATGCAAACTCACAAACACACAACAATATGTAAAAAGGTCAATGGTGTAATATTGGTGGGGCTACAGAGGTGTTATGACCACTTGTAATTGCAGTGACCTTTTGGAGAGGGGCACTAATCCAATAATAAGGTTGGCATCTGGTCACACTATTATTATATTTGTGTGATGGATGCAGACAATATGAGGACTATTAAGGAGATGACATTAAGAAAAACTTTTAGGGTCAAACGAAAGCTGGAAAAGACCAAACTGAGTCAACACTTGGGTTTATTTTGTACAGAGAAATCGATGAAAATAGAGTTTATACACTCTACTACACTCCACACTGTTTTGGCAAGTGACTGTAGGGGTAAAGCAATGCATTCAAGCATTTCTACTTTCTATGCCACATTATTCCATATCCAGTAAGTGCTTGCATTACATAATGGTGATGCAGATCAGGATGTAGCTACCATATTTTCCGGACTATAAGTCACACTTTTTTTCATAGTCTGGCTAGGGGTGCGACGTATACTCAGGTGCGACTTATATATTAAAATATTTCAGGTGTTGGTTAGAGGGCGCTCTAGGCTTGTGTACCAGCATCTGCTGCACCTGTATCACTGACAATTTAAAATGTAAACATTACCGCTAACAATTTAGGACTATAAAGACAACTGAGAAAGAGCGGAATAATTGGAAATGGAACTGATGCTGAGTCTGACGACAGCCACGCAGAGGAGGAAGCGGCGCCGAGGATGAAGAATTTAAAGGATTTAGCGATTAGGAGTGCGATGGTGCGTTTGGGGAACTTGTTATATTATGTTCTTTATGCTATAGTTATGTGAATAACTGTTAATATATTACGTTAACATACGAGACACCTATTCAGTTCGTTGTTTATGCTTCATGTAGCTGAATAACCATCAGTGTGTTACGTTAGCAAACCGCACACCTATTCAGCCTGTTGTTCTCTATTCTATTATTACTATAACTTGCCTTTCAAGATGAAATGTCTGTTCTTGGTGTCAGATTTTGTAAAATAAATTTCCCCCCAAAAATGCGACGTATAGTCCAGTGCGACTTATATACGTTTTTTCTTCTTCATTATGCATTTTTTGGCTAGTATGATACTCTGGAGCGACTCATAGTCCGGAAAATACGGTACTTCATCTCTAGACTATCAGTGTGTTTTGCTAAACATTCTCAGACTATTGCTCATAGACTGATTAAGCCCAAATAAAGGGGCTATATTCTATAAAATCAAGTTACCACATTACAAAAACAGAGACTTCAGAGTTTCTGAAGTCTCAAAACGCTCGGTTCCACAAACCTCTGCCTCTCCCATGAACCCCTGTCCACTCCAGGAAGCACTGACCAATCAACAAGCCCTCTACATCCAGTCTGCTCTCATTCATTCATCCAAAACAAAAAGTCTACAGCTCGGTTTCCACTGATTCATTTTGTGCTGCTAGTCTCTTCACTTTGTTTTTTACGGCACTAGTAAAGTATTTATTGAAAACCTTTTTTAAATCTGTTTTTAAAGGTTGTAAACCATGCAATGCTATTCTAGAGGTGACCAAGAAAGTATAAGATAGCTCTCACTGCAGGAATCCTCAACTTTGCTTGAGTTTACATAAAGGAAAAAGAAGCAAAGTAAGTGCTTATGTGGTCTGAGTATTCAGCAGTAGCTCTAGTTCTAGTTATCTCACGAGGAGACCAAGGTTATGTGTCTTCACTGCTCTAAAAAGAGCCAGTATTGCTCTAAACACTTGGGACTGGCACAGAAAGTACACTGGTTTGTGACCCACAGTGATGGGCAGTCTGGATCTTTTCAAAGATTTGGCTCTTTTGGATCGGCTCCCTCTTGTGGCTCCCAAATTTCTCTTCATTTAGTATCACTCTGAGCATTTATATTTAGGTCTAATTTAGTGATTATGAATGGTTAATGTGTTGGTAAACCATGTTTTATTCAGTGTTTTAATGAAGGTCTTATTTTTATTCAGTTTGCAAGCACAGATTGCAGCCAGATGTTGCGTCTTTTTGGTTTTTCCTCATTTGTTCACTTTTTCCCAACTCACCTCTCTCTGTTGTTTGGTGTACATGGCCTATACCACTACACCACACACTACACTGCCTTCTGAGCTCACCTTACTGTTTTTACATAATGATATGATCCTAGTCTGTCCTCACATGTGATGGGCTGCATGATGTGTCCAAGAAAACAAAATTCTGCTGTACTTGTGCAGATTTTTTTACCAGCGTTGAGCAAGATTGGGCTCTCATCTGCACTGAGTCGCGAATAACCCATAACAGCTGTCTGACACTGAAGCTTATTATTAAGTCGGGTTATTGCAATAAAGACAAATTAAAATTCACTGCTCAGAATGACTGAAATAGAGGAACAATAAGAGAAAAAAGCTAGTCACAGAAGAAGAAACTGTTAAAACTATGTGAGAAGCATCATAATTCACCTTTTTTCATTTAGTCTCACAAAACGTATTAGCCCTGAAAGCTCATTAGAGAAATAAAACACGTCTGATTAAGAGCTGGTATCTGAATTAACATGCAAATCGAGCTTCTCTTTCTAAAACAGCAGACTGGATGGGGGGCCAAAGGTCAAGTGCTTTTACTGGCTCCCGCAGCGCCTCATCTCCGAGCTTAAATCTGATTGGCATAAATTTTTCATGTGGCTTTTTTTTAACGCACCATTAAACTCAATACAGGCAGCGCGTCCATTAAAACACAGCGCTGCCTTTTTCCAAACAGCGGTGATTGAATCGTCAAGGCTCTTCCCATTGAGCCTTCAAAAGCAGCCACCGCTATTTGTAGTCTTTAAATCATTCACTTCTCAAAACGGGGTCAACTTCTACAAATGTTCTGAGTAAAAAGGTCCAGTGAGTCAAGACTAAAAAACTTAACCAGGCGTTTTTCTTTTCTGTGCTGCCAATTTCTCTCTAACAGTGAAAATTTATTTCTAAGAGTGAATAAAAAGTGGCATTTTAATAACTTTTCATGTGGACGTTGAGGGGTTGCAGGTGAACGGTGAATTCCAGCAACTATGGGCTCGCTCACATTCATTTACTTGGGGTAATTTAAAGTCACCACTTCATCTAACCAGGCCCGCTGACAGACTTGATGGGGCCCAGGACAAAACCTCAAGGCCCCAACTGAACTTTAGAGAGTCTAATTTTGCATTTGGACACTTTATGGAGTCATGACAAGAAGATTTCTACCCAAATTATCTATTTTCTATTATCTATTTTTTTTTAGTTGAACACATTTTCTTCTCATACATTGGGTTCTTCAAATCTCATTCAGTGTTTTTTTTTTTTCCTATCCTCTTAACCAACCTTTTCTTCCTCCAATAAAATAGCTTGTTTCTTTCTAATTAAGTCTCTGTAATGGTTCTTTTCTGTGTTTTCCTGATGCGGCTTGACCAAGGTCAGAGACAAATTTTGATTCTGAATAAGGTTTTTAACGCTCCGTCCTCAGCGTGATTGTGAGGCCAGTGTAAAGATGAAGGAGTTTTACCATTGGCTCAAAGTAATTGCAGCTGTACCTGAGTGTGTGGAGAGTTTAGAGGAGGAGAGGAAATGTCTGTGTGAGTGGCAGCAGGCGTCAGAGGTGGAGTCTTATTCATTTAAACCTCGGATCTCAACATAAACATGGATTATTGAGGTCAGGAGGGCCAACGTGTTGCTTTGAGTGGTCAGAGGCTGTTCCTGTAGTAAAGGCTTCTTCACTGAAAATCGCTTATTGAAAATCCCAGCTGCACGTAGGTAAAATAGATGATCATGGGAAAAGTCTATTTATTTGAGTAGTTCAATTCAAAAAGTGAAACTGGTGCCACAAAAACAGGATTTGGGAGATTATTTCTTTGTTGTAGAAATGCTTCTTGGCAATAAATCTTATCCCACTGGAAGCCTGTTTTCTTCCCAGTAGCTCAGTAGGTAGAGTTGTTCACTCACTAACAGCCAAGTTGCTGGTTCAAATCTCGCTCTCCTCCTTAGTGTAATTATGGTGGGTGGTGGGGCTATAGGTGCAGAGTGGCAGCCACGTTTCCTTCGGTCTGCCCCAGGACAGCTGTGGCTACAGAACAACCACAGTGACCGAGGACTGAATAAATAATGCACCTATTTGTAAAGCCACTCTGAGCCTATAAAAAAGCTGATTTTTTATTATTATTATTATTAAATGATACCGCATTTGTAAGGAACATGCACTTTGATAAGCATCAGAAAAGAGTGGGTTGTGCTAAAGAAATAATCGACCAAACACTAATTGCATTGCTATGTTTAGATTCAGTAAACAGAAAAATGTTTCAAGCATTTTTTTAATTGTGATTATTTTGATGAGTTTGTGATAAACTATTTTGATCAAATACCAATTTTTTGTTTTAATGAACTGTAAACTAAACTAATGTATTGGCATGTGTCTCTAAATGAGAAGGTCAATGCTTAAACAGATTCCCTGCAGCTCAGCTCTGCTACTATCAGCTCAAAAAGAATAGTGTATAATATTTATCCTTATTTCTAAACATGTTGTGCTTAATAAAAGCCAGGAGGTTGAATGTAAATACCAATGCAAATTAGCACAATATTGTTTCTATCTGCGCTTGATAAACAGTGAGGAGCTCAATGTGGAGGCTGAAATAAACAGAGATATACACATACATTTACATATGACAGATAATAACACATATGCTGTTTACACACGTTACATTGACCGCAATCTAAATATTCATAACATTCTTTTGTGCACGGATAATGCCAATGCAACACACAGAGGGTTTTCTTTTTGTACAACAGATTAGAAAGAATGAAAGGAAAGGTGTACAAGGCAATGAGGAAAAGACAGGAGCTGCAGATGTCGAGGTTTTCTTTGGGAGTGACTGAGGATGGACAGGATTAGGAATGAATGCATCAGAGGGACAGCTCATGTGAGATGTTTTGGAGATAAAGTAAGAGAGGCCAGACTGAGACATTTGGACAGGTGCAGAGGAGGGATAGTGAAGATATAATGTAGGTAAAAGGATGATGAGGTTAGAGAAAGACCAAAAATGTATAGATGCAGTACTTCTACAATTGTTCTATTTCAACAGGCATTTGAGAAGAAAATAGATTGGTACTTCATTTTTCACTTGCAACAAAAGCATAAATTTGTGTTTGGCTTGCCCGAATACACATTTCATCACCACATGCACTCATTAAAAGACACATTAAATATAAAAAACAGATCTCTAAGTTGTAATTGTAATAAGTTAAATAAGTTAAGGACAGAGATGAGTTACACAAAATAAAATGCTGAGTTTTGACTGATTCAGCTCTGAGGGCGAAAAGAATAAAGAAATGTTTGTAGATGTTTTTCTTAGCACAGGGAAGTCTGTACCTTTTGTCCGGATGGAAGAAGCTGAAAGCGATGGGACAGGGGATGATGATCTGAGTCTGTATATGGCCCGTTTTTATAATCCTGGAAAGTTTTGATTTGTTAAGTGACCGAACCAAGAGACTGTACTACTCTCTATGAAGGACGGATAAACTTGTGTTAAAATATGATCACTAACTTCAAAAGGTTCTCAGTTTCCGTAACAGAAAAGTCTTTGCTGTGCTTTTTATTTAGGTTTATTGAAGGTAAAGGAGCAGTCCAGTTTGATACTTCCATACATTATTCCTACAGCTGCTACTCCTTATTATAAATATAATATGTGTTGTATGTAAGTGGAGTAATCAGTGTTAACAGTCCATTATAAAGAGAAAAATCCAGAAGCACACTCACTCGCCGCTGCTGTTCGTGTTTGTGTGCGGTCGATCTATACAGAGGTGATTTCCCTGCAGTCTCCTCTGATTGGATTTGCTTTAATTGAAATGAATAGAAGCTTTGATTTAAATGGAGAGCTATAGCTTATTACACAGCACAGTGGAGGACAGTCTCACTATTATCTTCCTCTGCTCCAAGGTCGCTGACATATACAAACAGACTTATTCCCATTATAATTGTTATGTTCATGCGGCGTCCTATATAAGGTAATGGCAGACATTTGGACGGCTGTGATAACTGTTGATGCACCGGTGAGGCAGCGAAGGTGACAGTGTGATATAGTGATTTTATTAGCTGCAGTGTGAGTAAAAGGAGCGGTGCAACAGGTGGGTAATTGTCCCGTACCAGACAGAGAGTCCCATTAGCCCGGTTGTCAGGAAGAAATGTAGCCGGCTTCCACTGAACGCACTGATATAGATCTACGAGAGAAACAGGAAATGAGAGGACGAACAGGAAGTGCAGACCGGGGCCGAGTGATCACAGAAGTCTGGCACACAGAGGACCGGGAAAGTCTAGATCAGGTTATTGCGACTGCGAAAGGACAGAGTCTGACTGAACCGACTCAAGTCTCTTCAATGTCTGGGACACATTTCTGAGTGAACTAAAACAGAGGTTTTCAGACTGCTCACTCTAAATACCACCATAAGGAAATTTCAGCCTTTCCAAGTAGCAGTGGACTAAAATGAACCTAAAATCAAGTCTAAAGAACTGAAGAATCAGATCTAAACCAGGACTGAACCAGGTCTAAACTGAAAATAAACCAGGGCTAAAGCAGGACTAAACTTTACTACTGGATCAAGCCCATAATAAACTAAAACAGGACTTGAACTGCTAAAGGCTCCTCAGTACCACGTAAGCCTTACCACAGTTTGAGAACGCTGATGAAGATTTTATTATCAGGGATTTGAATAGATGAGAGCTCAGCTGCAAGCACGTTTGTTTACTCAGAGATAGCCTTTCAAAATACAAAAAGACCATTGTGAGATTGCATCTGTGAACTTGTACAGTATTTAGAGCTCTAAACTCTAAATATCTGTACCATGGATGACTCCTGGGTAACATGGCTTTAACTACAGTTTATCTAAATGGTTTGAGGTTTTTAACCAGTTAGCAAAGCCATCTCAAAATGGACTTTATGCTGCATGAGCCTCAACCACACCCACATCCTAGGTTGTATGTCCCATCCACCACCTCAGCACACATCTGTTTGACTATGGCAAAGCTTTTACATCTCCATAGCACAGAAAACAAAACACCAGCTTTTACAACAGACATTTGTTTTTCAAAGATCATGATATCATGAAGTTTTGAATGTCTCCTAAATTACTGACTTGTGTGTAGCAGCTGTGACCCATTGTTTTGACCTTCTCCATGTTGGGTCATGAGATGTTAGTTGACCTGTGTCCACTGTCTCCTAGGCATGAAAGGTGAACCCTAACCAGATAATTTTAGTCCATTCTTGACCAGTCTATATGTAAACCCAGGGACATTTACTTCTCCTGTACTCCTGTATCCTATATAGGCTGTTGGGAAACTACACTCAGGGGGCACACACTGTAGGAGTGAGGGGGCAGACTTTCAGACTCTCTGTAGGAGTGAAGGGGGCAAACTATCAGACTTTCTCTGTAGGAGTGAGTCGTAGTAGTGGGATCTCTGTCATCTCTGTCTGCTATGTCTGTTCCATTAAAGTAACCTTACTGGCCAACATCGTACATGTTTTTATGATATCAGATCACATTACTACAGTGGTTACATAGGCAGGGTCAACCGCCCGCACAGGCTGACCCTGCCTTTGGGCACAACAGTTTCAGGTTATAGTTTCAATGCCATTTCCCAAAAGGCTTTTTTTTTTTGCCTCCACATTAAATAAAATACACATTAAATGAAACTCAATACAAGTTCATTTCCTGGAGACCTGCAGTAACCTAACCCTCTCTAACTGTATACATTATCATTTACTTTAGGAGAAGATACATCTGCCTCAGTCCATGTGTGTTTGTGGAAAGAATTATGTGTTTGGGGGACAGCAAATTGCATTACATTAATTTCCTGGAGGCTTAGATACAAAACGTCAGCATAAGAAATCCTTACCCACAGTAAGTGGTAGGGCTACATGTGCATTTACTACTGAAAAAAATTAAATATACAGCAATATAGTGTTGCAGTCAAGACTCTAGTAATTGAGACCAAGACCAGTTCGAGACCAGAGTGAACAGAGACCAGGTCAAGACCAAACCCTGTGAACGTAACACTAAATACAGGGGAAAAGTACAAAGAAAGTGAATTTAATGCAACAGACTTCACAAACAAACAGATAATTGGCCTGGTTCTTTCATGCTGTAAACTAATTACTCCAAAATTATGAAGAATAGCATTTTCTTATAAAGTCTGGTAAATAAAATCTCAAAGACTGCCACATCTGAGACTGAGACGAGACCAAGTAAAAAGTGAATTAGCGACCAAGACCAAGTAAAACTGTAGCCGAGACTGAGATGAGACCAGGACCGTTAAAAAATGGTCTCAAGACCGGACTCATGAGGCCACAGTACTCGTCACACTGTACTTAGCATTACTCAGAACAACTGTTTGTCACAAAGTACTTCACATACTCCCTGTGCATGCAGCAGGACACTAATGGTTCTTCCAGAGGGGACAACCAAAAAAATCAAACAGACAGGTGCATGTACTTATTGAAGAACAGTCACTGAATTGTAATGAGAAGCTTGCCACCCACATCTTAAAACGCTAAACATGTTATGAAGTCATATCTCTATATCCTCTGGTGCTCTCAAAGTGGACTTGATGGGAACCTATATTCCACCACCACAAGAGTTTCGAGAATCCCTCACTATATTATTTATACATATTGAGTAAACCTTACAACACATGCACATACATGCTTTTAATACCGGAGCATCATCTTGTGGGCTGCTCCCTAATGGACGTGATCCTGAAATGCACACCAAGCTTCTTAAACCCTATAACACCATATATAGCTACTGTACCTCTACCCCCACCCCCAGCCCCCCTAAAAACACACACAGTCTATTTCTCTTCTCTCTAATGGAGCCCGGACCCTCGAGAATGACAGCCACGCCGCTACGCTTCAGTGGCCATTACCCATAAGGCTTTGCGTCAGGGCCGAGGGGCTGACCGGGCCGCCCACTCGCCTCGCCTTTCACCCCACATCTGTCAAAAGCAGGTACGTTCTCTGGGATCTCCGCTTTCTCTCTGTGTGTCCATCTATAAATATACCAGCGAGCTTTGTCTCTGCCGCTCGTCTGCAGGGGGGGAAATTCAAATGGAAATCCTCTTTTTAGAACTAGTTAAAGCCACCCAGTCAGGTATAGGACCAGGGGGACACGTCCAGCATCACAATGAGATGTGAAGGGAGTTTGTTGTGGTCCGGAGGGATTGCTGTTGACCTATGAATTTATCAGGAAGAGAACGGGAGAGAAAAAAATAAAGACTGTATTTGTCATCTCTGCATGACATTTATTTGATTTTCTATGTATCTCTCAAACACAGAGAGGTGCCTTTGCTTCACAAACCATTTCATTTTTGCACTGCGACGTGAACAGGAAGTAAACCGGCGGGAGGAATCATGAATCATCTACGGTGGCCCACGAGGGACAGTGGCAGGGTTAAACAAGAGTTTTTCTTGCTTTAGTCGCTTCTTTCAGAGTCCAGGAATGATGCGGCTAGGAAGTGTTCTTAGAAATTACTCACATATGTAACGTAATGAGGTGCATGGTGTCAGAGTGGTTAGCATCTAAATAGGTAGGTTGTTGGTTCGATTGCCGGGCTAGCCAACTTCAACATGAGTGAGTTTGGCTGGAGTCTTCAAGTCTTCCCTGTGATGCTGTGGGCTTTCTCGGCACGGTGGCAAAATGGTTAGCACTCTCGCCTCACAGCAAGAAGGTCCCGGGTTCAATTCTCGGGCCGAGTGGGGCCTTTCTGTGTGGAGGTTGAATGTTCTCCCTGTTTATGGGTGCTCCGGTTTCCCCCATCAACCTAAAACATGCACATGCTTTGTCTTGATTCTTCTAATAGACCTAATGATTGTGCCTTGACTGTTACCCAGAATATTTTTTGTCTTGGTTTAGTCTCATTCCTATTCACAAACCTTTGGAAAACAGTCAAAAAAACAAACCAGAGAGGTAAGGATGCCTCCTCAAATAGTAACAGACTGTAGGACTATCACTGGACCTGGCCTCAGAGGTTCACTACTTTGACACAAACGCATATTTTGCATTTCAGTTTAAATCAGTTGCGGCTAATTACAGATGCATATTTAGAATTTTTGGGCAACATCCACGCCTGAGTTAGGTGAACTGGTGAATCTACATTGCCCCTATTGAATGAATGTGACAGTGAATGGTTGTCTCAGTGCATTACAACATGGTCAAAACTTAAAATACCTTTAGTTTCTGCTTTATTACACACACAAATTTGTCAATGTTTTATGTCGGCCATTGTTTGTCTTGTACAATGTTTTTGTGTACTTTTGTATATTGCATTTGTCTTTGACCATGGCATGTGTAGTATCACTTAATAAAAAATAAATCAAATTGCAATGGTATAAAGTAGTTTGTTTAATTCTTTTGTGTATTCTGCTTTTGAGGTAACAGAGCGAGCTACTATTTTGTAAACATTGCTTTCATAAACCAAGCTTCAAGTCCAGCCCCATCTTCCCAGCATATGACAAGAGGACAAAAACCCTACAAGCAGGTTTTTAATATTAAAATATTTAATAAACACTTTATCTTTTGGTTTATTATCACACTTTTCCCCCCACAAACCTCTATATGGGGAGGTCACGCAAATTACAATATAGATCTAGTTAAAAAAACACACAAAAGCGCTGGGGTGTTGCGTACAGTGCAGTTCCCTCTGACCTTCACTTGTGCGCAGTCTCTTGTGTCAGCACCATTTCACTAAATCTGGTAATTTATGACTCACTATCGCAGGAGGCCCAGAGGTGGGACAAGGTCAGACTTTTGGGTCACCTCTAACAGACCCAGAGTCCCCAAAGTACAGTAAATACCTGGCCTTTTTCCACACACTTTACCCAGACAGAGTGCTTTAGAAGTGCCGGATTGTAGATAATATAAAATGAGCAGCGGTGTGCACCAACCAGCGGGTGCTTTAAAAAAGGAAGATGAATTAAGGTTGGGTAGTTGGAGTTTATCCCAAAAACTATGGGCTACTTTAGGCGGAGTGGGCCCTGGGACAATGGCCAGGTAACTGCAGGGCTGGCAATGAGACTTTACACTGACAGATAAACGTTCACTCACACATTCATCCACTAGGGGCAATCTAAAGTCACTGATCTCAAAATTCAGGGAGGACACGCAGACTCCGCCCAGAGAGACTGTGTTCGGCTGTCCCGGGCATCACAGGTCATTCCTTTTGTTTAGTATTCCATATTTCTCAAATAAAACAAAAATACCATATGTAATTGAAGCTGGACAGTTTTATATTCAGTAAAACACTGCAAAGATAATATGAATGAATATGAAGAATGCTAAAAAAAAATGGCTTGCTGAGACCCAGATGTGTGGACACTGATGCTGTACTGATAAATTATTGTAAATTAATTTTGTTGTTAATTGTTAACTTATTGTAAATAGTGTAATTTTACTGTGATTTTATGCTGCTTGTGTTTTTTTAGGTTGCCTTTTTACAACTACTGATGAAAATTTGCCTAATTCAGCTAACTCAGGTGCATTTACCTCGTTTAATGTTGATTAATGTACACTGTCCCTTCTCAAGTAAATAAATAATCTTGATTTAAGCAATTTTTAGTAGATTGAAATTATTTACTTATTAGGCTGGGGTAAGTAACCCCACTCACAAATAATTTAGCTTGAAATAAGTAAAAAATAGGAAATTACTGAAACAGGAAAGAAATAACTTGAATTAGGTGAAATAATCTAAAAAAAAAATAGTAATAATAATAATAAGTAAATCCAATCTAGTGAAAATTGCTCAAATCAAGATTAATAATCTGAATTCAAGTCATTTTAACTAATGTAGATATTGATTTTTTGTCAGTCATGTGTAATGTGAAACTTGCATTTAAATTTAAAAGCCGATAGCTGCAGCCAGCCAACAATAAAAAAACATTTATTTTATAAAAAACAAAAATATATTCCTGTTTTTGAAGTACTGCGCTGTAATAAAACAAAAACAAATGAAGAACTGCAAGGGAAATGAGAAATGAAGTGTTAAGTGAAGTCAGGATGCCTTTCAATAAACAAATTTAGGCTTAATCATAACATTTCCTGGAGAAAGTTTACTGCAAGATTCAATGTGATGTAACAATAAATAACCCAGCTGTGCCTGAGCCACTGAACTCAGCTGGTGCGTTCACTGTCCTCTGCTTATTTTGCACATCTTCACCTGCTTTTGCCTCATCTTTCACCTGCCCTGTTTGTTTTCTTGTTTCTGAAGCATTCATGTGTCTTCTCCCCAGAGCCCTGTCTCATCTCCAGACCGGACACCCCCCCACCACCGACCCCCTCACCTCCCCTCACTGTCTGCCCCGTCTGTTTACACTCGTCAGGCTAAAGGGAGCAGACGTACAGGCCGACAGACAACAACTGCACCTGAACACAACGTGATGGAGCGGTGGAATAAAGGAGTGACAGGACGGGAGAGGTCTTGGAAGAAGACCAAACCAAGATCAAATTATGCATACCTGGATATTTTTTTGGGACAAAGGGAGGAGATACAAGGCACTCTGGAATAGCTAATTGAATAAAACACACATTCATTCTGGCTCCAATCTTTTTTCAGCACACATGAATAAGTTAGGGTCTGTTTGCGGCACAATGTTGGCCAGGAAAACTCAAAACAGTCATGTCATCTCTGATTCTCGTCTACGTTTGAAGTAAAAATCTATATTAAGCCTAAATGGCGCTGACAAAGACACCAATGCAGAAGAAACCACAGCTTAATACTTTGACTTTAACTTTTACATCTTGTGGTCGTCCTGGGCAGAGCTGATAAACTCTGAAGCACAATTGCTAATTATAAATATGCTCAACTTTGACTGTACAGTTATATTTGCTAATTTACATTACCACCACCATTATAAAGTTGTTAAGTTAACTTCTGAACAGATGAGTACAACAGCTCAAGCAACATCTCATGGGCAATGTACCAAACCCAAAAGTAAAACAGCATTAGGACAATCAGCATTTTCATTTAAAACAATAACAGAATGGAATAAACTTCCAACAGAATTGAAAATATGCAAAGATCTGAAAAAATTTAGCATTGAGACAAAAAACATTTTTTAAGAACACAGACATGCCAGCATTAATTTGATGATTTGTCGTGTTTTCCTGAACCAGAAATAGAATATTTATGTAATAGCATATTGTACAGGGAACTGGAGAAAACTGAGGGAAGCAGGCTCGGGAGGGGGTACATTGTTTAATTACTATGATAGTCTTACTGTTTTGTTTTTCACTTTTTATCTGTACTCTTTCTATGAAATGTATTTTGCACAAGTCTGTATACATGCACTTTACTGTTCTTGTAATGTTCTAAGTGTGGTGCGTTTGTGTGTCTCAGGGACTGCAGGAAATTAGCTCAGAGAGGTATAGTCTGGTACAAAGCATATTTTCTCCTGTGATCAATGCTCCTGTACATGGTCCCTGTTCAATAAACTAAAAAAACTAAACTAAACAGTTAGGAATTCATACATGTGTCGTAGTATGTTGTGAAAATGCATATACCGTATATAGTATGTATATAAGTAAAGTATCCAGAGTGTTTACGTCATCTCAGCAAATATTTATCTCTTACTGCCTTATCACTCCAAAAAAAACAAAACAAACAAACTATTATTGATGTCATGAAAAGGACCATCAGTGTCTAATTCTAAATTGTGTCTACAGGACCTGACTAACACTTTATTTGGAAAGAATAAGGCACTTTGCTAAAGGATAAGCTCTCATCTTTTCAGAAAATCTGGCAACTTTTTATTTATTTTCTACAAGAATTAGTTTGAAGAATCAAACTTATGCTGCCTTATGTCTGTTTGGACTCGCTAACTGTACGCACCACCATCATTTGTTTACATGGTTTATGATCCTCCTGTTGTTCAGCTTTTCTATGGTTTTATTTTTTTGTTTTATTTCACACAAAACAACCTGAGCATCATTGAAATAGGGTAATGTATATGATATATTCGGCTTAATAAAAATGTTTTGACTGAAAGTGTAAAATTACTTTATTTTTGCAATAGTTCAAATGGAAACAGACACCTCTCTCACCTCCACAGACAGACAGCGCTTTTAAAAGATTGCGTATTTGCATTCTTGTGTCGTTTTCCTCAATGCCTCTGTCTCTACGCCGTACAGCACTGGCAGATGAGGTGAGGAAGAAGTAGAAAGAGACAAAGAAAGGACTTCTAACTATTCTGCGTATGTGATAATTGAAATAATATGTAAACGATTATGATTTTTTAATAACTTGACAAAACTCAGCGGTTCCTTCTGTCGCCACTTTTGAGGAAGTGGCACAGAGAAAGCATCTGGAGGAGCTGCCTCACACAGGGACACTTTAAACAGATACAGAAAAACATGTTGTGAATCAAACTGCACAATTCACTTAAAACACTTCTCACAGGGCTCGGAGCAGGTACAATTTAATTACATTGTGTTTATAAATAATGCTGAGTGGTAGAATTATTTTCCACTTTTGTCACCCTCCTCCGTACAATGAATATTTTGTAATGAAAGAATTAAGTTTTAGTCGCGTCAACTTTTCATTATCATTCATTCATCTTTAACTTATTCCTGTTAGGGATCACAGGGGGCTGGAGCCTATCCCAGCAGCTATGGGCCTTAGGCGGGGTACATCCAAGACAATGGTTCAAAGACATGCTTGCATTAGGAGAACTGAAGCTAAAGTACCCCCAGTGAATGAAAGTTTTCTGTCAGCGTAATGTCTCTGTGTCAGCCCTGCAACTATTCTCCAGGATGTACCTCGCCTGAACCCCATAGTTGTTAGTGATAGGCTTCATCCACCCCCACAAGCGGAAGAAGATGAATAAATTAATTCACTTATGTAGCAATTAATGCAAAACAATTTCACAAAATATATAAATAATAGGCGAGACACTACAGGCAAAACATATTTTTCTTTTCAGTTCTGAGAATTTGGCCCAGCTTGCTCCTTAACATGAGGCTTATACACTAAAATAAAGAAAATGTCCAAATTACACATTAAGGTGTTTATTTTAACACATTTAGTGCTCATACATTTCATTTTAAAGGCTGCTTCTCTGAATCTGTTTTCCTTACACTCTGAGTCAGACATATCCACTTCTATAACACAAACAAGCACACATTTTCCCAGTCCTTTATGTAACAACGTTTTTAAGGTTTTTACAGACAATTTCTTTGATATATAATTTAATAAACTTCTGTAATATTGCCCACTGTATTTTTTATGTCTTGCATATGTCTGTTGTGTTTATTGTTGTGATGTTTGGCAGCGGCATTGCACTTTAGCCCAAAACAAATTTCCTTTTGGTCCACTAAAGTTGATTCTGATTCTGATTTTAATTCCTAACCTGATTTATTGGGCATTTTATTTCTGAAACAAGGTGAAATTAGATTTTTTTTAAGCCATTGTCATTTTAAAAAATGTATTTACTGAAAGACAAAATCAGATATCCATAATTCCCAGCTGTAAAAGCCTTTTTATGTAACATAAAGACAAAATGAACCAAGAATCCTAAACCTGGCTCTATCCAGTATCCAGATATAGTTTTTAGAAATATAAAAACATGACTCAAAACTTACAATACATGTTTTTCCCATGTTTATTTCAGTAATCCAAGTTCCAAATCTTAAGTTTCACACTGACATATGTTAGTAAGAAAAAAAAACCTTTTCACCTGCAGTGCTTTGCCTTAAAAACGTTCAGTGTAAAAACAGCCAAATAAGACTGTTGTCAGGAACGGCAGTAACAGTAAAAGTGCTGTAATAATGATAATGTGTAATTTATTTGCGGAAATGTTCAAAGCCTTTAGTTCTCGGGAGTTGAAGAAGAAAGCTTACTGCCACTTAACCATCCGAATCACAAAGACACGAAGGCAATCAGAGACGCTACACAAAGGGAGATTGCAGAATAATGAAAGGAGAAGCTCTCACCATCACAACTCATACGTTCACATTCATACATTTAAAACAGGCCAGCGCTGAGCTTGGTAATCCCTGGCGGTGTGATAATCCCATAATGACTGGACTGGGGGGTGGGGGGGTAGATTTTGCATAACGTGCCTTAGTGCATTTCCGTTTCTGATTCACAGAGTAACGCCGGGAGGAGCGGGTGAGGCGTGGGGCGTGAGGCAGGACATGGTATGAGACAGAGGAAAACAGGAGCATTAAAGGTTTGTCATGCTCCTCACTGTCTAGGAAGATGTCAGGGGAATATTGGCTTAATGTGTGAGGCAGTACCTGAATATGTTATGTAGGCAGTGGCCTGATTAATTCTGTCTCTTACCATGACTCGAAATGCTATACAATACTTTTTCTACTTTTTTCTTAAAGTAACTAGCATTAAAGGTCTGCTCTTTTGCTAAATCGACTTTATTTTTTGGCTTTTGCTCATATTATAATGCTGTTTGCGCCTCAAAAACACACCTAGAGTAGTATTTTTTTTCATTCATGCATGTTTAAAACGCTGGACCCTGGAAACACACAGTCTCATGGCTCTACGTAGACTCATGAAACCAAAAAGTGTTCCTGTACATACTGTTCAAAAGTTTCTTTTAGTCAGACAAGAGTGTTTGTTTACCTGCTTTACTAGTTTCGGCTACTTCCTGTAGCCTTTGTCAGAAGCATCACATGATGTCGCTGTGACGTGTCTTGTAGGCTGCTTATGTTGTTTTGTACAAGACACGTCACAGCGACATCACGTGACGCTTCTGACGAAGGCTACAGGAAGTAGCCGAAACTAGTAAAGCAGGTAAACAAACACTCCTGTCTGACTAAAAGAAACTTTTGAACAGTAGTTTACTTAAGAAGACAGTATGAATTTCCACAAAAGGAAAAAATGCTCCTGTGCATTTCTAAAGCCCATACACCGCACAAATTCTGATCATTGCATTGCTTAAATTACAATCACTACAAAGCAGTCAGCTCATTTATCTATCTGTTAGCATCATGTTGCTAATATCCATGCTAAATGGCCATTTTATGCTCTGTCCATTCCCCACCATTGACAGCAGGGGGCGACAGACACATAGACAGATACATGATTTTGAAGTTATAAAACATGAAATACTAATGCAAATGTGTCAAAAACTGTTTCAAAAACCCTGACAAAAACATCACATAGGATCATTAAGTATTCAGAAATTAATAGACCACAATTTCTACAACAATGTGTTTTCTCATCAGACATTCCCCCAAACTAATGACCTTGTGCAAAATTAAGTGAAGACAAGTTTTAAATTCCCCTTTTCTTAAAAGTAATTCAAATTGACAAAAAGTAATGAGAAAAAACTTTGAATTCAAGCTAAAACGACACTACCTGACCAAAAAAAAAAAAAAACAAAACAAAGAAGAAGAAGTCGCCACCTGGATTTAAGTAAATAGGTAAGAGCCTCACTGCAGTTGGTCAGGTGTGGGTTCAGCAACGTTATGGTGCCCAAACAATGAGGTCAGCTGACAACCTGAATATACTGAATGACCTGGTTACTCCATCAATGGATTTTTTCTTCCCTGATGGCACTGGGCTTATTCCATAATGACAATGCCAGGATTCATCGAGCGCAAATTGTGAAAGAGTGGTTCAGGGAGAATGAGACATCATTTTCACACACGGCCTGGCCACCACAGAGTATGAAGGATATGATAATTCATTCGTATATCTACTTCCACTTGTTCCTGTTAGGATTTGTGAATGATAGAACCACTATGGGACTTAAGGCCAACACACACCGGACTCACCGACGTGTGGCAAAAAATACGCCCCTATGTGTGAGGGCCCCGTACTTCTGTAGCAACAAAGACTCTGCTCCGTGTGACACAAAACCACAGCTGTCAACACTGAGGGACAGTAGCCTGCTGCTCGGGGGACATAGGCAGCAGCTCCTGACTCCTGCTGCAGTCAATGCACGGGGAAACTCTTTTCTGACACTAACTCACTAATCACCTGCTACAGAACAGCCCAGTCTCTCCTCACACAGCCTGGGGCCACTTCTATCATTCTGTCTTCGGACGGTGGGAGGACGAGGAGAGAACCCACAGTAACATGATGGACATGAAGAATTTTGTCATGAGAAAAAATACTGTAAATGACTGTAACTTATTGCTCAGTCAACCTGTGTAAGTGCTCTTTGTTCCTGACAGCACTGACGCTAAAGGTAAACGTTCAAAACAAAACAGTTTAAAAATGCTATTATTTTTATTCCATTAAGTTGCTAAAGACTTAAGCTCCATGAGCACGCACCAACCCAGGAGCTCACACTGTTCTGCATTATGCTGAATTTTCATGTCGAAGTTAGTGAAGAGTGGAGAAAGACTCATTCACTGTGAATTCATTAATATTCACACAGAGAAGACAACAGTTTAAACACTATCAGAGCTTTATGTGCTACAGAGATACAGCTGCTGCTAAATCACTGTCTTCATTATCGCACACTTCACTCGTATGCGATAATAACTATGGAAAATAAGTTTGTAGAAGTAAATGTCTGGCTTCTCTGTTGCATGTATAATGGTTAGAGGGAGGAGAGGTAAAGAGGTGCAGGATTTTGATCAAACCATGGCAAAGGCAGTGCAGCACCATGTTGAATAGTAACTGTATTTTCAAAAGCTGTGTGGCCAACATTAACCATAATGAACTGTCATTAAGGAATGTCAGTCATAATGAACTAGTGGCTGGCAGAAGTCACTAGTCCCAAGCCCAGTGGTACAGTGGCACAGTGGTTAGCACCTTAGCCTCACAGCAAAAAGGTCCTGGGTTTGATTCCTGGTCTGGACTGTAGGTTTCTACCACCACTAAAAAAACTTATGGGTCAGGGCAGCCCAGGAGCAGCAGCTTAGGACCAACTCTCCATCTAACCATCTCAGTCACACTGTACACCTTGTATGTTTAATGACAAACACTTTACTTTACAAGTAGTCACGTTTGGAATCATGAACCCTTAATCTGGATTTGCCAGTATGTCCCCAAGACCTTGAGTAATTTGGTAAGTTTTTATACAGTTTCATACAGTTACTGGAGTGGGCAATGCGGGATCGAACTGCCAACCCTCTGGTTAGTAGGTAACAGGCTGAACCTCCTGCAACACTGTTGTTCCAACAAGTATTTGGACCTCAAAATAATGTTTCATTTGGCGTTTGGCGGCAAGGTGGCTTAGTGGTTAGCACTCTTGCCTCACAGCAAGAGGGTCCGGGGTTTGGTTCCTGGACCACATGTTCTCCCTGTGTCCGAGTGGGTTTCCTCCAGGTGCTCCGGTTCCCCCATCAACCTCAAAACATGCACAATAGGCTAATTCTCCAGCCAGGTACTCCTGACCAGGATCCTGGCTCAAGATCTGGAAAAAGTTCCCCGGGCGCTCCACCGCGGCAGCCCACTGCTCCTGACAGGTCGCCCCAGCAGCACTGAAGGATGGGTCAAATACAGAGAACAAATTTCCCTGTGGGGACAATAAAGTGCACTTTAACCATAATAATTATTTCAGTGGTAGAGCAACACTTTAACGGGATGAACTACCCATCTTCTAACCCCTTAACACTTATTATTGTTATCATCCTCTATAACTATGTAACTCAGGGGAATGGGTAGGTCACTCTACAAGCTGCTAGTAAAATATTAATGCTAAATAAAGCCTTCTGGAGTCTTCTCACTTTCTCTAAACACAGTGGTCTTTGACGTCTATTTATAAGGGCACAATTATTTTAAGTTGAAAGACCATATCAATTAAAAATATATAAAAAAGGTACAGTCCTGGGCAAAAGTTTGGCCTCAACACTAACCAATGGTGCCTAATTTTGCCCCTAACTTGTATCTCTTTGACTGTATCTGAGACTTTAGACAGACATGCATGACAACCCTGTGTAAAATCTGAGCCAGGTGCAGGTGAGAATGACAGTCGAGAGCGATGTGGAGGTGAGGAAATAACAGGTTTAAAAATAGACAGGTGCTGGAGTGAATGGTGAATGGAGATGTTTTTGAGCTCCTCTCTGTCTGTTTGTATGATGGACCGTTCACCGCCCCGAGGAGCCGTCGGACAGACGTCTGGATGGATGGGCCGACAGGAGATGGAGGTTGTAAAGGCGGTGAAGACATCTCTTCGACTGACGTGAGGAGATCTATAATGCACCGCGCCAGGTGGAGACGGATAGGTCCAGAGACAGAGACGGCAGATGATATCATACATGACATGAGGGAGCTGGACTTTTAAATGGGCCACAGCATGAAAGGTTCTCATTCACTGTAAGGGCAGAAGTGAGTCCAAAAGAGTCAGATGGTTTTAAATAGATCTTCCCAATAAAACAGTAAACACAGAGATAGATATCACACTGTTTGGTCACTGTCCCTGGCTTTAGCTTACTAACATGTTGGGTTTTAAATGTAGCATTTAGTCATAAACATTGTTATGGCCCTAGCCCAGACATTTGCAACCCATGGTTCTGGAGCCACATGCGGCTCTTTAATCCCTCTCTTGTGGCTCCCTATCAGGTTGCAGAGTCCTGCCCTAGCCAGTCATAACAAAACAAAGATAGACAATAGATTCAAATGAGAAGAAAGTTCAAAGCTATTATCCATCCATCTTCTATCACTTCGGAGGCAGCAGTCTAGATAGGGATGCCCAGACTTCCCTCTGACTGGACACTTCCTCCAGCTCCAGCAGGAATCCCAAAGTGTTTCTTGGCTAGCCAAGCCACCTCAGCTGGCTCCTCTTGATGTGGAGGAGCAGCAGCTCTACTCTGAGCTCCTCACCCTATCTCTAACAGAGCACACAGCGGAGGAAACTTATTTCAGCCTTCTGTATATGAGGCTTGTCCTTTTGGTCATGACCCAAAGCTTATGACCATAGCAGTCATTGTTTTATAATTTTCCTGATGCACATAAATGTAACATGCAAACACCACTAAGATATGTTTTTATGCCTTTACATGCCACACAACCTTTGTCTTATTTCCACTAAGCCCATGCAGCCCCCTCCACCAGCTCCATTAACCTGACAGATGGAGACTAATGAGCAGCCATTGAAGATAGACCTGCAGCACCTGACAATAACAAAGAGAGAGCACTTTTATTGTGTGTCTCCGAGTATCTTCGTCTTTTGTTCTGCTCCATAAAAGCTGATGAAGGCCATGCAAAAACCAACCAGAGGCGTAACTTGGAAGATTTTGTTCAATACATGCATCAAAGACTTAGTCTTATTGACTTCTGCAAACAGCTCGCACTGGTGTTGCAGTAAAGAGGGGATGATTAAAAAACTCACTCAGAGCCAATATAGCTCCACATAGATGTATAGACTTTGGGTTTAATTAAGTATTGACATGCGCTGTACTGATGTGTGTATCTATAGGCACCACTTACAGCCCCACAGTTCTTTTGTGCACAGAGAAACACAAAGCCGGGGTCAAATTGTACAATAAGAAAGTCGTTTGCAGGAGAGAGCAGTTGGCCTCTGAGAGAATGAAAGGGCTTTTGTTGAGTCAACAACAGGTGTGTAGTGCAGCGGGTGAGTAGTTGTAGGGAGATCAATAGTAGCATTGTGTAGCTGAATATTCCTCACTCTTATTACCAAGCCCCACCACTCACCACCAAGACCACTTTATGACCTGATTTTGACCAGAGCAAAAAACATCAAATAAAACCAAAGTTTAGAGCTACCTTCAACTTACAGCTCTATGTTCAGCCTTTGATTTATGTGATGCTGCTGTAATTATTTCAATATTAGTCATCCTGTGAAGACATAAGTATTATGCATCTAGCAGTATCTCTGTTTTAGTGGTTCAGAACAAGTGCATGTGTCTGGACCCAAAGGTGGGTTGCACGGAGTTGAAAATAGTTTTACCTAAATATTGTTTTTACTGCAGGAAATTACAAAACAGATTTGAATGCATGTGCCTTAAAGGTCCCCTATGATCCTAAAACAACTTTTTTGAGCTTTCAACCATGTTATAATGTTGTTTCCACCTCAAAATCAGATGTAGTATTTACTTGTATGCTCAGCCCACTCTCTTCTAATGATGTGGAAACATCACTGTACAAAGACACAGGAAGTGATCCTGCACGTTTCTAAAGCACATACACCATCTTTGGATTCATTTTGATAATTTCAGAGCTTAAATTGCTGTCACTACAAAGTAGTCAGCTCATTTATCTATCTGTTAGCGTCATGTTGCTAATAGCTGTGCTAAATAGTCATTTTATGGTGCGTGTCTAGTACCCACCGTTGCAAAGTCAAAGTAGCAGCTCCACAAAAGAACTTGTTTACCATACTTTTACATTATTTTAGTTATAAAACGTGAAATACTAATGCAAGAGTCTCCAAAACTATTTCAAAAAGTCTGAACAAAGCATAATATAGGACCTTTAATGATTACACAGTAGTAAATTAATTTTGGGAAATAATTTTGTAGGGGAACACCATAAGATGGTAGTTAATTGGATTGTTTTGCATTGAAATAACCAGATACAGATTTTCTGCAACCCTTGATTCAGTGTTGACAAGTGTTGTAGACCAACCAGCCAATGAGAGAATCCTTTAATCAAAATGTTAGCACCTTATAAGATATTTCAAACTAACACTCAAGAAATGTCCTGATCTGAAAAAAGCTATCATAATCACATTTTTAGCTGCTTCTTGGGGGATTTTCTCTCTTTGCTCTTGTGCTATCCTCTTCTCCTAAAAATATTGATGTTGCTGTAATTCCCGCTTTAAAAAATCCATAAGGTAATCTGACACAATAACATTTTAAAATAAAAAAATTGACCCAGTTATGAACCATTCTTGTGATAAAACCACAGTCCCACAGCCTGTCCTGACAGCGTACACTGTGTGATGAGTCGAAGATGAGCAGACAAATCAGTTGGTCTTTATGTTTTGAAGGACAGACAATTTGTGGAGCTGTGAAAAGCCTCTGATTTTAGGACTTCAGAAATAATACCGACATGACCAAGCTTTTTATCAAGACAAGACTTTAATCATGTGGTTTTGTGCCGTCTCAATACTTCATCAATCGGCAATTCATAAGTCTGACCTTGAGTCATTTGGGGACGTGTTTCTTGATTTATCTCCTGGACCAGCTCACAAAGTTTTAACAAAAATGTTTTGCCAGTTTATTATTTATTTATTTTTTTTACAGAAATGATTCTTATTGTTTGATTTATTTTATGAGTAGCCTAGTAATAAAAAATATATTACATGAAAACCATCTCAGTCTGGCCTCTCTTGCTTTATCTCCAAAACATCTAACATGAGCTGTCCCTCTAAAGTACTAATTCCTAATCCTTTTCCATTCATAAACATCTTCAGCTCTGCCTGCTGTCTTTACCTTAACGGCTCTTTCTCCAAACCATACAATATTACATGTCTGCATTTTGATAAATTCAAGTAAAGCCATGTAGAAATAGACTGTTTGACAATGATATACTAAAATGAGAGCGCTTCTAGCAGTTGGTGGTGAGACACAATATATCTGATGTACTGTTGCATTTCCAGGGGATTGTTAAAATAAAATATAGTGACTCGTGATAAAGCAGGACTAGGTTTTAAACGTGAGAGCAAGTCTGTGTGCCACTCCTACAATTAACGGGCCACAACAGGAATATGTATAACTGTATATTAACATAGCCTGCTCTACTCTATGTCCTTGTAGATAAAACATAAACAATAAACATGGTATACAACACTTTGCAACTCTGCACTTTATAAAAAACAACAGCACAAACAGCAGATACTCCAGCTCTGACTGTTTTTTCCTCTGAGCCACTGTCTCTGAACCGTACAACATCGCTGGCCTCTCCGTTGTCTTCTAAACATTTCATTCTTGCTGACACCAGACACTTTTCTCCATTTCTTCCAACCTAAATCATGTAGTATTGTAAAATTATACAGAAATGTTGTAATATAGTTCACCACAAATGCTGTTCTTGTAACCGTGTTCAGAGTTAGAATACACTTTCTTAGCAGATCTAACATTGTTAACCTATAGTTACGAAAGCAGCAAGCTGTGTGGTTGGTTTGACTCGTTTCTTTGCTGTTGTGCCTTATTTTCCTCTATGGAGCTGCCCCTATATTTCAGAGAAAGGCACTATCGTCAATACTCATAAGTCCAGTTGACTTCAATTTTTTTCTGCCATTTGGCCGCTCTGCCGTGAGGAAAATGAGAAATAAAGCCATTGCTAGCAAGGTGGAGATGTAACCCACAACATCTCATTTAACCATCAAACACACTCCAAAATTGTTTATTTAAGGTAAAAATGTTACTGAATTCTACTTTAAACCTGCGATACAGGATAAGTTAGCAAGAATTACTGTAATGTCATAAACAGATGTTACAACTACGCTCCGATGCTGACTCATCTTTGCTGCCTTTCACTAAAAAAGAGCAACAAGCGATGATTATTCAACCCTGAAGTCCTGCACCACTTTAACGCTGCTGGAGCCACTTAAAGTTTGTTTGTCTCCTGGGTGTCTCCACTCTACTTTAGGTTTTTGGAGGCGTCAAGCAGGAAAGATTATATAGCAACTAACAAGAGGAACATGAGCAAATGGAGAAAAGACTAAGTAAGCCTATTAGCAGCACAGCTTGTGATTGCTAAATGTTATAGCCTTTAAAACAGGAGAAGAAATGCAGAAACTGGGATACAGGCTTAATAATAATAATAATAATAATAATAATAATAATAATAATGCATCTGTCTTATATAGCACGTTTTGTAGTCACTCAAATACGCGTTACAGTTTGGGCATTAGACATTCCTCAGTCACACTCTGTGGTGGTGAGAGCTGCTTCTGTAGCCACAGGTGCCCTGGGGCAAGCTGACGGAAATGTGGCTGCCATTCTGTACCTATGGCTTCTACGACCCCCATCAAACAGACAAGTGTCTTCCCCTAGGACATGGTGACAGTATGCAATGCTGGTAGTGGGGCTCAAACCATCAACATTCGGGTTAGTGGGCGAAATTAGCAGCAAGAGCATTATGATGTTGAGCCCCATACATATGGAAATAGGATTTTTGGCCAGATGTTGGTCCACACAAAATACACTGCCGACGGGGGTTTTATGTTTGCTACGTCAGACTTCATTCGACAAAACCATGACAAAAGCATAAAATAAGATGTGGAAGTCTCTAACAGAGGAGCATCTCTCATCTCAGATTTCTCTGTAGTCAAGGGAATACAACACTACAGGCGTAAGAGGAGTCCTATATTCTCACTTACAATATACAGTGTGTTCAGCTACACAAAGATAACACAGAAACATTAAAGTGTGGTTTCCAACACATAAAATAGACACTCGAGCTCCCAGCTTCCTCCGGATCACGCCATCCCGCTCATCTCTGATTCCCTTTGCAGAGTGATGAGTCGGAAGCATGAAAGATGTCCAGTGAAGTGAGGAAACACCCATTGTATCGCTCCATCTCCTTCCCAATTCTGCACCATTCTTTGCCCATGCTTCCTTCCCTTTTTTGTCCCATTATCTCCGGCTCTTTCATCTCATCACTTATTATCTTTACACCTCTCTCTACCTTCTCTTCCCCCTCTTCTTCTTCATCTTACGCTGACTTCCTGTACCATTCCTATCACAATTTCCTTCTGGGATCTTGGGGATGTGTCCATTTGGGAATAAGGAAAGCCAGTGAAGCGGTGGATTAAGCATTGAGCGATCCGCTGGATGCATGGAGTCGCTTGAACACACAGTGAGCCGTGTCACAGTCGTTTTTTGTCATCGTGAACTATTCTTAGAAACAGAAATATCCTCTCTCCCCCCACCAGGCCCTCCTCTAAACCCCTCTAACGCTGTGAAAACCCAATATCTGAACAGAACGACCTATAAACTGTCAGGATGCGTGCCGCAGCTCCTCTCATCCATCTTCTTGGCCCCTGTCACAGGACTTCATTAAGAAACCTCAATTAAAGCTTGGCTCGATTGGTGGTAGCCATGACGACGGGATATTGTGGTTTGGACGTCAGAGAAAGAGCTGAGAAGGTTCAGGCCATGGATGAAGACAGAGGAGGCGTGTACAAGTTTATCCAGTGTGGAAAATCAATAGGAAAAATATGGGATTATAATCCATTGGAGACCAGCAGAGTTGCAGCGTCTGGAGACAGCAGCTCGGAGGAAAAGCAGAGCTGGAGGTACAGCATCAAACCAGCAGCACCACTCTGAGGTTGTTTACTGTGCCATCAGGAGGCATTGTACACAGTTGAAAATGAGCAACACGTGGTTAACAATAAGTATATTCTCAGTTTACTGTTGTCAGTGTGACAGTGTAACCCTAACCCTGAGTAACAACATACTCTGTTTGTTCAGAAGCAGAGGTGGACGGAGTTGTAGCCAACAAAATAATAATTTCAGAAACAGTGTTAGTGGTAGTAGTACATTTCTTTTCTTTATTAAAATATAGCTACAACTACTACTAGTGTCCATAACCCGCCTTCAACCCAGGATTCCCTGACTGCAAGGTGAACGTGCCAACAAAGCCAAAAAATACTTTAACTTAAAGATTTTATAAAATCTGCTTTAGCAAAAGTAACATTTTGCCTGAAATCGCTCAAGTGAAAGTACGTTTTAGAAAATGTACTCAAAAACGTAAGTACTTAAAGGTACCAGAAGCAGCATGTGCTTGCACTCGTTTAAAAACAGTACTGCAGTCTCCCATATCAAACACTGGTCTGTGGGTTGTCACAGTGAGCTCTTTTACCAACAGGTTATTATCTCTGCTGTTGGCTGTGTCCACAGCTGCTGCAGATGTGGCCTATGTGGCAACCAGAGCATGGAGCTCTTTCTGCTTTTTTGATTGGATGAGCAGGGAATGGCTTTATTTATTGTTTTAACCAAAACAAAAATGTAAACATGAACAACTTGGCCATTAATGTAAAATATTGTTTTACATCTGAATAAATAAAATTTGATTTAAACACGTTTACCTCATATCTTGGAACATGTGGGTCATTTTTATGACGCATTAAAAAATATATACTGCTCATAGTACCTTTAAATAAATAACTTGTGTAACAGTATCTAGTAATATCCCCCCACTGTTAAATAGAGCAATGGTTGGAGTTGTAAATGTATTTTCCAAGTGACAGAAGATGACAATATAAATGACAGAAAAAATGAAAACATGCCAGCATTACAAAAGGTCTATAGGCCAAGTTAAAAACATTGCCAAAAAATAAGATCCTTACTGATTATACAGTAGAAAACTTTTAAATAAGGAGCTTAGGAGGAGAGTGGTTGAGGTCAAGTGCCCAAAATGGTTTTAAAACCCAAAATGTAGCATGTATCTATATTTGATGAGAGAAATGTAAAAAGTACTTGAATGCTTGAGCACACACAGCTTGTGTCGCTGTGACGTAAACATTTCCGTCATTTTAAGAACGTTTTGCTTTTGCCCCTTTGGCCCAGAACATAGTGCACTTTTAGGAGATGTCCTCTGTCTGGTGCTGAACATGGCTCTCTCCAGGGACGCAGCGAGATAAAAGCAGAAAAAGCAGCACAGTACAAGTCAAGTTTATTTAGGACATGAACGGAGAAATAAAAAGTCTTGCAACACATAAGTGGAGGGAAACCATTTGCAGATGCCAGCAGTTTAAGTGGACGCAGGCTGATTTAGTGAGCGATAAAAGATGAAAAATTTAATTATAGTCCATTAACATGACAGTACATGAAGAAGTTGAGCCTCATAAATCTTCACATCGCAGTCATCTTGGCGTCAGTGTGGCCACAGCTTTGGAAAATGGTGGAAATAAAGTGTTTTAACATCCTCCACAAATGACTTTTATCACAGACTCGACTTGTCAAACGTAACAGACAATATTTCACTCTGAACTGTGAATATGATTTAACTCTGTCAATTTAAACGGTGTAAGGAGTTTTAATAAGAAACAAAATCCACGTAAAAGGATCATATAAAAAAAATTAAGAAGATGTATTATTTTATTTTCATATTTTTACTCAATCTTTGGAGAAAATATATCCCATGAGTCAAAACCATATTTAACTTTTACTTGAATAAACTAGACAAATGTTATTTTTACCTAAGCACATGTTTAGACTCTCTAAATTAGTTATGTATTTTTAGCCCTTGTAATGACAGTAGTAGGTAGTTGCAGTAAGTAGTAATAGCAGTAGCTTTAGTAGTAGTAGTAATGATAGCAGTAGAGTAGTAGAGGTTGCAAAAAGGTAATAAACATTGCACTAAATACAAGTTATATTTTTGATTGAGTACTTCTACTTGAGTAATATTATTTTGAAGTAACAGTACAGGTTTTGAGTACTTCTTCCACCTCTGCTCAGTGTCTTGGACTATTTCTAATATGTCACAGGCTTGACTATACTGAGCTATCATCATCAACTGATGGGCCAGGACCCAACAGTGGGCCACTGTCATGTTTAGTGTATCACGCAGCTATAAAATGTTGTTTTCATTTAACATTTATTTTACCAGATAGAACATTAAGAAAACATTTTTATTTACAGTGTTGACCTGGAAGTGTTAGAGTGCTTTCATTATTAGCTTTAGTTAGCGAGTCCTTATTCAAATGTGACAAAATATCCCGGCAACTATGGGCCTTTGGTGGGGTAGAGCCTGGAAACTAGTAGCAGGACTGACACAACACTGACAGACAACTCTATTTTTTATTGACTAGGGAGTAATTTATAAACAATGGCAGTAGTAGTGGTAATGGTAGTTGTAGTAAATAGTAATAGTAGTGCCAGAAGAAACAGCTGCATTAGCACAAGTAGTAAAAGGTAGGAAACTTTACTACAAGTTATATTTTTGATCCAGTACTATTTTAAACAGTAGGCCACTGTCATGTTAGTGCATCATGATGTTTTAATTATTAGCTTTAGTTAGCGATTCCTTATTTAAACGTGACGAAGGTTGTCAACAAGATGTTCAAGCATAAACAGTGTCTGGTACCTATCCCAGCCACAGTAGGCCTTTGGAGGGGTGCATCCTGGACAATGGTCCCAGGGCTAACACTGACAGACAACCATTCACTCTCACATTCATTCAGTAGGGGCAATTTAGATTCACCTACTCTCCTAAGGTAAAGTAGCTACATTATAGGACAGAAGCTTCAACCCTCTGAGATGTAAATTGCTGTATAAAAATGCAGAGCGGGTCCACCTGGTTCCGTGTTGGTTGGAGACAGAGAGAGGACCAGATCTGAGTGACTTTGAACCTGGATGCAGCAGAAACCTCAAGCACAAAGGATTTTCTGGCGGAGGTGGCTTCAAAAGAACAGCCATGAAGCGATCTGCATTTAGATCTGTAACTATCACTGCTCAGGGTCACAATCTGGGGACGGCGTTTGATAAGTGTTCAACGCTTCATACACCGTGTGAGAGAGATAAGGGATCTGTACATAAGGGATCTTTATCAGGTGAAAAATCAAGGAAGGATGTGAGATGTTTATGTCAACTGGCTTGTTTTTGTTTTGACACAGGGGCTCCAAGGCTCGGAACTATTAGTCTCCTTCAAACCATATGTAAAAGTAAACAGGGGATTACAAGAGAACAACAGGTCATAAGTTTGAAGAAAAAAAAAGTCTGCAAGTGAAATATGACATGTTGCATACACATCAGTGCGAGCTATCTGCTGCCACCGTTCAAAGACGTGCATGTGTTAGGTGAAGTGGTGACTCGACATTGCCCCTAGAGCAGTGGTTCCCAAAGTGGGGTCCACAAAGGTACTGCAGGGGGGCCCCCAGAGGCTGTCTATATTAAGTACATAAAAAGAAATTGAGTGTGAAATGAATTAGTTATATACACTGTAAAAAACAATGCTGCAAAAACTCAAGGCAACAGGATCCCTCAAGATTTTGAAAGTGTGGAAAACTTGAGCTTTTTGAGTGGGCCCCAAAAATCTTGAGGGATCGTTTGCCTTGAGTTTTTGAAGCATTTTTTTTAACCGTGTATTTGTTTAACAATATAACTTTAAAACGCTTTTTGGCCAATAGTCAGTGTCTTATGTAATGTTTTTATAGAAATAGATGGAAAAAAACATGAAAAAATTCAATTTGGATCGAGGGAAGTTGCATTTGTTGGGGGTCCGCGTGGGATTTTGGTAAATTTAAGGGGACCATGACACTCCTGGCTTTGGGAATGGCTGCCCTAGAGAATGAATGAATGAATGTCTGTGCATGTCTTTGCGACCAGCTGTCCAGGGTGCACCTAAGGACCAAAGTTACTGGCATAGGCTCCCACCTGCAACCTCTAGCAAAGATAAGCGGAACAAGAAGAATGAATGAATGAAAATAAATGTGTGCTCAAAACGAAACACAATGGTGCTTCTCCTTTAGCAGTGCTCAGTTTGTAAGCTCTGGGCTGATGAAGTAACAGGATTAATAATACTAACTACTAATAAAACTAACTAATTTAACTAATAGCCTATCAGTCTTTTCATGTTTAGTTGTCATTTGTGTTTCTCAATCTTCACAGAGTATTGTCGTGATGGGAATACTTTTTGAATTGTGTTTTCAAATGTACACAGTGCACCTTTAAAAGCTCTGGTATATGTTTAACCATTAGAAGTGTGACCTCAGATAACACAATTATTGAGCGTTCAATTATTCTTTTAATTAGACGCTGCCTGGCTGAGCAGTTTGGTGACAGATACTTGACTTTCCTAAACCTCTCCAGAGCCAGCTGTTCACAGACACCTCTAAACACACACAGTCGTCTCCTAATTAACCTTCTAATGTTTGTTATAGAGCTTAACTCGCCGCCACCGAGCGTTTCTCCCGCCGGCTTTGTGCAATTCATACATATTCAGACGAACAGCTACACCTGACTATTGACAAATGAGAAAGTGTTTAGGTTCGGTTCAGTGGGGACAGAGGAGGCAGGAGAGGAGGCAGGAGAGGAGGCAGGAGAGGAGGCAGGAGAGGAGGCAGGAGAGGAGGCAGGAGAGGAGACAGGAGAGGAGACAGGAGAGGAGGCAGGAGAGGAGGCAGGAGAGGAGGCAGGAGAGGAGACAGGAGAGAAGACAGGAGAGGAGACAGGAGAGGAGACAGGAGAGGAGACAGGAGAGGAGGCAGGAGAGGAGACAGGAGAGAAGGCAGGAGAGGAGACAGGAGAGGAGACAGGAGAGAAGACAGGAGAGGAGACAGGAGAGGAGGCAGGAGAGGAGACAGAAGAGGAGGCAGGAGAGAAGACAGGAGAGGAGGCAGGAGAGGAGACAGGAGAGGAGACAGGAGAGGAGACAGGAGAGGAGGCAGGAGAGGAGGCAGGAGAGAAGGCAGGAGATGAGGCAGGAGAGGAGGCAGGAGAGAAGGCAGGAGAGGAGACAGGAGAGGAGGCAGGAGAGGAGGCAGGAGAGGAGGCAGGAGAGAAGGCAGGAGAGGAGGCAGGAGAGGAGGCAGGAGAGAAGGCAGAAGAGGAGACAGGAGAGGAGACAGGAGAGAAGACAGGAGAGGAGACAGGAGAGGAGACAGGAGAGGAGGCAGGAGAGGAGACAGGAGAGGAGGCAGGAGAGGAGACAGGAGAGGAGACAGGAGAGGAGGCAGGAGAGGAGACAGGAGAGACGGCAGGAGAGGAGGCAGGAGAGAAGGCAGGAGAGGAGACAGGAGAGGAGGCAGGAGAGGAGGCAGGAGAGGAGGCAGGAGAGGAGGCAGGAGAGGAGACAGGAGAGGAGACAGAAGAGACGGCAGGAGAGGAGACAGGAGAGGAGACAGGAGAGGAGGCAGGAGAGGAGACAGAAGAGGAGGCAGGAGAGGAGACAGGAGAGGAGACAGGAGAGGAGACAGGAGAGGAGGCAGGAGAGGAGGCAGGAGAGGAGACAGAAGAGGAGGCAGGAGAGGAGACAGGAGAGGAGACAGGAGAGTAGACAGGAGAGGAGGCAGGAGAGGAGGCAGGAGAGGAGACAGAAGAGGAGGCAGGAGAGAAGGCAGGAGAGGAGACAGGAGAGGAGACAGGAGAGGAGACAGGAGAGGAGGCAGGAGAGGAGGCAGGAGAGGAGACAGAAGAGGAGGCAGGAGAGGAGACAGGAGAGGAGACAGGAGAGTAGACAGGAGAGGAGGCAGGAGAGGAGGCAGGAGAGGAGACAGAAGAGGAGGCAGGAGAGAAGGCAGGAGAGGAGACAGGAGAGGAGACAGGAGAGGAGGCAGGAGAGGAGACAGGAGAGGAGACAGGAGAGGAGACAGGAGAGGAGGCAGGAGAGGAGATTTGTGTTCTGTTGGACAGCTCTAATCAGAGGTGGAAAGTACATTCTCAAAATATCTAAATATTTGTAGTTGTAGAAGGAGTAGTAGGATATGTAGTAGTAGTAGTAGTAGTAGTAGTAGTAGTAGTAGTAGTAGTAGTAGTAGTGATATGGTAAAGTGTAGTAGTAATGGAGGTGGTTGGATCAGCAAGTGAAGGGTCATATTATGCTTTTTTCAGGCTTTTTAAATTAGTTTTGCTCACATTTGTTTTAGTATTTGACCTTTTATAACTTAAAATACCACTCCAGGTATGTTTTTGAATTGGAAACATTAGAATATATATGGTTAAAAGCCTTTTTTTTTAACTTTTACTAATACTTTATCTTCTCTAATGTCATTTTGAAGTAACATTATAGTACAGTACTACAGATTTTGAGTACTACTTCTTCCACATCTTGTGACAAAGACCCAGACCCATTCAAGCAGATTTGTTGATATACATTTCTATTGCTTGGGGCAGTATTCATTTTATAATATACTTCAGCCAGGGATAGTAATGTGTTTTTTTTTCATGTCGTGTTTCTAGTTGTTGTCTGTTTTGGTTCATAAAATAGATACATTTTTTTGTTACTTCTTTGAATTTCTGCTTTACTTTTTGAAGATAGGAGCCCAAATTGAACCCATCTGCCCATTCACATGACGCCTTTCCAACAGAAACCCAGACACTTATCTTAAGACATGGTTTAGTATCAGATTTCTGTGTTGCAACAGGTAAAAATCTTTAATACACATCTATTTTATTCACGCTGATATTCACATTAGACCAACTGCACTGCCTCTTTACAGATAAGCTGCATAGTGGGAGAATTGCACCACCTTTTCTGACTGCTTTTATCACAAAATACTGCTATGAATGTGCCGAATGTTCCCAAAATGATGCTATCTAATGGCACATCATACGGTGGATTTTTTACTATCTATGAAAAAAAAATCAATGATTACACTTTACAGTCATTTCAAGCAAAGCATTTCCCATTCCCTCGGCAGTAAGTGTCCGATTGCGTGGAGAGACTCTGAAGCAGCGCCGGGTGGAAAGTTGTTGAACTAATCCCTAGACATGCTGATCCGCGGCTCTATCTCTCCCTCCTCACCGCGACCTGCAATTTATGTGGCTGCACCGGCACCGAGGGGAGATGAATCACTCAGAGGAAGGTCCTGTCCCGCACTTTCAAATACAAAACCCCACACTGCCGAGCAGGGATAGGCACAAACTGTTTGGATGACACAGCAGTAAAACACAAATAGTGGGAAATATTGGCGTGCTGTGGCCTCAAACTTTACCAAACTAAAACTAAACCTCACCTTGGACAAAACACACTTGTTTGAAGAACGAGTGGTGTATGCCAGTGGGCCTTTTTTGTGTTGCGTATCCCGTGAGTTTTTAGTCCTATTGTGAGTACCCTCTCATTTGTTTACATGTTTATTTTTCAAAAAGTGGTCAGAGAGTGTTTTTAATCGTTAGTACAAAGACATATTATACTTAATTTATTGTAAAAGCTAAATCTCCTGCATTTTTTGCTTTGAAAATGAAATTCAGATATAAATAAAATCCCTTTAAAATAACAACACATATAAAAACAAATCATTCACTAATTTTTTTACTAAAAAAGTAAAACACAAAATAAATTGTCAAAAAAAATTATGAAAAATAATAATTTAAATAACTCTCCTTAGAAACAAGCTTTATAATAGAGCTATTCAAGTTATATTTCTAGTAGTTTCACCTTATTTTAATCTATGCTTGTCTTTCACACATTTGAATAGTTTAATATAAAAAGAATTGTAAATATTTTCTTATCAAATTTTGAAATAATTCCAAGTACCCCCTGTAAAGAGCTTGTGTACCCCTAGGTTTCTCCGCACCCCTCATTGGGAAACACTGGTGTATGCCATTCCTTATCCTTTGTTATCCAAATGTTAAGCTACTCACCATTCAGACTCTGTTTGCTGTTGATACTACGGATTAATCTTTCACAGACTACTGAGCGTAAAAAGCTGTTGTTGTTGTCACTTTGCTTAAGTACTGTAGTATTACCTCAATATGTGCAATCACTATCCACTTAGACATTTATTTATTTAGTCATCTGCAGAATATAATAATATTCAGACAATTACTTAAACTTACAGGGCCCATATTATGTTTTTTCAGGCTTTTTAAAATAGTTTTAGACACCTTTGCATTAGTATTTCTTGTTTTAAATTTTAAAATAACATATTAACAAACATCTTCATATGGGAGCTGTTACTTTGACTTTGCAGAGAACTTTTAAGTGTCTGTCGCCCCCTGCTGGCAATGGTGGGAGCATTTAGCATGGTTAGTAGCAACATGATGCTAACAGATAGATAAATGAGCTGACTGCTTCACAGTGACGGTGGTTTAAGCGCTAAAATGATCAGAATGAGTCTGGTGACGGTGTATGGGCTTCAGAAACTCACAGGAGCACTTCCTGATTTCACGAGTTTATGCAGAGCTGTGAGACGGAGTGTTTGAGCTGTATGGACAAGCTCAGCAAACAGGATTACTCAAACAAGCAGAAATTAAACAAAATACTACTCCAGGTCTGTTTTTGATTCGTAAACAGAATTATAACATGGTTAAGAGCTCAGCAAGTCGACTCAGCAGAATAAAGACGACCTTTAACCCTGGCTTTATCGACTAGGGCAGCGTTTAAACCAAACAAAATGGTCAGCGAGTGTGAGTTTGCTTTACTGCATATGGAGACATTATTTGGCTAAATATATACTGTATTTGAGTGTCTACTTTTGCATATAAAACATGTTGGAAGAATGTAAACAAACTTGAAATTGAACCAGAAACCACACACGATGAAAGAACTGGGTCTGGATTAAAGCACTTTTCTGATTGGCTGACACATGTGCACAAAATGTATAGTATTACTTATATTCATTAAACTGCAGCGAGAAGGCAAAGGCAAATTAACCAAAGCCTGTACAGCCAATCCCATTCACTTTACAAAACTCTGAGTGGAATTGGTCTAGAGTTCCTTCCCTTCACAGCAGTATAAATATAAATTATTTCATATGTGCTTAATTATATATCTATCCAGCCGTTAATGCCTCCTCAATCCAACTCTGACTAATTATTCATACAAGGTAGAAAAAGAATTAGCAAGCATCACCAGGTTATCAAAGGTGGACATTTGCATACACGGCATTTCCAGTATGTTCAGCCTCACATTTATTTGTCTGCAAAAGTTTTTCATTACAGAACATGCTACTGCATTATTTCTCTTCCTTGGCGTTCATCCCATTTCCCAAGATCCCAAAGTGTTACGCAACCGAATTATACTGCTACAAAATACGACTTGTATAATCTATAGCCGGGGCGTGTAATTACGTCAGAGACATAAACGGGCCAATATAGAGCATATAGGGCTAAGCGGGGGAGCAAACTGCAAACATACAAGGATTACTTTTTAATTTCCAACCACTGCTTACTCTAATGTGTCCCTAAGCGTTTCGACACACACACACACACGCACACACACAGTACCCCCGGCGCCTCTGCACAAATAGCCCTCCCCGAATGTGATGCAGAATAGCTTATAGCCGTGAGTTATAGGCCATTATTTCCCTGCTATACAAGAGACTGCAGACTATGGAGGTGGAAGATAGCACTCCTCGGGCACTTAGCGCATTTCTGCCGAACCCACTGCTCATCATCTCTGTGTAGGTATGTACCATGCAGGCCACAAATAGAGAAAAGTGTGAGTGTGTGTGTTTGAGGAGGGCATCCATCCCATAGGTGTCAAAGTTATCTCCGGGGGCCAGAAGGAAGGAAGCGGTGCGGGCCAGAGCGGGACAGAGACGGATGGAGCATGGGAGAGAGGAGGGAAGACCGTGGACAGAGAGGCACATAGAGATATTAATATGGGGAGAGAGAGAGAGAGATGTTGAGGTTTTGGCACTGTCAGCCGTGCGCACAGAGGCATGTCGGATACGGTCAGTATGTCAGAGAGACTCGATATGCTGCACTCTGTTAGACGACCTGGTTTTAATTTGCAGTCATGTGGAGGTCTGAGTCAGAGATGTCGTGTGAGTGAACTGCACGCTGACCTGGAGCTCAGGGCTGACAGTGACGTCAGGTCGTCTAATGAACGACCTGCTGGGGAGCATGACATGGGAGCGATACCACACACTGCTATTTAGTGCTGAAACTAATTGGCGGTGTTCTTTTAATAGTGTGCAGATTTAAGGAAATAACAGTAAACGCCACAATAAATGGAATAACTTGGTGGTTTGTGCTCCTGCCCTCTCCAAAGTATCCACCATGTTCTGTGGTTGGATGCATGTAATGTTGAAATGATCCATGGCCCACAGCAGGTGGGATAAGCACCAGGCTTCATGACCTTTAATAAGCCAAAGAAACGAAAATAAATGAACGCTATCAGTGCCCTAAAAAGCAATCAAACCACCTTTAGATAACATATCTGCTAAGTTCAGCTGCGGGCGGTACCTTTAATATAACTCTGAAAAAAAATCTATAAATCTTAGGGTAAAATACTGGCAGCTGTGGTTCACAGAACTTACAGTAAATTGGCTTGTTTTATCAGAACAATATCCTAAAACAACCCATTTTTATTCTGATCAGAGACCGTGAGCCAGAGACACCAGATTTTTTTTTTTTACAGTAAAATACAACGACTGCTGCCAGAATTTTACCTTATAGGGGTTCTTAATTATCTTTTTAAACAAATCTTGGTCACCGCTAGAACAGCACCGCAGCAGAGGGCAGCAGAGTGCAGCTATGTTACGGTCTTTTGTAAATAAACAAAATAGAAAAAGAACTATAAACTTTTTCATTGATGCCCTTTTACTACAAAGTGAAAAATTTCTGTGAGGAATCAGTGGAAACAGAGCTGTGTGCTGTTATTTTGGATAAATGATTGAGAGCAGACTGGATGTAGAGGGTTTGTTGATTGGTCAGTGCTTCTTGGAGTGGGCAGGGGTTCGTGGGAGAGGAGGAGGTAACATTTGCTATTTCAACGGGCAACATTTAGTGCCAAACCAAAAGTTACTGAACCAAACCAACACAATGTAAGATTTTATGCCTTCTTGGTGCTGACTGTAGTGTGTGAAAATGAAAACCAGGCTTACTCTAACAGTCACAAACACATCCACCAGGCAAGATCCTTTAGCACAGTAAAAAAAAATCTCACTTTGAGCACTTCTGGCGGTGTATTCACAACACTCCAGCACCAGCAGCAGCAGCAGCAGCAGCAGCAGCAGCAGCAGCAGCAGCAGACTCCTCCACACCTGCTCCCCTGTCTCCAGTCCACATCAAGAACAGGTGAGGAAAAGCTGTGACAAGCTAAACATTATTCCTCTGGGACAAAATGTAGCGACGAGGGTAAAAACGCCAGCTGGGATCCAGGTGCGTGCTCATAGCCGGTTTGCTAATGACGGCTCTCCAAGAATAATACAATGGGGAGAGAAAAGGGGAAGCTGAAAGGATGCGTGCTGTAGGGTGGAGGTTAGTCAAAAGCTAAAGGCTGCAGAGACAGAGAGATTGACCCTGAGTGGAGTCCAAATGTGTCACTGTCTGCAACTTGACACGGGAAATAGCTCGATAGAAAATACTGGCAGACAGGGCTGAGGGCTGCTGGTAACAGATTTTTCCTTTTAATGACGACCAGTTACTGCAAAATGTTGACAAGTGGTAAAACAGATGCATCATTTAAATACAAGATGGTGGGCTAATCTATAATGTAATGCTACTTATACAGTGTCGAGCATGTTTGTTTAAAAGACAGATTGGTAAGTATGATTGGTAATGGTGTTTATAGATTTTGGAGATAGTTCAAGTGCAGAATCTATGCACAATGCTAATCAGAGTGATCAAATATTGCATCTGTTGATTGGTGGATTAGCCCTGTGACTAACTGGCAAACCCCAATGGAAAAAGTGGTATAAGACCCTTACCTATACATTTACTGTTAACATTGCTCAGTTTTAATTTTTTTATTTATTTATTTTTTTTTTTTGCCAAAGCGCTCAAAAGTCTGTAAGCATTTCTGCATAAAACACTAGTCTGTGAATTATGTTTGTCCCCACATCTTGTCCTCACAAAACAACCATGAGGTAGACTTTAAGGTAAATGTTAACAGTATAAAAAGATGAACAGAAAGCACTTAAAGGTCCCCTATTATACTAAAACCTTTTTGCGCTTTTAACCATGTTTGCACCTCAAAAACATACCTGGAGTCTCATGGCTGTAGGTAGACTCGTCAAACCAGAAAATGCTCCAGATCATTTCAGAGCTTAAATTGCCATTCACAATGAAGCAGTCAGTTCATTTATCTATCTGTTAGCGTCATGTTGCTAACAGCTGTGATAATTAGCCTTTTATGCTCTGTCCATTCCCCACCGTTAGCAGACACCTAATCCAAGCGTTCTCTGCAAATTGAAAGCAACAGCTACCTTTTTTCATACATATACATCATTTTAAGTTATAAAATGTAAAATACTAAGGGAAAGGTGTCCAAAACTATTAAAAAAAAAGCATAATATAGAACCTTTAAAGAAGTAAACTACAGTAAAAACTTAAATTATGGTCTCCTGGACAACAGCATACCTGCTACTTCCATACTTTTTACATTTTCACTTTTTTGCCAAGTTATTTTGACCACCACTGTTCAGATGATTGACTGGTTTGAAAGGCAAATGTTATTTTTTCATATATATAAATCCTAAAAGTGACACATAGATCATGACTAATGTTCTTTGATTGTGAGGGAAATTTTAAAAGGCAGCCCACTGTTACACCTGGAGTGGAAATAATTACTGCCTTATAATTACTTGTCTTTGAAATTTCTAATTTGTTGCACAGATGAATATTTCACAGCTATTTTTGCATTGACTTCACGACTGTTGACCCAGATAATGTTACGATGAAATCTATAGTGTTTCCTACCCCATGACAAGAGAATAGGTACTTTTCTGCTCTTATTTTATTTTTAAACGTAACCAATTTGCCACATCAGAAAACTAATATATGACATCAAACAGAAATTTGAAGCTTACCATTAAAGGAGATATATTCTGCAAAATCTTTTCTGAACTTTCTACCATGTTATAATGTTCCTTCATTAAAACAGACCTGGAGTTGTGTTTATTTCATTCTCGCCTGGTTCAGTAATCCTGTAGTCTCTGGCGCTGCCTTTCTGAGCCCTCAAAATGCTCAGTTTCACGAACCTCCATCTCACAGCTATTTTTCATTTCGTTAAAAATGTTTTCTCTCTGATTTTGTTCAAAAGAGCGCAACTTTTCTTCACTCTGCTGCCCTCTTCGTCTGTTTCTTTGTGGCAGTACTAATTATTAGAAGCTGTTTCTTTAAATCACATAATATTTTTGAAGGCTGTAAAATGAGCAATACTGTTCTAGAGGTGGCCAAGATTAGTTTAAAAAGATAAATGAAAGGATATAGCTCCTTAAATCATCGCATCTTGCATTGTCAAATATTAGCTTTGCTTCCTTTTTTTGCAATATGTGTTTTTCTTTGTAGCAGTTTCTTTGTGTGACTTTCTCTAACTTCCCTCGGCAGTCCATTATTCAACAGCCAATCAGAGCGTCCCTTATTGGAGCATGCCAGCAAATTCAAATCTTTAATAATAAAGCCTTTATGATGTGTTACTTCCTATTACAAGATACTGTTAGACGATTGCATTGGCAGTGTCCCTGGTGCATGCCAGTATGACTTTGACTTGAGCTCCTGATTCCCTTAGTGCCAGGCTTCATGCCCGACCCGTACTAAGCGGGACGTCCTGTTACAGCGTGTCCCGTGCACTCTCTGTCAGCTGCCGCCCGCCCTGCCATACATCACTGCCAATTACCCCAGTCAGATGCTCTTTTGCACCTGTTGTGGTTGGCACGTCACGGCAATCTGTGCTCTAATTGTTTTGATTGAGGACGCGGCGCAGAAATCATCCGCATTTCCACGCTTCCTTCTGATCCACCGTCGACGGGTAAACAAATCAATTAGGCCCCCTCGCCCACTCTCGAGGGACCGACTCGGGACTTCAGTGAGGGTTTGAGAAAATGCTTGGGCAGAGAAGCACCTGCTGCACCGGACAACAACTAGAAAGTGGGTTGGTTTTGAACAGTTGATGGATACAAACACAGTTCAGTGTTTTCTTCATTCATTTTCTAAATTCTGGACAGCCACCCTAAGACTTTTTCTGCTCTATACAAAGAAATAGCCTGGTTAACTCTTGGTTGATTAACAGAACAAATGGAAAGTATTTAGATGCATTTGAATTTAAGGTTTAAACACAAAACAAAGTGGAAGAAGTACTCAAATAAAAAGTATGATTACTTCAAGGCTATAATCAAAAGGAGAAATTAAAGCTGATTTCTAAAACTGATTATTCTGTTTGCTAGTCTGTGTACTAACATACAAAATACAAGTTTTTTGTTATTGCACACCAGAAATCGACAGCAGGCGAGTCAGTGAACCACTTCTTCTACAGCAATTTTTCCTCAAAAATCTATTCAAGCAAAAGTAAACCTCTGCTGTTCCAGGACTGAGACAATTAGAAACATAAGCAACCAATCAGAGAAACATGATTTTGCCTGAATGCCCCATTTTAGAGTCAACAAGTCCTGGTCAGTGGGATTAATCTCAAACTCTTTCTGTAATTTTTTACATTCACTGTGTAAAAACTATGACTACTATGCTCATTCTCCATTTTTACTCTGATTTCTCCAGAGAACTGGGCCAACCACTCTCGTCTCAATCTACACACAGGAAACTGAGTCGAAATACTCGGACCACGGCGCTGCAAGGCGTTCAAGTGGTCCGGGGATTTACCAGCAGCGCTAAAATGTTGTAGCACTAAATTCTAATAAACATGGCTACATTTTACACATTAAACATAAACTTTAACACTTTTACTTTACTAAATTAAACTTAGCAATGTTAGAAAAAGCCTTTCTCGTGTGGGAAATGTGCCTCATGCTTCCCCATAAACGCATCAAAGCTCACCTTTTTTTTATTAGATGCAAATACATAAGTGACAATATTTACAAGTGAGGACTTAAACATGAGGGAAATACAGAAGTAGCATAACGAGTGAACATGACATGATGACTGTATCAGTGAGACTGACTGATGTAGGGGGGAGTATTTCCAGAATCAGAATCAGAAGATTTTTATTGCCATTGTCAGTGAACAACACAATTCACAGACTAGGAACTTGTTTCGGTGCTAATGTGCAACATATAACACTACTACTAATAATAAAAAATATCACTATGATAAAAAAGAAACTTTAAAAATATAAAATACAAAGTATAAGGGCATGCAAAGGAATATGTTTACTAAGTTAAATAGCCAGATAAATTAGGCGATAACAACAGGTGAGGATGTAAGCATATATAAGAGTACACAGAAAAAAAGTAATAAAAGAAAGAGAAAAGAATGAGATGAAAGAGAAACTTTTATTCATGATGGACCAAAACACACACCCACACTCAAAATAAAAATAATAATATTTAAAAACAAAAATATAAGCAGTGGAGGGACCCATAATGCTGGGCTGCCTGTGGAGTATGTACTGTTGAATTCCTCTTCTAGCTTATTTGGAGTACGTTGTATAAATTCTTACTCCTGTTATAAGCGGAGTAAGCCATGGTTTTCTCGACCTGCATGTAAACGTAGTGACAGACGTAGTGATAGATAAATGTATGTGTATGCACGCTGCACCGCTTACATGCATGTCTTTGGACAATAGACTAGAGTGCTTTAAGAGACCTTGTGGTAGCTTACCTTTCTCTTTAATCTATATTTTGATGCACATTTGAGTCTCTTCCACAGAGCACTTCACTGACCTGCGTGCACTCTGACCCCGAACAACTGGTGCTTTCGTTCAACAATCCTCTACAGCGACCCTTGCAGCCAATACTTGCTCTCCCTACAGCTTCCAAAAACTACAAACAATACAGAGTAAAATGTTTTATGGACCATTACCTAAATGTAACTCAAGTTTACATCAATTGTTAAAACAGTCTCAAGAGGATAATGTTCGTGTTTTAAGTGGCTTGACAGAGGAGTCAGAAAAGTTTGCTCCAAAATTGTTATTTGTCCCTGAAGCAACTGTCATTGAATCATTTATGAATTACTGGGCTTTTAGAGGCTTCGAAACATTAACTTTAGGCTGAGTCAAATGGCCTGGCTCTGACTGAACACTCAACTCTGTGGGATTTAATGATTCTCCATTGGAAATACTGAAAAACACTTAATGGATCAAAACGGTTCAAAATGACACTTTTTGTTCTTAGTTAAAAGATGAAAGGCTGATTGCGATGAGTTGTCTTTAAGGCTGAGATTTTTCTAAAGAATTAAACAACTTGATGCCATGACCGGACGCCATTACTAATGACTTTAAACCAGTCGATGGTCGGCTCTTTTCACTTTCCATGTCCAGCAGAGTAGGTTAAGTAAATGTACTACTACTTCTGCTGCTCATAATGTAATGGTTTGCAGCGCAGTCAGTCCAGTCACAGTAGGTCAGAAACCAGTGTACCCTTTGTGCCAGTCCCAAGCCTGGATAAATGGAGGGGGTTGTGCCAGGAAGGGCATTCAGTGTAAAACCTGCAAACCAAAACAATACACACATCACTGCACGCTAAGAGGTAGATCATTGGCTTTGGTGATTCCAGAAGGGAAAAGCCTAAAGCAGTGGTTACCAAATTGGGGTCCAGGGCCCCCTGGTGGGCCGCAAAGGTACTGCAGGGGGGTCATCAGAGGTTGTCTACATTAAGTACATAAAAAGAAATTGAGTTTGATTTTAAATACAGTTATATACTTGTTAAAAATACAACTTCTAGCCAAGAGTCAGTGTTTTTTGCAGCATTTTTATAGAAATCTATGGAGAAAAATATGACATAATCTTTTGAATATGGTGAAGTTTTATTGTTGGGGGTCCATGTGGGATTTTTGGAAATTTAAGGGGGGCGTGACACTCTTGACTTTGTGAATGGCTGGTCTACATTAAATACATAAAAATAAATTAAGTTTGACATGAAGTACTTATTTAAAAATATCACATTGAAGCAGTTTTTTGCCTTCAGTTTGTGCTTTTGTAAAAATTTTTATAGAAATCTATGGGGACTATAGTAAAGTTTTATCATTGGGGATTGTCTGATTTTTAAGGGGGGTGTGGTGCCCTTGACTTTGGGAATGGCTGGCCTAAAGGAAAGAAGTTGGGGGGCACAGGGCTAACACTTGGGGACATCAAATGGCAGACAGCCCTTTCTGACTTCCACTGATTCACTTTGGGGCAATTTAGATTCACCACTTCACCTACAGATACTTTAAACTGTGTGACCTCTAACCATTGCATTCCAATTATGTTAATAAACTACATAACAGCATTTTAATAATCCAGTTAAAACAGATTGTGTGCAAACAAAAAGACAATTGTGGTCAAAATTGTAAAAAAAAAAAAAAAAGACTTAGTAGTTTTTGCACATAGCTTTGCCCTGTTAATTTTTTAAAAACATTATTCTCTGTCTTGATTATAATGCAGCCACAAAGGATTACAAGCCAGTGTACGCTTTGTGCCAGTCCCAGGCCTGAGGCAGATGATTTAATATGGTGAACCCAGGAGGAAAAAGTTGCAAGAAAATAATTTTATTGTGCACCTTTAAACATTTTAGATTCACTGTGTCGCTCTGTGCACATACAAAACCAGCTCATTTGTATGCAGCTATTAATGAGGAGAGTTTTAGTATTTACGGCTAATTGCTGCTGGACTTAACAAGGTGTGAGGCTCGTGCTAAAATGGAAGATTAAATTGGAGTTGACAAGTGGAAACTGCTGTCATTAAACATTACGGATGTGTTGAAAAATTAGGTTTATAGGTGAATATATTTTACATTTTTACACATCTGGAGGATTATTGCTGTCTGAGATCATTGTTCACTTTTACTGAGAGCAGCTGTCTGTAAAAGTGGCTTGGAGAAATGCATGATGGGATTTGGGAGGAGACAAGGCGCTGAGGTACACAAGCACGTGGGGCCCGAGGCGACGTGAGGCGCTGTGTTAAATCAGGCTAAATGGTGCTATCAGGAGAATGTCAGTAAGATTAAGAGCAGATCATGGAGACACAGGCTGATGGTCAAGACCCGTCCTGAGACTACAGCCAGGACACAGTGGTGAATGGAGAAGGTAAACATCTACAAAACACAAAACAGGCTCAAACTCACTGTTTTTATCCAGGATACAAATAACGCAACACAGTTTAAAATGAGGACAAACCACTCTAAACATTTTGTGGAGAGAATAATCCCCCATGACATTAAAATGAAGGAACTGAATATCCCAGGTTAAAAAAAGTAACTAATCTAGTGTACTAAAGCAGAGCAGTGATGCAACCACAGCGGGTCACAAGCCAGTGTACTCTTTGTGCCAGTCCCAAGCCCAGATAAATGGAGAAGACTGCATTACAGAGAGTATCCTGTGAGAAACCTCAGGCTACAAATCACTGCACAATGAGAGCCGAACAGAAGGAAGTTACTAAACTGGGGAAGCAGTAGATGTTCACCCACTAACCCTAAGGTTGGTGGTTTGATCCCTGCTACCAGTATTGTATTGGGCAACAGACTTCATCCACCTCGCCTTGCCTGTATGAACGTGTTAGTGTGACTGGGTTTGGTGTTTGGTTGGTCAGAGGAGTGAAAGTTGTGCATTCATAATCACTGGAGGTCAAGTCTTGTCTGTTAAAGGTGTTAAAACATTCACAGTCACCTTTTGTATTTTGGACTTTTAGATTTCGGTGAGTGAAAACATTAGGATTACCTGGTCAGTTAACAATGATAATGGGATGAATGACAATTTGAGTTTGAGATTAGTAACAATACATATTCCTAGTTACCTTTGTTATCTTGTTCGTTGGTTACCAAGTTTAATCCAAAAGTAATGGTCAGATTTTTATGAAATTTTCAGTAAAAGTCTGTAATGGGGCCAAGAAAAACATTATTTACGTCAAGATCACTGTTTGGATCCAGGCATTTTCTAAAACGTCTATACCATTACATTCCTTACATACTTTTTGGATCAATAAATAGATCATTTACCCCTGAACTAGAATATCTCTGATTTCAGTCCATGTCTGTGCACAGTGCAGCATCTTTAACCTATCAAGATCAGGACAATGCCTTAGTAGAGGTCTGTAGTCTTTGATTGCTTCTAGTTGTAGCATAGTATTGTAATAAAAGCCCACAGGAACAAAATAACTTGAAAAATTTTGTTTGATAACAGGGCTCTGTACTTGACATAATTCACATTTCTGACAATGACAGGATGAAAAACGCAAGGGAAAGCCCTTTGGTGTCACTTCAAAAACCACAATGGCAAACTATTAAATGGGACAAAACACAAAAGCTCAATCAAAGTTACTCATTTTACCATGAACACAACATGCAGTCTTTAAAAAAAGGACTAATGTGAAATACTTGACATCTGTGAAAGCCTTGAAGAGCGTCAGCCCTGCAAAGTGAAGCAGTGAAGTGACAGAGGAGTAGGAGTCTGGTGTGGGAGGGGCCACACCTGTGTGCATTATGGAGACGTCTGCGGAGCTTTTCAACATGACATGAGCCTTTGACACATCCATTTAAATGAAAGATTTCCACACCCCCTCATCCGTTAAAGTGCCTCGCAGATATAAGTCGTTATGTGAGACGCGTCCATGTGTCCGGACGAGACGCAGAGCCAAAAAACAAATTGCTGCCATTGCCTTTTCATGATGAGGAGGAGGCTGCCGTTATGACACCTTCCTCTTTATTATTCAAGGCTTTAGACGGCTCATGATAATAACTTTTCAAGTGGTCTCGGGGTCTGGCGGGGACAACAAGATAAAAAGAGAAAACATTTCGAACGACTGAACAATTTAAACCCGCATAGGTGCAGGTAATAGGGCTTGCATTGTTGAGCAGGCAAATAAATGGCAAGAATAAAAAGTGACATTAAAAGGCAGAACAGCAGTGGTAAAGTTTCCATTTGCCCTAAGTGGTTAACATCACAAATTTGCATGGGCCTTTATAGTTTCTAGCACTTGTGGAGCAAAGGCACTGCTAAGAGTATTAAATAATTGGGCATTATTCTACACAGTGATTTAAGATTAATTGACTCGAGAGCGTGGAATATTTTGCCATGGGTCATTGCCGGTGTGCAGACTTTGTCAAATTAAACTCATTATTTTAAGTGTTACAGCAGGTATTATAGTGTTCACAATGCTAAAGCCATCTTGATTACTAAAGTAGAAGTAAAAATGTATTACTTTTTATTCTGGAAACAACTACAACTACTATCAACAACAACTACTGCTATACAACTTGTGCCACAAAACATACACTCAAAATACTTTTAATTATTTAGAAATGTTCAGGATTGAGTGTAAGTAACATTTGTCCGCTTAAATTTATTCAGGCATGCCTTAAAAACTGAAAAAACAAATCTTGGTCACCTCTAAAACTGCACTGCACATATTACTTTTAAAAACATTATGTGACTAAAAGAAAATGTTTTTAATAAATATTCTACTGCTGCCAAAAGGAAACAGGTGAAGAGGCCAGCAGAGGGCAGCAGAGTGCAGCTCTGTTAACGTCTTTTAAACATAAACATAGAAAAAGCTCTGTTTACTTTACCCTAAACTCTTTGTATGATGCCATTTCACTACAAAATAAAAAAAATAGTGAGGATTCAGTGAAAACAGAGCTGTACATCATTTTTTGGATAAATGAATAAGAGCTGGATGTAGAGGGCTTGTTGATTGGTCAGTGCTTCCTGGAGTGGGCAGGGCTCCAGGTACACTATATTGCCAAAAGTATTTGCTCCCCCACCCAAATAAAATAATTCAGGTGTTCCAATCACTTCCATGGTCACAGGGGAATAAAATCAAGCACCTAGGCTGCAGCTTTGTGGTAAACTTTGTGGGAACAGTCTGGGGATGGCCACTTCCTGTTCCAACATGACGGCACCAGAGCACAAAGCACGGTCCATAAAGACATGGATGAGTGAGTTTGGTGTGGAAGAACTTCACTGAACCTGCACAGTGTCCTGACCTCAACTTGATAGAACACCTTTGGGATGAATTAGAGCGAAGACTATGAGCCAGGCCTTCGTCCAACATCAGTGTCTGCACAAAAACACTCCTAACCCTTGTGGAAAGCCTTTCCGGAAGAGTTGAAGCTGTTAAAGATGCAAAGGGTGGACCAGCGTCTTATTAAACCCTATGGATTAAGAATTAAGTTCATATGTGTGTAAAGGCAGGTGAGCAAATACTTTTGGGAATATAGTGTATGTTTTTGATGAGGGAACAACTTTATAACATGGTAGAAAGCTCAAAAAAGTCGATTTTGCACAGTATAGCCCCATAAAGTCAAAGTACTTTCAACCCCGGCCAATAATATCAAAGTCAGTCACGCACAGAGGTCTTTTGCCACCAGAGTCTTACTGCTTGACTCCACGGACCAACTCTAGCCTATAACTCTTAAATCCTTTTGAGTGTTGAAGTGGACTGGAGGACGTAGTTGTGAAGTGTGCTGCAGCAGCCCGGCCCCTGATAAACCCTGGAGCTGTCGGTGGGATCTCAGTGGGAGTCTTCACCTCAGCGGGCCGCCGAGGATTGTGGGAAATTGTCCAGAGGGGCAAAGAAACACGAGCTGCGGTGCAAAAGCATATTATCACCAAGTCAGCGCCTTCAGAGGGAGAAGTGAGGCGGAGACCAGAGGGCAGCTGAACAACAGTCGAGAGAGAGTCAAAGGATATTTACTGAAGCGGCATGTGAACATTTTGACGTCAAAGTTGATGTGTTAGAAGGAAAAATGGGCAAGTGTAAGGATTCAAAGGAGTTTGACGCAGTATGACCACCAGTAATAAGCAAATGATCACAATATTATCCGTGACCACTGTATAGTTCTGATGCTGTTTTACTGTCAAGGCATAAATAACCAGCAAAATATATGCCCTGGTCTGTTTTGTTTACCTAGACTATAGACATTTTTCTTTGTAAAGTATAATGCATTTACCACTTTTTTTTATGCATTTATGGCAACCTTTCCTTCAAAGTTCCCACATCTATCCTTAAAAACATCAGGTAAACAAAATGAAACACTACTCCGTTTATGAAAACACAGATACAAATGTATGTATACAGAGAGCACGTGGATTTGAATAATTGTAAACAAACGCAAACACTGTTTTCAGCCCTACACAATGTTGGAGGTGCATGCATAAACAGTACGAGGCTGCAAGTCACAAAAGTTAGTCAATGTGCATTTAGATTTAAGCTCTCTCTGCTGAGGCTTTATATGAGAATTCCTTTGTTGTCATTACGTAAAAATATATGCAGTGTATTATGATAACATCCCAGAACTATGAGTCCAAAAGGAGGAAAGAAAACTTATTTAAATATATAAATAAAACGTAACATAATCACATAACTCACAATATTATACTGTGGGCTGTACATATGGGAAATCAATGCAATCCATGTTCATTCAAACATAAAGTGCATTTTCTGAGATGGCAGAAGTATACGCCAAATCTGTGCTAAGTAAAAATGTAATTACTTAAAATTTCCAAGCACAGTATATATAAAAGTAATTAATAAACTATTCACTTGATTAAAAGTTAAAAAGTATTAAAGTTTGCTTGAGTAGAAAGTACTTACTGCTACCCCCACTACTATTGCTACTACTTCTAATACTACTACAACTATGACTAAAAATAATACACATGCAACCTGGAATATAAATTAGCTTCAATGTTAAGCTTTTTTGTGACTGAGGAGTGAATAAATAATTCACCAAATTGTAAAAGCAACTTTGATCGACTATAGAAAAGCGCTATATAAGACTAATGCATTATTATTATTATTATTATTATTATTATTATTATTATTATTATTATTATTATTATTATTTGAAGCTGTTTAGACTGCTGCTCCTGTGACCTGCTCCTGAATGCGTGGTACAAAATGGATGGATGGAAATAGGTGAATAAGATTTTGGCTGTGCTGTAAAAGTCTTGTACAATAACAGATCACAGAAGAGGTTGAGCATTTTCAAAGCTTTCTTGAGTACTAAACCCAAATAGTAAGAATCAGAAAAATCAGAAGGGTAGCACATCTTGTTATCACAAAAAATATCTGTCCTGAACAAGTGATAACAAGATGTGCTGATTTTTGATTGATTCTTGGATAATAATGTCGGCTCTGTAAAAAGTGGGCTATAATAAAATGAATGTCTCACAATCAGAGCAGTTGGAAACCACTGCTTTAAACTGTACCTGAAATAAAAACAGTTTTCTTTCTTCGTCACATCCAAAATGGTTTTGTCTTTGCTTTGAAAAGTTGAGGGTAAAGTCAGAGAGTTTCTCAAGACTATTTTAAGATGACTTTGATGAGGTCGGCTCTTATCTTAAAAGGTACAGTGCCAGTGAGAGGAGAGTGAAATGACTCCATCAAGACAAAGTAATAGTGTGATGAAAGAGTGACTGAGGAGACCGTTTCAGGGCTTAGCATAAATGGGACAACTCAAACAAATGACCCAAGTGTGCAAGTAGCCAAATGCAAAAAAAGTATGTGTTTATTTCACATTTCTGGGTACCGGCGCTCTTTTGTTTGGCTCCTTGTGGAGTGAAACGTGACATCTCAATCAGCAAGACCTTGATGCTGCAGGATTTTTGGGATTCTTGCAAGTTTAAGCTAAACGTGACATGAAAAGAAAAATTGCTGTACATAAAAATAAAAAAGCAAGAGGTATAAAAAGTGTGTATGGAACTATTTTTGTCAGAACAATAGAAATGGGAAAGGAGGTCACTGGATCTTTATGGTTAAGCATTTATCTTTGGTGTGAAATATAGATTTTTTTTTTTTTTTTTTAAACTTCCACAAAACATCTCCAAATGTATCATAAAAGGCACTCTCTACAGGACAAAGGGTTAAAGTTCAGGCCATATGACCAGGCCATAGGTCACATGGTAAAGGCGGAGAACATGACCCGAAATGTTTCCCTGCTCTGGCCTTAAGTTTTCATAAAGTGTTTGAACAAAAAAAAAAAAAGAAAAGCAGAGATAAAAACACAGTGAGTTGATTATTAGTGTCAGAGTGTTGATGGTTTTGGAGAAAGAAACAACTGCTTCACACAGAATAACAACAGATGATTTAACACAACGATATAATCTGGTGTGAGGAACAACAGATGTGCTTTAGAGAAACTGCTATTTTCATTGTGTACTTACTGTTTACTGTACTGTTATTAAAGGTAGGTCTTTATTATTTATAAAGGAAATGTTTTTGACTTTGAAGATGATGCATTGGTTTGGAGTTTTTGGATGGTGGGAGGAAGCCCGAGACAATCCTCAGTAACACTCAGAGAGACTGTACCTGGCCAGAAGATCAAACCCACAACCTCTTCGCTGAGAGGCAGGAGAGCTATCCATTCTGCCACAATTATATTAATAAAAAATAGATTTCAATTACACCAGCACTCAGTTTCAGATTAACTCTTTCAAAAACTGCAGGAAGAAGCAAGTAGGGAAAAAAAGACATAAAGGCAACCACAATAAAAATCAAACATAGTTGCAGAATCAGTCAAAACATTGCTGGGATGGGGGGCCTCTAAAGCCTGTGGGGCCTTATGCAGTTGCTTACTTTGCTTATAGGAAAGGCCGGCCCTGCAAAGAGCTTTACAATGACAGTAGGCAATGCTGGTAGTGGGGATTGCACCACAAACCTTTGGGTTAGCGGGCATACTTCTCTGCCCCACAATGCCACCCCTACACCTTAAATATTCTTTGTTATTGCTGCTCTAACCCTAGCAGGAAGGCTGTGGATAAAGTCTGGATATATTTACATCCATAATCCAGGACCCATCCCTCCTGGCACGTAAACTGTTCACCCCCCTCAGTTAAACTTACAGAGGTGAGCAGAGACACTGAAAACCTGGAAACTGGAGAAATGGTGTTTCTGTAAAACTATCACAGAGAGTTAGTCCAGCCTTAAGGCAATGAAAGGACTCCGTACTGTTTTTTTTCTTTCACAGTGGTAAGTAAAAAAAGCAACATTTCTTTCTGCCGACCTTGTTGAACCACTCGCTGTGTCTCCATGACTGCAACCGCAACACATTACCACCAAAACACAGCTATTCATGGGAAGAATCAGCCTCAGAAATCTCTGAATGCAACTGTAAAGGAGACATTCAAACCTTCATAAAAAGTCGTCATTAGAAGTGGCTCTGTTTGAATATGTCGGCCCTCGAGTGAATCCTCCGAGGCCTGTGTAAATGTCTCCCTTGAGTTGACTTGTTTGTGATGCACAGTCTGTTTGCTCCTTTGACTGTAATTGGCCGTTTATCATGAGACTTGACTCAAAACGAATCTGATGACACTGCTGTTGCTGAAGATCTCCACTAACCTTTTTATCGACTTGTGCCTAGTGTACATAGCCACACATTTACAGATTATATGATCACGTAGGACAGAAAAGTTAGTTCAGTTTTGATTTTGTAAGCTCCTTAACTGATGCAAGGATGGTTTCACAAATATTGGATTTAGTAGACACAATATATCCCACTGATTGGGGCCAACTTTGCAAATACAAGAACAAGAGCTACTGCTGACGTGTTAGAGTCAGGTGGCAGGAGTCAGGACACCTTTAGAGGTCTAGTAAAGTCTACAGAGACCAGTCATTTGTTTACTGGCAAAAGGTGAATCTCCTGAAAAGCACCCTTTGACCCAGTGATTCTTTTAAAGTAGTTTCAATTTATTTTCTAAATGTGGCCTAATATGACAGCTGCTGCCTCAAAGGGGTTTACTGACTGTTCAATACAACAGTGTGGCTTAGACCTTCCAGGGGGAAACAAATCAAAAAGGTACTGGAGTGAAAACCACAAGAGGACAGATAAACTCCCAGGACAGACAGACTGCTAAAAACATGACAATAACATATTGTACAAGCATATTTTTACAGGTGGAAAAAGTACTCCAAATCTGTACTTAAGTAAACTTATGGTTACTTTAAAAAAGTTGAGTAAAAGATGGTTAATAAAGTAATGCTAAGCGCACTACCTTTACCATACTACCAGTAGTTGAATGTAACAAAGTAAAAGTATTCAGTTACTTTACTTAAGTACAGTTTTCATGTATCTGTGCCTTACTTAAGTAGATTTTACAAGAGGTAATTTTACTTTTACTTCAATACATTTTAGAGCAAGTATCTGTACTTTTACCTCCACTACTTTACTAGTTAGTTTGAAGTACAAAGTATTTTAAGTTTTGGTTTAAAATGTGTTTTTGTGACACACAGTACTTAAATATAACAGATGCAGTAAAGTAGTACTCCTTTAGAAACATCAGAATAATAAAGACAGAAGAGCTCAGCGACAGATTCAGTCTCTTCTACTGCAGCAGTTTCATTCATTTCATCTGGAATCAGTAAAATCCCTCACATTTTACACATTCATGAGCTGTTGAGTTTGTGTGAAATACTTTAACTTTCTTACTCACAAGTACATTTAAACATAAGTACTTTTATACTTTTGCTTAAGTAGAAATTTTAAGGTGATACTTTAACTTGAGTAAATCTTGGCACATTTATCTGTACTTTTACTTAAGAAATTGAGTACTTCTTCCACCACTGTATACTACTGCTCACTACTACTATAACTAATACTACCACTATTACTACCACTGTTACTACTATTACCACCCATTTTGCCAACAAGGTAAAAAATCATGCTAATTTAGGGATGACATTTTTTTTTCTCCACTTTAAAATTTACTTTCCCAAGATTACTTCCAAGATTTACTTGTAAATGTGCTCCAAAACTACATTTTCTTCCTTAAATATAAATATACAGTATGTTAATTACTTGAGTAAAAGTATCTAGTTACTCTATGGCTACTGTTTGTGGATTTTAGAAACAAATTAAGAATAGAAGTGTATTTAGTTCCATCAAAAGCCGCACAGTTACGTCCGACTCAAATAGTCATGGAGGCGTTCATGTGTTAAAGGTGACACCATGAATCAGCACAGGTGGGCGGGGCTAAGGGCTAAGGACATCACTGGGACGTCCCACTGTGGAGACCTGCAAGTGTGTCCAAAGAACCATTGTAGGAGTGGGACAGAGGGACAACATCTGAGTTGTATTGCAGCCTATTTCTTAAAACCAAACTAATTCCAAAACCTTCAGGACATATTTTACCTCTCACTTTAGAAATGCAATCTTCATCTGAAAACTTAAAATGTGATGTGTTTTTGGGCCTCAGCTAAAATCTTTATGGAAATGAGTCTTGAGCCTAATGAAGGTTAAGGAGATTCAGTCTTTGAACTGCGTTTGATGAAAATAAACAGTGAGGCTGTGGTATGTGAGCCACATATTTCATATGAAGATGGTAAAGGTGTAAAAGCCAAGTGTCTGGTTGATTTCACATTAACCTCAGGAAGGAGCTGCTAATGTATGTGTTTCCAATCGGCTCAATTTAAATCACCTTCTGCCTGGGGAAACTGGCTTTATCCTCGGATTTAGCAGGAAATAAAAATATATGTAAATGTAAAGGGTAGAGTCACGAGAGTAGTCACACTCAAGTGAATATCTTTTTTTTGTTTTTCTTGCCGTTTATGAAGTTATAAGGACAGGACATAAAGGAGTTTCTGTTTAACGAGCTGATAAAATGAAATCTGAATGCAGCTTGTAGCATGAATTAGCATATATTGTAGCCTATGTCTAAGCTAAACAGGACAAAAATGAGACAGAAAGCTTTTATGTGAAGATCACCAACAACTATGTCAAAAAATATTACAAAAATGACATCCCATTACTTATATAGAAACTTCAGTAGTTTTAACAAAAGGTGGACTGTGAGGAACAACTGGGATGTGAGTGAGCAACTGTATAATAGTCCTGTAATTATCTTAAATGTTCTATACCAACATCTGCAAACCAAATTTCTCTTTTAGGAACTGATAAAGATAAACTGAACTGGACAAGCCACACGATCCAGCCACAGAGCGTAACAAGCAGGTGAAGTAAGAACATCTGGTGTAAAAACCTATGCTAAAGATTCAAGTCACTGCACACTCAGACCCCAGAGGAGAAAAGGAAAAAGAAGATCTAGGTTATCTCGACTTAAAAACAACTCGTTAAATGGTTAGAAAACTATTTTGTTGGTTTTTGCATACAAATGACTCCAGTGGGTTAGTTTTAGTTCCTAGCAAATAGTTCCCTGAAGTTAATTGCCCAGGCTGGTAGTGCTATCGGTGCATTCATGTGCTCCTTGGAAACTGGAGACAACGTTTTTCCTGAGTTAAAAGATGCACATGAAGGCCTGCACAAGTCAGTAAAAGAAATCAGGAACTTGAGTCAAAACCTGCCGCCTGACTTTCCCTCCTGACGTCGTCTGCTTCATGGACAGAGCAGAAAAATAGCAGATTTATTAATTTGTGTTTTATTCATGAGCTTACTGATTAAACACTACCAATAATATGAGTTTACTATAAGCTGTCACTCGCATAGAAGGAACAGAATTGTGTTAGAAATGCTAATCATGGTCGTTAATTTGCTTTACCCCTAGCTTCCAACTTCCAAAGTAGTGAGAAGGCTAACGTTAAATCTGACTAGTGAACTGTGTGAAATGCTAATTACTGACCAATAACTTTGTTGATCTACCTATGGTGGCAGGATTATCCAGACTTTCTGAGATAAAAGCACATGAACATAAACAAGCCGGGAAAACAACTTCTCATCTCGGAAAGACGAGCACTCGAGGAGAACATGAATGCAGCACCAACAGCTGTACGGGAGAAACAAAATGAATTGCCATTTGTGGCTTTGTGACCATCTTCCTGGATCTCTGTTGGCGCAAATCTGTCTCTGAACGGCTCTGGTTCAAACCTTGTACTTGTTCCCAGGCAGATGCTCTTCGAACTGAGCAATACCAGCCAAGAATATGAATCTGATTAAAGTTGTTATGGTTACACAGTATTTAATTATCAGCCTGGTAGGATGTGTGTTGGACGTCGGTATAAAACCTTTTGGTGCAATTCAATTTAATCTCGTACTTCTCTTAAAAACACTCGTCATGGTGTAGTCATGGCAACAAATTATAGACCCTTACACCTCGTTGACAGATGAGTTACAGGTAATTAGTGACACAGGTGAGCTCTATGCATATCAATGAACACACACGACCTTCCTGCCACCTAACTCATACAAGTGTGATTAAAAACACCTCAAATGATACGCTTTTATTCATTCAATTTAGCTGTGGTCTACAAACTCTTCATGTTTTTTTTTATATCGAGCCTATACAAAAAAGGGACTTGGAGTGTTTCCCGCTGCAGTACTTCAGCCAAACGAACAAGGAGAGTGAAGTGAGTGGAGGAAAGAGGGTGAAAAAAGGAAGGATTATAAATAAATCTGGCAACACACAAACTCAACACTCCTCAAAGACAAGACCAGAAATATTGGCCAAAAATAATGTTCATTTGTGTGAACAGGTACGAAGATGAATCCTGGACGAGAACGCTAAAGGAAGTCTATGTAAGTCACAAATAAATAAGAATGGACATATCAAGTCTTAATTAGTTACATTTATTTTTAACTAATTAAGCTACAAGTTGTTTTCCTTTAAGCAGATTCAAGACGTTTGTTTGACAGGAGCGCTTCTGTCACCTCAGCTGAACGTGGCAACAGTTTTATTAAAACCTGAATCACTGATGGAGCTATTTGACATTTTGCATAAAGAACATTTCAGGTGTATGTTGTTCAGTTACTGAGTAGAGACTGCATGTCCTCACATCACACAAAGCATGCATGAGAATAAAGGTATGTGAGGCTGAAGGGTTTGCAGTGTAAGTCTCCAATTCTCAGCCCAGTGACTAACATTGGTTACTTAAATGTATAAATATTTTTTGTTGTTGTGGTATATATCAGTGCATGATTCCCTTACTACCTTTTTGTCATATCTTATCATGCATGCTAATGATTCTTCAAAGATTGGTTATATAAAACCATAAAAAATGTGTTTATTAGTACTAATACATAAAACTTACTGACTGCATATTTTAATTTAAACTCAATTTTAAGATAATAATAAATAATAATGCGCCTTCCTTTAAAATTAAACTATTAAATACAAATATTAAATATAAAATCCTATTACATTTACTTACTTTACTATATAATATGAAATAATAAAAATAACCTTAAACTTTTACAAATTTAGAAAAAAAATCTCAAAATCTCGTTTGAAACAAGCTAATAATAATAAAAATAATAATAACAACAGCACTAATAATAATAATAATAATAATAATAATAATAATAATAATAAAGGGTTGGGAAACCCTGGTATATATGCATCTAAATTCGTGATTCTAAACTGGTGGGTCGTGTGGAAGTTTTATTTTCATTATTGGTAAAACAGATTTCAATCATTTGCCATAACAATGGTAGTTTAGTCATTTTGAAAATAACATTGTTTCTGTAAAAAATGATTCACAATAAAATTATCTGCAATAATCAGATCACAATCACCACAGCCTTCAATCTACTTTGAAGATAAAGGGGTTTCATCTCATTACTATTAGCGAGCTGCTGTTTTGAAAATGTAAATTCATGAATAGATAATTAAAGAACTTAAGGCGTAACGTAAATACATCACACATTTGTTGCAGTGAGGTCTGAACAACAAGTCTTCCTAATGTGTGGATCAATAATCTCTCCTTCATACGTCTGCAGCAGTCCGTGGCATCAAATCCATCTCTAATGTTCACTTAATCGCTCTGTTTATGTTGGCGAGGCACTTTTAAAAAATAACACAGAGATAATGAATGGGAACCGTCTGCCGCTGATGCATGCTGCAGACAAAGTGTGCCCATGCAGCGTGCTCGCCTCACTCCCACTCACTCAAAAAGACGAGTCCTTCCTTTCAAGTGGGAAAAGACAATGTGGCTCATGAACTCAGAAGTAGAAAAGTGATAGTCCATTACAATAGTCTGCTTGCACAAATTAAGACTTTTTTTTGGGTTGTCAGAAAGTGCTGTCCTGGGAAGCCTTGTTTATCACTTTGTGCCACTAGATGGAGACAAGAGCTAGAGTTTGCACAAAATGTATTTTATTTGGCAGGGTGTAAGTGTCAGAAAAGTAAAACCAATTCTGATTACACACAGTTCTTCATCCTAGGATTCTAGTCATCAAATTATGTACATATTCTGATATATTTTCGAGCAAAAGCAACTTTCTTTTTCCATTCATCCCAGTTTATATCTGGCCGAGGACAGGTTCAAGGGTGAGATACAAGGTTTGTACTTCCTGTAACAAAACAAGAACTACAAAATAACCTTTACGAGGATATTCTCTAGTAGGGACCTTCTTTGAAAATGTGTCTTTTTGTTTGTATTTGTAGCGAACATTCACAATACAACCGTCATGTAATAATGAAGATAGACACAGAGTACAGAGTTATTATTTTAATCCAATATCATGCAGACAAAAGACATAGAAAACACTTGAAATTATGCCAAAATAAACACATCTTACTGCCAGGTCTGGACACGGTGTACGACTTAGGTTTATCATATGTACAGTAAATAGACAGAGCTGCCATATGTTCAGTTCAGTTTATTTGCAGTTTGCAGAAAAAAACAAAAAACAAAACAAGAAAACATTGGGAAACAGTGGCAAAGAGCTCACAGTCAACATTTAAACAAACAAAACATACAAAGCACAAGCCTTAAATAAAACAACATATGGACACATCCTAAAAAAAACGGATAAATACTAACAATAAAAACACTGTATATATAAAAAGCAGTAAAAGAGGTAACTAAAACAATAAGGTGTATGTCTGAGGTATGAGGTATTACAAAGTGCATTGTTCAAAGTCATCACAAAAACTTTTAGCATGATGAGATGTAGTGGATTTAACAGAGCGATATGGTTTCCCTGACAGGAGGAGGTCAAACATCTCAGCAGCATGGGTCAGAGGGATCACTGATGATCTGGGGAGCTCTGGTTAAAAGTTTAGATTTGTAAATAGTCTCTAGGACTGGGAGGTCCTGCGAGCAGAGCGAACCACTCTGTTTAAAGTTTTTTCTTTCACAGTGAGATTACCAAACCACACAGAAATAGAGCTGGTAAGAAGACTTTCAATACCACACCCATAAAAGTTTAAAAGAATAGTTTTGTGTATGAATGAATTCCCTTAGTTTTTGTGAGTAATAGAGAAGACAAAGTGGATTTACAGAAGCAGTGGATGGCAGAACTCAGACTTGTCTCCTCTTACAGACCAGGACCCGTTACTCGACTTGGGCCTGATGAACCACTGACTTTGATTTTGACTTGTGGACAATATCAGACACTTGATAGAAACAGAGCTTCCAATAAACATTTCAGTCTAACTTTGGTGACTCAACTTGGACTAGGACTCATCTTTAGTTCATTTGGACCCAACCTGCACTTGTCCAGAACGGATATGGACTAGACTTGAACTCAAGATGACTCAAGATGACTGGACTTTCACTTTTCAATTTTATTATTATTATTATTTTTTGATTTACAGGTGCAGACATACCTACATGTAATAGATAAGGCATGAGACAAACAAAACAATACTATGACTTACAAGGAACAAACAACATATAACAGATGTATATAATAATATGAATATATATGCGGATATGAATATGTATTGATGTAAATATTATTATTATTATTATTATTATTATTATTATTATTATTATTATTATTATTATTAATAATAATAATAATAATAATAATAATAATAATAATAATAATAATAATAATAATAATGAATTAATTAAATATAATAAAAATAACAAATAAATAAATTATAATAATAATAAAAAAAATAATAATTTCCTTATCTTCTATGTGGGTAAATAAATTCCATGAAGAGTTAGAAATAATGACGCCAATAATAATAATGATAATAATAACAACAACAATAATAATAATAATACTTAATAACATTTAAAAATATATATAATAATAATAATAATAATAATAATAATAATAATAATAATAATAATAATTGCAAAACAAACAACAAAAAGAAGGAAAGAGAAGAAAAAAACAACAATAACAATAATAATAATTTTTTGGTGACTTGGACCCAGACTTCTACTTCAAGTATAATGACTTGACTCGGGAGTTGGACTCATACTTAAACTCAAATACTATGAACCTGAGCATGACTTGGACTCAAAAACCCGTGACTCAACTCTAAAACTGCTGTGTGGTAGGCACAGAAAACACTTATATAATGTGGGAATCCTCTGGTAAAGTCAATTTCAGGAAGAACAAAAAAGCCTACAAATAAAAGACCGAAAGTGAGATGTGGCCTTTAAAAGTTTCCTAAAATAACATGATCGGATTTAGCTGAGCACGAAGGACTGAGTAATGCTGTTCTGAAAACCAACAAAAGCTCTACACAAGATGTCAGCCGAAACAATGGCGGGATTAAAACTGAAGTGTATCGAAATAATGCTCTGAACTCGAGAGAATGGAGGATCTGACTGTACCCTCTGGTGCTTGTCAGCCGTGTATACATTTGGGAAATACTGCAGCAGCTTTCACATGTCAGAGCCACGGACGCCTCAAAATCACAGCAGCTGCTACACAAGCTAAATTGTTAAAAAGCACCAAGAAAAATCCCAGCGCACTAAAATAAAATGGAATATGAAGGGAAGATCACAGAGAGTATTTGGCGTCTAAAAGCGAGGAACAGGAGAGATTAGAGGATTATGGCTTCCTGGATGTTACTGATGGAGCAGAGATGTGTATATACAAAAAGGTAAGCCTTTCAGAAATGAGATGGTGATTATGCGGCGTTGTTGCATATTTACCCTTCTCTGTGGGATTTTCGCAGAGTCGCTGTACCGCCGGAGGGTCGTAAAACTGATGGAGATTGTGTGGATGTCAGCAAAGTTCAGACTGGCTTCAGGATTTAAACTTCGGGTTCAGCCGAGGACTCGCAGTGAACACAGTACAGTGGCGTTCCTTCAAAGGTAAATTCTCAGACGTCCAAAGCTATCAAACCTCTATTTTAGTAGATTTAAAGCCTCTATACTTGTTCTACAGCACTATATCAATATAATAAAACCTAAAGTCGCTGAAAACTCTTTTCCTCACCACCCAACACTAAATCCAGAATCTTCCCATAACAGCGAGCAGCCAACTATAAAACTAAAACTGAAAATGACTTCCCCAAAAAAGACATTACAACCATAAAGTGTAAGGCTGCCCTTGTGAAGGCACTGCCGGCAGTAATGCACATTTCCTTTTCTCTATTTATCTTTTCCCTTTTTGGTATTTTTCTCTGAGTAGGAAGATGAAGTCAGAGCTGGAACAGGGCAGCAGTAGCTCAGTAGGTAGAGTCATTCACCCACAAACTGGAAGAAATTGTCCTTTAAGGCAGTGTTTCCCAACCAGAGGTACAAGGACCCCTAGGGGTATACAAGCACATTGCAGGGGGTAAGAAAAATTGATAATTTGATAAAGGAAAGGGAAGTTATTCACATGATTTTATTTTTCCTTTGTGGTGAATTTATTATGAGTTTATATACACTGGACAAGTATTATTACATTATATCTTGTTTTTAAGTTTATTTTGAAACTAAAATGTACAGTGAAACAGTCTTTTAAGGTCGAGTATTGTCAAAATTAAAATTATTATTATTCATTTTCTTTTGTGATTTTTGTATTTTATTTTTTATTTTAAAAGGCAATTCTATTCTTTTATTTGTATTTTGTGAATTTGAGTTTAAAAGAAAAAAGGCAGAATTATTATTTACAATATATATACTATAAACTAAAGTATAAAAGCTGTACTTTTCTATGACCATCAAAAAAACCCACTGCTGAACCAATAGAGTTTTCCAATTCTGATTCTAAATTTTAGCTATTATTATTACTATTATTATTATTATTATTATTGCTACTACAGAATTTTCTGTCATTAGTAATTTAGTGTTTATAAGCCTTGTAGACCAATAGCCAATGGGATCGTCTCTTATTCAAATGGGAGCAATGGCTTATTTAATTGGGATTGGACAAATCTACATGAACTAATAATAATAATAATAATTCATCGAATTTATATAGCGCTTTTTTGGACACTCAAAGACGCTTTACAATTGATCAATTATTCATTCACTCCTCAGTCACACTTGGTGGTGGTGAGCTACTTCTGTAGCCACAGCTGCCCTGGGGCAGACTGACGGAAGCGTGGCTGCCAATCTGCGCCAACGGCCCCTCCGACCACCACCAAACACAGCCACACTAACACATTCACACAGGCAAGGTGGGTGAAGTGTCTTCAGATGCGCTTCAGATGGGATTCGAACCGGCTACCCTCCGATTGCTGGGCGAATGCTTAACCCACTGCGCCACCATCACCCCTACTATGTACTCTTCCACTTTCTTACAGTCGCAGCTATGGGCCTTAGGCAGGATGGATCCGGGACAGTGAGCAGTTAGTCGCAGGGTTAACACGCAGACGTACTCACACAGACAACCATTCACTCTCACATTCATTCAATTTAGAGTCACCAATTCTTCTACCGCATACATGTTTTTGGACGGTAAGAAAAAGCCAGTGAGAACCATTTTTTTCCCATTTTGACACTGCATGTTTAATACTACTGAAGCTGCCAAAGTGACAAGAAGAAACTAACTAACAATTTCCTAAAACCATATTGCAATGACAACATTTCAACTGCAAATGCTGCTAAACCTTGTCCATAAAAAAGCGATGTTTTGTAGCAAGAGCCGGGGCGTGAGGATATCCATGGAGCTGTGGTTTTCTTTTGTCCCACTGCCTCTCCTCTGATATAAATCTGTGTCACTCTCCCTCTGAATATACTCCACTCTGCATCAGCTCCCTGTGTGTTTTTTATTCTCAAACCCAATTTCACATTGTTTACCGTCGCATCAGTGCCACTCACACCGTCAAACTCCATACTATCAACTCTAAAGCAATTTCTGCAGGGTCCAGCTGCTCTGTAATAAGGCACAAATACAGAAGAAATGCCTCAGCCAATGTGGAAAAATATAAAGTGGAGATGTTTGAAAAGTTGTTGCTGTGCAGTGGTTGTGATGAAAGGATGATGTGGAAAGAGCCTGGTAGTAATAGATTTAGTGCATTGTTTTTTTGTATAATGGTATTAAAATGTGCTCAATCTACACAATGGAGTGTCCTAACTTTTGACAGATACTAATGTGCAGATAATTTTACAAGGCCTAAGATTCACCTCAATGCACTGATGCTAAATTGATTACACAAGGACAGCCTGAGGAAGTGTGTTATGACGCTTATTCCTATACTTTATTATTAACTGCTAGTAGCTTATTTTCTTTGTCAAAATGACATTACTCTGTCAGCTGCCTTCATCTCAACCCAGTCTTCTCCCACACCGACTAACTCCATCGTCACTTTCAATACATCCAAACATCTCCTCTTTGTTTTTTCTCAAGGCCAGTGTTTACCAACCAGGGGTACGGGGACCACCAGGGGTACAGCGAGCACATTGCAGGGGGTACGTGGAGTTATTTGATCATTTGTAGTGTATTTATATATTTGATTAAAATTGAACTAAATCAAGGGAATGCAAAATTAAAGAAGGACAAAACCAGGACGAAACCAGGAATAAACTAGAAACAAACCAGGCCTAAACCCAGCCTAAACCAGGGCTAACCCAGGACTACACCAAAGGAATGCTACACTAAAGAAGTACTAAACCAGGACTAAACCAGTTCTAAAACCAGGACTAAACCAGGTCTAAAACCAGAACTCAACCAGGAATAAGCCGAGACTAAACTAGGAACAAACCAAGTTTAAACCAGGTCTAAACCCAGTCTAAACCAGGACTACACCAAAGGAATGCAACACTAAAGAAGTACTAAACCAGGTTTCAAGCCAGAACTCAACCAGGAAAAAAAATGGTCTAAAACTAGAACTAAACCAGGACAAAACTAGGAACAAACCAGATCTAAATCAGATTCATACCCAATCTAAACCAGGACTAAGCCACAACTAAACCAGGAATAAACCAGGACAAAACTAGGAACAAACCAGGTCTAAACCCAGTCTAAACCAGGACTAAAAGAGGACTAAGCCGGGTCCAAACCAGGATAAAACCAGGGCTAACCCAGGACTACACTAAAGGAATGCAACACTAAAGAAGTACTAAACCAGGACTAAACCAGGATGAAACCAGAAAAAAAAAACTGGTCTAAAACTAGAACTAAACCAGGAATAAACCAGGACCAAACCAGGAACAAACCAGGTCTAAACCCAGTCTAAACCTAGGACTAACCCAGAACTAAGCCAGATCCAAACCAGGACTAAAGCAGGTCCTGGGGGTACACAAGACCAAAAAGGTTGGGAGCCTGCTGCTCTAGGCCTGCAGCTCTAACCTCAGCATCCTCCCACCCACACATCCACTGTCCGTCCTCTGCCCAGGTCTAAACCATCTCAGCCTGGCCTCTGACTTTATCTCTATAACATCTAACATGAGCTGTCCCTCTGTTTGACTCCTTTCTAATCTGGGTTTGAGCAAGAGACTTTATTGTTAAATGGTGTGTGCTTTTAAAGTAGACCTAAAATAATTGAGTAGTTTGAGTGAGAATTACTTGTCTTAAAGCATTTGGAGCTCAGTAGTATTAGACTGGCAGCTCGCTGAGATGGAGGGCGTGTCTTGACTTTGTGTGGTTTGAAGTTTAAGATTCCTAGCTCTCAAAAGAAGCCACTTTGTCAACTTTTATTTAAGCTAATTCCTTTATTTCAACAACTTTTGCTCCGTGATAATAGCCTTTACTTTTATCTCATTTTCTCTTCACAACCCAACTCTTTCAACAGAAGTTCATAATTCAAAACAAACTTCTTCATAGAAACGATCCTTAGTTTTTCTTCCAGCCTTTAGCATACGCTTCATGTTAAATCTCCATTGGGACCCATTAATAGCTGTCTTTGGTTGAGGCGCCGCTAAGCCGGAGCCAAAGAAAACAAATGTGTGACAAAACGCTCTGATTAGTCTTAGAGCTGGGTCCGTGTGACGTCCAGCGCCTCGAGGCTCGTCAAACTAAAGCAGGCGTTAAGCTGCCGTTTTCAGCCATCCATCTGCACATCACACACAAAACACAAAGACTGCTATTTTAATCAATGAGCGTTACAGTCCACAAAGGCACCGATGTCCCATGTGACTTCAGACTCTGTGTTGTTTAAGTCCCTACATGTAAACATATTTGAGCTGTCACAACATTTTTAAGACGTTCATGCTTGTTTGTTCTTTTTATAGAGATGTGTGAACAGATGAGCACATGCTAAAATAGGCCAGACAACATGAAACATGTTGAGAGTAGTGTAAACATGACGTATGTGTGAAAAAGCCCAGAAAAATCTCTTACACTGGATACAATATGGCAATATTTCTACTGTTAAACTGCGGATAAAGGAGGGTTTGTGGTTATGTTAAGACAGAGCTTTTCTCTCCATTTATCCAGCCCTGGGACTGGCACAAATAGCATGCTGGCTTGTGACCTTTTGTTGCTGGGTTTAGACAGAGCAATGCATAAAAAAGTTATCACAATAATATATTTTGCAGGTTATTTTTATGATCCTCAACAGAAAAAAATGACCTCTTCTCATTGACACGGTGCCCTCAACTCAACAGATTCTCCACATTGTTTTGAGTAACATTGGGGAAGTTATATTCTTAAAAAGGTTTGTGAAGAGGACATGAAGATAGTTTGTGAGAGAAGAGGACGCAGAAGATACGGTGAGATGGAGACAGGTGACCTACTGTGGCAACTTCTAAAAGGAAAGAGCCAAAAGGAAAAGAAGAAGGATATGTTGAACTTTGGACCAATTTGGACCATGTCAATCTTTTATAATATGTTGCAGAATTCAACACAGCGACAAGGAGTGTTGTACTAAAGGTTAGGAAGTGCTGCTTCCAATAGGAACTAGGGTTGTGTGTGGTTCTAGTGTGTGTGCATGCATTTTTGGGAACTGAGAAGGTTTTTTTGAGAACATTATTTTACCATGACACTGGCATTATTCCATATAAATGCCTGCATAAATACACTTAAGCAGACTTAGTCAAATTTTGCACCAAAATGAATACCAGAATACTTTTCCCTGCGGGGAGTTGTGGGTGGCCAGAGCCTATCCTGGCAACTATGGGCATTAGGCGGGGTACACCCTGAAGAGTGTCCATTTAGTTGCAGGGCTGACACAGAGACGTCTATACTCAGACAAACAACTATCTTGCATTCAATGACTAGGGGCAATTTTTTTTTGGTCTCCAATTGACCTACACACTGTTGTCCATGGGAGGTACCCAGAGAGAACCCACAGTGACACAATGAGGACATGCAGACTCCAATCAGAGGGATCACAGTGGGCCAGATGAGGTGAGAGTCTTTATTTCTTTTTTATAGCAAGAAAAATATGCTAAAAATCTTCTACTTCAGCCTAAAAGCACTAACTGAATTGGCAGACTTCATTCTGTCTTCTAAAAACGGTCTGTCTGGAGTGACGTAAGTGAAGATATTGCATTAATTTACAATACTTACTTTTCTTATTCTCCAGGCATAATCATAACTCATGACATCTATTCAGACAGTACTTCACTTTATTTGGTTGTGCCATGCTTTGAGGCCACAGGAAACATTTTTTGAAAGCAATCTTCAATAAATCCCCCCAATGTTATTCTGTTAAAACAACCCTGAACCATTGTGCGGACCGAATATCTAAAATCCTTAATTGAAAAATACAAATGTGTAGTGGAACAATTGGCCTGTGGACTTTTTTCATCAGATCCATGTGACTCTGGGGGTGAGCAGGAAAATAGAAGGACCAGGAGAGCACTGGTCTGATTACTGTGATTATCTACAGAAAGGCTTTTTAGAAGTCTGTAAAAAGCTAAAGCAGGCTCTGAAGGTGTGCCGTGGTTTAGTTCAACAATAGGCTTAAATACAGTGGCTGCGTTCTGAGTGGAGAGCAGCACTGAGCGAACATGGGAGGCCAATTCTCCCCAAAAAGGCTCTTTTTATTGGCAGAATAGAAGAACATTATACACTTACATAGATACAGCTTTTAAAATGCTTCTAAATGCAAATATCTAATCAATCAATCTTAGAGCAGTGGTGCATTTAGGTGAAGGCAAACCTGCAGAAGTTCAAACTGAGAACCAGAGGGGAAACAGAGGGGAAACTGGAGAAAGGACTGCCTTTTTTGACGTCACACACTTAGAAAAAAGGGGTGTGGTCTCTTTCAGATCAGGGACACTTTCATTGGTTGAGTCCAAGCTCATGTACATCTTTAAACACTGGAGTAATGGCTGACTGGAAAGACACCAATTCCAGCGCTGGCTCCAACTGCTCACACCACAAAACAGCAGAAAAATAAAACAAAAAGAGAAAAACAAAGCACAAATCTGACATTAAATGATATCAAATTTGAGTATAGCAGAGAGAGGACTTGGATTATTTCAGAAACTGCTGATTTACAGGGATTGTCACACACAATTATCTCTAGGGTTTACAGAGAATCGTTGATGCCAGAGGTCAGAGGGCATGCCCAGATTGGTTTGAGACAAAAGAATAACCACTTGTTACAACCATGGTCTGCAGAAACCATCTCTGAACAACCTTAAAACAACGGACCTCATGCACTGAGCTGTTGCTGTGAGACTGGGTTAGATATTTGCATTGAGAAGCATTAATAAAAGGTGTACCTAATAAAGTGGTCGATGAGTGTATGTGGTGATGTTGTGGGGCTTTTAGAGTGTTTTTTGGCTTTGGTTGAGATCAGATTGTGGGCACAGGTTGATGGGCTGGTGATGACGGCTATATCCACCCTGACTGTCTGCTGTCCGTCATGTCTCTGCAGTGATGACAGGTCCGTCTGCCTCGCCACAGGTGAAAATATCAGGACATTACTTCAGTGAGTCAAGTCTAAACCTGCTATTTACAGAAGTGAAGCATTGATATTTGCAGTATTTCTCGTTAAGTGAACATCTGTGTGGGGGAGTACACTGTTTTTACTTGTATGCAATGTTCTGGTCATATAATGGATAAGATACTTTTGCCTTCATTTGTTCTACTTTGTTCGATAGAGACAGTATGGCAGACAGTGTGGTGTGTCATGTGCACTCTACCAGGAGAGTGATGACCCTAAATTAGTGTTTAAGTGTCCTTTTTCTAATCTCTGTCATACCCTGTGTCCATTGCTGGGATAGGCTCCAGCCCAGTGATGCAATGTAACAACTGTAAAAGTACTTAGTATCTGTATTTTACTTGACTACATTTTACAAAGGGTACGTTTACTTTACTACATTTTAGAGCAAGTATCTTTACTTTTTACTCCACTACATTTCTGATTTGCTTTGAAGTACAAAGTATTCTGAGTGTTTTTGTCATATTTTCACTGCAGACACACAGTACTTAAATATATAAGAGGCAGTAAAGTAGTACTCCTTTAGAAACATCAGAATAATAAAGACAGAAGACCTCAGTGACAGATTCAACCTCTTCTACTGCACCAGTTTGTTCATTTCATCTGGAATCAGCACAATTTTTCAAGGAAATTCCCTCACATCTAACACACTCATGAGTGGTCGGGTCTGTGCGAAATATTTTTAAATGTACTTCTATGTAAAAAAGTAAAAGCAAGTACTTTTAAGTGGAATTTTAAACATGACAGTTTTACTTATACTTGAGCAAATATTTGCCCCTGTATCTGCTCCAGCCAACCACAAAGCCTAGCTGGAATAAGGGAAGAAGAATGGATAAATTAACAGCAGTCTCATGCTTTCATGTGTTTTTCTTGCAGCAGTGGTCAGTTCGTCTTCTCTGGGCTATTATTGTACACAAAATACTTGAACTAAGGCCTCTTTCCTCAGGTTTATAACCCAAAATGCAAATAATCTAACATTTTATTGTGATTAGACACTATTATTAACCTATTTTGTGCCTTAAAAGTCAGACTTGTTTCTTTTCTACTTTCTGATGCCATCTCAGGAGGAACCAGCTGTCCAGGCACTTTTACCAGAACGGTTTCTTTCCTTGAACCAGAATCAAAAGGATGTTTAAACCCCTGCAGACAGGAGCAGAGCCGGCTTTCATCTCCCCGACAGACGGAGAGGGAGCGAGGGAGGATCCAGGAGGAGAGGCAGAGGAAGACGGTGTTGTGGTTAATGTGAGGAGAGGAGGTGGGATAAAAGGTAATGAGATCTAGTTTGGGAAAAGTCTGAGAAACAAGCACTAACAATGAGAGAGGAATTAACTAACTGGAAAAAAAAACTTGTGGTCACTCAGGTTCAACCTACAGTACATACAAAAGTATTGCTTTACATTTTATTTTGAGTACAATGGCTTTATTTACACATTTTGTCAGCTCTGTAACTTTATGAGGAGTCTTGATAAATGGGTACACACGACGCAGGACTTTTAAGTTTTTGTCCCAAGATGAACTTTGTCTGAGCGTTAAAGAGCCATTTGAGAAAAGGAAGAAATGATTTGTTTTTGGCGTTGATCCAGTTTCTTTCCACTGTCCAAAGACATGCATGCGCTAGGTGGTAGGTTATGTATCAGCCACATAGTTGCTGGGATATGCTCCAGCCACACACTACACCCCTAACAAGAATGAGCAGAAGAAGATGAATGACTGAATATTACATTTCTCGATAGGGTTGAGAAAGAGGGCAGTGTCTTTAATGTAAATGTAAATGTAAATCCTGAGTTTGAGTTGTGAACTTGTGCACTGATGCTGCGGAAAATGAAGCCCTCTCTGATGAGCTGCATAATGCTTTTACCTGCCCCACATTCACAAAAGCATGGATCTGAGGGAGAAATGTTAAAACGTGGCGCTGAATGGTTTAAATAAACATTAGGCATCAGACTTTTTCTTGTGAATTTAAAACAGGCTGAGGGAGGGTTGCTTTTAGGGCCATGAGAAAAACTGCAGAAAAACTTGAAGGGGTACGTTCTACAAGACTACATCCTTAAAAACTTGAGAATTAAAAATATATATCATATTGATTAGTGGTTCCCAAATGGTGGGTTGGTCCCAAAAAGAGTTGCAGCGAGGTTCAATTCAATGTTCAGCTCACACTGAAGTCTAAAACAGCAAATTTATTTTTTTTATATTTGACGTCTTTAAGGTACTCAATCCTGCTAAATCAACATTTTTTTTTAAACTTTTAACACTCTTATAATGTTGTTAATGTATTTTGTTTCCTTCACATGTTTGAGTAATCCTGTGTGCTGATGTCGTCTTTTTTGCCAGAGCTGGAAACGCTTGGTCACGTGGAACCAGGAAGTGCTCCTGTGTGTTTCTAAAGCCCACACACCGTCCCCAGACACATTCTGATCATTTCAGAGCTTAAATTGCAGTCAGCTCATTTATCTCTCTGTTAGCATCATGTTGCTAATAGCGGCGCTAAATAGCCATTTTATGCTCTATCCAGTCTCCACCGTTGCCAGCAGGGGGCAACAGACACCTAATCCAAGCCTTCTCTGCAAAGTCAAAGTCCATCTCCCTCAAAATAAGATGTTTCCTTTACATATACTTTATTTGTTGTTATAAAACATGAAATACTAATGCAAAGGTGTCCAAAATTCTTTTAAAAAGCTTAAAAATAAGCATCATATAGACCTTTAACTGTTGCTTTTTCCATTATGTGGTTGTGCAGTGAGATGCTTAATGATCTAGAATAGGTTTTATACCACATGCCCTTCCTGACGTTAGCTTCTCAGTGGGACCAAGGCTTGGGACTGGCACAAAGAGCACACTCCTGACACCTCGTGTTTTGACTGCAACAGGTTTTAATATGCAAGTGTCATAAAGATTATATTAGTCAGGAATAGCGAATATAGAAAACTAATGTTATCCAAGAAATCATGCTTGACTGAAATTATCACTATCACTATATTCTTCACTATATACTTCTTTTGGTATTATTTTTTCCTCCTACACTGAAAAGTTTTAGTCTCTAATGTGTGATCTTATTATTCCCAATTACTCTGTGTGTGAAACCTAATAAAATACATTTTCTTCTTAGCTGGATTAGAAGTATTTGCATGGGTCAAATGCATAGAGAAAATGTTCTTACGGGGACTAAAACTAAACCTTAAAAGTTGTCTTACTAAATCCTAGCCTAGTCTGCAGAGTTTACAAAGACCACTATCCATATTTGACCACTGCCAGCCGTATGTATGGGCAGGCAATCCAGAGAAATCCTCCTCTGTGATGTACATTTAGAGAGAAAAGTCTTTGAAAGTGAAGTTATTTGCGTTTTCCTCCTCACTGTGAAAGCTCTCACTTCTGGCCTTGACACAATGACACAGAGATATCAGAGTCAGAGCGATGTTGGTTATCTGTGGCACTCAAACACTGTCATTACAAACCTCTTTGGGTAAAAGCTTCAGAGAAATGTTGTTTAAAGAAGCACAGACTTGCAGGAGGAATATACACAGATACATACCGAGACACCACTGTAAAGAAGGAATTAGGTTTAAAGGGATCCAAGTCATTCTTATTTAGGCTGTTCCATAAAAAGCCTGGTTTAAGACATGCTCAAAAGGGAGTTGTGTTATTGTTGAGTCATATCTTCACAGGAATTAACAGCCACACAGTGAAACATACTGCAACAGACAGAGATAAAGTACTCCAAATCTGTACTTAGATAAAAGTACTACTACTTCAAAATACTATTACTCAAGAAAAAGTAAATGTAGTCAACAAAAAGATAATTTGAGTAAAAGTTGCGTAAATAAAGTTTTTTTTAAACTGCTGAAATTATTACTAATACTACTATTTACTACCACTACAGCAGTGGTAGTGCTGCAATTATTTTGTACTATTTTTGGTTAAAGGTCTATTTTCCACATAGGAGTGTTTTGAAAAAATGTAACAAATACTTTTTATCTGATGACTTTTTGGGTCAAAAATGTTTGCCGCAGCCTGAATACTTGTAGAATACTTTTGTTTGTGGTATTTTGTTCTTGCTTTGTGACCTACTTCAAATATTATATTTGTTTTGAAAAGGTTTGCATTTAGGGCTCCTTCATGAAAAGGCAATGCACAAATAAAGCTCATTTATCTATCTGTTAGTGTTGCTAATAGCCATTTTATGCTCTGCCCTTTCCCCACTGTTGCCAGCAGGGGGTGACAGACACCTAATCCAAGCGTTCTTTGCAAAGTCAAAGACACAGCTCCCCAAAAGAACACTTTTTCTATACATATGCATTATTTTAAGTTATACAACAGGAAATAGTAATGCAAAGGTGTCCAAAACTATTTCAAAAAGCCTGAAAAAAGCATAACATAGTCCCTTTAAATAATGGGAAAAGGCCTTTAAGAACGCACAGTCTCATGGGGAGGACATGCAGACTCCACCCAGAATAAAAACTGTTGATATCTGGCTGCATATTTTAAATCCAAATAAATTGACTGTGACTTAAGTAACAGCCATTTGCAGATCAGCGCCGGTTCACCATTTGAAATAGATTTAATTATTTGTGCGTTTGATTCCTTATGTGTCGCATGAAGAAGCCAATTGGACGACCGTGAAAGAAACAAGCCCTCAGCCATCGCGGCGTCTCTGCTGCCAGACCCGCGCAAACCCAGATCTAATTGAAAAAGTTTTTAATTCATTAATTCCTCTTCAGTGTCCGCTGTTACATGATTTTTTTTGTTGTTTTTTTTCATTTCTCCACCAGCTGTTTCCATGAGCTGCAGTACCTCCTGTATAGACTCAAAGCGAATGCACAAATATAAAGGGAAATAAAAGATAAAGGCAGAAGATGATCGGCATTAAACATAATTGGGAGCGTTTATTTTCTGCAGGTCTGGGGCTGTGTGGGGATGGCCTAGTTCTTCTTATCTGTGGTTTCATTTTTCTTCCCTTTCTAACTAAATTAGGAAAATGAAAGTGTTTCGCCTCGTGGTCTGAAGGGATCCAACTGTGCATATCGCGTATGCGGCTAATATTGCAGCCTCTGATATTGGTTTATTTATCTTTCTTTGAACAACTCGGCCCTCCAGTGCAACATAGATAAATTGGTCAAAGCAGCCAATAGGAAAGAGGCGTTCATACAGCAGAGTGTAATTTATAGACGCTGTAGCCACTCTTGGGTCATACACATAAAGCTTTTATTCATATAACGACATGAATCTAGTCTGTCAGCACTGTTCCTTCCTTGGACCACTTTTGATAGATTCTGACTAAGAACATCAACAAGAGCTGCAGTTTTGGAGATGTTCTGACCCACAGTTGCTCAAATCCTTACGCTTGCCCATTTTTTCCTGTAACTAACGCATCAACCTCCTGCCTAATATCTCCCACCCAAAATGAGGAGATAGTTATTCTCCTCACCTATGCCTGATTGGTGAACACAAAGAATTAGTTTGAGTTTGGGGGAGGTGGAAGTTGCAGATTAAGAAAATGGGTCTGGCTATAGACAGGCCAGAGCTAAAAGAGAGAGTTGAAACGATAGCCCAATTTCTTTTTTTTTTCCCAATTTGTTAGCAATGACAGCAGTTCCCAGAAATTAACCACTAAAGCTAGCAGTGCTTTTATAACTGTACAGGGATGCACTGTAGGTGTCACACTTTTAAAAGTAAGCTGTTTAAAGGTCTCCTATTATATTACATTAATTTTTTTGAGCTTTTAACGAAATTGCCATCACTACAAAGCAGTCAGATCATTCATCATTTGGGGTCTAGTTGCTAATAGCTGTGCTAAATAGCCATTTTATGCTTTGTCCAGTCCTCACCATTGCCAAGTGTTGTCTGCAAAGTCAAAGTAACAGCTCCCAAAAAAATACATTTTTTTTACCTCATTTGAACTTATAAAATGTGAAATACTAATGCAAAGGGGTCCAAAACTGCTTTAAAAAGTCTGACAGAAGCACAGAATGTGACCTTTTTAAGAATCAAAGTTATGTTATCTACGTATTTAACTAAAACTTGCATACTGCATGCTAGTGGCTACACATGACCTATACAATATTTATACAATATTCTAGACGGTGGCACAACTCTTTGTCTCTTTTTAGGATTGCTTTTGGCCATTATTAGACCTTAATGATAAGACAAACAGAGTATAGCAGGGTATCGTGGAGAGTGTTGGGAGAGATATTCAGCAAACTGTCGGAGCTCGTACTCAATCCCACAAAGCTGAGGCAGGCTGTACTTGGTCTGTACATGCGCCGCAGCTCTACCACTGAGACATACGGCGGCGTGCAACTCTCTCTTTCAGCAGCTCTGAGACAGGCCACTAAAGGAAGACAGTACTAAAACAAACAATGCTAAAACATTCAAGAAGCAAAACAAGTTGGATTCACAAAAGCAAAAACCAAACTCTCAGCCAGACTTTTAACGATACCCACACCACTGAGTAAATGTGGTTTTCAAATGAACAGAATAAACTGTGATTGTTTGCAGACGCTAACGTAGTGTTGGATTGCTATTATGAAGAATGAAAACAGACATTTGCACAGTCTCTCTGAGCCAGGATCCTGTGTAGCCACGCTGAGAGATGAGCAGTAATTACCGCCTTTGCAGAGCTGATTGAGTAATTACACTCACAATCAGAAACACTTTGTGAGCAAAGTAAAACAAATGTACAGAAATCTGTCTTAGTGAAGCTTAAAGGGGGAATAATAATGGGTAAAACCTATTCCCTGTTGTCATTATGGTAAGTCTCATGCAGCGATCAATTATGAACTTCAACTGTCTCCGGAGACAGAGCTGTGGTTTCCTGAAGTTCACTTTCGCACATTTAAACACTGATTAGAAAATTAGTAATGAAACATAAAGCATAAAGTGGTACACAAAGGCGATTTGTAATGCTTACTGCACTATTATCTTCATAGTTTGAGTGCTCTAAAGTGCTTTGTTTTAAATAATATTGTAAAATAAACATAACTTCTTTTGTATTGTGGATGAGCTGTTTCCAGTTTTGAGACGAGCCATAGCTTCTTGACTTTACATTAATTATTATAAACCCTATTATAAACCCTTTATATACACCCGATTTCTTTCATTTTGTAGTAAAAAGGCATCATACAAAAATTTTAAGGAAATAAAAAGCTTTTTACAATTTGTTTGTGTTCAAAAGACAACAACAACACTCTTCACCTGTTTCTTTATGGCAGGTAATTTTTTTAAAGCTTGTAAAACATGTTGCTGTTCTAGAGGTGACCAAAATAGTTTTTAAAAGATAATTAAAAGCACAATATAACCCTTTTGAGAATTAGCATTAGCGCCACCAAATATCAGAAAATATGAATCAACAAAATAGTTTTAGCAAATGACAGCCAATTGTGTGTAACATCAGAGCGTGGTCAGTGCTTCAATGTTAAGTTTTATTAAAAGTAGCAAGTGGGAGCCTAATTAGCATTTAAGGCATTTAAGCTAAAGGCTAAAATAAGCTAAAGGCTAAGGTGCTTGGTGTAAATAAGGAGAGTAATTCCCACAATGCAATGCAATACAACATAAACAGCACTGGCTATGATTGGTCTAAACTCAACTTCTGCATCTATTTTTATTATTATTACTATCTCCACATCGACATTGCCTTTGGTTGACACACTGACACTGACACTGACACTGACACTGACACTGACCTGCTGAAGTGAGTCACACTGCTTCAGCGTCACATTTAAAAGTACGAAAAATTAAATTGCCTTCTAGTTACACACCATCTCTGGGCTATTTATCAGGTTTTCTTCAGTGAATGTCTCCAATGACAGATGCAAAGAGAGAAAAATAAGAGCTCATTGCTTATTGGAAAAATAATAAGATCCAACTCAGGAATGGTACAAGCCTCTGGCTGCCTCAATGTTTCACCAAAAATTCTCCATTTGCCAACAAGCTTATGAGGAACAACAAAATTGTAAGTTAAAGTTAGACATGTTCTGTATAGTTTTTTTTTTTTTTTTTACTGGAGGAGTTCAATTTGTGAAAAGTGCACATTGTTCTTGACAAAGTGTAAAATGTTTGCAAAAATACCTTGATGTCAACTCCTTTTAGTTTAGTCATTAGCACTGTAGGCCTATCCCTGTGATAATCTCACATTAGATACTTTGCACATTTATTTACAGGCTAATTTCAATGTGCAGTTCTCAAACAACAACATAACACATAACAAAAACAACAAAAAAAAAAAACAACAACTAACTAACAACTGAGACACCTCTTAATCAAATTAGGTATAAAAAGTAGAGTGGAGTGCAGAGGTGGAGGAAGAATCACTCAAAATCTGTACTCATGTAAAAGTACACTTAATAATATTTACTTAGCAGAAGTAAAAATACTCAACAAAATTATTACTCAAGAGAAATGTTATATTTACTATGATCGCTAATCTCTGACCATCTGCCACCTCTACTACTACTACTCCTACTACTAGTACTCTTTAGGATGAGTATTTTATGTTTATGCACTGACAAGAACCAGAAGAGAGGACAATGCCTGCTTAAGTTAAAAAAAGTTCTAGCCTGCATTACAAAATATACTCAAAATAGCTACAAATAAATATAAATAAATCAAAAGAAAAAAAAAAAAAAGATTCAATAAATAAAAAAGTGTTTAGAAAACTTGACATTTATTGACAAGTATTTGACTGTGACAGAATATGTTTTAAGGAGACTGTTGCTGTAAAAATAACAATTTCTGAGACACAGATTGAAGGTGTTCTTCCCTAAAACAACCAAATTGTCCCAAAAAGTGGGTCTAAAATGAAGACAATCAGTGCCAATCTCTCGCTTTTTCTCAAGCGCTTGAAGAAACATAAAACGAGGACAAATTTTTGGAGCCAAGTATCTTATTTTTTGGGGGGCTACAAGGATGAAAAGGATTCAAATGAAATTCAAAAGTCCTAAAAAGATAACAGCATTCGCATCTGAAAGTGCATCTCCAAGAAATCAACGTTGACAGATAAGAGCCGCGAACATCCAACCCAGAAGAAGAAAAGAGAAGAGCCCCAATCTGTCTCCGGCACTGACGCTGATATTTCACTTAAAACTTTTAGATCTGTGAGGCTTTTACTCTCACTTCTCTGCTTTAATATTGCCTAAGTAGAGGAATCAGTCTGTGAAGAGTTACAACAAATGGACACATATGTGGTTAATCATTCATTCGTCCTCTTCCACGATGGCCAGTTAGTTGTACGGCTGGCACAGAAACATACAGTGACAGACAAAAATTCATTGACTACTACTGGGCAATTTAAATTCACCATTTCATCTAAGACATGCATGTGTCTGGACGGTGGGAGGAAGAGGAGAAAAGCTGCAGTAACATGGGGAGGACATACAGACTCCACTCAGACAGATAGCCCATAGTCACCTGGCCCAAAGAACCCACAACCTTCTTTTCTGCGAGGTGGGAGCTAACCACTCTGCCATTTCTGTGTTAAATTAAAAGTGATTGAGGAACCATAGATATGGCTGCAATGTGTTGGTCTAGTGTCATATCAGCTGTAAACTGACAACAAAAAACATTCAATAGCAGGTAGGGCTGGGTGACAGAGGGGCTGTAGGCACAGTTTAGCAGCCACACCTCAGTCAGTGTGCCCCAGGGCAGCTGTGGCTACTGAAGTACCTCACCACCTCACCACTGTGAAACGACTTTGAATGTCTGAAAAGCGCTACATAAGACTAATGCATTATTATTATTAAAACGCTAACTCCAGAGCATGTGGCTAATTAGCATACATAAAAAAAGACCGCTGCACATCACACTAGCTGTTCATTTTGGCCAAACTGCTGCCCCATCTGATTACAGTGGTAATCCAACTTCTTTCTCTGAGATTATTAGTGTTTTCAGCGTCTGCAGATTCTCCACAGTCAGTGTTTAAGATGCTCTGGGCGCTAGCAGCAGCATTAGCCACAGCACAGGAAACAGTGCGGCACTTGCAGGATGCTAATTTCCGCTCAATTCGATTTTACGATTTGGCTATTTTTGACATTGCACAACATAAATTAATTGAATTAATTTGATTTATCGCCCAGACCTGATAGCTGGGTGCGCAAAGCTTGTAAAAAGCATTATGGGAAATGTAGTCCTAAACAAAAGAGTATTGTTTCTAATGTGTGTAATGTCTTTCTACAGTCAGTATTATTGCACAGTCAGTCAGCTACAGGATAACCTAAAAAGTATTAGGTAGCCTTTTAAGTATTATCTACTGCTCAAGATCTAAAGGACAAATAGACTAGAATAGAGGAAACCAATATGTTTTGTAAAATTGTGCAAATGATGGTTATTACTACAGTAAATACCAGTGTTGAGGACTATTGACAGCCCATGGCAATTTCACTTCAGATTCCTAACTACTAACTCTCGAATGTACTGACAGTCTCCTCAGTCCTTGAACTCACCGTCAAATCAATGGAAGGAAATACAGAACACATTTTAAACCAAACACTAGCAGCAGGAGACCCACTCAGAATCACACAGCTGTCTCTGAATGTTTTAATCTTGGTGATGTGGAGAAATGCAGTGATGTGCTCTGTCAAATGTGATACACCTCAAAACCCAAACAGAAAAATAAACTTTTTAAATGTGTAAATGTCTGTGATATTTCTGAAAATCACTGGTATGTGTTTTTGGGTGGAAACATAAATAAGGTAGAAATTTAGTGTGAATGGTTGTCGTTATAATTACCCAGCCTTTTTCTGGGTCTTTGAAAGCTTGTGTAAGCTCTGACCTCCACTGAGGCATAAACAAATATGGTTAAACAAAATTAGCAAGTGTTGGGGTTTAGTATTAAGGAAAAAAAGTGCAAGGTTCCTTTTGCAAACCATAAATTCTTCTTTACCTTCAGAAAGGCCACAGTCTTCTCTGGGCCAAAGCTTATTGTTTAAAATGGACTAAGGGTTAAATAGAAAACTGTTCTATGATCAGATTAATCAAAATGTGGAAAAAAAAAACAAATCCAGCGGGCCACAGAAGACAGCACTGTTTTTGGATCACATTCACATATGGATATTCTTTACATGACACAGCTAAAACCTGTGGCATAGCTAACTGTGTTCACAAGACAGTGATTTCTGGAAGTGTTCCTGATCCATGCAGTGATTTCCAGAACAGAAAAATGTCTGTTTTTAACCCTCAAAGGCCCACAGTTGCAATACTAAAGTGTCTCTTGAGGACCTGAAGAATATGAGCATCCAATACATAATATTACACAACACTCTGCCTTTCCAAAATCCTCTTTTTATAGCCAGACATCTGACTGAAATGTTGCCAATAACTTAATTTGTTCTAAAATGCTCCTACTGCTGTTTTTCTTAAAGGTCTTATATTAGCGCAGTTAAAAGCAACATGACACTAACAGATTAATGAGCTGACTGCCTTATAGTGACAGCAATTTAAGCGCTGAAATGATCAGAGTGAGTCCGGTGATAGTGTACGAAAATGCACAGGAGCACTTCCTGGTTTCAAGAGTCTACATAGAGCCGTGAGACCGAGCATTTTCATTTTAGGTATTTATAAAGTCAGTAAATCCTAATGTTTCTTTGAACTCTGTAAGTTTTGTCCATAACTGTTCAGTTGATCAGAGATTAGTGATTTAACAGCTATTTAATAATGCATCAGACAGAGAGAGATAAAAGTAAACACAGGCAGTATGTACAAGAGACAACTGTTAATAACTTCACCGGCTGATTTATTACTAATAAAATGTAATGGGTGGAATATACAGTACTAAGCCCTATTCACATGTATTAGTATTACCTAGGGACCTCCACTAATTTGTAATAATTGCCAAGGTCATCTGTCCAATTACTTTTTTCCTCCAATTTAAAAGCAAAAAAAACCCAAACAACTAAGGTAAAGATGTGGTCTGGAAGCACAACCCCGTCATCATGGCAACGACAAGTTTTTGGAGCAACATGCAGGCTGTTTTGGAAAGTTTGTACACTTTTTATGCTAAAGCTAGACCGAGAGAGTGATATCACAGTGAATGGATTAAGAGAGAGGGGCGCCTGCTGTTTAAGAAGAGCAAAATCTCAAAAGATAATGGATGACATGTGTTGTAGTGTGAGGTAAAGAAATTTTTGTGTCAGTCTTTGCTAGACATGTGACCAAAACGCCCTCCACCAACATACTGACGGTAAACTGAATGTAAACAAATGCCAACTCTGATGAAAGCAGTATTGAACAGCGCGTGCATCCTACATTTTCCAGCTTTATTAGCTAAAGTAACTACAAGGCTACAGCTATGCATGCACTGTTATTCAGGTCAGTATCTCCTCTCTGACCCTGTTGCAAATAAAACATTCAACACTCTGTAAGTCAGTGGTACTAATGTAACTATGTGATCATCAGCTATTGACACTTTCATAACAAGCTGTTCACACAGTTCACGCTGTATTCTGGGGCCATTAGTAGGTAATGTATAGATATAGTCGGACCATTAAGATGCTATATATCTTACTGTAGCTGCATACGAACTAATAGCTTCCATCTAAGGCAGATGTATTAATACAGAGTGTTTTGATTGTGTGAAGTAAAGTATTTATTAATATAATACAATGTTTTTAATGTATCTATAAATAGCAACAGTTTATTACAGAAGCCCATAATCATTAGAGTTTATGAAACTTATTTTACCTAGAAATACGGCAGCATCACATGATGAAAAATTCCATGAGGAAAAATTCCATGAGGAAAAATTCCATCAGTGTCCAAACCATTTAATACACAGTGCACTTTTGCTGCATTAAAAAGTAGTGAGTTTAGAGACTGATTTAGGGAGATTTGGAGCTTTCACAGCTGAGACCACTGACAGTCTATGTCCCTTAAGCCCTATTTGCACTGGATTAGTGTTATCTAAGGACCTCCAGTAATTTGTAATAATTACGAGGTCATCTGTGATTTTTATCCCGTGTCTGTAAAAATGTCTGTACAAATTCCCCCGAAAATTACCTACCGTATTTCAACCAACACAGAGGTCATCTGATAACACTAGTCCCGTGCAAATGCCCCATGCCTGTGATTCAGGCTGTTTTTGTCTGCAGATCGTTTCCTAAAGATCGTAGGAGTGATCCAAAATGTCTTGTAACGCTCCATTTTACATCTGTATCTAAACTATATTAAAAATAACATGTCTCTTTGGTTCTACTCTGAAATGATTACTTACCCCATTGTCATGGCAACATTAAACTAAGTTTTTGGAGCAACATGGAGGCTGTTTTGGAAAGTTTGGACACTTTTTGTGCTAAAATTAGATCCAGAGAAACGAATCACAGTAAAAGGATTAAAAAAAGAGGGATGCCTGATGTTTAAGAAGAGCAAAATCTCCAAAGATAATGCATTAAGTAGAGCTAGAAAGTTAAATGAGATAGGGCATTTTTATTATAAATCTGTGTGGCTGTTAATGCATCATCATCTGGCTCAAAGTCCGTAAAATTGAATAAATTACAGACATCTCTTATCCTGTGTGAATACCTGACTAAAAACACTGAGGGGGTAATTCCTGAATTACAGAAGTCCAGGGGTAATGCTTATCCCGTGCAAATAGGGCTTTAGGCGGCACGTGAACATTTTGTCCTATGAGTTAAGTGTTAGAAAACATAGTCGAGAAAGAGCCAACTTGTGATGGCTATGACTAAAACTGCAGCTCTTGTGGGGTGTCCCAGGTCTGCAGAAGTCAGTGTCTATCAAAAGTGGCCCAAGGAACAAATCGGCGACAAGAGCAGAGTGAAGGCTGGCCCATAAGATCCATACAATCAGTAATGCAGGTGGTCGTTATGTTATGCCTGATCTTTGTTTTAAAAGTTTGAAGTATGAATTGTGGTTTCCTCTGCATCCATCAGGCCGCAGTCGCTGTGTTTCTGTCATAAATCTTGCTTTTGTTAAATGGCAATGATTCTTTTCCAAACAGTGTTTTTTTGCAGGTTGCCCATAAATCAGTTTAGAGCTGGATAAAAATGGATGACACGCCGAGTTGAGACTGACACAGAGTCATTTTGAGGAAATCTGAAATGGTTTAAACAAGTGAGAATGCATGCGGGCTGATGTGCGCCTGTGGGTGATGTTGTGTGAGTGAACAGCAGATTACAGCTCTCAAAAAGATGGATGCCGTCTAAAGAAAAAAAAACAAAAAACGCTGGAAGTGTTGGACGGCTGCCCAGCTTCGAGCTCCTCTGGCTCTTTTGAGATTATACACCACAAACTCACCTCCTACTGGATTCAGATCAGGTCAACAGTGAGACTTTTGGATGGGAGCGGTGGCTGTGGTTAGCTCTGCCTCACAGTGAGTGGGTCAGAGTGTGAATGTTCAAGTGAAGGATTTATCTTGGTGCTCTGGTTTAACAGCAACCACCAAACCACATCTACAGCAGTTCTGTTTTGAGGCCAGAAGATACTTACATGCAAATTATTGTCCTTACGTTTGAGGAAAATGGTTTAATCTCCTAATAGCATAAAGTTATAAAATACTCTGAGACCTTGTAGTGTCAAGTAAGGAATGCTCCCATAAAATACAACAACAGTGAGGAAAAGATCTGTGCTTTTGTCACAGCTTGTGTCACAGAAGTGGAAGAATTACCTAAAATTTGCACACAAGCAAAAGTAATGTTTCGTCAAAATTATACTACTCAAGTAGAACTGAAAGAAATCAACAAAACTTCTGAATTCTGATGGGCCTATAATGTAAGACTGTCTATGTAGAATCTGCTGCTGAAGACTGAAAATGCAGATGTCTTGGTGTGGTTTATGGTTAATATCTCTGCTATTACTGGGCTTATCGACAAGAAACTGGCACAAAGTTCCCTTTAGGTCAGTACCAATGACCTAAAGTAAAGTAAGTAAAGTAAGCAAGTAAGAGTTTTTTTTTTAGTTTTTTTTTTTTATAGCACCTTTCTCAGACAACAGTCACAAAGTGCTTCAAACACACAGGTGTTATTGCTGTCAGTAGACTCAGCATTAAGCCACAAGATTATTATAGTGTGGTTGCTCAGGTGCTCAGGTTCAATATTTGTGTTTTTTCTTTTCTATATATACAGTATTTAAATACTATCTCGCCTGTACATTTATACAGGCCCCTGCTCTCCATCTGAGGTTTAGACATGAAATTCTGCAGTAATTCAGGAACAGGAACTCAACCTATTAAAGGCAAGAATGATTTATTTTTGCAAGCGCAGATATCCTACTACTGCTACTACTACTACTGCTACTAGTACTGCCGCTGTCCCAAACATGACTCAAACACAGGAACCTTTGATTACAAGGCAAGTGTAATACCCACTTTTGACACTCTGCTATAAAAATATATGTTACTCATGTAGAGTGTTAATAATCACTTGAATAAAAGTAACATTTGTACTTTGAACAATTACTTAAATAAAGGTATGCCATAGAAAATCCACTCAGAAATTACATTGTCTTCAAATATGTGCATTACTTGTGTAAAAATACCAAGTTATTTTCCATCTCTGTCTAAAATGCAGCAGGTCTCTACATTTATACTGATGCTTTTTACTACAAACAAGAAAAACTTACTAAATCCCCCAGGCCTTGTTCTTGTGCATCGAGTCCATGACCTTCTCCACTCAGTCCCGCTGCTGTTCTAAAACTTAGTTTTGTGTGTCTGGGGTGGTACTATCTGAAGTTTAAACATTATTCACTCTTCAGTATCACTGCGTATCCAGCCTGGCAGAGAGCTACTGCAGTCAGCCAAATCACTGGCCATTTTCTGTAAAAAAAATGATGTGAAATAGTCTCGAATGATGGATGTATTTGTGGTAAAGTGCTACATGACATTTTTTTCATAACTCCAGATAAGCAGTGATTCAAATGTGTTGCTCGGTCCTTATCACAGCTGTACATTTCAGTGTGAAAACCTCCCTCTCATCTGTCAGAGCAGAGATGGACTCAGATACCGGCTTCAGGAGAGATTTTTCCTTCTGGGGAAAAGTGAGATGAACCGAGCTGATGTTGTTACCTGTTCGCATTATCCAAGTTTGTCCAAGTGGAGAGATGTGGGGACAGGTAATTTAGTGGAATTAAAACTGCCACTCTGTTAATAGAAACAACACTGACGTTTAATTTGTGAGGAGATGAAATTACATCGCAGTGACACTGATATTGTCCTTGTATCTAATTAAAAGATACAAGCATGGTATTAGGCTTTGTTCACAGTCATGTTATATTGTACCGGAAAGACTCACCTGTTAATGAGAAATGGGTCTGGGAACAATGTCTTTTTATTTATTTTCACATAAATGCAAAATAAATACATTACAATGAAGAATTATTTTGGTCAGTCATAAATTATGTGTATTTTATGTCTGGGACTACGGATGGAAATTAGCACCTGTGCTAAATCCGGCGTATTTACGTCAATACGTGTGATTTCATACAAATTGTATGTTCATGAATATGCATTGTCCCATCGAAATAAACGGAAAAAAAATAAATAAAATTCACTCCTTGCACTGAGAATGCTTAAAAAGTTCTGTAATAGTACTATGGACATACAACCAACCAAAATAGGCCAAAAGTGTTTAATAATACGTTTTCTGAAGTATTGGGATCATCATATGGCTGGGCGATAAATCAAATTAATTAAATAAATACTAATAAATTAATTTGCATTTCTAATTTTGGGCAATGTAAAAAAAAAAAAAAAAAAAAGAAGCCAAATCATAAAATCTAATTTAGTGGATAGAAGTATCCCCCAAGCGCCGCACTGTTTCCTGTGTTGTGGCTAATGCTAATAGTAGTGCCCAGAGTGGCTTAAATACTGACTGTGGAGACTCTGCAGAACCTAAAAAAAAAAAAAAAAAATCAATAACCTCAGAGAAAGGAGTCTCTTTACCTCTGTAATGTGGCGGCAGTTTGGCCAAAAGAACAGTGAGGTGTCGTGTGCGGCAGCAGCATAACATAAATATTTTCTTTATGTAGCTATGCAGATTAGCCACATGATCTGGTGTTAGCATCTTTTCATGGGCCTCGTATGGCATATAGTCAGCTAACAAGAGAAAAAAAAAAAATGGAAATTGTAAATCGACTGAGAATGAAAGAAAAAAAAAGTAGAATGAAAAAAATCAAAAACATATTGTAAGGCCTGTTAGTATCTGCACTGAAGGAGGTCATATATTGTGTTGTCTGTTTCAAAGTGGGCTTTGATGGGTTCTGTAATACTACAGTAGTCATGTTTAACCTTTTGTCATTGAGTGCTACAGAAATATGTTTTTTTAAAGAACTACTTCAGGATCTGTTTCTCAAGGACAGCAGACAGTGAGAAGGCTGAAGGAGCACTCACACACAGGCCAGGGCTAGAACAGGACAAATACTTCAGATTTCATCCTTTCTTTATCAAACACAAGTGGACCGACCAATTATTATTTTCAGTCCAATTAGTGAAATTGGACAAAAGTAGAGGCTTTTACAGCTATGGACTGGAAATAATAACAATTATTTTGGCCAGTGGCATTATCATTTGAACCACGTTTACTCTAAAGTGCATGCTCTGGGCAATGTTTTGTGTTTTTCTAAAATGCCATTGTTGTTTCACCGACCTCTTATTGTTATGTATCAGGAGCACCCAAAAACACTGTCCAAATGGCTGCTATTGCTTTCTTGTCACTTTACAAGTTCAAATGTTGGGGGTTTGTGAACAAAGAACTGGTCCAGTGTCTGGTGATAATGTCTGGGGTCTGCTTCACTGCTGTACAATGCCCACCAGAAAACTAGCTAAGGTAACATTGTTTCACCTGGAAATTCAAAACCTTAAAGCCATCCTTCACATCCACTACAGGAAACTTTGGCAGCTCAGGGAAGCAGTGACTCCTCTCTCTGCGCTGTAGGACTCAGAGTTTCAGGAGATCGTTCATTCCTGCTGTGATAGAGCTCCTCTTAAACATGTGCACTTTATTACTAAAAGCGTTTATCTAATTTATCTGTCAAGCTGGAGAAATAGGTCTTGTCAGAGTCTTCACCATGCTTTGCTCTTCTCTTTAGCTTAATTAACAAAAATATCTTCCCAACTAATGACCAACAAGAAAATATCTGAGACTTTTCTGCACATTTAAAAAGTTGCAAAGAGTGAATTTAGACTGGACACAGAGGCATAATCTGAAATACTGTCCACACATTTTGGCTTTTGTAAACTAAAGTGTAAATGTGAAACAGTGCAGTTGCATCACTGACCTTTCGAGGGCTCCTGTCCAGGAAAGTTATGCAATGTTGTTTTTATTGCAAAGAAAACATTTCCCTATGAGACCTCTGGGCAGTGTTTTATCTTTTCTTAAAGAAGTTTCACAAATCTCTAAATAAAGTATAAAAGTGCATACACAACAACTTTCAAACTGTTAAAATTGGCTTTACTTGTGATTTCTATGGACATGTTCAGTCAGCTCAGAACCTGCCCACTGTTTCTACTGCAAACCCCAACAGAAAGACTGGTTGAAAGGATGAGTTAAAGTAAGACTGCATACGCACTTTTGAGGCAATTGTTGTGATATTATATAAAAATGTCTTGTCTCTTATAACTTTTAAAGGTAAGGTCTACTTTATCGTCCTCTGCATTTGACCCATTCTTCAGTGCAACCTGTCAGGACCCTTCTCCAGATCTTGGTCATTAGTACGGAGCTGGAGGATTGTGCATGTTTTAGGTTGATGGAGAAAAATTCAAACTCTGAAAGGGCCCAAACAAGGAACCCAGGACCGTATTGCTTTAAGGTGAGGGTGTGCTAACCACTTTGCCACCGTGCTGCAGTAAATATACAGCCATAAGGTCATTTGGATGGGTCCTTGATATGAAACGGGCCTGAGAGTCTGCACCAGGAAACTGCACTATGTAAGCTCACCACTGTTTTTGGCCACACACTGACTTTAAGGCTGAATCCTAGTAGAGACACAATCCACAACCCCCCCAAAAAATGTTACTTTACCAAATCAATCCATGTGCTATAGGCTTTTCTCTTTGATTCTACTGTAGATAAAGTTGCAGTATTAGTGTTTAAGTTATGCAAATGTGAAGACAATGTGTGACTAATTGCAAGCAGCATATTAACTTGAGAATGAAGGGAGGCTGTTTAATTTTCAATTTCCAAAACCCCAATAAGACATTAAACACCCACGCCATAACAAGTTGATCTGCTAAAAACTGGAAAACTTATTTGAGTTGGTGGTCCATCACGGGAAGCTCTGAGACTAAGCACAAAATTGCGAGACAAGCTTTTACTGTTACCTACATCTGAATGTGCTTACATAATAAAAACAATGAGCGCTTTGTCACATAAAAATATAGCAACAGACCACAGTTTAAAAAGAATAAGCGCTCGTGTGAACATGCAGACTCCTAAAAGCAGCCCATGACGGATGACAGCCCTAAGTTTAGCCTGGAACAGTGCAAGAGCAGCACTGTGGGAAAAAGAGAGGATAAGCAGGACAGAGCCACATTAGTTCAGTTGGCCCCAGACTACAGTGGGACCTCTTGTAACCGGTCTCCTGGAGTCCCAGCTGGTCCGGGACACGCTGGGTTTTAACCGGATTAACAACAAAAGAACAACTCAGTAACTAATAGGCTTCTTCTTACGTGGCTTCCCTGTATTTTCTTCCACTGTTGCAATCCCACACTTTCATGGCTTGTGCTGAATTAAACATGGAGGGTACAGCCTGTTCTTGCTCGAGCAAAGACACGAGGAAAATGAGAAAAAGGGTATATTTTCAATTCCGCCTCTGCCCTCGAGTCTGTGGAGCGATCGGGAACATTTCTCCACAATTAAGCCGATCTGTCGTCGATACAGCACGCCGAGGAAAGCTAAACACAGAGCGGCTTTTTGCACTAATTGGCCCGAATGAAAAAGATTGTCATCAGAGACTCACGGCCCATCAGCAAATCTCATAAACCCACATTTATTCACACTAGAACATGAACAACATGTCAGGTGTTCAAACTGACATATTTTACCAATTAACGACAAATAATAAAATCAATCTGATGGGAGCAACACATTTCAAATGTAAAATCTAGATATTTTATGAGCTTTCTCCCATGTTATAATATTGTTCCCTCATCAGAAACATATGTGGAGTTGTCTTTTGCTTCATTCACACCAATTTGAGTAATCCTGTAGTCTCTGGCACTGAGTTTCTAAAGTAAAATGGCATCATCAAAAAGTTTAAGGAAGTAAAAAGCTCTTTTTTTCTATGGTTCTGTTAAAAATAGTGTTACAGCTCTGCACTCTGCTGCCCTCTGCTGGTCTCTTCACCCCGCTACCAGCATTTCTTTATGGCACCAGTAGAGTACTTATAAAAAAAAGTTTTCTTTTAATCACAGTGTTTTTTAAAGGTTGTAAAATGTGTAATGCTGTTCTAGAGGAGACCAAGATTGGTTTGAAAATATCCCCTTTAATTAGTTCATTAGCAACACTTCAGTAAGATGTCTGGGTATCAAAGGAGCCATTTAGAAAGCTAGAGTCTGTATTATTAGTATTGGGTGTATTGGACGCTCATCATTTTCGAGTCCTCAAGCAACACTGCATTAAAAACCTGGAATAATGTCAGCAGGGGCAGCAGTAGCTCAATAGGGTAGCGCTGTTTGCCCACTAACAGAAAGGCTGAGAGGGACTAAATTAAGCTTTAGAGGCTTGGAAATCACAATATACATTAATCGATCTCTTTAATCACTATCCTGTTTAATCTTTCTATCTATTATTATTATTATCGGGAATCACTGGATAGATCAGGAACACTTCCAGAAGTTATTGTCTTTTTTTTGTCCATGTTTAGGCTTTAGTGATAGGACAGAGTACGGTAGGAAAACAGGGACAGAGCAGGGAGAGACATTCGGCAAATTGTCAGAGTCCGGACTCAAACTCATGACGCTGAGGCAGGCTGTAGTTGCCCTGCATATGTACCACACCAACTGAGCTATGCCAGCGCACAGAAGTCAGTGTCTTTCAATTCAATTCAATTAAAGAGACCTCTAGGCGCTCCAGAAAGATTAACATGGCACACTCTCTTGCACTTTTTGGTCCGGTTGACATGGGCTTATCACTAGAGACTTGTGGCCCATCGCTACTGAGAAAGGTGGCATTATTCCAAAAACTATACTCCTCTGAGGGTTTTATAGCATTCGTTGTCAAAGCTGTAAATCCCTTCTTCCCGCCCTTCTTTGTCATACTTTCTCTACAGCCGATTGGGCCCCACAAGTAACAAATGCGATCCATCTCTATCGGCGCGCCTGCTGGTGAATAATTGAAAGTGGTTCAAACGTGGGGATTTCTCAGGTGGTTTACAGAAAAAAACCCCGCTGATGTCTCTCATCCTCTCGGCAGGAGCTGTGAATTCACTCTCCTTTCTGCCGTGCGCCGTTTCAACTCATTTTCTCTCATCTGAAAAGAAAAAACGCTGCCCCTGTCCCGGTGTGACTATTTGGTATTCCCCGGCAGTGCAGTGTCCTCTGGTCCCTGAGACAGACAGTGACCTGCTGCTGTCCCGTTTAGTGAAACCTCCAACCTGGCCAGTGTTTTCCTTTATTATTAAAATACCATTCTTATTTCACGTGTATTAGCATTTAGCCACAAGAATTTTTTATTTTTATTTTTCTGCACATTTAAAGTTAAAAGCAGGACACACAAAAGGAAAAAGCCTCCCCTCTCACTTCAGAGTCTATTAGGTATTCCCCGGCAGTGCTCTGTGACAGAGAGCTGACCTGCTGCTGTCCCGTTTAGTGAAAGCGCCTCACTCGCCTTCACGGGGGTTATGTTCGGGACAGCCACCTCCAAACAACTCTGAGACAGGGCTAAAGATCAGAACGGGACGCTTGTAACCGTCATGACCTGATTCTGACTAAGCACTGAGCGTCCCAGGACACCTTCAATCCTCACTCGTCTGCAAAACTGGCGATTCATCAAAGTCACAGTGACTCACGTCTCAATGATTACATCTTAATCTTTCTTATCTCCAATAAATAGGCACAACAAGCATTTTAATGAGTCAATTAGAGACGCTTCAAGGTTGTGTTATCACCTTTTCAACAAGTTTTATTTAGAGCGCTGCAGAGAGATAAGCAAATGAACTTTTTCATGCATGTTAAGTACAATTGTCTAAAATTAGTCACATCTAGTGTAAGACAGCATTGTATTATTGAAAAAACAATAGCGGCTAATTGTTAAACTGTTGGCAGCATATTGTGGCTGTATGAAATAATAACAAGACATATTTGAATTTAAAATAACAGATTATTAAAATATCTACACTAAGTCCAGTCTGCAGAGATTCACTGTTGCATACAATAACTTTATTATTGAGTGCTGCAGAAGATCCCGTCACTGTAGTGCTAGTCAGATGTTTGCTAACTGTGGTGTACGATCCTGTGCAACTGCAAAACCTCATTTTTGTTACAAATTTAAGTGTGGACCTATGAATTCACCTAATGCTATTATACAAGCTCTGGTATGTCCTGAGACAAAAATGCGGAGTCACTGGTGATCCTGCCTCCACACAAGGATGGTGTGAATATGCTCTGATATTTCTTTTTCTTTCCTATTGTAATTTTAATAATGTGCTGAATTTACTATGTACATTTATATGTAGCTTTACTTAGCTATGGACCATTTGTTCTTGGTGTGTCCTAAATAAAGATTGAAATAATGACTTTAACATGGGAATAATTGCTATTTTTGCTAAAATTAAAAGAGCTCTCAAGGTAGCTCAGAACCTGTGCCAAGACATTAGCTTTATCTCGCAATGATAAATATTTAAGACCTGGATCTTGCAGTTCAGGGGTAAATGCTCTATGCCAGTGGTTTTAAAATTTATAAAGTACCATCACAGAAAATTTTTGGCTTTCTGTTTGGCTTGCCATCTTTAATGGACTAAAATGAGCCTCAGGACTAACCCTGATCTAACAGAGGAACAAAACAGAGATTAATCCAGAGAAAAATGCATAACTAAATAATGACAAAACAAGGACTATACTAGAACTGAGACCAGGACTAAAACTGAGCCTGAACCAGAAAAAAAAACAGGACTAAACCAGAACCTAACCCAGGTTTATATCCAAGACTAAACCACTGGCAAACTTGGATCTAGAAGTTTACTGTAGGCTCCAAACTTCAATTTGTTGCTTGACATAACAGTATTTCCCCATGACATATTGTTTAAAAGTCAGTATTTTTATTATTAAAGCAGGAAGGGTAGCTTACAGCTGTTGTTGTGGGTGTTGGAAATGCTAGGTAACACATTTTGGTATTACACCAGGCGAGAAGGCCTGAGAAAAAAATTGGTAATGTTGCTGTATCCACCAATAAATTACACTATAGCTGCTAAATTGTTTCTACTTACCGTCTTTGACCTATTTTTCCTTCTTAAATGTAGCACAAGTGGGAATATTTTGGACTGGGGTGTACTTTTTTGGGTATGACACAGCGCAGCGTTGGGTAAGTACCGCGGGTGCCTCCAGGTGTGTGCGAGCGAGAGCAGGTTGGAAATCTTTTGTGAGTTAGCAAAATCTGTCCATGTCCTGTAGCGTATTTGTCGAGGCGGCTAATGTTTCCGAACAGGTGCATTGTACAGTCGTGTGTTTTTGTGATGAAAAGTGCTGAGAAAGTAGGAAGCTTATATTTATAGACATACAGATGCACGCCTTGGATTCATTAATTAACATGGTTCCCACAGAGAGTAGTTTCAGAGAGTTTTTTTTATTGAAAATGGGGTTGTGCAAAAACAAAAGTTCGGAGTGATGATGAGTTTTCTCGCTGGGTATATGCACGCTACAAGACTCTGGGACTAATTAGGCGCCAAAGTCGTGATTATAGTCGGCTATTTAGGAAAGCACTGCTGAGATGGCCCCTCCCCCGAGAAAAAAATGCTGAGTCGTGTTCTGGACAAATGGAGAATAAACAGGCTGCGCTGGAAAATAACTTTATTAGGCTCCACACGGACAGGGATTTTAGGTCACTTTACACCTTAAAGGAGTTTGAAAAAATGGAAAAACTGGGAATACAAAGTGATAAGCACGTCTGCCTCTTATCACGGAGGTTGTGGGTTCAATCACAAACTCTGAGTGGAGTCTGCATGTCTTCTCTCGGCCTTCTGCGACCATGGGCAAGTGATGGTCTGTGACACTGCTCGAATCTTGTAATGAATTGGAAGATATTGAATTATTATAGAAATTATGTCTGGAGTTGATATTGTAAATTCAGACTGCTGTGCTAGATAATTTAAAATTTCTTTTCTTTCTGCTCCATTTCATTCATTTTGTAAAATTGGATGAACTTTTTTCTTTTAAATTATGAATACAAAAAAACATCAAAATAAAAACAAAATGAATGTCTAGCATTTTGCAGTCATTTCGACCACAATGTGTTCTGTCTCTGGCTAAAATAATTTGTTTTTTCTGCTCATTCATTCTTACACAAAGACGACATTCTCACTCCACAAAAACACTAACTTTTTAGTTAGGCCAGCATGCTCTTTTTACCCAGAATATCAGAATGTGAACTGTGAATAAACACAACTTTGAAAGCAGGGCCCAGGGATCCTTCTCCAGGTCCTGGTCAGGAGTACCTAGCTGGAGGATTAGCCTGTTGTGCATATTTTAGGTTGGCGGAAACCAGAGGATCCCAAAAAAAAAAAAAAAAACCCACTTGAGCACAGGGAGAACTTGCAAACTCCACACAGAAAGGCCCCACGTAGTCTAGGAACCTTCTTGCTGTGAGACGACAGTGCTAACCAGTTTACCACCATGCCAACTTTATGAAAATCTATGTTCATATAAGATTTTTGTTTTCAGGGAGCGTGCATGTACCGAGAGAACCAACACACACAAATAAAGTCTACAACATTTCAACCCAAAACCACAGAGAACACAGTAAACCAGCTGATCTACATGTGACAGATGGTAGCAACAGATGCTCCATTGTGAACGGCTATTTCCCAAACACTGTAAAAAGCCTGTTATGAATGGTCACTATTGAGATGTATAGGTACACAGCAGATATTACTGTCTCATTTACAGAATAACAGACTGCACAGTGTATAATGTTCAACAACAATCGATAGAGAGAGTCCGGCTTGGGGCTCATGGGGACGCCGAGCCGAATCAACGCGATCAATCAGCTGTCTGAGCCCAGAACAAGATTTCACTGAAGACAAATCAGTTCTCACACAACATTAGTTCTCATCTGGGCCAATAACACTTTAATTATGAACACAATACAGTCATACATGGTTCTACAGTTGATAAGCATGATTGGCGTTGACACTAAAACTTGACTTTTCCAGTGTTTGAAATCAAAACATTCATGGATTTTCCCCTTCAGAGCATGTCAGTGGTTCTCAACCAGTGGGCCGGGACCCAAAAGTGAGTGCAAGGGATGCTGAATAGTTTAAATGCTTTGAAATTGTAAAATAGAAACACACCAACTAAGAAAGATACCAACATATATGTACTGTAAATGCTGTAGTAAAATAATTATGAAAAATATATTTGGTTTTGTAAAAAGAGGGCCACAACAAAATGATATGAGTTCAGATTTGGTCCCACTATCAGTCCCACTATCCCACAATAAAACCAGTTGAGAACCACAACTTATGAGTATTAAATACCCATCATCCCTGGACAGACCATAGAAGAAACACAGGCCATATTAAAATATAGCTGCCAATCAAAATAATGGTTAAAATTGTGGAGTACATGTCCCTATTCATATATAGTCTACGATGCAGTCTATATCCAAATGTCTATAATACTGGAAAGCTCTGCTGTGTTAAGAGTTTATCTTACAATATCCTTAACTGTGCCTGATCTTACTTTTAGCCATGCTCTGATTTATAGACCACCTAAAGTACACGCTGCTGTACTGCAATGTGCTCCATTTGGCAAAGCTAAGAATATACTGTGTCCTATAAGAAGCCACTGCATTTGGAAAAGTAATAAATTCGGTTTAGCTCCCACAGTGACGTCCTATTTGAGTTTACCTGCGTAGAAGTACAAGAAAAGTTGAGTACTTTGAAGTTTGGTGCTGTTGCAGTACTACTATAACCTCAAATACTCTGACAGTAATTAAAACAACACCATTCAAAACCAGTTTAAAACACATTAAATGAAATGCACGTCCTTGTTCACACTAATACACTTTTATTTTAAAATGCTTTGATATTTCCGTCCACACAAGAATTTCACACGTGAGTACATTCATGACAATGGATGAATTAAAATTGAGTGGTCATAAAATGTATCTGTTTTCCTAGCAAAGGTCAGATGTTGGAGAGTGCAAAATAAAAGGAACTGGGAGGTTAAAAATGCCCTAAAATGTGCAGTAAAGGTTTTAAAACAAAAACATATTAGTGTGGACATGGCCTGGGAATGAATAAGGCAAATGTGATCCCCAACCAAGTGGCTCATAATGGCCCATAAACTGCTAAAAAAAACAAAAAAAAAAACAATGCTGGAATCTTTTAGGGGTCAAGGGTGGCTGAAGCCTACCCCGGCAACTATGGGCCTTCGACGGGATACACTCTGGACAATCGCCATTTAGTCACAAAGTTAGTTGAAGGACCCAAGGATCAAAACCATAACTTTCTTGCTGAGAGTCAGGAGCATTAACCACTCCTTAGCCACTGTGCACCCCATTGCTGTAACTATCTCACTCAACCTGTAGTCCTGTTCTATGTCTGGGATTATACCTCCATGTTTTTTTCAGCCCCATCCCATTTGGACTGTGCAATGTCCAATAAGAAAACAGAACAAGCCATAATCTGATCCATAGCCAGCATCATTCGGTGGGACATGGGTAAATGAATAGCTGAAATACAACGGCAGCAGCTCTCCAACAATGAATATTTTGCCTTGCTGCTTGCCGACCCAGATATAGGAACATAAATACACAAGTTATCCCCTGCACACTGCAATCACTGTGTCTAAGCCGCCCATTATGTAAAATAACAAATAAAAGCAATGTGTGTGGGGAAAAAAAGAAAAATACAAAAATATACAAATGCTGCAAGGAAAGTCAGGATAAAACAAAGTAAAGAACATCTTTTTAACAATATATGAATCATTAGGGAACTGTGTGAAACTCCCCAAAGGCTCCTGGTGCGCCTTTTGTTTAGCAAGATCAACACCATTACACAACAGCGACAAGAAAAACAGCTACGACACTGACGATAACATCAACTGTGCTATAGTGGGAGACGGCGGCCGATATATAGACGTTGCACTTCATTAACACCACAGCCAGCCACACATTAGCACACACTGGTAAGTCCGCTATGTTACTGGGTTTGCCCCCACCCGCGCCCCCGCCCCGCTGCCCGCCTGTTCTCCGCCTCAGCCCGCTTCATCTGCGACCCGACGGGACATCCAAGGTGGCGTCGCAAAGGCAGGTTGGTGGGGCAAACATATTTCTGTCCCAGTACCCAGAAAGTCAATGATAAAAGAAGAAAAAAAGAAAGAAAAAAAAAGAAAAACAAAACTCTGCTTTTGTTGACAAGAGAGCTGTTTCAAGTGTTTTCAAAGCCATGTGAGTGAAGCACGTCACGTAGCACATCCAGTCCACAAGAGGCCGCCATGACGCTTTCAAGTTCAAGTTCAATGAAGGCCATGTTTTTGAAATACTGGCGATTAAATTTACAGTATGTTTCCTCATATAAAATACAAACAATACTCGGCACGGTATCACACACTTGCAAAAAGCTGAAAGAACAACACTGTAGCGTAAGCAGCAACAGTTTTCTTCGTTTGCTCTTAATTTTTTTTTTTGTATTTATACATTTGCCTGACACTGAATATATCCATCTCCATGATACAGTTAAGCACAGTTACACCACAAAACATTCCCTTTGTTCACTGTCTTAGATCCTCTCTCTTGATAAAATGAGGCTACACAGATTGATGGTTAAGTTTTGTTGATTGTGGGGAAGGTAGCCAATGAAGATGACTGATTTGAGGTGGGGGTGAGGGTGGGGGCGTCCCGACTTGGACCGCTCTCTTGGATCCATCAAGTCTTTTAAAACCCTCTTTCCTAAACATACATTTCCTTAGACGTAGATGGCAGTCCGGGATATGACCGACCCGTCTCTTTGCGACTCCATATCGTCATCCAGATAAACATCCATCTCCTCCTCGTCGGCGCGGCCCCTGTGAGCGTGATAGGCCGGGGGCATCGCGGTCCCGCCCCCCCGCATGCCCCCGAACCTGTCGTACCGCTCCTCATCATCTTCCATGCTGTCGTCCAGGGCAAACTTCCTCCTCTCCGCCTCCTCCATCTCGTTGGTGAGGAGTATGTTGGCTGGATTGGGAGGCGCGTGGTGATGCAGATGATGGTGATTTTCGGTGAGTGTCCCAGTGGCGTCGCACCCCTCTCTGTACGTATACATGGGACCGTTGTTATTACCGCCCGTCCCGTTCTTGTTGGCACTGCTGCCGCCGCTGCTGCCATTTCCGGAGCCGCTGAAGAGGAGGCGGGCCTTGTTGCCGTAATCGCCGCCGTTGCTGCCCCCGCTTCCCGTAGCTATGGAGTCACCGCTGCTGGGATAGCCCCGCCTCTGCTGCCGACGGCTACGGGTCAGGAGCACGGCCACCAGAGCCACGACCAAAAGGAGGGCTAGGAGGGAGCCAATGACCGCCCCCGCTACTACGCCGGCGCTGGACGGGTCCTCCAAGGCTTCTGCAGAGAGGGGTGGGGTTTGGAGGAGGGGTGGACAGATGGGTGGAAGAGAAGAAGAAGTTGACTTAAAGAGCACAGTTTCTGCTCATTTATGGGGCAAGAATTCAAAATAGGACTACTAGAACTACTTTTGCTACAGGGGTAAAAGTTACTCTGAGCAACATTTGAGCTGTGTCTGTGAGTCCCTACCTCTGCTACTGACTCATTATCAGACTTAGGCTACCTTTCTTTGGTTAAACTTATCCCATTCTTTAAGCATCATAGATAAGGCTAAAAATGCTAAATCCAGAAGATCAACTGCTCTAGACAATTTATCATGTAGCTGGTCTTATATTTACATTGTATTGCTGAATTTTAATTGCTTTGTCATTGATAAGGCTAAAAATGCTAAATTCAGACACTAACATTTATCTAGACAGTTTATGATATATAGCATGTAGCATATAGCCTAGCTTAAAGGTCTTATATTTACGTTATGTTGAATTAAAATAATATTTTAACTGCTTTATCATAGATACATGCTAAAATGCTAAATCCAGATGCTAACATTTAACTACACTGCTGTATTTAAGTTGTTTATGTACTTTTATACTTACATGTTCTGATATACTGTCTTTACATTATCCTTAAGCTACATTTTCATGATTTGATTACAGCCCCCTCTGTCAGGGGGATGAGTATTAAAACCCACACGGCTTAGAGAAGTCATTTAACCAAAAGTGCTGAGTGTTGCTAAGTAAATTTATTCATCTCATTTTAAACAAAACGCTAAAGCTAATCCACTAAAGGCGCACAATAGCATTAGGGGCTGTTTTAAAGGAAGTCCCGGTGTTCGGGGGGAGGTGTTCACATCTTCTTTTATTGTTAGTGTACTGATAGTCCTGAGAAATCCTCTTAGAGTGTGCGGTAATGTTTTCCGCTGTGTAATCCCTTGGTGAGGTGTAGTAGTAGTCTATGCTGGGATCAGGCTGAATGGGACTTTCTTTTCCCAAAATGTTGCTTTTTTTTTATTTTTTATTTTTTTAAACAAATGTCCAGTTGTTGGTCCCGCCCCCCTGTGTCCCAGCTGGGGATAGATTGACCGTAAAGCACTGTAACGGTCTGATTGCGAGTTCAAGTTGGTGTGAGCCAAGTTTGCCACTTCTCCACTCTTGTTTCAGTCGAGGATTGAAACAAAAATGAAGGATTAAGAGCAGGTTTTAGTACCACATAGCACTGAGAGACGCACACACAGACAAAGACACACACAGAAGAGAGAGCAGAGAGGTTATTGAAAAGTGAAAAACAAGTCTACAGCAGTACAGCCCTCCTATCTTCACCCCTTTGTCTCCACCGCCTCATAATTACCCGCTTATTATCCCAATCGCCCCCTCTCCGAGACACTCTTAGCGGTCAACCGGCCAAACCGCGGAGCAGAAGGGCCGCCCACCGCCAGCTTGGGACCCTGCCCAGATTTCCCTGATCACAAGCACACACAGGTAAAAGGTTCGCACTGCAGAGCAAGACTCATGCCAGGACACTTAAAAGAGGATTCACTGCAGGAAGGTATGAAAGAGAGAGGTCTGCTCTGTGTATCATAGGATTTGTACGAGTGGAGTCACGCTGGGTTAGAAAACGGAGAAAAGAAAGCCAACCAGGTGTTGAGCCTATAGAGCAGAGCCGCACAAGACTGAGAGCTAATGGCTGACTCTTTGTGAAGTGCAGACTGATTTTTTATTTAAATTTTTTTCTTTAGGGTGCAGCGGATCAAGAGCAGCGGGAAATTCTGAAGACCTTTCTGTTTTTATGCAAATAACAGAGCAGCTGCGCAGGCACTTCTGGCAAACACAGCGGCCAACGCCAATCAAACGACTGTAGCCGGATGAAATGCACCGTATGTGGTGGCGTACGGCGGCTGAAGCAATCAAGGAAATGACATGTGATTTTCATGTAAATGTTTGGACGTAATACAGCGGTCAGCGTGGGGCAGTCATGTGTGAGTTGTGTTAAAATAAGCACAGCAGTGGTGTAACTGTCAACACTTTAAGTCCAAAGGTTTTTCTGAACAGATTTTGCTGAATTCATGTCGGCTCTGGCTGTTCACCCCCAGCCAAACTCAACAGGCACAGCGCAGCAGTACTTCAAATACACAGCAGCAGTGTCCAGATTTAGACAAGATATTTTCTATGTGTGATAGCTCACTTTCTAAAGGTGCTGGTCTTGTTTTATGGAGAAAATCTAGGTGAAAGATTCTTTTACCTGGTATACAATACAACAATTTTGGGGCACATTAATAAACAATGCCCAGATCATCTTATTATTACAGAGCATTCATCAGGCTTAAAGGTGTCGCATATTACTAGGACAGCTAATGGGACTGACTCACTTGTAGCAAAGTTAAGTGGGGCTGTGATATCATGTACACTATATTTCCAAAAGTATTTGTTCAACCACTCATATAACTGAAATGGGATTATGGTGTGGGGTTGTTTTTAGGAGCCTGGGCTTGGCCACTTAGTTCCAGTGAAAAGAACTCCGAATGCTTCAGCAGATCAAGAAACTTTGGACAATTCCATGCTCCCAACTTTGTGGGAACAGTTTGGGAATGGCCACTTCCTGTTCCAACATGACTGCACAGTCCATAAAGACAAGGATGAGTGAGTTTGGTGTGGAAGAACTTGACTGGCCTGCACAGAGTCCTGACCTCAACCTGACAGAACACCTTTGGGATGAATTAGAGCGAGGACTGTGAGCCATAGATGCAAAGGGTGGGCCGACGTCAAAATTAAACTCTATGGATTAACAATGGGATGTCACTTAAGTTCATATGTGCGTAAAAGCAGGTGAGCTAATGCTTTTGGAAATGTAGTGTATTTTTCATGTATGGCCTATATGTGTATTTTCATCAAGAATGTTAATGTGTGAATGTATCTCTGAGCAGTGTATCTTAGGTCAAGTTGTGCTTCTCTGTAGTCTCTGCTGTTATTTACATGTATAGGAATGTAAGCTGTAGGGAAAGTCCCAGCTCCCATGACATTGCTGACCCCACCTTAGACCTTTGAGTGTCTCTCACTTGGGAACCAACAATTATCAACCAGTATCTAGGTGGGATGCTAATGTTGTATACCATTAGTCCAAATATAAGAGACAGAAGCAAATACTTTTATCTTAGAGACCCTGAGGCTAGGAGACAAGTATTCTCAGTTAGTATCTCTCTCTGACGTCAGAAGCAAAGCTGTTTCAACTGCAGCTCTCCTGGTCTCGGGGTGAATTTGCACCGCACTTTCCTGATTACAATCTGAAAACACTTATTTTTAAACACATTCCCTCCAATATTGTTAACATCTTAGCAATGGCACTGTTTACTCAAAGTGGGTGGGATTAGTATTGGTTGTTGATCTGTGTAGCCCCATGCCCTCTGGAAAACCAACTCAAAATAACAGGGACCAGTCTAATCTTTTGTAAGAGAGTGGAAAATAAATTAGGATGGACCATTGTTCCTAAAATCACACAAAAAGCAGATATTTCAGATATTACAGAATGAGCTGCATTAACAAGATATAAAAAAGGCATACTACAAAAAGTACATTTTACTTTTCAATGTTTAATGTCTCTAAATGAGTAATGAGTATGAAAGTAATGAGTAAGTTTTAGCAATAGCAGTGACAGAAGTAGCAATTTTAGTAGTGTGAGTTGTAGATTTGTAGCATTGGTAGTAGTTGTTGCAAGAGAAAAAAAAAACATTAAAAGTAATCTGTAATTATTGTATTGTATTATTTTAAAGCAAAGGTACTTTTATTCGTATTCCCTCCACCTCAGATGTAAGAATCTCGTGAATCGTTTCATTCTTGTCTTTATGGAGTCTGCAGCGGTGCCCGGGCTGTGCAGAGGAGCTCCACAGACAGAACATTTGTCAGCGACTGTAGAATAATGGGGAATGAATCGGGACGACCTCCGATGAGAGTGGAAGTCATATAACGGGGCAGTGCTCTCGGGACGGGGGGATGATATCTGAATTAGCCCGAAGTAACAGTCACAGCGGTGGGGACAAGCACAAAGTAGAGCCAGACAGCAGAATCCAAAATTTTATATTATATCTTTATTTCATCTGCCTGCCTCACTTCACTCCCCCGGCTTTGATTTTACAGTGGGGCATTTAGTCAGCCACCAATTGTGCAAAAGTGCAAGTTCTCCCACTTAAAAAAATGAGAGGAGCCTGTAATTTTCATCATAGGTATACCTCAACTATGAGAGACAAAATAAGAAAAACAAATCCAGAAAATCACATTGTCTGATTTTTAAAGAATTTATTTGCAAATTATGGTGGAAAATAAGTATTTGGTCACCTACAAACAAGCAAGTTTTCTGGCTCTCACAGACCTGTAACTTCTTCTGTAAGAGGCTCCTGTGTCCTGTGTCCTGTGTCCTCCACTCGTTACCTGTATTAATGGCACCTGTTTGAACTGGTTATCTATATAAAAGACACCTGTCCACAACCTCAAACAGTCCCACTCCAAACTCCACTATGGCCAAGACCAAAGAGCTGTCAAAGGACACCAAAAACAAAATTGTAGACCTGCACCAGGCTGGGAAGACTGAATCTGCAATAGGTAAGCAGCTTGGTTGCTCCCACAACTGTGGGAGCAATTATTAGGAAATGGAAGACATACAAGACCACTGATAATCTCCCTCGATCTGGGGCTCCCCGCAAGATCTCACCCTGTGGGGTCAAAATGATCACAAGAACAGTGAGCAAAAATCCCAGAACCACACGTGGGGACCTAGTGAATGACCTGCAGAGAGCTGGGACCAAAGTAACAAAGACTACCATCAGTAACACACTACGCCGCCAGGGACTCAAATCCTGCAGTGCCAGACGTGTCCCCCTGCTAAAGCCAGGACATGTGCAGGCCCGTCTGAAGTTTGCTACAGAGCATTTGGATGATTCAGAAGAGGATTGGGAGAATGTCATATGGTCAGATGAAACCAAAATAGAACTTTTTGGTAAAAACTCTACTCATTATGTTTGGAGGAGAAAGAATGCTGAGTTGCATCCAAAGAACACCATACCTACTGTAAAGCATGGGGGGGGGGAACATCATGCTTTGGGGCTGTTTTTCAGCAAAGGGAACAGGGGCGACTGATCCCTGTAAAGGAAAGAATGAATGGGGCCATGTATCGTCAGATTTTGAGTGAAAACCTCCTTCCATCAGCAAGGGCATTGAAGATGAAAAAAACAAAAACAAAACTTACTAATACTACTACTACTTTAAGTGCTATTACTACTACAGCAGCTATTATTATTACTACTATTACTATTACTGTCACTACTATGACGGTACGAGTTTAACTACTTCCACCACAACTACCATAGCTTTGTTATCAAACCAATAGTTGAAGTTACAGAGGTCTGGATCTTTGTATTTTTCTAATAATTAAAACCAGCTCTAAACCAACTCTAAACCAGGTCTAAACCAGCTTTAAACCAGGACTAAACCAACTCTAAACCAGGTCTAAACCAGGACTAAACCAGTTCTAAACCAACTCTAAACCGGGTCTAAACCAGCTTTAAACCAGGACTAAACCAACTCTAAACCAGGTCTAAACCAGTTCTAAACCAGGACTAAACCAACTCTAAACCAGGTCTAAACCAGCTTTAAACAAGGACTAAACCAACTCTAAACCAGGTCTAAACTAGCTCTAAACCAGGTCTAAACCAGCTCTAAACCAGGACTATACCACGTCTAAACTGTGACTACACCAGGCCTACTAGTACTATCACTACTACAACCAGTATGACTGCCACTACCCCCAATATGTCTTGTAAAAATGTTTTTACTCATGTAGAGTTTAAAAATGATGGCCCCGTCTCCTGCTGTCCCACTGAGGTGAACAGGGCGCTCCATGCAGCGCTCCCCCTGTGCCAGTTCTGTCCTCATGGGAACCTATACAGCTCATACTCAGCGTGTGGGCAAAGGCTTTATTTATATTTATTGTGCCGTTTATATTTAAAGCATTAGTGGCATTTTTCAAAGCGTTGAGTGAGAGACAGATGAATAATGGCCCTTTGTGAACAGCTCGGAGCCTGTCCTCCTTCTGATAATCAAGTGCTTAAAAATCTATTATTATGTATGGGCTATAAAGAACAAGGCTGCTACCGAGGCCCATTAGAGCTGGCACGTTCATTTTTCAATAAATCTCGGGTCACCAGCGAACACGGACTGATTTTCTCTTCATCTTCTCTTCAAAGTCCAACTCAGAGCTAATGATGGATTTGTTAAATTACTTTGCCGACTTCATGAGGTTAATGCCATTAAGTTCAACTGGGCATTCTCTCAAGTAAAAATATCAACAACAGACTTCAAGAAAAAAGGGGGACGGCTGCAAGGAACATAGCAAAAACAACGAGTAACATGAAGTTTATTTTCACCTAAACTTGGTCTTGATTAGGGCAAAAAGTGTGATAGTGTGAGGTGTGTCGCTATTTTGTTATTTAAATTTCACTCTATGGTGGCCTTAGAAGGACATGCTTTTGTCTATGAACAAACAAAGTTAAAATGTTGATGGTGGTATAACTCAAAACATCTCCTCGAACATCATGCCAGATGGTGTACTCTGCAAGAAACACGAGTGTGCTTCTTCCCCAGCAGTGCTCAGTTTGTCCTTGTTCTGAGATGTGGGGATAGAAAGTAATAAATATTGGGTTGTAGGGAGATTTACACGTCTTGACAAGATAAGCATAAGGCATGAAACAAGAATAGCAGTGTGTTTCTTGGAATTTATAGCAGACCAGGTGAATGAATCATAATACTTTATTTATTCATATTTTGAAACAAATCGTGGTTGCCTCTTAAACAACGTTGCACATTTTACAACCTTTAGAAGCATAAGAAAAAGTTTTTAATAAGCAATCTATAGGTGCTACAAAGAAATAGGTGGAGAGAGGGCAGACTGTTACAGTCTTTTCAACATAATTTAAAGAATAAAGGGAACTTCACTTTCTTAAACTTTTTGTATGAAGCCATTTTACTACAAACTAAAAACAGGAGTCAGTGGAAACAGAGCTGTACAAAGATTTTTGGATAAATGAAGGAGAGCAGACTGGGGCTTGTTGATTGGTTGGTGCTTCCTGGAGTGGGCGGAGGTTTGTGCGACCAAGCGTTGTGAGGGCTCAGAATGATCGTGTCAGTGAATACATGATTATTCAAACAGGCGTGTCTGAAGCACAACACAACTCCAGATTTGTTTTTGATGAGGGGACATTATAACATGCAGAAAGCCCAGAAAGTTGATTTTGCATAATATAGCCCTTTAAATAAAAATGTATTTTATATATATTATTTCATTATTGTTCCTGCCCTTGTACATATATTTGATATAACATAGATTAAACGTATTGTATTTAAACATAGTCCAAAAACATTACATGACTGAAATGTAAATTCATCTACAACAGATGTGTGGGTCGATCCTAATGCTAATCAATAGCATTCACAAATTCAAGAAAATGCTATTTCCTTCAGAATGATCCAAGCACCACAGGATCAACTACACTGCGACACACACATACACACACACACACACACACACACACACACTTCCTGCTGTAAAATGGTTCACTGTTACATTATGAAGTGAATAAACCAGTCACACGTGAGTCTTTTGTCATAAACTCTGAATCATGTGATGTTTGTCACCCCTTTTTTTATGCGCGGCTTTAGACGACGGTGTGGCAGACGCCGCTAAACGTCACTGTCACGCCTGTGTCAAACGTCCTGTGAAATGTATGAGTAAACACGCATCAGTGAGCACATTCGCCCCGTCCCGACAAGAGTACAGGAGAGAGAGGCACACAGAGACTATCGTTAGCAGCAAAATAGGCCACGCTTGTCATCCTTATTTGTCATCAGCAGTGCCAGCCTGCCTGCATTAAGAAGCGCAGTGATAAATGTCATCGGCAGAGGCAGGGGGCTCATATCAGTCTCTGTATTAGTGTCATGTACATTGAGAGGATTAGGGGAGGGCTGTCACTGTGGAGGACCGGGAAGACTATCCATACCCGAGTAACACTCACTGTGGTGGGGATAAGCTCAATGTGTTGAGGTACAACCAGACAGAAAGACAAAGTTTGGGCCATTTTCAAACCACATAATCTTTTGCTGATCTGTCTACCTTGTGTCACTGCCATAGCTTTGATTTTAGAAGTCAAACCATGCTTAAAAAACACACACACAGAGCAGATCCAAAAAGTCAAATAAGAAGCTAGTGGTGCAGAAAGAGCACTGTGGGGAATCTCATTCTCAAACTGAGCCACTGATTAACTTAACATCCGGTTAACTTACACTTGCAAAATGAAAACCAGAAATGTCTCACTCTTTTATTCACAAGGAAACACTCCTGGATGGATGATATACCAGGGTTGTAGTCGAGTCACCAGTTTTCAGGTTCATGTGTTGAGTCCAAGTCCAGGAGAGATGTGTCAAAGTCACCAAAAACGTGTTTCGTGTCAAAATCAAATCAAAATCCATCCCAAATCGATATAATTCGAGCGCAAGTTGAGTCCAAATGAACTCAGAGCAAGTCTGAATCTGAAAAGAGTGGGATTTTAATTTTGTATAAACGTTTGAATCGGTCCAAAAGTCAGAGTCCTGGTCCGTGAGTAGAGACAAGTCCAAGTCTGAGTCACTGAGGCCACTGAGTCCAGTCACAAGTCTCATAAATTACTTGATTTTGAGTCCAAGCCCAGGACTCAAAGACTCTACTTCACACTATTTGATTTATGTTGTGTTTAAGTTAAAACGTCAAAGTTTTAGCTGAGCAGAAAAGCTGCAGGGGATTTTTCCAGAAGAGATTTCAGAAGCTGCTTAATGTTGTGAGCTTCCAGAACAAGAATAGCCACAGTCACAACAAAGAGCTGATGATTGACTGAGCTTCTGCCTTTTCACAACAGACACACACAATCAGAGGGTCAGAGCCTTACGTAACATCAGCAGCATCTGACTCACACCGAGCAGCACAGGTTTATAAAGGCACTCAATATGTTTACGTAAGTATGCATTTTTTGTCCATGTTTTTACTGTATGCTATTACAATTACCAGCACATAAATATCTGTAAATATCTGTTGAACATTAGACCTTAAGAAGACACCTAGGCTTTATTATGCAAAGAGATTCCTTCTGTTCTCTGTTGGCCAACAATAAATTAATGGCTGCCAGCAAAATCGTTTCTCTAACAACAACACAATAAAAACAAGGGAGAAAAGAGAAGCAAAGTGAAATGTGGATAAATATAAAAGTCTATAGGTCAATAAATTAAAAAAAACAAATTTGCCAAAGCATCTGTAGATTATGCAGTGAGAAAACAAGCGGTGTTTTAACTTCTCTTTGCATGTTCTTTAAAAAACCTTGAACTAAACTGAAGCTCAACTGTGGAGAAGCTCATGACTCCATCTAGTGGTCCAAAGCCATATACTTGTGACAGAACTTCAGAAGAATGGTCAAAATTTCACCAGCGTCATGAGGGCAAAATTGTTTTGTTACACCATCAACAAAAGGGCAGCGACATCAGTGTAAAGTTAAACTTTAAAGTTAAAAAAGTCTCAGGTCAGCCCTAAACCTCAGCTTATGTCTTAACTAATTTGAGTTGGCAAAATGGTGTGGTTTGTCTTGATTATTGTCCATTTGCCATTTGCTTGTTGGTTTTAATTTGAGATGGACCATAACATGTTTATGTAAAAGAACAAATAATGCTCCTAATAAAACATTTAAAAAATCTAAAATTATCTAGTTAAATGCAGACAATACTGTTTCACTAGAGATCTTTGAAAAAATAAAACAAAAAAACACTATGCAATCTTACTGGACTGATTTTGACTTGGAAGGCCAGATAAAGACTACACTCTTCAGCGGCCTTCTGTCTATTTATGTTTTCTATACAATAAATATAATAAGCAGCATATTGCCTGTAATCACACACTTAGCTATGCGTTTGTGCATCAGCAGACATAATTAAAAGACTAATACAGCTTGTACTAATAATGGACAAATAGTAATAAGCCTATGTGAATCTAAACATATAGAGGCATTTTTACCACTCAAATCACACTTGCAGATTAATTTATGCAAATGAATTTGACACATTCGTCTTAGCACCTGTGCATTATGCAGTGATATACAGAAGACACGATGCTTATGCAAATGCAAGTGAAATACAAGTGTTAATAAGGAAAAGTGTCTTTGCTTTGTCCAAACTACACTGATTAAACACACTTTTATTTATTTTTTTTTACATTACTTTAATGCATTCATGTTTGTATGCACCACAGAGGTCACACCTTCATATTTAAAAAAAAAAAAATGTTTACTGCATACGTTTGTAATCTAACTAAGCACCAGAATATGCAACATTTTAAATATTCAGAGTATTGCATTTTTTAAAAGGCTAAACAAACTAACAAAGACACACGAATAAACCAGGTCTAAAACAGGACAAAACCAGGTCTAATCCAGGTCTAAGCCAAGTCTAAGCCAGGTCTAAGCCAGGTCTAAGCCAGGACAAAATCAGGGCATAACCCAGTCTAAATCAGGTCTAAGCTAGGTCTAAGCCAGGTCTAAACCAGGTCTAAGTCAGGTCTAATCCAGGTGTAAGACAGGACAAAACCAGGGCATAACCCAGTCTAAATCCGGTCTAAGCTAGGTCTAAGCCAGGTCTAAACCAGGTCTCAGCCAGGTCTAAACCACAGGTAAGCCAGGACAAAACCAGGACATAACCAGGTCTAAACCAAGACTAAGCCAGGACAAAACCAGGTCTAAGCCAGGTCTAAGCCAGGTCTCAGCCAGGTCTAAACCACAGGTAAGCCAGGACAAAACCAGGACATAACCAGGTCTAAACCAAGACTAAGCCAGGACAAAACCAGGATTAAGTCAGGATAAAACTAGGCTTAAGCCAGGACTAAACCAGGAGTAAACTGGGACTAAACCAGGACTAAACTATGGTTAAACCAGGACCAGATTTAAACCAAGACTAAACTAGGATAAAACCAAGGCTGAACCATGCTTAAAACAGGACTAAGCCAGGATAAAACCAGGCCTAATCCAGGCCTAAACCAGAACTAAACAAAGTCTAAACCAGGACTAAACCTGGTCTAAACCAGGTTTAAACCAGGTCTAAACCAGGACTAAACCAGGTCTAAACTGGGTCTCAACCTAACACAAAGGATGTCAGTATAATATTCAGTACATTACATACTGAAGAGGAATTGGTCCAGGGCTGATGTAACTGGCCTTGTATTTCTGCTCTGCTGTTGGATGGTTAATATACGGCGTAATGTAAGTAATGCAGCGCATTATAAAGGGCTGTAATTAATGCACTAATAATGAAAAAGGGAGTCTGCACACATCCAAACATCATCAGTCACTATTACTGCAGAAACATACAGCCGCTGGACACTCCACACACACTGCATATCTTATACATGATTAATGTGTTTTATCACTCTCTCCATTTACTCACTGCTCGCACTCTCAGCCTCATCTTACTGTCTCTGCAAGCACGAGACCAGTGGTTCTCAGACTGTGGTAAGGGGACCTCCTATAGTACACAGGCACCTTTTAGTACTTACAGACTGGTTTAGTTTAAGTCCAGTCCTGGTGGGTTAGATCCTGGAAAGAGTTTAATCAACAAGAATGAAAGGAAAGGTGTACAAGACAAAGGTGAGACCAGCTTTATGTTGTATAGTTTAGAGACAGTGGCATTGAGGACAAGACAGGAGCCAAAGCTGGAGGGAGTAGAGCTGAAGATGATGAGGTTCTCTTTGGAGTAACGAGGATGAATTAAGTAGATCAGAGGGACAGCTCATATTTAAGGTTTTGGAAATAAAGTCAGAGAAGCCAAACTGAAATGGTACAGAGGAGGGATCGTGAATATATATTGGAAAAAAGGATTCTCAGGTTAGAGTTGCCAGGCAGGAGGCTTAGAGGGAGACCAAAGAGAAGACTGATGGCTGTAGGACATGAAGTTGATTTGAGAGAAGAGGATGCAGAGAATAGAGTTATAGATGGAGGCAGGTGAATTGTGGCGACTCCTGAAAGGGAACAGCTGAAAGGAAAAGAAGGAGTCTTGCTCTAGTTGTTTAAGACTTAATCCTGGTTTAGGTCCAGTCTAGTCCCAGATTTAGTCATATGAGCAGGTCTTGTCTGTTTAGTCTTTATATACTGATTAAATCACTATTTAAATCTTGGGTTTAGACCTGGGTTAGTCTTGATTAAGGTCCATTTAAAGATGGTACTTGGCAAAATATGTTCTTGGGGTTTAAAGATTTTAGTACTACTGTTCTATCCCAACAGTTTTGTGTCCGATTTATCATTATCACTAGATGGCAGCATGGTAAGAAAATGAAAGGTGATCCAAAGTTCACCCTAAGTAGAGCCAACCGTTGCTGTGAAAAAATAAAAAATAAAAAATTGCAACTGCGATCAATTAACACATTTGCCATACCATCTTTGTTTATTATGCAGTGATATTCAGAATACACACTGTTTACTGAGCATACAAACGTGTTTTTTTTTTTTTTTTTATCTTTGCAAGTTCTTTATTGTGAGCAATGACATCATCTTGTAACTGCAATGCAGAAGCTCATGACTCCATCTAGTGGTACATAGTGATATACAGTTCACTTTTAAGCACAATGTGGGCAGCTGTATCCTCAACATCTTTCTATACTTCCTCTGTACATGTCTAAACCATCTCAGTCTGGCCTTTTTGACTTTATCTCTAAAACATCTAACATGAGCAGTCCCTCTGATGGGCTCATTCCTAATCCTTTCCACTCAAGTCACTCCCAGAGAGAACCTCAACATCTTCAGTTCCTTTATCTGCCACCTTTATCACCAACACATGGCAACTGTTCAGCTCAACTCATCACAAAACCCGTAAACCATGTAAGCATATGACATCTGTAACCGACGCCGTTCATCTCACACTTTGCCTAATTGCCAAGTGTCTCTCTCTGTGTCTCTCTCACACACACACTGTCTATTCAATTAACACTGATTATTCTGGTCACAGACACATTTCATCGACCCAAAACCAAAATTGTTCTCACCCCCGGCTTCCAGCCGCTGCTGTTTTCAAAACCATTTCAATCATATTCTTATGCTGCCTCTCAACAGTGCAGTAAGAGAGAATATTTCCTTTCCCTCCTAAAGCATCTCCTAAATTCTGCCTCTTCATCAGAGTCTAGCATCTCATTTCCAGCTTTCATCATTGGGGATGGGGGTGTAAAAGGGTGGTATACTAGAATAGGGCAAAAATAAAAGGAAGGAAACTTGTAAATGACTCGAAAAGACACACAGAGGAAGAGGCAGACAGAGCGAAAAGTCGTTGTGACTTTTATAGGCGCCTTGTTTTTTGGCGTTTCTCTTTGGCCCATTGAACGGCAGTCCTCCGAGACTTGCTGAATTTTAAATGGATGCTTTCTGACACAGTGCTAGCAGATGGGAGGAAGACTAAAGAGCACGCAGCCAGACGGGAAGGAGACAGACAAGAAAGAAAGAAGGGAGGGAGTAAAAAGAGGTGCATTAAAGAACAAAAAAACATATAAAGATGCAAATAGATAAATGAGTGGATTCATCTGATCCAATGTCATTACTGCATTCACCTTGAAAGCTCATCAGTGTCTGCTTTTAATCCGCATTTGGGCTCACAAAAGGTGCACAGGGGAGCTGCAGCGTCACGCATGAGTGCAGCCGGCGTGATGCAATAGCTTTATATCCGCACACAGGCGCACACTTACTCACTCTAATTGAGTTTCTCTCATCTGGTGCCCCCCCCCCCGCCCCGCATGCTTTCAGAACTGCAGGAGATCCCCGTGTGGAGCCCCCTCCCGCCCCCTCTACGCTCTCGTTCCTCTCTCAGGCTGCACACTCGTTTAGCATCCAGCTGCTGCGACCACAACCGCTGCTAACACGAGGTTCAGATTTAAAACCCAGCGGTCCAAACGTTTACATCAACAACAGATTTGAGTAACAAGGAGACTCTGGGGGGGGGTCTGTTACTGACAGAGGAGGTCATGACCCACATTGACTCACACTCAAAACATTCTGGAAGCTTCCTATAGTTTATGCTAATATTTAGTGCTCTTTTAATGATCAGTGAACAACCATATTTACATATTTCCAACCTGCACACTTCCACTTTGTACTTGAATGCTTTTCAGTCAAGGTTTATTCATTCATTCAGCATCTTGAGAGGTTGCAGGTGAAGCCTTGAACGTTTGCTGTTAAACATTCCTGACTGTAATATGTAGCTACGGCTAATGTAAAGTGACCTGGAGCAGTATGCTTGATTCTCACAATGCTTTTGAGTTCACAAAGCAAAACTCTATTTTGTCAGGCTCGATCCATTTGCACTTCGAAACAGTGGTGGTTTAAGAATCGTGTTGCAATACCAGTTCAGCATTGCCGGCAGAAATAAGCGCTCTTAGCAATCCACCATAAAAAAATAAATAAAAAAAACCCATAAACATTTACAAAAACATGAAAAAGCCTCCAACATTTTTATTAAATCAGTGGTTTTTTGTTTGGGCCTCTTGTTGCTATGATATCTGTAGAACTCTGTGAGGAGCTGAGTGCTAGTAAATATTAAATATTTCTGTTTATGGTCTGGAAAATGACATCAAGTACAATGCGGCTAAAAGTGTGTCATGATCTCCAAGACCAAAGGGGATAAGAATATGAAATTTTCAGATTTTTGTCCATCAAATATCGTGCTTACGGATAAAGCCAAGTGTCTTATGTCAGATGATGATGATATTTAATGACAGTGTTGAGAGTTTTATGCTCAAGCCACTACTCTCTTACGTAAGTTTGTGTACAGATAAAGTGAAGCTGCTGTTGTTTAAGGCACTGGTTCTCAACTGGTTTGGCTTCGGGACCTACCATCACTCTATAATGACAAGCTGTGACCCCAAAAAAGAGCACTTTCAACTGATCAAATGTTTAAATGAATAAACACATTGTGCAGTTTGAACCTGAGACAGTATAATATCAGAATGTCACAGTACCAACACAAAAACAAACACATTTAAATAGAAACCAAGCAAGTGGTGATACTCAAGAGGCAACTATTCCCTTCTCCACTCCTAGCTGCATTTTAATTTAAAACCTCAGCTCCTCAGGTCAGTAGCTTTAGCCTTTTTAACCTCACTTCAACCTTAGAGACAGTGACATTACAGAACTGGATCTTGGCTTTTATTGGATTTCCTCTCTACACCTTATGTCCTATATTGCCACATTTTCTATTATTATTACTAAACTTAATTTTTTTGCCCTGGCAAGGCCCGCGACCCACTGAAAACAGGTTCTGCAACCCACTTTTGTGTCCTGACCCACCAGTTGGGAATCACTGGTTTAAGGCTCATTCATGGACAAACTACAGAATAGCCAGTTTGCAAAAGCTTAACACCTTACATGCTTCATAACCTCATGTATAGATTTATCTGTGTCCATTTAACTACTGCATTTTTGTATTGGTTGTTTTATATACACTTATTATTGGACCATGAGTTTGGAATAAAGTTGAACTGAATTGTTACACATACCCATCGGGCATTAGCCAGGTTAAATATATTCATTCCTACTTACAGTAACACTACAGATGACATTCACAGTATATTTATTACACTTCTTTATGCTCTTTGTTTTTCTTTTCTCCTCTGGTTTTGTCTTCTAAAGCTCTCTGTCTTACAGGCGCCGCACTCCTCCAGCGTCCGACCGCTCACACTACGCCACCGACATGACTCAGACTTCACAGTCCGACCCTGCCACTGCCGGATCCGTCCTGCCTTAACAACAACAACAACCCACGGCTTTGAGTGTAAATGCACAGAAATTACTGTCCCAGCCCACAGCACTGCACAGGCGCATAAAAGCACCCTCTAACTCACTTTTTGGCAAGCTTTTAGTGGCCGTGTATGAAAGTTGGTTGCTATATCTTTTTTGGAAAACACACAGTGCATTTGTGACTCACTGCTGGAGGAGGCAATGAACTCGGGCCAGGGCTTTTACTGAGTGCAGATTAACTGTATGGCTGTAAAACACGGTTGTAAAAAAACGCACAGCCAGCCGAGAGAAAGGGGCTATTGATTGTGACAACATCTTCACATTGGCGAGAGAGCCCCCTGCGTGAAGCGCCTGGAGAGCGCAGTGCTGAGTTATGTTACGGCCAAGACTATTAACAGGCTTCACGGGACAGTAACAAGGCCTCGTGTAAAATGGAAAACAATGGACAGGGCAATAATATGCAGGCCGTGTGGACTAATGCTTTTTAATAGGAGTTACATTACAGTGGCTGCTTGAATTTATGAGCACAACTACAAATAACTCATATATAATTTAACATCATTGTGCTTGTACTAAGAGCAAAGTTTTGTCATAAAAATACAAAGTTGCATGAAAGTCTTTCCTGTGCAAGGCTAATAAAAAATAATAAATTATATCTTGTGACTTTTTTTTGCTATTTTCTTCATTAGCGCTCAGTTTAATCCAGCCACAGGAGGCACAGGCCAGTGTACGCTTTGTGCTGGTTCCAAGCCCCGATAAGGCACGTAAGGAAATGTTTCATACAAGTTTCATACAAGTTTTTTACTGGCATTGTGACATTGGGTGATGTAAATCCAACAACTTGGGCCATTAAATGTTTAAAATGTTTGTCAGCAGCAAGGTCAAGTCATTGATTTAAACAGGCGTTTATGAGGATGAAAGTAAAATATGACTTTGATTTGGGAAGGAAGGAGGAAGGCATTTTGACAACAGTTCTGGCAATGACACCGTAGTAAAAAGGTTTTTATTGTGCAGAGACTTAACTCTCAAGCACTGCAGCGAATCTTTAAAGGGGATATAATATGCTTTTGTTCATATTTTTAAACCAATCTTGGTCACCTCCTTTTAAAACATTATCTGACTAAAAGAGAACCTTTTTCAATAAGTCCACTACTGGAGCCATAAAGAAATAGGTGAAAAGACCAGTGTAAAAAGGCACTTGACTTCTTTAAACTTTTTGTATGATGCCATTTTACTACAAAATGGAAAAATAGGATAATAAATTGTATAAATGAATGCGAGCAGACTGGATGTAAAGGGCTTGGTGATTGGTCAGTGTTTCTTGAAGTGGTCGGGGGTTCATTTAAGAGGCTTATTTTATTGTTTTTATGCTCAGGAAACACTACAAAACAGCCATAAAGCTACCACCCACGCTGAAATTGAAATACTTTATTCCATCCATACGGTCACATCCATTTTTACCTTTTCGAGGGAGACTTAAAAAGCTTTTGACTGTTACTCTGACGGGCCTTTCATCCTTTTTACTTAGTTTTTACACTAAATCTTGGATGCGTCTTGTTGAAAGATCACAATCTCCAGATCAAAGCTCAACTATTAGTCTAGTAATGAAAACCACTGCTATTTCTGAAGGGCTAGTGCTCTCCCTTCACAGAATTATACTTTTCATTTAACAGCGGCCCATTGAGAACAAGTCAAAATGGAAATGTTTCTCACCTTTTTATCTCAAACATCCATAGCTTCTTTCCCGTGATTATACAGCTCTGTGTGACATCCTCGAGCACTGCTTAATTAGCCGCGTCTCTGAGATGTTCGTTTCCCGTGTAGGACGAGCACGTTGACCTACACCGCTCGTGGATCACTGACCGTCTTGTTATGCTGTCGTGCACAATGGACGCCACGACACTACAATTAGCCTGGGAGCCCTGCTGGAGGTAGTCAGGGCCTCAACACCGCATGCTTTTCTATAGGTCGGATTTAATTGCAGGAGATTGGTGGCTGTAAAACGAGCAGTTGCAGCATGCAGTGGGGGCAGCTTGGCCTGTAATTACACACTCTTATAGATTCATCTTTCACTCTGAAGGATGCAGTCACACCTACAGGTTGTTTTTCTTTGGTAAACCTGAGCTGACTTTGCCGCGGAGTTTACAAGGTTTGTTTACTTGGTGCTGTCTGGGCACAAGAAGCTTCAGCTTGTACACAAAGGTCATGAGACACAACTCTTTCTACTGGCGACAGGAAGGACACTGTTGTAAAGTTATGACAAAATGGCATCATAGTCAAATTGTGATGTACTGCAAATACTTATATACAAGTGCTAACAACAAATTAGAATATTCAGGGTAGCGCCAGGTATTGTCCTGTGAAATTTAAGGCCTTTTTGTCAATGACAGAACAATTATCTGTCTGAATTTTTTACTGAGAAATTATCTGTACTACTTTCCGAAACTCAAAGGTTTAATTTTAAAAGTCTAACACAGATAAAAGAACTCCAGCACAGCATAAAAAAATAATAATTTAAAAAGAATCATGCTTTGAATGATAAAATTTCTTCAAAAAATATATTTTGTTTTTGTTTTCTGTCTTCATAAAAATACAAGAGCTGCTGTAGGCTGCAGTTTTTATCTCCGGGTTCACTCTGACAGCCTCGATGATTGTTTTGCTGGATCTCCGAGGCAGGGATCTCCTCCTGTTACGTCGTACGTAACCACGTCATTGCTACAGCAGGTCCCTGATTGGTTAACGCGCTGCGAATGTTCGCAGAAGTTCAAATTTTTCAACTTCCGGAACCAGAGCGTTGGACGCGAATCTGCGTTGTTTGCTTCATCCGCCGATTTGCGTCTTCGCCTATTCGCAGGACTCGCGTGTCAAATTCGCATCATTTGCGCCGCGCTATTCGCGTAATTAGCTTGATTCGCGTCGCGACATTCGCATCATTCGCACCGCAGGACGCTTGTTCGCGCCTGAATGTGGCTTTCCATAGACTTAACATGGTAATCACTCGCGCCAGATGCCTGATTGCCTCATTTTCTTATAACTGTGATGATTAAGGTGCACAGTTGATAGAAAAACAAAATTCTTGGCATAATTTTTTCGTAGCAATTTTTGAGCATAATTCACTGTACTTAAGACAAAATGCCCACAATAGCAGCAGCTTTAAAGTTGCTCTGAGCCATCCAGATGTGTTAAACCATTTGTTCTTAAATGGCAGGTTGCTGGGAGACAGGAACTAGTTTCTATGTTCAGCTTAGAAACTAAGAAACTTTAAATACATGGAAAGGTGTGACTAAGGTCATGGTACTTTGTAAGGGATCAGGAAAAGCAATAGAACTGGGGCCCATCAGACTGGTTTAGAGCCACTGCAACAGGTTTCTTTTTTCACTACACTGCATGTCCATGTGCATGTATTTTAGGAGCAGACTGGATGCCTGCAATAGTTCGTTGGTGTCTCCTATTCTCCCAAATCAACTTTTTAAAACTGTTACCCACGTTATAATGTTGTTTGCATGTCAAAAACAAACCTGGAGTAGTATTTTGTTTCATTCACGCCTGTTTGAGTAATCCTTCGTGCTGAGGAAATCTGTTTCTTTAAGAGCTAGAAACAACCGGTCTCATGGCTTCATGTGTTTCTAAAGCTCATACACTGTCCCCAGACTCATTCTGATCATTTTAGAACTTAAATTGCTGTCACTATGAAGCAGTCTGTTCATTTATCTATCTCAGGAGTCTGCAACCTTTGGGATCCAACCTTTGAGAGCCAATTGTTCCCAAAAATACAAATTATGAAAATGTAAAGAGCCACAACCAAATTTAATGCACAAAAGTAGCTTAATAAATAATTGAAATATAGCCTATGGATGATCATTAATATTTGAAAACTAAGAACTGTGTTAAATACTGCGCTGATTATCTCGCAGAGAACAAGAGTTTCATCCTGTAACTATTCTTGGTGCTTGTGTGGCACTTTTAATCAGTGGTCTCCTTCCTTTGTTGACTTTACATAACCAGATGTCAGACGCCCAAGGAGCTTCAAGAGCAGGGCTAAAGAGCCATTTTATGCTCTGCCCATTCCCCACCATTGCCAGCAGGAGGCGACAGACACCTAATCCACATATTATCTGCAAAGTCAAGGTAACAGCTCCACAAGAGAAGACATTTTACATACATATACATTATTTTAAGTTATAAAACATGAAATACTAATGCAAAGGTGTCCAAAAGAATTTCAAAAAGCCCCTTTAACCAAATACTCTTTACCTGATGGTATCCATGTCTGCCTGCAATGTGAGGATGACCAGCTTGAATTTTTACTACACCAGTCTGTCAGCTGTTATGACCAATTTAAGTCAAGAGTCTGGCACCTAACCAATCAGACGCCCAGAGGAAAAACAGAGCATTTCTTCGTCTCAAATCCTAATAGGGTCTCCCCCATCTGTAGTCCTTATAAATGTCTTTTTGTTAAAAAAAAAATTGCCAAAACGCTGGAGGGTAATGTCACTCCATCAATCTCCATCTCCAGTGTAAGGTAAAACTGGGGCTCCGGGTTCCCGTGGGCTTGTTTCATTAGTTTTTCAATGCTGGAAAATCTACGGTGCACCTATTACCTACTCCATCACCTCACATACAACTTTAGTGAGGCTCTTATATGGAAATTACTATGTTCCCATAACAAACAGTGCTATTGGAAAACACTACTGTTTTTTTTCCTGGAGTTTGGGGTTTTTAAAAGTTTCTTTCTTCACCTACAGAGCTGTAAATGTGCGATAGTTCAACAAAAAATACTTAGTCTCTGTGTGAGGTTAGATTCAGAGTGAATTAAATTATGTTGACTTAAACAACTTTTGACACAGAGGCAATGAATTATTAAAAAGATACCACCAAGTTACAAGTTAAGTTTATAATTTTTATTCTGGGCAGTGGTGAGAGCAGCAGGATAATAACAGATAGCCTTTGTCAGCGGGCCGTGTCCACATAAAGGAGTATTAAATGCAAATCTAGCACGATCCATCATCTCGGCGTGGGGCAGGCTCCAGCTCTCTGCCGCCGGAGCGACCGTCCCGCCTCACACCCACAGCCACTCGTTTGCAAAGTCATTGGCTCGAGTGGGTTCAGTGGTTTAATGAACATTATTGATGGCGAGGGCGCGGCGACGCTGGTGTAATTAGTGCAATGTCTCACACCTAACTATCTGTGGCTTCATTAATTCTGCTCAGACTCGTGTGTTTGTACACGAGAGCACACAGCAGAGACACAATTGGTCACAATCGCACAGAAGTGGACAGAGACTTGGACGATATTGACGTTTGAGGCCTAAGAAACACAAGGCAATTTCTGAAGTGAGTACACAGATCACAGAGAACCACAGCTGAGAGATGAGATATATAGTTCTTGCATTTTATATAAGATCCTTTTCTTATTTTTTTCTTTATGAAGTCACCACAGCTAATCTTTAATTCTGCAGTCATTTGCATATTGATTTGGTCCTTCCTGACGTCCAGCCACAAGCCGGAGTACCCCTTCTGCCAGTCCCAAGCCCGTATAACTGGAGAGGGTTGTGACAAGGAAGGCACCCAGCATAAAAAAACAAATCAATATGTAAATCACTGGACTTTAGGATGCAGATGATTTGCTGTGGCAACCCTAGAGGTAAAAGGAAGGGAAAAGTGTAATGAAAAAAAGCCTTTCCTGATGCAACCCTCTCGACTTATATCGGCTCGGAACTGCCACAAAGCGTGCAAGGTATATACATTGTTAAATACATTTTGATGTTACCATGACAAACCACCTGCCTCCTAGTGGGCAGTAATTTGCGCATTCGTTTGGTAGGTCTTACATTGGATACAGGCCTGTAACGTGCACAAAAACACTGCCTTCTAGCTGCCTTTAAATGACCAAATGTATAACAAATATAAACCACTATATTGTGACCATAAAAGACATTAAAAAAGAAAGCCATTTCATTTGGACTCATATTAGCCCTGACTCTGGACAGGCCTGTGTTAGAAGGCTCACATAAATTTGTTGAATGGGAGCCATCGGGTGCAAGCCTCCCCTGGTTTTTCAGCCTCCCTCCAATCACCGCTCCATATATTACACACAGTCTTCTGGCAGTAATCCCAAATCCTGTAAAGTGCTGCAGCTCCTATACCCAGCTGCCGAGGTATTAGCTTCTGAATATGCATCGCCTCTGGTGCGCCTTACTCCGTGTGTGTCCAAGTGTGCGCACACACTCCAGCCCCGCACCGTCAGATATATTTTTAGTCCTATTCTGCTCGGCTGAATGCAGCGAGCTGATTGGATCCAGGCCTGGGCTGTTGATACTGATCAACAGAACCAGCTGAGTGAGAAACAGCCTGCACTGTAAAAAAAAAAAAAAACCTAAAGTAAAATCCTTGCAGCTGTGGTTGCAAGGATTTTACAGTAATAAATGTGAGGACAGTATAAAACTTAACAGAAAATGAACTGCATTTTTCCAGTGCAATGCTGTAAAACAACATTTTTTATGCTAATCGAGCCACAAAGGGTCACAAGCACCCTTTGCGCCAGTCCCAAGCCCATATAAATAGAGTGAGTTGTGACACGAAAGGCACCTGATGTGTAAAAAATCTCAATATGCAATGTGCCAGTCTCTCTAGGATAAAAATTATTTGCTAAGGTGAGAAAAGATAGAAGAAGCTCTTCCTGATGCAACCCTCTTCATGTATCCGGGTTGGGGACTGGCACAAAAAGAATAGAGTGATAAACAGAACCAGCTTTGTGAAAAACTGGCTACACTGTAAAAATCTGTCAATAATATACTGATAGCTGTGACTGCAAGAATTATATCATAAACATCTGGTGACTGTAAAAAATGAACTTTTTTTTAATTTTTCCAGTACAGTATTGTAAAACTTTTGTTTATGTTGATCTGAGGCTGTGAATCACAGACATACCTCTGGTGCTAGACCCAAACCTGTATAAATGAAGTGAGTTGTTACAAGAAAGGCACCTGGCCTATAAAACTATAAAAAATCAATATGAGAAAGAAAAGAACAAATCATTACTGATGCAACCTTCTTAATTTATCCAGACTTGGGACTGGCATAAAAAGAACAGAGATTGACAGAACCAGCTTAGAGAGAAACAAGCTATGCTGTCAAAAAAAAATCTGTAAAATTTATGGTAATATATTGACTGCGGTTGCAAGAATTTTACCGTAAAAATGTGGTGACAGTATAAAACTTCACAGTAAATTATCTTAATTTTTCCAGTGCAATACTGTAAAACAACATTTTTATGCTAATGAGAGACTGTGAGTCACATAGACATAGGCTCACAAGCCAAAGTACCCCTTGTGCCAGTCCCAAGCCCATATAAAAATACCATACCATTTAAAGTACCATAATTGTTTTTAATGTTAATCAGAGACTGTGAGACATGGAAGAAACAGGGGCTTCAACTTAATGTCAAAGCTTTACACCGTCACTACAGTTTTTTTATGGCGCAATTCCGCAAACCGCAGCTGCCAGTATTTTACCGTAAATTTTACAGATTTTTTTTTTTTTTACAGTGTCTGCCTGCCTCCCACTTCATCCATCCTCCTCCACCTCCGCCGCCCCCACAATCGCCTCTCGCATAAATGGGGTGGTTTGTGGTCGGCTGACTCATTTCGAAGCAAATCGGGACCGTGGAAGAGTAGAAGACAAGTACGGGTGGGAGAGGGGGACATAAAGGGGGCCCAGGGGGATGAAGAAGGAGTGAGGGGTAATAGAAATGTGGTTGTGGGTATTTTCTCATTATGGATGACCACCATCTTGGAAAAAAAAATAGCGATAGTGATGGAGGAGAAAAGATGATTAGGTGAAGTCCAGAAAATTGGAAAGGATTAAGACCGAGACCTCTCTCCTGGTGCAGTGGTTATCAACATTATCAAACATGTGGAGGAAGTTAACGCCCTTTGTCCAGATTCCAAGCACTATGGGATCACTTCTGTTGATGTATTGTATCATTACCAAGTGTTTGTTTTTGCTCGGTGAAGAAATTTCCCAAGTGCATTACATTACCTCAGAGAAACATAAGTCACATCTGACACTGGATTTAGACATAGCTCATACTCTAAGTAACCTTTTGTGTGTCCAGGTTGTGCAAGATTAATGCTAGTGAGCTGCATTGTGTACCATTTGATACAAAAAGTGGTGAGGAAAAATAGTTCTTGTTTTAAACTGTGTAGTTGCAATAACAGCCTTTAGGTTAAGCATGGAGACAGAAGAATGTGAACTCACACGGCTGAGTAACATGAATCTTGGTGCCACTGTGCCTCTGCCAGTGTTCAGTTTGCTGTTTGCAACCTTTGTATGTACAAAAGGTTACTCAAGTCAAAAGGTGTTGTTTGCCCCAAAGCAAGTAGTAGTAGCTTACTTTACGATGCATTACTTTACAATCTTGAGAGAACTGTTGAATTTGAATGAACACACTGTCAAAGCAAGACATCATGTTTCTTGTTCCCTCAAATTACACGGTGCAGAATCTGAGGGTGGATATCCATACATCCATCATATCATAAAGGAACAATTTACATATTTCTCTTTCCTTTCACCTTTTCCCTTCTGGAGCTGCCACAGCAAATCATCTGCTCTTCCCAATCCAAAATTCACCCTTTTTCTGGGCTTAAGGCACAAAGAGTACACTGGCTTGTGGCCCTTTGTGACTTTGTTTAAAGTGTAATGGACATAATATAGCTCTAAATAGCAGAGTGGCAGTAGCTCAGTAGGTAGAACTGTTCGCGCACTAACCAGAAGGTTGGCGGATTGATCGCAGCTACCAGTTTGGGCAAGATACTTCATTGACCTTGCCTGTATCAATGTGTCGGTGTGTTTACTGATGGTCGGAAAGGCCGCTGGCGCAGAATGGCAGCCACTTCTCTGTCAGTCAGTCAAAAGAGACTTTGAGGGTTAAGAAAAGTGCTATACAAGACCACTGCATTATTATTATTATTATTATTATTAAATAGATTACATGAAAATATAAATTTGGCTTTGCCTCAGATTAACAGCATTCGCTAATAGCTTTTACCATATTTTTAGCTGTGACATTAGCAAATTTCTGGAGTGTTGTTACATTCCTCACACTTCCTCCTTCCTCTCAGTTATCTATCTTCTCCACACATTACAACATCTCACTTTAACCCCACCAGTGTCACCCCTCCCCCCTCAGCTCCCAGTCCGTGCACATTGATCAGTTCACAGTGGATTAAGTCTACCCTCGGTGATGGCGTCTGACCTGGATGCACCTAAACAAGCCCTGGCAGCTAATTGAAAGATGGAGAGTTGGCCCGACAGGATTATAGAACTCTCTCCCTCCCATGTTATTACACACAAGGAGCGATAAACAGAGACACACACAGATGGGGTGGGATGGACTGTTATTTGAGGCATTTGGATGCATTTCGCCAGAAGGGAAAAGCTCACAGCCCTAACGTTGAGAGAAATAAATTAAACTGACCCCTTAGCAGTTTGGTGGAAGTTCAAGGATGTGTCCAGCTTATACAGGAGTGATAGTGAATGAATGGAAACGTGGCTATCTCGGAGGGTTACAATAAATAAAAAAACATGTTTGAGATTTATTAATCAGAGAGTTTTGCCAAACACCAGCAGCACATCTGACCCAGGCTAAGCTACTGGCAACATGTAAACACATAATGATTGTATATGCAAGCTGTGATTCTCTGTGTAAAAACATGTTTTACAGAAAAAAATCAATAGTCAGTCAGTGCACAGTCCATAGTAATAAATAAAATCTTGCCGATGTTATCCTTCATTCTTTTTTTTTTCTTTCTGGGTTGACATAGCATATCATCTGCCTGTGTAACGATACAGTAACTATATCAATATCGGAAATATTGATATTAGAATGTGCATGTTAAAATAAAACCACATACGTCTTTTTGGACGTAACTTTTGTGTTTTTAATGCAATAAAATATTATATTTGACTTTGCTTTGCTGTCTGTCTGCTGCACATAATCAATCCCAGGCGTGATGCTGGATTTGAGAGTATAGTTATATGATTTTTGGGGAAAAAAACATGTATCGAGTGTATCAATGTGAAGGTGTGGTATCATATCAAACTGTATTGTTCTAAATCAGCTGATATCGTTCTTAAATCAGATCGGAAAAATTTAAATTGATATGTATCGCTGTGGAAACATATTATTACATCTCTGTATCTGCCTTCTAGTGTGCTGTGATTATATTCAGTTGGCATAAGTTTTACAATACATGCCAACCCTGTTCATTTATCCAGGCTTGGGACTGGCACAAACAATACTTTGTCCCGTGACCCTTTGTGGCTTAATTTCCAACTTGCTTTTAGCATCATATCTTTTTATTCAGTGTACTCTGTTAAAATGACCTATTTTGCTTTAGGCTGCATGGCACAAACATTTCATATTTAGCTCGTTTTGTTTTTGTTATCGAGAAGCCACACTGGGGCAGGTGGGCTGGCATTCAAGTCTTGACAGTGCAATTGAATTTGACTCAGGGCACAGAGCATGACAGTGACTGGCCTGGCAAGCGTTCATGATCTAAAGTTAGCTTTTATAACGCACACTGCCAGGATCTTCAAATGTTGTCCAAAAAAAAAAAAAAAAACCTCCCACCAATCTCAGTGCATATCTGGAAATGATAGAAATTAATTACGAGATTGAATTTGATTTGACATATGGGATGTTTGCTCAGACTGCTTTGCCTTTGTTTAAATGAAGTGAACTATTACATGTAATTCAGCCTGGAGCCAGACATCTGAAGAGTATGTCCAACCCACTCAGAAACCACAACTACTGAAGAGAAACCTGGCAGAGGATGTGGACACAGGACGTAATGTGATGGATGTAAACGTAAAGAGCTCATTGGTTTGTGCATTTGCCCACTTTCTGCCTCTCTGTGATTGAAACCAGCCGTGTCTCTGCTTCATCAATGAGCTCACTATTTTCTTCAGTCTGGGGAGGTAGAGAGAGAGAGAAAAAAAAGACTACAGGGATCTTGAATTCATCAACCTTACGTGGCCCCCCAAAGTGAAATATTTAGGCAGCAACCAACGCAGAGCAACAAGCACCTCTGTTTCAAATATTTAGACCAAACTCCACCCTTACATTCGCTCCACTCGCTCCAAGGCTGCGTATCAATAATGCAGCCGGCTTCGACAAGATGGATCAAAGCTGAGAAGACATTTGGTTGGAAGGAGAAGCCGCGATGGAGTGGTTTTGGCAAGTCTGGGGTTGGAATTTATTTTCTTTTTTTTTTCGCAGATGATCGAGTTTGGAAGATCATTAAAAAACAGAGTTGTCTCCAGCTCTAATTTATGACTTATCTTCTGACAAAATGCTTCCATATGTAAACGAATGGCTCATTAAAGACCAGAGATGGGAAATATTTCATCACTCAAGAGCATGTTTTTCTACGAAGTTATAAAATCTCAGTTTAATCTCGGATGGATAACTTTTATTAGATGCTGTGGTTGGATATGAAGATGAAAACAGACGTATGAAGTCTTCCTGCAGTGGAGACGTAAACACAAGCAGCTGGTTCCTATAGAGGAGAGAAAAATGCTATCCATAGACGATTTATTATTGATTAACACTATATAAGTTATAAGGCATGAAGCATATGATCAACAGTGTCCAAGATTCAAGCTCAACCATCATGTTTTTTGTGGGAAAACTAAATCTTACTGCTCCATGATCCTATGAGGGAACTTTTTTGACCAATCAGGAACTATGTTTTACATAAGGAACATGTTTTTGTCTGCAAAATATCTCTCATCTGTGCCAGTGAGAAAAATACCTATCCGAATCAGTAAAAATGTGTGCTCATTTTAACATAAAAAAATTGCATGACCACATACAAATTCCTGTTCAGGGGCAGAGGGCAACTGGAGCCTATCCCAGGAACTATGGGCCTTAGGCGAGGTGCACCCTGGACAATTTCCGGCTCATCGCAGGGCTGACAGACAACCATTCACTCTCATATTCATTCACTATGGATAATTTCGAGCCATCATTCACCTAACACACATTTGTCTTTAGGAGGTGGAAGGAAGCCATACCCATAGACCTTTTATTACCACAGACAGGACATATAGACTCCACTTAGAGATCCTGGCAAAAAGATCAAACCCACAACCTTCTTGCTGAGAGGCAGGGGAAATAACCATCACCTTGCTGTCCTTTCTAAATAGCAGGTGTCCACTGAGTTGTACTAGAAGGGCATTTCTTCGACCTCTTTATCCAAACCTTGACTCATGTGGAGGCTGCTTATTGTGTGAGGAACAGTCCTTGATGAACAAAGCTTGTTGGCACCTGCAGTGTAAAATCCTCTGCAGTCCCACACTCTCTATTTATGTGAAAGCTGCTAAGAGAGGCCTGTGTGTTCTCCAGGTCTCGCCACGCTTCCGTTTTAATTCATTGTCTCGGCTGCTAAAGGACAGAGACGCCACTGCCAGCGGCACAAGAACTAAACACCGCCGCTTGGCCCGCTTCCCAGAAAATAATCTCGCAATGAGACTTGGTTAAGGAACGTGACTGGATGCACTGGAGCCCTCCTTTTTGCATTGATTTTCACCTTTGGAACCTTAATTTTTGTTAATTTTTGCTTAATCACATTTCAAAACCATGCTGTTAATACTGCAAATGTTCTGATACCGCACCACCACTTTCTAAATTTAAAGAAGTACTTGTATTATAAGGTTATAATAGGCTTAATCCTTATAAGCTATCAATTCCTACCACAGAATATTGATCTTATCACGCTACCTTCCCTTAATTCAATTCCAACCAAAGTCAAAAAAACTTTGGGATACTGTTGAAAATGTAAATATGCGTTTGGCAGCTTCCATCAGTCTGTCCCAGGCCAGCTGTGGCGACAGAAGCAGCTCACCACCACCGAGTGTGAAGGAGTGAAGCCACAAAATAATCATTAAGCAACTTTGAGTGACTACCGAGCAACTGTACCATTTCATGAAAAATATTTAAATTTATTGCCAGCAACACATCTCAGATGGAGCAACAAAAGCCTGGATATTTTCATGATTTACATTATAAAACAGCTGAAGGAGCATTGTGCACCTTATTAATTTAATTGGTGACACTTCAGTAAGATGTCTGGGTAAAAAATGTGCATTTTAGAAAGATAGTCTGTATTATTAATATTGGATGCTCATGATTGAAGCTCACTGCATTAAAAACAGACTTTATTCTGTCCTGGAAAGCTCTGCAAATATGAGGAACACTTCCAGAAGTCACTGTCTTTAAACACTTTGCACAAATCCCAGTTATAGCTGTGTTCAGTGATGTTAACCTCTGGAAGTGTTCCTGATCCATGCAATGATACAGAATAATGTTTTTAATGCCGTGCCACTTGAGGACCTGAGGACTAGGTAAACTGGGGTTGTAGCTTCCTCCTTTGCTTACAGAAACAGCTAAATATTTAGACTGTGATCAACTTTATTTCAGGCAGGTTCGCATCGCCCTCAGCCTCTGAATATTTCATAGAGCAGCAATGAGATTTGACATTTGAGTCTTTAACGCTGGCGGGAGACATGATTTGGGAGTGGAGCCGCAGTGGGCTGGAGAGGCCACAGCCCGGCGATGGGACTGCATTGTTGACCTTTTGGTAATGAGGCCCTCTCTGTTCGCGGCAGACGACCATTTCGGCCCCAAAAAACGCCCTTAATGTATTCTGTCGCTGCCGGTGCAGAGCGGGGCAGGATGCAAGACTCAGAACTTTAATAATGGACTCTAGATCATGTGATTCTTCAGAAATGTCAAACTTAAGAGGCTGTGCAGCAAGTCTGTATTCAGAAGTGGTGATGATGAGCAGTTTTGAATATCCATTTAAAATTCTAGTCTTATTCTCTTTCTTTTGGCTCTTTCTCTTCACAACAGCAAATCATCTGCATCTATTTATCCCTATCCTCTACATCCTCTTCTCTCACATCGAGTAACGTCATGTCCTCTTTCACAACATCCATAAATCTCTTCTTTGGTCTTCCTCCAGGCCTCCTGTCTGGCAGCTCTAACCTCGGCATTCTTCTATATATTCACTATCCCTCCTCTGTACATGTCCAAACCAGCTCAGTTAGGCCTCTCTGACTTTGGATGGACTTTATTTAACAGTCCTAGACACATTTTGCCTGTCCGACCTGGAAGAGGATGGTCTCCATAAGTTTTCTTCTCACCGAGAAGGGGGGTCTACAGACAAGGATCCTGGGTCTGTTTAGTTTAGTGTAGTTATTGTGTGTCGATTGTGTTTTATGCCTGATTGTGTATTTATGTTTGATTAACTGTTTGTGGAGCCCTTTGAGATGACAGTTGTTGTGATTCTGGGCTTTATAATTACAAATGAATTGAATTAAACTTCATCTCCAAAACATCTAACATGAGCTGTCCCTCTGATGATCAGTCATAATCTTATCCACATCACTCTCAAAAAGAACCTCAACATCTTCAGCTCTGTCACCTCCAGCTCAGCCTCCTCATTACCACTGTGTCTAAACCACAAGTTTCCTGCGGGGCATTAAAAACCATTAAAAGTCATTACATTGATTTTGTGAAAATTAAGGCCTTAAATAGTATTTAAAAGCCTTAAAGTGGAACACAATAACTCTGCTCGATTCGTTGCTCTTTTTGCCTTATTTTCCAGCTCCCCCTACAGTTTGGAGTAAAGCACTGTCGTAAATACTCACAAGCCCAGTTGACTCCTGTGTGACCCCTCACTCGTCTTTACTTTTGTTTTCCCCTCTGCATATCTGTACAAAGTTTTTTCTTCCATTTGGCCATTCTGGCATGACAAAAATCAAAAAATAAAGCCACCGCTAGCTTGTTGTTTTGCTAACCGGGATGTGCCGCTTTCTCGCGAGACCCAAGGCTTCAGTGACACCGAGTCGACGGTGCTCATTGTTGCAAGTGTCACTTTCAGCCCAGAGACACCAGGGGGAGATGTCATACGCTTCATTTACCCCACAACAACATTTAATCATCACACGGACTCCGAAACAGTTTATATAAGGTACAAAAGTCACTGAGTTCTGCTTTAAATTTGATTCCAACAGGCATTTTAATTATTTGTGACAATTTGAGATTGCATGCTTGTCTGTTTTTGGCATTAGAAGTTTTAAAAATTGCATCAAAAATGACATTAAAAAGCATTAAACTGGACTTGCTGATACCTGCAGGAACTCTGATACTGCATCTTTGCTCTCACCACTGTCTTGCATGCCTTTCCTTTCATTCTTGCTGAAACTTTTTTATCACACAGCTCACCTGACACTTTTCTCCACCAGTTTTAACTTGCTGCACATGCCTCTTCACCCCACTCTCCATTGCTTTGGGCTGTTGACCCTAAGCACTAAATAAAAGACTGAAGTCACATTATATAGTTAAAAAACCTTTAGTAATATGACAGAAAAGTCTCTGATGCATTTACATTAGAGACTATTAGACCACACAGTGAACACTCTGGTGATATTTAGCCTAAATATGATTCATATTTCAGAAAACCACGTGGCTTTGAAGTGAAGCCATTTAAATTCATGGCTAAAAGGAGAATGCTGCGTCGTTGCCAGAATGAGCTTTTCTTGTTATCGAAGTGCAAAGAAGTGCTGACTCCACTGGCAATTACGCTCAGTCAAAAGGTCCGCATTCAAGGCACACACACAAACACACGCGCACGAGAGAAAACATATCAATCTGCGTTTAATGGCTGACTCGTAACTCTCCCACTTCCTCAATTTGTTTAGAAGTGGAGAGGTCACAGAATGAGAGTGATTAGTGAGTGGTGCTCTCTGATGCTGCTGATCTGTTAAAAACATCTCTTTGATAAATATATTCTCAAACGTAAATGAGGTCAAGTGAATGCCATTTCAAGCTCATTACTATGTGAGAACAACGGACAAAAATAAAAGGCTGATTTAGTTTAAAAAAAAAAAAAGGCCAAGTCAATTAAATAATGACAGACAGCGCTTCATACTCAAGAAAAGAACATTAACAGAGAACAGTAGCATTTAAAGTGTTTTTTAGGGGTTGGCATTGTAAATAAATCACACCCGTTCCCCTTCCTGGCCCTCCATTTGTCCAGGCTTGGGGTTGGCACATACTGAGGCTGAAGTTGTTGGTATATTGTGGGGGACTGTAACCCTCAACCTCCTGTTATAGAGGCAGGGGGGGAAAAAACAACACTTTATTTACAGGGAGCTTTAGGTTATGACCAAAATGAATGGTAAAAAAAAAAAAAGAAAAAAAAAAGCTGGAAGCCTTTTGAAATTGAAACTTGATCCTTTGACATATGTGCTGTCTAACCAGGCAAAAAAATGTTTCAAAATCTGGAAATGAAATGAATTGGAAATTTAAATTCTAATAATTTTCTGTTTCTACTCCAGTGCTCTGTAAACTGTGCTGGAGGTGAGCTCTACACTGCCGGTCTCTCCCTGATTGCTGAAAATGACAGGAGTGGAGATGGAGTGATTATTTTCCAACATTTTTCAATTAAATTTGTGAGCAGTGAATTGGGAGAGAGCGCGGTCTGTAAACCGGCTCCAGTCTAACCCCTCTCTGTGGTCTGCTGTGATTTAGCCCAGTGGCGCTAATCTGTCGTTGGGAAGGTCATCGAGTCGTGCAGAGAAATAGACTGCAGTCCTGGGCTCTTGTTGATAGTGAGGTGAGATATAACACTGGCCTCCTCAAATCTCTCTCTCTCCCTCTCTCTTTGGGTGGAAGGTGCTGGCGTGTCCCGCTTGGTGGCTGCTGTTGTGTGGATTCCCGGCAGGTCGCTGACTGATAAGCCGCACCCTGGAGGTTCTCTCTTCAGCACTTATCAGACTGACAGACATTAGCCCGGTGTAGCCGCTGCCCATGCATCACAGTCAGGGGCCAACAATACAAGCTCTGGCTTCTCCATCATTTGTTAAAGCGAACTATCACCGTGCTTTGTCTCTCATTGGTGAATAGTTACAAATGGAGCCACCTCTTTTGAGTTGGTCACAGTCTTATTTGGAAAATTACTTCTTTCCTTTCAGCTAGGGCTGGGAGATAAATTGAAGTAATTTGACTAATTTATGTTTTTAATTTGGACGATGTCAAAATCGTAAAAGCGAATTTAGCAGAAATAGCATCCTCTAAGAGCTGCTCTGTTCACTGTGTTGTGGCTAATGCTGCTGCTAGTGCCCAGACCAGCTTGAATACTGACTGTGGGGACTGTGCAGGCTCTAAAAACACTAATAATCACAGAGAAAGGAGTCATTTTACCTTAGTAATCCCTTCATTTGGATGTGGCAGCCAAAACCAACAGCATAGTGCGACATCCAGCAGTGGTAACATTTGTGTCTTTGTTTATTTATGCTAATAGCCACATGCTCTGGAGTTAGTGTCTTTTCACAGGCCTGTATGGTGTATAATGCTGGTCTTTAGAAGCAGAGAGGGCTAAAATTAAAAGGCTAAAAGAGATTTATGTCTTCATTAATGTGACTGTGAGAGTAATGCACTTTGCTGTTGCCATGCTGCTTCTTTGTACAGTCATTTAGCATATATAGCTAAAATAAAAATATATAACCTACATCGCTCAGCTCTACGTTCAGCTTCCCCTTTACAACAGCAATCATATGTGGTTTCAGTTTTACACCTGTTTCCCTTTCGCAACCCTCTTCATTTATCCAGGCTTGGGACCAGCACAAACAGTACACTGGCTGACATTCATGCACTAAGGTTCAAAAGACAAGAATACCTGAAGAGATTTGCAAGAGCATACTCAGTGATTGAACCCACAACCGTCTTAAGATGTAGGAGTGCCAACCAGATTAATGCTGATAAACGATGCTTAAAATTTACACCGGTGACGTAAAGACCTTCTATCACCTTAATCATAAAACCTAGCTTGACATTTTGAAACCCGACTAAATAAACGTCTCCCACACTGACAAACTATTCTGAGAGCTTAATAACCCCACGTCCGTCATAAAATATTAATGTCTCATTTTCCATCTATAAAGCAGCTGCTAGAGCTCAACATTATTCAAAAAGCTTTCAACACTCACTGTCAGTCTCCTTGCATGGTCCGCCACTAAGTCCTTTTCAACAAGAATAAAAGAAAAACAGCACTGGGAATCTATTTCTAATCTATTGCTTCCTGGGATTTTTAAGACTTGTGTTATTGTTTGGAACAACATGCTGCAGGTGCTCGCCTTCGGAGAGATGCCCAAATTACCGTCCAATAAAAATACCTTTGCTAAAGCATTCATTTGGGTGCAAACAGGCGAGCTGGTGAAACAGAGGTAGAAACAAATAAAACCAAAAGTAGCTGGTGAATTGTGCGAATTTATTTAAATAAACATGTTTTCTTTTGCTAATAAGTCCTAAGAGGGAATCCCCTGCCGACGACACAAAGCAAATCTAGCAACGTCTAATCAAAATATTTGTGTGAACCAGTTAAAACCCGTCATCTTGTTGGAGAAAATAAAAATTAGGGTTATTTCGTGCATCTGCTGGGCTGGATTTTGGCAGAGGGTTGGTATTATTAGCCAGGGGAGCGGGCGCGCAGTGAATCCGTGAATAACAACCAATCTTCACATCCTCACCTCCCACATCCAAGCTGTTCCAAAGAGACCGTGTACAGTATGTTTTATGGCTTGTTTCCACTGCATTTCCCATTGAGATATCTCCAGCTCCACACAGCCCACACCAGAGGAAACTCAATCAGTGCGGAGATTAGATTGGATCTGACTGCCGGAGTCTAAACATGGAGCCTTTTTCTGTCGGCTACAGTGGTTACACAGGACAGAGCTGGTCAAGTTTGACATCTTTAACCTGCTCAATTATGACTAGTGAGAAATTTGGGCCAGACAGCCACAGCAAGCCACGATAATTGATCACAAAACATACACTTGATTAATGTAACAGTATCTTTAGATGAGGAAGTGCATTATCTCCTATACTGTACTGGGAGAGAAATAGTATGTATAAAACAAGATTAGACTGAACTTTATTAATCTCACAGTGGAGAAATTCACTTGTTAAGGCAGCTCTCATACAGAATAAAGTGCAGAAAGCAAGAAAATGAAGTGAGCATGCATCAAAAAAAAAAAGGGCAATATAAAATATTTACAAGAAAAAGTCTAAAAGAAGCAAAAATATAAACTAAGACGTCATCTATTTGTAAAAAAAAAAAGTAAGAAATCAAACTATGCAATGCGCTCTTGCCTGAAAGCAAGGCAGTTGTGGGTTTGATGATTGACTATGGTTAAAACTATAAAAATTAACGGCTTTCATAGCAGTATAATCATAACCCAGCTACAAGGAGTCACATGCCGGTTTAGTCTTTGTGTCAGTCCCAAGTCTAGATAAATGTTTCAACTAAAAGGATACTGTGTTAAGAATATTTTAAATTTCGAGAGTCAAATCTGAAAAGCAAGACCAAGAACTTAAAACCTTACATAGACTTTACTGATCCACAGGGAAATTGCTTGGTTACAGTAGCTCAGTGTTTTAAAAACACAAGTAAAATGCAGTATAGTTATGGTTACGGTAATAAAAAACTGCATAAAATACAATAGAATAGGTCAACATTTACAAGATTTGCATATTTACAAATCAACAAAAAATAAAAATAGCAGTAAATATATAGAAAAAGTAAATATATAGGATTTATTATCATGGATTTTAATTGATGAAAATGGTGATGAAAATGGTCAGTGTGTCATCATGGCATGTGTTTGAGCCAATCACATTCTCACATACTGCACCCATTTAAATACGGGGCTCTCTCATTGGCTGTTTACAAGGCTGGTTTACACAGCTGAAAAACATCAAATCCATGGAGGCAACAGTGGGTTAAGCATTTGTCCACCAACCAGATTTGGGTCTGCGGTTCGAATCTCACCCGAAGTACATACTGTCATTGTGTCCCTGGGCAAGACACTTCACCCACATTTCCTACTCCAGTGACTGTATGTGAGTCAAGGCTACCCTAAGCTACATCATACACACAAAAAACAGCACAAAAACTGACACTTAGGCATATGGTAAAGGATGCTGGCTGAACTACTCGACACTTTTACTGTGTGCACTTGCTCTACTGAAGCTTGGAAGTCTGAAGTGCATGGTTTAGTTTACAACTGCCCTTTTACTGCTCCAAAATGGAAATCTTTTTGGCACAGACACTGTAATCTATGCGAACGACCCAGGGCTGTGCACATCAACGCTTAAATTTTACTATTCATCTTGTAAAATCTGACGTTATGAGCCGATTTTAATTATATGACGGTTTTCCGCTCTGACAGTGTAAACATCTCCTCCTCCATTACCGAGCGTGTTGTGTGGAGGCCGCGCAGAGGTTAGCCAGAGGTTTATGGCCGACACATTGGCAGAGTGTTCCCCCCATGGCTACATCATCTGATTATTGTATGCGCAGAGCTACACGGTCCAGTTTGTCCGGTTGTGTGCGTGTGTGAAGGTTCGCCGGCCTGTAAAGTCACTACTTCAGTGGACAGCTATCTCTGCAGCCGCAGGCAGTTCAGGAAATGCTTCTCCAGTGGCTCGCTCAGATGTGAGGGAGTGTGAGGAAGGATAAGTACAGTGGTCCCCAAGCCCCTCACCGGCTGGATGTCCCATGAAAGGCCTGGGCACAGGAGGGCAAAGACTGGAAGGGATCACTGCCTCCTGCCATCACTGGTCCAATATAACTGGGTGTAACTTAAAACTTTTTCCATAAAAAGGTAAAAAGTTTTGCTAAATATTGTTATTCCCCCTCCTAAATTCTGTCAGCAGTGCAACATAAGACCTACTACGAAACTACTTAAGTTTTAGAAAGAAGTTGTGTGTAATTTTTTTGGTATTTTACCATTAAACTGCAAAATGTCCTGCGGTGTGACTAACATTTTCAAAATACAAAATACAAAAAAATCCAAACAGTGTCTGGAACCGTTCCTAAAGTTTTTGGCGTAATGTCAAATACTTGTACTTTCCTAATACAACACTTTTAACTGCACTTGAATCCTACAATAATAATTAAAATAAGTTTAATCTTGTAATCAAAACGGTGTCCTGTGGTGTGACCTGAAAATCACAATTTTAAACCTACAGGAGCCCATCTGTTATGTATAGATCTGGAAGACCTCTGGGGTTAAGGCTGTAAACTAAAGGCCAAAGGAAACTGTTATTTTATTATTCATTTTAATAAAATTCTAATTTTCTCAAAAAAATGTTAACATGTGCCTGTTTGGTGTCCTGCAATGTGACAGCTGTATTTTCACAAAATAAAATTCTGAATGTAACAAAATAGAACAGGGATATATGTATCAAGTTAGCACAGTAGACATGTTGAATAATTTATGAGAAGAATTTGAACGGCCAAACTGTAGTGAATGTCCTGTGGTGTGACAGAAAAAGTCACGCTGCAGGACAATGTCAAAAAATGAAATAGTTACGCTTAAAATTATGAATTGCTTATGAAAAACTCTTTTTACATATGACTGATTTATATTTCACATTACTACTTAATATTCTTTCTATTTGACCTCAAAGTCACACCGCAGGACAAAAGGAAAAAAAAAAAAAGGTGTTACTCCTCCAAACAGCTCCCAGCTACTCCTCTGTACTCCCCCCAGCCAGCTCACGCTCTCAAACTGGACTTGAAGAAGACTTTATGGACTTCTCCTCTCCTGCTTCTCTCCTGATACTGAGAAAACCATCCTGTCTTTGTCAGACTTTTGCAGTACCTCGGTCTGCTTCCCCGCTGCCCACTCGTACTCCCCTCCTCTTCTTCCTGCTTCACTCTGGTAGATTTCTGTATCTGCCAGCCCTCCTCTCGCTCTCCGCCTCACTACACCAGATCCAGCTGGCTCTGTGGCATCAGAATAAGCCGTGCAACGCTGGCATCGTGAGCATGTTAACAGTGGGGGGGATAGTGTTCGCTTCTGTGAGGAAATAGAAAGAGAACTGTATCGGAACTGGCACTGTGTGGACTTTATGTGGAGCAGAAAAGTGAGATTTTCCAACTTTTACAAATGTCTACTATTAACCTTGAGTGCAAGTGGACAAGTGGCCATTACACTGTGGATTGGTCTTTATTGTTCATCTATTTACTGGCTTTCCAGTTGGGCATAATGAGAAAAAATATCCCAAAACAACTGGCAACAACAAGACGCCTATCCTATTTATCCTCATTACTCCCAAAGAGAATCTCAGCGTCTTCAGTTCTGCCACCTCCAAAGCCTTGCCTTCTGTGTTTTCCTAAGTGCCACTGTCTCCAAAACTCAGCTCAGCCCAAAGCACCCATCTCCTCCAGCCCAGGACTAAACTAAAGACAATGGGTGACAGAGCTTTTAAAGCAGCGGCATCGTGATTAGAGGTCAACCGTTACGGGTTTTTCAATGGCCAATGCCGATACAGATTTTTAAAATTCAGAGCAGCCTAATGGCCGATAAACACTGCTGATTTTCTGAGCCAATACGTAAAGGCATCCATTCATCTTCTTCTGCTTTATCTGGGGCCGGGTCGCAGGGGCAGCAGTCTAAGCAGGGACACCCAGACATCCCTCACCCTGGACACTTCCTCCAGCTCCTCTGGATCAACACCAAGGCGTTCCCAGGCTAAGCTGAGAGATGTAGTCCCTCCAGCGTGTCCTAGGGTAGGGCCAATTTTCTTAATTTTAGGAAAGGAATTAATAAAACATAGCCATTTGTTTTAGTAATGCTTATAAAACAGAAATAAATGTGTTACAATTGGACAGTGAGAACAGATAAAGATGAGTTTTTTTTTTTGTTTTTGTTTTTTTGAGAAAACCAAAAGGGCAATCTCAATCAAACTCACAGTGCAGGTAGAGCTTGGAGAGAGCAACATAATGCTTTTGGATTTTTTTGTTCTATGAGGTTCTATGCCAAAGAAATGAGCAAACATTTTGCATTGCTGCTTTAAGCTTTTCAGGCTGAGCTAAAGTGTTTTTGGATGTTTAGAGTAAGATGCCCAAGACGGTTGGAGAAGCTGGGGTCCTTCTGTCACATGTGCCTGACCAGAAATCAGCATTTAAGTGCAAGAATCAGCCGATTGTCTAGAAAAATGCAAACATCAGCCCGATATATCAGTCAATCTCTAACTATGATTGTGGAATACCCTCCTGGACTATCTTCGCACTCCAGTAACACCTAAATATTATACAAAAGGGACTTGAACCATACAACATTGCTAGTGTCACCACATGTTTCCTTTTTGCAGCCATATTTTGCAGGTGCACGTTTCCCTGTTAACATATTTTATAATGGAGACCTTGGCATTAAAATGGATGACCCTGTGATGTTGACTGGGAAATCGTTGGAGGTCAATGCTGTGTCCAAACAAACAGAACAAGTGTGTGTATGTGGATGCACAAAACACTGTTGTCAGCAAAAGTTACAAGAAAGAAAAAACACATCTAAGCTTGCTGTCTTAAAGAAGTCCAGAGAGATCAGGATACATGGGAACGGCATGGATTTTCTGAGCGCTCCAAATGCCTGCAAGTGCTGCCCAAGCTATTCCTGTAACTCTCCCTTAGCCTCGTCGTTCCCCTTCCTCCGCCGCTTCCTTTATCCCAGCGCCCCCCCCTCTGCCCTCGCCTCGGTTCGCCCCGAGAGGAGAAGCCCACGACAGAAGACAGGCAGACAGCAAAACCCTTTCATCTGGTGTTTAAAGGAACAGAGAGAGGCGCTGTTAGCAGTCCTCAGCAGGGAAATTAGTGGGCCGTGTTGAACCCGTGTACTCACAGAGAGGGGTATTAGCTGCTACATTACAGACAGACAGGACCTGACAGCTCGGATCGCAGACGGAAAACTCAGATCGGGCTTCTGTCAGTACGGTCGGGGCGAGGTGGTTAGCTTGGTTTTTCACTTATAAACAGTCAGTCAATGGGAGCGGTTATGTGCGATGTTAACGTACTGTGATATAGTGAAGTCTCAGGGCTCTTTTGATGATGCAATATCAAACGCAGCCGTGCAACTACACAATTGTCAAAAAATTCAAAGATGTGTAATCATTGCAAAATATGCTCGGAAAGTGAGGATAAGTTTGTAAAAAGACAACTCGCAATCCTCCTGGCGAGTTACTAAAACCATTTCACATATGTAAGTTGAATCAAAAGGTAGATTATGCAATATTTCATTCATTCATCATCATATTCTGTACTTCTCTATGTCTATAATTCTCCTGCATTTTTTTCAAGATCATTTTTTAAAACAATAAATAAAAAACAGTACTGCAGTCTAAATCAAAACAATGGTTTCTGATTGGACGATCGGTAATGCAGTGTTAGAACCAAAACAAAAAATGTAAACAAAAACAACTTTTTATTTGTTAATAACTCAGTTGTACCATTGTTGTCAATGAGACGAATGTTTGATTTGAACAGATTTACCTCATATCTTGGCACACATGGTAATTTTTATGAAATATTAAAAATAATACTCATAGCTCTTTTAATAAAAATATAACAAAATATGAAGATAGTAATAAAAATATACCAATATAAGGTTCTATTCCATTTGCCTATTTTAATATTTTTATATTATTTGTACTTGCATGTTTTTCCATAAGTTTCAATAGTTTAGTATAAAAAGAAGGTGAATTGTTTTTCTTTTTTTGTTTGTTTTTGTTTTTTATCAAATGATGATCAGTAAAGTGCTTAGGTTGATGGTTAGGAAGCGCTGGGCTATGGAACCAACACCCTATGGACACTGGACAGTTAGTCGGACACACAACCATTCACTCTCACATTCATTCAGTAGGGGCAATTGTTCGCCAGGTCATCAATTCTCTGTCTATGTCTTCGGACGATGGAAGGAGCCCACAGTAACCCAGGGAGGACACCCAGACAAAGAAGGACCAACCCCAAAACCTCTTAATAGATGGAAGCACTGCCCACTCTGCCACTGTGCTCTCCAATAACATACTTCTGTCAGTTACAAGTGAAGTCGTTCACTCTGTCGCCAAAATGCTGAAGGAGGACCATGTGTTCGAAGGCCTTGACTCATTCGTCTGAGCACGGAGTGGTTTAAGTGATTTAGTGTGGGCTTTCATTGGCATCTAGCTTACTACCAATGAGTCACTGGACCATGCAGAAAATCGTTTTTACAACTAGAGCTCCACTGGTGAGTCACTGTCTGTGCGAGACTGGCCATCTGGACCACTGGGCACTGTACGGAGGAAGTGCTATAGATTTTTGTATTATTGGTGTTATATAACAGAGACATTAGTTTGCCTACATTTCTCGTTGTTGTTTTGCACTGGTAGCTCTTAACTTTATGAAACAAACTGAGGCGGACAGACTGAAAATTACCTATGTTAAAAAGAAAAAAAAAAGGAATGTAAACAACAGTGCTTACCATAAAAGGAAACCAATAAAATGCCTCACTGCTAATAAAAAAACTGTATAAAATAATGATTTGTTCCAAAAAGCAGGACCATACAGAATCTATTTTATTTATTTAACTAACAAATTTCTTCCATTTGCCAACTCTTCTCCAAAATAATTTGCCAATGAACACTCAATTAATAATTTTTTATATAATTTTTCAACACAAAAGTTCTGATTGCATTTGGATTTTCAAGGACAGGATTTCAAGTTTTGTTTTCTTCTGTCAGTCTGAGTTACAAAATTGCTTTGACTATAAAGTTGAACAGGACAAACCCTTAATACAGTGGCTATTTCTGCAGAAATATGTGTTGAATGACAAAAAGCGTTCGAGCTTCAATGTCAATGGCAATTTCGCTACGGGGCAGTGTGTTAGAACGTCCTTGTTTTAGGATCAACCAGTCTCACATACCACGGATTAGTATATGCCTCAATTCAATCCAGAAGCAATCTTTTTCATTCACCAAAGCACTTTGTCAATCTGTAACAATAACATTTTATCATTTGTCTTCAGAACATGAAACCATACAGAGACTCACTGATACTTTGCCTGCTATGTCCTTCAAAGTGGAAAAGAAAAAGTAAAAAAAAAGCTTTCACTACATTCATAAATCCTCTCTTTTGTCTTCCTATAGGCCACCAATTTTAACCTCAGCATTGTTCTAATCCACTGCCCCTCCTCTGTTCATGTCCAAACCATCTCAGTCTGACTTCATCTCCAAAAACATCTCACATGAGCTGTCCCTCTGATGGACTCATTCCTAATCCTATCCATCCTTGTCATTCCCAAAAAAAACCTCAACATCTTCATCTCTGCTACCTCCTGCTCTGCCTCTCTACCTAAAATGTCTCTGTTTTAAGATCCAAACTCTCACCATAGATTAGTATTTTCCTCAACTCAATCCAAACTCCATAACATGAAGGCATCTTTCTCATTCACCAAGGCACTTTGTAAATTTGCAACAATAACATTTCGCCATTCATCTTCAGTACATAAAACCATAAAAAAAACTCTACTGATACTTTGCCCGTCAAGTCTTTTGCATTGGAAAAGAGAAAATATAAAAAAGCACTCTGAACAAACAGGAGAATGAAAGTCAGTGTTTGCTACACTTTGGGAGTGCTCGCAGTCGTCCAAATGCCTTCATGTGGAGTCATTTTGTTGGTATAGGATTGTGCGCAGCGTATGGGTGTTTGAACACGTTTAAGTACCCTCCATGATACTTAGACTCAGTCACAATGCTACGCTTCACAAAGAACAGTGGCAGCTTAGCCACTTGTGAACCTCCCACACAGCTCCCAACACACCGCCGGGCTACAAAGCATCTTTGTTCTCACAGGAGAGACGACTCCAAATCTCCAGCGCCGATTTTGCACAATTTTTTTTTTTTTTTTTTGCTCTAGGTTGTGGTTTTTTCAACATCATTTAAACTTATTCCACAGAAATTGCAAAAGAAAGGAGGCGTTTTGAGTGGTGGTGTAACAGTGGGAGCAGGCGCACGCTGCGATGGAGAGACGAGTCTGACAGGTTGTGGATGTGTGGCCTGCTGAGCGGCACTGGAGTGTACCCAAAATGGTCCTAGCTGTGTGAGAAGCCTGTACTTATCCCAGAGGAACGACATAATGACGACTGGTCAGTGCTCCATCTTGTCCTCTAACAATGACAAAGACACACTTTAGTCTTTAGGGTGCTGAAGTAGAAGAATCACTTTTGTAGTAACTGAAGTCCCTTTTAGAGGTTTAGTGAATGAATCATTAAGATGGGTTCAAGTTTTTACAGCAGATACCCTTCCTGACACAACCAGACACATACTATGACTGGAGTTTTGGGTTAATTATGGGGGAATTGAACCCATGACCTCCCATAACAAAGGCTAACTAACTACTTCCCTATAGTTTAGAGTAGATTACATAAACAGTGGAAGAACTGAGCTTGTAACTTGCAGCTGTAATAGTTGGGTTTAGTTCTTGCTCCTGTCAACTGAAAACAAAACCTTAAATCTCAAGCTATTTCTAAAAACTACATAGCAGTAAGTAACCATTAAGGCTACATGATACAGGTTCACAAGCTGTTTAAGACAAAAGCCTTTTAACTTTATGTGTAAAGGGTGACTTAGAAGAGAATGAGTATATGAAAAATGATAATGCATGATGTTTGTAAACAGAAAGGACAAATTGCTTAATGGTGCAAAAGAGTAAATAGCTACTAGAATGATGTATTAAGCCATTTGTTCAACTTGTCAATGTAATGTGCAGCATATTTTTCATAAAACTTCTTTCCTTTCAGCGTGCACGTTGATCTGGCAGAGGTTTTTCACCATGTGCCCTAGAGGTGGGAAAATTATGAATTTTTCTGATGCAGCAAATGTTTCTTTAAAAAGATTTTGAATCGATGCAAAAAAGCTAATGATCAGAATTTGGTTAAAAAACACAAATTATTAAAATAAGTTATGTCCAATACAAATCTTATGCTGGTGGGTTGCAAAAAGTCACCTCTGGCAAATACTAACAGAATTTGCTACTGCAAAATATAGAGTTATAATGAATTAGAAAACTTAATGCTGAACCAGAAAGGTGTCTGATGCACCGCTTTTGAGTAAAATCAAATTGAATCATGAGATGCCCTAAGATTCCCACCTCTATTATGCATTTCCTGGAGCAACCTTCTCCATTTATTTGTGCAAAGAGAACACTAACTTGTGACCCCCATCTTTCTTAATGCCTTTAAAAATAACCTAAAACCTCCCTTCTTCAACCACTGTGTTTGGCAATGGACACACTTTTAAAACAGGAATGCAATGTTTGAATGCTTCTCTCAACATAACCTAAAGCTTTATTTGATTGTAACTAATTCTGACCTTAAATCCAAAGCAATTGTCAGGAAGTAAATTCAGAAGTGTTGTTAGAAAATATCCACATTAATTCATATGCTCCGGCCAGTTCTTTCTAATGTTGCAGAGAAACTTTGTATGAACTAGCTCTGACCCCTTGTATAAAAAATAAACATTGGTGTGGTACTACTGGGGTCAAACCTGACATATCAAGATGAAAGAGCATTAGTGTTGTCAGAGAACAAGATGGGCCAATGACCAACCGTTTGCTTTGAACTCAGTATGGGAGCTTCAGTAAAAGTCTGCTTTGGATCAATATGTGAAAGCATGTACAGAAAAACCCAAACCATACAGTAAACCGTGTCTCCAGCTGAGAAACGATCCAGTAGCAGACGTCAGAAAGTCCAAAAAACAGTGGGAAGATTAAGAGAGCATGCACACAGAAGCTCCGGGAGAGTGTAAAATATAGCACTTATGATCAGAAGGTGTTAGTTCATGGAAAAGAAAAGTGGCTGGAAAGAAATAAAAGGCATAAAAAAGAAGAAAACGTCAAAATAAATCAGGGCAAACTGGCTCACACCAACCTGAACCTCCGGAAAGAGTATCGCAGAGATCCCACAGTCCCGACAGTACCGTAACCACCACACAAGGGCCAAAATGCTCTAACAAGGGCCACTCTCATAAACCACAATTCACATTTCATTTACGTCCAACCGGGGCTGCGTTTTCCCCGAGTTGCGCTCTCCCCTAACTACAAAGTGCTTTCGATCTGAAGTTATAAACATTTTTAGTTGGCCCTTGTCTGGCAATTTGGCCCTGCTGCGGTATAGTGGAAAAAGGGTCAATCAAAAAATTCACGAGTTGCTGAAAAGCTGTCAGCAAGGAGAAAAAACATGGACCAAATCCCAAAATGTGGAAGATTAGGAGAGGAGCAGCAACCCCACAGTCCTAAATCAGGCCTGATCCCAGCAGGTGAGGGTGCGTTGGAGAGAATTATGTCCCATTGCATGCAGTGTGTGTGTCTGTAGTGGGCTGTTAAGTACATGCAGATGGCCTTTCATGTGTTTCCAACAGCTCAAAGAGGCTCAGGACATGCGTGTGTTTTTTTTGTTTTTTTTTTACCTGCGCATGTCTGAAGAATGGAGCAAAACGAATGTGTGCGTGTGAGTGGGAGACTGTGTAAAGTCACGCTGCTCTAGGAAATGATCCTGCCGCGTTTGATAGATGCTTGGTGTGCCGTGTTGTTGGCTAATCATGTTTGGAGAAGCTCAATGTGTGTGTCGTGTGCGGTTTGTTCACACTTTTGGGCTACGTTCAGACTGACTTGCGTTGATTGTTATTAGATGGCTTTTTCAAACTAGGATGCTTAATGGAGTCAACGTGCAACTTCTTGGCTCAACGCTACACTGTACAGTGATCAGGCACAACATTATGACCACCTGTTTACTATGCAGCCTCATACGCGGGCCAGACCGGGAACAAGTCAAGCTATCACAATTTAGCCCTTTTCAAACTCAATCAAATCCTTAAGCTTGCCCATTTGGACGTCCATTTCTATCATTCTATCAAGAAAATGGCTGCATAGGGCCCCACAGACTTTATAGGGCCCCCAAATCTTTAGCATTGCTTACTGACTGACTCACAATTCCATTATAATTTTCTATGTGGGCTATGCAATTTTTTGGCATGCCTGTATTACCACGTGTTCTGTCATATTTTGCAAGGTTAATCTAAAACTGGGGACCAATGCCATGCTGCCTGTTCACCTGGAGCCCTTCTTCTGAGTTAGTGATTGCCTCCCACAAACCTTACTTAGGGCCCCCAAATGTATAGGACCGGCAGTGGCTTCTAATACATCATCTTTGAGGACAAAACATTCACTTGCTGCCTCATTTATCCCACCCACAAACCAGCCATGATGAGGAGATAATCTGGGTTACTCACTTCGTCTGTCAGTGGTCATAACCTCACGCCTGATTAGTATAAGTTATTTTATTAAAATTTTGTGCACTGAAAGCAAATGATGTTAAGAATCATCCGAAAACCTGTATTTTGCCCCCCTGTTTAGACACATATTGCCAATGCAAGTTTACAGCCTTACTTTCTGTACATGTATCCATCCAGCATTTGCATTAAATATATTCCCACTTTCACTCTTCATATGCACAAATACGCTGCTTTTTCTATTGATATTATATTTACACTACCAAAAATACATTAAACTTCACTGTGTATATGCCAGAAGTACGAGAGTGCCAAGAATCATAGCCAGGCCTTAAAACTCAATCTTGTGTCCTACATTTTTACAACTATGCAATAACTACTGAGCTATCAAAGTCTATCATAGCACATATACTGTATCTGTCTCTCATCACACCTCCAAAGACATCTGAATAAATAAAACATGCAGCCAAAATCCATCCCCAAATCTATCCATGGATGCAATCTCCCAGCATGCATTTGTAACACATTCAGCTCATTCACGCTTTGCAAAGCTGGCCACATTACAGTAGATCCATTTACTCCTGTCCAGATTTCAATGCCGGGTCTAAAAGGCGGGGGGCATTTGTGTATTTTGAGATAAGAGCTGCAGTCTGAACATAGCCCCAAGTGCGCTTACAGTATATTTAAGGTAAAGGGCTCTGGACTCACCGATGACGATGGTTGTGATCTGGTTCTTGGTGGCGCCCAGTTTGTTCTTGGCCTCGCAGACAAACGTAGTGTTGACCGCGTCGTCCACTTTCCTCACCGTCAGTTTGTTCCCCTCCACCACCACAGAGTCTGGCAAAGAACCCGAGATCCTGCGCACATATTCAGAACCAAAATGTAATGTTTGCACACGAGGAGAACACACTGTACTGTGCAAACTTAATTAGTAAGAAAGGTTGAACAAGAAGGTCATCTGGACAAGGAACCTCTACATACGTCCTACAAACGTAATTTTTACAAGGTTGGGACACATGAAAATCAAAACATAATGGAATGGAATAAACTGACTGCAGATTTTTGAAAGGCCCATCTTTTATGAATGATTAAATATAATTGTGAAAATGTTCTGTGAATATTTAGTTTACATTGAATACTTTTTACTTTTACTCTGTTAACAGTTTAGTCAATAACTTCAACTTCTACTTGATCATTATTATTTTGAAGCAATAGTACTTTTAGTAGAGTACAGGTCTGAAGTACTCGTGCCACCTCAGGGCTGTCAAATAACCCAATTAGTTGCAAAATTGTCCTCCTGTTTTTTTACTAGTTTGAAGTACTTTTCCAGTCTTTTGTTGCCCCGTTTGAACTTTTTTGAGATGTGCTGCTGCCATCCCACTCAAAATGAACTAATATTTTCTATGAAATAACCAGCATTGTTGTATGGTTACAGACAAAGGCACTAAAAACTAAAGAGGCAGAGCTGGAGGTAGCAGAGGAAAAGATGTGGAGGTTTTCTCTGTTCAGGAGGAGGCTGGATATGATTAGAAATGAGTACATCAGAGGGACAGCTCATGTTAGATATTTTGGACATGTACAGGGGTAAGTGAGATGGTGGAAGGATGCTGAGGTTAGAGCTGCCAGACAGGAGGCCTAGAGGAAGACCAAAGAGAAGATTTATGGATGTAAAGAAAGAGGACATGGAGTTAGTTGGTGTGAGAGAAGAGGATGCAGAGGATAGGGTTAAACAGAGGAAGATTATTATTCCCCCAGAGGGAACAGTCAAATAGAAACAATGTGTATTATCTCACTCCCAACACCTGATATGTTCTTTACATTCAGTTGTGAATCAAACTGTGACATTTGCACACAATTTTTTTTTTGCCCTACACACTGGGTCCCAGCTCTTTGGGTTTGGGTCTGTATTTCAGATTGACGCAGGGATAAGTTTGAGTCACTTGGAAGAAATAAGATGTGGCACAGTGCGAAAGACCAATCATTGAGACAAAGTACAAAAACACAAACAGAAAGATGGAGGAGATGAAGTGAGAAAAGTCTATGGAGGAGAAACAGTTTGTGATAATCAAAGAGAGCATTAATGTGAAAAATCACAGATATGTGAGCAGCCGCTGCGCCTTTCTGCTCAGTATTCATCAGGAAACACACACGCGGCGCACAGCACGCCATCTGTCCACCAGGACGACATGTTAACAGCACTTCTGTTTGTCAAGAATTAGTCAAAAAGGATCATTAAAGAGAGAAATGACAAAAACACAGTGCGCCTCTCTGCCAGTCTACACAGCAGGAACAGGGGGGAGGGGGCAGACTTACGAGGTCCATGTGACAGTGGTGGGCGCTGGGTTGGCGTTGGCCTGGCACAGCAGCACCGCGCCTGATCGGCCCATGTACCAGTTGTTGTCATAGCCCTCGATGGACACAGATGGAGGATCTGAGAAGAGAAAAACAACACAGAAGACAATGAGATGGATGTGCTGTGGGAGTTTCAGCACTGTTTAGCAACAAATAGTGGGCTGTAGCTATGAGGAAAGTTTGTTTCCTTTTTTCTTTTTTGTGTATAACACTACACTATTGCAAATGCCATTTTCTAATGCTGTATGCATTTGTTCCTTTGAGTTTGAATTTAGTGTTATGACAATCCACAACATTTTGAGTTATCCTGCTATCAGACAAAATTGGCAGGATTGGCTAACAAAAAAAATTGCTGGATTTAGACAGTGATCCAGAACCGCACACAAAAAACTTTCCCCATTTCAAAGAACAAACCAACCAATGCAAGTGGAAACACAACCTTCATGGCAGAAATAATAATGTACGTATGTAAGAACTGGACAGCTGAAGCTTAATAAACAGATGTGTTGTTATTGAACATTGTAAACGTTGTGAACATGGGGCAACATAGGGAACTAAGTTTGTAAGAGTTACTCTGCAAAACTGCACTAACTTTTAATTAGTTTTAATGATCACCAAAACATTTCTTAGGCTTTTTTTCCTTTTACAAAAATGAGAAACTTTCAATGGCACATAGAACAGACTGTTGGAAAGATCCCCAGTCATACTACTAGTACTAAGCTTCAAGTACAGTGCCATCCTCTTCAGCATCTTGTTATAATGTTTACACATCTGTATGCCATTATCCAATCATAACATTGACAGTATGCTCTCATAACTTCTGTCTTTAATAATATAATCATGTATTAGTCTTTCATAGCGCTTTTCTGGGCAAAGCTGCTTTACAGTTTGGTGCATTATTCATTCACTCCTCAGTCACTGTGGTGGTGAGCTACTTTTGTAGCCACAGCTGCCATGGGGCCCTGAATTATAGCTGGTATTCTGCACCTATAGCCTCTCCAAACACACAATCATAATCTCAATCTACACCATTCATACAGGCAAGGTGGGTGAAGTATGCTGCCCAAGGACACAACAAGAGGGTGCAATGTTGGTAGAGATCGAATGACCATATGACCCTAAAAGGCAGCCTAAAGCAGTAGCTGGGCTTCATTAGTGGCCAAATTGTAAAGCATACAATTGGAAATCAAACTACAAGTAACCCAATGCAATAAAAAACTATGCAAGCCCTTAGAAAAGTTTAATAAATCGCTGTCAAAATGTCACCGCCCACAGTTAAGGCAGAGCCAACCTCCATAAAGATACAATAATGTCAAACGTGTCCCGAGAGAGTGCTTATACGAGCTTATATCCGTCAAATACATCAGTGAAAATGTAGGAAGAGAGGAAACCTGGCTGCTTTAAAATCCTGTTTGCGTTACAATGACAGGGATTGGTGGAAATCTGCAGCTGCCGCGCTAAACCAATGTGACGTGCGGAGGAAGTAAACCGGCAGAATAAAGTGCTTATATCTGTTTGGTTTCACCTGTTTTTCATGTTGATGGAGTCGTGCAGAGAGGAGAACAGAGCAGGTGGGGAGCTGTGAGACGGTGAGAGAGAGAGAGAGGTCTACAGCGTCACAGAGAGGACTGACCTATAAAAGTGATCTGAGAAAACAGACCACAGAGTCACAAACACAGGCTACAAGAGGCCGGAGGTGGACGAGGGTGGGCCAGGTCAATGATGTTCTTAATGTTGAAGGCTTATGTAAAGTAGAGATGTTATGATTTTTGTGTCATTTTAATGCATTATCCCACCAAGCGCTCAGGGAGCCTTTGCCAGATCTGCTCAGGACTATCTCACTGGAGGAACATGAGCTATATTGTGCATGATTTAGGTCAATGGGGAAAAACCCAAGCAACCGGAGAACACAAAAAAGGCCCCATTAGGAATCGAACCCAGGACTTTTTTGCTGTGAGGCCACAATGCTAACCACCTTCCCACTCTGCCACCATTTAACCAGGACTAGGCTCTGGAGAAAACCCTTGCCTTTTAATCAAACCCTGAGCAAAAATATGGCTAAAATAGCAGATAACAAATCAGAATTTTAATAAAGTAAGTTATTTTATAATACAAATTTACCACTGGGCTATATGACTGAAGATACGTTATCCAGGTTGTCAAAATCAAAAAAGGTTTACAAAAAGTCATCTGTAGAGTTTTGTTTCTCATGACTCTAAGAACCATGCCCAGAGGACTTATTTTGAATGAGAGCTATACTACACATTTTGACATGTAGTCCATCAGAGACCTGCACGAGACTTTTCAATCCCGCTCCGAAGGCTCTCTGACCGCTCCCGTCCCGGTCCCGACGTCTACCATGGCCTGACCGCCTGAGGGATTCTCATAGGTCCCGGCAGGTCCCGAGAAATTTTAATATGACAGGGTTTTTCATGGTACACCGGCGTGTACGCTTGTTCTGCCATGCCACAGTCACACACAGCGTTCAGGAGCAGAGCAGAAAGCTAACTCGTATTTAATGTTCTGTTAAAGCTCTGGGTTCATGTGCTGTGTTTGTTATTGGGCTCAAATCTCAGACAATCCCGGGCCAAGGGTTAGTGCTGAACTGCAACTGCTCAGAGACACAAGATTCAGTTTGGCTCAGTTACGTTTGGGCCACAGCCACCTCCTGAATTCATACCCGCAGCCAGATTGCTACCATAATACCTGATCCTGCCAGTGGGCATCAGATATAACACTACACCTCTTCACCTGCCCTGTGAAGCCTGCACCCTCCAGTCTAGATGTGGGATCGCTATGGAGTGCAACAGTGTCCGAAGTAAATTTTCCATTCAGATTTTTCGAAAAATGTGTATTTTAAGAGTTTAAAACCTTGACGGAGGCTAATCAGCTATGGGATGATCATGACCATAGAGCAATTAATTTTAAATTAAAAAATTATGTTAAACTTGAATAATCGGTGAAATACATTTGTAGCTTTGCCTTTTTACAAGTTTAATATATATATATTTTTTTTTTTACAAAATTAATTGCACTATGATCATAAGTTGTCACATAGATGATTAGCTGTTGAGCTTTTAAACTTTTAATATACATATTTTTCAAAAAGTCTATTGGAAAAATGAATAGGAAATTTACTTCTGGCACCAGAGCAGCAGAGTTTTGGGGACTACTCGATTGAAACCTGGGGGAGGATGACAGATGGGGTTACTACTACTACTATTACTACTGCTACTGCTACTGCTACTACTACTACTACTACTACTACTACTACTACTACTACTACTACTACTACTACAGAGCTATAGTACAATTAAACTAGGACTAAACCTTCAGACTCAGTCGGGACTAAACTCGGTCTAAACAAGGATTAGTCTAGACTTTTAAACAACTGCAATTTTCAGAGCATGTGTTGTGAATGCTTGAGTGTTTTCCATTTCGTAAGATCTAAACACAGACTGCAACCCTTAGCCAGATATATCAGGTAAACAGCCTAGGAGTAACTAAATGTAGAGAACACATTTAAAACACCAGACGTGTCATTGTTTGCACCTCTGATAAACTGGTCTGTGTTGCATCAGTGAGCTTAGTGTATGTCCCGTTTGAGTGTGCAAGCCCACAGCATACATTACAGTCTACACAGTGTGAACACAGAAGACACAGGCTCTAAGCAAATGGAGCCAAGTGAGGTAATGTGACAGTGACGAGCAGACACTGAGTATGTGAGTCTGTGGAGTCTTCACATATTTTTCATTATTTCTGGAGCGGGTTGTCATGGCAGGCTGATTGCGTATTATTTTGCTCTGTAGGTGTGTGCGTGTGTGTGCACCGGGTCTTACTAGTGCTGTGGGGACCAGTCACCTGCTTACACAGTCACTTATGAGGACAGGCCTCCAAAATCAGGTCTCCGTGAGGTAAATCATTCATTATTAGATCAGAAACAGCATCCATCTACCAAAATATTCACCATCCCTCCTCTGTACAAAACATAGATTTATATACAACCTTAAACTAATGCTATCTTTAAGTACAACACTTCCAGTAAAGCGTTTGTGTTTGTGTTTCACGCCCACATCCTCAGTGTCTTCAGATGTTAAAGCCCTGAGCAGATGTTGTTTTTGTTGCCTAGATCATTAAACAAGAGACGGCAAGGAAAGGTACTGCAGTCTTTTAGTGTCACTATTAACTTTATCACGGTTTGACACAGTCTGCTTTTGCGTATATGCAATCAGTGTAATGTGTAGTGATTGAGCACTACAGGTTTATAGCCGAGTGTAAAGAAAACACTGTTGAACACATGCACAGAAGAAACAATCTTAAAAGTATGGCAAAGCTACATCAGGCTATGTAAAAAAAGGCTCAAATCAAATTATATCTTAAATAGTAATGTTTCACAACACGGAGGTTATAACCAACTGGGATAAGTATAAAATCAGAGCCACTAATAGGTGTTTTTTGGTTTTAGGTTTTAAATAGATACTTACTGTCAGGGCTTGAAATGTACTTTCTTGCTCACAGTCCACAGTGGCTAGTCTTTGTCAAAAGTTAGCTATTTAAGATTTTGTAGTATACAATAAGCTTAAAGAAATGTAAAATTTAGTTTCATATATGGACAGGGAATAATCAAATCTTAAAAAACAGGTTTACTTATAGGTAAAATAAATTGTATGTGTGTAGTGTCGGATCTTTTCTTTCTTTTTTTTTATTAATATATTTACATATGAAATAATGTACACTAAAGCAACATGAATTCAGGGCTCACCTCTAAAGTTATGATACAGGTGCATAAAATCCAAAGTGAGATTAAACATGTTACTAGTCAAAAGGAAAATCTACCTGCATTTGGCCCGCTGGCTAGTGCTAACGTCAAGCCCTGTTTACTATACTATAATGCTGTTATAATGTAGAGAAAAGTTTAAGGGTGGCATTTATAGATTTTTTTTTTTTTTTTTTTTTTTTTTTATCAAGATACAATACACAATAATTACTGAAGAAAAGTTAAAAACACAAATAAAGTAATGCTGTTATTATGATATCATTCATGCTTAAACTTAGATCACCAAAAATTATCCAAAGTTAGCAATTTTTCATTTGTATTGTCAGTAAAATTTACACAAAAGACTGCATTGTTTATCCTTTACCTTTGATGCTAATTATATTGAGAGGCTAATTGCTATATTAATAGAAATTGTTAAACGTGTCGCAGTATCACTCAGTTGGTAGAGATGTGGTGCATACACAGGGCAACTACAGCCTGCCTTGGTGTCGTGGATTTGAGTCTGAACTCCCGCAATTTGCCGAATGTCTCTGCCCCTTTATTTCTTATCATTAGCTGCCCTATCAAATAAAATCAGAAGAAATAGCTTAATTACTAAAACCCTGTTGATTTTTCATAATATGTGGCATTTCGTGGATAAAAATTTGGTTGAAAATGTATTGTAGTCTGCTTAACTTATGGCACTATTCTTTTAAATGCAGCCATCTTGTTACTTACATTCAACTGAGAGCTTGACGGGATAGACCCAGGCCTGGTCCTGGGTCCTCTGGTCCACCTGGCAGGTCACCTCTTTGCCGTTATCCGCCGGAGTGGGGACCAGCCTGTACTCGCTCCGGACTGTCACCGTCCCAGTCTGGGCCGTTGGTGGTGCTGGTGGAGTGGTTTCCTCCCACCGATGCCAACCACTTGATGCTGGCCGCGGGCTTCCCATCCACGGCCTCGCACCGGGCCACCACCACGGACTGGGTGCCCGCCTGGACCGTCACCACTTTGGCCGAGTTCTTGGGCTTTGCTGTGGAGAGAAAAAAAGCAAAAGAGTGTGAGTGGAAGGACAGAAAGAAAGGCAATCAAAAAAAACATAAAAAACAAAAAAACAAGTGTGAGGTACTGAGAAAAACATTAAGAGTGAAAGTAGGAGACATAAAAGGCTGGTCCGAGATGAAAGGAGGAGCAGCAGAGTTTGGGTGGTGAGCAGAAGTGGTTCAGTCAAGTTTTGTGAATACTGAGGTCTATTGTGGGGGCGGCTGTGGCAGTAATGACACCCAGAGGGACAGCGAGGACCTCTGCTGTGACCCCGGGCCCTTCAACATCACAGAGAGGAAAAATACTGGGATGTTTCAACACAATTTCAATGCAACTTCTTCTAAAACTTGTTAAATGCAGTTCAGAGACCAACAGTGTGACAAGTACAGAAGTGCAAGTAAAGTCTGAAAGATTATAAAGAAGCAACAATATTTTCTTTCTTTTGTGATGGCAGAGGTCCAGCAGAGTCCGTTGTGTAAAATTCCTCATTGGACACGACATCTTCTCTGTGTTCCCTCTTTTGTGCTCAGTTTTGTTGCATGACTTTGACACCTTCCTTTCACCTCATTCAAAAAAGTTGGAGGGTTGGCATGGGTTCACATTTTTACCACAATGTGAGTTTATAACACAGATGCCATAGATAGGAGACAGACTGTGACAGCATACAAGGAGCTAAGCATTATGGGAAGTCAATGACATGTGAGGTGTGGGTCTGCAACCCATGGTATGAATAAGTTGCCGACACATTTATGAAACAACCTGCAGCGTCTCCATCCTGTCAAAATAAAACCTTCTCCCTGTTTTCCAGAGGTGGCTTGTAATCGTTTTTAGCTGTAATTGGCCACACGGTTGCACGCACAGGCTGATAGAAGTGCAAAACCCATGAATTAAATAAACAGCACCAAGAAACAGTTACTGGATATAACTTCTCTGGCTCCAATATATTACACTGCTGTTTAGTGGCCTATTAAAAGATAATCAATGAAGTGAGTATTTAACACAGTACACAGTAGATTGCAATTATGAGTGAGCATCCATAGGTCATTTAATTATGAGCTAAGCAACATTTGTACAAAAATCAATCAATCAAAATTGTTAGTGGCTCTTCACAGATACAAATTTTGTATTTTTGGCAACAATTGGCTCTTTGAATCCAAAAAGTTGAAGACCCCTGGTCTAAGAAACAACCAATAGAATTTAGTTTAAGGACAAAAAGTTCTGTTTTGCTGCATGATATAAAAAAGACTCTGTAGTCTGTATATACTAGAAACAAAGCAGCAGCATGAGACTGGGCAGAGATTTGACATTTGCTGCGTTGTTCCTGAAGGATATGGAGCACAAGGGTGACTTCCACCAATAACATGAAAAAAGCATAAAAAGGCTTAAAGCTTCCCTATTATACTCAAGTTCTTTGAGCTTTTAACCATGTTGTCCTGTGAAGACTCTCACTCATCCATGGCTAACTGAATCACAACAAAAGGTTTAAAAAGCAGTCATCTGGACTGCTTCACCTCTTATCCAAGAAGCTTCTTCAATTCTGAAATTAACCTGGTAAGATAGCCTTTTTTTACCATGATATAATGTTGTTTCCATCTCAAAAACAGACCTGGAGTAGTATTTTGTTTCATTCACACGTTTGTGTAATCCTGTTTGCTCAGCCAATCCATTTCACAAAACTGAAAACGCTCAGTCCCACAGCTTTACATGGACACACGACACCAGGAAGTGCTCCTGCACGTTTCTAAAACACCGTCCCTGAACTAATTCTGATCATTTCAGTGCCGCTATCAATACCAAGCAGTCAGCTCAATTATCTATCTGTTAGCATCATGTTGCTAATAGCCGTGCCAAGTTATGCTCTGTCCATTCTCCACTGTTACCAGCAGGAGGCGACAGACACCTAATCCAAGTGTTCTTTACAAAGTCCCCAAAAGAGTTTTCCATAAATTATTTTAAGTTATAAAACATTAAATACTAATGCGCAGGTCTCCAAAACTATGACAAAGCATAACATATGACCTTTAAGCAGCATGTCTCAAAAGTTTGGACAGGGGCAACAAAAAGCTGAACACCCAGGTAATCCTAATAAAAAGCATCAGGATTTTGGGAACTAATTGGGTTAATTGTCAATGAAAGATTGTTTGTTCCCAGTAGTACAATTAAAATCTCAGCCTTGTAAAGGAAACTACTGTCATAACAACTTCATTGATTAAGTGACCTGCAATGAACATCCAGTCGTTTTCAACCAGAAGTCAAGGATAATCAATAAAACTCATCCAGAACAGTGATAATTTCTCATATACTTGTGCAAACCCAGCCTTTTTAATGGAAAAGGACTCTCACCTCGTGTTTGTTTAGGCTTCAATCCATGCATCCAGTTCAGGTTTGACTTATTCCCATTTAATCCTCGACACCTGCACTGACACACACACACACACACAACATCTACACAACATCTACACAACACAGAACAGTGTGACGTAACAAAAGGCAGTGGTTGTTTTCTTTCCTCCATCACATTGGCTTTATTAAATCAGACTGGACTGGTTCGATAAAGTGCTACTGTTCCATGAAAAATGTCCTCCTCGTTTTAAAAGGAAAAACTCCGCCGCAGACACTCGATCAATCAATCTGGAAATGTCACTGAATCCCATTATTTTGGGATGTCAAGTGTTGCAATTTAGTTTTTATTTTATTTTTTTTTTTTGGCGATGCCCACTGCTTTTGAAAACTTTCATCAAAAACACACTGCACCAGGATTTTTCTTTATCTTTATTTCAAAAAGTCCCATGAAAGCAAATTGTACGCAAGTTAAAGTGCTGTTACTTCAAAAATCCAAGTAGAAGTGAAAGTCCTCAACAAAAGTGTAAAGTTTATTTCGGTAGAAAGTATTTACCGCTATTACATCTACTGCTAATATTGTTACTACTGTAAGTGCTACTGTGACTACTACTATTACTACTACTGTTAGTATGATTACCCTTACTGGTACAATTGTTATTACTGCTGATGATATGACTATTTCTTCTTTTTTTACAACAAATTTTGCTACTGAAAAAAAAAAGTAGAAGAAAGAGTACTTACAAATATATTACTGGAGTAAAAGTAAAAAAGTATTAAGGGTAAAGTTGACTTGATTAGAAAGTACTTACTGCTACTTCTATTACTACTAATGCCAATATCTAATACTACAACTGCTGATACTACTACTGTCACTGCTACTGCTACTATCACAACTGCTATTATTACCTCTGCCATTGCTACTATTACTAATACTACTAATACTGCTTCTTGTACTTCTATTATTACCATTGCCATTTCTAGTACTATTAGCGTAAATGGTACTGCTACAGTAACTACTACTACTGCTACTACTACAAGCGTTACTATTATTATCCTTACCATTAGAAGTACTTTTACCGCTACTACTAAAGCTACAACAAATACTACTACTACCTACTACGAGTGTTACTACTATTATTACCTTTACTCTTAGAAGTATTAATACCACTACTGCTAAGGCTACAAGAAATACTACTACTACTACCACAACTTACTACTATTATTACCCTTTAAATTGGAAGTGCTATTATCGCTACTGCTAAGGCAACAAAAATACTACTACTACTACTACTACTACTACAAGTGTTACTACTATTATTACTCTTATTCCTAGAAGTACAATTACCACTACTGCTAAGGCTATAAGAAATACAAATACTACTACTACCACTACTATTATTACCCTTACAATTACAAGTACTATTATCGCTACTGCTAAGGCTACAACAAATACTACTACTACTACTACTACTACTACTACTACTACAGGTGTTACTACTATTATTACCCTAACTATTAGAAGTACTATTACCGCAACTGTTAAGGCTACAATAAATACTACTATTAGTACTACTACTACTAGTTTTACTACTATAACTACCCTAACTGTTTGATGCAGTACTATTACCGCTACTGTTAAGGCTACAACAACTACTTCTACTTCTACTACTACTACTACTACTACTATTAGTAGAAGTACTAATACCGGAACAGCTTAGGCTACAACACTCCAATACTACTACTACTAGTACTACTAGTACTACTAGTACTACTACTACTACTACTACTGCTGCTTCTAGAACTAATAACGCTAATACTACTACTACTATTACCACTACGACTACTACTTCTGTTGCAACGCATTTCTGCCTCTGAGATAAAAATAAACTTTTATACGTTTACAACATTCCTTGAGTAAAAGTACCGTTTTTCCTGAAGTCGAAGTAAAAGTATGTTAAATAAAAGTTGTTGAATAAAAGTAGTTGTTATTTTCCACATCTGCGTACAGGCGTGACACTTCTGTACACAGCATTAATATTGAGACGGCTGCTTTAGAAGTGAATGAATGAACTTATTAAGAAAAGTGAAACTCGAAGGCAATTAGTGAAAACAAATACGGCGCTGGTACATTGCTCCGCTGGTGTACTCGGGCTACACTGTCAACAGAGAGATTGGTTTTTGGTGCTCGTTCAATAAATATCTTCTCGGCAAATGAGCCAAGAAAGAAACGCGAGCACTCGTCTTTGATTCATAAGAGCGGAGTCCACATTTAAATGGATCTACTTTTCAAAGATATAGCTCGGTTAAAATATCCTCCTCCACGTCATTTGTGATACTAAGACAAACAGGTGCAGCAGAGCGTGATACAAGTGGTTTTCTCATCAAATAAAAGCCCGGACCAGGACACGGTCTCGCTCTGGTCTCTGCTGCAGGTCTGTGGTCCATTAGCGAGATTGACCGACAGATGTGATGGGCAGCTCCTTCACCTGCTCCAGCCTCAGGACGTCCTGTTTCCTAAATAAAAAGATTAGATTTCAGAATGAAGTACTGCTGTTGTTGACTTATTTGTACAAATGTATGTATATATTGCTTTCAAGTATTAGTAATATTGTATGTTTTTTTTTTTTAATTAGCGAAAGTACAATCCAAATACAACTAATACTAATACTCTGCCTTTCCACAATGCCCCTTGTCATTTTACTGAAAAGTTACCTAAAATCGAATTAGTTGTAAAAAAGCTGAAATAACTTTTCCAGCCCTCGCACCAAATTCAATATGATTATATGAGTATTGTTTTTTCAATACTAAACATGTCATGTCATTGTTTGTTTATGAGCTACTGTAAATACAATAGGATTTTATGAGATTTGCAAACTGATATCAGGAAAACAGAGAAGCTTGAAAAACCGAGGCTTCTTCTCATTTTATTTATGTATTTTTCTTATTTATTTATGCTATTTTTTGTATTTGTCTTATTTATTTATTTTGTTATATATTATTTTTATTTATTTATGCATTTATCGTATTTATTTATCTATTTATTTATTTTCCTTATGCATTTATTTATTTTTCTTATTTATCTATCGTATTTTTGTATTTGTCTTATTTATTTTTGTTATATATTATTTTTTATTTATGTATTTATGCATTTATCGTATTTATCTATTTATTTTTTCCTATTTATTTATTTTCCTTATGTATTTATTTATTTATTTTTCTTATCTATTTATTTTTCTTATTTATTTATTATTTTTTCTTATTTATTTATCTATTTATTTTTCTTATCTATTTATTTTTCTTATTTATTTATTATTTTTTCTTATTTATTTATTCATTCATTTATTTTATTTGGTTTTATTTATTTATATTTTATTTACTTACATTTTATACAGTGACCCAACATATTCATATTTGGCTTTGCATTTGCAAGCAGGTGAGATGAGTATTTTTGTGTTGGAGCTTACATAACCTGGTGGTAGCTGTTTTAATTGTATTTATATAGGATCCTTCACAGATACAAAGTGCTTTGCAAAATGCAGCCAAAACAAAAAGCTACATCAGATCAGTCCATTAATACAATACAGAGAATGTACTGTCCTCCATATAAAGCCACAGTCACACAGTTTCAAGTTTTAAATGTTTTATGAGCTAAACATTTCTAGCTATATTTTAAAATGCCGGAAATAATTGATGGAAAATGTTGAAATAATTTATCCAAAGGTGCAGTGTTATTATTTTTTTTTTCCAAGAGGGCCCTTGTGGAGTCTGGTTCACTTGTATCTAGGCTGGGTACAGTTCTGATTTTTTCTGAAACTTATGTTGAGCTAATTCATCTTCATCACAAAACACAACAATATTGAATAAAAGACCAATTGTTCCAAAATCTTTTGCTGTAAGTTAAAACTAGTAGCTTATATGATTTATTCTGAGCTATTTATTTGATCCATACAGGTCCCACTAGATATTAAAACTTGGTACTGATTTTTTTTCTATCGATACCAGTAGTATTCTACCTTTTTTCCCCCCGATACCACAAATATATCATTTAACACAGCCCTACTTGTATCTGTGCGTATGTAAATCTCCATAATAACTGGGTATCCTGGGTGTCACGGCTGGCACTGAGAAACCAACCACAGTGACAATCAGCCACACGTGAACGCTTTTGGAACGTGTTTGGGAGCACGCGCTGCAACATTGCGTCATGTCAAGCGATCAAATCAGGTTGCGTTAAAACCCAAGCCCTTTCGCGAGAGGGAAGTGCTCGGAGTGCAATATGAGCAATTCTGTAGCAAGGCGAGGATGTGGAGATTACACAGGTGCATCCTTCACAAATTAGCAAAATGGAGGAGACAACCTATGAAAAAAGTGGGTAATTTAAACATTTGGAGCACCACCTGGGAGGCGCTGATGACGTGGATCATCCCAAAGTGGTCCAGCCATGAAGGGTTCCTTGGAAATAAAGTACCAAGCAGGAAAAGCATGCCATTATACGCTTTAATTTCAATCTGTATATACTTTTTACTTTTATGGTGAGTTTGTAATGGTACATGAGGGAGTAAAGCACTTTAACAGTACCGGTCTATTATTTTGTAGTATCCCAAGTTTATGGCCTAACATTAATATTATGTCTCCCCCTGCTCCTTCGCTTCTAAGACAGCTGTACCAAGGACACGTAAAGTCTGTCTGTACCTTACTTCTGGTTACTTCTGGTGTGTTATCATACAATAAGGGCAGGCAAACTCGAGCGGTCAATACTGTTCACCTCTCCATTTTGTGAATAATGGCTCTTTTCAAGCCTCAGAAACGGCTCTGTAACCCTTTCCCTTTGCTCAGCTTTCCCAAAACTGTGCTTAATCAAAACTAATTCATAATTTAACAAATACACTGTAGAGAGCTTTAGAGGGATTTTTTTCTTTAATAATTAATAGCTTGTCTTTTACAGCTCTAGATCAGCACGGTATTCACCAACAAATAGTAAAAAATAACCTAATGTGGACGTAAGAACTAAACAACCACTGGCCACACGTGTCCAGAGAAGGAAAAGACAGGGTCTGAGACGACAGAAACTACTCGGATGTTCAGTTACCATCCCAGTGACTACATTATGATACAAAGTTACTGAAAACACAGTGGCATTACAAAGGTGTTTGCTCCGTGAACTTTTATTTACCTCATTTTCACTTCACTTTCTCTGTGATTTCTTTGGAAACACAAACGCTGATCAAAATACTGCCTCATCGTGTTGCTGTTGTTATTGTTCTGCCTTTTCATACTCATTAGTTTTGTTTATTTGTGAATGTTTTACTGACTTTTTTTTGTTTTTAATTGGCTTTGAAGTTGCTCTCAAACTGAATCCAGTCGGTGCTAGAAATTTTCCGTCTGGAGACTAAAGACGGAGGAGCACAGATAGACATGTAGGGCTTAGCGGGATGAGAGACGAGACATCACTGAGACAGACCAGGCCAGGCAGAGAGAGGACAGAACAGGGGGTTGGAGACGAGGATTGGGGCTCGGGGTTTTAACAAGTCGGCAGTGTCCGCTCCTGATGCGATTCGTGACGACGCATCAAATTGAGCCGCCGCCGCCACTCCTCGCCCCGGCCCGAGTCTGGCGAGTACACAGTAATTAGACGGACACGCTTCGGGAGCAGAACCAGCACCTCCAGCTCTCTGTAATATCAACAGGCAGAGTGCCAGACAGTGACAGGCGCACAGTAGAGAAACACATTACCGTAATGTCTCTAAACACTGGGGCGACGAGAGCTGTGGTCGGTTTATGAAGCAAAGCACTTAGCAAAAGGTGAACATATTTCTACAGTGCTCAAAAAACATTCAGATGCCAATGAATGAGGCAAAAAAAAAAAATGTTTTGCTTTTATAAACACTTGATTTGTGTTTTGAAATGCAGAAAAATTATTTGAAGTCTAAAAGTAAATATTATCACGCTGTGGCAAGCACAACTGTGGGGGTCCCGAAAAGTCTCAATTTTGCCCCAGAGAGTGTTATGTGAAATTGCAGCAAGATGTGACAACACCAAATGGATTGTTGATGCTTTTCAAAATTTCCAACACAACTTTCAAGAACAGAAGGCTTTCTATAAGAAAACTACTCAGTGGTAATGATTACAGTACTCATAACTCATTAAATGTATGGCCAACATGACGTTCACTTTTTAGCAAGCAGTCTTCAGCCAAGAATCACGCTACCAACCAAATTAAATCATAAATATGTATCTAAAATGGGACAGGCTTTGTCTCTTTGATTAGGTTGTGTGTTTTTCCAGTTGAAGTTTATTCTGCATACAGCGGCAGAGTGGATAGCCCTCCCGCCGCTTAGCAACGAGGTCCTGGATTCTATCCTTGGGCCAGCCAACACAGTATTTTTGAGGAGCTACTCTCGCGTCCTCCCACTGTCCAAAGACAGTGCATTTGTTCTGTGAATTGATTATTCTAAGGTGTTCCTAGTGAATAAGTGTGAAAATGAATGGGTTATGTCTCGGTAACAGCCATGCAATTTGTTGTCCAGGGTGAAATTGTTGCTGGGATAGCCTCCAGCAAGCCATGACCACTAATAAGAATAAACAAAAGAGCATAAATGAATGGTAAATATAACATAATCTAAAAGGGTGCCTCTTATGCGACGTATTGTTATCCTGGTTGTGGGTTTGATCCTCAGGACGACTGCAATCTTTGTTACATGACCTCTGGCAGGAATAGGTGGAAGAAAATTAATAAATGAATCAGACAATCAATGTTGGTACTATCCTGTGTTTAAATGTTTTTCCAATTGCAATCAAGTAGTAATTTGATATGGTTTTTTTTATTCTGCCCTCTGGAAATCTGACATGACATGGAACAAACTAATTCTTTCTAATAGCAAAAAGAAATAGGATGATTGACAAGGCTAGATAATATTTACTATTATGTGACCACCAGCCTTATGCATCTGTACTAAACTTATCCTGGCAGCCCAAATTGGACAAATTATGATGCAATTTTATGTTGAAATCTACGCCAAACAAAACACAAGTCCTAGTCTCCAGTGTTGGCCACCCAAGACGACAGTGACTGGAAAAACGTAACTGGCCCGTGGAGTTTACTTTTGCTTTCTCCCAAATGACAATCGATGCAGGCAGGCTTTCCCTCAGCACTGGCACACAGCTAAAACAAAGTGTGACTTTGTGAAACTGCATAAAAAAACAAAACAAAAACTAATTACTTGCTTTCCTCTCCAGAGCTGTAACAAGATCTTTCTAGTTGTTTTCTCTTCTGTGAGCGAGGTCTCAGGTGGCTGCCCTTTCCTCCTGAACTTATACGACTTGTGTTTCTTATCACTTCGGCAGCAGACAGACAGCAGCGCGAGTGACTGGAAGATTGCCAGCGCGGGTCTCAAACACAGAAATATGTGGCGGGCAGAGGGTGAAGATTTGTAAGTGAGTGGAAAGCTGGCTGCTGAAGGCTGTTGGAGGCTGTGTGAGGCTGTATGAGGCTGTATGAGGCTGTATGAGGCTGTATGAGACTGTATGAGACTGTATGAGACTGTATGAGACTGGTGGAGGCTGCTGAAGGCTGCTGAAGATTTTTGAAGGCTGTATGAGGCTGTTGAAGGCTGGTGGAGGCTGGTGGAGGATGTTGAAGGCTGGTGGAGGCTGGTGGAGGCTAGTGGAGGCTAGTGGAGGATGTTGAAGGCTGGTGGAGGCTGGTGGAGGCTAGTGGAGGCTAGTGGAGGATGTTGAAGGCTGGTGGAGGCTAGTGGAGGATGTTGAAGGCTGGTGGAGGCTGTTGGAGGCTAGTGGAGGATGTTGAAGGCTGGTGGAGGCTAGTGGAGGCTGGTGGAGGATGTTGAAGGCTGTTGGAGGCTAGTGGAGGCTAGTGGAGGCTGGTGGAGGATGTTGAAGGCTGGTGGAGGATGTTGAAGGCTGGTGGAGGATGTTGAAGGCTGGTGGAGGATGTTGAAGGCTGGTGGAGGCTAGTGGAGGCTAGTGGAGGTTAGTGGAGGCTAGTGGAGGCTAGTGGAGGCTAGTGGAGGCTAGTGGAGGCTAGTGGAGGCTGGTGGAGGCTGGTGGAGGCTGGTGGAGGCTGGTGGAGGCTAGTGGAGGCTAGTGGAGGATGTTGAAGGCTGGTGGAGGCTGGTGGAGGATGCTGAAAGCTGGTGGAAGCTGTTGAAGGCTGGTGGAGGCTGGTGGAGGCTAGTGGAGGATGGTGAAGGCTAGTGGAGGATGGTGAAGGCTAGTGGAGGATGGTGAAGGCTGGTGGAGGCTGGTGGAGGATGTTGAAGGCTGGTGGAGGCTGGTGGAGGATGTTGAAGGCTGGTGGAAGCTGTTGAAGGCTGGTGGAGGCTGGTGGAGGCTAGTGGAGGATGTTGAAGGCTGGTGGAGGCTGGTGGAGGTGGTGGAGGCTGGTGGAGGCTAGTGGAGGATGTTGAAGGCTGGTGGAGGCTGGTGGAGGATGTTGAAGGCTGGTGGAAGCTGTTGAAGGCTGGTGGAAGCTGTTGAAGGCTGGTGGAGGCTGGTGGAGGTGGTGGAGGCTGGTGGAGGCTGGTGGAGGCTGGTGGAGGCTAGTGGAGGCTAGTGGAGGATGTTGAAGGCTGGTGGAGGCTAGTGGAGGCTGGTGGAGGATGTTGAAGGCTGGTGGAGGCTAGTGGAGGCTGGTGGAGGATGTTGAAGGCTAGTACTCTGACCTGAATATTAATCAAATGTGCCCCTTTGAGAGCCACTCCACAAGAAAATACAGAGGTCTTGACTAGTGAGGCCCAAACCATATTTCAAAATACCAGTGTGTCAGTGTCTTTTTAATGGTATTAAAGTAGCAGGGCTGACACAGACAACCATTCACTCTAAAATTCATTCACTGTACTTGGACATTTTTTGATATATAGAGACAGTGGTACTGAGGAAAAGACTGGAGGCAGAGCTGAAACTGTTATTTCTCTTTGGGAGTGACAAGGATGGATAGGAGTAGGAATAAGCACATCAGGGGGACATGCGCTAGCTTGGTCGTGTTGTAGAAAGGATGCTGGTCGGCTTCTCTAGAGAACAAATGTAAGGAAAATGCCCCACAGGTAGACCACAGCTGTGCAACTTTGGCCTGTAGTTGCTCAACTTGGCAACAGTATGGACATTAAAGCCTTACACAGTTTGAAGGGGCACTCGTAAGACGCAATGAGGCAGGAAGAGTTAAGAAGCCAAAGCCTGGGAGATAGACCAGCAACAGACAACATCTGCTCCCACTGCGGGAGGGATGGTGACTCCCAAATCAATCTTTCTAGCCACACCAAAAAATGTAGAGCTACCCAGAGTGTGAGACCGTAGACTTATGAGACTGAAGGAGGGACAGATTAGGTTAAATTTTAGGTTTAGGTTAAAATTTTGGCGATAAAGTCAGAGAGGCCAGACTGAGATAGTTTGGGCAGAGGGATAGTGAGTATTTGGGTAAAAGGATGCTGAGGTTAGAGCAGCTAGACCAGAGGCCTAGAGGAAGACCAAAGAGGAGATTTACAGATGTAGTAAAAAAGGACATGGAATTAGTTGCTGTGAGAGAAGATGATGCAGAGGATACTGTTCGATGGAGGCGGATTATTTGCAACCTTCCAAAATGTTATGTGACCCACTTGTGTTTCCCTGACCCACTGTTTGGGAACCACTGGTCTAGACTACCGCCTCAGGAGCCCCAGGGTGTTGTTCTTCAGCAGCTGCATTTAGTCCCTACTTTTTGGCATAGCCCTAAGTGACCTATTTACCCCCTCATCTTAAACAAACATGCCCCAGAATGGCTCCACTATCTGGGTTAGATTTCTGTGTGTGGTCCCTGAGAGGTTTAGGACCAATCTGTAGTCGCATGTTGCACACAGGAGATCCAGCTTTTATCAGCGATCAACCAAAAAGAGAAATGGAGCAGAAGAGAAAGTCTGTCTACGCCATTTATCATCACAAATCTATTTTAAATTCGTCCTCAAAAGATCTTTGAGACTGAAAGGAGTGCAAGACAAAGTTGGCCATTTGGTAATGAGATTAACCTTGAAACTTCAGACACAATAAAGAAGCGGGCATCTTATCTCTAAGTGAGGAGAAAATATTGTTGTATTTTGTCATTTTGCCATGATTTATTATGAAAATAGCAGCTAGATTGAGCCAGTCTAACTCAATGCATGTCTAAAACTGTAAGAGTCTGCGTCGTTTATGAAGCTGGATGTTATGACATAATATAGAAAATTATGATGCCTACTAAATGTTTACATACATTGGTGTTTAGAAACAGCTTTCTCAGTTTAATGTACCTATAAACTCTCAGGCTGGAGATGTGTCTGCGAACATAAAGACTGTGCTCCCACAAAGAATGACTAAGCAAATGCAGCACATACTGAATCAGAACAATGGACTGTGCAGCCAGAGAAGCTCGGAACAAACTGTACCGGCTTTAATGCAACACTGAACACATGAATTCATCCTTCCATCCTTGTTCAATCACTTATCCAGGGACAGATCACAGGAGCAGCAGTCAAAACTGTGATTTCCCACTCCCCAGACACTTCCTCCAACTCCTCCAGGTCAATACTGACATGCATGTCGAGAGATGTAGTGAGCATGTCCCACCAAGAGGAGGCACCAATTGACCCATGAAAACTTTAATATCGCACATTAAGGCAAATTCATAACCTCTACTGCCTCTAGTTAACCGATAAAGGCAGCTTATCCATGGAGTCAAAGGTTGGCCATGGTTCAGAATGGCTGCATTTTGATGTTTTGATAATCATAAATCATACACAGGGCTGGACAATAACTTTTTTCCTCACTGGCCATTTTGGCTGGTGTTTTTTAAAGGTTACAATGCTGATTCATGTGTATTATATAAGACAATTATCTGTTGTTTTTACAATTCTTTTGAAAATTACCACTGACACAGTACTTTAACAGTAATTTATCATCATCAAGAAAATATGTTATATGTATGTTATTTTGGCATTTGCTGTATTTTTGTTTGTTTTTACATGTTTTCAATTAAGATCCTCTAACAAGCTTAATTCTTAATTCTGTCTCTCCAGTCATGATTTACTATAGGTTTTAAATTATGGGAATTTATAAGCATAGCAGTAGAAAGGTATGTCAAAAATAGTTCAAATGTTCAATGTTACGGGCCAAAATGGAAATCTACCCACATTCGTCCGTTTGGCGAGTGCTAACATCAATCCCTGATCATACATAAACATTTCTGACCTGCAGAAAGCCAGGTCCAACTTTAGGCCTGCTAATTTCAACTTCAGTGGACAATGTAAGAGCCACACCAGAAGCATCGCCTTCAAAGCAATGAGAAACACATTTATGAAGTTAATAGTAGATAATACACAACAAATATTACGCACAAGCCAAGGCTGTCTGTCATGCCCCGTATTGGGTCTCCTTGTTCCTTTTCGGCTTTTCTCCTCTGCCTCTGAGCAGGCAGGGATTTATATATTGATTTTGCATAGGTTTTACGTTCCTGACACAGACTCTCCATTTATCCGAGTTTGGGACTGGCACACAAAGCACACTGGCTCTTTAGACTCTGACAGCTAAAACATATTCAGACTTTGCAGCACACATTTTAAGGCTTTTTATTCACAGCACTAACCCTGATGGAGGAAAGCAGCCAGCTAAATTTATTTGTAGATCCCTCCACTCGCTGCATACATTAGACAGGAATCAATGAAGACTTCTGGAGCTGTTAAATTTTGAGTTTTTATGTTTCAGCAGTTGCCCAGGTTTGTAAACATCTTCCCTTGCTGTGACGCAGCAAAATATTTCCAGACATAGTTGAGAGGAAAACATCTGTTTGGCTCTGCTCACTGCCTTCACTAAAACACATGAATATTCACAAAAGCTCAGCAATGGTTTATGGTGCAATTACTCGGCTGGGTGTGTTGTTTTGACAAGTCATTATTGGCTGCTGGGACTGTTGACAAAATGCATTAATTTAAGGCTGAGACTAATTCGACTAATTTTAGTTCAAGAGCACCATCCAAATTGCTCCTTTTACCGTCTATTGTAATGCCATACCAAAAAGGTGCAAGCATAAAACATATGCATTTGCTTACGTAAGAGCAAATACATCTCACTAATGCAGTTTCCTCGGGGCAATAATTTATCTGTGGGATTTAAAAAACAACAACAACAAGAAAAATAAGAAAAGGGACATCTGTGGAATACTCAAGCACAGTACAAGTCAAAGCACTGCGTAAAACCATTACTACAGTAAAAGTATTGAGTTTAAAGTTTAATTGGAAAGTTATTTCTGCTGCTACTACTAAAAATAATAATAATTAGTCTACTATCACTAGTACTACAACTACTACAGCTTCGATTACTATTACTATTTCTACTTCTACCAATGCTACCAGTACTATAACTACTATTATTACTACTACTGTTTGCCACAGAGTTCAAAAACACTGCTGCTGCTGTTGCTCATTTAATTAGATAATTTAGGTTTGTGTAATTACAGTTTCTAGGTACAAATGCATTAGAAATATTTGTTACACTACTCTGGCAAAGTGCACATTACCATAGAGTGAAGCAGCCATTGTACTGTTTTTGCAGAAGCAAAATGCAATTTGCTAGAGTTTAACAAGTATTTAATTACTTTTTATATCTACAAACTGTAAGTACACAAAATGTTCTTATGTGAATACAACAGTTACATATTACAGTTTGTTACAGTGTGTATTACATAGTAGTCACATTGTTGATACAGCGTTTGCAGTGTAGTGTATAATAATGTGCTATGGGTGGCACAGTGGCACAGTGGTTGGCATTCCTGCCTCACAGCAAAAAGGTCTTGGGTTCAATTCCTGGCTTCTATTTGGAGTATCCACGCAGTTGTGTTGCCCACCTTGTATGTATAATGACAAATAAAACACTTTACCTTTAATTACTTACAAAGTGTACAGAGTAAAAGTCATATTTTTGCCATTAAATTCTACTCAAGTAAAAGTGTTTTAGGAAAAAAAGGAACTTGACTTAAGAAATTTAGTTACTTTCCATCTACACTAGCGTATTAAAAACTGCTTTTCAATTAAAACTGTACAACATGTACACCCTTTCCTGTGCACTGTACTGCTGCAGCACAAGTGAGATGTACAATTTACTGCTGCAGAAACACAAACCGGATAATTAGAAGTGTTGGGCAATAGCACCTGAAAACCAAAATGTGTGAATGAGTGCAATCGCACTGCAGCTCATTACTTACCTGCCAGCTCTAATGTTATCAATGTGTTATAGAGGTTTATCAGAGGGCCACAAAAGAAATCAAATTAAGCAAACATAATTACATGCGTGATGTTATTAGGAGATAACAATGCATTACTCTCCTACTTTACATGCTGGGTGTTGTTTAATATTGACTTAGGATGATGAATGTATTGTCCATGTGAAGGAGGACAGTTAGAGGTATTCTTAGAGTTGAAAATGCTGTCTTTCGTAACAGTTGTCCTCCTTTTAGGGGTAGCTGGAGCCTATTTAAGCCTTTTGCAGTAACCATAGGCCTCAGGCAGGGAACAAACTGGACAATGGCCAGTCGGTTGCAGGGCTCACACCATTCACACTCACATCGATCACTGTAGGGGCCATTTAGAGTCACCAGTTCATCTGTGGAGGACACGAAGGACATGCAGACTCCAATCAGAGTGATATGTGAGGATCAAACCCATAACCTCCTTGCTGAGAGGCAGGTGTGCTGTTCTATGTTCCTCTTTCACTCTAGGTTAATCTGTAAGACCTCACAATACAAAGGCTTTGAGATTACGACTGCAAAAAAGTAAATATGGATGCGAACGAGTGACACCAAGTTAATTAAAACACCTCAGTATGTTGAAAATGTAATCCAGATATTCGGCGTTCATTCATGTAGTTAAAGTTGGACTATAACTAATGACTAGGCACTTGTGCAGTGAGTCAGAGAGGCCTGGTACTTCTGCTGAGTGGGTGCTACTCACGCAGACAGACTCCAGTAACTTGTAACTCCGGCAAAGTCAATCCCAGTGGCTGGTTTGAGCTTATTAAAGTGCATGGGGATGGAGAGTGGATCTGGTTTGTGACAGGGCTGAATCATATGCTGCCGTTTTTTTTACAGGTAGATTAATAACATGCTAGGAGACACGAGTCATTATGTCAGGCTGGATAACTTGGATATCTCTGTAGTTTCCTCACACCGTCCAAAAACATGCATGTAGAAGGAAAGTTTGTGAATTTACATCGCCCCTGGTTAGTGTAGATTAGATTGATTTATTTTAAGGTGATAGTGCAGTTTCATAAAACACATAATCAGTCCCTCCAGGATTTTGCGGGCAATTTTTGTGATTGTTGCGGGCTAAAGTACCTGATTTTGCGGGGTAAAAAGTAAAGAGGTAAAAAGGTAAAAAGTACCAGAGGTGATAAAAATACACCTGTTACTTGAGCTTTTTTTTTTTTTTTAATATTAGCTACTAACTATAAAAACTAGCAAAACCTGTTTTTTAAACATGTGAGGTGGTAATAATCTAATTAAAAATACCTGGCTATTACACTGCAGCTGATTCTGATTCTGTTCCTCTCAGATCTTCTCTGGTGATTCCTGTTGTGTGCTGTAGAACATACAATCAATAAAAAACAGAGGACGTTTGCTGTGCTATAGGTTTTTAGGAAGGTTATTAGCCTGCAACATTAACGTTTAAAGAACAATGACCTTTAACTGTTGTCTAAATACGCTGCCCATTCAACTTTTTAGACAACTATATCACCATGGCAACGCAGACAGGCTTTTCAGAGTGACACCAGACTCATGTGCGCTCAACCTCTGCGCGTTAGCTGCACGCTGCTCCTCCTGCCGCTCTGCGAGTACGCCCTCCGCGCTGTGCCTCCTGCCCCGCGCTGCTCCTCCTGCCGCTCTGCGAGTACGCCCTCCGCGCTGTGCCTCCTGCCCCGCGCTGCTCCTCCTGCCGCTCTGCGAGTACGCCCTCCGCGCTGTGCCTCCTGCACCGCGCTGCTCCTCCTGCCGCTCTGTGAGTACGCCCTCCGCGCTGTGCCTCCTGCCCTGCGCTGCTCCTCCTGCTGCTCTGTGAGTACGCCCTCCGCGCTGCGCCTCCACACGACTTTGTGAGTGTGCCGCACCTCCGCATCACACCTCCTTGTCGCTTTGTCTGTGGCTCAACCCGACCTCCGGCGCACATTACTGGTGCACCGCTGAGTGAACTGCTCTGCTCGGAACAGGGGACGGCCCGCAGACAGCAGTAAGTGCAGCAAAAGACAGTTTTAAAGGAAAATCTCTGCTATAATTGACAAAAGTTGCGAAAATTTGCGGAGTTTGGACAAAGTTGCAGGGTTGCGCTGAATTCGCGGGGTTTGCTTGATTTTGCGTTTATAGTTGCGATCGCAACATCGCGAAATCCTGGAGGGACTGCATAATAATCTGTAGTCCCCTGGCCTTAATGTTAAAAAAGCAGTAAAGCACAACAGTACAAACAAAGCAGTAATAGAAACACATGCTGTTGGAGCGATAGAAACATCAGAGAAATATACATAATGACAACAGTTCATATCAAGATATATAAAATATGAATGTGGCTGTCTGTCAGTGTATGTCTTTGTGTTACCCTTGCCATTGTCTTGGGTGTATTCCACTTAGAACCCAACCCATAGTCGCCGGATTAGGCTCCAGCCACCCAGGAGAAATGGGAATAAGCAGAAGATGAATGAACAAATGTAGGACAGCAGGCTTGTGCCAACTTCACTTTAACCCGTGACTCTTTAATACAAATCCTCAACTCATCTGTGAACCTAAATTGCACTTTACCACTGGACTGTCTCTCACCTGCCTAAGTATCCCTGTTCAGCCTCAAGGTCCGCCATAATTGTCTCTGATTCGTCGTGTATGGAAACAGCTTCCTCATTCACAGCCCAATAAGCCCTAATGAGATTGGCTAGCGTTGCCGGTGAATCCAATAATCTCTAATACAATTGGCTGTCAGTGTTATGCATTCATACTTAAACGAGTTGTGATGTGATTGGGGCGCCGGCAGTGCAATATTCAATAACGTGTAATAGGATTGGCTGGAGGCAGTTGTGGGTTCAGCAGGCTCTAATGTGATTGGCTGATATGGATTTCATATTAAATAAGGTAAAGTGCGACTAGCTTCTTGTGACTTTGAAATACAGTCCTGTGCAAAAGGTTGTTTTTTGTTGTTTTTTAAGAAAGGCTATGAACAAAGAAAGGTGTGGCAATGCACAAAGATAAAGGAAATTACAAAAATCTAGACTAGAAGCAGACAATGGCAAAGAAAAAGGCCTCCCTCAGTCCAAATAAACGGCTAATGGAACGGGGGGGTCACCCAAACTTGCCAGATTAGCTATGAAAAGTAATATATGTTTGTGCCCTGTCATTTGTTCAAAACAACTGTGATGCATTATGGGTGATTTTTTGAGTCGAGGCCAAGACCAAGGCATACCGAGACCAGGTACAGCCCAAACCCAGTGAACTAACACTAAATAAAGGTGAAAAGTAAAAAGAAAAGTGGTTCGAATATATTAATGATTATTTTAATGATTTAATGCAACAGACTCCACAAACAAACACAGACAGATCAATTTCCTGGTTATTCTGATGCAAAAAACAAATTACTCCAAAATTATGAAGAACAGTATTTTCTTATAATGTTCTGTAAATAAAATCTCATGGATCGCCACATCCAAGGCTGAGACAAGACTGAGTAAAATTGGATTCGAGACCAAGATCAAGACCAAGTAAAACACTAGCTTGGGCAGTGAGGACATGGATGCCTTCCTGAGCTCAAATCAAGGCACGGCAAGAAACCTAGGCTTTGAGAAACACCCCTCGACTCATACTCAAAGATCTTCAAGTTCAGGGGTAAATCCCTTTTCCATTGAGCCATAAAACCATTATACTGTGTCTCATAATGATAAAAAAGCAATTAAAACAAATGTTTTGTTCTTTTACTGCGAAAAGTTAGTATCTTTTGTCCCTATTTCAAAATGGGACAAACTCCATAAAAACTCTCCTGGATTTAAACAGTGATCTGGATCCACACCAAAACCAATCCTTTTGTTCTTTACTCATTACTTTTCCTGAAATTTTCAAAACAAAAATAACATACATTTGAAACCTGGAGTTCTTAGTTGTAATGCACGACAAAGGCTCTCCAGCAGGTATTTCCCAGTCTGCCTTCACTCAGTGCCAGAAGCAGCAGCATTTAAGGAGGCTTAGCCCACATCCATCAGAAGCCAGTTCTTTCTGCCTGGATTCAGCGCGAGTTGCCAGGTTGTGGATCCCCAGTGAGCCGCGCTTCATGTGAGAGGCGCCTCAGCACTGGATTTACTATTGTTTTGTCAAGGTTTACTTTGAAAACATTGCTGAGGAAAATAATGCCAGCACAGCTGTGGCAACTCATAAAAGGGATTGTTGCACACGTCTATACTGGCTGCTAGCCTAATGAATTTATTTTCATGATTGGGGTTTTTTAAAAATGGCTTATTACACAATATCTCCATAGTATTGCTTTTCAGTAAATTCAGAGGCTGTGCACTGCTCTACTGTTCAGGGAAATGTTTAGCACGAGTCTCATTGCCAAGGCCTGAAAACTGATGTTGATGATTAGGAACTTGTTTCTTTGTTTCCGAGTGGTGTAGTGTTTCTGGTGGCACGGCCAAATAATATACAAGCAAAACTGTGAAATATAATGAAATAGCTGTTTAAACAGCCAACCATAAAGTTCATCATCACCAAAACGTCATTGCCATTTCAAAAATATGCCATGAACACGTAATGCATATATTATTGTATTATTGCAGTCCAAGAAAACATGCCCTTTTAACACAAAATATCACAAAATGAGAACCACTTAGGGGGCACAGATCTTGGACTTAGGCCCTATCTCACAATGGTAAATACTGTATATAGTGCCCAGACATGGACCCAATGCAGGAATCTTCAAGTTCAGTGTTCAAGACTCGGTCCATTGAGTCACAAAGCCTAAAACTAACCATTTGTTTCTTTACTGGCCACCTATGGCTAGAGTTACTATGGCCCTGTCTCGCAATGGTATAAAAACAAACATAGCCTTGTTGTCAAAGTTAATAACACTAAACTGCAGTTATCCATTCATCTTTTACTGCTTAGTCATGTAAAGGGTCCGTGTGGGTCTGAAGACTGCCCCAGTAACTATGGGCTTTAGGCGGGATATACCCAGGATAATGTCTGGTTACTCCAGGACTGACAGATAACCTCGTACTCCTACTAGAGCTGTGCAATTAAACAAATTTTAATTTTAATTTCAATTGTTACACACAACAATTACAAAAATGATATAATTGAGAAAAAACAATTAATTATTGGTTTTGTAAACAACAACATTTTTTAAGGTAATGACTAATCATTGAATAATTGTGATTTCAATTATGACAAAATTAATCAAGATGATTTTTTTTTTTTTTTTTTTTTTACCATAATCAAGCAGCCCTAACTCGTACATTAGCTCACTATGGGCAATTTACAAATTAATCTATACATGAATGTCTTTGGATGTTGGGAGAACCCACAGTAACACAGGGAGAACAGACAGACTTCATAAAAAAGCTTGTCAGCCTGGAGATCGAACTCACAACCTCATCGCTGTGAGCCAGAGGCACTAACCCCACAAACCTAAGTTAATTATTGTGCATGACTCTCCTACTTGAATAACCTTATATACCATAATGCTTTTAAAGCTGACTTGCAACATAAATCCATAAAGAGGCAGTGTCCTGAAAAAGCAGGCATTTTGTGAAAAAAAACAAACCAAGAAAACAACTTCAATTGTACAAGCGTCTCCTGCATCGTACTCTGACAACAAAGCCCAGAGTAGAGAAAACACTAAATGGCTGACAGTGTAAAATAGCACACAGATAAACACAGCAAATGCACTGTTCAGAGTTCAAAGTTCATCTCTCCTTTGTCCCAGCGTTATGAAAGCGCCTCTAAATGTATGAGGTACTTATCTGCAGACACTGGGGCTGGCGGTCTTTATTTTACACCACTGCCACACAACAATCAAGGGAACTGTTGTTATTCACATTGGCGCAGGAAGCCTCTCCGCTGCTGTTAGCTGTGAGAGAGATGCCAGGCGTCTCGGTCCTTTGTAAGCGAAGTGCAAACGGGGAGGACATGTGGGTGGATGAATAACACCAGCTGTCTCCAATTGCAAACAGGATGCGTCCCCTGCTAACAGCGAGCAGCCAGGAAACATCCACTCACTTTCACAAACCAGAGGTAACACAGGCATCCGCATTTTTTACATTCCGGGTCACATCTCTAATCTGTTTCCAGAGAGTTCCCAGGTAGGTTTAATTGGAGAGGAACAGTTTGTACTGTCCAACACTGCAACGCTGCTCTATTTTGCAAGATTTGTTATCTGCAAAATATAGAAACATACCCCTTAACATTAATCGCAATAAATTTAAGTAGAACCACTGACTTCCTAGAGACTAATAAAACACTACACTATAATAAAGTGTTGCTACTATAGGTTCATATTCATAATCGTGACTAAGACAGCACATCCCAGCTGCAATCAGAAATATTTAACACCACAAAAGGTTTCAAGGATAAATAAAGAGACATAAAGATCCTGGGACGTCCTGAGGTAGCCTGTGAGTAATACTGCCAATGAGCCTGTGTAGGAGTCACATTTTTCATTTCTACTTCAAAGTTAAGTCAAAATAACTCACACATGTAACAATGAATACCAACAAAAGGTTTAAGACGAAGTCATCTGGACTTGGTTTGCAAAGTTGAAGTTAAACCAGAGGTGGGTTTTGTAATCTGCCATTTTCCTAGCAGTCTTCTTCAATTTTTGTACCAGCTGAAGGGTAGCTTTCCCAAAATTAGAGTGAGAGTCTTCACGCACACAGACAGATGTAACAATGAATAGTTTTCAAATGGTAACTGGTCACATTTATACAGCACTTTTCTACCTTCATGGGCACACAAAGCAATTTACATCAAGGAAACATTCACCCATTCATACTCACAAACACTCACGCATTCATACGCCAATCTACGCACAGTGGGACAGCGAGAGAGTGGATCGCCAAGTTTTTGTTGTCGAGATCTTTTCGTCGTTTATTCACATCGCCACTGAGTCAAATGTATCTTGTTGTCAAAGTGGCAGAAGCCTGGTCAACCAAAACCCACTCTCTTAGTACAGCGAGGTGGGTCTGACGCCTTCCCCTGCAAACTTCAAAATCAAAAAAATCAATCCTACCTGACTCATTACCTCCTTTATAAATTGCTTAATTTCAGTAGTTGTATGCATTTCCCAGTATGCGGTGTGTTGGCACAAGCCCCTGAAAGCTGACTGGTAAACATTTTAAAGACTTTAATCTGTGCCCATTTGTTCTGTCCCATGGTAGTAAAACTTTAAAAGATTGAGAGGAACCACACTACTTAAAGATAGAGGGCTAGCCAGGCTAAAGTTGGCTGTACAACCAAAAATCACTCCTTAGAACTTTCTTTTATTAACTCATATCAACCGAGTCCTTGTTAAATTATCGTATTCATCTAAATCAACAGTGAGCCTTCATATCAGATCTGAATCTCTATCATCCATCTTCTGAACCCATTTAGCATCAAGCTGAGGTCTACCCAGAGAATACTTTTCAAAACACTTTAAATTGCTTCTTCCTCAGCGTTTAGTCCAATGGGAAATTCTTTTATAAAACGCAGTGATAAGCACCTGGCTGGGGACGCACTTGTCAAGGCTGTTGTGGCAGAACCGCTTTTCCGAGCATTTTAAAGCACAGTTCTCCTTTGCACACAAGCTTAAATGCTGTTGACCCATCGGTGCTCGAACCTTGACTTCCCTGCATCCAAGGAAAACATTCAATTTTCTTCTCATGGCAAGTGAAAATACATACAACGGCGTGCAGTTTCTATTAGCTGTGGTAGACTTTGAACCAAGAGGCAGGAGCACTCACCCAGCATGATGAGCGTGGTGGTCCCCTGCTCGTTTCCCGATGGGTAGGTGGCATACTCGCACGTATAGCGGCCAGCGTCAGACATTTTCAGGTCAGAAATTCTGATCGAGGGGTTCTCCAGGCTGTTGTGCAGAAAGACAACTCGGTCCTTGAACGCTAGGTTTGGGAAACTCTGTCCATACTGCGGATGATACACCGCAATGTTGTCTCTTTGGCCGTCGATGGGCTCCCATATCCACGACACCTGGGAACAACATGGGTCGTAGTTAATGGTTGTAAACTAATAGCATAATTTTCTGAAAACATGATATTTATACACAAACTATATATTTTTTTACAGTATATGGCACATTTAAAAACAACCACAGTCAACCAAAGTGCAAATACAAGTAAAATCTTAATGTGATCAATAAATATAGGCTGAAGAAATAAAAAAACTGGAGCTAAACACATGTGAGAACACAGCAGCAGAGATTGGGCAAATTGTACTGACAGAGACTGCTTTGTTGCTGCCACTAAAATCACAGCCTGAGAGCTTCTAACAATATTTGGAGTGTGGACCTCAGGGACCTGGAAGGAGTGCGGACGTTTAAAAGCTCAGAAAGATAAGTAGGAGCTAACCCATGAAGACGTTTAAAAACAAAGAGTAGAATTTTAAAGTAAAATCTAAAATGGACTGGAAGCCAGTGCAAAGAGAGAGAACAGCTGTCCTGTGGTCACTGTCTCTTTCCTGTCAGGAGGTCCTCAGACGTCTGAGAGGTTTGGTCAAGACTAAACAGAGAGTGGGAGTGGAAAAGTACTACAAGTCTGTACTCAAGTACTGTTACTCCTAATGAATATTACTCATCTAGAAGTACTCCACAAAACTATCACTAAAAGTAAAAATGTTTTGTGTGTAAAATTCACCCACTGAGCTACAAAGCCAGTTTCTCATTTGAAAATTGACTTGATGAAAATTATTTTGTAAGATGCACTCAAGTAAAAGCAAAAGTGTGACTTAAAAAATTGAATTCATTGAGTAAAAGTATGTAGTTAGTTTCTACCCCTGCTCGAAACATTAGACCTATTTCACAGTGGTAAAGATATAGTGCCCAAAGCTGTACACAAACTGAGTACCCTCTAGTTCAGGGCCACGTGTTGCTGGAATTAGACATCTTTGGCAATATCAAGCAATACTATTGAATAGAATCACCTGTCCCACTTTTGGTTGTACAGCATTTGTACTGCAGGTGGTCACTCTAGTACTTGAATCCTAAATGAAGCTTGAGGAATCCTGAACCCACATCAAAAAGTAGATGCTTCTACCTGGGCCTGACCATGATTTTTCAAGTTCTCCTGACTGTATGTATCAGAATAACCCAAAAAAAAAAAAAAATTACTCACAAGGCTTACAGTGTGGAAAAGCAGTAATTACAAGGTTTCTTAGTGACTACCTTGAGCAGCTCATTCAGCGTAGACCATGAACTACTTTTGTTGAAAGCCTGGGCAAGCCTGCAATTAACAATTTAGTGCAATTTAATAGGGTTTAGGCAAAATCTAAGGTAGTGATATAAGCGAGTGTAATTCATTAATGTTAAAATGCACAACACCATTATCCATTAAAGCGCCATCTTCGTCAATTAAAGCAGCCCGAGCAAGGAGCCAAGAATCTATTAGCGGATAAATCAAATGTCTCACAGCCTCGCAGATGCTCCATCAAGGTCTCACTGTATTAAACTTAAATTATAAACTACGTTTTTTACATTTGCAAGTCTAAACTGAGTGTGCAGCATTAGCCTTTTCCTACAATTTGCGTTTCAGCCATAATCCACCAGAAACCCATCAGCAATCGTCATTTTGTCATGAGTCATATCTGAGTTAACATGGGTTGGACGTCACTGCCTTTCGCATTAGCCCGATGAACTAAGGAAGTAATTAAATTTATAGCATTGCAGAGACACAGTGTCTACTCGAGTATGTTTTGTTAGTTTTATTTAGAAAAAATTCAATAAACATACAGTTACTCATCCAGCCCCATCCTGCATTAACATGGCTGGGCAAAGCAAGCAAAAGCAGAGCAGTTTTACGTTTGAAGATGTTACTTTTTGTTGACTAGATTGAAAAATAATATTAAACAAAATATACTTAGTTGGAAGCAAAGGTCAGATAAGTATTCAAAATATGTACATGAAAATCTGGTTCAGATGCTCAGATCTCTGTCTGCCATGGCTGTTCCATTAAATTTTACTGAACCCAAATGCACTGTGGCCTCGGTTTTCCACAATTTAATGAGTTAAGTTTATGTGCTTATTATAGTATACAATAAGTTTAAAGAAATGCAAAATTTAGTTTTATGCATGGACAGGGATTTATCAATATAAAGACAGGTTTACCTATAGCAGAATAAAGTGCATCTCTGTGTGGTGTCACAGCTTTGAACACCAATTTTCTTTCTTTAATCATGATAAATGGTGTACACTTAAGCAGAGCAACATAAATTCATGCCTAACTTCTGAAGTTATTACATATAGACCTATCTGCGTAAAATTCAATGGGCCAAAGGGACTAGTGGGAGTATTTGTGTTACCAGCCAAAATTAAAATCTGCCAGCATTTGGCCAGTTGGCTAATGGTAATGGTAAAACTACTACAACTTGTACTGCTGCTACTAGTACCACTAAAAACTGCTACTACTGCTAATTCCCACTTTGCTTCCAAGGCCAAAAATTAATTATACTTAAAAATATATATATACAGACTTAGTAAGTATAAGTAAGTAAAGAATGTGTGTCTGAAGTGAGAGATGAGTGTGCCTCTCCTCCTGCAGTGCTCAGTTTGTCCTCCCTGCACAGCTGTAGCTAAAGCAATTGCTTCTTCTATTATGTTCTATAGAAACTAGACTGGATGTGAGAAAAAATGTAATTGAAAAGCATATTATAATAGGAATTATATGAACAAACAAAATCCTAAGACATCAGTTAAAATAACAGCAGGAACCAGATTGGGCTGGGCTTTTTTTGAACACCTTGGGCTGGAAATATGAGCATATGGTCTGGTTTATAAAATTTAGTCTGCTTTTCACAACATTTGGCAGGTTTTTAGGCAATATTCAAGTGAAAATACCAACAAAATAGTTATTCATTTTATTGGAAACAAAGTAGAAATACACTCTTCAGTAAACTGCAGTGCTGTCCCACTCATGTCATCAGTTCATTTGTTTCATTTGTTTTTGTGGTTTCCAGGAAAGCTTTGGTTGTCTGATTGCACTTTTTGTGGGGAACTTTCTTTTATATTGCTGCTGTTAGATTTTATACTCTTTCTTACATGCATTACATGTTATCTTATGTACATTCAGAGTGTTTTGGGCTGTTTTTTCTTGTATTGGATGGATTTTAAGTTCTGTTTGGGCTGGAACCTGTCAATGAGATCTGACAACCCTGAGCTGTTGTTGTGGGCTGGAAACACTTGGTAATAGATTTTGGTAAAAGAAAAAAAAAAAGATAGTTATACATTACTGAAAATCTGTGAGTGATTTCACTGGCACTGCAGCTTCTAACATTAATCTTTAGCCCAGTCTAAGCAGGAAGAAAGTGTATCAATATTAATTTTAAAAGGAGTATGTAATATATACAGTATGTCATCTGCAGATATGGGAGAGATGAGGCTCGGGGGTTCTGGAGGTCTGCACAGAGGAAGCAGATGATATTTGAGGTGTCAGAGTAAATTAGTGTGAGCTCCTCGTTAGCTGGAGGCTGCACGGGGAAATATCATGGTGGGCAATTTAGCCGCTCTGCAATTTCAGATTTTGTATGTGAACAAATTGCCTATTGATTCCTTCCCCCCAGTCAGATCACAAATCCCACCAGGATCGAAACACAGTCAAAACAGCCCGCACTGTTTGCATGTGTCAACGCCAGGCCGCTGTGCATTTTGATGCTGTTAGAGAAGTCGACATGTGTGAGTTGAGAAGATTAATTGGCTTCTAAATGGTGCACACACAGGTTTTTTTTTTCTTTACATCCTAAAGCATCTACTAGTTAATATGGAGAAGGAGTAAAAAGTCCATTCTTAAACAGAGACTCATTTACAGATTGGTTTAAAGACACACATGGAGTTATTTGATCACTTATAGTACCCTCTCAGAAAAGTGTGGCTTTCAAAGAATAAAAATGAACTTAAATCAGGATTAACTATTGTGTCTATGTTTGATTAATTGTTTGTGAAGACCTTTGAGGTGGCTTTTGTTGGGATACTGGGCTATATAAATACATTTGAATTGAATTGAGTAACCCAGGACCAAACCGAGGGATAGAACATGGGATTATCAGAAAAATGCACTACAAAAGAAGGACAAAATGGGTACAAAACTAAACCAGGATTAAACAAGCTCTAAAACCAGAACTAAACCAGGTCTAACCCAGAACTAAACCAGGAAATAAAGCAGGTATAAACCAAAAGTAAAGTAGGTCTAACTCAGGCCAAACCAGGACTAAACTAAGACTAAACCAAGACTAAGCCATGTCCAGAACCAGAACTTAACTAAGACTATTCCAGGACGAAGCCGGGTCTAAACCAGGACTAATCTGGGTCATGGGGGTACACCAGACCAAAAGTGTTGGGAAGCACTGGTCTAGCCACCACAATTTCTGTCTTTTATTGTTTTGTTTTTATTTATTTTATTGATTTTACTTATTTATTTATGTGGGTTTTTTATTGTATTGCTCTTATTTGATCTTACTTTTTTTTTGCTTTAGTGGAAGCTAGTGAGGTTAAATAAAACATGTATTAATATATTTATTGTTTTATAATTCTGTGCAGCACTTTGGAAACTGTCTGTGTTTGTAAAATGTTCTATAGAAATAAAGTGGATTGGATTGGATTAGCTTCTTCTCAAAGTTGATAACAGCAGGGAAAATGGGCAAGCATAAAAGGATTTGAGCAAGTTTGACGACAAAATGTTCACATGCTGCCAGATATATACCCCACCCACTAACAGAGGCCATGATGAAGAGATAATTTGTTTTATTAACTTTACCTGTCAGTGGTCATAATGTTAAGCCTGATTGTTGTACATCGTGTTTTATTTGTGTTTCCTACAGAAAATTAAATTAGTTTAGGCAGTGAACAATTAATTTTACCTCCAGACCATGAATACACAAATAATTTTGCTTATAAACCCATTTTACATTAACATTTCACCACAAAAACATCATAATAAGATCAAATCAGTAAGCTATGTATATTACTTTTTATTGTATATTAAATTGACAAGCTTAACTTAACAGCTTAACATTAGGAGACAAAAAGGGACAAAAAGCTTGGCCATCATGATTTTATCTAAATGCAAAGCTAAACATTAATGTTGTCCTGTTTACCAAAGACTCGTGGTATGTTCACGACTAAAAAGCGCTCTCTATGTTGTTGTTTATAATACAATGCTATGTGTGCTGTGAAAATAGAGGTCTAACAGATGAGACATCAAAATGCACACCTGCATACAGAGAGCTGCTGAAGTCACTGTTGTTATAAATAGCTGCTTTCTTATGTTGCATGTAAAACAAGACAGAAACCAGCATCCTGCCGTATTGAAAATGGCTTTGGAGTGCACTTCCAACACAATTCCTTTAATCACCATTCTCTCTATGCATTTTGTATCAGATTGCAGCCATTGTGATACTCTGCATTTTCTATCCTCTACATTGAAATTGTCAGGTCTCTGCATTTTTGAGTCTTTACAGCAGTGGGGGACAAATTCAGGCAAATTGAAGCAGGCATTCAACCAACCACAGGCAGGAGTAACAACTGTACAAAATTACACCGATACAAAAAATACACATACGACCAAGTCTGTCATATTCTTCTGATTATGACTATGGGTCTACTATGGGTACATCCTGGACAATGGCCTTTTATTCGCTGTGCAGACATTCTACTATCTGAAAAATAAATTCTGATTTATCGATGTGTGGAGATACATAGAAGTCGTCTGTTCCATATAGTTTTATGTTTTATCAGGGAGTGGAACAAACTCAGGCAAATTGCTTCAGTTATTAAAAGGCATTAAAACAATTCAAGCAGGGGAGTAGCAACCATTTGGAGAAAAAGCATTTTAAAAGGGCTTGGTGAAATAGATTTGGTCGCTTTTGTATCAGTATGTCACATTTTCAGCTTAAAATAATTTACATGTATGGAAAACATCTTTTGGGGAGCTGTTATTTGACTTCATAGAAAACACTTTGATTAGGTGTCTGACGCCCCCTGCTGGCCACGGGGAATGGATAGAGCATAAAATGGCTATTTAGCACAGATATTAGCGACATGTCAGTGAGAGATAAATGAGCTGACTGCTTCGTATTGACAGCAATTTAAGTGATGAAATGATCAGGACGAGTTATGATGGCGTACGGGTTTTAGGAACGCACAGGAGCACTTCCTGGTTTCACGTGTCAATGTAGAGCCGTGAGACCGAGCGTTTCCAGCTCTTGAGAAGGGCGGCACCTCAGCATAGAGGATTACTCAACAACAACAACAACCAAGTGGGAATAAAACAAAATACTATTTTTTTGAGGTGGAAATAACATTACAACATGGTTAAAACCTCAAAATAGTTGATTTAGCAGACTGGTTTTGGTAGAAAATGTAAGAGGACGGAAAACTGGACAGGTTTATCCAAATATCTCATCACAAAGACTGTATTTTCTCTGTGCTATCATGGCTACTGTGTATTGACATTCCCTGACATACACACTGGTCTCTAAAGCAGTCTAATCCCATAATAAACAGTGTGTGAGTGATGTCCCACCTGTGTGAGCTTGGTCCGTCCGCCTCCATCGATGAACTGACAGCGCAGATCCACCGACTCTGTGGGATAGGCCTCCAGCTCCTCCTCCACCCGGACCTTCTGAGCCCCGACACCTGCAAAATGCACACAACGGGACAACACGTTACACAACCAGGCACTGAACTCATAGTGTCTCAAGTAATTAAGCATTTGTTTATTTGTGTTGCAATCAAAAGAGGAAGTGTGCAAACAGCCCCGGGCAGATATAGAAAAGAAATGGTTCAGAAAGAAGGAGAGTTGATGTGATGTTTTGCTCATTTAGGTTTTTGTCAGATGGAAAATGCACAACGCTCTTAATGTGTTCCCATTTAAATCAAGGTTATCACCATGAGCAAGAACAATGAAGGGAATTAAAAAGAAAAGAGACATATTCATCTAAGGCTTGGAAAAATGGGAATCATAAAGGTTTGATAGCGAGCCCCAGGCAGTATCTCAGTGCCTCTCTCATTAGAAGCAGAGCTGGTCTATGGGGCAGGCTGTAGGAGACAGCAGCACGGAGGCGCTGCACAGTTTAGATTCAAGGGAAGACGCTGTGAACTCTTAAGTCAAAAACAACAGTAAGAAAGAGAAGCAGTGAGTTTGGTCGACAAAGTTTATTGAGCCAAGAGAGACATGACCTGAACTGACCTGAGATGAAAAGCTAAGACTGAATTTTACCTAAAGACATTTGGATCAATAGATACTTGACCAGTGAAAAATGTTACTCACAGGCCTGCGGTCAATACCAAAGTCACATTTTCAAGATAAAAGCAAGATGAACTGTAAACCATACTGAGGAATGGTTAAAGGTTGCTCAGTGCTAAAAAATGTTGCATCAAGATGGCCCTGGATCAACCCCCAGGTAAGAACCAAGGCCCTGCCAGAGGTGGAAGAAGTAGTCAATAATAATAACGATAATAATAATGATGATGGTTTAGATTTATATTGTGCTTTACAAGTTTCTCAAAGCTTTTTACATGAGTCCATTATTCATTCACTGCTCAGTCGCACTCAGTGGTGGTGAGCTCCTTCTGTAGCCACAGCTGCCCTGGGGCAGCAAACTTGGCTGCTATTCTGTGCCTACAGCCTCTCTGACCTCCCCCAAACACAGTCACACTGACACATTCACTCAGGCAGGGTGGGTGAAGTGTCTTGCCCAAAGACACAACAACAGTATCCAATGGCAGTAGCCAGGGTCAAACTTCAGTTTAGTGACCTACGGCTGCCTGTAATTAAATAGAAGTACTATTATTGTTAGTAACAGAGTAAAAGTACTCAACTAAATTATTATTTGAGTAAAAGTAAAGGAGTACTACAATGAGTATTATAGTGTAACATTTACAACAAAGTACATTTGATTTTTTTTTTTTTTTTTTTTTTGTGTGTGTGTGTGTGTGCTTCAATTTCCAATTTCTAATACTACCGGTACTTTTTTCTTTTTTTCTATATTACTATGAATAAATATCTAACCTGTGACTTTCTGATGGTAAGGTGAGTGTGCTGCCACTGTCCCACAGAGGAAAAAAAATATTAAAAATAAATAAATTTTGCGTTTTTTACATTTGATATTTTCTTTTTTTAAAAATTTCCAGTAAAAGAACATTTTTGATTTTTTCAGAATTGTTTTTGGTTCTTTTTGTAGGCAGCTTTAGTAAAATTACTGAGTTGCTTTCCACCCCTGGGCACAGCCCAGAGGCCTGCTACTGGTATTATTAGGCTGCTTAATACAAGTCCACAGTCCTCAGCTGTTAAATTTCAGTACCAAACACATTACTGACTCGAATGAACATAAATCACTGTGGCGAGCAGAGTCAGAATCACACAAAACAAGGTGGGTGGTGTGCACCTGTCAGTGGGCTGAGCTCACATATGCAGAAGAGGCAGCAACAGATGCCAAAAACCCTTTTAACCTACACTTTCCCTTCCTCACCTCTCCATAAAGCACTATCGCTGGGTGCCACACTGTTCAAACGCGCTCTGCAGGAAAGCCAGGCTCTCTCCGAAATTCACAAAGATTTCCCAAAATAAAACTGATGTAGCGGAAAATGCACAGAGACCCTTTCAACTCCTCGTATTCGAGCTCGTTTGCATGCAAGGCCCGCAGGAAGAGGGGGAAAAAGTGCATGATAATAAAAGCACTTTAAGATGTGTTTTTAAACTTGTGTTGTTCTGCGGCATCATGGGAAGACGCTGTTCATTAAAAACTGCACGGCTGACGGGAGCTGCCCCTGGTCTCAGTGTGTTAGTCATCAGCACCACAGACAAACAGCTTGTTATTAAAATGATATAAACAACCAAAACAGCAACTTTTCTTGAAAATGAATGCCCCTTAATGAACTTGTAGTTGTGGAGAAAATGTTTGAAAATGAAATGGGAGGAAAACAAAGCACAATGATCTTAATAATGTCTCTGCCTAAGTACTGAGACTTCACACTTCTGGCCATTTGTTACAATAACTTTGTTTATTCTTAGAGTAACTTGGTAGCAAGGAAATCGATGTCATTATTTTGTGTTTACATACATTAAATACAGTGAGTGAACATATACACAATATAAACAGCAAAATACAATGTAATTTAAACCACTGTGTTATATTTGAACATGTTCCAGCAGTGCTTATGTTTTTATGTACTAGACTGTACATGAATGTTTGCTCACAACCAATACAATTTAATGCACTGAATGACTTAAAATGAAATAAAGACAATGAATGAATATAATGTCCATATAAAGTCCATTACTCTAAATGATTGAGCCCAGTTTGCTCATATGAAAGAATCTATAGTGTAAATGGTTAGGGGTGTCATCTTGTGATCAGCTGTGTCCAGAGTGTACCCCGCCTCACGCCCAAAGCCGCTGGGACAGACTGGAGCCTCCACAACTTTTAAAAAGATAAGTTGTTTTCTGCATTTAGTGAAGCAGATTATTGAAGGAGTCGTTCAGTTTACGAACTTGGCTGAAATAATCATTAGACACTAGATTTTTAGAAAAACTTTATTTTTTTGGTATAAGCTCCTGGAGGAAGTCTGGGAGTTTAGATTATGAGTTGCTACAGGCGAATACATTTTGACAGGGTGATGAAATTTGGTACAAAATATCCTCCCATGATTAGGATAATAATTACATCTTTTTTTATATGAATATTTCACACTTGTTGCATCATCACCTGAAGGATTCTGGACAAAAATCCCAGTAAGCTGTTGGCTAATTTGACCCATCCTTCCAATGCCACTGGGTCAACCATGAGGAGACCACTCAGCAGACCCTGGTGTAGATGCTGAGCCAGAATCAGGAGGACCTAGCTGGAGGATGAGCCTGTTGTGCATGTTTTTGACTGATGGGGGGGAAACTAAAGCATGCGAAGAAAATGCAAACTCCACACAGAAAGGCCTTTCCTGATTTGAAGCAACAATGCTAACCACTTTGCCACTGTGCCAAGAGTTCAACCATTGTTCATAAGTTAACATTTTGCACACAACACCATCAGACCACAGACTGACCAGCTCTGTGCACTTCTACAGATGTTCAGTAACCTTTAATGAACTTGTAATCCTTGTAAATCACCCCAAAAGCCTAGAGTCAGAAAGAAAAACTTGTAATCCAGTGTCCAGCTCAGTCCCAGCTCTTCCTATCCACAACAGTATTAAGTCACATGACATTTCAAAAGTCTTGGTGTTACACTGCGCCTCTCGCTCGACGCTCACTTCACTAACTCCCACACATAAAGACTGCGCTGCTCTGCCTCTTGTAGTGATCCAGTACCCCCCTGCTGACCTGAGATCAAACACTTGAGGCTACTGGGCTGCTCCTCCCTGCTCTCGTCGGCCCCTCCGAACTGCCCCTGCGCCCACAACGATAACATTCTTGCATAGAGCTGGCCTCTCTGTGGTAGAAATAAGGGGATAAACGCTGCTAGCTAGCCCCAGGGGGTTGTACAGAAAAAGCTGCTTAGTGTGTGAGGCATTGAATAGGACAATATGTTACACTGCACAGCCACAGAGGTGGATGGGCTGGCGGAGGTTTCGCCTGCAAATGAGCCGTTCAACACTGAGATGGTGAGAGCAGAGGCAGTATGCATGCACTATAGCTGCACCAGTCTGAGAAGAAAGAGTATGTGATAACTAGGGCTCAAAATGTCAAAACTGAGAAATGTTTTACCTGTAGACAGGGTTGCCAGATCTTACTGTCAGTTTCCAGCCCAAATGGAACTTAAAACCCATCCAACACAATAAAACAAAACACAACAGCTCAAAACACAACCACGCTAAATGTTAAAACCGTTATACGTACGAAAGAACACAAAACTTAACAGCAGTGGTAAAAAAATTAACACAAACAGGTTTTCCACAAAGAGTGCAATCAAGGCGTCATAAACCATAAAATCATATACTCAATGCTCAATACCAACATGAAATATGAGCAAACAAAGACACAAATCACTCATTTTGAAGCAAATAAACACAGCAGTTTATTGAAATGTGTATTTTTACTTTGTTTGCCATAAAATAAAATAAAATAAAATAAAATATTTTGTTTGTATTTTCTCCAGAATATTTTCTAAAAACCTGCCAAATGTTGTAAAAAGCAGCCCAATTTTTTATAAACTAGCCCAATATTATTTCCAGCCCAAGGTGTTCAAAAGAAACCCAACTGGGTGGAAATCAGCCCAATCTGGCAACTCTGCCTGTAGAGCCTCTCCTCAACCAAAGACATAGGCTGTGTCCAAACGTCCTTCCTAATCCCTCTATAGTGCACTCTGTAGTGGTCACGCCATTTTGTAGTGGTGTCCGAATGTCTAATGGATAAAAGTAGTGGACAGCGATGGTCACTAGACAGTCAGTATAGACCAGAATGCTTTGCGAGTTTCGGAGAACAGCAGGACCGCGACAGGACTTTAAACTGTACACAACACGTCTGAATGAAACCAGTTAGAAACGCCTTTTTTTTTTACTTCTGTCACGACGTAATCAGAAATAAAAAGCTCTTAAATAAACCGTTGAGTGTAAAATTGCTAACGTTAGCTTACCCAGCATTCAGCCTCCCCACGTAAGGCACAGAGCTGCAATAATCCAGTCCGCTTTAGTCATTATAGCGATAATTCATGTTAAATATCACACGTATGACTAATATTTATCTATAAATACTAAAACATCAAGTGAGTGTGGTCGGGCTTTATTACAGAAGAACATTATCAGTGGAGTTTCGCCAAACTTTTTTTACACAGACGTCAGAGTCACGTGATCACCGGCGAGAGAAAAATAGTGTGCGAGTGTCCGAATTATTCATAAAATGAGTGTACTATATAGTGATTGAGGGGTTAGGGTCTAGGGGTGATGTTCAAACACAGCCATAGACTCTGGACTCACTGGTCAAAACTGTGTCTAACTCAAAACTTACTAACAACTAAACCAGGTCTAAATATTGGACTGAATCAATACCATAACATTATTGTGATACATTTAGTTTCTTGTGATACGGATATTGCGTTTGCTGATGTTGCAGTAATGAAAAATCTGCTGCTGTATGTTGCGGAGCCCTTCATGCTGCAGGAAGTTGGCTGAATTCACAGAATAACAAACCGTTCATCTAACCGTACATGTGAGTATTTTGCATGTTTGGGCACATTAATCTGAGCATCTTATTGTTCCATGAGCGAGAATGTGACACAGTCAGTCATTGAAGCGCGGTCCCTGGCCTCGGGGAGACTGTAACTGTCAGACCAGTTCTGTGTATCCACTGTGAAGAGCTAATAAACAGATGTAAAGACATGCAGAGGCTTGAAGGACCAACCCAGGCTCACAGACATAATGGATTTATATGTGACAGTTTAAACCGCTGCCCGCTGATGCATGCAGTATTGATTCATCATTTCAAAGTAAACACTATTTAACATATAAAGATGTCAGGAATGTGTTTTGCATTGGCGGCTTTTATACAAGCTTCAAAAAACTGATGTTGCAACAATAATCAAAATCTGACTATTCAGATTTGTGGCAGCATCATACAGGGGCTGCCTTTTCAATATTACATTGCTTTAAAATATAGATTTATGCTCACATGCATTTAAAACTAAGATTATATTCTCTAGTGCTCGTATTTTGTTTTTTTTAACACAACATACACAAATATACTGCAAGTGTAAGTGCCAAATCCATAAATCCTTGCTTTTCAGTATCACAAAGTTACATTAAACAGCTCTCTGCTCTGGAGCAGGTTCATAACCACATAAAAGTGCAGCGAGTGTAAACTTTTTGATATTCAACTAAGTTCTTCTATAAAGATTTATAGCCGACAATTACACTGAATGACATTATTGCTCATAAAGGCCTTAGAGTCTGCATCATAATGAGATCCACTGATTAATAGCTTCTGTGGTAATGATTTTAATCAACATTTCCACAGTAGCCACCACACTTCTGTCTGGATGTTTATTGCTTGGTGTGTCTGAGTTTTTAAATGTTTGTCTCTGACCTGTCGATATGATTGGTCGTTTACCTCAAACTCCAGTTTCACATGAACACCCTCACAGCTGCACAGAGCAAAACGGGGGTAACTGAACCAGTCTGTAACCCACTTTGTGATAAAACTGGTCTGGACAGAAGTGTCTAAAAGAGAAGAGACATATCTGGGGTGGACACAACCTGCTTCGTACAGAGCCATATTTAGCCTTGGCAGACTGAGAATAATCAGGTGAACAAACTGGTGTGACACACAAGTTATTGAAACAAACTTTTCATCTTGGCAACAGGACAATAAACTGCTTTTAGTGGAAACACGGGCAGCACGGATAAGTGGTTAGAGCTCTCGCCTCACAGCAATAAGGTCCTGGGTTCGATTCCCAAACCATGTGTATGGAGTTTGCATGTTCTCCTCGTGTCTGGGTTTCCTCCGGGTGCTCCAGTTTCCCCCATCAACCTAAAACATGCACAATTAAGGAGGTTAATCCTCCAGCTAGGTCGTCAAGATCTGAAGAAGGGTCCCCGGGTGCTGCACTGCGGCTGCCAACTACTCCTGACAGGTTGCCCCAGCAGCATTGAGGGATTGGTCAAATGCAGAGAATGAATTTCCCCATGGGGATCAATAAAGTCTACCTTATCTTGCCTTACCTAACATCTCAGAGTCTACACTTTCTCCCCAAAATCAAGTCAAAAACTGCAAAGCTCTGCCAGGTCACACACCAGAGATAGCACCATTAGTGACTTAAAGACTTGACCTCTACTAAAAGCAAACAACTGACTCGTTCATATTTAAAATACCAGGCTCAATGTTAAATGCTAAGGTATACTGACATACTTTTCTTTTTAAAATATAGAAGCCACATTTTTCTTCTAACCTTTACCCAGCCTTTAAGCACACGAGGCAACAATGCAAATGAAAAATCTATTGTCTTTGTTACTTTCTCTATGGGACAGGATAGATGTCAATGAGAAAAGCTCATCAACAGCAATTAAAAATACGCATCCGATGTTGGAGATTATGAGTTAAGTGCAAGAAAGCAGTTGTTGTTTTTTCCCTGCATAATGTGAGAAAAGTAATAGGTTTATGAAGTGGTTTATTTTCACATTGCCAGATAAGTTTTAACAAAGGTTAATCACAATCCGTGTTTTCTCCTTATTCCTTTATTGAATTTTAATCTTCCTCGTCTTTATTTTTCTCATCTTCTGCACAAGCTCAGATTAATTACCCATAATTCATCACAACAGCCATCTTTTATAAACAACAAAAACACTGAGCACTGAGCTATGAATCAAAGCTGGCTTATTCATGGCGGTCAATAGTCTCTTTGTGATAATACGGGGAAAAAAATAAGAAATAGAGAGAAAAGGGGAAGGAAGGAGGACAGAGAGGAAAGATCTATTGCTGAGAGAGAGTCAGGAAGAGTGTAAAGTGAGCAGAGAAAGTGAGAGCTAGAAAACAGCCACTAAGTAATGTTGTAGACCCAGGAAGAGGTTTAAAAATAAATTGAGGAAAGATAAGACTTAATTCAGAGAGAAACAGAGATAGAGAAATGCTTTGTACAAGTCAAAGAAATACAGTGGAGGAATAATATATATGTATGTATTAATCTGAGGAAGCATCAGCTCGCATAAAGGCCAATATACTGATCTACACAACTGACCCCAAATATAAATGAGAATGTGTAAATGTATGTATCAGCACAGAAACGCTACAAAACTGCTGCATCCAACACAAGAGCTCTAAACTCTGATTTTAGCAGTGAGATGGACTTATTATTACTCTTTCATGTGTGATGCCATTGTTAAGCCTCAGTATTTAGCAATTTAGCACTAGGCCAAAGATCCTTCAACGCACAGACCTCCCACTCTGACCTGTTTTTTAAAACCAATACTTTAACCATAAATTTAACTTAGTCATGAAGCTAATATATTCATTCATTTACAGTGAAGCCCAAAATTATTCATATCCCTGACTTAAAGTTACTTTCATTCAACCAACATGCCACTTTTTCGTTCAAATGTAAAAAAAGCGGAGAAATATTTTTTTTCCACAATGATACCTCTTGTACATCGTCTTATTATCTTTTGGGAGAAGACTGTGTCATTTCCAGTCAAAAAAAAAAAAAAAAACTTGCTGGTTGAATGAAAGTAACTTTAAGTCAGGATTTGAAAGGGATATGAATAATTTTGGGCTTCACTGTATGTAACTTCTTAAGTGTATGAACTTATTTCACTTTGGGATGGCAGTAGCTCAGTAGGTAGAGCTGTTTGCACTAACCAGAAGGTTGGTGGATCGATCCCCGCTACCATCCTTGCATTGTGTCTATGGGCAAGACACTTCACCCACCTTGCCTCCAGTGTCAGGACAAGTATATGAATGTGTCACTGTGATTGTGTGATTGGTGGTGGTCAGAAGGCCGTAGGCGCAGAACAGCTGCCACGTCTCTGTCAGTCTGTCCCAGGGCAGCTGTGGCTACAGAGGAACTTTACCACCACTGAGCGTGACTGAGGAGTGCGTGATTAATGCACCTGTTGTTGACACAACTTTGAGTGTATAAAAAAGCATTATACAAAACCAAAGTATTCTTATTTATGTCTTTATCCTGAAGCATTACATGAGCTGCCAGAGATGTACTGTACAAATATGATCTAACATTTTTGCCAACGCACAACTGTCAGGACAATTTCCTTCATCATTATTTTCCTAGAGATGCGATAGTATATATTTTCCTTTATCCCGAGCTCTTGCGCCATTTCGATAATTGAATGCTTAAACCCTCATATTTGTCTCATAATTGTAAAAGCAAAAGGCCTTCTGTCTGCGCGAGATCACCTGTAATCACCTCACTGACACAATAATATCCTTTTCCTTAAAGCGTTTCCAGCTCAGGACGGTGCCTCCTCAGGTAAATTGGTGAGAGTGCTCCAGTGTGACCCCAATCTCTCCTCACTCCCCGTTATTACCTGCCACCCCAGTGATCCCACAATTTGCACCTCATTCTGCTGCTGCTGCGCTCAGTGGAAGTCGGTGGGATAGCTGCATCAACTACATGTAAATGGGAAAATCAAAGAGGAGGAGGCAGTTCGGTGAATGGCCCGCTCGCTGCCCCCCCTCCTGACACTGCACAGACATGAATCACAGTTAATTGACATTTAGAGGCTTTTGGCATTTGCCTGTTTGCGTGGAGCGGTCCTATGCAGACAGGGGCGCGGTGGGGGTATGCTGATGGGGCGCACACTCATCACTCGCATTAAGATCCTGGTCCCGTATATGGACCGGGGGCGCTGAACCGTACCGTGTCCCGTTGGAGCGCCTTTTCATCTGCAGGTCAGGATGCTGTTTGTGTCAGCTTTTATTAAAAGATTGCTGCCAGCTGCTAGTCTCTGGAATAGAAGGAATTAGCACACACAGCCTCGAATGGTGTGACAGTAATGACTTTATTCACCAGCTTTCAGTGTTACCCTCCATTTACTGAAGTTACATTTTAAATATAAAGCTAGGGCTGGAACATTAATGCATTTATTATGAATAATAATTACAGACAAATTAAAGCCTTAAAAATTGTGTGCATTTAATCGCATTTATTAATGGAAACACAAAACCTTATTTAGTGTCCTTATTTCTGGCACACAGTAACCACGACCAAACTTCAACGGACAAAGTGCCAAATGCAAAGGGCTGGAAATAGTAATACCTTTGTGATGTCAAAAGAAAAGTTACAAAATTACTGTCATCAGAAAAAAAAAAAAAGTTTATTCCATACCAAATTTCAGTAACTAGTGGGACATTTAATGTTCCTTTGCAAGTATGGGTAAAATGAATTAACACAGAATAAATCATGCTAACTGCTGATTTTAACTTACAAAGAAGAAGAATGAACAAAGAATTATACTCCAATTGGTCTTTTATTCAATATTATTGTGTTTTATGACTGTAGAGGATGAATTAGCTCACCATAGGTATAGAATAAGTATTGCTCAGGTACCAATATCAAAAATCAAGTATCGAAAAAATCTGAATAGTAACCAGCCCCATGAATGCAAGTGGATTTCAGTTTCTGTGGCTGCTCAGACATACTTCTGAGTACACTCAATGCAGGATTTCCTCTGAGGCTCCCCAGTGCAGCTCAACAAGTTTCTTAAAGACGCCGCTCACCACAAACCTCCGAGCTTCTCACAGCTCACTAACGCACTTGTGCAAGCACTCAGAGGAGACTGAAAGCAATGATCTGCGGGAGGTAAATGCTGAATATTGACCCATTTGGCTGCTGAGTTAATTTGAAATTAAAATATGTAAGAACATACATATACTGTCTATAAGCTCCTATAATGCATTTCTGACAAATAGAAAGGGCTATTTGAAAAAAATGTGATTCATTGCAATTGATTTATTACAAAGCCTCCTACCACTATATTAAACATGAAATTGGTGACTCTAAATTTCCCAAAGTGGATGAACTTGAGAGAGGTTGGTGTGTTTCCTATAGACTGTCAGCCCTGCAATAAACTCAATATTGTTCGGGGCAGATTTCACCCAAAGCTGCTGGGATAAGCTCCAGCCTATCACAAGCTCTCAAGGGACTAAGTGGTAGAATATGAAATACATGTCTCTAAAATACAATAAATGTGTAGAGGTAAGGTAAGATTTACAAGAAATGCAGGATGTTCCAGACAAGATAAGCTCATACTTGCTCCAATCTGGCTGTAAGCTCTCAAAATGTCACTGGTTGGTAACTAAGTAAAACTGTTCACTAAGTGGTTCAAAATGATCTAATTAATTAAACAAAATGGTGCATGTTCAGGTGTTTGTGAAATTGTGAAGGCTGTTAACCGATCAGCCTTCAAGTGAGAGTCTATCATTAATATCCATTCAACCAAGGTTACTGGAATATTGTTTTGGTGCTTCAGGCCAAAGGATGACAAGCTACTTGTCTACTACAGCTGGGGTTGCAGGTCAGAGCTGGCCCAGCGCTGACACAGAGACATACCAGGGTTCCTGCAGGTATCAGCAAGTATAATTTAATGCTTTTTAAGGGCATTTTTAAGCCATTTTTAATGCCACAAATATACAATTGCAGCAGCTTAAAAGGTCAAAATGTATTTGCATGTGTTGTAAAATACAGTTCATAAAGCACCATTAATGTTGAAAGTCAAACATCCGATGCAAACTCATTCTGCTCATCTATCATGCTAGTATAGGCTACAAAAATGCTAAATTATTATTTATATATATATACATACACTATTTATAGTTATGAATAAAACTAATAATGTCAGTGATTTTACATCAAAACTATTTTTAATTCGGAAATACATTTTATGCTTTTTAATGCCATTAAGGCCTTAATTTTTTCAAAATCGATTTTGAATTCAAATTGAATCGAATTGTGAGCCAGCCAGGCTGAGAACTGAACCCACAACCTCCTTGCTGAGTGCCAGGAGAGCTAACAACTCTACCATTATGCACCCAGACAACCTTCATGTATTAGAAAAAAGCACAGATTCATTTAGGGTTTTGCAGGATTCTTTCTTTTTTTTTTTTTACTTGTGAAACTAAAAGCCTTAATTATTTGTAAGTGTTCAATCCATGCATGCAAACTTGTAGTACCGGGCCCTTGTCATCTCTCCACAGCTTTAAACGCTCCTAAAAAAGAAGCCCATTCACTCAGAAAAAACGAAGAGCTGCTGAGGCTTTCTTCTGTGCTCATTCGTGAACGAAGCAACATCTGTTTGATTTGAACCTGCAGGTACGAGGTTAACTGTGTCTCTGCAGCTCGGGCTTTTGTAACGCAGGTAAAAGGCGACAAGTGTCTTTTGTGGAGAGACAGCTGTCGTCAGTGTGGAGCGCCCAAGCATGAATCAGGCTTAAGGGCACTAATATAATAATGTGTACTGCTAACAAGGCGAAAGAAGGAGATTTGAGAGATTCTGGCAGGGGACGTTTTAATCACAAGTGTTCGGTGCTCTGTAGCTCGTGGCATCTACTCCAGTGTTATATTGAGATTTTTAATACGTAGAGAATACATTTTTACCAGGAAAAAGGTTGAAGGATACGATGCAGAGAGGTTACTCACTAGTTGGAGCAGTGAGAAGTTAATTATATGGATCTAAAATGCTACAAAAAGCTGAGGTGGTCCAAAAATTACACACTTTACACCAATTTAAAGTCTGTGAAAAATCAGTGGAAACAGAGCTGTGCACAGTTTCTTGGATAAATAAATGAGAGCACACTGGTTGTAGAGGGCTTGTTGACTGGTGAGTGCTTCCTGGAGTGGGCGGGGTTTTGTGACACCGAGCGTAGTCAGGCCTTAGAAACTCAGCGCCAGAGAAACCAGGATTCCTTAAACAGGTGTGGATGAAACAAAACACAACTCCAGGTATGTTTTTGATGAAGGAACAACATTTTAACATCAGAGAAAGCTCAGAAAAGCCAATTTTGTAGCTTAGCCCCTTTAAATAATCGTTACTTAACTATATATTAATAAGGATGAACAGTGGCAGCCCTAGCGTCCCTACCAAGTATCAAATCTTTAGCTCAACATATATTATTCTATATAATAATTAAGAAACAAACCAGTTCAAGTGGACCACTAAGTCAGTTATAAACCAGTCCTCAGTTAGTCAATAACTGTAAACTAACTGCTAAAAGATTTCTCTCAGTGCGTACTAAATCTGTATACTTATGATCAAAATAATTAGCCCTCTTGGAACTATTTAACATTTCCCTAAAATACTGTTGCAACATTCATTCCATTTAAAATAGTAAACTATTCAAAGATATTTGCTTCCTCTAGTACACACAAAAAGAACATTTAAGATTTATTTTCTGAAAAATAAAGTTAAAAATTAGATAAATAAATTATTAGCCTTGTGTGATTTTGTGCTTTCACAGCAACACAACCCATCAAGTTTGAGGCCAAGCAGTTTGGAGAAAATTTGCCATAAAGGAATGAGCTTAGTCCTTAGGCACAGTTAGAGTCTGGTTTAGACCTAACGCTGACTTGGTTTAGACGTAGTTTAGTCTTGATTTAGAATGGGCAGAATGCAGATCTTTAATGTTGTGGTGCAAACACAATATAAACAACTTGGTTTATGGCCATTGAAAAGATAAAGATTGTATTTGATATTGATAGCATGTGGACCTGTATGAGATCTGCATATGCAGCAATGTCCATATTAGAAGCCATATATCTGTTTATTATCAGTGAGTGGTAAATGGTTATAGCCTATGTAATAAATCCCAGAGGCTTTCATATATGTCACAGTTATTAAACAGGTCAACAGGCTTTAGAGCAGGGAGCTGTGACATTCACATAAAGAAAAAATACATCAGCCTGGAAGTGTGGCGTGAAAGAGGAGGGAAATAAAACTAGCGTTGATCAACCGTCTCATGGTCCACACACTGGGAGCTAAATTACCAGTAATTGGCATTTGACAGCTCATAATGATGGCATTTTGTGTTGGCTTTTCATTAACGAGACCCCGATAAACAATGTGATGCACTGAGGCAGAGGAAGGAGATTAGTCGTCACCGGGATGGCTCCGGTTAGCGTTAGCTGGCAGCATCTGGGAGCTTTTACACAGGGATTTTAGCACAAAGATACTATTACAGCTGAAATTAATTCCAAATTGAAATACCCATTTGAAAAGGCCAATCAAGGGAGCGGGATGAAAAGCAGTAAATTACGGATTCATTCAGAGAAATTTTGTGCCATGAGGATTTAGTTCAAAAGTGTTAAATTATCCAAAAGCTTTTATGGTCATATTCAATCTGATTCATATTTCTTTGTTTTCTGCCACAGAATTGGGGCTAATTGTGATGCAGTAGTGAAAGGGGTACAGTGCATAATCAGTGGTGTCTATTTTCATATAATATCTAAAAATGAACATCATGGGAATTCAAACTGGGGCTTTGTCAACATAGAACATCAACTATGCAGAAAGTAACACTGTGTAACTTTTCAGATGCTGCATTCAATGGCAATAACTAGAAACAAGATATATTCTCAACAGAGGAGGCACAGTGGCAGAGTGGTTAGTACTCTGAGGTTGTGAGATTAAGCTTTGTAGCTGTGTATGTGCTTTGTCAGCCCTGAGACAAACTGGCCACTGTCATCATCTACTTTTAATGGTTCAAAGTGTCATATCTGTCAAAATAAATGTTTAACTCACAGTGCATGTCTTTTATTTACAGTAGGCCTACATTACTTTTGGTGAAATAAACCCTTTTCATGTTCTAAATGCTGGACAAATGTATTCCAGTTTTGGCTTAGACTTCCAAAGCTCTGCCACAACACAAAGAACATACTGTAACTCAATCACACAAAGGTCAATTCATTCATCCTCTTCCGCTTCTTCCTGCAGATGGCTGTAGCCTTTCCCAGCAACTGTGGGCCTGTGGCGGGCTACACCTTAACCCTCCTACACCCCTAAGACATTTTTTGATGTTTTGCACCTGTTTTTTGAGGATAACCTTTGCTGTGTCAATTCAAATGGCATAGATTTTGCCTCAGGTGTGTATTTTTGGATGAATTTTCAGATTTCAGATTTTTTTTCTTTCTCCTCTTAAAAAGGTGTCTAAAAAAATAGTCACACCTTTAACCCCAAGACATTTTTTGTGCCACTGACAACATTTTTATTACACACTGTCACTGCAATATGATTTCACATTTTTATCAAGCATTTCATGAATTCGTGATAGTGAGGATTGGAATTTTAGTTTTTATTATTTTTTACTAGGTGGCGCCATATACGGTAGATAGAGGTATAAATTTGGAAATGGCCACATTAGTGTTTGTGTGAATTATCAAGCCTACAAGGCTAATAAAAAAAAACATTTTTTGAACTAAAATGATTTGGGTGTGTTTTAGGGTGTTTTATAAATTGGTGTCAAAGTGTTTGTTGAGAAATGAGTTTGTGTTTGCGTGAGCACAAATCCAAAATGTAGTTCTTACAGAGATGTGCACATCAGGACAAAGTATGATGAGGACTGAAGTCAATCATTGTAACCATGAAAAAAAAAAGGAATTATTGACCATTAGATAATTTTTTCTATGGCAGTCTTTATTGGTGCATTTTTTTGTGCTTAGGGCGAAAGGTGTGACTAAAACGTTAGGGGTGTAGGAGGTTAAACAAGCGGACTGTTAGTCTAAGGGCTGACACCAAGGTAAACCATACTATTTAGGGAGGACTCACGTTAAAAGCAACAAAATGTCTTTCCTAAGCTCAGTTTGCTCCGTTTGTGTCACTAGCCCCCCTCCAGGTCACTGGCGAGGGGCAGGAGGTTTAAATTACGACTTTTGTGTGTGAACTGATTCTTCTTGATTGTCTGTCAAATCTTGTCCCGTTATTGGTGGTCGCTTTGGTGATGGCGTTCCAGATTTACATTACCAGGGGCGTTTTGAGCATTACAGATTTAGAGACGCTGAGAAGAAGCAAACCAAAGAAACAATTAGCACTGGATAATATATTAAACACTGTACAGATGTAATTTCTTGTAACACATAGCTTTTATTAATGTTATATTGTAGCTGTCAATAGTGTGTGTAGTACTTTAGGCTACAGTGGCTACGGTGCCTTTGTTTCTGGCACCTAATCACACATTTAAAAGTAAAGGTTAGGGACAGAGAGAGAAGAGAACTGAAGGTGAAAAATGGTTTGACAAAGAGTATTAAACCTTATGTACCCTTGGGAATTATGTCAGTAATGTCAATATAGATACTGTATATTCTACTGGGAATACATTTAAGGGTGCTAGAACTTAACTTAGAGGTGCTGGACATTATTTCAGGTCGCTTGATTCGCGTCTTTCGTCACATTCGCAACACTTGAAATTAAAGCAGAACTCAGTAACTTTTTACTTTAAATAAACTGTTTCGGAGTCTGTGTGAAGGTTAAATGAGTTGTTGTGGGGGTAAATGAAGTGTACATCGGCTCCCCCTGGTGTCTCTGAGCTGAACGTGACACTTGCAGCAGTGAGTGCTGACGACCCGGAGACACAGAAGTCTTGAGTCTCGCGAGAAAGCGGCACATCGCGGTTAGCAAAACAACAAGCTAGCAATGGCTTTATTTATTGATTTTTGTCATGGCAAAGTGGCCAAATGGCAGAAAAAACTTTGTGTAGATACGAGGAGGGGAAAACATAAGTAAAGCCAAGCGAGGGACCACAATAGGACTTGTGAGTATTTACGGTAGTGTTTTACTTTGAACTGTAGGGGGAGCTCTATAGAGGGAAGTAAGGCAAAACGGCAAAGAAACAAGCTCCTCTTTACTGGTTAGCAATTTCTTCACTCGTTCATGTCGCTTTTGGTGCGAGCCCACCCTTACTGTAACATTTATTCTCTAAGGGAAATTTAGATTCACCAATGCTCTGAACACATGCATGTCTTTGGACAGTGGGGATGAAGCCAGGGAGAAACCACAGTAAGGAGCACATGCAGACTCCACTCCAAAGAGATCATGGGTTGGCTGGCTCTAGGATCAAACCCGTGTCCTTCTTGCAGGAGCATTACAACTCTGCCTCTGCGCACCCCAAAACACAAGAAATATAACGTATAAAACTGATGTTAACAAAAGATCTGCTAAACTAACCCACATCTATTGAATAGTTTAAGTCTCCTGGAGTAACCAATATGAGCTGTGATCTGTGATATCCAAATACATTCGCCACAGCTTTGAGAAATCAAGTAAACTTTAACTATACTATTAGCTCAGGAGCTTTATTTAAAAACTTTTAAGTGAGGATTTTATGAAGCGAGGGATTGAGTTAATTCTTTGTATTTAGCAGAGAAAGGAGCTGAAGTGTTCTTTGTGCACATCCCTGGAATGACTGACTGCTTCTGCAAGCCGCCTGCCTTTCCCTGATTAGACATAGCTCTTAAAGCATGTGATGGAGGCGCACGGTGTCATCTGAAGCCATTAAAATGGAGCAATGCTAAAGGTTACCACTAAAGGAAACGCACTTAACATTCAGCGCAGTGTGGGGAGTTTAGTGATAAATGATCCGTGTGATTAGCTCCATGGTTTCCACAGCATCTTTTAATCTGTGGCTTTAACCAACACTGCACAGGTCTGGTAACGGTAGAAACATACAATAATACAGAAAAGATTTAAGTTAAAAGTTGGCCTAGGTCAAAACATCTCCAGTAGTTATTCAGAGTCTCTTTGAAGAGGAGCTACTGCTGCATGTATACACCGTACGCCGATTAAGCTACAAGAGCCAGTATTAAACAGTCACAACAACATTAGACAGAGCAACTTTACTGTTTAGAGAAGTACTCGCACATTTTTAACGCAGCTAAGACACATATTATGGGTCCCTCTGCCGCTTGTGTTTTGGTTTGGTCCTTTGTGTTTAAAAGTAAAAGCTCTCTCTGGAGAAAATACCAACAAAATAGTTGTAATTTTATGGCAAACAAAGTAGAAACACACATTTCAATAAACTGTTGGGTCCTCACGGTCATATCTTATGTTGATATTTCATGTTTTTTGTGATTTCTATGACGCCCTGACCAGGAAGGTTTTGGTCGCACTCTCTGTGGGGAACCTATTTGTGTTCCTTTGTTAGTGCTGCTGTTAACGTTTGTGTTCTTTCTTATGTATAATGGTTTTAACATTTACAGTGATTGTGATTTGAGCTGGTTTTTATTGTGTTAGGCAGGTTTTAAGTTCTGTTTGGGCTGGAAATTGTCAGTGAGACCTGGCAACCCTGAGCTCCAGTGCATTTCTGGGGCAGCGTGAGGCACCTTTACCATGTGAGGAACACTTTTTTCTAACATTGTTAAGTTTTATTTAGCAAAATGTAGTCTATAATTTAGTTCAGCGCCCCCAGTGCATATTAGGTAGGTGGACACACCATTACCATCACCAATAAGGCTTGTTATGCTTGATTATTGTACTTTTAAGAATGGGAAGAGATGCTCACTGTTATGTTGCTTACAGTTAAGACACTGGGGACTGTGCTCATGTGAACGGAGATAGTTCTCATTCAACACCATTAAGAATAGTTCCCAGTAAAGAACTTTGAGTTTCATACGACACAAATGGTACTGATACTTTTTTAAAGAGTAAAGCCTCACTGTATCTTTCCATAGCAGCCATCTCACTGCCTATATTTATTACTAATCATATTTTAATTATTTCTGCATTAACTGTCAGAGATATGAGGCGTGTGATGGACTGCGGCACAAAGGCAGAAAAGTCCATTTTAATTTGCGCGTCTCTCTAACGAGCGACTGACAGGGCTGATAATTGGCATGTTTACACAGTGGGTGGGTTTTAGTGTTGTCGCCGGCAGCCCATTAACTCCTGGGATTTCTCCTCGTTGTTACCGGAACTGAAGGCTGCGTAATCCACAGCGGGCTGAGAAAGTGATACGGCCCGTAGGCTCAAGGAGACGCTTTTAAATCCCAGTATTTCTTACTCAATGCACCGTGGACTAGCTCCTAAAGAAGGAGAAGCTCGCTGCCATTCATTTCTGGAAGATGCAACGCTTACAGTCCACAGCATTAATACAGCTTTGTGCTAAGATACAGCCATGGGTTTGTGTGACTTAGCTCTGGAGCAGTGCTTCTCAAACCTTTTACGCCAAGTACCACTGCAGGAAATATCTGGTTCCCCAAGTACTTTTTTAATGAACTAAAATGGGCCCAAATGTGGACTAACTGAGGTCTAACCTAAGGGATCAAGTAAAATTTCACTGCTTAATAAGGATTAATCTGCGCCTAAACCAGGACGTAACTACACAGGTCTAAACCAGGACTCATCCAAGTCTAAACCAGGACTAAAACAAGTCTTTACCATGCAGGTCTAAACCAAGTCTACACCAAAACACTTTAAATCAGGAACTAACTGTGCCTAAAGCAGGACTAAGCAATGGTCTACACCAGTGTTTCCCAAACAGGGGTACAGGGACCCCTAGGGGTACGCAAGCACATTGTAGGGGGTACTTGAAATTATTTGATTATTTGATAAAGGAAAAGTAAGTTCTTTACATCATTTCATTACATTTATTTTTCAACTTTCTGTTAAATTTATTATTAGTTAATTTTATACACAGGAGAATTATTATATTTTATATTATTTTATAAGTGTATTTTTAGCATTAATTATATAGTAAAAGAGATAATTAACACAAATGGAAAAAAAATACTTTTATTCATTTTCTTTTATGATAATTAGGAGCTTATATTTATTGTTTATTTTAAAGGCAGGCAGATTATTATTATATATTCTGTAATTGAATTTGAGTTTAAAAGTAAAAACGTGAAGGCAAATTATTATATACAATTATTATATACAGCTGTAAAGTAAAAGGCAGCAGTACAGTGACCATTCTTTAGAGCGGGGTATTCATGGTATGACCAGGGGGTACACAAGACCTAAAAGGTTGGGAACCAATGGTCTACACTTCACTAGTTAAAACTCTAACTCAGCACTTCAACAGCGCCTTGAAGAAGCCCGCGCACCACAGTTTGGAAAACACTCCTCTAGAACCATCTCTAATTGCCATTTGACATAACTGACTTTTACCGTATTGTCATTTTTAATCAAGTTCCTATTAAGTGTCAATGATTTTCCATTCACTCTGCGCCTTCGCGTCGTCGAGAGGCTGAGGTCATGGCCCTCCACATAAAAGCCATTGTTAGCCTAATGAATACAGAGTAGGTGTGCACTAGAGCAGCATATATAAGAAATATATCTTATGGCACAATTATGTCCCACCAGTTCAGATCTGTCAAACGCTCAAGCCGGGGAATGCAAAACTAGGGCAGATAAGTCACCAATGGTTGACTACGCTATTAGAGAACTAGAAAATTATACTGAAATTATACTGACGTGAACATTGCAGCCCTTCAGCCTCGAGAGGTAGCACTGAGTCATCCAATCAACTATGTTCAATGCCACACTCAGTAATATTAGTTTGTAGTTTCTTTACATTGCTTTAGTAAGACTATGCTTCTATCAGTTAAGCCTTACTGATTTAGATTTCTCTCCCCCAGCCCTCAGTACAAGATATAATTGCTTTCATGTGGTCTTTGATAGGATTCTGCCTGGATTAAGATGGCATGATTAGACTGATATTTTTAAAATGAACTCGTTTATGGCCACTATTTTTCTCCGCATGCTAAGGTAAGCTATGTTTAACAACTTCACACTGTATCCACTAACTAATCTACTGATTACAACAATTATATGACAGAAAGTCCAATTATGTCTGTGCAACTTGTTTCATTCAAACACGTTTAAAGACAAAGATGCTCACACTGTTTTGCATTCATGGCCTATTTTGACCAAGAGTCTAGGTTGACCAGATCCTAAAGCAAATGTGGGACAACAGGTTGTGTTTAAGCAGGACAATGTAGAACATCTTACTGACACAAAACTGACTGAGAATGGACTGGTCTAGGACTGGTCTAAGCCATGAATAGTCCTTAAATTCTTCCTGTAGCAGCATTGTCTTTTAGAAGTAATTTTCCATGTTTTATTTCAAATGTGACAAATTTACAGGTTTTGCGACAGGTCAACTTGCTCCGTGACTGTCAATCGAATGGCGAACCCCAAGTTAATGGAGCTATTTGAATGGCAGCAATACAAGGAAGGGTTTTCTCACTTTGTCTCTGCTGGAACTTTGCAGGACGTGTGGTTTTGGTGCTGTGCAAGGCAGGATATCTGGGCACCCTGCTACCGTCCATTACTTGGACACATGCAGATTCTGAGTGCACTACTTTTCAGTCTCACATTCGAACACCAGGACTACAAAATGGCACAATCACTAAATAGTGCATTATATGGTAAACAGGGAAGCGATTCACATCAGAAGCTATAATGGACTACTTTAACCACAGAGTTAAAATGTGAGAATATGTCTTCACTAGGCTAAATTTGGTTAAAAAAGGAGGCTGCACAAGAAGAAAATGTACATGACATGCAAGGTTACATGCCATTTTGCCTTTTTTATACAAGCATAGTGACGCAGATGGTTTGAGTCCACTGCTCCGTCACACAAAATGACGAAGCCACATGTAAGAGCCAGGACTGCTTCTCTCTTTTCCCTTTTATTGTGTAAAGTCTGAGCAAAGAGTGAACAAGAGCCATTCTTCCATCTTCTGACAAACACTGAGAGCTGCCCTAAAGTCAGGCATCAGTGTGTGAAGCTCCTGACTGGACCGTGCTGTACTGCCCTGGGTGTGAATGTATGGGCTTGTACAAATATCAAAGGCAGAGTGGTGCTGAAAGAAGTACCAGAGCTTTGTGGACTTTCCCGATGCCCAGACAAAGTTCAGTTTGAATATTTTCACAACTCGTCTCAAGCGTTCCTCCAGTATAAAGCACGTATAATCTGGTAGAAAGCCTTCCCAGCGCGGCCGATGTTTATAGATAAAATAACAAGGGGCACGAAAGGCTAGAGTGGAGCTGGAGATCAGCAGGTTCTCTATCCAGACTGTTTTCAAAAAAACATCTTCTGCCTCTGAAGACCTGCTGCACAAATATAAACAAAAACAGGAGTGTTGAAAGGCAGGGAGTGATCTGAGTATAACAGACACAGGTGGAGATCGCAAGCCTGGCTTTACAATATGCTTCAGTTCACCAGACTACCATCTTCTGATATGGCTTGTGTTTCTATAGAGCATACCTCATTACAGCAGCTTCTATAAAGGACAGAGATACATTTACATGGACCAACCACTGATTTTTAAAAGCACAAAAGCTAAGATGTACACCCTTTTTTTATATTTGAGGCAATGCAACTATTAGCCATGTTTAATGCAATGTATGCAATCAAATTCACAAAGCATAATATTCATCCATTCAGGGGTCACGGGTACTGGAGCCTATCACAGTAACTTTGGGACTTAGGCGGGGTATGCCCTGGACATAGAACCGATCTCCCACTGTGCCCCCCATAACTGAACATGGATAAGGATATATTTAGATGTTTTCTATGATAGAGTATGATATGAAAACAGTATGCAGCATTTAAAGTTACCGGCTTGACTTGGCTTGTTTGTGTCACTTACATTTAAATTATTGTATTCTCAACTCAAGATACAAAAGTGGGTCCTGGGCATTTTGCTAGTTGCTGTGTGAAAGAAGACTATTGTAGAAATATGTATAGTTTTACACTTTGATTTTATTTAATGGACTACACTTGTAATAGATCCTTGGTGTGATCCTCCTCCGATCTCTCTGAGGGGTCTGCATGTCCCCCGTGTTACTGTGAGACTCAAAATCCTGCACCTCCTTTACCTCTCCTCCCTCTAACCATTATACAAGCAACAGAGAAGCCAGACATTTACTTCTACAAACTTATTTTCCATAGTTATTATCGCATACGAGTGAAGTGTGCGATAATGAAGGACAGTGATTTAGCAGCAGCTGTATCTCTGTAGCACATAAAGCTCTGATAGTGTTTAAACTGTTGTCTTCTCTGTGTGAATATTAATGAATTCACCGTGAATGAGTTTTCTCCACTCTTCACTAACTTCTACAGAAAAAAAAGAGACAAAATATTGAGCAGACAGTATGTTGAACTCCTGGGTTGGAGCATGCTCATTTAGCTTAAATATTTAGCAACATAATTGATTACAAAGCATTTGTTTTGAGAACATTTCTGAGCCTGCCTGTCCTCCTCATGTTACTGTGGGTCCTCTCCTGTTCCTCCCTCCTAAAGACATGCATGTGTTAGGAAATTTGGTAAATCTAAACTAAGGCTGGGTACTGTTCAGATTTTTTCAATACCAGTACTTAAACAATACCTGGTTTTCAATTCAATCAGTGGCGGAAGAAGTCCTCAATTTCTTTATTTAGGTAAAAGTACAGATAAATGTGCAATTTTTTAAAAAATATTTACAAATATTTAAAAGTAAAAGTATTTTGCAGAGACTCGACAACTTATGAATGTGTTAAATGTGAGGGATTTTGCTGATTCCAGATGAAATGAACAAACTGCTGCAGTAGAAGAGACTGAATCTGTCGCTGAGGTCTTCTGTCTTTATTATTCTGATGTTTCTAAAAGAGTACAGCTTTACTGCATCTGTTCTATTAAAATAAAGTGTGTCTACAATGAGGGCAGGACAAAAACACGATTTTAAACCAAAACTCAAAATACTTTATTTGTAATTTTTCTGATACCTATGGTGCACAATTAATCACAATCATAAAACACAACAATATTGCATAAAAGACCAATTTGTGGAGCAAAATTCTTAGCCGTAAGTTAAAACCAGTAGTTTGTATGATTTATTGTTTGTTATTTATTTGATTCACACATGCAAAGGGACATTAAAAGGTCCTACTAGGTACTGATTTTTTATTTTTTTTTATGCCAGTACCCAGCCCTAATCTAAACTGGCCGCATAGTGAATGAATGTGAGAGTGAATGATTGTCTGTCTGTGTCTGCAGTCAGCCCTGGGACGAACCAGCCATTGCCCCAAATGTGAATTATTAAATTGTAAAAAGGTTAAACCAGTTAAGCATCACAGGTCAGCAATGTTTCTCTGTCTACCCCACACTAGAGACTAATCCCAAACTTCCAACAAAACGCCTCACTTCATTTTACACCTATTCACTAATAAGGAACCAAATTTCAAAGCATGACACACCTAAACTGATCCATATGATTTGGTTGAAACAGGCACACTGCAGATGAGAGACCACAGAGGGAGACTCAAGTGTGCTGATTCTGAACGAAAACAAAAGGTGGCCGATGGGAAGGAGCGGAGCGTGACCTTGCCCAGAATACTGCGCTGCGTTAAAAGCCACATCTTTGTCACATATCTCTGGCAAAAACAAAGCTACGCCGGTGCTGGTGTCACCGCTTTTTGTTCCTCGCTTCTTTTCACACACAAGCACTTCTTTTCATGCTTTAAGATCAAGGCTCGGCAGCCTCTTCTCTGAGTTCCCCGGTCTCTATCTGATGTGTCTCCGCAGCTCCGCACACTTACATTTTCTCTGCACAGATCAAAGGCCAGAGTGAGATTCATCAAAAGGAATTATTCAGAAAAAGAACTGAAGAGAAGAGCATCAACTCGTACATGAAGTCAGGGACAAATGAAATCGTTATCCAATATCGGTGCAAAGACACTGTCCACACCATTAGGAGACATTATCCAGCCTTGATCCAGCCTCTGTTGTTTGTGGCGTGGCATGTGAAGCATTGTCGCTCAGGGACAGCAGTGAGGGACAGTGCGGTTGTTGCAGAGTGAAGGCTGGAGACTCTGGACGAGCAGGAGAAGTTTATTTATCATCAGTACAAACCCGGAGACAGCTGAACAGTCAACACAGTATGAGAGTGTTGATAACTAGGACAGTAGATTAAGACTTTTGGCTGTAATCTAGATTGCCTGGCGCGGAATGAACAAGTTGACCACACAGTTTGACCAAGATGACATGACAAGATCCTAACATAAAAGATACAAGTTATCAGGAAAAGGGTCACAATTCTCTGACAACAGCAGTATATGCAGTGTACCATGACACACTGGATTATGAGCATGCTGATTAAAGTTTTCTACTGCTTAGTTTAAAGTTTTTATCAGGCAATGTTTTGAAATGGTGAGCGTATTTTAGGGTGACAAGCAGATTGGAAATCAAAAAGGAAATCAAAACAGGCTTGTTTTTCAGAATGAACAGCTTTGACATCAGCTTCATCTGTTCCAATCAGTTTCATCAGAGTTTGAACAAACTTTTATCCATAAATAATCATGAGGCAATCTTTTAATTAAAATTCAAAAATAAACTCAAAGTAAAAAAACAAAGTTTCCTCTGGGGACAATAACATCTACTTTATTCTTACCTTTTAGTGAAAAGTGCATACAAACTACAATAATGTTTAACTATCCAGGCCAACACTGTAAATAACAATTTGTTCTTAATGTTCTACTTGGTAAAATAAACTTTAATTACATTTTTTCAACTATGAAGCAAGTTTACAATATCAAGTCTTTGGTTAATTGGGTCGGTAGAGACATTTGCCCATTAACCTAAAGGTTGGCGGTTCAATCGCCAATACTGGCATTGCATACACCGCCACTGAGTGTGACTGAGGAGTGAATGAATAATGCACCAAACTGTAAAGCCACTTTGAGTGTGTATAGAAAAGCGCTATATAAGACTAATGCATTATTATTATTATTATTATTACTATTATTATTATTACTATTATTATTATTACTATTATTATTATTACTATTATTATTATTATTATTATTATTATTATTATTAAAAATCAGTCCATCCAGTCAACTCAGTACAGTTTGTTTTGATTTAAATATATGTCAACAGCTTTTGAGTTAAAGGTTAGCTGTTTATATCATATCAATATTCACCAGTTAGTCACAGGGTTAAAATAATTTAGAGTCATTAATTCACCTGCACGTGCACGTCTTTGGATGCTGAGAGGAAGCTAAAGCCCTTGAGATCCAATTATTCATGCTATAGCCATAATGCTTCCCTCTATCTACGGTCATATGTTGCAAATATCAGATAAATATGCTCATAAATGTTCACAGGCTGACACTATAGATTCACCCATTCACCAAACACATGCAGGTCTTTGGAGAGTGGGAAGAAGCCCAAAGAGCTGGAGAGATCCCACAGTAACAGGGCTGGCTCCTGGCATAAACACTCTATGTGGTATTTAGGGTCACATGAGCAGAAAGGTTCATTCAATTCAATTTAGATGCACAGCATTTTCAATTACTAGTGGCTTTTGTGTGTTTCATATTGATTTTTCAACTTAGAATATTAAAATAATAAAGATTCAAATGGGCCCTAAAAGAAAATTTTAATAGTGCTGAAGGGTGGAAAAAAACAGAAAATTGGAGATAGAAAAAGAGCAGAGGATAAAGGTAACATTTTTGTTTTTGTTTGTGATTTTTCATTATTTTGCACTCCTTTAATTATTCCTAAATATCTATTTATTGGTTTACTTGCTACAATAGACCATGTTCAAACAAAGGAAGAGATTTGTGATTAATTAATTCCTTATCTTTATTATATTAAATACTGTATATGTGTCAATTATGTGTCAATCGGTGGGCCACAAACAAAATCTTGTTTAGGGCCACCAAAAGCCTGTACTGTAACATGAGGAGGACATGCAGACTCCACTCAGAGAGATCGTGAGTTGTCCGGGCAGAGGACTGAACCTCGCTGCTGAGAGGAAGAGCGCTAACCACTCTGCCACCGTACTGAACTCACAGTGGTATGAAATTGCTTACTGTACTTGCTGTTGAGTGCGATAGAAGTCCTCGATGAAACACGGTGCAACAGCTTAATGAGGTGGCCACCATGTTGAGAGGCAGGTGCCACGAGAGCGACATGACTACAGCAGCAGTGAGGCAGATGGAGTTGAACAATGAGCTCAGAGTGTGGCAGTCAGGAGTTAAAAAGCCCGTATTATTGCAGCGGGAGTGGAGGCACTTGCATGTAAGTAATCACTAATGAGCTTCAAACAGAGCCACTAAACACACCTGACTGTGGCGTGGGCGGACAGAATAACAGGAGCACTGGCACAAAACGCACTTGGATAGCATCTTCGCAGCCAGAGCTGGGAGAGCGGCCGAAAAGAGGTCGCACAAAAAAATAAAATAGAAGAAAAGTAGATGCTGATGATTCACGTGGAGACAGAGGTAAGAAGAGAGCGCCAGGAGCAGACGTTGGCCTGGCTCTGCTTCAACAGAAACAGGACAAAATGAAATCTGCAGCCTGGACAGATATTTTTAATCATTCTTGTTTACAAAGAAGTGGTCAGCTACACGGTGTCACACAGCAGGGCTCATTTTGTGCCCGTCCCAAGCCCAGATACAAGGAGAGAAAAGGGCATCTTGGGTAGAAACTATTCCAAGTATGCCAGATATGAATCACTCCTTGCAAAGCAAAGAGAAGAAAGACAAATAATTAGTCTTAGTTTAAACAGCAGAGGGTGGCACTAAAGTATAGAGATAAAATGCAATCAGATAAACGTACAACCAATCAGAAGTCAGGTGGCAGTATCAGGATACACACAATAAAAAAATATACAGCCAAATGGAGAAACAATGAATGGCATAAAGCCTGCCCTACTTTACATAGATGAGTTTGATTGGGTAGAGCAGAATTTTGGGCAGAAGATGGTTTGTAAGGGAGAAGGAACAGACCCACTTCACTTCACTGAAAGTAAATGGGTCTAACTGAGCAAACTAAAAATCTGAAGCAATCTTGTAAAAGGCATAAAACATAAAAATGATTTACAAAACACTTTAAAAAATCTATTCTGAGCATAGAAAAAAGCCTGATAACCCTGGATGTGTGGCTTTATCCACTGTACCTAGTGAATGAAACTGGAGTAGGCTACAAGTGGAGTAGGCCTGGCTTGGACTTGGCCCACCCACTTTTGTCCAAAGCCCTGCCAGTTCAAATGGGCTACTTGATTTTCATCCTACCTCGAGCTGCCCTGCTGCCATCAGGGTTAGGGTTAAGGTGCATTATGAGAGAGGGCAGTGGGATTTGTGCAAACGGAAAACATAACACATTTGGGGACATTAATATAATCCAACCCATATGTACACACTTCTCAATAAATGTGAGTGAAGCTGAATGCGCTGTTTGTGCAGCATATTAATAGAAAAAAAGCATAATGATCAGGATAAGGAAACATTTTCCTCACTAACTGAAGTCCTCGACGCATGTCCAGGTGACCAACTACGCAGAGCGCTTCTCACACTGCCCATGACATCCTGTTCTGTGGAAAGACTCTTTTCAGCTGTAAATAGAATCATAATAACAAGCACCAGGGCCATGCTGCTCACAGAAAGACTGAACTCTTTATCACTGATTGTTATTTCTCGTTCAAAGGAAGAGAGTATTGATTACAGTGAGATGATTGCAGTGTTCATTGAGAAACCCCGCTGTCTTTTATTATAGGTGAAAGTTTCATCAAGTTTTATCATTGTTTTTGTTGTTTGTCTGTTAAAGAGGTTGCATTTAATAAGGTATAACAAAAATTTAAAGAAATGGCGCAAGGGAGATTTTCAAAATATTATTGTCGTTTTTGTCAGGTTTTTCACATTAAGCACCATGGACAGTGACAGGTACACACAAGCGTCTAGGCGCGGCGCAGAAACCTCCCTCGCTCGCACACACATTTTTTTTTTTTTTTTGCCCAGCCAGTAATCTCTAGGCCCATCCACGTTCGCAACCCTGGCACCGCAACTGGGCTACAACAAGAAATATTTTTAAAAAGGCTGCTTTTTGAGGCTTTTCAGTGGATACAAAATACCAGAGGAAACGCTTCTACTGTGCAAACATATTTAAGAACTATATGGATCCATAACCTGTTATAGTAATACAAATATATGCAGACCAAATACAAGTCACTCCTGCATGAACACAACTCTCTTTTTTGTGCTCTAAAAGGAATTAAAGCAACACTATGAAGTATTTGGACCTTAAAATGCAAATGGATAATGCTAATGCTAACTGAAACATTGTCAGTCTTTTTGTTAGTACTTTATTTTAGTACACTGCTTTTTCTGATGAAATCCGGGCTTCTCGAGACCAGAGAGACTCACACTGTGCAGCTTTAAAGGTTAGTTATGAGCTACTCAGCTTTCTTTTTTACATCACTTCATTCTTAAAAATACTACTTGACTAAAATTATCCCATGATTCATCAGTCCAGGTTTGGCCGAGGCTGATTCACTGGTCAAAAAAAAAAAAAAAAAAAAATCTACAATAGGGGCAAGATGTGGCTCATTTGATTTGAAAAGCGACATGGGTCCATTTTAACAAGCGCTCTTCAGTAAAATACTAAGACTGCAGTGATGTGAGCAGCCAAGCACTAAGGCCTAATTACTGATATTTTCTGCCAGAACGACATGCAAGTGGCAAATAAGCGGATTACAAACGCTGAGCAGAAATTAATAAGGCGAGATCAGGAGGCGAGCGATCCTAGTGCAGATAATGATTTAGGGAAGTGTCTGGGGGTATATATTATTATTACAAGTAAATTAGTGTTGTTTTTTTTTAAATGCGGTTGATGTACCAGAGAGGATTTGGAAAATAGGAATACCCAGGCATTTTAAGTGTTAATTAGTCAGACTGTTATAATTAATCAGCCGAGATCATGCTTTACTCAACTGAACTCAGCACAAAAGCAGCTGAGATCACTGGCCAACATGAACATATAATGGATAAGTAATAGGAATAGTAGACAGGAGCCAGGAGCCATCACTAAAAATAAACCATTTAGGTGGAAGAAGTACTCAGAATCTGTCCTCTAGTAAAAGTACTGTGACTTCAAAATACAGTATTGCTCAAGAATTAGTGAAGATAAAGTACTTTTGATACAGGATTTCTGCAGTGTTCAATGAATTTAAGACCTTTTTTTTTTTTTAGACCTTTTCAAGACCATTGTTTAAGAAAATTACCTAAAGACCTATTTTATATACATGCAGCATTCAAAAATGAACAAGATAAAAATCACAAAATTAATTTCATTGCAATTCATTTATTTGCAGTGTAATTTGAGTTCCACAAAGTATTTTGGTCTGAGAAAAGATCTGAGTTCTCGTATCAGCAAAGGTAATACCTCGGAGTGGGCATTTTAGAATAAGCTGTCTTGTGTCATAAGACTTAAGTCATTGTATTTAAGACCTAAAACTACACATTTCTGCAAATTTAAGTTTTAGACTAATTAAGACTCAGCAGAAACCTGTTGAAAATATTTTTATATTACACACAAAATCTAGTACTATTACTACTAGTACACTTGCTACTACTAATACAACTACTACTTCTGCTAGTAACAACCATTATTATTATTATTACTACAACAGCTACTGCAGCTGCTACTACTTCTGTTAGGTGCTGGCCTTTTTTTTCGCCTTTTCTAACTTATTTTCCCTTTTGTCTAATTTGCCTATTTGAACTTTTGCATATTTTGCCCATTTTGACTAAAAACTAATAAAAACAACAAAAAATTTAGCTAAGCAAAAATAAAACAACTGTATACTCAAACTCTTCTGACTCCAAACTTTAAAAATAAACACTTTTTTTGTATAAATGTACCACAAAATTAATTAAATTAAATTAATAAAGTATAATAGTAAGCATGTTTACTCAGAAAACAAATTTTCTTGACAAAAATGCTAGAGTAAAACTACTTTTTACCACTGGAAAGATACTCCCACATTTTTACAGTGTTGAAACATTGCCGCTTGACTCTCCTTGATATATTTTGATAAGTTAATGTCCTTCAGTTTAATTTGTTATTCGCCTAATTTTTCCTAAAACTTCCTGGCTTGTCCTCTAATTAATTAGATGCTCACAGCTAAAGCTAATTTGAAATTTTGGATCACACTGGCGGACGGATCAGAGCCGGGAGACAGGACCCCCGCTGCGTCGGAAAGCACTGTAATCACTTTTAAAGCAGGTGATTGTGGTGAGCACTCTTCCCACGGGACCGCCTCCAATGAAGAGTCCTTATTACAGCCCCGGCCCGCTGTCTTCTCCGCCAGACAGAGAACGCTCGGGTGCAGGCGGCGGGGGACAGCTACCGCCGCCGCCGCCGTCCCGCTCTTGACAGCCCACAGCCCAGGTACGGAAACAATTAGCAGACAAATACAGTCGGCTGGAGGATTCATTATAGTTTTATAAGTTCTCACAGCCGGCGTCTCCACAAAGGGGAGATTAAACTGTCCATTTACTGAACATGACATGAGAGAGAGAGCCAATAAAATCTGCAGGAGAGGCATTTGTTTACAGTAAAACAATTAAAGGAGCTGCGTGTAAAATGTTGCAGTATATAGGGACACTAAATGGGACACCAGTCAAATAAATATTAAATAAAGTAAGACTCTCTGAATAATATTTACCATTGCATAAAGTAGTTTGGAGACGCATCTTTTCTGTCCCTCACACTGTAATGTATGCATCTACAGTATTAAACCTTATACCCCAATTTCAGAAAAGTTACCTTGCTACTGTTAAGTAACAAAAGGTCATCATAGTATACATTAAAATCTTTGTACTTTTTTTGCAGTCAGGCCACACGAATAAAAGATTTATGTTAAAAAAGTAGATTTATGTAAAAAATATTTGTACATAAATCTTTTTATCAACAGTGTGGCCTGACTGCAAAAAAAGTACAAAAAAAATATAATGTAAACTATTTTTATGATGTTTTGTGATGGGGACATTTTTGTCACTTCAGAGAAACATCGTAACTTTTTAATATTTTTTTCTACTTTTATTTTTATCAATAGTAATATTTTTTGTACTTTTTGGAGTCAGGCCACACATTGATTAAAAGATTTATGTAAAATAAAGCAGAAAAAAAAATATTAACACAAACTATTATTACATTTACTCAGATGTTTTCTGACGGGGGAGCACTTTTGTCACTACAGTAACAACTTTTTATTACTGCAGCTCTCACTTCCTCATCTGCTCACCACCAGCCGTGTCTCAGCTCCAGGGGAAGGATTTGCAAATAAAAACTCTTCTAATGCATTTGTTTGTCTTTGTCTGGGTTTCTCCAGGTTGAAATATTCCTGTACTACTCACACTGATGTTGAGCACGGACAGTTTTAAAGATGAGCATGGCCCAGGTGCAGGGCCGCGCATTAGAAATACTGAGGTCCATCATGTTGACGACCAGTTTAGTAATTGTTTAGACCTCATTTTGTCCTGGCTTAGTCCTGGTTTAGACCTGAGTTAGTCTTGGTTTAGCCCAGGTTTAGCCTTGGTTTGGTCCTTGTTTATACCTGTTTTTTCCTAAATAAGTCCTGGTTTAGAGTATTTTTTGGTTTAATCCTGGTTTAGACCTGGTTTAATTCTGATTTACTCCTGATTTATAGCAAGGTTAGTCCTGTCTTAGTCCTGTCTTTTGCCTGGTTTAGATCTGGTTTAGTCTAAAAATAGAAAAATACCGAGGTCTGGACCGCTGGACCTCTATGGTGCTCACGGCCATGCCCAGATAAACTGAGTGCAAGTGTTTTTTTGGACAGATCCATATGAAGCCTTAGAGGGATCATGGTGAAAAAAAAAAGATGAGAGAGGAAAAAAAAAGGCAAAAACCCGAAAAAGTTTTGTTAGATCTCGCAATACTTTTGCAAGATGCCAAGAAAGTAGGCTCATTTGGGATGAACTGTCTCGCCTCCTTTGTGGACAAGAAGTCAGCTGTTTGTGGCTCAGAACATGCAGCTCACACATGAAATGCACTTCGCTCGTGTGCGTTAAAATGATTTTAAAACATTTACAACCACTTTCACAGCGGACAGGTGGGCGTTTCCCGTCATGCGCTGAGCCGTGCAGCTGCAGTTACTTCTGGACCGCGCAGCTGAGTGATGGTGTTTGGCTCTCAAGAACTTTGTTACCGTTGCACTCGTGCTACTGCAACGGAAAGCAGCAGCAGCAGCAGCTGTCGGACCCAGCCCCGCGGGCCAGAGGCAAACTGCAGCTGCACAGCTCAGTGCATGATGGGAAACCACAGTGAAAGTGGTTATACATAATTTTAAAGCATTTATTTCCAAAACGACATCTAGATACACACATGAGAAGTGCATTTTGTGTGTAAAGCTGCGTGATCCGAGCCAAACGGCTAACTTCTCTTCTCCAGACGAGGCACGTTTATCCCGAACAGCCGAGCATACTATCTCGAGATCTCGCAAAACTATCGAAGGCTCTCGCAATATTTTCTCGAGATCTTGCAAAACTTTCTCAGGATTTTACTTTTTTTTCTAGTCTTTTTTTTTCTCACCATGTTCCCTAAGGGGCTCCATAGATCCAAACCTTAAACACCAAATACATTTCATGACTTTCTATCTTCCAAAACAATATAGATTATGCTGATCTCTTGTTAGAAGTTTATCTGGAGTTCTGTGAACTGTATCTTTGTCAAAGCAGCCACAGTTACTTTTTTGAATGCCTGCAAGACTTTGAAAGAAATCGATAAGGGTCAAGACTCGAGCCAAAACATAATCCGACACAAATAACAATGCACGTCTCCAGCACTGGGCGACTCATCTTTCTTTTGATGGAGACCATAACAGTGAAGTCTTCTGGGAAAATGTATTGATCCAGTCTCTGAAGGTTTGCTGCTTTTTGTAAAGAAAGTGTCTCAAATTGGCTGTGAGCATGCTCCCCAACAACAATTTGTATTTTGAAGAAATGCTGGGTGTATGGTATCCACTAATCTCCCACTGGGACCCACAGCAGAAAGCCCAGGAGAAAATAAAAGGAAACTTGAGAAAAGAAAGTGAGATTTTAGGAATGAATCAGCCTCTACAGTGCTACCTTCAGTATTTTGCTATATTGATTTCATTTTGCTTTGATTATCTCTGTCACAGAAGCTCGAGCCTATCCCAGTTTCTTTGGGGCGCAAGCGGGATACCTCCTCATGCATTGTCCCATACCTTGCATGGAGTTGGATGGATGACCATAAGTTTCTTCTCATCAATAAATTCTGCTAACATTTATTACAAACCATAATGACAGTATTTTAAATCTTTCCATCAACGTCGTCTTCATCTATATCTATGAGTACATGAAGTCTCACCACTTTGTGTTTAGATTAGGATTATGTAAACTACTTTTCAATCCAAAAACAGCTGTATTGGCCAATCATAATCCAGATTAGTTATGTCAAAAAGGGCAGCAGAAATGATTTTGTGTGAGTATAAGGGAAAAGAGGTAGCTTCATTTAAATTGTGTATACAAAAAAATGTCAACAATATTATGGTCATTGATGAACTGTTTTATGATGATAATGAATGTATAGATGCATGTGATAGTGGATGGGTTAGTGTTGGGTGTGTATACTGTCCACTACAGTGTTCTTTTGTATATAGTGTACTTTATATTTGCTCTAAGATATGTGCTGGATGATAATCTTGCACGGTATATTATGCATTGTGTTCTTCTCTCCCTAAGGACAACAGATGGAAATTAGCTTTGTAAGCTAGAATGAATATAATGATGCTCTTATTGCCCTTACTGTAGGATTTCATGAATAATGGAAACAGAAAAAAAAATAAAAAATATTTAAAAAATCATTGACTCATTTTAATGGCCAGCATGACCACAATTAACAGTATAATACTGTAATGCACACTGATCAGTCATTATGACCACTTACCTATTATTGGAGGTCATAATAATGCTATGTGTAATGACCACCTGTCTGATATGAAGCCACCAACACTAAAGCCCTGTTCAGACAGGATAAGCATTACCCCTGGACGTCTGTAATTTGTGAATTACCTCCCAATGTCAGTGGTTTTAGTCGGGCATTCACACAGGATAAGAAATGTCTGTAATTTACTTGATTTGATGGACTTTACTCCGGATACGATGTACTGACAGTCCATACAGATTTATAATAAAAATCCCCAATTTTGTTTATGTTTCTAGATACCTAATCTTAAGCTTCTATCTTCATGTTTTTATGTTGCTTTACTGCACTGACAAAAAAACAATCTTTACCTCACACTATGACGCATGTCATCCATTATCTTTGGAGATTTCACTCTTCTTCAACATCAGGCACCCCTCTCTTTTAATCCATTCACTGAGATATGTCTCGCTGGATCTAACTTTAGCACAAAAAGCATCCAAACTTTCTAAAACAGCTTCCATGTTGCTTCCAAAAACTTAGTTTAACAGTTGCCATGACGACGGGAGGTGTGCTTCCGGGTCACGTCTTTACCGTAGTTTCGTTTACTCTTCTTTACTTTTTAATTGTAGGGGAAAAAAGTAATTGATTCTAAGTAGGACCAAGAGAGACGTGTTATTATTAATATAGTTTAGATACAGACAGTAAAATGGAGAGTTAAAAGACATTAGACATTAGAAAACGATCTGCTGACAAAAACAGCCTGAATCACAGACATGGGGGATTTAGAAGGGACAAGGATTATGAGATGACCCGTTTTAGTCGAAATACATGTAAGTAATTTTGGGGGGATTTTTACTGACATTTTTACAGACATAGGCAGATTTGCACGGGATAAAAATCACAGACGACGTTGGCAATTATTACAAATCACTGGAGGTCCCTAGGTAACACTAATCCCGTGCAAAGAGGGCTTAAAATGTGATGCATGTGTATATTCTGACATTTTTCTGTCAGAACTAGCTTCTTCTTCTTCGACAATTTGAGTTCTAGTAGCTTGTCCAACTCTTCTCTCCCCATGTGCATCAACATTTCACCGCTGTTCCTTCTTTGAACCATTTTTGACAGATCCTGACCACTGCAGACCAGGAGCACCCCACAAGAGCTGCAGTTTTGGCGACGCTCTGAAGTCCCTTCAACTGCAAGTGGTCATAATGTTGTGCCTGATTGGTGCATAGTAGCATTCCTTTGTATTATTTACAACACATTTTGACACATTTCTTCTCTAAGAGGTTACTTGATGACCTGCCAAAACATTCAGATAGGCCAAACAGTGTGAAAAACAAGATGGTAACATATGCCAACCTCTTGACACAACTCTGCAAACTAATGCATTTCTACCAACATGGAAAAAAACATTATTGTACAAACAGAAACCTCTCTACACAACATTATGCACATTTAGTTGTTGATACTTGTTGAAGTTTATGAACTCAATGCATTGCCTTTTGTGTGACCTCAAAACAAACAGCAGAAACATTTGCAGTGATGAAAAAAAACAGCTTGAGTAAAAGTGAAATGTACAGCACAAATATATGCAGAACAAAAAGTGACAAAAAAAAAACAAACAAAAAAAAAACTGAAAGATGAAAAATACTTGTCGACAAGAGTGAGACAACAGGGCCTGCGCAGGGTACAGCTCCGAACTGTGGAGTGAGAAAAGACAGAGAAAGTGTTGCAAATGCAAACGAGTGGCAGACAAAACGATGAGGGGGAGTTTGTGTTCTCTGTATTCGGAAATGAACAGAAATGAGAAGAAATTGATGCAACGCTGCCGAGAGGAAGAAGGAGGGAGGGAAGGGGAGAACAGTGTGTACCGGGATGTTATAGTCTGAAATTACACAGAACACAATCTCTCCTCGCTCCCCCTGCTACAATTCAATTCATACCCGAGATTCCCATTTGTCTCTTATAGTGGACCAGCTCTGACTGAACTCATATCCAGGAAGCCATTTGGTGCAGCCCCCCTCCCGGTGCAGAGATGACGGCTGCACCATATTAAGAGGAGCACCGCGACAGGGCAGCGGCAGGTGGTTTGTTTGTAACCTTTCTGAATCTATTATCTCCACAGGTGACAGGATCATATCACACTGTCAGGCAGCTCGGCCAATCAGGAAACAGCCCTGGCCCTGCTACTCTCCACCAGGACGTCTCAGATGGACACAGATTGGTGCCATGGTGACTAATGATGTGGTGTTTTTTTGTCATTATAAAGCAATTTCGTTTTCCAGGTGATTAGTTAGCATTTACAGTAATTCATTTGGCTGTATCCTCTTATCTCGCACAAACTAATGTCATGAATCCTTTTTACTACATCCATAAATCTCTTCTTTTGTCTTCCTCCAAGCCTCCAGCTCTAACCTCAGCATCAGTTTAGCAATGTCTTCACTATTACTCCTCTGTACATGTTAGAGATGGGATTTATGGCTCTTTAACAGGAGCCGAGTCATTCAAAAGACTCATTTTTGGATTTACGTCTTCTTGAGAAGCCAGGTAGTTCATTCAGAAAATAAACACTGGGATGGGTGATACAGCATAATTTTAGTCCAAATAAAATGTATTCTATTGGTGGGATTGTCTTATTCATTGATAAAAATTGTCAGTAAAAACTAAGCAGGCAGCAATAAACTTTCAGCACTAGATGTATTGTATCTCTCTCTCATCTCTTTTTGTATGAACCTTTCTTGAGCTTGAGTTCTACTTTTTCTTATGAGGCTTTTTTTTACGGTTGGCAAACAAAAAGGAGCTTGTTCATTTCAATAAAAGAGGGGGAAAAAAGAACGGCTCAAGCACCTCTCTGCAGTCGTTTCTCATCAGTTCACAGTGAAGAGCCTTTCGAACGACTCGGTTTGTTCATGAAATGTCCAAAACATCTAACGTGAGCTATCTTTCTGATGTACTCTTGATGTATTTGCCCATTAGCACATTACATAAATTAAGTTAGGTTTATATTTCAATAATTAATTTTCTCAAGCGATGAGAGGGGCCTTAAGTGGGATAAAAGCTGACTATTGCAAGGTTAACATTTACATTCACAGAGTACCATTCACATTTATAACCTTTGGACAATTGAGATTCACTACACTGCCTATACATTCATGTTTTTGCACATTAAATAAGCTGGAGTATATATTTTAGTTGGATTTAAAAATAGTTAAAATTAACTTACACCAAACACCAACTAGTGTTCAAGAAATCATAACCATATTCTGCAGTGATTTTGCTCCACAGGCAATTACAGTAATGCCCAAACCATCTGGGATAGGGCTCAGGCTTTTTCAACCTGAAAAAGAGCAAGTGGTACAAAATAAATTTGTACTGCTAGGGTTTTTATGGCTGCTGCTCACATTGGCAATGATACAGAATTGCTTCCCTCAAGCAACACCTAAAAACAAGCATGCTGTGAACAAAAACAGCATGTCATCTTTCTCAGAAGTGTCCATCTTTGTCTGTTTGCATTACCACACATCCCTTACAGTCTAAAATCAAGTAAAGAACCTTTTTCATAGTTTAAAAAATGCTAAAAATTGCAATGTCATATGGCCGCTAAGTGATCTACAGGATGCTTAAATGTTTAAATATAGCCACAGCCCACAGAGTTTCCTCTTAAATATAGCAGCTCATCTCAGTGTGACAGACTGTGACCTCTGTGAATCCATTATCTCTGCAGGTATCGAGATCATATCCAGCCGAGGAGCAGACGGACCAATCAGAGCCAGCACTGCCTGCCCGGAGCCTGTCTGTGCAGTCAGTTTGATCTCTGGACGTCCTTGCCGTGGCCCCATCCTTCTCTTTCTCGGTCTCATGTTGTAAACACACATGCCTCAGCCTCTCGGGCCGTGTTGGCAGTCGACACACGGCGGGACGTCCTGCTGTTCCCAGTCTTTCCCCTGTCCAACTGACAGACAGGAGCAGGATGATCCTCTCAACTCGAGCTGTCGCCTCTTCTGCTCCTCTGCCCTCTGAATCTGTCTCTCTGTGGCCTGTCCTCCTGCATCCTCGCTGTATTTTCTCTCTCCTCCTTCCCTCCTTAGCTCCTATAGAGAGCCATATGCCTCTGCTGCTGCTCACACGTTTCTGTGAGTGCTGTTCAGTCTTCAATGAGGCTTCTCCTTCAAGTATGCATAGGCTGCACTGACATACTGAAGGCATATTTCAAAATAAAACTAGGTTGTGAGAGTTGAATAATTAAAATACATTGATTATATGTCTAGGCTATACACAGATTTGAAAAGAACTTTTTTCTACATATCTGTCTCTGCAAAATTGGTTTTCAGCATGGAAAAACAAAACTATAAAATGCTTCATCCAAAATTGCATTTATGAAACTGCTGATAGGACACATGAGGCAAAGCACAGTTTTCATATCCCCATTATAGGCCCATAGACTGTTTTAGTGTTTGTAAACAGAACAGCTGGGTTCCAAAGAAAACAGACAATAATACATTTATTTTAATGGAGGAATTAGCGTTAGCCACCAAAGATTAGAAATTATGAAGATGGTTTTGGAAACTGACAACCAATCAACCACATGCGAGTGATATCGGAGACTGATTAGGAAATATTAGTGAGTGTATCAATGTTTGGCTTTTTTAAATGTAGCAATTAGTGTCTATATTTAGCATATATAAGGCTTCACAGTTTACATTTCTAATATTTAATGGTACCCTTGACTAATAGTTACATAAATGTGGCGGACCGCAGCAGCTGAAGCATCAGCCTCCTCAACCTCACCATCTCCTCCAGCGTCTCAGCCCCTAACTAATCTGTCACACTCTCCCTTCATCGCATCGCTTTTCAGTTTGCGTAGCAGCACTCGGTAGTTATCTTTACACTATTTACCATTTCAGGAAGCTTTCAGTTTCTATAAAAAAAACAAGCCCTATCTAATCTCAGCTCTATCGATACCGCTATTGCTGATGCACAAAAGCGCCACACTTTTCCAGTCCACTCTGCCTAATTTCTCAGACCCTCAGCTAAAATACAGAGACCAGTTAGTCATCAGTGTGGGACGTGACTTGTCTTTTGTTTGGCCCCCACCCCAGCATCGTGCCCCTCCTCTCTCACATCACGGTTCTTATTATCTGTCCACTGGCCTCTTGACTCCGGCAATATGTCGCTGTATCCTGCTCCGGTCTGACAGTGTTATCAGCCTCGGGGAGACAAGCTAAACTCATGCAGTGGGTGGCCAAGCTGCTGCCCTATATTTATGCTGTCTCTTTGGAAATGAGTGTCTGCATAAAAATCTTTCATTTTCTAACTACAGCAGAACCGGGTGACCTGCCTGGAAGGGATTTTTGTCAAATCGGGCCGAAAGCTTCTCACCTCATAGACGCCATCTGCTTAAAGGGTCAATTTCACTGGATCTATGCAAAGCAGTGTGTTTGAGTGCAAAATATGACAAAAGTAGAAGCAGTACATAAGCAATTTACATTCATTATAGAATTAACTGTGCTGTTTTTACTTTTAATAATGCACAGATTAGTTGATAGTTGTTTTTTGCATAAATTATTCATAATATATCTAATAAATTCAGCCACAAGGGGTTACAACCCAGTTTTCTCTTTGTGCCAGTCCAAAGCCTGGTCAGTTTTTTGCTCAGGAAGGGCATTTTTGACGTAAAACTGATAAATGCTGTGAAATGAAAAGCCAAAAGGAGAGCAGTTTTTTTTTTTTTTTTTTTTTTCCATTAGCAAAGAAAGTATGACAAATATGATATTTCAGTTTTTACAGTGTAGGAGCTGAAGTGAATAGCTGTCACAGATCTCATGAGTAGCTCTGTGCAGTCCTGCTGAAGCAAGCACCAGTCAGTCCCCTATTGCTGAATACTATGGGTGCTATACAGAAATAAGGAAGACATACTGAAGGAGGTATAGTAACCCGCAGGAGATACGGAAGAAATGTCATTACAGTCTAAAGCTCAGGACTCAGACTTTCACTTTAAGTATTACCTCAAAAAATGTCCAGCTTTCCATCCTTAGTGAACGAAAATGAGCCTAAATCAGCAATAACCTTGGACATAAAATATAATATCCCTGTTTTAGATTTTCAGAAGATTGCATTACTAAATAAAGACAAAACCAGGACTAAACCTGGACTAAACCAGAACCAAACCAGGACTAAATTAGGACTAAACTAGAACCAAACCAGGAATGAATCAGAACTAAACCAGGACTAAACTAAGACTAAACCACAACTAAACTAGAACAAAACCAGGACTAAACTAGGACAAAACTAGAACAAAATTAGGAATAAATCACAACAAAACCAAGACTAAACTAGGACTAAACCAGAACCAAACCAGGACTAAACTAGGACTAAACCAGAACCAAACCAGGACTAAACTAGGACTAAACCAGAACCAAACCAGGACTAAACTAGGACTAAACCAGAACCAAACCAGGACTAAATTAGGACTAAACTAGAACCAAACCAGAAATAAATCAGAACTAAACCAGGACTAAACTAGGACTAAACCAGAACCAAACCAGGACTAAATTAGGACTAAACTAGAACCAAACTAGGACTAAACCAGAACCAAACCAGGATTAAACTAGGACTAAACCAGAACAAAATTAGGAATAATTCAGAAATAAACTAAACCTGGGTTAAACTAGGACTAAAGCAGGATCAGGATTAAATCACGGCTAAACCAGAACTAAACCAGGAATAAACCGGGACAAATCCAGGACTACGTAAACCAGAGCAAAATCAGGACAAAACTATATCAGGTCTTGAACTGCAAACCAGAAGAAGCCTGCGTACCAGCACGGGTGCCCTTACCACAGTTTGAGAACCACTGGTCTAAAGTAAACATAGGGAAATAGCGTACTCTGTACTTTAGACACATAAAATGATCTGATGTAACTTCATATTCTTCATACGTTTGTAGTGAAGGTGGATTTTATCACAGCTTGCTTTGAGTACACCCAGGACAATCTACTGCAAATGACTGTCAGTGTTTGTTTCCATCATTAATTATCTATGGGCCGTCCACCTACACACACATGGCATCTTATTGGATGGAGGAAGTACCAGCAGATCTCATACATACTGATGTTAAAACATACAGCATGTGCCATATTAACATAATACTGCTAACATCTATATTGCATGAGCAGGGATCAAATGGGTTTTCAAACACTTGCTGTCATTTACCTTATTAATTTAAACTATATATATATATATTTTTACGCCTTTGGTTTGAGGGGTCAAGGGTTCGATTCCTTCACAAGGTACCCTAAAACTTCAGTTACAGTATGTTGCATCTGGTGTAAAAACCGGGCAGTGTGTAAGTGTTCAGTATGCAGATGACTCACTGTGGCAACCCTTGAAGGAAAGCGAGCAGCCGAAAGGGACATACTTTATTTACATATGTGCACAGTTACATTTTTAGTTAGATTTATAGGCATTTCACATTCCTTTTTTTTTTTTGACATATAAAAATATAATAGTAAACACATTTTGCCCAAATTAAGATGAACACACTATTCGCCAGCCATTGAAACTTTGAAAACCAAATGCAGGTAATATTGGTGCATACTACAAAGCCCATTCTCCCAGTGTTCCCAGTGTTCCCAGTGTTCCCAGTGTTCCCAGACGGTTAATGTGTGCAGCTGATGGCAGTGGTCCGCTCTCACCTTCCCTCAGGCTAAGCTCTGGTTCTCATCTCACTCCACTCCTGGATCATTATCTACTGTCCCATCTGTCTGTCCCCTCTGCTCCACTCTCAAGCTCACCATTTTCTCTTTTTTTTTTTTTTCAGTCCTCACATTGTCCATTCCTTACATGTTGTATGCTTTCCTCTTTCATCTCCCAGTCTTCCCCGTGCGGCTCTTCATGTGTCAGCTCTTAGTGGCACTGCTTTCATCTGCCCCGCTCACCACACAGTTCTTTCTAATACAGAGCGGTCTTTCTCCAGATCCTCTCGTCTCCCGCGGCGCTTGTTTGTTTTGGGCTTTTTTCCACAAGAGCGGCCATCCATTCGGCATCATGTGGTTAATTATACACTTTATCCACTCAGTTACATCAGGACTTAGAGCAGAATAAACTAGATGTGCAGCTCCTGTTATTGAGAAGCCCAGATTCACTATATAGCTTGAACTAGAAGGCAATTAATAAAGTGATGATCAGTAGATATTAAAACCCCTTAATGTGGTAAACCTCAAAAGGTGAATGTAAGCATCTATGTATTTAGTTTCTAGTCTTTGTTATTGTCTTTTTGGGTGGTTCTCAACTAGTGGGCCAGGTCCCAACTGTGGATATATTTGAACGTCTAAATATTGCTTTTATTTAGTCATATTCGTCTGCTTTCTACAACTATTCACTCTCACATTAGGGATGATTTAGAGTCACCAATTCACTAAACACACGCAGACATGGAGAGATTAGAGTCAACCTGCCCAAGGATTGAACCTACAACCTCCTTAATGAGAGGCAGGAGCACTTACCACTCTGACACTGTGCACTCCAATAATGTTTTAAACAAATGCAATTACTGTCAAACATATTTTTCAGTTAAATTTGATTTATATAGCCCTATATCACAACAGCAGTTCCTTAAAAGGGCTTTACAAAAAACATAAATCCACAATAAAACAGTAAACACGCACTCAAACATAAACAATAACTACACTAGACTAAACACTCCCAGGACATACCCTGTGCTTATGTTGCATTCATGTGGTCCCTGGAGTCTCTGGAAAACGTTTTTTTCCCCCCGAGTTAAAAGATGCATAAAAAGAACTCGGGTCAAAACCTGCTGCCTGACTTCCCCTACTCCTGCATTGGCGTTAATTTATTTTACCCCTAACGTCCAAACTGTTTGGCTAAAGCTATACACTGCCTGACCAAAAAAAAAAAAAAAAAAAAAAGTCACCACCTGGATTTAACAAAGTAAACAGATAAGAGCCTTCCCTGCAGTTGGTCAGGTCTAGGGTTCAGCAACGTTATGAGCCCAAAGAATGAGGTCAGCTGACTTCCTGCATATACTGAATGACAAGGTTAAGCTGGGGACACACTACACGATTTTTTTGCCCAATTTTATAACGATTCACAGTTGCGGTGAGTCTTTACCAGTCAACAGCAGTTGCAGGGAATCGTAATCACCAGTCGGCCCTGAAATCCGTTAGTGTGTGATGTTCAAAGACTCGAATCGGCGCAAAAACCCGGCCTGACGTCAATCGCAATCAAACATGTTTGAATTTTAAAGCTGACTCTGGATGCACACTCCTGTAGTGTGGGCTGTTTACAGATCCAACTGGGAATTCATGGTGTCCAGCGGCCAATGAAAAACAGTTGATAGGACACAGGAAATAGTGTCAGGACGCAGACAAAGCAACAGGAAGCGGCGGGAAAATATAAGTGGAAATTTGAAGAAGAAGAAGAAAACATAAACAACCATGGCAAACACCGAAGAAAGTTGAGCGCTACCCAAGCGAAACTGGATACATAGCCGTATTTTTCTCTTTCCCTTTTTCCAAACAGATAGCTACGCACACAATGACAACAGCGACCCAGGTAGGTCCATGCTTGTTCACCATTTAGTTCTCGCGAGTTCCCCGCCAGAGTTTGCTGCGTTTGGTTGGCGTCAGTTGCAGTTACAGATCTTGTAGTGTGTGAGCCCCAGTCTTTCAGTCGTCAGAACTAAATCTGCTGAAACCAGTCGTTAGTGTGAGCTCCTAGTCTTTTCAGAATCTGTAACGACTGAGAAAATCGTGTAGTGTGTCCCCAGCTTTACTCTTCTTCCCTGAAGGAGCGGCCTTATTCCATGATGACAATGCCAGGATTTATCAGGCTTAAATTGTGAAAGAGTGGTTCATGGAGCATGAGACATCAGTCTCAGACATGGACTGGTCACTACAGAGTCCAGATCTTAACCCCATTGAGAATCTTTCGGATGTGCTGGAGAAGACTTTGCTGCAGTGGTGCCACTCTCCCATCATCAATACAAGATCTTGACAAAAAATGAATGCAACAGTGGATGGAAATAAATCTGTTGACATTGCAGAAGCTTAGTTAAACAATGCCACAGCAAATGCATGCTGTAATCAAAGCTAAAGGCGGGCCAACAAAATATTAGAGCGTGGACCTTTTTTTTTTTTTTTTTGTGGTCAGGCAGTGTATTTGAAAAATCTATTCATGTTCAGCCTTTTAGTAGTGAGAAGGCTAACCTTAGCTGTGATAAATGCTAATTAATAACAATACTGACCAATAACGTTGTTGGTCTAGCTATGATGACGTCATTATCAAGACTTGGAGAGATAAAAGCACATGAACAAAAACAAGTCGGAAAAAGGACTTCTAATCTCAGAAAGACGAGCACCTGAGGAGCACATGAATGCAGCATTAGACCCTCCTTTTCGGTAAGGAAAAACTCCTAAAAAAAACAATGTGTGAGGGAAATAAAGAGGAAACATTTTAAACACATGTGCCATAAAGATTGTAGTAAAATACTTTGGATTTGTAAAATAGTGGCTCAAAATAGGGGCTGTAAATGACTGAAGCCTATCCCAGCAACTATGGGCCTTAGGCAGGGAAGCCCCAACACAGAAGTTGACACAGAGACCCACACTGACAGGCAACCATTCACTCTCACATTCATTCACTCTACAATTTAGATTCACCAATTCACACAAGCAGAGATCATATAGTCAGCCTGTCCCATAATTAGACCAGTTGAGAACCACTGCTCTTGCTTTTTTTTTTTTTTCCCCAGTGGAGACCAGAAAAGTACAGTTATTTATGCATTCACAGGCAACTTTTTAAGGGCATTAACTTACAGTCAAAGTGAGAAAATGTTTAATGCATTTTAACATTCTCCACTTCTCCAAATAAACTTCACTTTAGCTTGAATAATGACATGTTTTACCACACCGCACTTCAATTCAGGAGCAGTAACAAAAAACAGTAAGTGATGTGTGGCATTTAATTGACATGAAAAAGATGGAAATATAATGAATCTGAATTACATTTTGAAAGCTATAGTGTGAAAGCAGGAGTTATATCTTTAGTCACAGTTGTCTTTTCCCATCATTCTGGGCTCTTTCACTCTGTCAGCTTTTTCTTCCAGTCTGTCACTCGCTCGCCGCTTTAACTATTCTCTTATTCACAGCGGCTGTCACTCCACATCCCTGCCACTTCCTCCATTGTAACCATCTGTCTGTACGGCTTCTTAAAACAGACCTCCCTTTAACTACCACTGCCTTTTCTTTCACATCTTGCGCATCCAAATTCCTGCCAATTCTCATTTTTGCAGGTTTTATGTTGCATCAAATCGTCTCCTCTTTCTGCAAAATGCTCTGTGCAATTTCCACACTTTTTTTTTTTTTATACCACTTTATTCTCATCATTGTGTGTGTGTGTGTGTGTTGTGTGTGGGCATGCATGTGATTGGTTGTCCGCCTAAGCTATATGAAATCGGCATACTGAGGAAATTAAAAAGAGATTTAACGGTTTTGTGTGACAGATGGAAAATGAGTGGATGTCGGTGCGTAAAAACAAGCTCGAACTGTAATTCATGTGATAGTCTGCGTGCGTGTGGGTCCAATACAGAGGAAAAACAGTATTATAGTGACTGGTGGATGGTTTAATAGCATAGTTTACACAAATAAAAGGCTGCTTCCTGCCCCAGTGAATACACGTCATTTCACTCTGGTCCTCAATGCCACGGGAAATATCTGAACTATGGTGCGTGCTTAGGAAGTTTGCAATAGGAAAATACACTGGAGTCTGTAACATTTCTTACAGCAAATATTCTGGAAAGTCTGGACAAAAAATGCAGCCTGACACCTCATTATCACATTTCAATGAACCACAAATTAGTAATAATTAATATGCATTTTATGACTGTTGGTGTAAGTAATTTATGAAGCTCTTTTTACAGGGGGTACTTTTACTTTTACTTCCCTACATTTTACCGCAAGTATCTGTACTTTTTACTCCACTACATTATGAGTTGGTTTGAAGTACAAAGTATTTAGAGTTTTGGTAAAATCATGTGTTTTTACCATGCCCTCATTGTAGACACACAGTACTTAAATATAACAGATGCAGTAAAGTAGCACTCCTTTAGAAACATCAGAATAATAAAGACAGAAGAGCTCAGCGACAGATTCAGTCTCTTCTACTGCAGCAGTTTGTTCATTTCATCTGGAATCAGCAAAATCCCTCAGATCTAACACATTCATGAGTCTGTGTGAAATACTTTCACTTTTTTTTTTACTTGCAAGTACATTTGAAAGTAATTACTTTATACTTTTACTTAAGTAGATTTTTTTTAGGTGATACTTTACTTACTTGAGTAAATCTTTACTCTTTTATCTGTACTTTTAAGTAAAGAACTTGATTACTTCCTCCATCACTGGTTGTTTGTGTGTGAATGTCTCTAAATGCTAACTCTGAAATCATCCAGGGTGTTCTCAACTTCATGCCTAAGTATTGCGGCCAGGCTCTAACCCAGAAATAAAAAATAAAAACAACAATTTTCAAACAGCCTCCATTTTGAAACTAAAAAATAAACAGTGTGAGGTGCCTTCTTTATTCCCTTAGTAAGTACATAATACCCTCTAATGTTCAACAAGTTAATATTTAGTAACATGTTAATTTATAAGCTTACATGTTTGGTAAATGTCCACCCGCTGGTGAACTGGTGTCGCTTACTTTTATTTATAAATAGTTTGATTTGGCGAGAAATAATTCACTGTAAGACCTTGTTTTTGATGTGTGCTGTGCTTACACTAACAGGGGGGTACATGGGGTACGGGACTGTGAAACATTTGGGAACCACTGCTCTTACCAATCAATTCTATCCCAACAACTCTGGTCCTTAGGCGGTGTGCAGCCTGGACAACCATTCACTCTCACATTCATCCACTAGGGGCACCAATTCACCAAACACATGCAGACTCTACTGGGAGACACTGTAGTCGCCCCTAGGATCAAACCCACAACCTCTTTACTAAAAGAGCTAACCACTCTGCCACTGTGCACTCCAATATTGCTTTAATCAGAAACAATTGTTAAACAGATTTTAGACACGTGCCATAAAGGTGTACAAAAACACTTTTCTTTAGTAAAAAGTGTGTCTCAAGTTAATTAAAAAGTTAAAATAACAAGTTAATTAATTTTGTGTGAATATGTATGTTGCAAAATTTATTCATTTATCATCTTCTGGCTTATTTCCATTGGTGGCTGTGGATGGCTGCAGCAACTCTGAGCTTTCTGGACAATGCCCAGAGGATCTGAACAATTTTTCTGACACATATTGCAGGTTGCGATTAGATTTGTGGTATATTTTGTAAAATCAATGTTCAGTTCACAGTTTACATTTTAAGCCTGTGATACAGCAAACTTACCTTGCCTTGACACTTGTGAGAAAACTGAAATAATTACACTGCTGAACTAATTTAAGGAATCACAGGCTTTTAGATCCTGTCTGTACAGCTCTAAACTACAAATGTAGCACAGTTTATACAGAAAAAGATCCAGAGAAGTTATATTTTGTTCTCTGCAGAGGACATTATATCACCCTGATAACAGCAGCCTTTGCGAAGCTGCTAACTGTGGCAGTTCAAATTGTGATTTTGATTTGATTTTCATTAATTCTGCAGCTCTAATGGCCAGTCAGCAGAGATGTTGCGATACATGATTTGCAATGTCTACTACCTACTGTATTTATAGAATGTAAAAGTGGGATCACAATAAGTATTTTTAAATGCAGTGCCACTTGATGCCTAAAATTTCACTTTATATGAGCCAAATGATTTGTAAATTGAGGTCTTGTGTCCGATCCACAACCTTTAGCAACATATAGATAGAGTGAAAATGCCCCTGAACTTCAAATGTGCCATATTATTATCTGAAAATTGCTGAAATTTCAAACAGCAGCAGCAGCAGTGTGTATATTGTTTGTTATGTGCTTACTGTATAATGTACATGGCAGGGTCTGTGTGCAGCCTTATGCTTTATGAGATTGTCACATCAGACGCTAACAGCACACACCGGCACTAACTCAGAACTCAAAAGGTACATTAGTCTCTGTGCTGAGAGCAGCTCTTCATCAAACCGACCCCTTACAGCACACAGATGCATGCTGGGAAACACAATGCATATACAAGTACAATGATCTGTCCACATTTTGATGTTGTAGGCATTTTGTGATAATATTGTGGTATGAAATGTGCGACTGGGAAGGTCAGACTAAAGCTTTTCGAGGGAATGATGTCATGTTTCTATTAGTTTATCATGAAAGGAAATGAGGATTATACAGGAATATACTGTACATCTATCACTTACAGGCCTTCATTCACAACTGAGGTGGAAAATTAACTAGACACTTCTTTAAACATACTAGAGCAGTGGTAAAAAGTCGGGTGGGGGGCCCCCTGGGAGGCCGTGAAGGTACTGCAGGGGGCCCCCAGAGGCTGTCGCTATTAGGTACACCAGAATTAATTTATTTTTATTCCAAGTAACATGTACAACACAAATCAGAGCAATACATCTGACATAAAAATTACAATTTTCAGTAACAAAAATAGTGAAGTGACTAAATATTTCTGTACAGTAAACAAGAAGTTATAAAAGAAAAATAAATCTGGCACGGGCAAGGCATCATGTTTAAGACATCAAGGATTTTGTTATTTTCTGGTGGATCATCGCAGTTTTCTTGTTCATGTTAGAGACACGTTTAAGTGACTAAATATTCAGCAAAGTAGTTCAAAAAACAGTAAACAATGGAGTCCATTTACATGTGTGATAAGAAGATAATGAAATTGAAAAGAATTACAGTTATATACAATAAAAATATTACTTTAAAACTATTTTCATCCAACAGTCAAGTGTTTTTTGTCAGGTTTTTTATGGGAATATATGGAGAAAAACATGACATGATTTTTGAATAAAGGAAAGTTGTATACTAGTAGGTCCGCCTGGGATTTTCAGAAACTTAAGGGAGCTGCAATTCTCTTGATTTTGGGAATAGCTGTACTAGAGTAAAAAAACTTTACTTTTATTTTAATTTAAGTCTCTAAATCAGTCAAATAAGTTTTTGACCTTGGTGGTAAAGTCTGTAGTAATAGAAGTAACGGTTGAAGCAGTAGTAGTAGTAGTAGCAGCAGTGAAAGTAGTCATAACAGTAGCTAGTAGCAGCAGTAGTAAAAGTTTTAATAGTTTAAGTGGTAGTAGCAGTAAGTACATTCAATATTTTTTACTCAAGTAACAATTTCATCAAGTAATTTTCCTTCCCATTAAGAAATATTATTTTGAAGTAACTGTACACCTACTTGAGTACAGATTTCTTCCACCTCTGCCTATGAAGGAAAGCTGACAGGTGAGTATTTGTACTGAACCTACAGAGGAATCACTACTGCAAAAATATACTTCAGGCTTCTACTCACACAGCAGTTATCAGCAGAAATGACTAAGCCCTTTGGAAAAAGGTCAAAACATCTTCTAAAAACAAACCTTATCAAGATGACCGTCAAGTTTAACATTATTTACTGCATTCTCCTGGATGACTGAGAACCTGTGCAGACATCATACTTTAGACTTGTTTTATTTAATTAGTCCAAATGACAAAATACAACCCAGTAATCTAACAGAAACACAACAAAATCTCAAAACAGTAGCTAATTAGTCTGTGCATGTGCTGTTAAACTAATGGTGTTGTGTCATTTTGCAACCATTTTGTTTTTATTTGCAGTGCATTGAGCCTGGGACCCCTACTAAAGAAAATTAATAAAATGAATAAATAATTTTAACCTTGTCACTTGCCTGTATACACATTTACACATTAGTCATTATCTGATTGGATTAAAGACTGCGGCTACAAAACCACTGATGTTCGGGGCTGGACCGGAGGAGGCCAGATCACAGCCAAATTTGCAAAACATAAACACGGACAGCATGGTTTAAGTGATAAGAGGGTGTATGGGGAACAGACTGGCAGCCGTAACCTCAGCTCTGGGAGACTCTGAAAGCGTGAAAACGGCTTAATTCTGCCACAGTTCAGAAGCGCGGTGAAAGAACCGCAGCACCCTTGTCCAATTCCAACTGTTACATTTTATTTCTCACCGACTCTGTGTAAAGTGGGTAATGATGGAGCAGGAGGCTGGGCTCCACAGGACAAGTCTCGGAAAGTTAAATGTGTGCTGAGTGGCAGGTCGGTCTCCAGCATTTAGCCCTGTCCCTCTTCATCCAGAGAAAAGGCAACGTGTTGGACTCAAACCGTTTTGCCGCTGGATAAAAGTGCCCAAAGGTTTTAACAAAGGATGTTTTAAAGCAGCACAATGTCACTTTTGCTTTCTCTCAGACTCCAGAAGCCTAATTCTGACAACCAATAAAAAAAAGGTGGTGTAATTATTTTGCTGAAATTAACTAGTAATGACAAAAAGAATATTCAACCACAAGTCACAAGCTAGTGAGTGAAGGGCATCTGATGGAAAAACCTAAATCATTATGAAAATCACACACTAGCAGCCTGATGATTTCCTGTGGGGACTCCAAAAGAGAAAAGCTGAAAGGAGTGAAGAATGACAAAAAGAACCATGGTGTTTTAGTTAGCATTAACTTTAGCATTTAGTTTGTAAATGCCACTGAACATTGTTTGGATATTGTATAATGTGTATAATGCAATAAAGGTCTGTTTACACAACTGTGTAGTCGTATTAATGCATCAACCTATATGGCCCTATAAAGCACTTTTCTCAAAGTGGCTTTACAGTAAGGTGCAATATTCACTCTTCAGTCAGACCCGGTGGTGGTGTAGCCAGGGCTGCCCCAGGACAGACTGACAGAGACATGGCTGCCATTCTGTGACTACGGCCCCTCCAACCACCACCAAACACACAATGACACACTAGCGCCACAGACAGTGGAGGCAAGGCTGGTGAGGTCTTATGTTTGCCCAGTTAAGGGCACAACAGCAGCACAAAAGCCTACAGAGCTACTGCTGCTCCATGAAATACATCAGACAGTATATTTTATAATAGCTATGTTCCAGTCAGTCCTTACTTTCTTCACTAGCGGCTCGCTCCCAGGAGTTACAGCGTGACAGAGGATTATACTGCTCAGGGGATGGCTGAGGTGCACTTTGATCCACCACTGAATACATTTTCAGAGCATTATTTTAGGTCCAAATACTACAAATTGCTGCTTTAAAATAACCAGCCTGAAGAAAAGCTCTAGGAAAAAAAGTATATCTTGACTTTTTGGTCCAATACTCATGCCTCCCTAATCACCAACCAAGCACCTAAAAAAGTCTGCTTTAGTGAAAGAAGAGTGTAATTATAGCGTCCGATCCTTGAGCCTCCTCCAGTGATTATCCTCCGAACATAGAGCTCGCAGATAGCACTGAGCACATCAAAGGAAACAGGAACAGGTTGCACACTTTCTGGGTAATTTGTCCACATTTAACAAGACAAGGAAATCTCTGGATCTCTTTCATGTTCTTTATAAAATATACTATTAACATATCTGACGCTTTGAGTAACAATATATCCAGGGATTGGAAGTGACAGAGACCACCTTTACATCCAAGTAACTCCACAATCACCATGTAAAAAAAAAAAAAATGGTTCAAAGGAAAGCAGGAAGCAAACTGCTAATTAGCTTCTGCCGCAGTTCTGGGACCTCACAGGAGCGGCTAACAAGCTAGCACCTTCCCGAATGTAACGGCATGTCAGAAAGAGGACAGTATGCAAAGTTTTTACTAGTGTTACAAAATCTGACCGCTGAGTGGAGTCTGCATGTTCCTCCAACCGTCCAAACATATATTCATCCATCTTTTCCTGCCTAACCTGGCAACTATGGGCCTTAGACGGCATACACCTGGAGACAAACACTGGAAGACAACCATTCACTCTCACGTTCATCCACTACGATCTTTGGACAGTGGGAGAAAAGCCTGAGAAAACCCACAGCTACACAAGGAAGACAATCAAACCCACAACCTACTTTCTGAGAGAGGTTTGCAAACAACTCTGCCAAAATGCACCCCAAGAATTAACGTCTACATGTCAGCCCTGCAACTAACTGGACATTATTTAGGGTTTACCCCACCTTAGGCCCAAACTTGCCGGTATAAGCTCCAGCCACACATGACAAGGTAATAAAATGAATATTACTAAATCATGCATTCACCCATCATCTTCTGGTGGATGGATGCTAGCAACTATGGGCCTAAGGCAGGGGTCTCCAACCAGTAGTTCTCAACCACTGTCCCAGTAGCTCCCCAAAGTCTTTATTAATCCTATAAAATATATCAGTTAAATTCGATTCACTACTTGTGCAAGAATCCAATCAAATTCAGAGGTTCATTTTTCTTGCACAAAACTATTTTCTGCCAGTTGGCTGCAAATCAAACTGTTGCTATATGAGTCAGTAGCAGTAGATATGAGATCGACTGCAGTATTTTCAGATCAGGAGTTTCACAAAGGTAAACAAAAAGAGAGTCATTTGTGGCATACAGACAGAAAATGCACATGCAGGTCAAATATTTTAGTTTTACTTTAAAATGTGAGTTTTGAACATCAACATTTTGTAAATGTCCAGGTAAATGTTAGAGAAAATGATTTTGTCTTTTGGTTGAAAGTGCCAAAAGAAAACTGGCCACTGTCCAGGGTACACCCTGCCTAAGGCCCACTTTTACTGGGGTAGGCTCGTGTATCCCCTTAGAATGAATGAATGGATGAATGAATGAATAACTAAATGAATGAGTTTACTGAACATATAAATACAATATACATTAACAAAAAAAAATACACCAAAATTAGAGTCATTAGTTTAAGGTATACAGTTAACAGATATAAAATAATTCTATAATTTTTAAAGGGGAAAAAAAGTATTTAATGTTCAAAAGGAGCAGATAGAAGCATTATTTCTTTCCCTTTTATACATTTCTTATGTTATCCATGATCAGAATCAACAATATGTACATAAAATTACTAAAACTGCCTACATAGACTGTTTTCAAACAAACCACACTGTAATGACACCAATAAGAAGTCCTAACACCTTTAAACTTAAACTTCTTCTTACTTCAAGAAGATGAATGAATAAATAAATGTTATAAAGCATGAGTAGCTCTCAGGGGAAAAAAGGTTGAAGACCCCAGGCCTAAAGTATGGACAACAGACAATCAATCGCAGGGTTAACACACTGATAGACAAACACTCACATTCATTCACTAGGGGCAATTTAGATTCACCAGTTCATCTAAAACATGTATGTCTTAGGACGGTGAGAGGAAATTGTACTTGGCCAGCCCAAAGATAACAGACAAATAGCATTTCAATAAAATTTAACCTATCAATAAAGAAAAATGTGGCTAATGGCTTTTACCAAATAAAAGCAAGGTGAGATTATTATAGTTTTGAAAAGGCATAATGGCCGACCTGCTTTTCAAAAGATGTGCAGCTAATAAGTCTTTTCTACCCAAAACTAGAGCTCCGAAACTCGGCGACACCTCAGATCCAGCTCAGATGAAGCCAATTAAAATTCAGAGAGCAGGAGACGTGCGGTCATGCAGGATGTTAACGAGAGCCAGACATATTTCTTTGTTGTGTCAGAAAGAAGCGCCGCACCATGATGCATAGTCAATCAGACGACTACAAAAGAGAGGAGAGGCAGAGCTGAGGCGTCTCTGAAGCACTCACCAGCGGGAAGTCACACAGAGACAGCCAGTTTATTAGGAAGGTGTTACTGCTACAGAGATACACTGGTACTGATTTGCATGTGCAGATGTTGTGGGTGTAATTACTAAACTCCTTCACCCTGGGCTCACTATCCAGCCAATAACTGCATTTCCCTTATCGTGATGCCAGGCTACACCAGTGCCAAGGTCTATAATATAAACAACAAATGTGTTATTGTTATAAGATAAAAGAGACAAGAATTCTTGGTAAATGATAAAAAAAGGTTGAATTTATACTGTATTATGTTTCTTTTTTCTGCCTCCAGGGATACTCAAAGCACTTCACATCAAGGAACCATTCACTTATTCAGACCCATACATTTGTACACAAGTGAAGACCAACGGTGGAGGCAAGGTGGGTAAAGTGTCTTGCTCAAGGACACGAGTATGAACTAAAGAGTGCAAGGATCATTGAGTGGCCTGCTCCTCTTTATGTAAAATATCCAATAATGAAAAAAATCATATTTAAAGGTCTCATTTATGTTTTTTTCCAGGCTTTCTGAAATATTGTTGGACACCTTTGCAGTATAATTTACATTTTATAACTTAAAGTAATGTATATGTATGGAAAACGTGTTCTTTTGGGGAGCTGTTACTTTGACTAAGCAGAGGACGCTTGGATTTGGTGTCGGTCACCCCCTGCTGGCAACAGTGGCAAATGGACAGAGCATAAAATGGCTATTTAGCACAGATATTAGCAACATGATGCTAACAGATAGATAAATGAGCTGACTGCTTTGTAGTGGCGGCGATTTAAGCGGTGTATGCTTTAAAAAGGTGTGAGAGCACTTCCTGGTTTCATGTATCTACATAGAAATGCGTGATCGAGAGTTTTCAGATTGCTAGAGGAGGACGGGCTTAGCATACAGGATTACACAAACAAGTGTGACTGAAATAAAATACTACTCGAGGTATGTTTCTGAGGTGCAAACAACATTGTAACACGGTTAAAAGCTCAAAAAGGTTGATTTTAGCAGAATAGGGGACCTTTAACAGATAAAAAAACATACTAAAATAACTTAAATGTTGACTAAACTGGCCTTAAGTGAAGAATGGGGAGTATAAACAATAAAAGGTCAAACATATGGAGGTGGTTTGTTGGTAGCTCTCTCACCATTTTACTTCAGAACCCTCTCTTCTTGGATGAAAGACAAAACTTCTTTATCTTAACAACCCACGTCCAGACGACTTCTTTGAACCTTGTTTTGATTGTGATCACCTGGATTCTGGGAACAATAACTGGAAGCACCATATCCTGCCATTATCCCATATCCGACCATTACTCCAAAAACCAGGAATGTACATCAGCTGTGGTATGTTTTCTCACTGCATTGTGTACAGTGTGATGACCAGTGATGAGTAGAATAACCAGAGAGAAAACAGTACAACAAGAACTAAATGGACTTGAACTTATTCAGTCTCAGTGCCTTTTATGAGATGAATAAAGAGAATCTAGGCTTTCATATTTTAGCGTGTAGGAGAGGATTATGAAATACACAACTTGTAATAAGTTATTTTAGTTGGTTTCTAAATGAACTCTTCTCTAGTGGACCTCTTACACTAAACAGCAGCCATCCATTACACTGAAAAAATTAATGGGTTTTTCAGATGAAATGGTTTGAAAGCTTGCTCACAATGGTCTCAGTGATTTAAAACATTCACTGATACCAGCCTACAGATGTAGAGTTTATCTACGTGACTAGGTCGAATAGTTCCATTTGAACAGTGCTGTGCTCTGTCATCTGCTTTTTGAGTTATTTTGCTCTACTCATCTGTATTCCTTACACAAAATGTGACCTAACTACATATTTGCCACTATTACCAACTATTACTGGCACTACTACTAACTACAGTATTACCTTCTTCTTACAGTTGCAATCAGAAATATTCAAACTCCTCACCAAAGAAAGAACGGAGAATCTGACTATTTTAACACAGGCCCATGGGCAGTATTATTCATCCCAAAGCTTCAGTTCTTTGTGGAGTATCCTTTACCTTTTATGATTTCTAACTAACGCTAACAAGCTTCTCACACCTCTTGACTACAGTCTTTGCCCATTCTTCAAGTGCAAAAGCCTCCAGCTCAGTGATGTTTAATGGACCTTGAGCTGCGACTGCCTTCCTTAAATCCCACCAAAGATTTTCAGACAGATTTAAACCTGGTGACTGTGAAGGCCACTCCAGGACGTCCCAGGATCTTTTTGTCTTCTTCATTAACTGATAAATCCCTAAATTCTTTGGGGGTTGAACATTTTCAGCTGTAAGTACATACTTCTACTTAGGTACAGATGTTGTCTCCTCTTCCCACTTCTCAACATGACAGTTATTACACTGCATTTTACCAGAGAGCACAGTTTAGTGCAAATGAATAAATAAGTACTGTTACTGCCACTCTTTTTGGTAGCCTCAGACGCAGCTCTCTCTGAAGCTCCTCTCTGGGCACGGCTCTCCCTGCAGCTCGCCCTGATGGATGCTGCACCTTTCATTGAGATGTATGCAGCCGCTGGCCCCGAGCAAGGGAAAAAAAACACACACACACATCCTCCCACACTTTCCTCCCTCCACTGTGAGCAAAGACAGAAGCAACACAATAACACACACAGACCACACACCCACATTAATATTCACAGCAACACCATTTCAATAAGGCTGTGTTAACCTGCAGGTCTGAGGATATACTGTAAGGACATGTATGAGGCTGGTTACCATGGGTTTAAAGGGTCTATAGATACTCAGGCTATTCCGAAAAGAAGCCCAGGACTAGGACCTGGTTGTGATCCTCAAAAATGATAATCCCCTATTCTGCTAAAACGATATTTTTGAGCTTTAATCATGTTATAATGTTGTTTGCACCTCAAAAACATACCTACCATTATAACATACCGTATTTTGTTTCATTCATGCTTTGTTTGAGTAATCCTTTATGCTGAGCCTGTCCATTTCTGAAAACTGAAAAAGCTTGGTCTCACAGCTCTATGCAGACACGAGAAACCAGGAAGTGCTCGTGCGACGTTTCTAAAGCCCAAACACGTTCATCGGACTCGTTCTGAACATTTCAGTGCTGAAATTATTGTCACTATGAAGCAGTCAGTTCATTTATCTCTCTGTTAGAGGCATGTTGCCTATAGCATGCTAAATAGCCATTTTATACTCTGTCCATTCCCCACTGTTGCCAGCAGAGGGTGACAGACTCCTAATCCAAGGGTTCTCTGCAAAGTCAAAGTAACAGCTCCCCAAACTAATTTGCTCGTAGTAAATGAATGAGTGAACAGGGCCAGCTCTAGGGTTTTAGTGGCACTAATCAAGATTTTACTTGTGGCCACCCCTAATTACCTCCCCCTGGAAATTTTGAACAAAATAGATGTAATTTCCTGCATTCTGGTGCATTTTAGATGATAAAAAATATGTTCAGCTCCTATTACAATATTGTAAAAAAAGTATTCAATTTATGGTGTCACTTTTTTCCAAAATTCAAGACAAACCATGATTATCCAGTCTCCTCCCACTGGGCTGTGGAAACTTTTGTCAAAACATCGGAACTTCTGTTTTCTGTTGTTTTGTAACAACAGACACAGTTAAGATATTGTGAGAAATACATTACACATCTCCACAGGGGTGTGCGTCAGATTAAGTTGTGAACTGCACTTATTATTTCAGTGTCTTATTTCTGATCAGATCTCTGTAAATATGTGATTGATTGTCATCAAATAAAAAACTTGAGAAGGGTAGCACACATTTATGGGCTGAAAAAATGTCTTAGCGTCCACGATTTGTCATTATGTATTGAGAACGACCAGGCTCATTATGTCAGCAGGTTACATCACTCACTGCGCTGCAGCACCGGGCAGCGGCTGTTGCCCCTGAGTCAAACAGTGACCTTAGCATCGCCTCTGCCCCAGGTCGCCTCTGCCCACTGTTCTAACCTTTCTGATGATGTGGCCCCCATAACGGCTGTGGCCCTAAACAACCACATAGAGCGTTTATGTCAGGAGCTGGCCCTGAGAGTAAATGTCTGTACTGTCAGCCCTGAAACTACCTGGCCTTGTCCAAGGTGTAGCCCGCCTTAGGCCCATAGTTGATGACAAAGAAATTCATGAAAAATATGAAAAATTGTCTTGTATTGAATTGTTTAAATATTTGTAAAAAAAAATAAAATAAATAAATACATAAAATCCTTGACCATTTTTACCCACATATCCAAGTGAAAACCAAATGGAGCCTGCTGGGCGTGTACAAGGCAGTGCAGACAGGCCTTTATAAAACATGCATAGGATGTATTCCCTTGCTATCTATCTCCTCACACCAGTGAGAAACAATCCCAACACGGCTCTTGAAATTAGCGATTCGTGCTCCGCCGGCACGCTTCATCATCCTCTGGCAGGCCAATATTTTATCACACTTCACACGCAAACACACGGCAACCCTTCGCTGCTGCCGTACAATCACATCCGAGGTGTGCACCGAGAGGACGGGCTGGTTAATAATTCAGAGCCCTGGTTAAGAGGGGGCGCTCCTCTCCTTATTCAATTATTGACAAGCAACATCTAGACTGCGCTGTCGACCTTAGGGACAGTGGCAGGAGGAGGGGAGAAGTAAGGAAATCTTTAGAGTGAGGCAATAAAAATAAAACTGAGACAATTAAAGGGATGACAGGGGTTAGTGATACCACAGGAGCGGAGATGAGCCCCAAATTGGAGTTTAAATGGAGGAGACAACGGCATTAGCATCAGTGAGTAAAAGTTTCCCCTTGCACTCTGCTCCCTGTGCTGTGTTTACCAGGCTGCTCCCCCTCTCCCCCGCCACCTCCCTCCGTCAATTCCTCCCTCCCGCCCGGACGCTGGTTGCTAGGGGCCGAGCACAAGATTCATTTCAGAGCTATTACCGCCTGTTGATGCCCTCTGCCCGGCTCCTTCTCTGCGCCGTGCGGGTGGCAGCGGCGGTGAAGGGTAATATCGGAAGGAATGCTGCAAAGTCTGGTAATATGTTTTTGCGCAAGAGCTTTTTGAACTGCAGAAACATTTTTATTTATTTCTTTTTCTGCTCTTATAATTACATGCCCAGGGCCACACCGCTTCAACAGCATGCCGATGGGTAACCAACATCCACTCCGCGACGTTAGTGGTGACATTAAACCATGTAGACACGATTTTCCATTACCTCTATGGCAAGCCACATCTGTAGATTTATCTGTACCACCGAGAATGAGCTGTACCAAAGCTCCAAGCCTCTTTTCAAAGTGTTTCCAGAAGATGTACGGTAACATGCCCCACTAGCAGCTCACTGTGTACAATTATAAAACAAGGAATTACAAAAGAAAAAGATTATCCATGAGAACTTGAACTTGTAGACTATGTAATGCTAACAAGTGTAATCCCTTTTTTATTACATTTAAACACTGTAATTGGGTGTGTGATAAAAAAGTATCAACAAAAGGTGAACAAGAGGTTTAGAGACATGGCTGGCTGACTACAATCTCTGATAATGCTTGTCCTCTCTGTGTTACTGTGGGTTCTCTCTGGGCTCTCCTGCTTCCAAAGAAATGGACAGAGGAACGGACAGTGAATAAATCAGTAAATGGATGCTGAGGTTAGAGCTGGAGGCCTAAAGGAGGAGCAAAGAGGAGATTTATGGATGCAGTGAAAGAGGACAGTGACAAGTTAGTTGCTATGGGAGAAGAGGATGCAGATGTGGCAACCCCTGAGATGAAACAGCTGAAGATGACATTTAAAGGCTTGTGAAGTGCACAAATTAAAAAGCATTATGTACTTCACTCCCTTGGTAATTCTGAAGTGTAGTAGCTACAAGGTAAAGCGCCTAACATAGCCCTGAACTGTGGATGCTGAATATGTGAACAACTCCTAACTCATTTAACAGACAGTGAATGATCAGGGTCAGGGAGTGTTTTCTATAAGTTTGTTGTGAATTCAGAACAAAAGACCAAAGCGATAATGAAAGCTTTACTACATTTTTTATTTAATGCCAGTACTTGGACAGAAAAGATAACGCTGTATTTTCCTCACTTCAACGACTGATCTATAGTGATTCATTAAAAGAAGACGTAAAATTGGAACAATGGCATTGACCACAAGGATGTATTGACACTGAGCATTTTAAATAACTAAAGGGAAAGCTAAAGCAGCAGCCCTCATACTCAGTGGTACTCAGATGTTTTATGTAGTTCACAGTCCATTTTGTTTAATGCTGAGTTTATTAGTGTTATTTCTGATTTAGTCCTGCTTTAGTCAAGTTTACTATGAGTTTTGTTCAGGTTTGCCTTGGTTTAGCCCTGATTTTGTTTTGGTTTGTGTCCTTATTTAGTCATGCATTTTTCTGGTTTAAATTGCTATTTTATTCTTTGGTTTAGACGTGGGTTAGAGCTGTGCTTAGTACTTGTTTTGAAAATCGCTGATCAAGAGAGTCTATGTGACAAAGGGCTGCAGCATCCTTCACACACATGAGCCTTGTGCAGTGATAAAACACTGTGAGAACCGCTGCTGTGTGGCCTTTTATTGTTTTATAATCCACTGTAAATGTTGCCCGTGAAGCCATTAAACTGATGTGTTACAACAACATTTATCCCCTTAAGATCATCGGACCATTTCTCTCAATGTCCAACGCCGACTGTCTGACTTCTGCACAGTCTGCATTTACCCTGCCCTCTGAGAACTCTCACTCACTTCTACACTGCGATAATGCTACTGCTGCTGCTGCTGGGAAATACTTCAGAGTACAAAATCATAACAGCATTTAAAGAGCTGATTAAATTTCATAACTGCAAAGTACTTATTTAGCACTAACGGCTTTTGCATCTGGCTTGTCACAGTCTCTGCCAAAACTCGTGACATGTTTAAGTGACAGGAGGCAGCGAGATGGCTGTCAAAGTAACACATGGCACAGAGTGTATTCAAGATGCCATATGCACAACATCTGTGTCTGTCCATTATAATATGTATATAATCTTTTTAAATATGTCACTCTCTGATGAAACCTGAAAGCTGTTTATTCTGATGACCAGATAATGAACCTAACAGCTTCAGCAGATTCTGTGATGTGAATAAAGCTAAGACATGAACTACAATGACTTTTACAAAGCTACAATGGTTTTTAATAAAAAGTATCCATCATTTAATGTCCTCTTTGGTCTTCCTCTAGACCTCCCCTTTAGTCCTGTTTGGCATCTCTAAACCAAAAAAACATTATAACATGTTCCATTGAACTGAAGTTTAATGCTTACTTCTAAAATGCAGATCTCAGTTTAGTATTAAGCTGATTATATCTCATTATCTTTACCTCATTAAACACCAAATTAATGCATTGCCAGTTATTTCTAGCAATCACTTTGCTTTCCTCTTTTCTGTGTTTCTATGTTGTGCTATTTCTATGTGTAAGTCAACAGAGCTGGTGCTGGAATACTCATTTTCTCTATATTATCTGCAGCTGTAATTTAGAGTTCAACCAACTGGAGCTTGATATTGGATAATACTGCAAGCCTATGGCAGCTAATCTAAAGCCAGGTATACACTGTGCAATTTTTTTAGTCTTAAAAGATTTATGGAAGTCACACTGCATGACGTGGAATGTGTAAAATCATAATCCGCCACTGGTGGATGGTGGTTCAAATGTTGAATTGTGGCTACGAGCGAAGTCAGCCGGAGCAAATTTCAGGCTCTGGAAGCAGTGTGTTTACACCGTCGCAGCGGTGTTTGTGTGTGTAAATCAAAAGGGAAAAAGGAAATGTGGTCAGGTTCACGGCTGGGCACTGCTGTTGTTACTACAAGGATGTACTGCTGTTTTTCTATTGGTCACACATCTGACAGAAATCATAAATGCAGCGAGAGGCAGACCCACTCTGCCAGGAATCTTCTGAAATATCTGACACTGCCTGATAACTGTTGCAGCTTGTCTTTGGTCATTAAGTGGCTCTATGAGTAATATTTTTCTCTGTCTCACTAGAAGATGTACAACCACGGTTTTTGAGCTACATCAGACAATTATTCCCATGATTAGGCACTGTATCTTTCATCTGACATGTCCAAAACCGTGCAGTGTATACCCAGCTTTAAGAGAGGTTGTCAAATACTGATGAAGCAAAATATTTAAATAGGCTTGTGTGGACTGTGTTTATAATTTAAAGGTTTACTTTAAACATGACATGAATAATTATTTCACATACAAATTGAAGCAAGCGGTAACCACCCAGGCAGTGCAAAACAGATGTCATAGTGCTAAATAAAATAATTTGTATGCAAGCTCCACTTATGGAACATATCCAGAGATGGAATAACTCTTAAAATGTTTATGCAACATTAACTTTTAAAAACTTTTACTGAATAACTCCTTCCCAGAGGCTGAAAAGTAAAATTGCACACACAGTGAGGTGAAATAACAGAGTAGTCAGGAGGGAGAGCTTTCGGATACTGAGACTGTCTGACAGAAGACAGCACTGACACCTCCTGCAACAAGTGTGAGAGCAGAGCAGTACACAGAGGCACACACAGAGACAGGGCAGTTATTATGGAGAGATGTGTTGTGGCACGAACCATGAAGAGGGAGGAAAGGAACGGAGACAGATGGGACAGAAGACAGACAGACGGGACAGCGAGAGGACTAGCATTTTCACATTTATGCCAACACTTCACCAACATAAACACACATGCTCCGCTATTCATGAGAGTATAACACAACAACTCTTTTATCCATCTGAGCGACAGACCTTCAAGTTAACTTTCAACTTCAGTAAATAATAATTATAGTTTTAGTTCTTCTTATTAAAACGCAGTGATGGCACTACTCGGATCAACGCGCAGAGAGGTCTAATCAGGAGTAGAAGTGGACACACCAAAGACTCTGGAACCAGATGATATTACAGTATTTAGGATCAATGAAAAGCAAAAAACTCCATTACAGTGACACAAACCTGAAAAGACAGTCATGACATTCAGAAGTTATATTGACTGATATATTAGTTATATACTGCATTATAGTTATATAGGTTAAAGTTTGTTTGTTTTTGTTTTTTTTCTTTCTAGTTGCTTCCTTATGGGGTCGCCACAGTGAACCAGTCGCACTATGTATTGTGAACTCTTTACACTGCATGACTAACGAATTATTAATAAAAATAATGATGTGGTAAACCAATTTAGTGACAAACTGAGACATATTGGTGTTTTTAAAGATATGTCTAGGTATATGGGACAAGGAGCCTTAAACTGGGACTGTATCCATTAAATTGGGACGTCTGGTCACCCGAAAACATGCCATATACAGTGAATGAAGGAGACAATGTGGGTGTCTTGCCCAAGGACACAATGACAGTATGCACTGGGTCAGAGCAGGAAGCAATCTGCTAATCCTGCATGTCATAAGATAACCTGCTTAACCTCCTCATGAAATAATAATAATAATAATAATAATAATAATAATAATAATAATTTTAAATGTAATTGTTCTTCATTCAGTTTAGCCCAAAACTACAAGAACTGTGAGAGCCTAGATCTTCACTAAGGGTTAGGCTCCATCTTTCAATAATAAAGATATAGCACCTAGACCTTTGGCTTGAACTGAGAATGTTCTAGTTCAGGGGTAAATGCTCTTCTCGTTGTGCTCTTTTGTGTGACATTGGAAACAGAAAAATACTGGATATACTTATCCACACAGGCAGTGAAACCAACGAACTGCCAATGAAATCATCACCACTGGCAGAGATAGTCATAAAGCATGTCTGTTGATGATTAAGTTAAATATGATGTATTTTATATTAATGGCTTGGACGAAAACAAATGCAAACCATCATTACATCATATATTCAACAAATAGCCACAAACAAATCCAACCAATTGTGGGGAGGTGGATGGTCCAATTCCTGATGAGGCCCTGACCACATGTAATATTTGGCGTTATTCACGGTAATAAATATGAAATGTATAAGTTTGAGTTCTCGCTGAGCTGCACATGACACAAGCCATAATTACAGGAGGCTGCACAAAATGAACTCAGCAAATCCCTGTGTGGACTTTAAAACATTTGGAATCGACATAAAAGTCTGCGTTTCCGATAATCCCACGTTTCCGGGGCTTCGGAGCGTGGAGTGGGTTTACAGACCGACAGTGGCCCACTTCAAAATGATCAGAGGCCAGAACACAGAGGCCACACCGCACAGCACAATGATAATCCATCCAAAAACTCATTTTCCCACAGTCCCCTCTGGCAACACATTACTTTTGTGAATGGTTTGTTTGTGTGGCTATGCTAGTGGAAGCACTTATGTGTGTGTGTGGGTGTGTGTGTTAGAAAGAGAGCGGGGAAGGGGGGGTTCATGTGCAGTGTACATTATGCATATACAGTAGGCAAGTGTTTCATTATTGAAGTCATCATAGGCTGAGATGTGCAACAGCTAACACACCAGGGAAACCGGAGCAAAGAAACAGAGAAAACATATACAGAAATCCTAGGAACTATTCACTCAAAGCTAATGATGGTTAGCTGCATTGCCTGTAAAACATGACAATATACTAAAGTCAATTAGATAAAAAAAATCCAGAGCGTAATTAGTGTTAGAAGAAGGAATACATGAGCGGACAGTCGAGGAAAAGAAAGTGCGTGCCAGACTGGGGGCCCCAGGGAAATGGCTCATACATGAAGATCTCGCACACACTGGAAAGCCAGCAACATCGCTAGTAGCAGCTAATGCATAAGTAACGATGTTCTGGGTTCCCTCCTAGTACATGTATACTCATATACATGGGGTGAATACATTTGAATGTAGTTTAGTTGTGGCATATTCCAACTACAGCACAGTAGCAACATGTCAGGGTGAACATATTTCTAGACCTAAAAACAGCTCTTTAGACAAAAGTTTCTAAGACTTTTTGTATTGTTTGAAATAAGGACAACTGGGACCTGGTGTGATTACAACTGAGGCAGTTTATAGATCTTAATAACTAAACTCAAATAAGAGAAGTATGAAAACTGCTGCCTAAAGTAAATAGTTTTAAGGGAAACCATGCAACTTTTTTAACGTTATCAAAGCTTTAAGCCAATGTAATGACTGAAGAAGCTGTTGCAGAGTGAATAAAGCTCCCGGCACCTCCCCTTGGTGTATCTTGGCAAAAAAAACAGCCTTGGAAGAATGGAAGAACTGACTCAATGTCCCTGAATTTTTGCACCACGTCCCAGCTAGCCACAACAAACGGCAGAAAAAAACTTTGTGTGGATACAAGTTGAAGAAACCTTGTTAAACTGAGCGAGGGGTCTCAGTCTAAAGGACACATGAGTTTTTACCATAATGCTTTACTTCAAAATGGAGGGGGAGCTCTGTAGAGTAAAATGAGACCAGTGAAGAAATGGGCAAATTTGCACTGTTCTCCTTTAATAATAATAATAATAATAATAATAATAATAATAATGCATTAGTCTTATATAGCGCTTTTCTAGGCACTCAAAGTCATTTTACAATGTGGTGCATTAGTCATTCACTCCTCAGTCACACTTTTCCACAGTGCTGTAGACAACAAGAAAACAATGAAAATGAAAAATCTGCTTGTATTTTTGTAAATTTGACAGCAACCATTTCTTCATACCCAGTAACTATTATTATAGCCGCGCAATGGTCTCATTTGACAGAAACTCACCTCATATCTCATGTTATTTATAATTTATATATATCATATGAGGCCATGTGTTATGGCTGATGGTTTCATAACTAGTAATGTGAATATAGTGAAATCTTATTATCGTTACACAGATGTCAGAGTTTACACATTCATTAAGAGAAAACATTCAGACATTTTTGCATTTGATGGATGTATTTCAAAGATGCTATATTTCTTTAAAAGATTTCCATATTCCTGTAATTTCTGCTTTGAGATAACCTTTAGTCTCTTTGCCTGCTTGTTCATATGACGGTAAATATGATGAATCCATTTATAACCGGCCTGTCAGTACTCTGGGTTGACACACCGTTGATGCGCACATGTCACCGTTTGATCAGCCCACTCAAAGTTGTCTTTCCATTCGTGCTGCTACAAATGTTCCCCTTTGATCAAACCAGTCCCTGTCCACCTCTGGATGACAGAAGTTCAGTGCTGTATGCATTCATTTACATAGGAATCTACACTTCTTTGCACTGCTGATTACAAAGCATGTGTCTGGGATGCATACTAATTTAACTTGCAAAGACATAACAGGAGATAAGACGCATCCAAGATAGACAAGACAAAATGACAGAGAGGAAACAGACAGCAACATCACGTGCAAAGCCAATTTAATTTTCCCAAGCATCTCTTTACAATCTTTACTTTAAACATGAACTACCATTTTTTCCTTTTGGACTGGTCAACTTGTGCATACATCATATAATATTTGGAGTAAGTGTTCTCCAGTAACCAGAAGGTTGGCGGTTCAGTCCTTGCTGTATCTAATGAATACTGCCATTGTGTCTTGAGCAAGAAACTTAAGCCACCTTGCGTCCAGTGTCTATGTATTTGTATTTTTGCATGACCCAAGCCTTCAGGGACACTAAGACGGAGCTCCCATTCTTGCAAGGCTATTTTTGTTTTTGCCAAGATACTCTATTCTACTCTGCAGCAACTCATTTACTCATCACACTGACTCTGAAGATATTTATTAGTGTAAAAAAGTAGCTTGTTTTCCTTTTAAAAACAATTTACTTTAGGCACAAGCTAAGCATTTAAGTTTAGTAATTAGTCCAGGATCAGGACTTAACAAATATCTGTGAACTGTCTCAGTTTTCATCAGACCAGGTCCTAGTTGTCCCCAGTTCAACCAATGACAAAAAGCTTAAGAAATCTAAAAACATTAACATCATCCAATATTGACTGTTGAATAATAGCTTGACAGGGAAAGTTAGTGAAAAGTCTCTAAGTGCTTGATACATCAAAACAGTGCTGAGAGAAAAAAAATGTATTGGTAACAGGGAAGGGAAGTAAAATGCAGATAAAAATGCAAGATGTGATGTTTACTGGAGCGGAGATAAGTGCCAGTTTGCATCAATCTAAAGCTAAACTCAGCACTAGAAGTTTAAAGTAAGCTCAAAATATCAGTTTAATGTCATATATTAGTATTTTGAGGTGACAAATTGGTCCAGAAAAAGCTGAAAAGAAGCCATACTGTTGTTGGCGGTGAGTGGTGAGGTTGGAAAAGCTTTAAACATATTTCATTATAACCACACCCAGGACAGCAAAAGTAAAATGGGATATTTCAGCTTTAATTTTCCCAAGCTCCTCTTTACAATCTTTACTTTAAGCGCTGTTAGACAAGGTATGGTGAGCACTATGTCATTAGGAGTACAGCCTGATACTGGCCCAGAGGGATCTGCAGTGTAATTAGCCAGTGTGCCTTCCACGACACTATCATGTAGCCCGATCTGCATTTTCGAAACTGCGGGGAGGGCTTAAAAAAAGGCCAGCTTCCCGCTTCAATTACCTGCTCTGCGCACTGCCAGGAAGAGCTGAGGGGGGAACCGCATTATCTGAGTCCAAAATTACACCACGCTGCTTCTGCATGTCACGGCCATCTTTTATCTGCTGGAGGTCGGACTCGCGTGTGTTGTAATTATTCGACAGAGGTGAGGCAGTGATGAGTGGAGGGATGGAGAGACCCAAGGGTGCTCATGAGAGACGGGATCGGAAATCTATCAGCGGCTTCCTCGGAGAATGTTTGACTATCCCTCTGTATTTTCTGATTGAGAGGGAAGGATATGACATGTTTCTCTATAGGAGCTTGATGAGTTTGTTCAAGCAGAAGTCTTAGCAACTCGATTGATTTTAATATTGAGTTTCCACTGGGAGTATCGATGCTGCAGATACAAAGCAATATACTCACAGCCTTGGGCTCATTTAACGCAGCACAATGATACTTTTGCTCTTTGTCGTCTCTATAAGCCAAATTTTTTGACAATAGCTATAGAAAGGAAGTGTTAGTCATAACGCATAATTTTAGTATTCAGAAATTAACTGTTTTTGTTAGCTTTAGCATTGTGTTTAGACTTTACTAGCAGCTCATACTTCGACCCACCTGCTCCCACAAGTTAGAGGACTATAATCAGAAGTGTTCAGAGGTCTGGGATTTGGCAGATTGTCCTGTAAAGAATGGATCTACCAAAACAATATTTTGAGGTCCAAGTACTACATAGTGTTGCTTTAAGGTCTATTTTAATAGTCAGTCATTTTATAATATATTGTTATTCAAGCTGTGGTATGGGCATTCCTTGGCATTTGTCATTGGCATACTCCAAACCTAGCTTTCCAATGCTCCAACTATGCTTGCAACACATTACATGAGTGAGAGAGAAACAGCATTTTGATTCTGCACATGTCCAAACCATCTCAGTCTGGCCTCTCTGGCTTTATCTCGAAAACATCTAACATGAGCTGTCCCTCTGATGTACTCATTCTTAATCCTATCCTCGTCTCTCCCAAAGAAAACCTCAACATCTTCAGCTCTGCCTCCTGTTTTTTCCTCTGAGCGACTGTCTCTAAACTGTACAATACTGCTGCTCTCACAATGCTGCCTTTCATTCTTGCTCACACTCTTCACACATCACTACAACTGTAACGTTTGTATGAGCTGAGGAAACATTCGAATACTTATTAGATACTGCGCCGGTTTGTATCAAAAGACATGAAGTAAGAACAAATTGAGGCTTTAAAAAAAATGAAGAGACACTGAGTGAGTCAGAAAGTTTAAACTATGCCTATAGTGATGTGACAAGTGAAAAACATGTTTGGTTCCAAAATCCAGCCTTGTTTTGTGGAGCTTAGACCTCCACTCAGCCGGATTAAGGTTCATGATCTGGGCTGGTGGGTCTAACACTTATTAGCTTATTATGCTAATGCTTATTACCATGTTGTATTAGTTTTCTTAATCCAACCCTGCATTTCTGTATGTGATGTGTCTTTTTTATGCTGAGCCGCAGACTGTGGAAAAGAGCTGCCTTTCCTGATAAATAAAGCAAATGTGTCTTCATATTTTTATTATGTGAACTGGTGAATCTAAGTTGCCCCTAGTTAATGTATGAGTGAAATTAAATGGTTGTCTGTCGATGTTTTTTCTCTGAGTCAGCTGGACAGCTGGCCACTGTCCAGGCTGTACCCTGCTTTAGGCCCTTAGTTGCTGCTATAGGCTCCAGCCATTTGCAACCTAACACAAATAAGAGGAAAAAGAATAAGTAAATAAAGGTTTTGTTTGGTGAGCTTAAAGGTCCTATATTATGCTTCTTTCAGGCTTTTTGAAATAGTTTTGGACACTTTTGCATTACTATTTCACATTTTATAACTTAAAATAATGTATATGTGGGGAGCTGTTACTTTGACTTTGCAGTGAACGCTTGGATTAGGTGTTTGTCGCATCCTCCTGGAGATGGTGGGGACTGGACAGAGCATAAAATGGCTATTTAGCACAGCTATTAGCAGGATGATACTAGCAGATAAATAAATGAGCTCACTGCTTTTAGTGATGGCATGATTAGAACGAGTCCGGTGTATGGGCTCAGCAAACAAGATTACTTAAACATGCGTGAATGAAACAAAATACTACTCCAGATATGTTTTTGAGGGGCACAACAACATTATACCATGGTTAAAAGCTCATAACAGTAAATGTTGCATAATATGGGACTTTTAAAGGTACAGAGCCCAAATGTATAAAATAGGAGTTTGAGCATAAGGCCTAGACTATACTAATAGGCAAAAAACAATTCTCAGATTTGGTCAGCTTGAATCAGTGACCACCTACATAAAATATGCCCCAATAGGTCAAATAGATCTACATTTCTGGACCTAGCTTCATGAATAAAATAGTGAGACACGTTAAAAAGGAAAGTGGGTTATTGTTCTCCGTTTTGGTTGCTTCAAACAGCCAGAAGCTGCCATTTAAATCTTGTCTGGTGAAGCTTCAAAATGGCTCCACCTGTGAGTCCAAACCTATTGAGGATAAAGCTGCCTTTTTAACTCGACAGAAGAGATGCTGGTGAACGATATGAGTATTGACGACTGGGGGAGTTTAAAGGTTATGGAAATGAGGCCTGACTGATGATGTGTTGCTGCTGAATTTATGATTGGGCCCCATTGTATTCTATCCAGCAGGGGCGTTTCACCATTACTTTTAATGTGATGTGCTCTGAATAACTAGTTCTTCAAGCTGACACAATTATAGTTGGTGGTTGGACGAATGTGATGCTAATGGAAAAATAGAAAGATGGGCTGGTTATTAATCTAATTACATGGATGTGTAAACAACCACAACAAACATGTCCACTTTAAAAAATACGGTGTGCCAAGAAGAGATGAGGAAAACATGGAGAATTAATGCTGCTAATCAATGGATGCTACTTTAAAAGAGAGGTGACTGAGTCATTTTGGAAATTTTTGTTTTTGTGGAAAATTGCATGCTGTCACAGCCATTATAAATACAACTGAAATACTGAAAACTCAAAAAATCCAACTGAGCTAACAAACATCCAGAAAACTACATTAAAGAGTGAATTATACCATATTGCTATTGTTTTAAATTGGGACAGCCACTACTAAGTAAAACATAATCTTTTCAGCAGGGTTTGTTGGAAGTTTTTCCTTATCAAAAAGGAGGGTCTAAGGACAGGGAATGGCCTGTTATTGTTTATGTTTGATTGTGTGTTACGTCTTATTGTGTTTTTATGTTTGATTAACTGTTTTCAAAGCCTTTTGAGGCAACTGTTATTGTGATATGGGCTATATGAATAAAAATTAATTGAACTGAATAATTTCTTTTTTTATTTTTTCATTTAATAAAATACAATACTACTTTCTCATTCATTCATTTATTTTCAGTTATTCATGGGGTTGCAGGGCCTGGGATAGGTCCCGGCCACACCGTGAACAGTGGCTGACACAGAAACATACACTGACAGACCACCACTAACTCACATTCATTCACTGGGCGACAGTGGCTCAGGCACTAAAACCCTACAACAGGATGGTTGGAGGTACGAATCCCACTCTCCCAGTTCATACTGTCATTGTGTCCTTGGGTAAGCCACACACCTTGCCTGTATAGATGTGTTTGGTAGTGCAGTAGCAGTAGCAGTAGTAGTAGCAGTAGCAGTAGTAACAGTAGTAGTAGTAGTAGTAGTAGTAGTACTATCAGTAGTAGCAGCAGCAGTAGCAGTAGTAGTAGTAGTAGTAGTAGTAGTAGTAGCAGCAGGAGCAGTAGTAGCAACAGTAGTAGTAGTAGCAACAGTAGTAGTAGTAGTAGTAGCAACAGTAGTAGTAGTAGTAGTAGCAACAGTAGTAGTACTAGTAGTAGCAACAGTAGTAGTAGTAACAGTAGTAGTAATAGTAATATTATCATGACCTGTTTATTTAGAGTCACAAATTCACCTAACATGTCTTTAGACAGTGGGAGGAAACCAGACAAAGCCCACAAAAAGGACATGCAACAGGCCTGGGAATTAAACCCACAACCATTTTGCTGAGAGGCTGAAGTGCTGAGCACTCCTGCTACTTTTTTATGCAGAACATTTTCATTAGTATCTCTACAGAATATATCCCTTAAGATTTTATTTGATTATCCAGGAAGACATAGAAAGAGCAGCTACAACCTCTATCTTAAGTGTTTTTACACAAAAAGGCCAAAGTGTGAGTGCTGTGAGATGTACTCTGAGCTTATCCAGGAGTCTTGATAAGCCAGTGTCATTTAAAAATCAATACTAAACTCACACAGCCAAAATCTGAACGACTGGAGTCTGAGTGAAGTGAGAGATGCAGACGGTTCACTTCAAATGCCAAATGCCTCAGCCCTGAGTGGCAGAGGCAGATATGATACAGGCTTAAAGAGATGCCAGCAGTGAGGCGGCATCTGACTGGACGAGGGTCACTGGTGCCATTAGGAGGACATCCAGGAAGAGATTTAATAAAAATGCAGACACATTTTTAAGGTAGAAGTTGCAGTTTTTTTTCCCCATTCTTACTGACAAACAAGAAAAGTAAACGGGGGCATTTAGAAGGAAAAAAAAGGGTCATACAACAGTGCACAGATCTGGCAGTGCTGTGAGCCAGTTGTAATCCAGCCAGGCCTATATCACACTGGCAGTATCAAGAAGGGCATCTGAAGTAAAATCTATGCCATATCAGGATGTAACTTATTCCGATAGGGAACAACATAAAGGAAAGAAAAATAAACTCTACTGTGGTCGGCCATGGTCATTCATCAATGTGTCCTGAATAACATAAAAACTATTTGCCTTTATTTTTCCTTTCAGCATAGCCTATAGCTTATACTTAGCTAATGTCAGAGGTGTCCAAACTTTTTACATCGAGGACCACATCGTGGGAAATATATGTGGAGGAGAGTCACTGACCATAAAAGAAAGTTTCCTTTAGGGGTTTCCATAGTGAATGTTTATCCAGGCTTGGGACTGGCACATAGTATGGCTGATTTACTTATTTTTGGCATCACTAACCCCTCATTTCCATTTTTTCTTTACTTGTTTCTATTGTCAGGTTATTTTTGTACACAAATATTTGTTATGAAGCTACTGAGGTCTAGAAATAACTCCATAACTGCTGTGAGAACAAAAATTGAGACCTGGCTTTGTGTGTGACTCCTCGCTGCTGCAGTGCCACTAGGGGGCAGCAGCTGCAGAGACCACCCTGGTAAAAAAACAAAACAAAACATATGCACACAATGACAGCTTCTTAAAAAGCTGGATTATAGAGAGTCCCTTTTCCCTGCAAGAGACTCAAATTAAGCAGTCATGTGGAGTATGTAGCTTTCTGTGGCAATTTGGGTCAATTAAAGAGGAAACCCAAGGGCCAATAAACAATGGTCTGTAGGCTGCGGGCCCATAGATTGGACACACTTGGCTTCTATTCCTATATAAATCATACAACAGCTAAATATACCGCAATTTGCCTATGTTCTCCACCCAGACACTGACCAAGACCAAGACAAGGCCGAGATAGTCAGGGTTTGAGACCAAGACCAAGACCAAGTCAAATAGAGACCAGGTCAAGATCAAACCCTGTGAACGAACAGTAAATAAAGGGAGAAATAAAAACAAGTGCTTCAAATACAAAAATGATCATTTTAATAATTAAATGCAACAGACTCCACAAACAAACAGAGACAGATCATTTTCCTGGTTCTTCTAATGCACTAGTTACACCAAAATTATGAAGAATAGCTTTTTCTTGTAATGTTTAATAAATAAAATCTCTGACATCCACCACATCAGAGACCAAGACAAGACCAAGTAAGTTTGGACCAAAACCGTAAAAAAAGTGGTTTCAAGAGCGGCCTTAGGCTCTACAATACAATGCTTTTGCTGTAGAAGTACAATGAAAATTACTTCAGTATGATAAGCTTCAGAGACCTGTTATCACATAGTGGAGTTATTGCTTGTTGAAAATATGAAATAGCCAAAACCTCATGATTACATAACTCTCCCTCTCATTGCAAATCATTGTGGCCAAGGCACAGTGTGTTATGTACAGCACACAGTGAGACATTTTCTATAAAGGGATAGGAACAGTCTAGATATCTATTGTGATTACTTAGACCTAGAGTTAAGAACAAAGCTAAACTCAAACATTTGCTTTAGCATGAGACTATGGAGTGAGTTATGTCCTCACACAGATAGGAAGATACAGCTGTGTGTGCACCTGTTAGCATTGTCTGTGGGAGGATGACTCAAAGCAGGTGAATCACTTCAGGCAGACACACTAACACATACTTTACACACACACACACACAAACACATGCAGACACACACACACACACACACACAGACACATGCAGACACACACACACACACACACACACACAGTGGGCACGAGGCCAGCCCAGAGAGACCACAATATGAAACTCCTCCACTTGATTTAGTCCAGTTAACCTACACTCACACACAAACACGTGTGTATACAGCTACACTCGACTGGCAGCTGCTAAGTACCTTCTTAATTTATTAAATCATAGCACTGAGTGGAGTGGAAAGATGAAAAGGTAGGTGATTGTCTGACACTTGAACTATCCCAGCAACCATGGCCCTTTTCCACCAGCACTACTTTACTCTTTTACTCTACTCAGTTCTACCCGCTTGTTAGCTTTTCTATTACGCAACCGTTACCAATACCAGGGTCTATTTTGGTACCTGCTCGGCTGAGGTTGCACCTGAGCCAAGGCACTACTAAAATGTTACACTGACAGATTGCTGGTTGCTGATTGGTCAGAGAATGTTGTGAGTCATATGTGCGATAGTGGCCACAAAAACAAAAAGTCCCGACAACAGCTGAGAGACTAATGGCTGCTCGTAAAATGACTGATGAGGTCCGGACATTTCTCTGCTTGGTGGGTGATGACAAAGTCCAGAGGCAGCTGGATGGAGTGAGCTGAAAAGAGAGACCTCATGCTTCGTCTCTTAGCAGCTCACAACTTCTCATCTTCAGCTTGAATGTTGCTGTATGGATTCCCAAACTCTCCACTTCTCTGTAGTATTTCGCCATGGTGTTTGTAGCCTTTTCGGGATCTTTTATTTAACTTCATAAAAACACTAAACCAGAGCAAAGTACAACATTGTCTCTGCATCCTCCATTGTTGTTGTTTATGTCACGCTTTACAGGACATCATCAGTGAGGCGCCAGTGTTCCCGCCCACAATAAACCGGTACTATGAAGCAGGCCCGTCGACAGGCTCACAGGGGCCCGGGGCAAGAAGGCTTCACATGGGCTCATTGTAATAGAAAATTTTAAAAAAGGGACTATTTCAGGGCACCGCTGACACTGAGATCCGGGACAACAGACCCCTTTCCCCTTCTTTGTCAACGGGCCTGCTACAAAGTAATGGAAAACGACCCAAACTAAGTGAAACCGAGTAAAGTAAAGTAGAGTAAAACCAAGTAGTGCTGGTGAAAAAGTATGGTGACTGTGAAGGGCAAGCCACACCAACAAATTTGGAAACACATACACAAATGTGAAAACAAGCACACAAATTTGAAAACACAAACAAATTTGACAACACGCACCAAAATTCAAAAACATGCACAGCTCTCTTCTGTCCAATCACCGTCAAGCATGAAGGTCCCACCCTTTGTTGCAGTGTTTCAGTGTTTGTGTGCATGCTTCCAAATGTGTGTGTGTGTGTTTCAGTTTTTGTTTGCGTGTTTTTGATTTTGCTGGTGTGTCTCGCCATCCAGGACCACCGTAAAAAAGGGCCATAAGACGGAGTACACGCTGGACAGGAGCCAGTTAGTCACAGGACTGACACAGTAACATACACTGACAGACAACCATTCATCTTGACTTGTCTCTTTGGACAGTGAGAGGACAGCTGGAGAGAACGTGCACACTCCACTCAGAGAGACTGTGTTTTGGAAGAGCACACGTGCCAATATTATGTGTGAACATTTGGTCTATCCCCTTATCTTCATTCATCTTCATCCGTCTCTCTGTGGCTCCACTGGCTTCAGGGAGAAAATCTGCACCGTCTCTGGTTTTGGCTCGGCGGTGAGCACGGAGCCGGTGTGGATAGCACTCCTGCCTCAAAACAAGAAGTCTGTGAGAATGATTGCCCAAGCCAGAAACAGCCTTTCTGTGTGGAGGCTCTCCCACTGGGCCCTCTCCGGCTTCCTCCCACCGTCCAAAAATCACGCCACACCAAATGAAATAGTGGCTCCGAAGCGTCCATAGGAATGAATGTGGGTGTGAGCGGTTGTACATGTTCTAGCCTTGTGCTGGGCAGCGTACCATGGTTCACACTTCAAGCTGTGATCGGCCTAAAAGTAGTAAAAAAAAAAAAAAAGCATGCAGTGTTGTTTTACCACATTGATATTGTTTAAGTGTAGAATTTACTTTGTTAAATATGTTCCAGTACATTTTCTACATATTTTTACTTTTATTTTTGTATTTTGAAAGAAAATTTCAGAATTGGTCAATGAGTAGAAAGACTTTCTGACAACAACATGGGAATTAATAGTCAAGTAGTCGTGGAAATAGTAGTAATAGTAGTAGTAGTAGTAGTAATAGCAACAGGTAACACTAATAGTGGTAGCATATTAGTAGAAGTAGTGTTAGCAGTAGTAGTAGTAGTAATTACAGCTAACAGTAGCAGTAGCTTATTAGTAATAGTAGTAGTAGCAGCAGCAGTAGTAGTAGCATATTAATAGTAGTAGTAGTAGTAGTAGCATATAGTAGAAGTAGTACCAGCAGCAACAGTAGTAACAGGTAACAGTAGTAGTAGCATATTAGTAGTAGTAGTAGTAGTTGTAATAGTAATGACAGTAGTAGCTACTTTCAACTCAGACTCAACACTCACTCATGGTTTCTACGTTTACTCAGGTAACAGTTTACCTGAGTACTTTTTCTTCTTTATGAACAATAACATTTTGAAGTAACAGTACTATTACTTTGGAGTACTCTTCCACCTCGGCTGACCAGAGGAGCCATCACTGCTACCAGATGAGATGCAAGCAAATTAACTGTTAACACTAAATAAAAAGATTTTATTAGGAACCCTTTAACGGTTACTGGTAAAAAAATAAATAAAAAAAAAGCTCCCAGAATAAACAGTACAACCTGATTATTATTCATAAATTAATGATCATTATCTTTATATTTTTAATACTTTCTCCTTAACTCTGAACTGAACTTGTCTGCTGTTCGTTCAACACAAGTATTCAAGCACTTTCCTCTCTCACTTCAGACTTCCTGCCCTCCCACCACAGACGCCCACTGCCGCAGCCCAGCAGCACTGAGCTGCAGTGGGAGGACGCTGCCACAAGTTCAGCCTGTTCCTCTGCAAAAGCCACCGACGGCAGAAACAACAGGACCATGACCCCTGAGCACCACGAGGAAGATCTCTGCTGGACATGTCACATTAGGTAAACATACGCCACATTTAGCCAAGACAGAAAACAGGCAGACGTTAAAGTGGTGGAAGGATTAGCCTCAATTAGGACCTGAATGTCAGAGCATGAACTAAATCGATAAATATGTCAAACTGTATACATGTGGAAAAATGTACCGCTGCTATCAAACTATTGACTCAAAAACAAGACATTTGTACATTAAGGCTGTACAATCAAGCTCCTGCTGGTTTCTCTACTCTACCCTCGAGCTGTGCAATTAGTGACATTTCAATTTCAATTTCAATTATTACACCCCACGATTACAAAAATTATATAATTGAGAAAAAACAATTACACTAACCTTGAAGTGTGTTTTCAATGTGCCCCCTCCCCTCTCAAAGCTTGTGCTCTCATAGTGATAAGCCATATGCGGAGAGTTGTTATTAGAAACATGGCAGAAAGAGAACAGGAGAAACTCTTGATAAACAGAAAAGATGAAACAAATTCTGTTGTTTGGGAGCACTTTGGGTTTGAAGAGGAAGACATCGAGCAAAAATACAAATGTTCTTGGAGGAGAGGTAAGGAACGTTATAGTCAAAACTAAAAAAATAGGATAGTCTGCCTGGATGTTCTTCAGTATTACTTTGAGCGGGGCTACAGTGGCACAGTGGGGTAAGAGTTCACCCGCTAGCTGTTGGGGTCAGTGGTTCAAAACCTTGCTTGAAGCGCATACTGTTGTTGTGTCCCTGGGCAAGACACTTCACCCACATTGCCCACTCCGGTCTCTGTATGAGGCTGGCTGTGACAGGAAAGGCATCCAGCGTAAAAATCTGCCAAATCATTAATCCACTGGTTTGTTGTGATGACCCCTAACAAAAGAGAGTAGCTAAAACAACAAAAAAGTATTACTATGAGACACGTGTGGTTCAGAACGGCAGAAAGGCGTGGCTTTAGGTGTGGCAGGGACAGAAGGAAACGTTGGGTTGGCTGGAGGCTGGGACGCCACACCAATCACAGCAGAAGCAGCAGCAGGACACAGCAGCCAATCAGGAGCAGGGCTTGAGAGTAGTCCACCAATGGCAGAGGAGGGCTTCCACAGTTTACTTACAGCAAAAGATGGTTCTGCAGAGACGCTTTCTGTGTTTGTGAACAGAGCATTTGTGTTCCAAAAACTGGTAAAGAAGTTAAAAAGATGATAATAAATTTTTAATGACAGATTAGTGCTAGCCACCAAACATCGCAAATTAGGAATAATCAAGACTGCCACATGTGAGTAATATCCGAGCCTGGTTTAATAACATTATCAAGTGTGTCAACGCTTAGCCGTTTAATGTAATGTAGCAGTCAGCGTCTATAATTATTATTAAGTAAAATGATAGGTAATTTACTTTTCCTATTTTCAGTGTTAAGTAGGATAAGTAGTAACAGAAATGTGTTGGACCACAACAGTTTGACGCTGTATGCTCAGATTTAATTCATCACCACTAATCCTTTTCTAAGTTAACTTTAGCAATTAGACCTGACTTAGATTTGGATCATATCAGTTCAGAGTCATTTTTAATAAATATGAAAACAACAACCGTTCATTCCAAAAAAGTCTAAATAAGTCTTTTTGTTTTAATCCTTCGTAGAAATGAATGGGATAGAACATTAGTCTTGGTACCAGGCTGCTTGCACAACTTTTCTGATGACGTCACTCCAGGAAGGGTCTATTGTATGGTGCAGAGAAAGTGAGCAAAATCTAATAATTTTAAACCAAAAAGGACTATTTTTGCAGTTTTCATCTTTCTTCTTGTCTACAGGTTTACCATGAAGTTGATATAAGGTATACTTTCATAGCACTTTGGTCTAAAGCCCAGATTTATGCAGTAAAGCCCTTTCCGCTCTAATATTTCAGGTGTTACTGATGTAAACACAACAATTACAGACTCCTACATTGGCGTACACTAAATCCTAACTTTCTCTGTCACAGCCATTCAATCCCATTAGGCCCCAAGGGCTCCTTCAATCATCCTGAGTGTGAATAAAATGTCTTTAGCGGAATAAATCAGGCCAGAGCTGCCAGTGGGGCGACAGTGTTTCAGAAGAAAAGGCGTCTTGGTGCAATTACAGCTGAGCCCTTAAACTAAGGACCCTGTCTGGAAGAATAATGTAACGGCACTGAACGGCAGAAAGATGAAGCGACAGTCAGTTTGGGGTGTGGCCGCGGCGGGGAACGGACGCACTAAAGGAGCTAATGCCAATATTATACAGCAGGATGAGAGATTAAAGGGGCTGCGGGTGTGTGTTTTCAATGTTAAATATTCATCACAGGCCCAAATGATTGAATGATGAGTGGAGACGCTCAGATTAACCCTCATCATACAGCAGTGGTGTTCTTCTACAGTCCAAGGATAAGAGCAGTGCATGATGAAGCCAAAAGGACAACGACGCAGGGGTCACAGACTGTAAACCAGGCCCATTATGATCTCACTGACTCTTCATTTAAAGTGATTGGAGCCGGGGCAGACGCCTGTAGACGGCAGTAATAATAGCACCAACACATTTGAATGCAGATGGCGCCGTGACGGGAATTGAGTTACAGTGCAGGAAGTAAATCTCTGTCTGAAATCACGGCGATCACAATCAGGAGTTTACCAACAAGTGCTCCATTTGACTTTCATTAAGATAATTTCAAAGCAGCTCGACATACTCAGCCGCCCCGATTCAGCCTTTATCAACGCACAGAAATGTTTTTAAACTTAATCTCCCGTATCAGATAATTGCACCAGTCCCATGAATATATTTAATCTGGAGCTTTGGCGACATCACTTAGAAAGCACACACAGCAGCAGCGGCAGGTGTCGGCTTATCAATTCATTGTTTCCATAACAACACTGATTGAACAGAAATAAATTTAATCCACCGTTCCCCACGGGACACCAGTCAGCACCAAGAGTGAATTTTAATTTTAGTAAGCAAAAGCTGAGGCCACGTTGAAACAAGAGCAGCTCTAATGCAAACAGCTCTGCTCCAAACCAGCTCTGAGCAAAGGTAGACAAGGATTTTTAACAAACCACTGAAGCATGGGATGGCAATCTCACATTCATACATAAAATGATGGGGTATTGTTTTATATGGTTTGTTTGGTTACTATGAAACATAAATATGTAGTGGATTGTGGTATTTGGAAGTCTAATCTAAAGCCCAGCAGGATGAGGCTCACTAGGTGCTTCATGAACATCATCATCATCTCACTGCAGCTTCAGTGTTTCTTTCCTCTGAATACATTCAAGGCCTGACTGAAAAAACGTTTAAACCAAGAGTGTGTTATTCCTGAGCCGGATATAAATGTTTTTACAAGGTCCACTGTTTGTATAGTTGTACTTTGTTTGTCTTTTGTAACTGTGCAGGTAACTGGCTTTGGCCAAGTCTTCCTCAAAAAGAGTCTTTCTGGTAAAATGGTTAAACAAAAATAAAAAGCTAAGGGGCAGAGCTCTGAATCATAATTTCTTGTGACTGTAAGCAATCAGTAGGTGTGTGGTATTCAGTTTTAACTGAACAATGCAGAGGCGAGGAACCCACTGTGGGTAAGTTTAACCAGCTTGTGTTGTGGTCATCAGAGTTTCTTGCTGTGAGGGGACAGTGGCTAGCGACAGTGGTTAGAATTTGCTAATATTAATAAGAATACATCATTTTCAAATTAATTCAGTTCATATTTTATGTGACTATTATAAATGTAAATGGAAATCCACTTTCCAGTTGTCACTGCTGCACTCTTTACTGTTGCTAAGGTTACAAATAACATCTAACAGTGTGTGGTGCACAGGCTTCAGAGCAAACCAGTAAATATAAAAGAGGGATATTTGTTTATATACTTCAGACCGTAGGACCTGTACTGTCACAGCACAAAGTGTGTATGTGTATATAGTATAATTTTATACTTTATTTATTTACTGTTATTTTTCTTTGTAGCTTGTACATGAAAAATGTACAAATGTACCAAGTGTGAACCTACTGCAGTCCAAGGGCCATGATTTCAAGCCTGCTTTGGATGGAGAAGTAGTAGTAATACAAGATGCTGTAGTAGTAGTAGTAGCAACAGCAGTTGTTGTAATAGTAGAAGTCGTAGCAGTACTACTATTAGTAGTAGTAGCAGTAATAGTTGTATTAGTAGTGACAGTAATACTAGTAGGGGTAGATCAGTGCTGAAATTGTAAAACCTTTTTTTTTTTTTGCAAGTACATTTACAGTACAAACTATTAAAGTCATCATTATGTTGAGTACTTGGACATATTACTTGTGTAATTATTATTTTGAAGTAACAATACTTTTACATCCACCTCTGAAAAGCCACAGTTTAATGAGAGAACAAGGTCATTCTGATCAAAATTGCTCTTAAATTGGTTTAAGAAACAGTTTATTACAGCTGCTTTAGAAAGTTGCAGTGGGCTCACACGAGTAATGAGAAATCGAAAATCTGAAATGAAAACTAACGACTGAAGACAGAGCAGAGGGTGCAGTAAATGAATTATACTAATCACTAATTGTCCCGCAGCCTCCACAACATTACAGCAAACCACTTCAAACATCACACCCAGAGTTTAGAGTTTACAGCTGGGAAAACCCAAACTCTGTGAGTCATGTGGGAAGAAACACAAACACAAACACAAACATGAGAGGAGTCTGAGTGGATCAGAGCCAACCTGAGCCTGAGATCATCTCCTCCATGTGTCCGAGAGTCCATGAACAAGCCACTGCCCACAGATTTGGATAGTCCAGCTAATACACGCAGGGGGAGGCTCGTGAAATCAAACTGGATTTGTATCAGTAAATCCTCAAAATTAGATAGCTTTGCTGTGCCGTGGCCGACCGAGAAACCCAATCTCACTGAAATCCTGCTGCGACGCCATGTTTCTGCAGATGTGAGAAACACACTGAACATTGACGGGCAAATAAACAGAACATTTTATCTCCTCAGAAACTTCAAATGACTTTCACTTCTATTGATTTTGGGCTTATAGTCAATTGCAATTTGTACATACATTGATTTTCTATGGCTTATGTGGACCAAAATAAACAATTCACATCTGGTTAGAGCTGCAGTTTGTTATTACCATTTGATCAAGTCTAAGGATGCCAGTATACAAATAATGTTACAGTTTTTACTCTCTTCATCTGCCTCAGTGATTTGTTTATAGATTTTACACTGAACGCCCTTCCCCTTGCCATTTGTCAAAGCTTGGAACTGGCACAAGGAGTACACCTGGTTTGTGACTCCCAGTGGTGGAAACTGGGAAACTTGTATTAATTTTCTTTAAAGTTTTTGGAGGAATATGTACATGTCTGAGTAGATTTTCTGAATTTGTAAAATGTATAAAAAGTGAATACATTTTTTTCCCTTGTGGCAAAGTGCGTAGTTGTAGTAGTGATAATAATAAGAGTAATAGTAATAATAGTTGTGGTAATAATAGTAATAGCACTAGTAGTAATAGAAATTATAATTTCTATTATGATAATAGTAGTGATCGTAATAGTAATAGTAGTAAAAGTAGTAATAGTAGTAATAGTACTAGGACTGATAGTAGTAGTAGTAGTAGAAGTAGTGGTAGTAGTAATAATAGTAGTAATAGTAATGATAGTAATAGTAGTAATAGAAGTAGGACTGATAGTAGTAGAAGTAGTAGTAGTAATAGTAGTAGTAGCCTAGTAAGAGTAGAAATAATAGTAGTAGTAGAAGTAGTAATAGTAGTAATAGTGGTAGTAGTAGTAATAGTAATGATAGTAATAGTAGTGATCGTAATAGTAAAAGTAGAATAGTATTAGTAGTAATAGTAGTAGGACTGATAGTAGAAGAAGTAGTAGTAGAAATAGTAGTAGCCGTCATTGTAGTAGTAATAGTAGTAGTAATAGTATTAAGAGTTGCAGTAGCAGCAGATAGTGGTAGCAATGGTAGTAGTAGTAGCGGTAATAGCAGAATTGGTTGTAGTAGTAATATGTAGTATATTCAGTACTTGTTTACTTTTACTCATATACCACTTTTGCTGGGTACTTTTATTTCTGATTTGTGGAAATATATTTTGCAGTAACAGTAATAGTGCTTGTGTACAAAGTGTGAGTACTTCTTCCACCTCTGAGCCAGCCTATAGTGTTATACAGTATCTCTGCTCCTGTCTATGTAGTTATCACTGAGGATGTGAGGAAAATAGATATGTTTTGCGATCAGTGGTTTTCATATAAACCCCAGAGATGCCGTTGATTCGGGAGAGTGGGTCGGATTTGGCGTCTGTGAGTATAAGACCATAAATCCTGAAAATTAGATAGCTCGCCTGTTACTGCGCCCTATTGAGAAAATGACACATGCAGGTCCGGCCGTCACAGCGCTGGATTATAGACACACCCAAATCTTGTGTGCTCTCACTTCTGGCTCCAGACCTGATTACATTCATACGGTCCTCTCAGAGCCAGCGTGTCTGTGTGTGTTTGTGTGTCTCTGTGTGTCTTTGTGTTTGTGTTTGTGTGGCCTGATCCAGCGGATTTCCAGACTCACCCTTACAATCTGTTGCATGGATGGATAGAGAGATGGAGGCAGGGCGAGTGGAAGGAAGAGGAGGGGAAAAAAATAACAGGAAAAACTAATTACCGAACAGAAGGTCCTTGGGCAAAGAGAAAAACCCACTCGGAGTCCCTGCCCCCTCCTCCTACACAAACCCACGGGGCGCTGGGTATTACACACGTGCAGTGAGGGATGGGTCAGGCCTGTCCTCTGCAACCTTTACTCCATAAAAAATAACTGCGGTGTGATTGGAGAATCATCACACTGCGGTCACCTCTGCCGTCGTAAAAGGTGAATTACAATTGTCCACTTCATAAAAAGCCAAGGATTCCGCCGGAAAACGCCACAACAGGCTGCACCTCCAGAAAAATACTGCATCCCAGGCACTCACAATGCAAGATAAAGGCACATATTTTTCTGCCTGCTCTATCCAATAAATCTAATTTGACCTTATCTTTTGGCTGCAGGGACGGTCTGTGCCACAAACATTTCTTTAGGGCTCTTTTGTGGCTGGATCAAAAAGACTAAAGACTGCGGCCAAATAAAAGTGTGATAAATTAAGAGGGTTTCTGGTTTGTTTGGCGGCCATAGTTCGATCTGGTGCAGTGACAGCAACATTAACATAAACACTGATGGAATAATGACGCTTAAACTACTACTACTACAACAACTACTAACAACTACTAACAACTACTACTACTACTACTACTACTACTACTACTACTACTACTACTACTACTACTACTACTACTACTACTACTACTACTACTACTACTACTACTACTACTACTACTACTACTACTACAATAACAACTACTACTATTACTCATGCTACTACTATTACAACTATAACAATAACTACTACTACTACTAATGGTACTACTACAACTACAACAATAACATCTACGACTACTACTATTACTCAGGCTACTACTACAACTACTACTGCTACTACTACTATCTACTACTATAACAACTACTACTATAACAACAAATACTACTTTTACTCATGCTACTACTATTACAACTATAACAATAACTACTACTACTACTAACAACAACAACTAACAACTACTACTACTATTACTCGTGCTACTACTACAACTACAAGTATAACAACTACCACAACTACTACTACTATTACTCGTGCTACTACTACAACTACAAGTATAACAACTACCACAACTACTACTGCTACTACTACTATCTACTACTATAACAACAAATACTACTATTACTCATGCTACCACTATTACAACTACAACAATAACTACTATTACTACTAGTACTAACCTGGAAGGTTGCTGGTTCTAATCCTTCTTCTCCCTGTTCATACTGCCATTGTGTGTCTGGGTAAGGCACACACCTTGCCTGTATGGATGTGTCAGTGTGACTGTGTTTGGATGGGCGTCGGAGAGCCCATAGGCACAGAATGGCAGCCACTTCTCCACCAGTCTGCCCCATGGGAAGTAAAAGGCAAAGTAACCATATCACATGAAAACTTCTTCTTAAGTAAAAGTATAAAAGTACTTACTTATAAATGAACTTGTGAGTAAAAAGGGTAAAGTATGCTGCACTGATTGAACAATTAATGAATGTGGTAAATGTGAAAGCTTTTGTTGAAACACTGTGCTGAAAACAAATGTTTAACCAGTGCAACAGAGGAGACTGAATCTGAAGTGAATCTGAATCTTTTATACTCCCTCTGTGTGTATAATAACACAGCAAAAACTAATCATTTCAAACCAAACTCAAAATATTTTACTTCAAACCATTTTTTTAAGAAGTAGTGGAGTAAAAAGTACAGATTCTTGTAAAAGGTACCCCTTTTAAAATGTACTCAAGTCTACAGATACATGAAGATTGTACTGAAGTAAAGTACTTTTACTTTGTTACATTCCACCACTAGCCCCAATGCATTTTTTAAATTATTGTTATTATTATTATTATTATTATTATTATTATTATTATTATTATTATTATTATTATTATTATTGGCTCTCATACCATGGTTCATCTTTTAATCTGACAACGACACACAGCAGAATTTAGCAGACATATTGTTACTACTAAACTAAGACACTTGTTAACCTAGCAAACTTTTATCAAACAGCCTTGTAAGAGACCAGGATTAGCTATTGACCAAATGAGCTTCAGGCTTGTAATGGCCCCAGGAAAAATACCCTTATATCAGATCATTAATACAATGAATACACCCACACCATTATTTAAATAAACAAGCATCTGTTTACATGGAGCGTCATCACACTGGCTAAACATTAAAACAGTATTTTGAGAGGTTATTATGTAAAAGTTGAGAAAATCCTCCTGCTTTAGTATAAACCCAAGTGAATTTAATTGCATGATATATCAATTATCGAATCATCATGTAGCAGTGTGAGGCCGGCGCTCGCTGAACACAGATGTTCGCACAGGCAGGAGCTCATCTGCAGTAAACACTGGCTTTGCACTCATTACTTTGGTCTGGTGCACAAGCGCTGAGGATATGGTGTGGAAAACTGTGATTCATTAATGAGAGGGAATAAGTAGCCAAGGCCAACATGTTCCAGTAACATCAGAAATAAATGATCACAGAGTTCCCAGGGCGCATTATTCATCAGGATAGAACTTCACTGATTTAGTTAAGTTTAGGTATTACATTTTAATCCAGCCACTGAGGAAAATCCAGCTACAAGGAGTCACAAACCAGTCCCAAGCCCAGATAAATGTAGAGGATTGGGTCAGGAAGGGCATCTGACATGAAATGCAAAATCACTGAACACTAGGGAAAGTGATTTGCTGTGAGAGTCCCATAGTAAAAGCCAGAAAACTTCATAACAAACATTAAAACCAGAGCACAGACTTTTTGAGAACACAACCACACTGCCACCATGCAAATATTCAATAAACACCTTAAAATTACAAAACACTGTAACATATATACAGTACTGTACACCAGTGGCGATTCCTCATTTCATTAAATAAATGGTCAAATATGTACTGCTGAATTTCATAAAATTAGATATTAAGTTGAATTAAAAGAGTGCTAGAATGTGTTTAATTTCGTGAGTATGTTGTTTATTAATCAGCTGTTTAATCTGTTTCTCCAACGCGATCCTCGTCTCACTTCAGAGCAGGACGCTGTGTAAATCCTACTGACGCTGAGTTTCAGTGGATTCCCATGAGACTGCTCAGAGCAGGTTTTTTATAGCAAAAATGCAAGACGCTGATTGGCTAAATGAGCCAAAATCTCCCCGCCTGTGGATGCTGAGGGTCTCTGGGAGTCAATGGGGCAGTGGGCGGGCCGTGACGCTGGCTGATCGATGATTGGCGGAACTGGCGGAAGATTTTGACTGACAGCAGTGAGCGCCAATATCAGCCTGCTGTTCACCGACTTCACAGCAGGAGATGATTTGGAGCAACAGAGGAGACAGACGTGAGCTGAAGGAGTTTAAAGCAAAGTGATTTACTTTATTTTCACCGTTTGTACAGACTACACAATAAATAAACAACAGTTATAGCGCTGTTGAGTTTGCAACTTGTTTTAATTTTGTTAAATCCTTCATTCAATATCATTGTAGAAAGACTAGCTGCTAGTTAGCCCATTAAATATTTTCAGCTTCCCCTGTGTTTAAGACCAGCAGCAACAAAAATGTTGTTAACTAAGAGTATGTATATATATATATACCTTCCTGGATGTCCTTTATATATATAAATATATAAAGGACATCCAGGAAGATTAATGGATTCTGAACCATTTTAAGATACGGACTGAAGATACTAACTTTGTTCACTAAATAATTTGTTTTAGTGGATAAAGGGTTTGTGCCTCAATGGAAAGAGCATTTATCCCTGAACTAGAAGATCTTTAAGTTTGAGTCCAGGTCTGGGCACTGTATCTTTCCCACTGTGAGATCAAACCAGTGCCTTGCCACTGAGTTATTTTGGTTTAGATTATTATATTTTTTTCTTTTTTGCAATTTTATGTATTTTTGTACATTGCTACACTTTTGTTCATAGTTCTTTTTTTAATTGGAATTTTATGTTTTAAAACTTCACTTAATTATTCATATTAATTGAAAACATCTTCATTTGTGGCACTGTTTCTTTTATTTTGCTGAAAACGCTTGGATTTGGTGTCTGTCCCTTTAAGGCCCACTCTCTTTCAGCACACAGGATTACTGAAACATGGGTGATTGAAGCAAAATACTACTCCAGGTGTCGAGAATGAAACATTATAATACCGTAAAAAGTTGGTTTAGCATATGTCTCCTTTAAAAACCTGTCCTAAGACTACTGTACATCTGTATAAACAAATCAAATGAAACATACAGTAGCCTTGGTTGACAGATAATGTTTAAGGTGAAGCTAAAGCCAGATAAAAATAAGTTTTCCTTACATTTTCAACACGTTATAAAGACAATGATTCACTAATTGAAAGTGCTTTTGTGTCAGCTCTTGATGAGGTTAGGGCTCCTCTCTGTCCTTGAGATTACCTGTGACGGGGTGCACTATGTAAATGTAAGTGTGCTCTAAAATTAGATAATGTTTACAAAAAGCCCGTCCTTATACTTCAAGAGAAACCCTCCCGCATCGATACTGCGACCTCAGCCTTCAGATAACCTATGCAAATACGCCTACTCTCCCAGACGCGCGCAAGTTGCATCTCCTGCTAAGCTCCGAGCTGTATTTGAAACATCCACAGATACGGGCCGGAAAGGATTGGAATCCAATTTCACTTAATACTCCACCTTTAGGAGTAGTCCTGGGAAATCAGCTTTAATCCCCGCTGGCTGCGTGTTGTAACTCTGAGCCCCACAAAGTCCAGATCTAATCGAGGTTTGTGTGCGAGTTTGCGCTGGAGCTTCACGCCAGGTGGAGGAGGGACACAACTGTCACCACTTTTCATGTTCAGCAGGAGGCCAGGTGTTGGGAGGCAGACCGTAAAGCCAGCAGTGGAGCTTATCCTGCATGGATTTTATACATTTACAGTAACAACAAATCACAATTAAAATAGTATTATATCTTCTCACATATCCATCTACAGTGCACCGAGCCAGTATACTCTCTGTGCCAGATAAATTAATGATGCAGTGTTAAACTTAAGCCGTAAGCAAAAAGCCAAATGCAAAGATATAGTATTATTGTAACAGTAAGTAAAGTAAAGTGCTTTATCTGCCATTATACATACAACGTGTACATCAAAATCTTGTAGATGATCAGATGGAGGTTAGTCCTGAGCCTATAGCCTTAGACCGCCACTATGGGCCAAGCTGACCTACTTTTATTTTAAGTGGGGAAACTGGTAGAGCTGTAGTCGACCAAAGAAATTGTTAGACGACCGAAGGTATGTCCAGAACAGCGCTTAATCAACCAAAATCGACCAAAGATATGTGGGGGGACTTAACACACAAACAAATGACTTCACAATAATTAGGTGATAAGACATTTTTAAAAAAAGATGAGTAAAATGAATTATCTCAAATCATCTATGCTATCTTAAATAAAATGAAAAATAAATGTTAATTAGAGCAGCTTTACTCATGCAAAGTTTATGCAACTAATAAACCAATAAGATTTTAGTCTAAGACCTCACCGACTCAGAGGAAACCTACACAGACATGGGGAGAACATGCAAACTCACAGAAAGGCTTTGTCCAGTCTGGGAATCAAACTCAGGAACTTCACTACACCCCCAGATGCGTGTCCTGATACAGCCCTCTCCATTTATCCAAGCTTGGGACTGGCACAACCTTGATATTTGACATGATATTGTCAAAATATTGGTCAATAACTCATACTTTAATTCATTTTTTTATTCCCGTTAGGTGGTTGCTGGCCAGTGCCTGTCCCAGCAACTATGTGCCTAAGGTGGGGTACACCCTGGGCAGTGGTCAGTTAGTTGCAGGGCTGACAGAGACATGCACACACAAAGAAAACCATCTCACATTTATTCACCGCAGGCAATTTACCTATCTACCAATTCGCATCAAGTCTTTGGGTGTATCCCCGGTCTGACAAATTGTTTATCTTCAGAAAGTTGCTTCTGAGCAATAAACACTAATAGCTCGAAAAGTTTTACTATTTGGGTAAAAATCCCATTTGGAGTGAAGTCCTGTTGTAAGAAAATAGCGCCACATGAATCGATAACAGTCCCAGAGCAGTGGATTTGTTGCTGTGGCGGAACCCTCTGCTGTTTAGGCACATCGTGTGATACGCCGCTGTGTCCTCTGAATACCGCCTCGTGGATTTGCAGAGCTGTTGTGTCTCCTGTTGTGGATGCATAATGTGCTGTGCTGTGGTGTGCTTTTTAGCTCCTTGTTCTGTCTACCACCCCTCTCCCCCCCTGACTCCATCTGCCTAATCCTGCCCCATCACACACACACACCGCCTGTTACCATCCAATCACCACAACATGTGCCCGTCTCGCCCGAGGTGAGCCTTTTCTCCCCCAGGTGTATCCCAGAGCACTGTGTGTGTGTGCGTGTGGTAGTGAGCGTGAATTAGTTTGCATTGCTTTTTCCCAGCATGCACTCTGCTCTGTGTGGATACATGTTGCGAGCGTGGCTTTGTCCTTTGTTTTGTGATGCATGAAGGGAGATGGGACATGGGTAAAAGCAATGTGTAGCTCAGGCAGGTGGCAAGAAACGTTCATTCTCAAGGATTATATGAAACCATTTCTATTTTACAATTTCTCTGCACAACTTTAAAGTTCAAGATAGTCTCCTAAACCTGTATTTGAATCATATACCGTATTTTCTGGAGTTGCTCCAGAGTATAAGTCGCACTAGCCAAAAAATGCATAATGAAGAAGAAAAAAACATAATTCGCACTGGACTATAAGTCGCATTTTTTGGGGGAAATTTATTTTACAAACTCAGACACCACGAACAGACATTTCATCTTGAAAGGCAAGTTATAGTAATAATAGAATAGAGAAACAGGCTGAATAGGTGTGCGCTATGCTAATGTAACACACTGATGGTTATTCAGCTACATGAAGCATAAACAACGAACTGAATAGGTGTCTCGTATGTTAACGTAATATATTAGCAGTTATTCACATAACTATAACATAAAGAACATAATATAACAAGTTCACCAAACTCACGATCTCACTCCTAATCACTAAATCCTTTAAATTCTTCATCCTCGATGTCGCTTCTGAACAACTTCAGCCAACTCCGGAGGTAGACGAAGCGCCGCTTCCTCCTCTGCGTGGCTGTCGTCAGACTCAGCATCAGTTTCATTTCCAATTATTCTGCTCTTTCTCAGTTGTCTTTATAGCCTAAGTTGTTAGTGGTAATGTTTACATTTTAAATTGTCAGTGATACAGGTGCAGCAGATGCTGGTACACAAGCCTAGAGCGCCCTCTAACCAACACCTGAAATATTTTAATATATAAGTCACACCTGAGTATACGTCGCACCCCTAGCCAGACTATGAAAAAAAGTGAGACTTATAGGCCGGAAAATAGGGTAGCTACCAATGAGGCTTAAAGGATTATTCATTTTAATTGGGTAACAAATAAAGGGATGTGCATTATTGTTTTTTAGTCTGTAATATGACATCTATCCATATCACAGCCCATCATGAGTGTGTTTGCATGCACTCGAGTATCCTGGTTTTCTAGTGACAGAGAGAGAAAAAGAAATCAAAATAAACACATAATAAGAACGATAGAGAGCTATCACAGTAGTGCAAGACGTAGACATAAAGAGTGGAAAAAAGCGGTAGTTTAGTCCGAGAGCAGCAGAGATACAGCCACTGCAACCAGCACTGGCCATAAAGGAGGCAACATTGTTTAATAGACTGTGATGCTTTGTTGAATATTACAAAATCAGGAGTTTTTAGAGCTCAGGTATGAGTCACTGTCGCTGTGGGAAAGTTGAGTCTTGTGCGTCTCAGGAGTTCGCACATGCTCAGTACCGTCGGGTGAGCTCAGAAATCGGGATACTGTGTTTATATGCCACAGTATCCAGGTTACTATCGGAGTTTTCCAGGTCGAGCATCCAGGTTTCTCATAACCAGGATACAGCCACATCCTGGATACTGTATTTACATGCACAGAGACAAAACCGGGATACTTAAGTGCATGTAAACGCACTTCATGTCATCAAACAAAACAAGGATACGATTGAGTTTAAGCATTCCTTATACAGCACAGCAGTGTGGATGCTCACACTTCAAAAAAGTTACTACGGAGGCTTATGTAGTCCAATATTTTAGTGTTTGTAAACATGGAAAGAACAGTGCCAAAAGCTAAGCAGACCACAATACATTTTCTATGGAAGAAATAAGATAAGCTGCCAAATGTATCACAATATATATTCTCAGATTATATAAGCTCATAATCAAGATGTTTGTTTATCAGTTTTAGAAACTGATAAACAAATCAACATGTGTGTAATGTCAGAGCCCAGAAAAAATCATTAGAAAGTGTATCACCATTTAGCCATTTTGTTTAGCAGTAATTAGCATAAATAATAAAGGGAAGGATCTATATGTATCTTAAGATCATGCCATATTTTGAGTGGACAGAAGGAAACTGTCGACTGAAAACCCTTGCCACAACCTGACTTTCACAAAATACAGAGCAAATACAGCAAACAGACTCTTTTCAGACTCTTGTCAACGCACCAGAGCACATTTATAAAACCTCAATGATGGGCCATGAAAGCAGCAGAGCTTGTAATGATTTCCCAACTTACAGAAAAGCAGCGAGTCTTCCCACCAACATGGGGCAAATACAGTAGAGGCAGAAAAAGAGTCATCTTACCTGGAAAAGAAAAAGACAGTTCATGATTAGACACCAGCTTTACAAATGTGGATCACACTGAGTAAACGTCAACATAATATACTGTACTCTTTTGATTTGTTGAAACAGTTTAGCCAGTGTACACCTATCAACAAGTGCTTAGAAAATAATTTGTCATCATGTTTGCTTTTCTAGGGCAGTGGTTCTCAAACTTTTTACATCAAAGTGCCACCTCAGAAAGTATTTGGTTCCATTTTAATGGACGAAATGGGCCCAAATCAGGACTAACCCAGGTTTGAAGCAAGAGATAAAGTACAAATGCATTAATTAATAAGGACCAGACCATGCCAAAACCACATATTATATACTAGAACTAAACCAAGACTAGACCAGAACTAAACCAGAACTAGGAGTTTACCAGGTCTGGACTAGAACTAAACCCAGTCTAAACCAGGACTAAAGCAGCTTTAGACCAAAGCTAAACCAGAACTAAACCAGGACTAGACCAGAACTGAACCAGAATTAAACCAGAATTAAACCAGACCTGAACCAGGACTAAACCAGGACTGAAACAGATTGTTACCGGGTCTAAATATGAGCTAAATTAGAAGTAAACCAAGTCCAAAAAACAGGGAAAAAAACAAGGCACTCTTCGTACACCTGAAGTTTAAAAAGCCTTTATCTCATGTGGCTTTATGTTTTTAAAATCTTTAAAAACATAGCGTGCTGGGTTTAACTTAGACCCATGCGTAGCGGCCAACAACCCCCTATAGAGGAAAGAGTGCTGGAAATGACTCCCTGAAGAAGGCTGTTTGTTGACTGCTATGCATGGGTCTAAGTTAAACCCAGCACGCTATGTTTTTAAAGATTTTAAAAACATAAAGCCACATGAAATAAAGGCTTTTTAAACTTCAGGTGTATGAAGAGTGTTTTGTTTTTTGTCCTTATTTTTTGCAAGTTCTTTGTTCCCAAACACCAAAGAGCACTTTCAATACAGAATAACTAATTGATAGAAACTTCCTGAGCACTTTGGACTTTTTCTTTTTTGTAAACCAAGTCTTTATCAGGTCAAGACCAGAACTAAACCAGGACTACATTAGGTATAAACATGAAGGCAACTGTGCCTAAAGCAAGACTGTATCAAACTAAATCAGGACTTGCACTGGAGAAGACTCCTGAGAACCACTGGAGACCATGTACCACAGCTTGAGAACCTCTCTTAGATTCTAGTTGAACCAATCCAGATTACTGTCTCACCTCCCCCCTCTGTCTGAGTCCGGCTGGGTCCGTCTCTGAGTCTGTGCCGGTTTATCTCTCGATCGCTCAGGCGCTGAGAGTTCGGCCTCCTCGCCCCGGTGTCCATTATTTCATTTCTTGGTTTACTACATTACACGCCGCTGCTTCTGTCTCTATCTGTCTCTAATGCCCCCAATTTCACACTCTCCCCGTCAGAACATGGACTTAATTACAACTCCGGCAAGCGTACACACAACACACAACACACAACACACACAACACAACCGGACCAGTGCCAATCAGACCCAGTCCCACGAGAGAGAGGACAGACACTGGGAAGAGCAGGATTCGAACCCCAAATCCACACAACTTGGCTTTTTTTTTTTTTTTTTGTGGTCACCATGGTAACGGCAGCTACACAGCCCAGAAACAGCTGTTCATTTGCCGCCACATCTGGCAGTTGCTCGTCTGCCCAGCGGAGGAGCCTGTGTGTACCCTGTCTGTCTGTACCCGGAATGGGACAGCAGCAGATTGCGCGGTGACCTTTGGGAGCACAGAATGAGGTCCCCACGGGCAGGTCCCACTTTGAGAGGGTAAACTCAGCCTAAAGGTTATAGGCGTAAAATTAGATGGTTGTTAGCAGATGGTTCAGTGAAGGTGTGAGGGGTATTGGCTAGTGTTTTTATTTTGGGAATTTGCACGTCTTCTAGCAAGAAACGCCTGAAATTATCTAAATAGCAACATAGCAACTTTTCAGGACTAAACACTGGGAATTTCCTGACATATGTGCTGACATGACTTTATATTGTCTTGTTTATGTGTACAGCATAAAGTGTCTTTAAGTTATTTTGAAAAGCGCTATATAAAACCAATTGGGGATGCACATTTGGTTATTTTTCTTTAATAGATTAATTGGTAGTCTTAACAAACAGATATCAATTTACTGTTAACCACTGGATTGACATCACCTATCATCAAAAAACAGATCTTTATTAAATTCAAAGTCATGAATCGTAATTACAAAGTTTTTTTTTTTTTTTTTTAACTAAAAATATACAGTATATACATATATTTTAGGAAATAGTTTTATGTTTAATTTTACCTAATTTCCTGCGAAGAAGAAGAAGAAGAAGAAGAAGAAGAAGAAGAAGAAGAAGAAGAAGAAGAAGAAGAAGAAGAAGAAGAAGAAGAAGAAGAAGAAGAAGAAGAAGAAGAAGAAGAAGAAGAAGAAGAAGAAGAAGAAGAAGAAGAAGAAAGAAGAAGAACAAGAAGAAGAAGAACAAGAAGAACAAGATCAAGAAGAACAAGAAGAACAAGATCAAGAACAAGAAGATGAATAACAAGAAGAACATGAAGAAGAACAAGAAGAACAAGAAGAACAACAAGAAGAAGAAGAACAAGAACAACAAGAACAAGAAGAAGAAGAACAAGATCAAGAACAAGAAGATGAATAACAAGAAGAACAAGAAGAACAAGAAGAACAAGAAGAACAAGAAAAAGAACAAGAAGAATAAGAAAAAGAACAAGAAGAACAAGAACAAGAAGAAGAAGAAGATCAAGAACAAGAAGATGAATAACAAGAAGAACAAGAAGAACAAGAAAAAGAAGAACAAGAAAAAGAACAAGAAGAACAAGAAAAAGAACAAGAAGAACAAGAACAAGAAGAAGAAGAAGAACAAGAAGAAGATCAAGAACAAGAAGATGAATAACAAGAAGAACAACAACAACACATGGTGGACTCACACCAAAAGCAACAGAATCTCTTTCCTAAGCTGAGTTCGCTCCTCTCGTGTCACCAGCCTCAGGTTGCTGACGAGTGAACCAATTCCTCTCAAGTCTATGTCAAATCTTGTTCTGTGACTGGCGGTGGCTTCAGTTCAACTCAAAACTACGCTCAGGTCGCTTGATCCGGGTCGCTCAGCGAGGTCGAGACGCTGGTCACCTCTGCGCGCCAGCTTTCATAGGAAGTGACTGGTTGCTGGTCGCTTCAGTCGCTCGAGTCGCTGTTGGTGTGAGTCTACCATAACTCTCCAGTGGTACTGTACATTTACTCTACTGTACACCATAATCATTAATTGTTAGTATTTCTTCCAATTGATTATGGCCGTAACGCTGAATAACCCCTAAAAGCAATGTTATCATTATTATGAGCATCCAATACTTACAATACAGACTGACTTTTTAAACTTCTTTTTCAATACTTGACATCTTGTTGCAGACTAATTTGTTAATCCAGCAGTTTTTATATCTTTTTATTTCTACTACTTTACCTTTCCAGCCATTTGATGCTGTCCTGACTTCTCCTAAATTAGTTGCAGCCATCATATTAAAAAATAACTATTATTTTACATTAAACGTAAATGTTGTTTATGTTCCATTGTAAATAAAAAATGTTTTTTATTAGATTTGTGAGTCATTGCTTTCTATTTTTATTTACATTCTACCTACTGTCCCAACCTTTTCAGATTTGGGGTTGCATTATGATTCCTGTCCAACCAATACATTTGAGATTTCAGAGCTGTTTACACTCAGAGTTAAGCTTAATATTATGCACATATGTATTAGGTCAACTCTTTAATAAATAATACAGTGTCCCCTGAATGCCCCACACCCCACAGTGGATGTGTGAACTGTTGCATGTGTAATCCAAGAGCTATAGGGTCACTCACATGCAACATCTGTGCATTTCCCCTGCAGGCTTCAGCTCTAACACACAGCCCTCTCCCTATACCCTCACATGATTAATTATTAACAAAATAAAGATTAACTAGTCATTTTAATTAAACTTTCATTAAGAACAAGGTCAAATGACAGGAAGGACATAGCTTTCAGTCCACCGCCATTTTAATCTTGGTATAGATGAAGCAATAAAGCACTAATTTACTACTCTTTAGCTTTACCAGAATCCAGCCACAAGGAATCTCAAGTCAGTGTAGTCTTTGTGCCAGTCCCAAGCCTGAATAAATGGTTAGGGTGGCATCAGGAAGCATAAAACCTATGCCAAATTAATATGAAAATCAGTGCACCATGGCAGATGATTGGCTGTGGCGGACCTAGAAGGGAAAACCATAAGGAAATAAGAAGTGAGTTTTAAGTTTATTAGCTTTTAACTATGTTACAATGTTGTTTTCACCTCAGAATATGCATGCAGTAGTATTTCATTTCATTCACACGTTTGACTAAGCCTCAATGCTGCCATCCCCTTCTCCAAACCTGAAAACACTCTGTCTTATGGCTCTTCATAGACGCGGTGAAACCAGGAAGTGCCCCTGTGCGTTTCTAAAGCCCATTCATCATCACCGGACTCACTCTGATCATTTCAGCTCTTAAACAAAGCAGTAAGCCAAATTAATCTATCTGTTAGCGTCATGTTGCTAATAGCTATACGTATTAGCCTTTTTATGCTCTGTCCAATCCCCATCGTTGCCAGCAGGGGGCATCAGACACCTAATCTGAGCGTTCTCTGCAAAGTCACAAGAACAGCTCCAAAAAAGAAGACATTTTATACATTATTTTAAGTTTTAAAATGTGTAATACTAATGCAAAGGTGTCCAAACTGTTACAAAAAGCTTGAAAAAAGCATAATATAGAACCTTTATTGTTAAACCTGTTAATATGCTAACACTGTCTCTGCTTCCATTGACCCAATATTGTTGATATACTGCACTATAGTGGACTCTGTGGCCTATACTTCACTAAAAGCTTGTATTGTAACCAGTTTACAGCTCTCCTCTTTAGGGACTGGCTGCTGAGTGTTGACCAGTAGCGCGCTCCAGGACATCATCTCATTATCTGTGTATGAGGCCTGGCTCTGTGTTTCATCATGTTATGTTTTGTGAGCTTTTTATCAAATGTCTACATGTAACTAAATCAACAGTTTATATTTTGTAAATATGTCAGTTACTCTGATGATAAAAAAGACATTTTAATTACTGTGTATTACAATTTATGAATGCCACTTAGTTATCGAAAAAGTCCAACGAGCTAAAACATGGCTGTCAAAATAATTCCACTAATAATGTAAATTTATGATATAATCCAGCCACAAGCCAGTGTCCTCTTTATGCCAGTCCCAACCCTGGATAAACAGACAGGGTTGTATTAGGAAAGGCAGCGGCATAACATAAAACCTCTACCAAATAAATCACTGCAAGTTATTTCTTCATTATATTCACTACTAAATTTTTAAAGTTATGTTTCAGTATTTCATGAAATTCAAACATTAAAACTATATTCAACCTTCCTGTGACACACTTTTTGCTCCTGCCCCGCCACTTGACAACCACTGTTCATATATTTCTTCTTTCCAGACATGTTTTATTTAAATTCCTTCAATTTGGGAGCCAGTATTGTAACTCGCAGCCCTATAGTGGTTGTATTATTAAAGGAAACAGAAGAACAAGGTGTGTTTTTGAGAGAACACATTTCAGACCAGCTCCTGTCAGACATCTCCCCACTGTCAGTCTTAAGTGCTTGAATCAATAATCCTCCACACCTCAGCAAAGACCACGCTGGCCCAATCTGACAAACATATTCTATACAGGAGCCTGTTATGTACAGTATACACACAGTACATACAAGGAACCCATAAACAAACTGTGGTTATTTTCCTTCACCTTCTGTTCAGTGCCCTCTTGTACAATCCTCTTAAAATCAGGGCTGCACAATATTAGAAAAGCAATAACCACGTTGAATGTTGCAGTAACAGTGATACTGGAATGTACTTTTTGACATAGTAACTTTAGGTAATTACTATGCTTTAGGCTTTTTGAAATCATTTTGGATACCTTTGCATTAGTGTCTCACGTTTTATAAAAATAATGTATATGTATAGAAAATGTTTTCTTTTGGGAAGCTGTTACTTTGAATTTGGAGAGAGCGTCTGGGGTCTGTCACCCCCTGCTGGGCCGGCAACGATAAGCATTAGGACAGAGCATAAAATGGCTATTTAGCACAGCTATTAGCAAGATACTGTTTTGTCGTGGTGGCAGTTTAAGTGTTGAAATGATTAGAATGAGTTTGGTGAAGGTGGACGGGTTTTGGAGTTTCCAGCTCTTGAAAAGGGCAGCGGCTCAGCACGCGATGTGTGAATGAAACAAAATACTACTCAAGGTCTGTTTTTGAGGAGGAAACAACATTATAACATGGTTAAAAACTCAAAAAGTGTTGGGTAGAAAAAAAAAGTCACTTAAAATGATTACAAGGGGTTAAAAAGAAGTCACCTGCACTTGGGTTTTCTCATGACTTCACTGTAAAAAAAAAAAAAAAAAAGTAAGTTGTGAAAACTCAAGGCAACCGAATTCCTCATATTTTAATTTAGTGTTCATGTCTAAAAACTTTCAGTTTTAAATTTTACTCACTATAATTTTTTAATCATCTTACAGCCAACTTACTATCCACTGATTAAAAAAAGTATTACTATATAAAAACTTAATGTACAAAATTTAACAAAGCAATTTTATAATTTTAACTACAACTTTTTCTGAACAATGGATAGTAAGTAAAGAAAAAAAAATATGAGATTAAGTAAATCTTAAAATTGAAGGTTTAGACCAGGCATGTCCAAAGTGTGGCCCGGGGGCCATCTGTGGCACAGGTCGAGATTCCATGGCCCTTCAATGGCCCTTGGCATTACTTATGGCCCACCAGTGTTTCTGTAGGTTTGTCCATACATTTGTGCATCTTATCTACTTTTCTAATAAACTTTTTAAAAAGTTGAAAAATCATTGTAGTTGGATTGTTTATGTTCAAAGATGACATTTTGTTTGGAACTGCTTTAGATTTTGCTATATAATTTAAAATGACTGGGGTTTTGAAAACAAATACTTCAAAAATAATTCATATTGTATGTGCATTCAGTTCCTAGAAAGGAGGGAGTGTTGGCCCTTGAACATTTGCACATCTTCAAATCTGGCCCTTTTGGGGAAAAGTTTGGACACCCCTGGTTTAGACATATGAACAGTAAATTAGGTGAACAAAAGATATTGTTGAAAACTTTAAAGACTGAGTTACCCCCAAAACTCAAAAATCTTGAGGGATCCTGTTGTCTTGAGTTTTTTTTAGTTTTTGCAACAGTGTTCTGTTTAACCCTTTATAATGATTCTCTCAGCCTGGGTGAGTGAGGCTCTTCACAGACTTAACAAAATGGTAAATTCAGAAACCAGTATTTGACTGAATAACTCTGATTTATAACCACAGCTCTCCTGTGTCTTGCTCTCCACCGGTTTTTCACATTACTGCTGGGTGACTTTACCACTCTCAGCTCGTTTTGGGGGTCTGTGAGCTCAGTTTGAGTGAGCTGTGCAAGGAAATTTAACAGACACTGGCCTGGACTCAGAGGCAGATTAACAAATAAAATGCTGCGGTCTCTTATGTGTTTTCATAAAGCTGTATTGTGCAGTCCTAATTGAAATAACACTTGCCTTTCAGTTAGATATGTGCCTTTTCTCTCTACACAACCGCTCTGTTGTCTTGCTCATTTCCTGTGACAATGAAGCATTTTTCTCTATTTCCAAATCCTCTTTTGCTTGTTTATGTCAATAGATTTTTTTTCCTATTCTCCAAACATCCATCCTCCTCTGATCATTCACAGACTCTACGTTTAATCTTTCCCTTCACATTTCTGCTCATCCATCTTGGACGTTTGTGTCAGTCCATCACTCAGCCTGGTCTGGTTCATCTGCTCCATTGGCCCTATCCCCAGCGCGCTCTCATTTATCCTCCCAGTTCATCTTTATCCCTCTTTCTATAAAACGTCCCACTCAGAGACAAAAGACAGAGATGGTGCAGATCAAATGAGTGTTTTCAACTCTTCATTCAGAAAGAGATTATTTTGAAGTTTCCAAAAATGGGGTATATTCGTCATCTCTTTTTCGAAAGTGTGCACTCGGAGCTCAGGCAGAAGCAGCTCGTGAAGTGGAGGAAATTAACTGAGCGCTTGTGAAATGTAGGTCACTGGAGAATTGGAGTTGTCCAATTAATTTACCAAGACGTTGTCGTGTGGCAGCTTCTGGTCTGTAGCTCCAGCTTGATGTTAATACGTAGTGTGTGTGCATGTTTTAATTTACTTTTGAATGTGTCTTACTTTCTGGAGTGCACTGCTTTTTGTTGGACTTTTTCCACAAAGGCATCTGGACCTCAGTTCCTCTCTTGGATTACAAAGCATATTAAAAAAAAAAAAATAGTGTCGACTCTGAAGAGAACTGTCCAGATGGCTTTCTTTTAAAGTTATGCTAACTCACTTTTCTGAGCTTTTTACCCTGTTATAATATTATTACCTTGTCAAAAACACACCCGGGGGTACTACTTTGTTTTATTTACACAAATTCAAAATATATGTGGCATTAATTTCTGCACTTAAAGATCTCCTATTTTACTAAATCCACTTTTTGGGAGCTTTTAACCATGTTATAAAGTTGTTTCCACCTGTAAAACTCATCTTTTTGTTGATGCATGTTTGAGTAATCCCGTATGCTGAGGCCGACCCCTTCTCAAGAGCTCAAAACGCTCGGTCTCACAGCTCCACATAGACACATGAAACCAGGAAGTGCTCCTGCGCGTTTTTAAAACCCATACACTGTCACCAACCTCATTTTGATAATTTCAGCGCTTAAATTGCTCATGTCGCTAATAACTGTGCTAAATAGCCACCTAATCCCAGCATTCTCTGCAAAGTCAAAGTAACAGCTCTCCAAAAGAAGAAATGTACTATACATATACATTATTTTGAGTTATAAAACATGAAATACTAATGCAAAACTAAAAAACCCAGAAAAAAGCACAAAATGGGACCTTAAAACTTCCAGGACAACAACAAAGTCAGCTCATTTTCCTGCTAGCTTTGTCTTGCTAACAGCTGCGCTAACTGGGAGGGTTTTTTTTTTTTTTTTTTTTTTAATCTTTTTCCTTCTTTCTTTCAGCTTACTACAGCCAATCTGCCTCATAACAGTAATTAGCACCCTGATTTGGCATAGGTTTTAATCCAGATGCTAATCCTGATGCAATCCTTTCTATTTATCCAGGCTTAGAACCAGCACAAAAACTACACTAGCTTGTGATTCTGTGTGGCTGGATTTGTTTTATTAATACATTAATACTGCTGTAGCTAGGCCCCACAGAGGAGAAAATATACTCAATCTTAAATCAATACTTAATGTAAAGAATTGCCAAATATTGTCCTTATATTCCTGTAATTATAAATACTTGTGGAGTATAAGTTATAATCACTAAAGCTAAAGAAAAAAAACATTGTTTGCCGACAGTAATGAGGCTCCTATAGAACGTGCTATGGCTTAAGGGTCAGTGCATGAGCTGCCAGAGTGGGCTAATATTATTGTAGCACATGTTAAACAGCTGATGGCTCAAGCTGGACTTGTTCCAAATCGAACTCTGAGGTCGCACAGCTGCGGCAAACAAACGCCGAGCCAATCCACTCGCTCCCAATTAACTACACAGAGATTTGAACAAGCCAGAGGCGTATTTAGAGCTTTAGAGAATTAGGCACATACCATATACTTAGCGCTGCTCGTGACATTTGTTCCAGCCAATGTTAAAAAAAAAAAATGAAGGAAAAATAATGAGGTTTTAATGCGTGGCTCCATCATTTCTCTCTTCACATAAATAAATGGCTAACTCCCAGGAGCTCACTCAAGGTTTTTCATATTAAAGATTTGCAGTGAACGGCGTTTCTATGCGTCAGCCTTCACAAAGGAGAGAGCCAACTGTTAGAAACTGCAATCAACTATGGCACAAAGAAGGAATCAATCAAGAAAGGACACCATTTTCTGCTCTAACAGTGCTTTCAGGAGACGAGGCTACACATCTGTAAAGAGTTTACCTGTTTCTGACCCATTCATATTCTCCTAAACACAGACAGAACCCATAACCTCAGCCTCAAGTCAAAGTATTGTTACTGCATCAAAAATAAGTCAAAATAAAACTACTAAATAAAATTATGCTGCAAGATAAAGTAACTAAATCTTCAGTGTAAAGTTTATATACAAGTACACAGCGCACTTCTACTACTGCCAGTACTACTAAACTACTCATGCTACCCCTCATGCTACTGCTACTATTACTATAACTGCCACTACTACTGCTGTTACTACTAAACTACTCATGCTACTACTACTACTACTACTACTACCCCTCATGCTACTGCTACTATTACTATAACTGCCACTACTACTGCTAATACTACTAAACTCCTCATACTACTGCTACTATTACTATAACTGCTACTACCATTACTGCTACTTAATTACTCATGCTGCTACTACTACTCCTAGTACTACTACTCATGCTGCTGCTACTACTACTACTCATGCTACTGCTTCTACTACTACTCATGCTACTACTACTACTACTCGTGCTACTACTACTACTCGTGCTACTACTACTACTTGTGCTACTACTACTACTACTCGTGCTACTACTACTACTACTACTACTACTACTATCGTGCTACAACTACTACTACTACTACTCGTGCTACTACTACTACTACTACTACTCGTGCTACTACTACTAGTGCTACTACTACTACTACTCATGCTACTACTACTACTACTCCTACTACTACTCATACTACTACTCATACTACTACTACTCATACTACTACTCATACTACTACTACTCATACTACTCATACTACTAGTACTACTACTACTACTCATACTACTACTACTACTTCTACTCATACTACTACTCCTACTACTCCTACTACTACTACTAATACTACTACTCCTACTACTACTCCTAATACTACTACTAATACTCCTCCTACTACTACTACTCCTACTACTACTACTCCTACTACTACTACTCCTACTACTCCTACTCCTACTACTACTACTACTTTTACTTTGGGAGTATTTAGATTTTTTGTTACTTTTTACTTTCAAAATCAATAAAAGTATTTGAGCAAATTACTTGGGTAATTATTCGGCTAGTTACTTTGCGCCTCTGAAAGCACATTTCTTTTTAGTGTCTGCTCAAAAGTAATTCTGGAGTCCAATTATTCAAAGAAATCGAGGCATCTGAGAGAAACAGGCTGAGGCTAAATTAATTTGGTTGATCATTATGCTTTATGAACCATTAGAGTATTTCGGTTTTAAAACATAATGATCCAGGCGGCGGTGGAGAAAAAAATGAGAAAACGCTAACTTCCTGGAACGAAGCTGGACTTTACTGGAGTGAGTGCGCAGAGCTGTGGTTTGTGTCAGATTAGGATTTTAACTTTTTTTTTTTTTTTTTCCTAGTCCTTTCTGGAGCTGTCAGTGTATGAAGCGTATGAAGAGAGCAGTGATGGAGAGGAAGAGGGCGGCCATGTTGGTGGCTGACAGGCCTGTTACATGGTTTTCTCTTGGAAATCTTTGAGATCTCATAAAAGGACAGGAAGACTACAGAGCTCTACGTCTGGTATAAGGTCTCAGTTTCTGGCAGAGGGACTTAAGATAAACCAGATCATTATTAAAACTAAAAACCACACACATAGAGCTGCTTTTGAGTTAACATAATTTACAGAAATACAAGTCATTGTTGATGTTATTACCTCAAACTGGGACATTAAATAGCCTATCATTTAAAGTCATGAAAGTTATTATCAACCCAATCTACTTAAACCTAAGCCACCCACCTTATTTTCTTGAGGGAAACTATCATCTCAAATGATATTATAAAAGAAATAAGTGAAAAAACTAAATCTTAAGAGGTCATACTGGCTTTATTATTAATCATTTTGACACTAAATTTGACTCTAGAAGTACAAGCTAAGCTCAAATCCTTAATTTTCTGACATATATCAGCTTTTCTCGGGGGTAAATTGGTCCAGTTTAACAATTTTTTGCTAAAATCAAAGTAGAAAGGGTAGCTAAGCTGTTCCTGTGGCTTTTAAAAACACTAGGTATAGTTCGATTTTGGCATTACACCAGACGGGATGACAAGAGAAAAATTTGTTTGTGTTTTTAACCAAGGACTGCCATTCAGGTCAGAGCCTTATCTTTTAAATAATCGGTAAAAACATGTCCAATTTGGTGACTCATCTGTCACTCACTGTTCAACATCTAATTACAGGAAATAGCTGTAAAAAGATAAATTTTTGTAACATTTCTATAAATGTTTTTTTTTTTGTTTTTTTTTTTACATCAAGCATTCATTTACACACCAAAGAAAAATTTCATTTATTCTCCAGACACAGGTAAGCAAAGTTGCTTTAATGTTTTGCCCAATTAAACTATTGAACCTTTAACCTAACTAGCTACATGAATAATCAGCTTTTTATAACAGAAATTCAGGTTGGTGTGAGTAAACAGCAAAATTATGCAGTCAAACGATTTACTGACATCATTTTCCATGCAACTTGGACGTCCTATAGCAGTACAAACCCAATGCAAAAGAAACTGGGACGTAAAAAAACAGAATGCAGTGATTTTAATAGATCCATTACTAATAATACTGCTCCTTTTATACCCAGACATCTTCACTAAAGTGTTGCCAGTAACATAGCTAGAGGAGCAGTTTACATTTCTAATTGTTTTTATAGTAAAACTTTTCCAGCCATTTGTTGCCCCAGTCCCCACTGTTTTTTGATGTGTTGCTGCCAGCCAACTAAAAATGAGCTAATATTGTATACTCTGCATGAAAGAGTAAAATGTCCCACTTTCAATATTTGATATGGTATTAATGTCAGTGATTCTCAAACTGCGGTACCACTGGTGGGACTCGGGCTTCTTCTGGTGGTAGACTTTTGCAGTTTAAGTTCCTGATTTAGTTTAAGATATAGCCAGTTTTATTCTTGTTTAAGCTGTGGCTAGTCTAGACTGGGTTTAGTCTTGTTTTAGATCAGGTTTAGTTTCAGTTTATACCTGGTTTATGCCTAGTTTAGTCCCAATTTAAACCCATTTCAGTCCAGGTTTAGATCTGATTTAGTCCCGGTTTAGTCCTGGTTTAATGTTTTAGTCCAGATAAAGGCTCATTTTAGTCCATTAAAGTTGGAAATAGCCAAAAATATTTTATAAGGTGGTACTTGGTGTAAAGTTTGAGAATCACAGCTCTATGTTCTACTGTGTATAACATATGGATATACAAGTTTTTCTATTTTATGCCTAATTTTTTGTTTACATTTTACACAGTGCTCCATCTCTTTTTATAAATTGTGGTAGTATTTTGAACATGGTTTTATGAAGATCCCTGCATGTACACACAAAATACAGATGCCCACATGGACTGAGCAAACCAGAAGAGACTTTTTTTTCTTCCCCTAAACACTTGAGTATCTGTGTTTTTCTGGTCTGCCTCACACTTCAGACCTGACCCACTTCATACTAACACACTGACTCTGCCCTGGTTTCAGATCTGCTCCATCTCTCTGCCCACAGCCTTTTCTTCCCACCGAGCGCAGACACACCAGCGACCCGTCTGAATATGGGCGATGTTATCGTCGGGGTGTGTGCTGGTCTAATGCTCCTCTTCACCCCCTGCCCTGTTCAAACAACCACACAGATCCTTCCCGACTGCCACAGGATTTCCTCTCTGTGCTAATCCAAACACATGCACTCACAGGAGATACAGAGGCAAACACGGACACAGCAGTTGAGTTGGGAGAGTTGGGACAGATAGAGGGATTTTTATAGTGACTTAGATCTAGATTAGTGGTTACCAAATGATGGGTCACCGCCTAGAAGTGAGCTGGGAGGGCTTCCCTTTGCGTATTTTGTACATTGATACACCCTTCTTTGTGCATAGTCTTTCTTAAAAACCTGTTTAAGATTTTTGCACAGTACTGTTTATACAGGGCTATTACATTTAGTCTCACTGTTGGATTTTATGCATGAATTTTAACTACCGTAATTTCCGGACTATAAGCCATTACTTTTTTCACACGCTTTGAACCCTGCGGGCTACAACGATGCTGCTAATTTATAGATTTTTACGGGCTAACAGCCTCTAGCAGGAGGTGCAAGAGTCAGACAGGTGATAATGCGCAGAGGAAGACGCTACTTTGTGTTTTGAACAGTAATTTTGCACATCATGCACACACCCTCATCATGGAAAACACACAAAGAAATGCATATGATGCGGCTTTTAAGTTAAAGGCAATGGATCTGGCAATTAATGAAGGAAATAGAGCTGCTGCACATAAGGTTGGCGTCAATGAATCGATGGTGAGATGTTGGAGAACTGACTCAATGCAAAAAGATGGCAAAAGCTTTCAGAGGTAATAAAAGCAGAAGGCCTGAACTTGAAAACGTTCTTGAAGATTGGGTGAGAGGGCAGAGAGCAGACAGCTGAGGTGTCTCATGTTACAACATGGACACGGATAGCTGGATAGCTTATAGTGTGGGGGCCCCCCAGGGGACTGTCCTGGCCCCCTTCCTCTTCAACTTCTACACTGCAGACTTCAGACACAACACGGACAGCTGTGTTCTGCAGAAGTTCTCTGATGACTCAGCGATTGTAGGCCTGATCACTGAGGACGACGACGTTGAGTACAGAGGACTGACGCAGAACTTTGTGGACTGGTGTCAGCAAAACCACCTCCTGATCAATGCGGGGAAAACCAAGGAGATGGTGGTGGATTTTCGCAGACGCCGGTCTGCCGTCCCCTCACTGGTGAGCATCCAGGGAACGGACATTGAGAGAGTGGACTCTTATAAGGACCTGGGTGTTCATCTGAACAATAAACTGGACTGGACTCACAACACAGACGCAGTGTACAGGAAGGGTCAGAGCAGGCTCTACCTCCTGAGGAGACTGTGGTCTTTTGGATTGAAGGGGACACTCCTGAGGACTTTCTATGACTCTGTGGTGGCATCAGCCTCCTGTACGGTGAGGTCTGCTGGAGCAGCAGCATCACAGAGCGAGAGAGAAAGAAGCTGGACAAAGTCATTAAGAAGTCCAGCTCTGTCCTGGGCTGTCCTCTGGACTCAGTGCGGGAGGTGGGCGAGAGAAGGGTCCTGGCAAAACTGACATCCATGCTGGACCAGGAGTCATACCCCCTGCAGGACGTCTTGTCTGCACTGGAGAGCAGCTTCAGTGACAGACTGGTCCACCCTCGCTGTGTGAAGGAGAGATACCGCAGGTCTGTCCTTCCTGCAGCTGTCAGTCTCTATAATGAACACTCCTGACTGTAATTCATACACCTGTGCAATATTGCTCTAACTGTCAGCACCTTGTGGAAACCTGTGCAATATTTATATTATTATGTGCAATAATTATTTTATTTTATTTGAAGCACCTATTCACAATGCACACTCTTTACTTATGGTACTTTGAATATCCATTCTCTGTCAGACTATATACTGTACATATTTATTATAGTGTATTAAATTGCTCATATTCTAATTTAGTTTATTTAGCTCTGCTTGCAGTTTAGTTTTTTAGTTAATTATCTTTGGCCAGACTGGTCTCTGACACACTTTGTACTCTTGTGTGATATCACTGTGTGCTACTGCTAACTGTACTTATGCTGTTGCAACAATGCAATTTCCCCACTGAGGGACTAATAAAGGTTTTCTTATTCTTATAATTATTATTATTATAAGGCCTATATTCAGTTGTGGAATGGGAATGGGAATGGTATTTATATAGCGCTTTACCTATGACACGTCACCCAAAACACTTTACACAGAAGGGAAGGGGTATTTCATTCACTCCATAGTCGGTTTGTTAATAATAAACCTAACCTATACTAACTCATTAGCGGATGAAAAAAATTTGCTATTAAAGGACCCTTAATTGAAAACATATTAAAAAGGTGAGTTAATAAATGCTGTACAACAAGGAAAAATATGGTATACACAATTTCTGAGTCTAAATACACTTCTTTATGATAATGAAAAACTTTAAAAAAGCAAAATCAAATTCTAGCACATCATTGTCTCATCACACCTATATACACATTAAACTACATTTTAACATCTTATTTGTGGCTAGTAACTTTTGAAAAAACACTTGCCACAGAGGCCAGTGAGCAAAGAAGATAATGTCAAGCCCAATGTGTATATGAGAAGTATTCAATGTTCATTGGCAAAAACACACTATACTAAACTGGTTTCCCAAATTAGGTGAGGCTACTGTGTCGATATAAAAATGCATAGCGGGTCCACCTGATCCGTGTTGGATGGAGACAGAGAGAGGACCAGATCTGAGTGACTTTGAAACTGGGTGCAGCAGAAACCTCAAGCACAAAGGATTTTCTGGCGGAGACGGCTTCAAAAGAACAGCCATGAAGCGATCTGCATTTAGATCTGTAACTATCACTGCTCAGGGTCACAATCTGGGGACGGCGTTTGATGCAAGGTGTGATACAGAAAAGGAGGAAACAGCAGCAGCAACTGTTGTCAGGTGACAGGGCATCAACACTTTGTCAACACAGAGGGTTATTACTCTGTTAGCTGCTTGTAAAGTGCAGATGTAACACCAAGAGATGTTAGGCAAAAGGTATGAAGACAGATTGCGACTTCATTTCTTGGTACAGCTGCCAGCAGTCGCTCTGAGCGGAGTTCATTTCCTGTGGCTTTTCTAAGACTTTTTCCTGCCGTCCAAAGACATGCATGTGTTTGGAGAATTGGTGAATCTAAAGTACCCAGAGTGAATGCTTGTGACAGTGAATGTTTGTCAGTTTATGTCTCTCGGTGTCTGCAAGGATGTGCACCACCTCAGGCCCAGAGTAGCAAGGTAAAGGCTGCAGTCCCGCACCATCCTTACCAAGCAAAAATGAGAAGAAAATTAATGACTGTAATGTTACAAAATATGAACTACCTACTCAAAATCCTATCCAAGAAGACAGAAAAAAATATTTCAAACACCTACACACATACTTTTACAATATTTTTTTTTTTTTTAACTGGGGCTGGTACACTGCAAAAAATTGAAATCTACATTAGATAAACTTACTTGAATTCAGATTATTAATGTTGATTTAAGCAAAAAATAACTAGTTTAGATTTATTTAGTTATTAGGTAACTTATTACTAGATTATTTGCATTTTTCCCCTTTTTTAAGCTATTTTTACTTGTTTAGAGCAAAATTATCTGTCCATGGGGTAAGATTTTTTTTACTTATTTCAAGCAAAATTATCTTATCTTGAAACAAGTAAAAAAATAGCTTGAAACAGGGAAAAAATACTTTGAAATAAGGCAAAAAATCTAGTAATAAGTTACCTAATAGCTAAATAAATCTAAACTAGTGAAAATTGCTCAGATCAAGATTAATAATCTGAATTCAAGTAATTTTATCTAATGTAGATATTGAAAATTTGCAGTGCAGTTCAGATTTTTTTGATACCAGTACTTAAACAAGACCTGGTTTTCAATACTGGCACCTTTTTCTGATACCTGGTGCTCTAATTAATCTTTTACAATCATAAAACACAATAATATTGAATAAAGGACCAGTTTGTGGAGCATAATCCTTAGCTGTAAGTTAAATCCAGCAGTTTGTATGATTTTTTGTTTGTTATTTATTTGATTCAAACATACAAAGGAACATTAAAGGTATCATTTAACAGTACCAACCCTAATTTTAACATGAATAAAATCCTGAAAGGTAAGGTACGGCTAGGGTAAAATTTATTGTCCCCATAAAAATATTTGTTTTCTACATGTGACCCATTTGTCCAATGCAGCTGAGGCAACTGTCAGGAGCAGTGGGCGACCACTGAGCAGTGTCCTTCTCCTAAACCTATGGCTTACATTAAACACTACATCAAGAGCATACACAGTATAACTCAGAGGTTCCTGTCAAGTACATTTCTCTCCTTTCAAAACTATTGTCATACCATGTAAAAGCACTATTAGTTGCCATTGTAGGTGTGTGTGTGCATGTTTATGGCATATTTCTTAAGTGCATTTTAAAACAGCGCGAGTCCCATACATAACATCTGTGATTGCATCTGTCAGTTGCCATACCAACCTAAAGAAAGGAAATGGCTTTGTTTATTGCACTTCCCTTTGGTGCTTCAACCTTTAGCTGCAGAAAATTCAATCAATTTGTTTTCACAACCCAAAGTATACAGAGATTTTTACTCACTGCACAGAGTTTTTTGAGCTTGGGCCAAGTTCGAGAGCTGCCTCCAGACTCTCAAATCACCTGTGGCCCCTGCGGAGTGGCTCCTCCTGTGACTGCATTCATCTTGATACATGTCAGAGCAGGTTTAGAGCCAACACCTGTATGTTGTGATCTGACTGGCAGGAATCAGAAAGAAGATTTAAACTTTCTTTTGGAAGAACAAGTACTCAAAGGCTCTAAAGAAATTGTTACTATGAAATAATGTCACAGAGCTGGAAACGTGGAGGTTCTCTCTAGGAGTGACATGGATGGATAGAGGGATATATGAGTAGAAGGATGCTGAGGTTAGAACTGTAGGCCCAGAGGAAGACCAAAAAGAAGATTTATGGCTATAGTAAAAAAAGAATAAAAGTTAGCTCGTGTGAGACAAAAAAAGATTAATGGAGGTAGATGATGTTGATATGATGACCTCTGAGGTGAAAAAATAAAAATGTTTTCGCTCTGTCAACTACCAGCCCCTCGACTACAATGCATACAGACACAAGACAAAAGACACAGTTTGACATAATGACAATCGATCTCACAGAGTCAAAATCGGCAGTAAATGTAAAATCTACAGATCTGTGCTATATTTTAATTCACTTCAGACATTTTCAGTGTAACAGACTCGAATACTACATTGTTTATCTGCTGTCATCAGTAGTTTGTTATTGCAAATTGTTGACAGCATTTCAGTTTTCTTCTTTGATTTCCTGGATAATCATGAATAAATTCTTTATGAAATTATTTGGATTCTTTGTCTGGCTTGGTGTTTTTTTTCTCTAACAGTCACTACGTCTGCAAACGTGAAATTTAGCAAGCTTATAGAAAACACTCGCTCTATTTAAAGGTCTCTACTATTGCTACTAGTGCTGCTACTGCTATGTAATTATTTCTACTATTATTGCCTTTACTGCTGCTATAATTACCATGCCACTGAGGTAAAAGTACTGTTAAAAATGTTTCTCATTCAAAACTTGAGAAACATTGAGTAACATTTTTTCAATTTACTACAGTATAAGTATGTTAAAAATATAAAATGGACTCAGTAAGTGCTTCAGTAAATTACCTGAGTAAAAGTATAAAGTTAGTTTTCACCTCTGCCTGTTGGATTTTGGATCAAAAACTTTACAGCCATGATCCAGCCCTAGCTGTGGTCTCATCTGGGTTCAACAAGGTTATTTTTTACAAGTCAGATTTTAAGGAACCAGTGTTAAAAGTTAATCCAGCCGTGACTCAATATTTGAATAATTTCATACTAGAGACTTGCCCACTCCATGTCCCGCTCCCCTGGGACACACTTTGCCATTAGCTCGAGTTACACTGAGTGATGCAGTCTTTTAGCCAAGAGCACACTTCTTCTACAAATTAAAGCAACTCTGTTTTGGACCAAACATGGCTCCACAGGTTTAAAAAGCCTCACATTTTACACTGCATTACATCAATATAAAAACAGCTGGAGGCAGAGTTTCCCCAGAGCGGCTCGACATTATCTGACGTAACGCTCCATACCCTTTAAGCTCCTCTCTCTCAGAGTCGGGTCTGCAGACTGCGGCCAGGTCCCCTGTGATCGCGGCCGCTCATGTGTTGAATTTTGGGTTAGATTTTTTAGCTGTACGACCCCGGCCATAAAGCAGCCCTGGGGCCACGTTTGATTTGAGAGCTGATCCTCTCTGTCCAGCAAGGTCAGAGCACATCAGAATTACATTTCAGCACATTGCCTTTTAATGGCATATCATAAAAGTATTAAAGTGTGTGATTTTTGTCTTTTAACTGAGGAAAATGGTTTTAATCGCCTGATAGTATACTGTGATCATTCATTTTTTATCTTTCACTTGCTGGTGGCTGAAGCCTATCCCAGCAACTACAGGTCTTTAGCCTGGCCAGCCAAACTAACTCTTTTCCTATTCTATACATAGAAGTTAGTCTGGTATCCGTTTTCACTGGAGTTTCATTTCTATGGGCAGAAGCAATCACAGTCAGAGTAACAAATCTGAGAAACAAAGGGAGCGACGTAAGCAGCGTGCACTGACCTGTAACCAAAACAGACACTGCAAACAATTCTGTATTTATTACAGCAGTTGTACAAAGACTTGTGGAAAAAGTGGGTTTGCTTGAATGTGGTTATGTCGGACATCAGCGAGACTTTGTTGTAAAAATGGTAACAGGTCGAAGAAAAAAAAAACACAGAGGACTGAACAACAACACGGGCTTCAGCAGAATCAAAAGGTGACGAAAGAAAACACTGAACACCAACAATCAGGTGAGAGAAGTCATAAAATGTGTCTGTACTTGCCCTGGCACCATCTTGGTTATTTTTGATAAGAGATAATCTCTCACTTTTGTTAGAGGCGCTGCAGATAAGCAGCTGTGATAGGCCGGGTCTAAACTGACAGATTAGAAACAGCTGGCTGTGGCTGAGGAACCAGATTCTCCTGCTTTCAAAGAGTCTGGCTGCCCAGGTTATTTTGATTCACCGAATGAACCTGCAGAGAGCCCATGTAACACATTTCGAAATCTGTGAAAAAAACAAGCAAGATAAAACACCAACTTAATACATTACTTAGAGGGTTCATCCTTAAGCTCCTATTGCTATAAACCACTTAATACCTTGAAATAATCGCTCTGGATAATACAGATAAAGTGGCTCTTTCAAAACAGCACAATCTTCTCTTTAAGGGTCACCATAGCTAATCATTTGCATAACTACAGTGGCATAGGTTTTTTACATTGGACGCAACATCAGCACAAACTGTGGCTGGAGTTTTTGGAAATCAAACACCTGACCTCCCAAAGACTGGCTCACTAACCACTACTCTAACCAAAAGGTAAGCAAGGACAAAAGTAAATAAATATTGTCAAAGAAATCACATGTTGATGAGCAAAGTATTTTTGAGTAAACTGGTCCAATTTTACTTTTTAAAGCAAGAAACACAGATATGCTGTTATTAGGAGCGAGAGATGAAGACAATTTTGGTGTAACTTTAAAAAGCCAAAGACATGCAAATACCTGCTCAGTAAGTTCCATTTTGAAATCAGGCTAAAAGCAGAATTGTGAGGAGCTTAGGCTAATTCGCATGGAACATCTCATTCTCGCAGAAGAAAAACAGCTTGTAGTGCGAAGAAAGATAAAAGTAACTCAAATTAATCCAGAACTGAAATGTTTTTGCTTTGAATTATTTATACAAGGTGATTTGTCGGTGCAGAAATTCAATTACCCACACGCCGGCTGATAATTTAAAAATATATTTTAATAAAGCTGAAGCAAACTGTAAGATAATATGAATATCAACATGCCGGGCTCTGTAGCTGTGAGGATAAAACAGATGTTGACAAACATTTTACTTTCATTTGTTTGCATCCCATGTGATTATATACATTTGATTATGTAAAATATTATTTTCTGCTTCCACTAATGGTCCGTATAGGTGCTGAAGGAGGTGTGACATAAACCAGTGTGCGATGATAGAGTTTGTTTAATAATCTAACAGTATATTGTGGCATGAATAATCGCTACCACCCAATACTGGAGCTTTTTGGTCGGTACCACAAAGATATCATTGTTCTGTACCCAGTGGGGTGACCACCTGTCCCACTTTTGGTTGCACTGCACAGCCATTTAGGCCTCTGTCCCTCTGTCCCACTTATTAAGATAATGTCCCTCTTTTTCATTGGTGAACAGTGACTCTTATTAAAAGTGAAATTCTAGTTAAGAACAACAAGGTCAGGTCAGTATTTCTTGTGTAAAATGTAGCATAAATAGAAATGGTTGGTGTGTTGCTGGCCATGTTTCAGGACAGGCCTCTCCTGGAGCTGTGAGCTGGGGTTTGGTGATGGATTTTTGGATAAAAGAAGCACATTGGATGTTTCAAAGGTCCAAAACTGTAGCAACTTATATGTCAGTAAGTTGGTAAGTTAGATTTGTCTATAAAAAGATTTATTTCTCGAATCCATCCCACCTTGTCCCACCAAATCACACAACTTGTCCCACATTTTTGGCCCAGTGACACCGAGAGGAAATGCTGGACACTTCATTCACCCCACAACAATTGATTTAAACATCACAGAGACTCTGAAACGTGATTTTAATAGCTGTTGATAAGAGCGTCAAAGTGGCAGTGGCATCTACAAATGTCACTATAATGAGTCTGAAGGAATAGTATAGCACTATATAGGCCAAATGTAATCCAACTACAGGGAGTCACAAGCCAGTTTACTCTCTGCCCCATTCCCAAGGCTGGGTAAATGGAAGAGGGTTGCGTCCGGAAGGGCATCTGCCATAAAATCTACACAGAATCAGTGAGCAAATCCCTGCAGGTTAGGAGGCAGATGTTTTGCTGTGGTGACCCCGGCAGGAAAAGCCGAAAGAAAACAGTCTAAATGTACAAATCCTGGTGTACTGCAAAGGGATACGAACAGGCTTAAGAAATACAGTACTCAGCACACAAAACTCTGTCTCTAAACCCCAGAAAGCATCATCTCTGCTCAGATAAAACATCCTGCAGATATATGTATGGAGGCATTTCATGGATAAAATGTGAATTTGTGCAGCACTGGTAGGCAACATGCTTTGGATCTGATTTCCTTTTGGTATCACCGAGCCTTGACTGATGCGCAACTTGAACTTATTGATCGTCAATTTGATACACTGCTGGCAGAGCACATTAAATCTGGATCTCGGATGAAATTCTATTAATATTCTCCGAGTGTTGAGGTGTCCGGGGCTGAAAGGAAGTCGCGGGTCTCCATATTGACGTCTATAAGGAAAGACAGGACCGGGCTGTAACATGAGATGATGTTTATTCGATAAACATATGTCACCTGCTCATACAGAAGACTCAGCAATTACACCTGACCTGAGCGCACCGCTGTTCTCCTTAGGTAAATCACATCTCTGTGTTGATGGCTGAGACTAGAAAAGCTGTGTGATTTATGCAGCTGGAATATTACCTTACCATCCTTCGAGGGAGATATGAAAAAGCTATAAAAATGTGATTGTCTTAAAGCCCAGAGCAGAAATCCATGTTTTACATTAAACACTAAAGTGATTTGTATCATCCATGAGCGAACATGACACATTTGTTTAACTGGAAGCACAGTTGTAAATGAGTGCAGACCTCTGATATAAACACAGAATAAATGGCAGAAAACACAAATGGAAAGTGTGAATATGAGAGGTCACTTCAGCTTAACACAAACTTAAATTTAGCTGCATATAGCTAGGTTGTCTACATTTGATCCATAGTGTTTTGTTTGTATAATGCTATTTTTGCACAAAAGGTTTTATTGTCATTCACAAACAAAGATGCCAAATTAAAACTCAGATGAAGTAAAACCCTGCCACAAAGGGTCACAGGCCAGTGTACTCTTTGTGCCAGTCCCAAGCCCGGATAAATGGATAAACTTTTGCCAAATCAATATGCACTGATGAAGCAAGGAGGCAGATCATTTTTGTGTGGCGACCCCAGAAAGGAAAAGCAGAAAAGAGAGAAGAAAAAATATATACAGTATATAACTTTAATTGAATACCAAACATTTCACAGAAAACAAATGAGGCAGTTCTAACTTTTATTTTGTCACTGACTGGCCACCGTAGCTAGTCTTTGTTAAAAGCTGCAAACCGCTTAGTGTTTTTACTACCCACAGTTTAATTTGTGAAGTTTTTGTGTATATTTTATAGTACATAATAAGGTCAATAGAATGCAAAATGGACAAGGATTGAGCCAATATTAAAAAAGCAGGTTAATCTCTTAGCAGAATAAATTGTATCTCTGTGAGTGTAGTGTTATAACATGTTATTTTGTTTAGATTAATATTTTTCTTTCTTTAATTGTGATGAATTACTCGTTACTAAATGGTGTACACTAAAGCAGAGCAACATAAATTCAGGCCTAACGTCTAAAGTTAAGATATTTGTATAGGATATAAAGGTATGCATGTGGGAGTATTTGTGTTACTCGCCAAAATGAAAATCTACCCACATTTAGCCGGCTGGCCAGTGATAATGCCAAGCCCTGGATACAGTACATAGACTAAATTTAATCTGGAATGAGGCGATTTATACAATATATAACCACTTAGAGAAACAAATGATTTAATGTTCTTATTTTTATTTTTAGCCTTTTAACGTTGCCATGGAAAATCATCTGCCACCAACTAACTCCATGTCCTCTTTCACTTCATCCACACATCTCCTCTTTGGCCTCCTGCTGTCAACACGTAAGGCACACCTAACTTATTAAACACGTCAACATCAGATTTTAATCTTACGCAAAGTACACTAAGCAGGAATATTTCTCTTGGAGACATATGAGTAGAGCATAGCTGGACTTTCTCCAAAACGCTGCTGTCGAAAGCCTTATTTTATCTGCTGTCTGCGTAGTTGTCATCAGTCTTACGGCTGTTTCGACTTAGTCCACACACTGCTGTTAGTCTATGCTTCAAGCAGTGACACTACACAGGTGCCTCCTGTCACTCCAGCACCTTCGCAACACCACATTTTTTACACGCCTTAGGTAATATTGAGATAATATTGCTGTGGAAGATCTACTTATTAGCCCAGAATACAATAAATAAGCCTCTGAAATGAGAAAAACAGACAAAGCACCACAGGGAGCAGAGAGCCAGGCAAATAAAGTGAGCTCAAATTAATATTCAACCCTCAGTAATGAAGCACATTTTTGCTATTTATACAATGCGGTGGATTTTTATTGAAAACAGACTCAGCGAATGATGCGAATTTGGGAAAAGAAAACAATCCCAGATGTGTGCGACTGCATCAGAGACCTCCCCGAACAATACACTCTCAATATTGTATCACAGTGCTCGGACTAACAAACAATAAAAGTGCAGATTTTCTTTTCATTGGGTGCATTTGGTGGCTCAATATTACCCACTTTCCCTTACATTTCATTTGATTACAACAAGACGATAAAGAGTGGAGGCAATATCTCCGTCTCAGCACGCAAATCAATTATGCAGATAAACAAAGAAACTCATTTTCACGCTAGAATTTTGATAAGAGAGCCTTTAAAGGATTGCGTTATGTGAGAAAGCGCTGGATCGCACATGGGCAGCGGAGGAGTTCGCTGAAACCTTGAAGAATCCATTAACTTGGGCAGAAGTGAACAAGCCACGAAGATGGAGTGAAAAATAAAAATCGATAGAGAAATCAATGAGAATACGATCTGTGCACATGTCAGGAGCCATACTGTGCTCTCTGGCCCTGCAAACACAACATCACCGTTATTCACTGAGACTCCGTGCACGCACACACACACACACACACACTCTGTTGTAATGCACACATCTTTGGGCTGTGGCCTGCTGGAGCTGAGAAACTTGACTTTTATCGTCCAATAACATGCCACTGACTACTACAGACAAAATATATCTCACTCTGTTTATGTTTTATGAAAAGATGTGCAATTATGGCTAGAAAAATACATTTGCGCAACAGAAAATAAATGTTGAAAAGGATAGTGGGCAGTGGTGTAACTATGTACTTTTTCTCAATCAAAGCAGCACAATGTAACTTTTGTTCTCTTTCAGTCTCTTTCTGGTCAATAAGAAACCATAGGCCTAATTTTTATAACCATACATCAACAGAAAAGGACAGTGTTTCAGTTTGAAGTTTAGGTTTAGCCCATACACCATCATTGGGTTTGTTCTGATCATTTCAGCGCTTAAACTGCTGTCACTACAAAGCAGTCAGCTCATTTATCTCTCTGTTAGCATCATGTTGCTAATAGCTGTGCTAAAAAGCCATTTTATGTTCTGTCCATTGTCCATTGTTGCCAGCAGGGAGCGTCAAAAATACTCAAGTAATTGTTTAAAAACTTTAAATTAGTAAAATTTTTAGTGGGGAGCATGCTCACCTTGCAGTTAGGAGGTCCTGGGATCACGCCAAGTTTTAGGGACAGTAGTTGTAGTAGTTCTAGTAGTTGTAGTAGAACTAGAAGTAGGAAAAGCACTACTACTAGCAGTATGTTTTATAATGCAAAATATATTCCAGAAAAGTTTACATTTAATACTGTTTTTACTTTTTCTTTTAAAGTAGCATTTTGGGCACTCCTCCCATCTCTGAGTTTAGAAAACGCCCCCACGCATTGTTACATTCAGACACAAACCAGCACCATTAATATTAAAAATGTGAAACTGCAGGAGTTTGTAAACAAGTGTAGCCCTCTGCCCCCTCCTCTCTCTCTTACAGTGTTTAAAAGTCAAATTCATTTTTTTCTGGGTTTTGCACAAACTCTAGCCTCCGGTAATGTAGTTTTATACTTAATAATATTTTCATCTTCTGTGGTAGACTAAGAGCTGAATGCTTATCTACACATGTAAACAAAAGATAAAGTGAAAATACTTTACATTGTTCTGGAGGAGGGCATAAGAGTGGAAAAAGTGCCTCTCAGTCTACAATAATAAGGACGCTGTGCCCAAAACCTGTTCAATCCAGCCACAGTGGGTCACAAGCCAGTGTGCTGTGCCTTACCATCTTTACAATAAGTTGAAAATGGCTACCTCTAACCAACTTCCCAAACTTGTGACCTAGGCAGGGTTAACCTTAGGCCAAAGCAGATGCAGATGCATTATAACAGATCATCTCTCTCTCTCTCTCATAGTTACTTGTGCAAGTCCAGGACGGATCAGACACTGCATTAAAACTTGTGAGTAAGGACAGGTCGGTCGGAACTTTCTGTGCTCTGCTCCCGACTCAGACACTCTTTGTATAGGGGAAGGTAAAAGCAAGTGAGCTGACAACATAATGACTACTATCACCAAATGACTGCTGACAAGAAAGTGAGCCCTATTATGCCGTATTATTGAAATTGAAGCCATTAGAGCCGCCATCAGGGCCTGCTGGCTGCACAGGTCGCCACTTTTCCCTCAGACACGCGTAACATCCACGGGTGCTCTAGAAATATTTAGAGATGAATATAAAAGAAAGAAAAAAAGGGGATGTGATAATGTTGTGGAAACTCAGAAAGCTAAAATGGTTCAGCACAAACAGCCCATCTACAAATAAGTCTTCTGAAAACTTACACCAAAAGAACTGCACTCATTAATGACAACCACAGGACAATGAGCTATTTTAAGGTATACCACAGTATTAAAATGTCACGGTATCAATACTGTCTGACTGTGCTGCCACTAGGTATTGAATGTACCATGGCTCTCCTGAAAATGCAGCACTCAAGTCACTTTTTACTTGAATTTCTCTTATATTATTTAGATTTAGATATAATAACAAACATAATACTAACACCAAACAAGATTAAGTTGTCATGAGGTAGCAAGAATCGTAATAATAGTAAAGCAGTACTGACTACCATGTGCTCTTTAGACGTCCCTCAAAGCAATGAACCTTTATTTAATCCCAGACCCTTTCCCTAAATCCTTTACTACAAAAAGTCAACTCAGCTTCCTGCTACATAATAAATATCACGCAATGTGCTCTATTAGCTCGCATAGTGCTCAAAAGTAAGTGCCTGTCTCTGAAACCCTCAACAGTTGCACAACCGCATCTATACATCAGGCAAAAATCATTTCTTTGGATTTAAACTGCTTCATATTTGGACATTGCTTAGGCTCCACATTCAGACATTCATCCATCCAGCATTTATTAAAGTTAAAGTGTTTTATCTTGTATAGGACATTTGTTTAATCACATAATTGCATATTGTGATCGTAATCATCTGTGACTTATAAAAAGCTTTATTATGCTCCCATTAGCTGCCTTCCAGAAACAGCTGCTCCTTACAGTTTTACCAATGCCTTGTTGCACATTACACAGGCCAACGAATGAAATACAGCTCCAAAGCCAACTGATCAAATTACACTGGACAATTATAAAAAGAAATATATTATAACCCTTTGACTTCACATCCTTCCTGTTGCCGAGTGTTAACCACACACAACATTTTTCTCCCGGAGTCTTCCCTCGCACTCTGCTCTCAGCTTCCTGCCTCTCTCAGCCTCTCACTGAAATTTCATCACTTTGGCTCATTAAGAAAAGCTGTCGACACCTTTCCCATAACTTTTTCAGCCTCTTTTTGTTCTCCTCTCGCCGCCCCCGCAGCCCTCCCTCTCCCCCCTCGTTACAGACGCTTCCACCTGAACCTCCGAACCTGTTTACCTCCCATTTGCCAACTCTATGTACATCCACTTTACAGACGCTTTTTCTTGCTGCCATTCATTTCTGTAAAGTCTGCACCGAAGCACAGTGCCACAGTGCACTAGTCTGTCTCTAACAAACCAGGTCCTTGAAGCAAATAGAAATGTGTTTAATGGTAGTATCTATACTCCATTGCTCAAAGCTGATAATTAAAAGAACTTCTTTAGCAGCTTAGACCCAAACATGATGTGTAGCCGATGGTCATCTGGCTTAAATAATGGACCAGTGAGTTCTTTCTTTATGTCAGACTCAATACTTGAACTCAAGAGAGGATGCTTTCACTCCTGCTTGAGGAATAGTATTTTGAAGTTACAGTGCTTTTGCTGGAGAACCGTTTTTGAGTACTTCTTCCAGACATCTCCAAGTTGAATTGCAAAAATAAAGATTAAATGTGTTAAATAGGGATCCAAAGGGCTAGTAGCGAGGGAACATTCAATAAAACATAGTATATTAAAACTATAAGAACATGAAAGAACAGACCTCTTCAAGGCATTGACCCTATCTCACACTGGTAATATAGTTCATGGGTAAATGCTCTATGCATTAATTCACATAGACCTCATACTATATGTCACAATTGTAAAGAATAAAGTAAAAGTATGTGTTTTTTCCTGACCCCTTGTGGCCAGAGTTAGTTATTAAATCCATCTTGCAATAGTCTCTCTTTTTGGGTTTTCCCTCTGGGGTCACCCCAGAATATCATCTTCCTCCAAGCGTGTTGTGACTTTGCATATTCATTTGGCATACATTGCAGGCTTGGGACCAGCACAAAAAGTACACAGGCTTTAGATTGGCTCCCTAGCTCATATGTTCCTAACTCACACAAAAAACTCATTTTTCATGGCCCATTAATTACCTTATAAAAATCCAACCTTTTTTTTAGTTATCTTAGTCTCAAACGCCAATACTTAGCTCCACAGCCAGAGGTCCAGTCCTAGTTTTAACTTGAGCGGTGAAATGATGATGCCATTCTTGGAGAATCAGACACAACCTTAGTCCACACAGTTCGCTGACCAAGACACATTTCTACAACTTACTAACTCTAAATGTCCTCCCAGACACAAATTTATATGGGACATGATTTTAACAAGTACCAGTCGCCAGTATGAATATGGAGGAACTGAGCGCGAAGGAGAACATGAAGTCCCAGGGCTGACTCTTTGACATTGAGCAGTGGCTAACAATGTGACTGCCTGACTGCGCCGTGCACCGCCTCTGTGCCTCTCTGCCTCTGTGCCTCCTCTGTCACTTCTGCTCTCTTTCATTTGCTCTCTGCCGGCGACACTGATCCTTTGGTTCTCCTCCCTCCTGCAGTGTCCCGGAGTGGCTCGGTGTGCTCCTCTGTCCAGCCATCAATCTCACTTCATCCACTTGTGCGCAAAAGTTTTAGTGAGTTGGGAAGAAAGCTGATAAATAGGAGTGCTTTCAAAAATACTACTTTTTTTTTTTTTTTTTTTTCCTCCTTTTTTCCATTTCAGGAAAGGTCAGTAATAGGGCCAAGGACAGAGTGATACATTTTGGTGTGGATACAGATCCCGTTTTAGACCCTGGAGTGTTTTAAGGGAGTCTGTCCCATTTTGAGATACGGACCGAAGATACTACCTTCACTCACTAAAAGAACAAATGATTAGTGGCTCAATAGAAAGAGCATTTACCCCTGAACTAGAAGATCTTCAAGTTTGAGTCCAGGTCTGGGCCCGATACAGACCAAAGATACTAAGTTTACTTACTAAAGAACAAATAGTTTGTTTTTTTTGTTTGTTTGTTTGTATTTTAAGATTCTTTACCATGGTTATACAGGTGTTGTGGCTAAATGGAAAGAGCATTTACCCCTGAACTAGAAGGTCTTTGAGTGTAAGTCCAGGTCTGGGCGTCGATAAAGCAAAGTTCACTCACTAGAGAAACACATTGTGAGGTATAAGGTTCATGGGGCTCAATGGAAAGAGCATTTGCCCTGAACTAGAAGGTCTGGGCACTATATCTTTACCATTGTGAGATAGGACCAGTACTTCTAAACATATACAACACATACTCTTTTACTTCTTCAGCCCTGCCAGTGGCTCCCGACAACTCACTTGAAACTGACCTTTAGTTTTGGCCTCAGTCTCACACGGAGCCCTTTTCTTTCTTCGCGTAATGCCAACTCTGAATCCATCCATTCATTTATTTTCATTTATAGGCAGTCAAATATGTTTCACTCCAATGCATTTGACCACCCAACCCCTTTAGTTCCTGTGGGCGGTACCAGATTGTAAAAGTGTGCAGTTGTAGTTTCACCTCTGAGTGGTTAACCCGCCTCTGGGTCATTAACTCTTTGGATGTGCCCTCGATTGGATTCTTGTATAAAACTTTAATGCAAATGGATGAAGCCGCCCACTCCGTACTGCTCGCATACAGATCAGCCTCACTGTGGCAAAATGACTATGTTCAAATGTCTCACAAATCCTTCATCTTCTGTCCAAATGTCTTGCTCTGGCCACTCTGAATCATTATACATTTAACAGAAAAAGTCTTTGTCAGTTTTAGTTACACTTCCAGATGGCAGATGCAGATTAAACTTGCTCTGAATGCACTTTGATAGGCGGCGCAACCAATCAGAAAAATTGGGGCAGAGCTGCTTTGGGATTGGCTGGATTCATTTCGATGGAAACAGGTTTGAACAGACCCACTTCTTTTTGCATATTAATAAAGATCAGAGTTGTAGGTTTGCAAGATCAGCATTATTTGTGAGTTGCATTGGGAAAATAGACTGTGTTTAGCTTTCAAACACAATTTGTTCTTCCAAATTTGGTTAGATCTACCATCTTAATCCTTTTTCTGTGTTCAACAAGTCATCCAGTTAAAACTCCATGTGGTAGATGCAAATTAAATCAACTGTAAATGCAACTGGACAGACAACATAACCAATACAGCTGCTTAGGGATAGACTCCTTTAAAAACATACAGCCAATCACAGAAACAAAGATTAAAATGTCTTAATTTTAGAGAAACAGTAATGGTTTGAATAGGTTGCAATGGGAAGGACTTCAAACCCACTTGTCTTTGCATAGCAATAAGGTTCACTGCTGCAGATTTGCAAGATCAGCATGAGTTGCATTGAGGAACAGCAAATCTCTTGACTCTTGTCCAATGTGGTAAAGTAAGCCTTGTTTTATTTTATGCTTTAAGGGGTAGTCCATAAAAATGAGTTGGAGTTCCATAGGGCAGCAATGAAAGCTGATTATACCAATAATAATATTAAGGCATTGGTCTCACCCCATGCTATATCTAAATGTAATTGGATGGAAATACAACCAATCGGAGCATAGGACAGTACCAGGATAGGCAGAGCTACTTTGATTTGGGAAAATGCGATGAACAACGAAATATTGCAAGGTTCCCTATAATTTAGATAATGATTGGTCTGTGAGGCTGAAAAGAAGGCTTGAATGAGAAGTGCTCCAGCCCCACATTTTTTATTTTTATTTTTGAAAGAGAATAGGTCTACTGGCAGGGCTCCCGTAGTTTCTGCTCAATACTGTTTGATGAATACTTTATGAAACACAACACTGTATATCTTTGTGTTTAAAATCCTGTGGTTGCTGGCCAATTAAATGGAAGCCAAGACTGCACTGCATGGATAATTGCTGCAATACTGTCAATTTAAGGAGTTTATAAAGAGTCATGTTACCTCATAACCCACATATTCTGCCTTCAATACAATTAATTATACTTTTAGCCTTTTTCTGGCCATTACTCTCTGTCTATCACTGTGTTCATGCTACTTTCAGTATCTCTTCGCAGAATTGGTGAGCTGTGAAACTGTACACCTCATTCTTGGAGGATAAAAGGTTGGATGTGAGGAGCCATAAATGTCTGTAACTCAATCAGACTTGAAGACAGAGCTGTAAATACGCTGGATCAAACCTGGCAGCGATATCTGAGACAAATCCAGACTTTGATCCAGATGCAAGAACAGATGTAACCTTTCCTCTCCTCAGCCGAACCAGAAAGGAAGATTTATGCATTCAGATCATTTTGAAACGTCTTTAAGTCACGCTCCTCTCTCTTGTCTTTACAAAAACCTCAATTCTCAGAGACTTTTAACCAATTGTAAGAGCGATGTTCACATTGTGTTCATTTTGGCTTCAGTGCATTTGTCATTTGTGCATTTTGAAGCTGTGTGTCTCCTCATGCAGAAATAAGTGCTGTTAACAGTGCAAATGCCTCACCAAAGTATATCTTTGTGAGGACATTACAAAATGTAAAACAGCCTCTGGTTTGGATAAATGGATAAACTTTTAAGAGGGACAAAGATCACAAAAAGTCTTCTAAATTTAACAGAGATGGAAATTAAAAAGTTTTTCGTACTACTTCCTAGGGATGCTTGATAATGGGAAAAATAACAATCTCAATTAATTTTGTTATTTGAAATCACAATTATTCAACAATTATTTTTTTTACAAAACAATGTCAAATTCATTCTTTGCACACAAATAAAAAAGTGTAAAGTATAAAATAAACCAAGCTTGTTATAATCTTATCATAAACTGTTAATTTGTGTGCTTGGTGTCTTCCTCATCAAACCCAAAGTGCTCCCAAACAACAGAATTCGTCTGGCCTTTTCTTCTAACCAAAAGTTTCTCCTGTTTCCTCTCCACATGAAGCTTATCGCTATCAGAGCACAGGCTTCGAGGGGGAGGGGCAGAGCGGGCATGCACGTCCAAATGTAATCAATTGTTTTTTCTCAATTAAATCATTTCATTGGGTGTAATAATCAAAACTGGCCTCCTGTCTGGCAGCTCTAACCTCACCATCAATCTACAAATGTACCACCCCTCCTCTGTTCATGTCCAAACCATCTCAGTCTGGCCTTTATTTCCAAAACCTCCAACATAAGCTGTCCCTGTTAGGTACTCATTCCTAAACACAACTGACTGACTTCAGACAATCTGAAGTCACTGTAACAGACTAACGATTTACAGTGTCCCATCCTAACAGCCTTTATGAAGTCTGCTCACACATTTGAGTCCAAGGTCACTGAGTATGATCCAGTCTCCACACAGTGCAGGTCTCTGGGCTGCGTCGTCTCTTCAGTGCTTACAGTATTAGAGTTAGTATGCAGCGAGAAGCATCACAGCTCGCCTTGACATGTAACCTTTCTCCGTCTGATGTAACGGCTTTCTCAGAAAATATTATTGCCTCTGCAGACTAAACATCACGCCATGCATCTCTACTGCCTCATTACACCACTCAGACCTTTGGATTTTGTCTTAAAAGAGTGGCATTCAAACATTTTGTGTGTGTGTGTGCAGTAATGGACTAAATATCCTTGTTGTTAGTTTCCATTTGCGTCAGTGTGGGGGACAATATTAATCTAATATTGGCCTCCTGGATGGCAGCTCTAACCTCAGCATCCATTTACTGAGATATTCACCGTCTTTCATCTGCACAGATCCAAACCAGCTCAATCTGGCCTCTCTGACTTTATCTCCAAAATATCTAACATGAGCTGTCCCTCTGATGCACTCACTCCTAATCCTACAGTCAATCCTCAAAGAGAACCTCATCATCCTCAGCTCTGCTACCTCCAGCTCTGCCTCCTGTAGAGTGACCAGCTGTCCCACTTGTGGTTGTCCTGCACAGCCATTTATGCATTTAGACATCCCCCTGTCCCACGTATTAAGATAATGTCCCACTTTTCAGTTGATCTCAGCCAAGACGTTCAAGAACAACTATCTCGCTGGGTTGGAATATATGGCCGGTGTGTATTGCTGCCCCTTTGGTTTTGGGAAAGGCCTCTCTCCATGGGGCTTTTTTATTTCAATGAGCAAAGTCTCAGTAAAGACATTACTTTGCAAAATGTGTGTTTTTAGCAGCTGTAAAATGAGGTTTAGACTCATTAAGTTGGTAAGTTAGATGATGTCAAATATCAAAGCTTTTATTTCTTGAGTCTGTCCCACCTTGTCCCACCAAATCACACAACTTGTCCCACTTTTAGGACTTTTTGAGCCTCATATCGTTTCCTCACTGCCTCTAAGCCATAAAACATTGCTGGTCTCTTGTGCACCTTTCCTTTCATCCTTGAGAACAGACACTATTTTATCACACATCACACCTGACACCTATCCCAACCTGCTGCACACCCCTCTTCACCTCTTCTCCACACTCTGGCACACGACTTATTGCCATTTCAGTCTGACCATCAGTTATAACAGGACTTTATCAAGTGACATGATGTATACTGAAGGAGCAACTAAAAGCAGCATGTGGCCAATCAGAACATAATAAACTAATGGAGATATACTGAGCTAAAAAGCACAGGATTTTGAGGAAAAGTGAACCCTTGATGGACTTTCTCAACAAAAAATGCACAGCAGACCTCATTATCCTTTGTAAACTGCCGTGCATGGCTTTGTGTGTTTTTTTATCCTCTGGCTGCTCCCTTTTTCATCAAGGGTCGCCACAGCAGACCAGTCGCACAGTGATTTGTCAGATGTTTTATGTCGGATGGCTCTTCTCATCGCAACCAGCCACATACAGTGACTGGCAATATGGCTGAGGTGTCTTGCCCAGGGACACAATGACAGTATGCGCTTCGAGCGAGGTTTGAACCGCTGACCCTTCTGGTAACCCACTGTGCCACTTTGTGTGCAATGCCGTACACAGAATTTTAGAAATACTGAGGTCCATTGTGTAGCGCTGAGTTTATCCTGGATTGATTTTGGTTTAGTCCCGATTTAGACCTGGTATAGGCCTAATTTAGTCCTGATTTAGACTTGGTTTAGACCTTGTTTAAGCGTGATTAAGTCCTCCTGATTTAGTCCTGGTTTAGATCTATTTTAGACCTGCTTTAATCTTGGTTTAAGCCTGATTTAGGCCAGATTTAGAGTTATTTTAGTCTTGGTTTAGGCGAGATTTGGACCTGGTTTAGGCCTGATTTAGACCTGGTTTAGGCCTGATTTAGTCCTCCTGATTTAGGCCTGGTTTAGACATTGCTTTAGTCTTGGTTAAGGCCTGATTTAGTCACGGTTTAGTCATGGTTTGGTCTTTGTTTAGTCTTTGTTTAGTCCAGGTGTAAACCTGCTTTGGTCCTAGTTTAGTTCCAGTTTATCCTTATTTACACAGTATAAATATTAGAAAAGTACTAAGGTCCGGACCTCTGTGACCTCTATGGCAAGTACGGTCATGTTTGTGTGTATAGTATATGTCATTTATAGCAATCTTATTTTTGTTAACCAGCGTTTAGTTAGTATTCTATGTTTTGTTGTATTAAAACCAATAAATACACTGGGAAAACAACAGTGAAGAAAAGTTACCTGTGCACTGACACCTGTAGTGCAGAGTATTCCAGGAAATGACTGAATGCAAATCTCTATTCAAATGTACTGCAGATGGTTTGTATTGAGGGTTATTCTGAGGTAACAAAAACAGTTGCGTATATTCATGAACTTTTCACAAACTCCCTCAGCTCCTTTTTAAAGTGTGAAATATTTCCTGAGCTGAGTCAGCACAAAATCAGATGCAATCTTGAGTTGATGCTCATAGGGACCACCATTAGTTTGCACTTACCACCAAAAATTGTACTTTAACTATAAGGCAGTGGATATACAGGTAAATCTAGCTCACAACTATCGATTTTTTATTTCCACTTTGAAGATTCACACCATGTGAAATTAAATTAAGCACCAGTCTGTTATTCCTGCAGTGAAACCAACCAACACAATCTTTAAACAGCTCCAGTCAACCGTGATCACAGTCAACATGGCCGCCTCCATAAACACGTCTCGTCGGTTGCGTGTCGTAACCTTTCTCAGCGTGACAGTCCAAATACAGACTCCCCGTCCCGACAGCAGGTCCTCAGAGAGCCACTGGGAACACGGGAAAACCGGAGCCCCACGTTAGTCCCACTCTCTGAATCAAAGATCTCTTCTCCAGCGCGGCGCCTCGTCATGATTGCTAATTAGCGACTTGTCAACATTCATTCCTGTGACTCTGAGCTGTCGCTGCAACAACGCACAGACAGACAGTGTCGAGTTTTTGATGTTTATATCCACAGAAACACATGAGCAAACAAAAAACTGGGCAGATTTATTTAATCAATTGATATGGAAGAAATAAAAAAACTGTGCAACTGATTATTCAATAACCTCCTTCCATTTCTCATTTCTCTCTTATTCATGCGGCAGAAATCCACTCTGTGTCTACCTTAAAACAAAGAACAACCTGCGTTTTAATTTAAGATATTTTTTTCTGAAAGGGGTTTGACATATGTTTTACCTTCTTTCCTTTTGGCTTTAACCATCTAGGGTTGGTTACTTATAACATTTTAAAGTTGTTGTTTTTATATATATATATATATATATTTTTTTTTTTTTTTTTTTTTTTTTTTATTTATTTATTTATTTTTGTGGCATGATTGTTTTAAAGTATGTGAGAGAAGCTGACAAACTGACAAACTAGAAAATTTGCATTGATATCCATCCATTCATGCATTTAATCAATGGCAGAGTAGTCAGTGCTGGCTCTGGCTTCCTCACGGTCCAAAGACACAAAACACTTAGCATTTTTCAAAAGTTCACTTTTTTTTTTGAGGTAAGAATGCCAGCCTTGCATAAACAAATGGCCAATCTGAATCACTGTGATTTTTGTTAAATATGTTGTAGTGTAAAGAGCCAACTGACTAACTGGACATTGTCTAGGGCAGTGATTCTCAAACTTTTCTTTCCAAGTACCACCTCAGAAAATATTTGGCTTTCAAAGTAACTTTTTAATGGTTTAATATAGGACTAACCCAGGTCTAAACCAAGACTAAAACATAACTCATCTAAAACAGAACTAAACCAGGACTAAACTAGAACTATTACAAGACTAAACTTGGTCTAAATCAGGACTAATTAAGACTGACAATAACAGCACAAAACAGAATAAAACCAGGACTACACCCAATTGAAGCAGGGTTAGCAGGGCGCCTGACCACAGTTTAAGGACCACTGGTCTAGGATGCACCCCATTTCAGTGAACCTCAATTGGCAGAATATGCTCCAGCCAACTGCGACTCTTACAGAAATATAGAGAAGAAGATGAATAAAATCAATAAATAAAGTCCTAACAGAAATGTTAGCATGTTATCCGATTAGTAAGTGAATAAAATCCTTCTATTCTAACTCTAAACATCAGAAAGTTAGAATCCACATGTTCATTATCCCGTGTGGAGTTAGCGTCCCAGGACCCAGATGTACACAGCGGTGCTCAGAGCCGGCTCCTGTGGCTCGTACGGTCTGCTTAATGAGCTGCACCGTCACCACACATCCTCACAGACCAGTCACACAGCATCCGTCTCTCCTCTCCCTAAACACTTGACTGTGGCTCGCCCGCCTCTCGTCACTTCAGCAGCTACAGACACAGACACACACAGACACACACAGACACACACAGACACACACAGACACACACAGACACACACAGACACACACAGACACAGACACACACAGGCTAATGCATCCTCACTGCAGCTGCTCAGGCTTCACTACACTCAAAACAAAGACGCCACCAGCTGGAGCTATAATGTTGTTCTGTTGTACAAAACCAACATAATAACTGTCTCTTTGCACCAAAAATCTTCACTTTATAGGGAAACATATGGGAGCTGTTCATTAGGGACCAGCAGTGAAAGGTTATTCAGTCGAGACACATGGGGATCATTCTTTTAAAGCCACTAATACTGTAGCTAAGTCATAAGGTCGGAGCTTATCCCAGCAACTATGGGCCTAAGGCAGGGTACACACAGTTAGACACACAGACAGATACAAAGACATACAACCATTCACTCATTCATTCACTAGAGTCACAACACATGCACGTCTTTGGATGGTGGGAAGAGGCAGAAGAGATTCTGCAGTAACTTTAGGAGGACAGGCTGACTTCAATACACGATACAGTACACTTTATTGTCCCCTTGGAGAAATTTGTCTTGGACTCGTGCTGTAGTGCCTTACAATAGAAAGCAGATAAGATACAAAGCAGCCACATCACAACTGCACACATTCACATAATACATTTTCAAAGGAAACACCAAGAACAATGCCCAGTCTCAGTTTTAGGCATTATTATTTAGAAGTCCTATAGACCTCGGAAGAAATTAGTTTTTAAATCTGTTGAGTCTGCACTGGGGAACTCTGCACCTCTTCCCCATGGGCAGGAGAACGTACTCTGAGCTAAGACAAGCCCAGAGCCGGGCTGACACAACTCCTTCCCTCATACAGTAAGTTTAGAGAATGGTGTTGCTTCTTCCCCATGATGTTCATTGCACCATTAATCTGTCGCATAAGTTTTGTTTTTAACTGTACAGGTACCAAGCGGTAATACCATATCTCACCAGGCTTTCCAGCACTGCCTGATAAAACAAAAACATTAACCTTTGACAGACACCGTAAAGTCTTTAAAAAAATACAGCCATGGTTGGAGCCGAGAGCACAGTCTATCAACATAAATGTTCCAGCTAAAAGTGCTGTCAGAATATAAACAACGGTACAAAAACTCAAATGTAGGTTGTTAGATAAGGCGTATGCACGTAACCAAACAAAATATCTCGATTTCATAATAAGATTTAGGTTTAGAAGGACTGGGCTAAAACTTTGCAAGCTGGACAAATGGAGAAGGGTCCAAGCTGGTCCTGAAATGTCTGCCAGTGCCTGCCATATGTAAATATGTATATAGCCTGTGTGGTTGTTTTGCACAGTTAATTTTATATAATGTTAGATATCTTAGCTTTTTTAGACTTTTTCTTGTAAATAATTTATATTTACCTTTTTGTTTTGATGCATGCTTGCTTGCTTTATTCCCTTGCTTTCTGCACTTTATTCTGTATTAAGAGCTGCCTCAAGTGATTTTCTCCACCTACATACCCATAGAGCAGATTAATAAAGTTTAAAGCGTGAGATTAATAAAGTTCAATCTAATCTAATTCAATAGATCTGAGTGAAAGATGAGTTGATTTTACAGTCATAATGGAGTATTTGAACAAGCCTTCAGAAATAGCCCGATCCATTGCTTCGGTACTCAAAAAAAGACCCTAAAGCACTCATAAAATGGGAAATGCATATAAATTAAGCTACACATAATGCTTTTTTTTTTTTTTTTTTTTTTGTAAATGGCATTTCCTGCGACTCTATTGAACAGATAAGTGAAGGTCATGGAAAGGGCGTGATCCCATTAAAAGAATTATCATTTTCTTTGTAAAGGAAAAGAGTAATGGCTAATGAGAGATTAGTCATGTTCTGATTTGAACATACATAAGATTTAATTAACTACCATTTGAGTAATTAAGGACCATAGAATTATGATTTTATAGAAAAGTGGTGGAACATTAGAAAATAACCTGGACACTCCGCAGATGTATGGACTTTGTTTTTTTTCTGAGAACAGGGCTTCTCAGAAAACAGCAACACTAAACCTGAAATTATACAACTGCCTTGAACCTTTTAGCCTTTAGTTTACAGAGCAGATGGCTAACCACCTGAGCTACTCAAAAGGTTAAAATTGTTCAACCAAAAGTGTTTTAAAATAATATTACCGCAGTAGTATCAGGACTTCTCATTACTGAAGTAAAAGTAAATGTGTTAAATGTACAGTTTAAGTACAAATACTGGCACTACTACTACTCCTTCTATTACCTGTGCATAGATCCATAGACAGATTTGAAGCACTATAAAGCAGCATGAAGCTAGCAAGTTCATAATGTGGACTACCCCACCTAAGGCCCATAGTTGCTGGGATAGGCTACAGGCACTTGCAACCCCTAATGGCAGTAAGCAGAAAATGAATAAAATAGGGGCAAAAAAAATTTATTTCAGTAAAGTCTTAGGCAAAGAAACTCTCCACAGATGCTCAGACCTCATGGTACTCAGTGTGAAGCTCGAGAGTTTATATTGTGGACCTAACCCTGACAAATGACAGCACAGAGCCAGCCTGGTCCCATCTGCCCCATCACAATCAGAACAATGAGAATCATTTTTGTCTGGCTGGTGATTCAGTGAAGTGTAGTCGCTCACCGTGTAGTTTGTCTGTGTATGTAATGACTCACTGTTCAACATTTTAGATACATAATTTTACTTCTCAGAATCAATTTGAAATAAAAACTGTGCCGGACAAGGTTCAAGGGTGAGCTAATTTCACAGCAGATTCACAGAAAAGACTGAGGATTACGTTTCTCATTTTGGGAAAGTTTTTGAGGTTGTATTACTGAACGGCGGGCCTTGGTGGAAGAGGCGCTACTGAGTGCTCTTATGGTTTTGTATTGAATTCACGGCACTGAACTGAACATCTGTGATAATCCGGGAAACAGAAACCTTAGAAAAAGAATCAGATAAAGCTGTGGATAAAGGGGAGGGAATGTCAAAATGTCAAAACTATAACATTTAGGTGGATATAAATGCTTAGTATGCAGGACCTCAAGAATAAATTAACAGCACACTTCCATTTTTTCTTTAGGCTGGTCTCCTCTAGGCCTCCAGCTCTAACCTCAGCATCTTTCTACACATATACTTCACTAACCCTCCTCTGCACAACCCAGCTCAGTCTGGAAAACCTGACTTTATCTCCAAAATATCTAACAGAGCTTAAGATGTAGCAGAACTCAAAGAGAACCAAGCATTTTTAAAATTACATGTATAGCCCCACAGATCCACTGTTTTGGACTTTGACTTGGCTGAATATGAGAGAGGGATGCACATTTGATTAATTGGTAGTCTAAACAAAAGATTATTTATTATTGATTAACCATTAACCACCTTGACATCACCATTGATTAGTTATAGGCGTGTATATTTTAGGAAACATTTGCTTAATTTATGTTTAATTTGTCCTAACTCTTCAATGTTACTGTACATTTACTCTACTGTACAGCATAACAATTAATTGTTATGAAAGTATTTCTTTCAATCAATTATGTCCATAATACCAACAAATCAATTAACCAATTTACCACAAACACCCCTTGTATGAAATGGTTACTTGTGTAACAGTGAACTTTTTTATCATGTTTTTATGGTTTATACTCTTGAGATTGAAACCTGGTCTCTTGCCCAAAAGGTGGGCCTACTTATAACTTCACCAACGAGCAATTGCAAGCAGAAAGAAAAAAAAGTACAAATAGTTGAAAAGAACACAGAGAACAGTTAGTAAGACAGCGAGAATAAAGGTCTGAGTCTTACTAATGCAGAAGTCCAAAGATAAAGCCGATCAATAGAGGTGAACCAGTGTTAGATGGAGAGCAGTTTACTTCTTTGACTCTGTGTCCTCTGCTCAAACTGATGAAAGGAAGGGCACGCCTGCTACATGCACCAAAAGCCGTTGAGATGAAAAAATAAAACACTTTTGGAAAAATCGCATTCCAATGTGACAAATCTGGATATATTCTGTTTCTGTGCCTTGCTTTTGAAGCTAAGGTCACACAGTTGTTCAAAGCTCTGACTACTTCTCAGTTTGAAAGCAACTCAATGCAACTTTCTGCCATAAAATATACAGTTTGTGCCCCTGAATAACATTTTACACTGAAGTCACATTGATTGGTTCTTCTTACCGGGTCCATTACACTACTATTCCTGCAGAGGGCATGCATAATGTGGCTTTGGCAAGAGTTAGAGAGAGTTGTGTGTACTTTCTGTTGTTGTTGAGCCTTTCATGGCTACATTTGTCTTGCAATTCAGGATAAGTTAGCAGTAACAGCGGTAATATCATAAATAGATGCTACAACAAAGCACAAAAGCCTGCCGTCTCATCTTTGCTGCCCTGCACTAAAGTGAGCAAAGGACAGAGGTTAACCATGAAATGTGTCTCAATTGAAGTTTTTTCGAGGCACCGAGCAGAAAAGAACAAGAGAAAATAGAAAATGAAGTTTAGACTGTGATTGCTTATAACTGGGCAGGTTATAAAGTTACCCATACTGGCAGCACAGTTTGTGATCAATAAGTGTTAGCCAGGCGCTAACAAGCGTGAAAAGATGTTGAGCCCTGTTCATCTGAGAAACAGGATTTTTGGTCACAACCTGTAGGTGTAATAGGAATATTTTTGGTTTCCTTATCTCATCCATCCACACTTAATGCATCGCCGACGGTCACGTTGGTTTGCTATGTTAGACTTTGACAAATGCGTTTCCATTTGCCATTATTCATACATACATTACCGTTTTTCGTACAAATCAAAAAACACCTGGAGGTAGTGTAAAAACATTTTTGTGGTTATCTTTGAAATTTTGTGTATCCTTCACATGTTTTCAATGTGATACTTCAAAATGTGCATAAAAATAAGGGGATGGAAACCCAGCTATTGTAGGACCCAATTCTATTTATGATATTTATTTATTTTATTTTATGTACAATTTATTCATGAAGTTAAAAGGATTATAGGACTTCAAATAGTCGAGGATCACTGATGTTGATGGTTCCATGATGAAAATATCCTCTCCTTCATGAACACATGTAGTGCACAAGACACTTTATAACTGTGAGTGACAAGAGAAATGTTGCGTTTCTCTAAAATGCCTCTTAAAATAATGTAAACATACACATATACGCATTGGCTTCATGCATGTTCAAGTGTAGCTGAAGATGTTGAAGTTTGTCTAGGATAGGATAGGATTAGGATTGAATTTGTGATGTTTTGGAGATAAAGTGAGAGAGGCCTGACTGAGATGGTTTAGACATGAACAAAGGAAAGGATGCTCAGGTTAGAGCTGGACCAAAGAGGAAATTTGTGGATGTAGTGAAAGAGGACATGAAGCTAGTTATTGTGAGAGAAGAGGATAGGTTTAGATGTAGGGACAGGATTTGTTGTAGCAACCTCTGAAAGGAAACAGCTGAAAGAAAAAAGTACATTTTCATCAAAGGTTGTCTGTAAGAATTATATATTAGGACGTTATTTTGTTGTGAAACCAGCAAAAAGCTTTAAAATGCATGAATTGAAGCAAATACAAGAGAAGCCTGTGATGTCTGGTGTGTGTCTGCACTTATTCTGTAATGGACTCAAGCCTACACTCATTTTGTATCATTCAGATGCAATGATTACTATCATTTTGTGTGCTGCCACTGAAATCACAGCATGTGCCAGAATCTGCTTTCTACAGAAACATATGGAGGCTGTACATAGGGGAGCGGCAATGAGAGGTTATCCAGATGAAACACTCTGAGATCCTTTTTAAAAAGCCACCAATATTGCAGCTAGAAGATAAAACATGACATCCATTTAGATCATCAACTCTGTCATCAACGCTTTCATTATATTATCTATATTAATTATAGTACAAAAACATACGCACAAGAGAAAATGGTAGAGAAAACAGGATGTCAGTCATTTATGGCTATAAGCTTTTTTGAAGGTTACAATAAGGGCATCAAACTAAAGGAGCATTTTGCTGTTCAAGTGATAAAATGTCCCTCTAAATCCTGAATAAATCTCCCAAACACTCAGCTCCATGTGTCGGTGGAATTCCCGAGGCGATGGTGTTAAAAAATGTATGCCCCAGCCTCACTGCACCTCCACCAAACAGCATATGGTGAAAGGAGGGCTCTTTAACATTTAATAATGTCAAACCTGCCCAACTCTTCTCCGCTGGCTGCTTCTCACACAACATGATACAGTTTAGCTTTGGTTAAAAGTCCCTCACACACTTTAGAGACAGGGTTTGACCAATAGCTTTGTGAAAGTGATATTATTCTCTTATTTCTGAGGGTGGTTGGAGCATATCTCAGTTACTATGGGCCTTAGGTGGGGTCCACTCTGGAAAGGTACCACTTAGTCGAAGAGCTGAGATTTAGAGACAACCATTTACTGTCACATTCATTCACTATGGGCAATTTAGATTTTTCAAGGTTTCCTAACACACACACACATCTATGGACAATGGAAACCAGAGAAAACGCAGTAACTGTGGTTAGGACAAGCACTCAGAGAGATTAATTCAAAAAGGTTCATTTGGTCTTCTACTAATATTAAATACGTAGATTTCTTACAGACAGACCAATATTTTTGAATCAACTTGACATGTTTTTGCCGCTTATTTTCTGCAAGAAGGAAAGAAGAAGTGTCACATGATGATACTGTGACGTGTCTTGTCAGCTGATTTTGGCTCTGTCTTTCTACCTCTTGCTGTAGGACATGAGGATACTGAGGAGGACGGCAGAAAATAAGCAGCCAAAACATGTCAAGATACGTTACAAAAATATTGGTCTGTCAATAAGAAATCCACGTATTAACTCAGAGAGATTCGTGTTGGCCAGCCTAAGCATTGAAACATGACGTCCTTGCAGAGTGGAAGGCGTGCTAACCACTCTGCCATCCCGCACATTAAATTAAACCTCAAAAGTGTTCAAAAAGGCCAAGTGAAGGAACCATAACAAAGTAAACAATAAGACACCTGACCTGGCAACAAATAATGACCATGAACGTGATAAGCTAAGTTTATATACTTGCAATGTGCTTTAAAATAGTACAGACTCCAGAAAAAATACTCCCAAAAATGGAAAGTGATATAGAAAAGTGGTGGCGTAGAGATTTAAATGTAAGCATCTGAAAGACCACAATAAACAGAAAGAGTAGTATTTGATGAAAAACTGTAGATCCACATTAAGCAAATATCAAGGTCTTCAATGCACAGTATAGAAAAAGATGATAGAATCTGGTTTTAAATGTGATGTGGCAGTGATTTTGCTGATATTAGATTTAGATATGATCTATAGGCTGAGGTCAAATGGACTTGCCTCGGACGGACTGACCCCAATCAGTCATCATGTATCCATTTATTACAGGGCCTGGCGGAGTGTGATAGAGTTTAATGAAAATGCATAAATTGCCTCCTTTGGTTGACCAGCTCGCTCAAATACTGCCTACCCACAATAAATAAAGCACTAATAAGATGGTATTACCAACACCATACAATTTACATGAGTACAGGCACAATTACTGGATGCGTGCAAAGTACAGGGGTAGTAGTATTATTATTTTTTGTACAAGCTGAATCACTAAAATATGTTTGCAAAATAAAAATAGATTTTATTTTAGAAGTGAGGAATAAAAACAGAACGCTGTGAGACGTGCCGATTCATTATTTGTGATCTGGTGTGTTCAGACCCTGAGGGGAAGAGTTCAGAGCCACTGGTTTTTAGATACTACGTTAAAGCCCCGCAGCCTCCTCACAAACAATTTAAACATTTTCAGACAAGTGTAGCATGCAAAACATTCACAGCTGCACGCGTGGCTCTGTGCTGTTAACTCGAATCAGGAGAGGTGAAGATAATCAGGCATCCCTTTTACAAGCAAACACTTCTGAACGCAGCTTTCAAATATAAATGTGATGATGGGACCTCAGGGGGTAACCTTTAATATGCGCCAATGCAAATGGGGCCCAAGGTCAGCCCTGAACATGGCAGCCGCCTCTGGCCAGGAGAGACTGACAGGGAAAGGCCTTTAGTCTGGCAGATACAGAGGGCTGTGTAACAATGGCCCGCAGCCCGGCCGCTCTGAGGGGAATCAGGCCCGGGACACATCAAAGACTCCAGAGCACAAAATGTGTTTTTAGACTAATGCCCCACTGACCTGCTCCAGGACGCCCTAAACAACCACAGGAATGTGGTCAGAAAGAACAGCCACGATAATAATGAGCGCTGCTTTGGAAGTCTGTACGTCACTGCAATAATGCCTCATTATTTCTCTGAGAACTGCACAAGGAGAGCCCTCGCAGCTAAACAAACACCCCGGGAGGGAAAGGTGAAATATATTTTACTACAGAGCCGTACTTCAAAAACTCTTTGGACAGTCGCATAGCAACAGTGTTTTTAAAGTATTTTTACAGGTAACCCCAGAAACACTGTGGCCACTGGACACAGGCTGCAGCTGGCAATAATTAAACTCAGGTTTACCTTTGGATTCTGTTTACCCCGCTCTGGCTCATAAACGTAATGCATTAAAGTTTCTACAAATGCCATAGAGGGATATTTACCCAACATGTTTACAAACGACAGCACAAGAAGCTTAAGACTTTTCTGTTTAGAAAAGCCAACTAATGGGACTTCTAACTTATTTTATGTTTTTAATCTGCTTTCTGTCACACTCTGACAGAACATTTTGCCTGCAGATGTATATTTATGATGTTGATAATTTATACAGATTGTGCCAAATGTTTTTTGCTGAATGTGACTAAAACATCTAGATATTCCATGGACTAGATCTAGGTGTCTTGTAACCACCAGAGATGGATAGAGTAGCCAAAAATTGTACTCAAGTACAATATTATTACTCGAGTAGAAGTAATGTGCAGATTCTGGTATTTACAAACAATAAACAATAGTAAAAAATAAATTGGATCTTTATAAAATAAAGTAAAGCACAAGAAACACGTATTTTCAAATCTGGGTTTGGTGTGACGAAACAAATCTTACAAGACAAGACACAATTTGGTTCACAAGAATGGGATGAGATTTTTACCCTAAATTTAATAATTGCTCACAGATAAAATAAATGTAAAATGTACTGAAAATCATACAATGTCAAACTGAAATACATTTGTAATGGATGGTATTTACTTCTATTTGAATTATAAGCAGTAACAGAACCAATATTTGCCACAAACTCAGCTTTTCCTTTCGTTGGTAAAAAAGCAAACAGAAAATAATCATTGACTGATTCTGAGTCTTGTAACATTTTGATCTCACAAGATATGAGATCTAGTCACACCCCTGGAAACCAATACAGAGGTAATGTATAGACGTGGGGAGAGTAGGCAAATGTAGTATTGTTATTTAAAAGTAATATGATTCAAGTAGAAGCAAAATGTAATTGGAACTCATTACTACACACCTTTTGTAACCGTGAACTCATATTTCCACTGCATAAAAGCACATCATTTCCAGTATTTGTACATCTCATCCCTTCCTCTCCTCTCTCTTTTAGCAGAGTTGCAGGTTAATGCAGCGTGTTCTGTTCTGTGCTGGTCCCAGTCGCCGTTAGCCGCGGTTTGTGTGGTGATAAAAGCACTAATTGTACACAGCGGACCTCCACAAGCATCAACACTTTGGTTTTAGTTGAAAGTGCTCTCTCTCCTGCGTGTACAATTACGCTGATTTAGCTTTTTGTTGCTCTGTGCGTGTGGAGCCGGGACAGAATCGTAGCTAATGCCTACAATAATCACTTAACTCACCGAAGACTATGCTAAAACACAAACTCCTAACTCACGCATTGAAATTCACTTTGCATTTTAACAACCTCCCTTTCTAGCACAATTTCTCAACGTGTTTCTCTGGATGTTTTCTCCATTCGAGTCTGCAGCGGGCCAATTAGTGAGAATGGGATGTTCCTCTCAATCGCAGTCCCAATTTGGGATTTAGATTTTGATAAGCAGGATGCGTCTTTACATAAAACCTCGTCTGGTGCGGCACTAACGAATTGCCCTCCAAAACTCTCACTCTCATGTTTTCAAGGTTAGGGCTTCACTACTATTACTACTACAGGGGTTTTCATTGATTTGATAGCCATTACATTAACAGATCATTCATTCATGTATTCATCATTTTCTTATACTTATTCCTGTTGCGGGTTGTGATGATCCTATGCCAGCAGCTATAGGCCTTAGGCGGTGTACAACCTGGACAATGGCAGGTCAGTCAGGGCTGACACAGAGACACAGACTGACAAACATTCACTCGCGTTCAGGGCCGGTCCTATAGAACAGGTTTAAGGGCCAAGCCTCTCATTTTTTAGACCACTTAAATTTTATTATATACCTTTATTTCTTTAAATCACTGACTAACTGTTTTTGCAGGGAGATGAATTCTTGCAAACTTTGTAAGGGGGGCCCAGGTAAACAGAAAGTATAACACATATTGACTGTTTTTTAAAATGACTGGTAATATCAAGCAGAATATTAATTCACATATTAATCAAATCAGCAATTGATGGATAAGCCTTGGGGCCCTCTAATGTCTGTGGGGCCCTATGCAGCTGCTTAGTTTGACTATAGGAAGGGCCGGCCCTGCTCACGTTCATTCACTAGGAGCAACTTAGTCACAGAAAAAGGTTTAAAAAGAAGTCATCTGGACTGGTCATTAGTCTGAATGAGTCTTCGCAGACATAGGGCGAGTTTAGATTAACAGAGTCACCTCACACATGCTGGTGACAAGCCCCAGAATCAAACCTACAACCTCTTTGATGAGAGGCATGAGCACTAAACTCTCTGCCATTGTGATTATAACAGGATGCTACTGCACGTGTCATTTTAATGTGGGACATTTTGGAACGGAAACTCCCAGTGGAAAGTCCCCTTTTGTAGGCTAGTGTTGAAGCATGATTAAATAACTCAAAAAGTAATTTGGTGGTGCTCTGAAACACTGCCTGGGTGCAGGAATGTGTAAGCATTCTGTACCAGATCAGGCCAAAAATACAAACTCTAGCCACAAGAGTTAGTCAGATAAAGCAGAGCAACAACAGGCACTGTGAGATTTAAGTGCTTCGTGACTCAATGAATAGTGCATTTACCCCTGAACTAGAAGATCCTCAAACAGAGCTTTCTGGTTTGCACTTGGACTAACTTCTCCCTGTCACTTCACATCAAGTTGTGCACAATTTCCAAGTAACACAACCATACAACCTGTGAGCTGAGTATAATAGTACATTTTATAACTACTGCATTAGAGTACAGTTGAACTGCTAAATTAAATTGTCACCTTTAAAATCCCAATTTTGGTTAATGTTTTTTGTTAACTCTTAAAGCCATTTTACTACTGAAAACAGACACAATTTGGTAAAACCCCAGTGGACCCTTGGTGGTGTTGCAGATTTATCAGGTTTTCAAATGGGTGAATGGGGCTTTGAACACAACAAACAACAGTGGGTCATTTAGGTTTGAGGATGTGCTGCAATTTTAGACACACAGATCATTATCTCATTTATTACAACCCATTATGTTTCTCTATCTTCAATCAGAGTGTCCCGTAAACCAACACCAGGTAACACAGCTCGGGCTTTTATTTTCAAAATCTATACTTTGTGTTTGAGCATTGAACATGAAACTAGAGTGTGACAATAGGCTTTTTGAATTCAAGATCGTTTTCACTGATAGCCATTAGCCGCAACGAGTGAGAAACATTTCGGATCTTCTCACACATACCACAGACAATTTACAGAGGCCCAACAATTCAATTTGTGCATTAATAAATCAATAGCAGTTTGAAATCAAAGGCAGTCACGCTAATTTGAAGTAATTACTGCTTAATGAGGCACATGTGGGCCAACGTGAGTGAGCCGTGCTGTTGTTTTTATTTACTCGCCAAATCTTCAGAAGAGAAGTCAGGCTCACTTAGGCTGCATTGTTCCACAGTTGCATCAAAAATCATTTCTACAGCTCAGCAGAGGCAGAAAGTAACTTCATACTTTTACTTTCTTTTTTACATGTTTTTAATTATCAAAATAAGTAAAAGTATTGTTTTTTTACCTTGGTGGTAAAGTGTGTATATCATGCTCGCCTTGCATTAAGAAGGTCCTGAGTTTGAGTGAGATTTTGGATATGATAGTAGTAGTAGTAGTAGTAGTAGTAGTAGTAGTAGTAGCAGCAGAAAGTTAGTAGTAGCAGCAGTAGTAGTAGTAGTAGTAGTCGTAGTAGTAGTTGTAGAAAGTTAGTAGCAGCAGCAGTAGTAGCAGCAGCAGTAGTAGTAGTAGCAGTAGTAGTAGCAGTAGTAGTAGCAGTAGTAGTAGTAGTTGTAGAAAGTTAGTAGCAGCAGCAGTAGTAGTAGCAGTAGCAGTAGTAGTCGTAGTAGTAGTTGCAGAAAGTTAGTAGTAGCAGCAGTAGTAGTAGTATTCGTAGTAGTAGTTGTAGAAAGTTAGTAGCAGCAGCAGTAGTAGTAGTAGCAGTAGCAGTAGTAGTCGTAGTAGTAGTTGCAGAAAGTTAGTAGCAGCAGCAGTAGCAGCAGCAGCAGCAGCAACAGCAGTAGTAGTAGTAGTAGTAGCAGCAGAAAGTTAGTAGCAGCAGTAGTAGTAGTAGTAGTCGTAGTAGTAGTTGTAGAAAGTTAGTAGCAGCAGCAGTAACAGCAGTAGTAGTAGTAGTAGTAGTAGTAGTAGTAGTAGCAGCAGAAAGTTAGTAGCAGCAGTAGTAGTAGTAGTAGTCGTAGTAGTAGTTGTAGAAAGTTAGTAGCAGCAGCAGTAGTAGCAGCAGCAGTAGTAGCAGTAGTAGTAGTAGTAGTTGCAGAAAGTTAGTAGCAGCAGCAGTAGTAGCAGCAGCAGTAGTAGCAGTAGTAGTAGTAGTAGTTGTAGAAAGTTAGTAGCAGCAGCAGTAGTAGCAGCAGCAGTAGTAGCAGTAGTAGTAGTAGTAGTTGCAGAAAGTTAGTAGCAGCAGCAGTAGTAGCAGCAGCAGTAGTAGCAGTAGTAGTAGTAGTAGTTGTAGAAAGTTAGTAGCAGCAGCAGTAGTAGCAGCAGCAGTAGTAGCAGTAGTAGTAGTAGTAGTTGCAGAAAGTTAGTAGCAGCAGCAGTAGTAGCAGCAGCAGTAGTAGCAGTAGTAGTAGTAGTAGTTGTAGAAAGTTAGTAGCAGCAGCAGTAGTAGCAGCAGCAGTAGTAGCAGTAGTAGTAGTAGTAGTTGCAGAAAGTTAGTAGCAGCAGCAGTAGTAGCAGCAGCAGTAGTAGTAGTAGCAGTAGCAGCAGCAGTAGCAGCAGTAGCAGTAGTAGTCGTAGTAGTAGTTGCAGAAAGTTAGTAGCAGCAGCAGTAGTAGCAGCAGCAGTAGTAGCAGTAGCAGTAGTAGTAGTAGTAGTAGCAGAAAGTTAGTAGCAGCAGTAGTAGTAGTAGTAGTAGTAGTAGCAGTAGCAGCAGTAGTAGTAGTAGTTGCAGAAAGTTAGTAGCAGCAGCAGTAGTAGCAGCAGCAGTAGTAGCAGTAGCAGAAAGTTAGTAGCAGCAGTAGTAGTAGTAGTAGTAGTAGTAGTAGCAGTAGCAGCAGTAGTAGTAGTAGTAGCAGAAAGTTAGTAGCAGCAGCAGAAAGTTAGTAGCAGCAGTAGTAGTAGTAGTAGTAGTAGTAGTAGCAGTAGCAGCAGTAGTAGTAGTAGTAGCAGAAAGTTAGTAGCAGCAGCAGAAAGTTAGTAGCAGCAGTAGTAGTAGTAGTAGTAGTGGCAGTAGTAGAAGTAGCAGAAAGGTAGTAGTAGTAAAAGTAGCAGAAAGGTAGTAGTAGTAGCAGTAGTAGTAGTAGCAGAAAGTTAGTAGCAGTAGTAGTAGTAGTAGTAGTAGTAGCAGCAGCAGTAGTAGTAGTAGTTGCAGAAAGTTAGTAGCAGCAGCAGTAGTAGCAGCAGCAGTAGTAGTGGCAGTAGTAGAAGTAGCAGAAAGGTAGTAGTAGTAGAAGTAGCAGAAAGGTAGTAGTAGTAGAAGTAGCAGAAAGGTAGTAGTAGTAGTAGTAGCAGTAGCAGAAAGTTAGTAGCAGTAGTAGTAGTGGCAGTAGTAGTGGCAGTAGTAGAAGTAGCAGAAAGGTAGTAGTAGTAGTAGCAGTAGTAGCAGAAATTTAGTAGACGCAGAAGTAGTAGTAGTAGTAGTAGTAGTAGTAGCAGTAGTAGCAATACTAGTAGCAGTAGTAGCAGTAGTCATAGTAGCAATAGCAGAAGCAGTAGCAGTAAAAGTAGTAACAGCAGTAGTAGTAACAGTAATAGTAGTAGTAGCAATAGTATAAGTAGCAGTAGTAGTAACAGCAGTAGTAGTAATACTAGTAAGAGTAGTATCAGTAGTAGTATTACTTGCTATACTTGCAAATATGTAATTAAAGTTTACATTGAATACTGTTTTACTTTGACAATTTAATAAGAATTTTATGTAGCACTTTTACATCTTCTTTAGTAAATGTTACTTTGAGGTAACAGTACTTTTACTCAAGTACATCTTCCAAGAGCTCTGTAGTTACTGAGCTCACAAGAGAGTACTTGTGTGAAGTTGTGTGTCAACCTGACCTCATGTCATTCAGAAAATATCTGAGCTTTCCTTCCTTTCTCCTCCTTTCAGCCTTGTAGCTTTTACAGTTGACCCACCAGGTTTGACCCTAAAGCCAACCTAACTAAGCTCTGCTGAATACCTGTGCATATTGGGGTCGGACACTTAGACATCTAATATGATGACCACTGGCAGCTCGGTGGTTTGGGAGATGGATTAAATTGTTGACCTATTGTGGCTTGACCTGCAAAGTTTCTAAGCAAAATTCAGACTTACTACTATCAAATTCTGTCCTTTCCAACCAATTTATGTGATTGATTGTCAGTTTTCTAATTGTGTTGCACAGTTAATTCTGCATGTGTAGGTTAATATGCATCGGTTAGTTTTGCCTTTTGTAAAAAACAAAACAAAACATGTTGACTTATAAGGGACGACATACATTTTTTAAAACAAAAAAGAAAAATTATTCGTATGGATGGCTAAGGCTAGATCTGTTGCATAAGGCAGCATTTTTCCATTCTATTTCAAGCCTTGTTATCTATTTATAACAATAAAAAAACGCTAAAGCTATAATCCCACAACAGACATTTAATATTATTGCTGTTTTTTTTCCCTATAAATATGCCATAATCCATTAAAGCTGTCTATTTGATGTAGCACTCTCACATTAGCATAAGGCTCCAGAGGGCAGTTTCAGGAAGAATGGAGGATCAGATGAGCCACTGACAGTGAACAAGGCCTTGGGTTGAGAAGTGGCAAGAATTAGCATTGTGACCTTTGGCCCTGCTCCTCTGGATAACTTCCCACTGGTTAAATTAAAAAGTAACCATTACAAATGTGTTGAATGTTAAACAAGCCCAAGACAAATCTCCTAATCTGTTAGAGACACCATTGATCCAATGAGAGGAGGAGGTCACATCCACTACTGCGGACTAAGATGAAACTGCTACCAATCCTCTTTAGCAGGCGACACGGCATATTGACAGAAACTCAATTTGAGTCCTTTAAGACCATTTTCTCCTTCCTTATCCTCTTATTTGTTTTACTCGCAGGCCGGCTGCACTCCCCTTTCATCCCTCGGCTTCACCGTCTAAATGAATAAATGCAGAGACGGGCGGGAAAGTAGGGCACTCTAACCTGGATGCATCGTCCAAAGCAATTTGCTGAGAAGGAGCAAGGGAACGGGAGGAGGAGGCGGAAAAACACGGGGCTTAAGAGCATCTCCACTAAAGAGGGGACAGCTTTAGAGAAAACAAGCAAAATGGAGCAGCAAGGCCAGCCGCTGAGGACCGAGAGCAGAGAGGAAAAGTATACGGGAAATGACAAAATGGACAGAGAGTGATGGAGGCAGTGGTCAGAAATAAACACAACAAACAAACCATTTACTGACATTAAACGGTGGTTTAAAAGGCCGTGTTAATGTTATGCTTAGTCACAACCACACTGGAATTTTAGGTATTCTGTTCTTTGTTCCACTATTTTTCTGCAGCTGCTCCAGACAGAGCTTGCTCCATTAAAAGTCTTTTTGCAACAGTTCATCAAAATCCGAGAAAGGATGCTAACAGTCAGACAAGCGATGGCAAAAATATTCTTCTATGTCACTGATGCAGCCTATATTGGCTTAAGAAAACACATAAAGACAACACAACTCTCACCACTGATGCACTCTTTGCATACAGGGTCATTTAGCACTGGTCAGGCGTACCTTTATAACCACCTGCCTCATATGCAGCCCCATATGGAACAAACTGCAGTGCACTGCGTATTCTGACACTTTCTATCAGAGCCAGCAGTAGCTCATCTGTTGGATCAGCCCACACGTGCCAGCCTTTGCTCCCAACGTTCATCACCTGTCGCCGGTTCACTTCTGTTCCTTCCTTGGACCACTTTTGATAGATACCGACCACTGCAGACCAGGAACACCCCACAGGAGCAGCAGTTTAGAAGATGCCCTCACCTAAATCCTTACATTTGCATATTTTTCCTGCTTCTAACACATCAACTTTGAGGACAAAATGTTCAGTTGCTGCCTAATATATCCCACCAACTAACAGGTGCCATAATGAAGAGATAATCTGTCATTCATTTCACCTGTCAGTGGTCCTAATGTTGTATAATGCCTGTTCTGAATTATTATTACACTAAAAACATACATTATATTTAGTTTTGCAGTTTCCTCATCTGCTGACAACTGTTGAATCACTTGTTATTGCCCTTTGAAGAAGGCTTTTCATGCATGGGTTTATAACTGTGAGTCTGAAGTTTGCAGATCCAGCTGGCCTTCACTGATACGGCGCCTCTTTGTTTCTCTGTTTTGTTTTCATGAATAAAGTCAAACCACATTGTTATTCTGGTTTTGGATTAATCTCCTAATGAGTTTTTGATTAGTGGATTACTGCTTAATTGTTTTGAAAATGCCGTCCATATCTCAAAGCTGGACGAGTTGTGTGGAGTTTTGTCTGAAGCACCAGTCCAACATTTGCTGAGCTTAAGGAGATTATGAGTGAAAGGAAATGCCATATTAGCAAACGCAATCAGGTATTTTCCTCAGTAAATGTTTGTGATGATTGTTTAGTATCAGCTCAGTGAGACTTCACATTACTGAGATATTAATATTAATATCTAAATATCCTTCCTTACAAGTTACATTTGACTAACTTCTATGTTTAAAGCAATGCTAACTCCTCTGGCTTTGCACTTTTTACTTCTCAGACTGATTGGATCTATTTGTCAGAGGTGAAAAATGTACTCTAATGCTGTACAACAGGCAAAGTAACAGAATTCCTAAAGGCAAAAGTTTATTTAAGTAGAAAGTACTGCTACTATTGTTGCTCTTACTACTACTATTACTACTAATAGTACCACTATTATGATGAGCACCACTACTATTAATAATACTATGACCACTATTACCGTTACCACTATTGACTATTTGACTGCCACTACTATGTAAGTAGAAGTACCGCTGCTATTTATACTTCTACTACCACTACCAACTCACCTACTACTTTTATTTTTGCCACTATTACCTCTCCTACTATTAATTAAAATTATTACCAACTTTATCACTGTCAAAAGTTAAAATTAAACTGTGAAAACAGTCAAAATTAAAGTAACATTTATTTTTTTTGGAAAATGCCTGTGTTATAAAAGGTTTAAACAAGAAGGTCATCTTGTTTTGTTTTGTTTTGTTTTTCAAAAGACACTAGAAATGGCTAAACCCTTGGAATAGGGTAAAATGTTTCTAAAAAACAAGCCTTGTCCAGCTGACCTTCTTGTTTGTCCAATCGTCGGAAAATGTATATTCCTTGAGTAAAAATACGGTATGTAGTTACTCTCTACTTAAGCTATTTGTAGATGCATTGGAAGTTGGCTTTTTTAAGTCCTTTGGAAGAAAACATTAAACATTAAAACACAGTTAACCCAGGACACTCTCTGGTAAATTGGAAATGATTTTTTTTAACTTCTGTATGGTCATCATGAACCCAACAAACTATTTTCTTCAATGGATTTTAGTATTAAGTTTTCATCAGGTCCAAAAAATTGCCCAAGTGAAGTTGGAGAAGATAAAGTTGTTTTCTAGCAAGTCATGATTATTAAAATCATTTAGAAAGAGTGACATTTTCAATCCAGCCACATTTAAGTCAGTGAACTCTTTGTGCCAGCCCCAAGCCTAGATAAAGGGCATCCGTCACAGTAACCCAAGCCAAAATAATATGCAAATCACTGCACGCAAGAGGAGACCTCATGAGGAAAAGGCCAAAAAGAAAATAGAAGAGTGCAACATTTTTAGATAGATATTGGGCATGTGGACAAAAGCAGGATTTTATTGAAAATAACTAAAGGCACATAAGGTTAAATGGTAGACGGTATAATAAAAACCTATTGTAAATGTACAAACTTACCCTGACAGAAATCGATGCCTCACCGTCAGCACAGCTCAGAGGTTAAACCATGAGTTATAAAAGCACTGGCGGAGAAAGACTGTAGTGCAAGTCTAAACTATTTGGACTAGACTCATTTGAAAGTGGATTTGCATTGGAGGCCTCTGGACAACTCATTGATTTCAGAGCTACTTCGTTTAACCCCGCTTTCAAAAGCTGTTAGGAATGTAAATAGGGTTCACAAAAGGGAGCCTGAAGTGTGGCCCAGTGGCTGTGAAGGAGGAATGAAAGACGAATGGAGAAGAAGAGGACAATAACAGCACAGAGAGATGGGATAGTGGGCTAGGAATAAGGACGAGAGGCAGATTAACTTACACAAGGTGATCTGATGGAGCAGAGATGGGAGAGAGAGAGAGCCAAATAAGAGAACAACAGATGAATGTTACAGGCTGAGAAAAAGAGAGAGGCAGAGGATATAGAATATATATAGATAATAAAGAAAAAGGAAAAACGAAGTAGTAGTAGTAATTCATCTTCTTCCATCTTATTTCTGTTAAAAATCACAGGTATTGGAGCCTATCCCAGTAACTATGGGCTGTAGGCGGGGTACACCCTGGACAGTGGCCAGGTAGTTGCAAGGCTGAACACAGACAACCATTCACGCTCACATTCATTTACTATAGGACCAATTACAGTCACCAATTCACCAAAGCATGCATGTCTTTGGACGGTGGGCGGAAATAGCCGGAGAGAACCCAAGGTAACACAGGCAGGACATGCAGAGTGTACCCAGAGAGACTGAGTGATGGCCAGCCAGAGGATCGATCTCACAACCTCCTCACCACTGTGCCCTCTAATGTGTAGCTCAAAAGTGTCCATTAGTCCATCAAAATACGTATATACATTCAAAGAAATTGTATAATATACCATAAACAAGTATCTTAAACCAGCCTGTATCTCAAACACTTCACGTTGGTTCTTTCTGTTATGTATATGACTACACTCGTTATGCACAACTAATGGACTCCTAAGAAGTACCTTTAGTGTCCCAAAGGGTTTTAGTCTTTCAAGCATAAAAGCATAGAAAACATTATGGATACAGTGGAGTATACACCTTGTAATGATAATGGATGATATCTAATGGTTTACTGAAGAATCATGTAAACATCTTGGTTCTAATTTTAGGATAATAGCATGGGATACAGCTACAGAGGATCCTTGTGCTGGTCTCAAGCCTAGATAAATGGATAGGGTTGATTTTCTATCGCAACCCCAGAAAGAAAAATGCAGAGAAAAGATGAAAGAATTCTGGGTAGAATCCTGACCAATCAGGTCGGCTTAAAGTCTAAAAAGGTGCAGGTGTTGGCTGAAAACACACACAGAGGAACACAGAAGCTGAGGAAGAGCCGGAGTGACGTGAGCCTCAGAGATAACCCCATTAATAATCCATAGAGCTTTAAGTACTCCCATTGAGGAGGAAATCTCTCCTGTGAGCGCCGCCTCTCCTAATGTGCCGTCTTTCATCTGCGTTTAGTGCCACTTTGAGCTCTCCATCGAGTTGTGGCGCGTTCGCTTAAAATGTGATCCTAAATCTCCCGCTTAAGGCCCCTGCACACAGCGTCGTAACAGCAGCTATCTCACGGGTTCATGGTGTGTCATGCTGAGTAAAATCACTGTAATAAAACGGCGCTCATCAGCTGTGACCGACTCCCGATATACTATACACTCCGAGACTCAGACATGTCACACAGTCACAGTTAGAGGCTCTCTGAGGTTTTGAATAAACAGAGACAGAGGAAACATTGACGAATGCTGACAATGATCGCTATATTCTGCCTCATTTCCTTCTGAACTCTGATTTACACAAAGCCGTTTCAAAACAAGTTGATGTAATATGTAAAAAAAAATTGCATAGTAACAGTATTAGGCATAAGACGTTTACATGCACTCAGAGAAACTATATATCCCAAATTTGTTGAGGTGTGTGGAAGCTCTTAACAGATTCAGCTGTGCACAAAGCTCTGTGGAGGAGTTGCAGACAAGACTTATTTAACACATTTCCAGTGACAGAGGGACAAGAAAAAGCCAAATAAACTTGTTCTAACTTTGCAGCTGTGCATGAGTAGTAAAGAGTCAAGAAAATACAGCAAGGAATACAGAGGTGGCTCACGGCAGCGGAAGTAGCAACAGTTTAGTCTGAAAGCAGCAGAGGCACTATGACCATATAACCAGAGCTGAGCATAAAGATGTCCACACTGTAGAATAGACTGCGCCGCTTTGTTGAAAATGAAGAGATTAGGAGGTTAGAAAGCCCAGTTACAAGTTGCCGCTGAGGGAAAGTTGTTGGGCTTTCCAGGCGGAGTAACCGGGTTTATCCAGGATGATACTGAATTTGGGATTCTTTGTTTACATGCACAAAGACAAAACCGGTATGCTTAAAAACCTGATCATAGCCGCATGAAAACGCACTCACTGACATATTCTGCTTTATTTATTCTTGAATTCTTATTGGTTGATCTGCAAACACTGAAAACCGTCTGAAATATAGCACAAAGCCCACATAAAAACTGCTGAGCTGTACATTTAAGAACCAAAGCAGGGTTATTTTAGTAAGCAATTTGTAAATGCAGGAATTCAAAAACATCTTGTGTGATTCAAATACAAATCACATCTAAATATGCAAAAAAAAGCTTCAGTATTTTCAACAACCCACATGAGATATGTCTGCATAGTTTATTTAAATGTGTCAGGATTCATTATCAAACAACTGTAACAATGATAACCGGTCCTGCTGAATAGAAAGTAGCAGTTTCTTACATTTTTGGGACTTTCTTTTTAAGGTTACAAGTTGTCCTCATGTTTAATGCAATGTGGACACAGTGTTTTTAATATACTTTCCAATGTCCTAACACAACCCTTGCCATAGCCAATGCCCTAAAAAATAAAATAAAATCTGTCTATTTACCAATTAAAACACTGAAGTGTCGGTACCACAGCAATAGAAAAATCATCTGGTAAAAACAAAAGCAACTTGTCTAAACTCTTCATGTCACAGAGTCCTCCTCAAAGCGATGCAGTTCATTAGCATTTTATTTCTCTGACATTTTAGAGATTTTATGATGTTTACTCGTCGGCCTGTGTTAGTGTCTGTCCTGTTGTCTGCCATTACTTCCTGTCTGCTATTTTCTCCTTGTCAGACTCATTGGCTCTGGCTCTATGTTGGCGTAGATGAACAGCAGAGAAATGAGCATTAATGGACAACTGCAGTCAGTGTGGGCAGAACAACAAAAAGAGAAAATCAAAAGATGGCAAAGAAACACCAAGAACAAAAACAATCTTGTAGTTCACTTTACTGAATACATGAGGTGTATTTTTTAACCTGACCATCCAGACTCATTGACTGACTTGGCAAGTGGTTTTGGGACTGCTCCAATTGAAACCTGTTTTCATCACTTCTAATCTTAACAGTTTCTTGCTTTGTTCCTTCAAATAGTTGTATGTTGGAAGAGCTTCCTGTTTTCTGATTGACAATCCAGTTGCCTTGGATTTCAAAATAAAAAAATCAACAAAGACATTGCATTTTTGCCAAGAAGAAAATCAATAAATAGAAATTCCGTATTGGGCTGGTATTATTATGTGATAAGAAACTTTCATTAGAGAATATGGGCTAGATGTTTAGACTGGGAAAGTGAGTTGTGCATTTCTTTAGTCAATACACTACTTTGTTATTATTTTTGTGGGCTTAGCTGTTGTGCAATAGTATTACAAAGGCTAAGATGACAGACTTTGAAAAACATTGTTATTTTGGATATAGACAGATGCTTGGCCATTGTTTTAATAGTAAAAAATAATGCAGATGATGTATAAAGTGCCTTCCTTCCTCAAAGTGCCCTGAGGCAGACTGACGGAGACGTGGCTGCCATTCTGCGCCAAAGACCCCTCTGACCACCACCAATCAGACAATTACATAAACACATTCATACATAGACAAGGTGGGTGAACTCAGCAGAGTGGGATTCAAACTATAAACATTTTGGTTATAAGACGACTGTTCTAAGCCAAAATCTAAGGAAGAACTGGTAGAATGCAATGGTAAATGGTAAATATATAGTGTCCACACCTGGATTCAAACTGGAATTCTCTAGTTTAGGGGTAAATGCTGCTCTTTCCATATTTCACAATGGCCAATAAGAATAATCTTTTGTTCATTTACTGATACTGTTAGTATCTAGGAATAATTTCTACCTTGGCCCATTACTGATCTTTTCTGAAAAGTTCATCAAAACCTGACAATTATTTTTGAGTGATCTTGCAAACAGACCAGCAAACCAACACCGGCAACTTGCCAAAAAGCTGCACATGTTTTTTAATCACATTACTACAGCCCACACTCAAACCCACTTTGCATTTGTATACGGTGAGGTTATTTCTTTTTTCTTTTTTTTTATGATTGACCACAGAAAGGCCAGACTCTGGAGCTGTCCGACTCCAGTGACGGTGATGAATTAATTAAATCTGTGACAAACGGACGCCATGAGCCAGACGAGAGACGGACAGACACGGAGAAAATTAATGAGTGAGATGTCAGGACGAAGAGACGGAATAAAAATGAGGAGGAGAGAGCGCAGAGGCCAGAGAGGCAGACAGAGAGATGAAGCACTGAGGATGGAGGAATTAATGGGGACATAAAGGACAAGTGTGTGTGTGTGTGTGTGTGGGAATCACTGAAGACTATGGACATATATGGATAGTTTTAGTTAGTAACAATAGTCTGTGTTCGGGCGTCTTGTCTTGAGCTAACAATGTTTTGAGTCTACAAAATTGTTTAGTGTTGATGTTCCAGGAAATCTGAAATAGTGCGAGGTATTTTTGCCTACAGAGAGTACAGAAGCAGTGTACAGGTGTGTTCAGATGCAGCCCAGTACATTCAAACATATTTTATTTTGATTATTATTATGATAATGTGATACAATGTGAGGTTTGTCATCAGAAAGGGCTTACGGTGTGACACCTATTACAAAACAATATGCAAATCACTGCATGCTAGGAGGTAGATTATTGGCTGTAGCGACTTCAGAAAGGAAAAGCCAAACAGGAAGAAGATATTCAATTTCTTCTCTAAGTTATACTCATAACAAATTAAAATGACTTGAAATAGTTTACTTTTTCCTGTGTACTTACTGTAAAAAAAAAATCATAGTAAAATACTGGCAGCTGTGGTTACCAGAATTTTGGTAACAAACAGGTGACAATATAACATTTTACACTAAATTACCTTTATTTTCTATGACAGTAAAGAAAAGGTGACTCATTTAAAGTAAATGTTTTAAACTGTCACCAGATTTTTTTAATGGTATAATTTAGGCAACCACAGCTGCCTGTAAATATTACCTTTCCACAATATTCTAATTTATGAGCACCTGTATGATTGTGTACTGAGAGTACTAGGTGCAGTTTAGGAGATGCAGTCTGGAGCCCTGACAGCTCTGGTGGCTCAGTTACTCATTAGTCATCAAGGGCCTTGGTTGACTAAAATTTCCCTGGTCGATTAGTTACAAAAACAAATCTGGTCTAATTCATTGCTTTGCTCACTTTTATTTTTAGTTCAAGATAATGCAATGATTTTGAGGCAAAAAATATATTTTACTGTCAACCTTTCCTGATATGTTTTATTAATGTGACGTCACTTGTTTATGTGACCACCCCCTCCACCCCAAAATTCCTTTGGTCGAATAATCACTCAGCTGGGCAAATGTCTGACCATTTCTACTACAGCTCTAGTCTGGAGAACTGTGAGTTAAGGTCTACTGTGGTCTACTGTGTCAGCTTCAAATCTTTGCACCTGAAAGAATCATGGAGATCTGGACTGTCTGCCATTTTGTATAATATCTTCAAAGGTCTGGCATAATAGAGCATTTATATCCTCACACTATCTGTATGCTGAAGGCCTAAACACTTGAAAGGAGGAGGAGAGCTGTAAAAAAAAAAAAAAAAAAAAAAACAGCAGTTGTAAACAGGGCCGATTGACAGAGAGTTGCTGAAATAGAGCGCGATGGAGATAGTGACGGAGGAACAGAGGAAGCAGATGTGACAGGTGAAGAGAAAAAACACTGAATATGAAATGAGCTGAGGCCTGAGCCAAACAGCAGCGCCTCGGGCCGGACCATTGTGCGTCTACGGTTCACACTCCACTGAAGATCCGCGTGTGCCAGGGATGGGAGTTGGTGGACCGATGCCCAGAAAGCCCCCCTGCCTTCCCCCCGCTGGTCCCCTTCCATCCGTCTGTCAGTGGGCCCCCTTGATCCCTCTCCTCTGTGTTATTACATCTCCATTTGGACGCTATAATCCTGTTTAGGTGAACTCGCGCTAAAACTTGACGCGATGACATCTGAAAAGGAGACGTCTGCTTTCTGCAATGCATTCATTACACAAAGCCCTCTCAGTGAACATACAGACAGTGAAAAAGCACTACAAGAGCGAGCAGTATTCAGCCTTTATGAAGAAGCAGCGCTAACCTCGGCTAATGCAATCATCTGAGGCCATATGTGACGCATACGCAATGTTCACATCCAAGCCAGTGAGGACATCAATTATACAAAGCTAAGTGACAAGACTGTGGGATACTGTGGAGTCATTCAATGTAGGTCAATGCCAAGTCCAGCATCTACATTCACTGGGCATTTTCAAAACATAACCTACTTAACAAATATGGATTTTTAAGGCAAAAAAATGGACCACACTATGCACTTTAACTGAGGCTATTTCACCACCACCATATTACTGCTAAACAGTCATATGACCACAAACTTCTAATCTGACAAGCCAGCTTCTCCTAACTGCTTTTCGCAAGCAGGACAGTCTGTCTTGGAGTGAAGCGTTTCTCTCAGGTCAATTTGAAACTGGCCTATCACAGCCGTTTATCTGCAGTGAGTCTAATTAAAGTGGAAGAGCTAACCAAGGTAGTGCTGGCTACCGAGCTAATTGAATAACTTCTCTGAACTGATTAACAGCGTTTAGGTTTTTTTTTCATCGCATGTTGATTCTGCTGAAGTCTGTGTTGTTGTTCAGTCCTCTGTGTGATTTTTTTTAATGACCACATTCAAACAAACGCACTTTCTCCACAACTCTTTGTACAACTGGCCTCTGCTGTCCCCATTCAGAAATAAGTACAGAGCTGCTTATAATACGCCATATTCTGGTGTTTTATGAAAAAAAAAACCTGCAAGAATCCATGTTTGTTTGGGTCAGCGGTGCACTGCTTATGTGCCGCCCTTTGTTTCCCTCATTCCGCCTGTCATTGTTCCGCCACAGAAACAAAATGTTAGCGAAGGGGTACCAGACGAACTTTTTTGTATAGAATAGGAAAAGAGTTTGTCTGGCAGGCCAGTTTAACAAATATCACAGTCAAACCAATCATGTCTCAAAGATACTTGGACAATAGCCTATAATGGTTATACTGACATTTCCAGGTTTAATTAGTCTTAAACCCAGTTCTTATGGTATCTAATGGGTTTTTCCCATTAACCTGAAACATGGACAGTAGGCTAATCCTCCAGCTAGGTACTCCTGACCAGGATCCTGGCTCAAGATTTGGAGAAGGGTCCCTGGATGCTGCAATGCGGACGCCCACTGCTCCTTACAGGTTGCCCCGTGTGGTGACTGAAAAACCCACGAGGCACCAGCATTACATTTGGAGGCGGGCTTCATTTATTGCACCTGACAAATGGGAACAAAGTACACTTAGCACATAGCATGTGCTAGCAGATCTCCAGCCCAGTCTACACAAAACATAATACACCATGTTAGCATACAATCATTCTTAATAAAACTATGCAAGTAGCACTATCAAACGTCACAATGGCGTCATAATAGTTCAAGTACAACTGCACAAGCATTCATTGTTTAAACAGAGAGGATAAAAATAAGCATATGAACAAAATAAACTAATGGATTACAAAAAAAGTGACCTACCAGTTAAAGAAATGTAAAGGGAAGAGGTAACGGGACAACTCGGTGTACAATATATAGGTGACGACAATTTTGGGACACACAAAGGAAGACTAAACCCAATACAGAAGAATCATTGGATCTGTCAGGTATGAAAGAAAATAAAACCAAATGAACAATTTTGTATAATTATCGCACATAATGAGCATCAGGCCTACTTTTTCAGTAATAATGATTTAGAAATGATCTCCATGAAACTAAGTGCTTTAGGATAAAAAAACAACAATGCCATGTAGCACTGGTCTTGTGTGGAAGTGCACTGAAAGAAATGCAAATTTAACACAAATTTGAATTAAACATGACTGACTTACAGCTCCCATGGGCAGAGTACATTTGTTCCCCAAGTGCACAAATCACTGCCAGTTTCTGCTAATCCTCCTCAAACTGCATCAAACATTTATCCTCATTATGACTCAACTGTTTCAAGTCAGAAATAAACTGTGTCTGGACCAAGTGAGATGTGACTTTTCACCTCTGTAACCCCGGTGTCTCCCTGATTAATGTGTTTTGGGCCAGCTTCCAGTGCACAGATCAACCTCAGGCTTTTGTAATGGTTTACAATCTGACTCACTGCAGACAGAGAAAGTGAGATCCCGCATATTACAACAGAATGGCGTCCATGTTGTGGCCAGAACATAGCGATACACTTGGATTCTTCCCCAGTAGAGTGCCTCCTACTTCAGCCAACAGATATTTGCACAGACTGTTTGCAAAGGATCTTTAAAAATTTGACAAATTATGCTATTAGACAAAACAGCCAAATCTAAAGTGTGTAATAAATACCATGTTTTTTCCTTTTAACTTCAACAAAGAGTGGAAATACCAGATACTAAAAAGCTCGGTAACAGGGCCAAACCCTCCTAGTCACAAATATGGGGCTCCAACAATCAGTAAAGACATCCAACTCACTTAGGCACCATTAAACAGTATGCATTAAGGTGGCATGGTGGCAAAGTGGTGAGCATTCTCGTCTCACACCAAAAAGGTCTCAGGTTTGATTCCTGGATCGTGTGCAGTCTTTCTGTATGGAGTTTGTTCTCCCTGTGTCTCAACCTAAAACATGCACAATAGGCTAATCCTCCAGCCAGGTACTCCTGTCTCCAGTCGCCCGTCGCACCTGACAGGTCGCCCCAGCTTCATTGAAGGATGGGTCAAATGCAGAGGACAAATTTCCCTACACAGAAAAATAAAGTATATCTTAACTTACCTTACTTACCTTATGTTTAAAATGTGTACTTTGTAATTGTATTACTGTTACTGCTGTGAATACTACATAGACTGGAACTCATAACCTTCTGGTTGTGCAGCCCATAGTTCTTCTGAGACCAAAATACTATACACAATTTAAGACTTTAATAAATCAGCAGAGGAAACCTCTTTCTGCAAAATATATTTCAACAAAAGTCCATTTTGGTTTGAGAAAAAGTACTCTGAAAGAACATTGTACGTAACATAACATTGTGTACTGTAACTTACTTGCTAATATCTAGTTACTTTCCACTTCTGTCTAATTGCTTTACCCTGAAATTTTATAATGGGCCTGGTAATTTTTTTATTACATAATTAACCACTAATTTAACACACATAATGGTAAATAGTAAAAAAATAGTTTAAAAGTGTTTTTTTTTCTAGTCATGGGCACTCAAAGAGCTTTATACCATTCACCAATTCATGCACCACTATACACAGATACTGGAGGCAAGTTGGGTGATGTGTCTTGCCCAAGGACACAATGGCAGTATGAAACAACAGGAGCAGGATTCAAACTGCCAACCTCCCAGTTAGTGGATGGCTCTATCAGCTGAACTACTGCCAGCATAATTTGGTTTAAATGTTCTTATTCAATAAATTTATAGTGAAGAACGATTGTTAGACGCATGTTGCAAAAATCATCTATTTTTGGAAAGGAAAATTCCACTCCTGCCAATCCCACTGCACGGAGTATCAAAGTTCGTTGTTCACAGTCAGAATTACAATCCCTCAATGGTCAGAGGAAAACACTAATCTGCTAATGCCATCATGTTGCCAATTCTTGTAATGCTATTGTTGCTTGTGGTCTGCACATTGCGGCACACACTGCGTCCCAAGGTCTCCTCAAATCCTCGGTCTTTGTTATTTTTGCCTCAATCACTTTCCCTCGCTTCCTTTTCCCGGCAGCTTATAAAGAGAAAAAAAAAAAGGAAAAACAACATGGGCATGGGTCGTTGCCAAACTCATTGCCAACCATGACGAACGCAGCAAGCAAAACGCCTCACAAACAGACAGACGCAGAGCTGAATGTGGAAATACAAAGCTGGAGAAGTGGGGGAGACAGAGGGGTGCCATACTCGTCCCTGGTACCGTGCCCCGCTGTCGTCTCAAAAACATGCAACACTCTGAGCTCTCAGCGGCAATGTGCAGCAGGACGATAACCAGAGAGGCGCGGATGAGCAAGCTGTGACATAAAACTCCAGACTCCACATGCCTCCTGATATCTATCTGTTTATGGTCACACACGTTGACACTCTGTGGTCCCTCTGTCCTCGCCGTCCCGCCTCTGTCTGTCTGTGAGCTGCTGTGTTTCAGTTTTACAAGCCTCTGTCTCGATGGGACTTAGCTTTGGCTCAGCGCTCGATGCTCAGGCCACGGAGATGTAACTTTGGTTTGAATGCAGGTCACGACCTCTGCAGCTCCTCTCACAAGAATTTAGACGTGAACCCAAAAAGTAAACTTTGAAGTTGGGTCATAAAGTTGTGACATTGCATAAGGAATAATCTTTTTATTTAAAAAGTCTGCTACAGTGGTCAGCATACTGTTATATACTGGAGGACATTTTTTTTAAATTACTGAATTATTGCATGTTCAGTTCTAGTTTGTTTACTGGTGAATGAGGAAGTTGCCATTTCATATCTGCCCCATGGACCTCTTAATATTTTTACAAGCCTGCTATAACCCAATACGATATTTATGCATCAATATCACTTGCAATAGTTGTATTATCTGAATATATAACTGAGGATTTTATTATTTCGTCTTCTTCCGATGATTCCTGTGTGGGGTTGTGTGACTGGAGTCTGTCCCAGCAGCTGGACAGTGGCCAGTTAGTCGCAGGGAGACACACACTGACATTCAACTATTCACTCACACATTCATTTATTAGGGACAATTTTACGGCCACCAGTTAATCTAACCCATGCACGTCTTTGGATGGTGGGAGGGAGCCAGAGACCTCCTTCTTGTGAGTCAAGAGCACTAACCACTCTGCCACAGTGAGCCTAGACTATAGTGCTGTACTGTATTTTACCTCTTAGTTCCAAAATGATTTACAAAGATAAAGTGTATGCACATGTGTTACTTCACAGTACTTGTGAGAACCTGTGATTAACCCAGGTCCACACTGTCAAATCCAAAACTCCCATGTAAAGGAGGAGTAAAATGGTAAAAACAAAACAGAGACTTGCACATTTCCCATTTGCAAAGAGCCATATAGTCTCCAAGGCTGCTTGTTTAAAGATTGATTCATTTCCAAGGCAGTCCATCAATAGTTTGTCTTTGTAGAAAACTGTGCAGGTTTTAGTCTAAAATCATTTATAGAAACACTGCAAATGTGTAGCTGCTTCTCGCATTTCCACCAGCTCATAATCCCCCTTCACTCATTCACACCTGCCCCGGGTGTAAATTTGTGCGCCCAAAGCTCTCTAATCCACTTCACACTCGCTCCTGACCCGGATCTGACCTGGCCTGACCCCTATTTGTTTTATATCATTGTCCCATTGGTTTAAATCTTCCCCCAGCCTTTCAGAACAGCAGACCCCACCTCCATAAATCCACGCTGAAAAGGAGCAAATGTCAATGAAGTGCGATTTGAAAGTGTTCGACGGGGCACCGGCAGTGAATCCCTCAACTAAATAGTGACAGAGGCGCGGGTCCCCATTACGTCCCGGTGCGGAGGAGCTGATGGAGTGCGGGTTACGTGGCTGCTATGGGCCGCACACGGAGGTGAAGCGTGCAGATAAACGCGAGGGAAATGGCAGCAGAATGAGGCGAGATGGGAGAAGAGTCGGAGGGCATTTTTCATACAGCGACATGTGAAACCTCTCAGCTTCAGCCTGAGCAGCGCTGGAGATGAAAATGTGGGCCGTGTGAGCAGCGCTATGACGAGTTCATAGATCATTCGTTTAGACAGTCGAAGCCCTATTGAAGAGCTGCCTGAGGTCCCAGCTGCAGGGGATATTTCTCACTTTGGTTAAAATGGTTAGAGTGCATTTTGTATTAATGTATTCATAAATGTTTTTTCTCCCCCTGATAAATATTTGTTGAGGTAAAAAGTAAGCATTTTTTGCCTCTATCACTTTCCTCTTTCCTTTCGCTTTTGGGGTCGCAACAGCAATTCATAGCATGCAGTGGTTTGCATATTCATTTCAAATAGGTCAATTTCAATTCATCCAGGTTTGGGACCAGCACAAACAGAACACTGGCTTGTGACCCCTGTGCCTGGATATTAATCTTTAATCACATAATTTCCAACTGCATTAGGAGTCAAGTTTAAAAAAAAACACACTTAAAGATGTTATCCTGGCTTTATCATCAGGAATTGGTAATAGATGGGAAAGTTTTGTGAGTTTGGACCAATTGCATGATCACAAACAGTAGGCACTCAAATAAGAGACGCTTTCATTGGCTAATGTCCCACAGTGTTTGACACAATGTATCAGTGGTCACCAAAATCCCACAGAAAATGGTTACTCCAGCTCTGCCTACTCCTACTTAGAAAAGAGAAAAGAGAAACTAAAACTCATAAAAAATGATAATGGATGCCATATTTAATCAGGTAGAAGATACTGTTTATACATAAAAAGAGTGTTCAAAGGGACAGCAGAAGTGAATCTCTTAAATCTCACTAAATAGTGACAGAAGCGATGTATACAAGCCAAGCTTTGGCCAATCATTCGATCACAGACAGCATGTGCTAAAATAAGGCTGTTGGTCTCCACTTGACACCATCAGTGGTCCTGAATCCAACAAAAATGTGTTACTCCAGCACTGCTTACATGAAAATAGTGCATAAAAATAACTATAGAACCAATGAGATAAGATAAATATTGAAGCTGTGTATACTGATATAGATAGATTTATTTAACCAGTGCAAGGGTAGCATAATGAGAGAATATTTAGCATTTTTCTTCTTCTTCTGCAGTCATCCTTCCTTTCAAGAGCATTTCATTCTTTGTACCAAACTGTGTGGCACTTCGTCTTGTTTACATAGGCGCCGCATTCTTCAGAACCCAATGGGAAGGCCACGTGCACGCTCGCAGTATGTGCCACCGGGCCACCAGCACATCTCATTATCCGCCGCACAGAAATGTCAAAGTGAGCCATGTGATCAGGAATGAATGGCAAAATATACAGCGGCTGAAGCATTTCGACCTCTTTGACTCGTGACAAAGGCTCGGAGATGAGTGCTTTACATTCCTGCAGCTGCAATCTTATTTGTGGGCTGTAAAAGGTGAAGCATTCTTTTAAAGGAGTTTTTGTTAATTTAAAGATGGATTACACACTTTTTTCTTGGGTTAGAAAACTGGTAATTTATTATAATAGGAATAATCTCTGGGAAAAAGAAAAAACTGGTGTCAAGCTCCAGTAAGGGGCAGCACTGCATACAAAATAATACATCTAAATGGAAAAAAACAAAGTCAAATGTGGATAAATAATGTGATATTTAAGGAGGTGGAGATAATTGCTGGTTCACAATGGTCTAAAGCTAAACTTGGCTCTAGAAGTTAGGCTTTCACAGTAGCAATAGTCCAGGCTTAGATTTTTTTCTTAAACTAAAAGCCAAAATATCACGCCATGGTATAGCTCAGTTGGTAGAGCATGCATATCCAGAATTACTAGATCTCACCTCATGGGTTCAAGTCCAGACTCTGACAATTTCTCTCCCGGTCTCCCCTACCAATAATTTCCTGCCACTTCTCCACACTTTTATCTAATAAAAGCTTTGAAATGCCAAAATATATCTTTAAAAAAGCAGAAAAGGTAGCTTAGCAGTTGCGGTGGAAAGAATGGGCCACAGATTTTTGCACCAAATTGGATGGCAAGAGGAAAATTGGATAATGCCGCTTTAAGCAATGTGATTATTGTGCTAAATATCTGTTTGTTGAATTTTTTACAAGAAAAAGAAGGCTTTATGCAAATGCTGCAGCAAATCAAACACAAATAAGTCATGAATCCACATACAAGGCTATAAAAAACAGCACTACAAGCTGCCTTGAATGTAACATACCAGGCATTGTATATGTGCCTGGGAGCGCTATTGTTTCCTTGTTAGCCTCGCGATGTACGCCGCTTCCTCTACAAAGACCTGCGTTATGACTCATAATCCTCCCAATTCCTCATTGTAGCGGCACCACTGAGAAAAACAACATGAGCAGTTTTTATTCAGAGTTTATGATAAGCAAGAAGGGGAAGGTCAGGAATCATAAAGGATATTTTCTTTATGCCAGGAACAATGTGGAAATCATGAAACTCTGTGGGCGACGTGAATGAATTATTTTGGTCCAAATTTCACCCAAAAGAACAAGTAGCTCCTTCAGGAGTGGTAAATGTGACAGTGGGACGTGAGTCTGGAAGAAAATCTAGAGCCATCAATAAAAAGGCACAATATTTAAAAGAACAGCTAGTAAATAAAGACTGAGGGTTATTTTAAAACGCATCCATCCATCTTTGTGCGCTTCTAAGGCTAGGGCACTGGAATCGCAAAACCCCAAAGCTGGAGGTTCGATTCCTGCTCTGACCTAGTGCATACTGCCATTGTGTTCCTGAGCAAGATACTTCACCCACATTGCCTACAGTCACAACAGGTGGCTGGCTGCAACAGGAAAGACATCTGGCATAAAAACTTGCCAAGTTTTAAAATGAAAATGTAATTCTTTTTTATTATTGTTTTTTTAGATGTTTCCTGGTGGATGGTCTTATAAAGTCTTTAAAGCCCTTTGAGGTAACTGTTGTGTTATATGGCTTTTCCTTTTGGCTGTTCCCTTTCTCCTGCCTCTGTCTCACCCTATCCTTCTCTCACACCAACCAACCTCATGTCCTCTTTCACTGCATCCGAAAATCTCCTCTTCGGTCTTCCTCTAGGCCTCCTGACAGATGTGTCTTCCTCCTCTCCTCCTTTGACCAACAGTAACCCAATTTCCACCGCCACCCTGTAGCTGCACCAATGGCGGTCGTTGTTAACCCGATCCGGTCAGGAAGTCATGATTGTGATTGAGTTTTCCAAAAGTTTTACATCGAGGTACCTTCCCAACACAACCCTCTGCATTCATCCAGACTTGGGACTGGCACCAGACATCACTGGATTGTGACCCCTGGTGGTTGCACTGACATAGGGCTATAGAATTCAAATTATGGTTTGATATGATCAAATACAGAAGAGGCAGATAAGCAGAATAAAGATCTCTTTCCATATATTGCAAATACTGTATTTTGCTTTTATAAACATTTTTCCTATTCTACAAAAAAAATAAAAATAAAAAAATGTGCCGGGTAACTGTAAAATTAAGATTGATTTCCAGATGGCAGAATAAATTGATGTAGATTTAATGCAACTGAGCAGACATTATTTAAAAATCTGTAAAACTAGGGTGGTACAAACATACACATTACAACTAGATACTGGGACAACATTATTTTCAAAGCAAAATCAAATCAGAAAAAACAAAAGATAAGGCCCACCTCATTGTTGGTTATAATTGGTGATGGTTATGGCAGAAGATGGCTTTAATGAGAGAACTTCCAGACCCATTTAACTTTGTTTTAGTGGCTAGGCTACTGTTCGAGAGCTTAACTAAAGAATGGTGATACATTTTCCCATTGTCCCACTGTCAACTGGTACTATAATAAGGCATTTAGCAGCCTCAAATTTTGGCTCACATTTCACTAAATTACATGATGATGCACTTGGTTAATAGAGAAAGTCCTGCAGTGGAATAAACAATGAAAAGTTTGGGCTTGTTGTGCTGGTTGTGGTTATAGAAGCTTTTAAATTACTGTAAACTTGTCATCACATGGGGTAGATTAAATGTTTATTTACGCTTAGAGAAATCTATTTAGTATGCCATGTTTTCAAAGCACAACTGTTCTATTTCGCCACACATTCAGTATTTGTGTAAAAATGTGTATTTCTCCATCTATCGATCCATAACCCAGCACATTTCGACCGGCGCCAGCTCAGGTTCCAGACGACAATTAAATCCCCGCTCCACAGGGCCGTCATTTGGCACAAAACAAACGCACCTGTGACAGCATGGGCTTTGCAGAGGAATGACTGCAGAGCCACCTGTCACACAGGGCAAACCTCCGGCACTTGTTATGCCTATAGAAAAGTGAATTAGCCTATAGTGCATCCCACAAGTGAAGCCATTAAGGAGATTGTGCATGCAAATTGTTGACAAGAGGAGCTTTTTTTTCCTATTCAGTTCCACAAAGGAGGAAATAAAAACATTAAAAGGACCCCAATTATGCTAAATCTACTTTTTTTTTTTAAGCTTTTAACCATGTTATAATGTTTGCACCTCAAAAATATACCTGGAGTAATATTTTCACACGTCTGAGTAATCCCTTAGGCTGAGGCCGTCTCTTCTCATGAGCTGAAAACGCTCGGTCTCACCGCTCTACATACACACACGACACCAAGTGCTCCTGCGCTTTTCTAAAGCCCATACACTGTCACCGGATTCATTCTGATAATTTCAGTGCTTAAATTGCAATCACTACAAAGCAGTCAGCTCATTTATATGCATCTGTTAGCGCCATGCTGCTAATTGTTGTGCTAATTAGCCATTTTATGCTCTGTCCACTGTCGTCAGATGCCTAATTCAAGCTCTGCAAAGTCAAACCAACCGCTCCACAAAAGAAGACGTTTTCTATACATATACGTTATTTTAATTTAGAAAGCATGAAATACTAATGCAAAGGTGTCTGAAAACTATTTTAAAAAAAAGCCTACAAAAAGCACAATATAGGACCTGTAAATAAGATGCTTTAGACGACATAAATGAATGGACTTCAGTGATATATCTGCTAATAAATACATGTACTTTCAATACTTTGCCGAATGTCTCTCTCCTCTATGATTGCTTGTCACTTCTCTACTGCACTCTCCAATTAAGCCGGGGGAAAAAAAATCTTTAAAAAAAAAAAATAAATAAATAAATAAATAAATAAAAGAATAAAAAATTACTTCCAAATAATAGCTATCAACCAGCTCTGACAGTCACTTCCATTTGCTAAAGTTTAGTTTTTGGTAATAAATGGATAAAATCTGAGCAAACACTGATAACTTATGGTGGTCTGCCACATTGATGCAAATACTTGTCAAGCACAACTTAAACATAAAACATTTTTAGAAACCTGGATTATTTAGTCAGCTTATATGCTACTTGCTACGTTAAGTAAGCTTAGCATCAATGCACTTGCTAATGACACTGTGACATTACACACTGGTAGTTCGTTGACTGGTCAGTTTTTAAACCATCTTGTCAATTTATATTTTGCCAAATTTGTTGGTATCATTTTATTTTATGTTTTTATACATTCACAGCTGCTAAACTGTAGGATTAGCAGTGTGTCCTAGGTTAGAAATCTTCCCCTAAGCAGCCATACTCAATAGAAAATCAATGGTCCAATTACTTATCTATTAACCCTTCACATTAGATCTTTGCGGTTGCTCCTCTGTAATTTGAAGCCTGCACCTGAACCTCGTCCCAACACAGACGGGTCTTCCTGCCGCAGCTGCACAGGGCTCCGTGTTTACTTCGGGGCTAATGTGGTGATAATTGTGGAGGGCAAACTTTTGTCAAACTGCCAGAGCCTTTTAAACATCCGAGTCGATTAGGGGCAGTAAGAGGCAAGGTGCATAACGAGACTTGGCTCGGGACGCAAACACGGCCAAGAGATTTCTAATGCAGAGACAACACTGCAGTCTGCGTTTTTTGGATCAGGTTTCTTTTTTTTTCTTTTTTTTTTTTGGGGGGGGGGGGCTTCAAAGTAACAACACCAACAAGAAAAACAACAAGAAACTGGGCATAAACTGAAACTAATCCTAACTAAAATATGAATATCTGTCTTCCACACTTATAAAGATTGGTATGAATGAACCAGCTGCCCTCTATCTGTTTGCCACCCATCCTGAGTGTGTAGCTCTCAGCCAGTCGTAGCTCATAATATTTTTTCCGGACACAATCTCGTATGAACCCAGCATGCCCCTTTACAACAAAAACTACTCAGAAAATAAAGATTACAGTGGCGAGAGTTCATTGAAGGCCACACTAAACCTGGGCTTGACTTTATCTCTGTGATAACTCAGTGAGGAGAAGATGAGGCATAGAGCTACCATTATTTGTTTATAACGCTTGGAAATCTTATATATTTTGCCATTAAAGGTCCTAAATTATGCTTTTTTAAAACTGCTTTGGACACCTTTGCATTAGTATTTAAAAGTTTTATAACTGAAACAAATGCATAAGTGTGAAAAATGTCTTCTTTTTTGGGAGATGCTATGCTTGGATTAGATGTCTGTTGCCCCGGGCTGGCAACTGTGAGGACTAGACAGAGCATAAAAAGGCTTATTAGCAACATGATGCTAAAAGATAGATAAATGAGCTGACTGCTTTGTGGTGAACGACTTCCAGGATTCATGTATCTACGTAGAGCAGTGAGGCCAAGCATTTTCAGTCTTGAGAAATGGATCTGCTCAGCATACACAATTGTTTTTATAGATATGTTTTTCATGTGGAAATAACATTATAGCATGATTAAAAGCTTCAAATATTTAACTAGGTAAGTCCTGGGAATCCTGTTTACCTGTTGCACTGCCATAAAGTTTTGCTAACATCCTATTAATTATCATTGGTTAGTGTGTTGTCACTTCAGCATAAACAACATTTAACAAGGTCACACCAGCAAATATACAAGTGCTGCGTTCAACTCAAAACTGATTAATGAACCTGCAGTGCCTTTTTTACCCACAAACCCTCAGATTTAGCCCCGTTTTTGTACTGTTTTGATGGCAGTTGTGGCGCGAGAGACGTGTTAAAATCCAGCGTTATAATTAAACTGCAGGTGTGAAGGTGTTAAATGTGTTTTCCCAGCAACTCCACCACTTTGCATGTTCAATCAACCTTAGCGAACTACATAAAGGTCAACCTGTATTTTATATGATAATTTGTCTGTTTAAGGCGCTAACACTTAATTACCTCCCCATGTTCAGAGCTGCTGCAGGTTGCCCTTTATAGGTGGCATCTCTTCTCATTCTCTCCACTGTTCTCCTTCGAACAAACAATGTTTTATGTTTTATGTGACATTTCCGAGCGATCCATAATTAGGTTTATTGTGTGATTTTGACTTGTATAAGCACGCGGCGGCATCTCGAGTAATGAGAATCCCCGCCTTAACGCACAACCTTTGAAGCAATATAGGCTCGTCTTTATGGGAATCAATTGAGCATGGCCTGGTTGCTATTTAGAAAAGCAGATGGCATGTCTAAATGCTAAGCAGAAACTAATTTGTTCATTCCACACCGACAATGTCTTTGCCGTATTTCCAATTATGTCATTCATATTCACATAACCAGCGCACTGGGCCGACACTGGGCATTACGTTAGCGTTTTTTGAGCACATGTAAGCTGATCTTATTACAGCTGGGCTTAAAAATAGACGCAGAGATGGCTAGCACAAGAGTGATTATTAGTGAGATATAAGTCTAGATACTTATTAAGATCTGGCCTTTTAAGTGAGTGCTAAAAATAGAGATACAGTTCTACTCCCAGGTGCGATTCAGGATAGAAGCCATACAATGCAATGATGTAATACAATGAAAGAAAAGTATCAGGTCTTAAGACAACCCATGTTGAGCATTTGCATGAAGTAAAAGTATGCAGTTCTTTATTTTAATAGAAAAAAAGTTAAATCACCTATTAGTATAATGTGATGGTAATCTTCAGTAAAAAACAAGACCATAATAACATCATATAAATGTTATTAACAAGCTCAAATTGGTTGGTCTACAACCTGTCAATGATGAATCGGGAAATGTCATCTCAGAGAACAGAGAAAGTGCCATTTATCTATATCTAAAAAAAAAAAAGAAAAGAAAAAGATAGCAACATGAAATGGATAAATATGGCAAGAAAAAAAGTTAAATCACCTATTAGTATAATGTGATGGTAAGCTTCAGTAAAAAAACAAGACCATAATAACATCATATAAATGTTATTAACAAGCTCAAATTGGTTGGTCTACAACTTGTCAACGCTGAATCGGGAAATGTCATCTCAGAGAACAGAGAAAGTGCTATTTATCTATATCTAAGCAAATGAAATGGATAAATATGACAAAGCAGCCACACAATGTTTAATGAGGAAGAGATAATTGTAGGGCAGCATGGCTGAATGATAAACTCATAATAAGTAGCTAGAAGTTTAAGATAAGCTTAAATCTAATCATACATCATGTATTAGTATTTTTCAGAGGCGTATTGGCGTAGGTGGAAAGAAAATACAGTACACACTTTTAAATGGTAAAATGGTCACATTTCTATAGCGCTTTTCTACCTCCATGGGTACGCAAAGTGCATACACACACATTCAAACACCAGTGTGCACAGACACTGGAGGCAAGGTGGGTTAAGTGACACAATGACAGTATGCAACGATGGGAGCCAGGTTTGAACCACCTGGTTAGTGGACAAGCGGCTCTACCAACTGAGCCACTGCCGCCCCGCAGTGTAACTTTAGTCACTACTTTTACTCAAGTAAATAATCAAAGTAAAATAGTGGAATAGTAGTAGTGGTAATAGCAGTGGTGACAGTGGCAGTAGTAAGCAGTTAGCAATAGTAGTGGCTGCATTATGGGAAAAGTAATCAACAATAAATATGTGTTAAACTGAAAAAAGTCAGATTTCTTTTTACAGTGTAACTTTAGTCTGGTTTATTGCAAACATTCATTCATTCTTTGTTTTTTCCAGTTTGTGGTCGCAGGTGGCTGAAGCCCATGTCATCGACTATGGGCCTTCGGCAGGAAAATCCTTGGACAATGGTCAGTTAGTTACAGGACTGACACAAAGACATGGTAATAGTAGTAATAGTAGTAGTTGTAGTAGCAGTAGAAGTAGTAGTAGCAGAAGCAGTAATTGCCTCAGTACTTTTTTACTTTTATTCAAGTAATAATTCTGTTCATTACTTGTATGTCTACTTAATACCATTTTAAAGTAACAGGACTTCTTCTTTATGCAGTTAATAACACAGGTCAACAGGAAATGTATTTATGCTTTTGTTGGGAAAGGTGAGAAAAAAATCAGAGTTCAGTATGTAGACAAGTCTAATAAGCTCTAGTGCCATTATGATGTTATTGTTAACGAACAGTAACATGCTTTCATGGTAAAATTAAACCCACTTGACTTGTGCATGCACAGAGTTGAACAAATGTATAAATGACCTAAGATATAAATGGTAAGATTGACTGGTGAAACATTATTAAGCCCTCCATCTTATTTCAAAGCTATTTTTGTTAACCATTACAGCCAACAGCTCCACAAATTTGTCAGAGAGTGACGTTCGTTTCACCAGCTGAGCACTCGTTAATGCGCTGGCTTTCAGAAGGCTTAATATGGCTGACATTTGCTCTGCGTGTTTGTCTAATCTGAACGGGTCCATGGTAATCAGAGCACTTCAGAGCAGCGAGAAGGCACTACTCCAAATCAAACACAGTCACTCAAAGGAAAAGGCATCTGGGAGCTCTCTGAACACCTGCAAGTCACATTACAACGCTGAGTCCAAAGCAAGAACTTAACAGGCTTGAGGAGCACCTGAATGTATACCGAAGCATGAACTATAAGTTCACCATTATAGACCTTTTCATGAGTGCAGTTTGGACACAAGAGTAGCATTATACCCATTCATTTTTATATCTAAATTTGAGGATGAAAAAATGACTGCAAGGGAAAACAAGGCTGCCATGAACAGACATGTACTTCCATCAAGGACCAACTTTTTCTCTGAATCAAACTTTGCAGCTGTTTTGTGAAAAGTCTTTAAAATACAAAGAAGTCTGTCTTTTTGTGTCGCGCTTTTTGATATTTTTCTCTGTCTTAAATTTACACGGCCCGTCCTTGTCCTGATCTCACCTTTCTTCAGGAAATAAACACTGTTCACCTTGCCTCTTTCAGACAAGAAGAGAAAAGAAATATGTACTTGAAGCGACAATTAGTGCAGACTTCATTGCTGCTGAGCTTTGCACACAAGTCCACACAAAAAGATGTGTTGACAACAGATTCCAGACGTAGAGGATCTGCTTTCCCTATAGCAGCAACTATGGGCCTTATATGGGAACTACACTCTGGACTGTTGCATAGCTATCAACGACATACACAGGGACAGTCACTTTTATTCACTCGGAACAATTTAATGTCACCAATTCTCAAAACACGTGCATGTCTTTAAACAGTTGGAGAGAACTCACAATAACATAGGGAGAACATGCAGACTACACTCGGAAAGATATAGTTGGCCAGCACATGGTGATAGAACCCACAACCGGCTTGCTGAGAGACAGAAGCGCTAAACACACCGGGTTTTAAACAAAAATTATATTAATAGGATAAGTTGAAAGCCATATGTCCATGATTTGTTCAGTTAAAGACTAAATGTGTTGTGGTTGCGGCAGCTTGTTGTTTGATTTTTGTTTCTTATGTCAAACAGAAGAACAAACCCAAATTGACTTTGTTGTTGGAGCTTTTGGAAGCTGTGTATTTAAATATAGAACAAACATCTTTGATTGTAGCAATAGATGTCGACCTGAGCTGCTATACGGCGCTGGATTAATACAGGAGACGGTGCGGAAGATTGATAATAACTTTGATGAATTTGAGTTGTGCTGACTATGGACAACGATGATTAAACAGAATCAGCAAGTATCAGTGCGTAGCCATGCAGACAAGCTTATTACAACAGCTCAAAGAGGGCTCCTGTGGCGTTTAAGGGCCCTAATACAAAGACAGAGAAGACACGCGTAAGCACAAGCTTCCATTGGTGGGAAACTTTGGTGTTTGTGATCACACATTCTGTTTTGTTTACTTTGTTCCTCAATCAAAATAACTTCTCAGCGGCAGACGAGATCAATGCAGAGTTTCTTGTTTATGGAGAGAAGCAGGCTTACTGACAGTTTCCCATACGTTCCTAAAGTTTTAGATGCACTGTTATTGTAATCATAACTAAGGATTAATTTGAAATCCCATTGGCAGCCACTCAAAGAGACATTAAAATACTAGAACAATACATTTACTCCCGCCAACATGTTTTCTCCTGCACCATTTGTTAGTTCCTTTGTTAATCTGTGAGCAAAGCAACATAAAAAGTTTAAAAGTTCAATAAGTCAGACAAAGAAGGGTTGCAAGCCAGTGTACGCTTTGTGCTGGCCCCAAGCCTGGATAAATGAAGAGGGCTGCGTCAAGAAGGGCATCCAGAGTAGGAAATTATTAGTTTTAGTGTGGATCTGTATGCAGGTATTTTTTTAATCTGCTTCTGTACCATTGTGAGATAGGGCCAAAGATACTAACTCCAGCCATAACGGGGAAGTAAAAGAGCTAATGATTAGTTTGAGTGGATTTCTATAAAGCTATAAAGGTTTTGTGAGTCAATGGATAGAGCATTTACCTCTAAACAGGGCTTGGTATCATTCAGATTTTTTTCAATACCAGTTCTTAAACAGTACCTGGTTTTCAAGACTGGTAGCTGAGCAATACTTTTTCTGATACCTATGGTGGGCTAATTCATCTTCTACAATTATAAAACACAATAATACTGAATAAAAAATCAATTTTTGGAGCAAAATTCGTAGCTGTAAGTTAAAACCAGTAGTTTGTATGATTTATTTTGTGGAATTTATTAGATTCTTTCATGCAAAGGAACATTAAAATCCCAACAAGGTATTGGTAACTTGGTATTTGAATAAAACATTTTTTCTATAACATTAGTATTGTAACTTTTTCTTTGATACCAGAAAGGATATTCTGGTTCAGGTCCAAAATTGGGCACTATATCGTTACAATTGTGGGATAGGACCAGAATGGAAAATAAATGTGAAGATTATAACTGCTCAGGTAAACAAGATCTAAAACTTGAACTCAAATGCAGTGATGACTAGATAAAACTTCATTCATACTTATAGCAAAATACATCAAAAAGTGCATGAAGCCTTTGCTGTGCCTGTCTTAAAAAAGCAGCATTCAAAGCAGCAGACTCCAGGTTCGTTTTAAGGTGAATGTCAGAGTATGAAAAATCACCCTTTTAACCACAGAAAAAGAGACCTGCGCAGAGGAGAAGTGTTAATATTTAATTCCTAGTGAATAACTATTTCACTTCAGGCTGGTAATTGAACATGGCTCAATGTAAAATGATGAATTACAAAATAATTGTCCCAAATGTCATTCACTGTAATCAAGACTCACTTTTGAATTCGACTTTTGGCCCTGAATAGCATTCATTGAGGATGTGAGCAAAGGAAAATTTCATATTTAAAAAAGTACAATAGGGTAATCAGTCTTGTGTTCAATCCATTTACATTATTATGGAAAAATGGTGGGTATTTTTTTTTTTTGTTGGAAATGAATAGGTTTGATATAATTTAAAAATTTGCAAAATAAAAGATTTTGGCTTTGGACCTGGAGCAAATTTCACTGATGATTTTTCCATTAAAAAGGGTTATTGATGTCTTTTTTATTTGAATTGTTGATACAGTACATACCACAGCTTAGAGACTAATCCTGGAAGAGTGACAGCAACGATTTGTAACAAAGATGCAAATGTTTAGTTCATAAATCATTACACAAGAGTGCAATTAGTGCAGCTCTGACTCTGATTAATCAAACCCTAGAAGACATCTGCACTTTTTTCTTTCACTCTTTTCCTTCCTTCTTTTGCCACATGAAATAATAATAATAATAATAATAATAATAATAATAATAATAGCAACAATGTATCGTTCTCATACAGCACTTCTGTAGACAAGTCTACAGCTACAACCTCTCTGACCACCACCAAACACACAATTACACTCACACATTCATTCACAAGTGCCACAGACTCTGGAGGCAAGATGGGTGAAGTGTCTTGCCCAAGGACACAATGGTAGTATGCAACAGCGGTAGTGGGTCGGTCACCTCTACCTGCTGAGCTACTACTGCCCCAAAATTCAATCATCTGCCCTCTAGCGTACTTTACTTTACACACTGCATGTCCTTTCTGACACAACCATTTCCATTTGTCCGGGCTTAGGACTGGAGCAAGCGTACACTTTCCAAAATAAAAATGTTTTGAGATCCATTATCTCAAATAATGTCAATAATGTATAAACAGAGAAATATGAATGGCTTTTTTACTGAGGCATTCATAAGGAAAAGCTCATCCTTAACTTGGCTTTTGTTGTTAATTCCCTCTGTATAAATAATAACACTGAATTTAATTGAACAGCAAAGACAAATTAATTTATATAACACACAAAAATGTCACCTCAACTACCCCACACAAATTAATCAACAATTTTTACCAAAGCGAATGTAATTCAACACCTAAAAAACAAAATTACATTTTGTGCCAGACGCCCACACTTCAACTACAAATGTGCCAATTTCTAGAAATATTAAGTACTTGAACAAAAAGCATTTCTAGTTTAAACAGTGGTGAAAAATGTTGGTAATGACAGCAGCCTGGCATAGCAGCAGTATAAGGCAGATATTGACCCACACACACACAGTGCAGGGTATTGATCAGAGCTGGGGCTAAACTGTAAAAAAATGAGGTCAGGGCGGATACATTATCTTAATGTACTCTCTCTCTCTCTCTCTCTTAATGGTGCATATGTCACACACAGACAACAGAAAATGCAGTTACTGAATACTCTCCATGTTAATCTATACATGCTCTGACTGGAGCTTCTGCCATGTCCGGCTAATTTCCTGTCAGTGTTGAATTAGCACGAGCTTCTTCTCATTCACTGCAGTCATGTGACCACAGTCCACTCACACTAATGAGGAAAAGATGTCTGGCTTTATTTGTTTCAAGTTCTAGCAAAGAACAGTTTATTTGAGATCATGAACAGATGCCAAGGGTCAGGGGTCGCCACAGTAAATCTTCTGCCTCTATTCAGCCCTGTCCTGTGCATCAGTGGTTCCCAACCTTTTTGTTCTTGTGTACCCTCTGGGCTTTTTGCCACGAGTACCCCCCTCACTCAAACATGCTGATGATTCTTTAAAAAGTAGTCATATGAAACCTATAATAACTGATTATGAAAAAAACTCTAATAAAATATAATAAAATATAATATAATAACATAAGTTCACATTTTTTATCTCAAATAAAAATTGAAATAATCTGCCTTTAAAATAAAAATATAACAATATTAACTATTACATATATTTTTTCACCTCCTTCGTTCATCAATAGACACTGGTCTTTCATTGGTTTTAGTGCATCATTATGAAAAGATAGCAAATATTTTCTCATCATCTTGGAAATAGATTGTGAAATAATTCCACATCTGCAAAGTGCTCACGTACCCCTACGGGTCCCTGTACCCTTGGTTGGGAAACCTTCTTTTTTTTTTAACCATACCACGTAACTTTGTGCTTTGTTTTTAATGTCTAACATGAGCTGTCCCTCTGATGCACTCATTCCGTGTTGTTTTGTCATGAAATATAGCCATGTTTACTTAACAATTTGTACAGAAATGTTACTTGGGTTAAGCACAATCAGTCTCAATTTTAGCCTTACCTCTTTCGTTCTATGTCTCAGATCTAATGAAAGCATTTTATTGTTTCTTGTTTACTTTTAATGACCGAATAAACTGAAATAAAACAATAATACTAATAAAATCCTGTCCATCTTTATCAGAAAACCTTGACATCTTCAGCTCTGCCTCCTGTCTCCAAACCATATAAAAGCATACTATCATTGACAGCCATTCAAAAATAAATACATAACAATATTTCTGCAGGTGGCAATATCAATTCAAGTCTTTCCATTTGATTTTGCGGTGCATTACTGCAGTGAACAGGACCTTGCATTTAAAAGTTGGATAAAAACTAATTTTACTGAACTAAATAAAAAAGCTGCATAATAACTTTTTCATATTTGTGTATTTGTATAAGAAGTGCTGGACTCAGGTTCACTTTGAGGTGAACGTCTGAGATGAGTATGAAAAATTGCCCTTTTAAATGGGGAATATGAAGAATGTGTTACTATTACAGATTGGATTCTTTATAAAGAACAGTCTCAACATCGGGCTGGTAAGTGAACACGTCTCAAAGTAAAATGATGAAAATATAATAATAGGATACAGAAAAAATACAAAGTAACTGATGAGACCGAGATCTCTTTTGTGTTCAAATGATGATAAATGGAAAGAAAAACAGTATACACAAGTTACTTTAGATCAATAATTTCTGCTTTTCTCTAAATAAATAAATACAACTTTATTAAAAACTGTCAGCTAATTGAACTTTGTAGTGATGCTTATCCCTGTTTTAGTCCTGCTTTTGTTCTTGTTTAATCCCAGTTTAGTCCTGGTTTAGCCCTAGTTTAGTCTAGATTTAGTCCTGGCTTAGTCCTGCTTTATACTTGGTATAACTCTAGTTTAGTCCTAGTTTATCTCTGGTTTAGTATTGTTGTAGTCCTGCTTTAGTTCTGTTTTAGTCCTGGATTATTCCTACATTATACTTGGTGTAATCCTAGTGTAGTCCTAGTTTATCCCTGGTTTAGTCCTGGTGTAGTCCTGGTTTGGCCCTGGTTTAGCCCTGGTTTAGCCCTGGTTTAGCTTTGGTTTAGCCCTGGTTTAGCCCTGATTTAGCTTTGGTTTAACCCTGGTTTAGTCCAGGATTATCCCATGGTTTAGCCCTTGATGAGACCTGGTTTAGCCTTGGTTTAGCCATAGTTTGGTAACCACTTTAGCCCTAGTTTAGACTTGGTTTAGGCCTAATTTAGTCCTGGTTTAGTCCTGGTTTAGCCCTGGTTTAGCCCTGGTTTAGCCCTGGTTTAGCTTTGGTTTAGCCCTGATTTAGCTTTGGTTTAACCCTGGTTTAGTCCAGGATTATCCCATGGTTTAGCCCTTGATGAGACCTGGTTTAGCCTTGGTTTAGCCATAGTTTGGTACCACTTTAGCCCTAGTTTAGACTTGGTTTAGGCCTAATTTAGACCTGGTTTAGCCCTAGTTCTAATTAGTGCTGGGTATCTATTATCTATTTCAGTGCAACTTTAGGTTTGGTCATAACTGTGATACAAAAAAATCCCCTTAACAACTGTAGCTAATGAAAAAAGGGCACAAATTACTGGATGGAAGCTTAAAGCAATCGAGATTTGGCCTGGATTTTTGGCCCACCTTGTCCAGTCTTGCCCACAATAACTTGAACATTCACATAAAAAAGTGGAGGGAAGCCCTTAGAGGAGGAGGAGGTAGAAGAAAATCTAAATTATCAGTAACAGGTTGGACTAACAGGTTGATATGTGGGCACTGACAAGTGTGTATCCAAAGTGCTGGCATCCACAGAGGGGAGGGGCTGCACCGGGAAAACAGAGGGGCAAGAGCGAGGCAGAGAGGAGGGGGCAGGGGCTGTCACGGTGATAGATTATACGTCGTCCCGTATGACAGATCGCCGAGAGAAACAGCAGCAGGAGATCCGCCAGGGAACCCAATCTCATCTCAGATTCAACAATAATATTTACATAGGCAGCCCGAAACGAGGGCATGAGCGGCCTGACAGCACGGTAAATCCAACCAAATTGAGTGAGCGAATAAGAGAGAGAGGGGAAGACGTGAACAGACAGGGAAAACAAGGCAAAAAAATAACAGATTGTGTGCAGTTGGATGAGGTTTTAATGTGCCATTATGGCTGTCTGTCATGGCGCCTGTCTCTGCGTCGCGTCTATCAACTGGTGTCACTTTGCTTTCCCCCTCGGTTATGTCTCAATGCATATTCTGTGCCATATGCCAACCCTGTCACCCAAATCAAACGCACCTATGTGACATTTCTGCAAATCCCTACCATGCAGAAAATCAATGTTTCAGAGAACAAAATGTGCAAGGAAATTACAAATATGAATTGTTGTTTCTCTCCACATATTTACCTGTAATGATTAAATCATACTTGTCAAATGCCAAACTCATTATTACTTTATTTGACATTGCAGTAAATATTCTACATTATCATATAAAGTGGTATAAGTGTGATGTTCACTTTCATCTTTGTATATTTTTAAACAACGCCATGTAACATTTTACCATATATGTTGCATGTTATTTACTACTTTAGTAAATATGAGATCTGCACTATCTGAGAAAATTTTAACAAGAAAATGACGACAAATTGAGTTAGTGTCAAATTTTAAATATTTAGGATTTTTAATTGATGATCAGTTGTCTTTCAAGGACCACATCTTGTCTTTTACTAAAAAACTGAAACTTCTGCTAGGATTTTATTACAGAAATAAGAGTTGTTTTTCTTTTAGTGTAAAAAGGAAACTGGTGGAGACAACCTTCTTACCTATTATTGACTATGGAGATGTGTTGTACATGAATGCTTCTGCTCACTGTCTTTCAGGGCTTGATGGTGTGTACCATGGGGCACCAAGATTCATTTCAAATTGTCATCCACTTACTCACCATTGTGTACTTTCTTCTAAAGTTAATCTGACTTCCTTATGTGCCCGACGCCTTGTTCATTGGTATGTATTCATTTACAAAACCATTTTGGGTAGTATTCCATCATATTTGTCTAATCTTTTAATAACGAAAAATGGAAGTTACAATCTTCGATCCATGTTTTACAATTTATTTTCCCCAAAGTACGAACTGAACTGGGCAAGAAAGGATTCAGGTTTTCAGCACCAAACACCTGGAACAAATTACAATCTGAACTTCAACTTCAAGTACTTGTTACACTGAATGAGTTCAAAGCTCTTGTGAAATCATTGCAATTTACCTCGTCTGTCTGTAAATGTTTTATGTGAGAAAGTTTTAATGTTGTGTTTGTGAATATCTGTTATAACTTGCTGCTGCCCTCTGGGCAAGGTCTCCCTTGCAAAAGAGATTCTTAATCTCAATGGGACTAACCTGGTAAAATAAAGGCTAAAAAAAACAACATTAAAAAAAAAAACATAAGATTCACTTTCATGATAAAAAGTAATAACAAAATATTTTGGCCAAACAAGCCTTTCAAGCGTTAAGGTGTTAAAGTTACTAAAGCAACTTTTTTTTAGCTTTTAACCAGGATATAATAGAGTAATATTTTGTTTCATTCATGCTTCTTTTTGTAATGTTGTTATCTGATCTGTTGCCCTTCTCAAGAGCTTGAAAACGTTTGGCTCTGCGTAGTCGTGTGTAACCATGGAGCGCTGCTGTGCATTTCTAAAGCCCATACATCATCACTGGACTCACTCTGAAAATGTCAGTGCTTAAATTGCTGTCACTATGAAGCAATCAGTTCATTTATCCATCTATTAGTGTCATGTTGCTAATGGCCATGCTAAAAAGCCATTTTATACTCTGTCCATTCCCCACAGTTGCCAGCAGGGGGCGACACTCACCTAATCCAAGCATTCACTGCAAAGAAAAAGCTGCCCAAAAGAAGATGTTTTCATAAATATACATTATTTTAAGTGGTAGAACATGCAATACTAAAGTGTCCAAAATGATTTCAAAAAGTGTGATAAAAGCATTATATGGGATCCTTAAAGACGTTAACTTAACAAACCATGATAATCCAGCCATAAAGGGGTCGTAAACCAGTGTCAGGATGGGCATCAGCTTTAAAAACTATTCCAAATCAGTTTGTAAATCACACTAGGAGGCAATAAGGGAAAAGCCATAAGGGAAAGAAGACAGACAGCAGATGCTAAAAGCCTGCCAAGTTCAATAATTAATGTTCAGTTCATTTTCGTTATATAACAGAGCACACAATTTATTTTGACATTGCAAAAGTTTTCCGTAACTGAACATAACCACCATAAGCAAATAAACCACAAGTCTTAAACAAATAAATGAATCAATATATAAGGTGTCTTGGGAAATAAATGAAATAAAAAAAGCTGAGGGGAGGAGACACAACACAACATCTCAGAAGATAAAACGCAAAGAGTAACTAATCAGAGTGGAGGTGATGGTGAGGTCAGAGAGGTTCCTGTGTGTGATCCTCTCTCATGGAAGACGTCTTTTTATCCGCTCTTCAAACCCACCATGAACATGTCCAAACACACACACACACACATTTCTGTAACAGTGATGTGCGCCTCTGCAGTGTGGATAGAGCGGCTGTAACAAGCAGCAGTGTAATTTCACTGTGAACTCTCTGACAGCTCTGCTCTCACCCCACTGCACCAGAGTCTGCAGGAGGTCCCTCTAAAAGCAGCCTCCCAAATCCACAACTCGGCTTCAAAGGAAACTAACAAACTCTGCAAAACCAGTTATCTGTTTCCCTCGAGTGAATGCACTGAAAGTAAACAATAAGACTGCAGCAAGTTCAAAGCTTTTTCTTGTTTTAAAATTAATGAAAAATCATAGACAGCTAATATGAATTGACAAATGGACTTGCAATGAACCGGGAAATCTAAGAAAGCATGTTATATGTTATGTGAGAAGGAAGTGATTACCATATTTGAAAGAGTAAGTATTCAGGAGAGAGGAAGTTAGATGCCTTGGTTGTTCATGACAAAATCAAACTTGGATGTTCTTTTGGAGGACACCGCATCATCATTTGCATGGGTAATTTTGGAATAAGTTTTCCATCTAATGGCATTGTTAACACAACCTTCTCCATTAATCTGGGCTTGGGACTGGCACAGTTTGTGGCTGGAGTGTTTAGCGCCACGATGGCATGGAAGCACACTCTCACAGCAAGAAGATCCCGGGTTTGATTCCCGTTTGGGGGCCTTTCTGTGCGGAGTTTGCATGTTCTCCCTGTGTCTGGGTGACGTTTCCTCCGGGTGCTCCAGGTTTCCCCCATCAACCTAAAAAGCATGAACAACAGACTAATTCTCCAGCCAGGAGCTCCAGACCAGGAACCTTGGCCTCGGGTGCTGCCCTGCAGTCACCCACTGATCCTGACAGGTTGTCCCAGTGGCATTGAAAGATGATATCAGGGATCCAAAACCCTGATCACGAAAGGGAATCCCTTAATGTGGAGAGAAGGAACATGCAGTAGCAGCTTTTCAGCAGATGGCCTTGTTCTAAGCTAAGGATTTATCAGTCATTGCTTTGAATTTTTCTGTTCATTGCCAGATCTGTTTTTTCACTCAATAGTTTTAATTTGTTTCATCAGCTTAAACATTTCATATCGCCTTCTCAACAATAGCCTTCTGTGAATAAGATGAATAGGTTGCAGTAAGAGGTTACTGCAGCAACTTCATCAAACATCAATCTATTACAAAATGGCTGATATTCTTTACAATGGCTATTTGTAACAAGGTGACATAAAAATGTGTAATGGGGTCAAATGAGGAAGCTGTTGATATAGTCGAAAAGAGACAAGAGCAGTTTTTAGTTTAGTTTAGTTTAGCATAAATGTACAGCATATTGTTGATGTCCATGTACAGAAAAAGGGACTGTGAAGGACATTACAGATAAGAGCAGCGTAAGAAAAAAAGAGCAGAGAAATGAACATGGACAGGCTGACACGGACAAGGTCAAAGGTCACATGGTACAGACAAGCTCTGACACACACATGACCTAACCTGCCCTTAAGTACAGGAGACGGGTGCACCCAAGATCGACGCCAGGAAAGGAAGAGAAAAAAAAAGCACAGAAATGTACAAGACTAACTCTGGAATCTTTACAGCATGAGAGGGGGGAAAAAAGTGTGGAAGTGAAAAGTCAGTCGCTGTTCACAGGCGGACGTGTTCAAACTTGTGATGAACAACAACAAACTGTGATGGCATCTGTCTGACTTTAATGACTATGACGTAATTAAAGTCTGCATTGCTTTTGCTGTGAACTGCATAGCATAGTTTTTCTTCATTGTTTGTCTCTTTTCTGTCATTGGCTGAGAACAACACACTTTTTGAACTTCTACATTAAGCGCTTGCCAGATTTATTCATGTTTATATTGTTTTAAGTTCAAATCTGTGTATGATTAGCAATGGTTAGTCAGCCAAAGTCATATCCAGCACAGCAACTAATCAACCATTTTAATTTGCTACACAACATATTAAGGAAAGTTACTTGGCAGTGAATTTTTTTTTTTTTTTTTAAGCACAAATAAATCACTGTTATCTTGAAAGTAAAAAATTTAAGTTGTCAGTAATAAATTAGACCAGCTTTGTTGATGCGAAGAGTAGATGCAACACCTAAGCCCTAAAAATTCCTTCTCCAATTCCTAATCAGTGAGTTGCATAATGATTTGACATAAATTTTATACCACATGTCCAACTGTCTGTCTTTACGCAGGCTTGGAACTGGCACAAAGAGTACACAAACATGTGACTCTTAGTGTGTAAAGAGCAATTATGTGTTTTCTATTTTTCTTTATACTGTACTTCACTGCATATATTTATACCATATAAACTTAACATGTAAAATGTAGATGACAAAACATTTTTCTTTCACATTTTAAAATAATTGTGAGATACGTAAAGAAAGTCTACATGGCTAATTACTGAGCAGATTTAATTTACTGTAGCCTGTAGCTAAGAGTTTCCATCCAATCAGCAGAAAAATAATTATTGTAGCGAATAATTGACTTTTTTCCATTTTTCAACTATAACTCAGCTTCTGTATCAGCAGTGGCTCTGGCTGGTTAGTTGGTTAAGCCCTCATCTCTCTGTCTTAAAATCTAAAAAAGGTCCTTGCCAAGAAACTCAATTAAATGTCTTGTGATGTTGTGACATGCTCCGAAAATAAACACTCAACTTTAAAAGATAAATTTTCTATTGTTACATGGCCAAAAACACATTTATTTGTCGAACACACTGAAGAAAAAAATGACTGTATTGAAAAAGACACGAGGGAACAAGTAACAAAAGTGCACCTAGAAAAACTAGCAAAAAGAGCAGCACCAGTCGAAGTAACTAGGCCCCGGAGAAAGAGAGAAAAGGGCAGATGGCCAATTTAGTGTTCAGTGGTGATCATTCGCACTCAGGTTTTTGCAGCAGCAACAGTCGCTCTCATTTATAACACACACATTTTTCCTGTTCCTCTTCAGCTCTGGACAATGTCACTGTGTTTTTGTGCAGCTCACAGCCCTGTCCTTTATTTTCTCATCTATAAGTTACAGCGGCAGTGTTTCCCCTACCATTATATTAGTGGGGGCGCTGCGTCCCGCCAACGAAACCCCCCGACCTCCCAGAGAGTCCACTGAAAGAGCGGCTCTCTTTAAACACAGCACAAATCCCCATTTGTCAAAACGCTCCGATAGACCATTCTCGAATTCGTTCCTCTACACAGAGAGAAACTCCTATATTCATATAAATCCAGTCCATGTTTTCACCTGTCCCGCGCTTACTCAGGAGAGAGTGCTGGATTTATAGTAATCCAGTCCGGGCTTTGTGCCTGTTTGCCTTTACCGCAGCGCTATAAGAGCTCCGATAAACAACGCATCCACGCAATAAACTCCTGAGGGGAGGGGAAGAGTAAGTCAGAAGAGAAGTACTAAGAGATGAAACTTAATATAAACTTTTGCTAACGCTTTGTAATTAGCCTAAATCCAGGTCAAACCCAGTAGGAGGTAAAGTTGTTAGCATTGTTTCTGTCAGCTCATGTTATGTATGTCAGAAATCAGGACATGCTCCAGCATCAGCCCCAGAGCAGTTCAATAAGTTTAGTTTATCTGTAAACATTAAATACAGTCCTGCTTGTGTTTGTGTCTTTGTGTGTTTGTTCTATTCTTGTGCTGTAAAAGCAGCTTCTTTAGGAAAGTTTGTTTGGCGGCTCCTGAACACACATTATTAAAGTAATGAATAAAAGAGATTGGATTATTGCCTCTGTTTGCCTCAGGAGGATTTTATTTTTATCTGCACGAGGCTAAGGCTAAGATAAGCTAACTGCAGCACATTAGCATCACAGATTTGAGGAACATAATGAATAGTTTTTTAACAAAAGTTACTTATATTTTAATGTTATACACACTCTGTTTGATAAATTGTGAATGGGACACACATCTAATCAGAGCTTGTTTGAACACAACGCCTGATGCTGATAACACATCGGCCACAACTGTGTCCAACTGTGTCCAACTGTGTCCAACTGTGTCCAACTGTGTCCAACTGTGTCCAACTGTGTCCCACTACGTCGGATGGTACAGAACTCACAAAACAGACTCACATCGCCAACTGCTTCAAACTATCCGACTGTGTCAGACAGCTGATAATCAGTCCAGTGTGTCCCGGTCTTTACACCAGATGCCCATCCTGACGCAACTCTCTCCCTTTATCCACGCTTGGGACCAGCATAAAATGGGCTTGTGATCCCCTGTGGCTGGATTCTGCTAATCATGGCCTATAGCAACACATTTAGCTTTGTCAATATTGAATTTGACTCTATACAAATGATTACAGGTAAAGGTTATATTATGCTAAATCAGCTTTTTTTTTTTTTTTTGCATACTCATGCTATAATCAAAAACAGACCTGGAGTTGTGTTTTGCTTCATTCACATCTGTGTGAGTCTGTATTCTGTACAAGGCCTCAAAACGCTTCCTTCCACAAAGCACTGACCAAACAACAAGCCCTCTGCATCCAGTCTGCTCTCTTTCATGTTTACAAAAACCACTGTACAGCTCTGTTTCCACTGATTCCTCAAAACTATTTTTTCATATTGTAGTAAAATGGCACCATACAAAAAGTTTAAGGATGTAAAAAGCTCTTTTTCTATGGTTCCATTCAAAATAATGTAACAGCTCTGCACTCTGCTGGTCTCTCCACCTGTTTCTTTATGGCAGTGGTAAAGTAACTTTCTTTTGTCACATTTTTAAAGGTTGTTAAACATGAAATGCTGTTCTAGAGCTGACAAAGATTAGTTTAAAAACAAACAAAAGCATAATATATATAAAAACTAGCATAGGTCAATGAGGACATGTAGAGATAAAGTCAAAAATAACTCAGTATAAGTTTGTTTTCCAGTAAGTAAATACTGGAATAAGGAAGTTGGTAAAAAAAGTTACTGGTCAGTTCATTCTTGTCAAAGTCCAAAGTCATTTATGTGAGAACTGGTGACTCTAAATGGCCCCTGTGAATGTGAATGATTGTCTACCAATTAGGGCTGCACGATATGGAGAAAACATGTGATATTCAATAACTATGTTGAAAATTACGATAACCACATTATTGCAATATTTGGAAATAGAGCCTACTTTTCATAACATAGTAAGTCAAATTCACTACATTTCACAAAAATGTAAGTTCCTGTATTTACAAGCCAAACAGCGACAAAATCAAAACTTAACACAGACTGAAGCAGGAATAAAACAAGGCTAAGCTGTGACTAAATTAATTAAATTACCACTAAAACTGGACTTTTTAAACATTTTTATTTTGTCACAACACATGTTCTTTTAAGGCTCTGTTGGAAAATGATTCTTCAGTGTAAATCTCTGTCAGATGGAAGACCACAGTGTAATTGCGATATATATAGATTATTGCAATACGGATATTGCGTTTGCTGATATTGCACTACCAATGTGCAATAAGTCTCTGTATAAGCCCCATGATGAATTGATCATGGTCCAGGGTTTCATCCTATGATATCACTTTAACCACATGTGCTACTTCGACTTTTTCCATTGTAAGATTTCTTCGAAGCCATAGAAATAATTTTAGAAATTAGCTTCTGTGACCTTTATTGATAAAGTCATGTGAGCCATGACAGGGCAGTAAACGGGAGATGCTTTATCACCTATTACTCTGGTAATACAGCAGGGTAAAGTGAGTTAAAGGTTAACAGATCTGCCTTAGCTAAGCACAAAGCCTGGTGTGCACTGGGGGTCATGTTAGGATTTCTTCTATCATTCAACTAAAAGCCACTTCAAATAACTTTCATATAGCCTCTGATTTGTAAAGGGACAGACCTGGAGGTAATTCAAGCATCTCAAATGGTTTCAGAGGAAGAGAGAAAAGGCAAAATAAGAATGGAGGATCGAGCAAGAGCGTTCCAGAAAGCTGATATGATGAATTGATTGAGTGGAAGAGGAGGAAATCGAGGAGAGGAAGGACACAGAGGGCTGTACAAGAAAAGAAACGCCGCGACAGGAAAGAAGGTGATTGGCAAACAGAATAGCAGAGTAGCAGCAGAGCAGAGGTGGTGAATGGCAAATAGAGGAGAAGAGGCCAATGATGAGGAGAAAAGGTGAGGGGAAAGGACGGGAATAACAAAGACAGGCCTGAGAGGAGAGGAGCATGATAAGTAGGAACCAAACAGCGCTGAATGAAAAGAGAACGGGGGAAGAGACACAGATGAGGAAGGGATAAGGGAACAGCAGTGACTCGGCACAACCTCAGTTTATGAGAAAGTATGGTGCTCTGTAACAAAGACATGGGGGAAAATAGGCCCACAACAGAAAAAAATTTAAGATGTTTTTCAGTTGTTTTGCAGGATGTGGTATAAAGATTAATAGAAACAGACCTGAGGCACATTTAAAGTGGGGAATGGGACATAAAAACTCCTGTTGTATAGCGATAAAATGTGTCAAAGCAATGGTCACAATCACTCAATTGCAATTTTCTGTCTTGAAGAAGTTGTCATTTAAATCTCTATGGAGAGGAAGTTCAATTCAATGTTGAGTTTTATTTATATAGTCCAATAACACAACAGCAAGTTGCCTCAAAAGGCTTCACAGAAAAAGACAGACAGGAAGAAAAAAGAGAAGTTCTATTACTTATTGTTTCTGTTGCAACATGAGCCCAGAAAGAACAAACTGAGCACTGCTGGAGACAAAGCACATTAGGACACATTTTTGTATGCAAGGCTGTATATTTATTAAGTCATTAATTCATCTTCTGCTTATTCCCTTTAGGGGTCACGGGTACTGGAGCCTACCCCAGTTACTATGGGGCAGAACACCCTGGACAGTGGTGAGTTAGTTGCAGGGCTGACACAGAGACACACAGACAGACAACCATTCCCTCTCACATTCATTCACTAGAGTCACCAATTCTCCAAACACGTGCATATCTTTGGATAAAGGGAGAAAGCCACAGTAGGACATGCAGAGAGAGTTTGTCCCATAGCCCGCCTAAGGATTGATCTCAGGGCATCAGAGGTAAGATCACTAAGAGCACCCCCTGGTCTGTATATTTTGGAAATGATTTTATGTTCTCATTTTCACCCTTTTCTGAGGGGTTTGTTCACAGACAACAGTGTGACAGAGGATGCAACAGTGTTTCACATGTGAAAACAGGAAGGTGAGGAATCTCATCGCAGCCTGTATGTGTTTTATCAGATTTAGCCAAAAATCCTACCGCCTAATTTGTGTGCCCATATAGTGTTATTCTTGCTATCAGCTTTGTGAAAACTAACAGATAGGTAGCTGCCATTTACAAAAACACCAACCTGGGATGAAATTCATGCATGAAGTAGATACAAATTTTAAGATGAAGATTGCTTGATTATCTGAATTTGTTTGGCTTGCATCAGCATCACAAAGCTTTTAATTTGGGACAAAGAAACGGAAAAAGAAATGAAATGACAAAAACTGAACATGAGGGGGATGGACTGGATGACAGGAAGAGCAGAGGAGAGAGGAGTGATTAGGCTAAAACAAGCTCGCGGCCCAACTGTAATTCTCCCTGTGCTCTGTTGCCCATATAGGGAAGAGGAATGTGTGAAGGCAGTGTCTGTGGTAACCTGCATTGATCTGAGAGGAGGCACAAGCAGTCCACAGTCAACAAGAAACACACACACTCACACACTAAACCCTGGTGCACCAGAGACTCGGACCTGCGGTCAAACCAAGGACGGAGCGACGCACCAAAATAAGCAAATGAGCTCACATGATGGAGTCAAGGGCAGAGCAGGACACACACGCGGTACCTGCTGCAAGGCCAGAGCCACTCAGAGGAGCCAAACACACGTCCCAGCTCAGGCAACTAAAACATGAATCAGTTATGCTTGCACAGATAATGCAGCATCGTGGTTTATCCATCACTAAAATATGCCTGACATTTGAAATCACAGCATGTTTGGTCTTGTTTTGTGTTGCTGAGTGTTGTTCTTGAGTGACAGGAGGCAGGTCGAGGCAGGCTATAAAATCAGTGCCGACATGTCGTACAACAAGGTTCACAATTTGCATAGACGCTCTTCTGTTTCATCACAGTCTTGTTCTGAGTATCCTCATGAGGTTATGTTAATTTGTACAAGCCTTGCTAAAAAATCTAACCGCTTGTAGTCTGGCCCGATGCATGACTGGCCAAAAGTCAAGTCTGTGCACAGGCCGTTTTGCACTTAAACTGGAAATTAACATGTATTTTGCTGGCATTGGTATTTCAGTGTGTTAGCAAGACAACTGAGAAGGTTTTAGGAAAGATCTGTAATGTAGAAATTAAGAAATGATTAAATAAAGGATTCTGCACCACTGCGGGATAGAGACAAAAATCCAGCCACAAGGTGTTACAAGCTAGTATACTTGTTGTGCAGGTCCCAAGCCTGGATAAATGGAGATGGTTGCATCAGAAAGGGCATCCGGTGTGAAAAACCTATGCCAAATTAATAACAAATCACTGTACAGTAGGCAGCAGATGATTTGTTGTGGCAACTCCTGAAGAAAAAAGCCAAAAGGAAAGTAAAAGCAAACATAGTGCATTTATATTTTGATATATCACTATATATTCTATAGCACCGTGATCTTATTTTGAATAATGAATAGTGCTATTATATATATACATAAAGACTCAGCAGATGGCCTGTCTACTTCTTGTCTGTGTAAAGGCAGAAAAATAGCCCAATGATAAAAAAAAATAAATAAAAAAAAAAACATATAGTCATGTATCTGAATGTTGAGATGATGAACTGTGTTTTGTGTGTGTGTGTGTGTGTGTTTTTTTTTTTTTTAAATGTCTTTCATATCTTACATAGCTCCATAGACCTTTCATATATTTTGCTATAAGAGAGTGAATCCCTTTGATCCTTGTGACGGCTCAAAGGAACAAAGTAGACCATGAATACTTTGCCTGTATTATATATTTTTTGTTTCCCTGTTTCTTTATATGCACAGTCACCCAGCCTTTTGAAATGTTTCCATATCTGAATAATAAGATAAGGTACACCAGTGGTTCTCAAACTGTGGTGTGGGTACCTCTGGTGGTACACGGGCTTCTTCTGGTGGTAATCAGGAGTCTCTTTTGCCTTTAGTTCTGATTTTGTTCAATTTAGAGCCAGATATTCTTGTCCTGGTTAAGTTCTAGTTTTTTTTATCTGTTTACATGATTATACTGTACTGCTGTTCATTCTTTTAGTGTACTAGTGATTTTTATTAATTTGATTTTTTACACCTGTAATGCACTTTGGGCAGCAATGGTTGCTGGAAATGTGCTATATAAATACATTTGACCTTGAGCTAGATTAGTTCTGGTGTAGCTCGGCTTTAATCCTGGTCCAGCCCTGGTCTAGTCCAGTTCTAGTCCTGGTTTAGACCCTGCTTTGTCCTTATTCAGTAGTGCTTGTTTTCGATGGTACTCTGAAAGCCAAATATGTTCAGTCTGAGGTGGTACTTGGTGTAAAAAGTTACACAGTAGTTTCTATAAGACACTAGCCTACATTTCTTTAGAAGCCTGAGCACAAAGGAACAAAGAGCAGATGAGAAAAAGCCTTTGGGTAGTCAACAGTCCCCCTGGTGTCCTCTCAGATGAACCGTTTCTGTGGTGAAGTCTCCTCATCTCCACAGTCCGAGTCCACGCGGGCCCCCTCTCTCCCAGACAGACCTGATTATTCACACTTCTCATTAATCAGAAGTGACACAGAGTCCTGGCTTTAATCTCACTGCTGCTGTGTGAGATTTTTAATAACACACAATCATTTATTGGATTAGTAACCGGCTTCTGTCTGCCCCATTCGTGTTTCCGCTTTGTTTCAGGCTCCTTACAAAAATGGCAGCCGGCTAATTATTTCTGATTGTTATTCTGGGCGTTTTTTATTTTATTTTTAGTTAAAGCGCGTCCTGTTATGAGATTGATCTATGAAAAAACAAGACCTTAAAACATCATTTATTATTAAGAATTTTAATATGCTCGCACACTTGAATAAGAGACGCTACCATTGGCGGCTGAAACACAGAATTAATGCAGATAATACAGAGAAAGTGGCTATTCCAGCACTAGTTTGATTTGGAGTAGGTTTTAGTGCCGGATGCCTTTCCTGACACAACCCTCTGCATTTATCCAGGCTTAGGAACGTCACAGGCCCCTTGTAGCTGAGTTAGAGTGAGAAGTTTATTCTTTGTATTTTGTGGGGTGGCAAGAGGGTTCAGTTTGACCTAACTTCTTTTTATTTAAAGAAAAGCAGGAAATCTATTAATGCTAATTTTGGGTATGGCACTAGGGATGAGACCCAAGACAATAAGCAAGTGGTTACTGTAAACTTGACTATTGTCCGACTCCTGGGTCCCATCCGCTAGCCTTCACCGACCTCTCTCCCTTTGCTGTGTATGTTTTTTGTTTTTTTTTTCAATTAGGTAAATCGTTAGCTGTGGCATAAAACAAATGTAATTTCAGGTCATAAAAAATACATTTTGTTTACATTTCTGGTCTTGGTCTTAAGTCCGGTCTCTGCCCTGGGCTCCGTCTCGAATACAAATTTACTCGGTCTTGTCTCGGTCACGGACGTAGCCGCCACTGACATTTTTTCTACCAATCATGATGAGATAATAACTTGTAATAATTAGTTATTAGTGTATTTCATTTATCACTCCAGCAGTGTAGGTCTGGAGCTCTATTCCTAACATAACCACTTGTCCACTACATATTCTTGGATCCTCATCTTAACCAAACCTGCCTCCCATTAGTCTTGTATGTATTTTGCAAAGAGGACAAGCCATTGAGCTGTGGCATAAAACAGATGTGGTCTGAAGTCATTTTGATAATTACGTTTCATTCAGAGTTTGGCAGAGTCCCGACTTTAGTGAAGGTGACACTATTTTGTTGCAGGAAATGACAAACTGCCACGATCCATCTCCGTTTTAATTACTGATTTGCGTCTCCATATATTAGCAGCTTTCAGTCCTGAGTGTGTTGTGTCTTTGAGCTGTGCGGAGCGGCGGCTACACTTGTCTGTATTAAGTCGTTCATCACTGGCTGATTATACCCTCTCATTTATCAGACTTCATATTGGAAAATGACATGCTTCTCTTTATGTGTGTGTGTGTGGAGGAGGGAGGAGGGAGGGCTGCGTGGCACTAATCTCTCCTTATCATAAAGACAGCGCAGGAAAAGGGTGGAGCTTCCACATTAATTTTATCGCGTCTCGAGATGAAAAACAAAAAGCTGCGTCGTTAGATCTCTCACACAAAGTATGTTAATCAGCGAACTGTAATTATGCTTTCTCATAAACATATCTCGTGCATCAGGGTTTCTACTGATTAAATATATGTCTTTTGTAAATGCATGTACAGTATGTGTATGCCTGTTATGCAAGTAACTTAACGGTACTGTGTCCATATTTTTCATCATTACAATTAACAGTTAACCAAAGCAACATACTGTGACATGACATCAAAATTAAGATTGGGCTCAAATACGAGTTTAGTGTTTGACCATGCCATCCCACTATTTGTCAATAAAGCATATCTTTACTATCTTGTGTCAGAAGACTTAGGGAGACTTAAAATATCTTTATTCTCTATATAATCAGCAGTCATTGATTTCATGTCGATGTTCATTGTCTATAGACTAACCAATGGTAACCTATTTATTGAGGTCTGGTGTTTTTGCAATAGATGATTTCAGGTTATTGTATTTGAAAAACAAGGGGGCAACAGTGGCACCAGAAGTTAAGCAGTTTTGTCACTAATCAGACGGTTGGCGGACCAATTCCCGCTTTGACCCAGTGCATTGTCCTTGCATCTTTACCTGCTTAGTCACAGTATGGGGCTGGTTGCGATAGGAAGGGTGCCTGGCATAAAACACCTGGCGATTCATTCGCTGTGGTAAAGCAGCAGCCAAAAGGGGAAAACAAAAAGTTGAAAGATGCTTGCTACAGAAGTCAGATACTACAGGGGAGCCCTGAACACCGCAGACTGTACATTGAGCACAAATGACCTTCAAAAGCAAAAGGCCATAATCAAAAGTCAAATTAAAACTTTGAAAGTGATGAAGCAAATACTGTATATTACAGGTTCAGTTTTTATGTAGGGTTTGACATTTAAAAAAAAAAATTCCAATGAAGTTTCATACACCCAGTTCAAGAGGACAGTCTGTCAGTCTGTTAATGCAGAGGCTTAAAACAGCAGAGCTGTCAGTGACCATTGCCTTAACATCTGTGTGTTATTGCAGGAGGATGTAGTTTAGACTCAGCCTTGATGTACCCAAGTGTCTACTGGCGTAATGCATGCATCTGTCTCAACTCCAGCTTCAGTGAGAACACAGTCAGCGATTTAGTCAGCTCCTGTCTGACACGTTTGCCTCTCTGTGTAACACTTTATCACTATGCATCGCCACAGACATCCTCTGAGGATCCCCTGAATGCATGCAAACCCATAAAGACATACACACAACAGCTGTACCATATTAGAAAAATAAGCAATAACAATATGAACAGCGAAATTTGGATTAACTAGAAATAAACCAGGACTAAACAGAACTAAACTAGGTCTAAACCGGAACTAAACCAGGACTAAACCAGGTCTACACCAGGACTATACCAGGGCTGAACCAGGACTAAGCCAGGGGCAAACCAGGGTAAACTAGGCCTGAACCATGAATAAACCTGGACCAAATCAGGTCTAGACCTGAATTAAACCAAGACCATACCAGGTCTAAACCAGAATTAATTAAACCAGACCCAAACCAGGATTAAACTAGGATTAAACCAGGGGTAAACCAGGACTAGACCAGGTCTAAGCCAGGACTAGACCAGCGTCGCCAGACCAAGCCTAAACCAGGACTAAACCAGGGCAAAACCAGGGCAAAACCAGGGCAAACCAGGACTAAACCAAATTCAACAAAGGCAGCAGTTATCGATATTGCGATATCGATACATTTGCAACACACTGTGCAGCCCTATCACACACACACACACGCACACACACATACACACCTCACTGCCAACACAGCACAAGGACCCAGAGCTGAGGGGAGATGACAGAAGAGAAGACCTTAAAAACAGCTTTTATGTGTTTCCTGGAGGAGAGGCAGTGGCCGATGGCTGTCAGGGGGCCACTGCTGAGAGCCTGTGTGCTGCTATCACTCTTTGTGTGTGTGTGCGCGTGCGTGTGTGTTTGTATGTGTGTGCTGGGAGATCCACATATGACTGCTCTGTTCCAGCCACTCTAAAAGCATCAGTGGTCACCATCAGAGATCAAAACACCAGGGCAGAAGTAAAAGAGAAAGTAATCTAGTACTTTGAACCAGACTGGGCCTTGAGACTAGTCTTCAGGCCAATTTGTAAAGGTCTTTTTGATAAAACAAGAGTTCCTTCCTTCATACAAACACTTGCAAAATATCATCATGCAATTGCTGTGAAGATTTAACAGGGTTTAAATGTAGCACAGTGGTCTCTATTAGTCAGTATCAGTGCTCTATTCTCGGTTCTAGGAGAGCCACAACTTTCATTTTTGCTACTAACTAGAATAAATGTGTTTTCTGAGTAGGCTAATTTAAACAACAAACTACTTTCGTGTTTGCACTCTTGTATCTTCTACCATGGTTGTGTCTTGGTCTCAATTTAAGACACAAAAACAGATCCAGGAAAAGCAACATGATGATAACCAGCAGTGAGGAGGCAGTGGCGGTCCTGTATATGTGCTGCCACTGTGCTAATTGGCATTTAACCTGTTCTTACACCAATTACATAATGCTGGCTACAGCCTGAAAGCAACTGAGCAGTAATGGCCCTGTGATTTTCACTGAGAGCCGGCTTGCAGCGTTAAGTGGGAAATTAAAATGTTATTTAAATATATAGAGCTATAAGAAGAAGAGCAGCTCACCGTGTTTTACCGGATTTGAATTAAATTTATGTTTAATGAGTTTGTTGCCATAGGATTTAAATGCAAAAACAAAGTGAAATGGCAGAAAGTGGTTTCTAACATTAAGGAACAAGCTTGGGTCCACAGCAGATTATATTTTAAGATATCTTCTAATGTCCTGATTTAATGAAGTAAGTTATTTTATGTTCCTGAGATTGGGTGGCATGGTGGCTCTCCTGCCTCACAGCAAGAAGGTCCTGGGTTCGATCCCTGGACCACCTGGGGCCTTTCTGTGTGGAGTTTGCATGTTCTCCAAGTGTCTCTCCGTGTGTAGGTTTCCCCTACCACCAAAAATAAACACAACAGGACCCTGCAAAAGAGATTCTGAATCTCAGAGGGACTTTCCTGGTTAAATAAATGTTAAATAAATAAAATTTTTAAAAATCAGGTAGCATACTTGACAGTGGTGCGTTAACACCCAGAGCTGCTGAATGAGAGCCCCATGTTCCTAAGATTCAGGTTTAGGGTAGGGTTAGGGTTAAACATGCACCATTTACTAGAAAATAAACTGTAGGAAAATAGACACGCTCCAGTGCAACATGTCCACTGACTCCAGTGAGACAGGTTTTTACACAAATAGTTCCTAGGAGTGGTTCCCGGAAGTGAGACAGCACTATACATTTGCACAGGGAGACTCTGTTTGACACAATTGTGAAAGGAAAGATAATATTAAGTTAAGTTTAGCAAATTTACATTACACCAATGCATGTTAATGGCTACCGGAATCACATGTCCATTTATATTCTGTACTTTCTGTGGTTATTTCAACAGCTCTGGGTATGACTATTCTGAAATACAGGCTTCTTCCTCTGCAATACTCTCAGCTTGTGGATGCTTTGTATAGCTGCTGTACTGTGAAAACATCATACCCCTATATGGACGTTAGTTCCTGTTTGTACACAAAATATTGCAGACCATATATTTAATGGTTGACATTTCAGGCACTTTCAAACTTGGCTGTGGGTAAACTCTCATGAGACACTGCTACAGAAATCTTTTACTACCATAACTTATCTTGGTCCTCTCAGGTGCTTTCCAATGGCTCGTGTGGTTATGTGTTTTAGGTTTGATGACATAATTACCACTGCCATTTCCTTGTAAACAACATTGCACTGGTTTGATTGGTCTGATTACCACATGCTAGGTGACTGCAGGTCATTCACCAAATCACCACGAGTACCTTCTCAATCCAGACGTTTTAGGGAACAGACACTAGAGACAGCCATTACTTTTGTGCGTATTGTGTAAATGTTGACTTGAATGAAATTAGAAACAGGTAGAAGCTGTTATGTCTAGTGTGTCTGCAATTAGAAAGGTGACTTTTCATCTTTTAGGTCTGACTCTTAAGTGCATCTTAGAGTTTTCCAGACTGATTTGTAATTTGAATAAAACTCTTTTTGTCCAGTGCTGGCGTTTAAAATGTGCTGCAGTCTATTAAACTAATGGTACATCATTGAAAAACATCTCTCTAATTGGCTGCGAACAACACTGGCTGGTTTTAAACCATGCACTGAATTTGGGATGAGGTACTGATTGCAGTTCATTTAAATTCACATGGTTCTCGCCATGTTTTTGCTGCTGTGTTGATGTTAATGGAGTATATACTGCTTCTACCTTCAGCAGCCATCATTGTGTCTGTATCCTTTTGTTCCACTCATCCATTTGGCTGGAGATTGTACGCTTTTTGATGCGACTGTGAGACCAGTGGTTTTTCTGCTCATTAACACCCCGCTTTTCATAACGCCTTTTAAAAACCCCAGAAAGCCTCATTCTTTTCTAAAGCCATTTAACTCTTCAATTCAGACAGGGTCACTTTGTACATTAGCAATCGGAAATTCAGGCGCTTATATAGTAGCTTAGGACACCCACTGCTTCAAGAGAAACAGCACAGAGCCAACACGAGAAGAAAGACCAGCGCTCATCTCATTAACACACTTTGTTCTATGTCCAGCCAGCGTTACCGACCATGCAGCTATCGTCACAGCGCCTGCACACAAGCAAGCATTTTTACTCCCACCCTCGGCTACATCCTCTGAGGATTAAGCAATCATCCTCACATTTCCAAATGCCCAACGCCTGGAAATAGAGTCTGGGGATGATGAGGAGGAGGTGGAGGAAGCGGAGGAGCGGAGGGGGAGGTCAGGAGGCCCAGTCGCATAAGTCATTTTCTATTTTCCAATCCAAACCCTTCGTTAATGGAGTTTTTTGAGGTAAGCACAAACAGCAATATCAACAAAGGCGAGCGGCAGAGAAATTCATCCTCTCTGCGGTGGCGGTGGCGGTGGCGGTGGCGGCGGGCTCCGGGATCGGGCTTATGAGGGGACTGTGAAGGCACGAGATAGGGCTAATGTTTCAGGGAAATTAGAGCTTATGGTAAATTCAATACCACCTCAAAATACAAGACAATGGAGAGTGTATGAGGACGGACAAAGCGACATGTCTCAAGAATAATTTCATTTTCCTTCTCTATTGTCTGGAGTGCTGCCAAAGTCATACAATAAGAGCTGCCTTGTATTTCCATTCTTAAATAAGATGTATGTGTTTATGTGACATGCTTCCTGTCCTATACAACTGAATGCTCTTTTATTACCTTCAATTTCCACAAAAAGACATCATAAAAAACTGCATAAGAGATTTGTAAATAGCATAAAATAATCATTGACGGTTAAGAATCATTAATGGGCTCCTGTCTTTTCCTCAGAGCCATTGCCACTGCCTTGCACGCCTCTCATTTTCATTTCTGCTGAAAATCTTATCAGGCAACAGACACACTTTTCTCCACCCATTGCAACTTTTCTAATAATAGGCATATGTATTGACTGCAAATGAACTGATACCTAAATAGAAAGTAAACATGGCATACAAGAATTTCCCTGGTCAAGTGACTGGTGTAACTTGAGAACGAAGGGCCGCAGAGCAGGTTTTCAGAATGGGCACTAAAGTTATGAAACACTTTTAGGACTTTTCTAAGGCTCCTGCATTAAAAGGTGGTATAAGTAGTATATATTTTTCATATTTGATCAAAATGAGCCCACATGTATGCCAAGATATGATGTAAACATGTCTAAATCAAATATTAGTTTTACTGCTAACAATGGTACAGCTGAGTTATGCACAATTAAAAATATATTTTACATAATAGCCAAGTTGTTTTTGTTTACATTTTTTGTTTTGGTTCTAAAACTGCATCGCTGATCGTCCAATCAGAAAAGAGACCACTGTTTTGATTTAGACTGCAGTACTGTTTTCAAACCAGTACAAGCGCATACAGTACCTTTAAGCTACAAAGTTATCATTATGTAGAAAATGTTAAGTGAATTATCACATTTAAATAAACTACAATAGTTATATAAGAAAATGTTTTATTTAAGAAGCATTTTTTTACAATTTGTGTTTTTATTTATTTTATTATTTTTTTTTTTACAAATGTTTAATCATGTCAAATTTTGTATCGAGTTGAAAAATTCCATTGGAGTTGCAATGTATACAACTCTAGACATGACCAGAGATGGACAAAGGCCACTCTAATGGGCCCCTAAACCTTCTGGGCCCCAGAGCAGCTGCACTGGCTGCACTGCCTGATGCTATGCCCCTGGGTCTAATGCACTCTTGACTAATGCTGAATACTGAACTCTTATAAATTGGATCTGATTGCACGAGGAATTTTGAAAATCGCAAAGGATCTAAGCAGCGCTGAATTAAGATTCTCATAAGACAAAGCATTAGATTTAAGCTGCTGTAAATACATAATATTCTTCTTTAGATACAGGTGCACAGCTCAGATTGTAAATGAGCAGAATCACTTAAAAATGCATGTCTGTTAAAATGTACCATGCTGATAAAGGTCAGCTCTTCCTCACACGAGCTGCTCTAGTTCATAAATAAGCCTATACCCCTGTGGCTTCATTTATGGGCTTAACACCTGCACTGGCTTTGAGTTAAAAGGTGCAGCACCCAAGGGACCCCCCATGCATGAGAGCTGTCAGAGCCCTCAGCCCCTGTGGCTCTAAACAGGATAAACGCATTACAAAATACATGAATGAATATTACTATTTGACTGTTGCAAGCAGATTAGCAGATTAAGGCTATAATTGCTTTGCTCATAATAATACAGACATTGTGAGCTCGTCTTGTGAGCCAGCTACAATATCCTTTTCCTCCAACCTAATTAACGCTATTTGTCACGGCCGTGCTGTGCATTGGTCCCCAGCTTAAAGTGTGAGAGAGAAAATATTAAAATCTCCAGCATTAGTGAGAGATTTAACAGTAATACGTTTGGTATGGTGCCTATATAAACCATTCAGTCACCTCCCACACATTACACTTTATTAAACGTTTGGCCATGAAAAACATCATTAGTATAGACTGGCTTTTATTTTGACTTTGAATCATAATATTTTAGTTTGTTTGGCAAAGTACTGTGGTCATGATTTTTTACTTCAGACAAGGAAGTTAAATGCCAGCGTTTGTCTGTCCAAAACATAACATGAAAAAAAAAAAAAAAGGTTTTTGATTATGTTTTTGGGAAAGATTAGTAATGGACCAAGGAACAAATGGTACGGATTCAGAGCACATCTGGATCTAAGATTATTTTCACAATGAGTCTGTACCATTGCGAGATAATGATATCCATTTGCCACAAACATGCCAACTTCCAGCCACAAGGGGTCAGTAAAGGAACAAATGATTACATTTTCATGTGGCTAGATCCTGGGGTTTTTAGTGGACTTATTTTAGATAAAAGGTTTTTGTGTCTCAATGTATAGAGCATTTTCGCCTGAACTAAAAGCTAATTGGTTCGAGTGTAGGTCTGGCCACTGGGACGGAAGTGGTTCAGAGGGTAGAGCAGGTCCCACTTGTAAAAGGTTGTCAGTTTGATCCCCACTCCCCAAGTTCAAATTGCCATTGGTAACTAGGCATGTCATCTCCAAGCAGCGCAGCCTGTACAACGTAATACTCAAATCTCAAAAGGGGAACTAAAGTTCAGTCCTTCCCCTGTCGGAGGATATGATGGCTGTCGTTTGTAAGTGAGTTTTTGAAGCTGTTAAGAGAACTTTGTGTCATTAATCATGTCTGAGGTTTGACACCTTCCATCTCTGCGCCATTTAGCTCTGATCCAGCTGTAATATTTCAGGAGTCAGTGAGGGGAGAGGGGAGAGGAAAGAAAGAGAAGTCAGAGATGAGATAAGGAGTGAGGAGACAGTGAGAAGAGGGGAGAGAGTGGGGAGACAGTGAGGAGAGAGGGGAGACAGTGAGGAGAGAGAGCAGACAGTCAAGAGAGAGGAAATAAAGAGAAGTCAGAGAAGAGAGAAGGACAGAAACAGTGAAGAGAGAAGACAGCGAGAAGAGGGCTGAGAGTGAGGAGACAGTGAGGAGACAGTGAGGACACAGCAAAGAGAGAGGTCACAGCGAAGAGAGAGGTCACAGCGAAGAGACAAGAAAGATGAGAGAAGGACAGAGAAGTGAGGGAGAGTCAGTGAAGAGAGAGGAGACAGAGAGGAGGGAAGAGAGAAAAACAGAGGAGACAGGAAGAGTCAGTGAAGAGATAAGAGAGAGGAGAGAAGGAGAGACAGTGAGGAGAGAGGAAAAGATCAGAGAAAGACAGGAGACAGTGAGGAGAGAGGAGGGAAGGACAGAGGAGACAGGGAGAGTCAGTGAGGAGATAGGAGAGAGGCTGAGGATGAAATGCAGATCTTTTCTGCGTCTGTCAGTCCCGCTCACATCCTCAGACGTCAAACCGTCCACTGTGCTGCATCTCGACACTGAACAGAGGGAGACCGACACACACACACACAAACACACACACACACACACACACAGAGACACACACAAGCACAAAGACACACACACAGACACACACACACGCACACACACACAAGCACAAAGACACAAACACACACACACGCACAGGAGATGTAAGGCTGTACCGAGAAACGTTCTGCTCTTCTTTTCCATGTGTAATATTCAGATGTCGACTGCTTTACAGGCAATATGAAAACTGGATTAGCAAGATGAGGGCATATGTTGTGTGTATTAATGGTTTTGCCTTTCTAGCATCTAATGTAGAAATTAACCAGCCCAGTGTGCTGAATGTGAACTTAAAACAGCAACAGCAAGGGTCACTTGACAGGCAGACTACATCAGACAGGCTCAACTTGGCTTTTAACTGTGGATGTCATGTTTGATCATTACAAGTTTGAAGAAATAGACCAATAACACGGCCATATAATTTTATATTGTGGTAGTTATTAAGTCAATAGGGCATTGATCCACAGATCCACAGAAAGACAGCATTTTTCAGACTGAGACTGAATAAAACATTTGTGTTTAGCAAAGTAAGTTTATGTAGATATTTGTACATCAGTGAGGTCTGGTCAGAGTTTAATATATAAAAGTCTGTGGACGCTGCTTTTCTGTACACATTCACATGAAGAGATGGATAAAATTGTCTAAAATGTCTAAAAGCGCTCACCAGCTGAGTCATCTGTATAGTGCAACACTACATTTACAGAGAGTTAACACCAGTGAGGTTAATGTGGTAAATTTGTTGCATAAGCTTACTGTGGGGCATTTGGAGCCACAGCACAGAGATATGTTGGTGACCAATAAACACTTTTTGAAGGTAAGCAGAGTAGGAAATGTATATGATTTTCCACTTAATTGACAAATGCAGTGTATAAAAAGCTTTACATTTACACATTTCACAACAGCAACCATATGTGAGACTACAAGTAAACCTCATAACACAGACAGCGACACTGAGTGCTTCTGCGGCTCACAGATGTTCAGCACTGGGCCATTTACAGGCTCCAGCTCCACTAATCTGTTTTTCACTTACATTGAGTGAAATTAGGAAAGACGGGGCCTGGATCCCTCCTCAATGAGGAGGCAGAGCTGGAGATAGTGTTTCTGACTGACAGGTGTGGGTACGCATCAGAAGCAGCGGGAGCAGAAATAATGAAATGAGCTGAGAGAAGCGAAAGCCCCCGGGGCCTATAGATGAGCACCAGGCAATATCTCAAGTCATTTGACAATGATATACTATTAAGGATGAAAATAGAAAATCTTGCCTTTGAAAGTATGCTGTAATTCTATCATGCAAATGAAAACGTCCATTGGTGGTTGCCAAAAGAGCTGCCTCTCAGTATGTCCTGAATACTGAATAGGCCCATGTCAAAAGAACATCAATCTTTTGTGTAAGAAAATATCAATTTCAGATTAACAGAGGAGCATTCGGTCAATGGAGACGGGCAGAAATATGACCTCTGGATTTATTAAACCAGGAAGAGAGAAGAGATAAGGGTGTTCTTTTTTTACAGAGAAATATTGTGTTAAAATAAAAAACAAGGTTACAAAAAAGAAAATGTCACGACCTGCAAAAGCTCAATGTTGGAGATTGTACTAATTAATCAATTTCAGCAGCAGTGTTAAGACCTCAGCATTTAGGACCATGATGACAGAAGTGCAGGACAAAGACCTGGACTTTATGACCTACCAGTAAACGTCACGCCATTATAACACTGGCGTTAAACACAGGGAGGTTCCAAGTGAATATAAGAAGGCAGATGTCATTACAAACTATAAAACAAACCAGAAATTAGCAGTGCTCTTGGATGCTTGGATGCAAGAAGGTTTTCATCCAGTAATAGTGCTGATGAGTTAGTTAGTTAGTTCCCTGTATGTTGGAATCAAAGCTGATAAATGTGAGGCATCTCTTTTTATCCAGGTTTGGGACTGGCACAAGCAATACACTGGCTTGTGGCATCTTGCTGCTGGACTACTCTATTTAGCAACAACAATTCAAAATCAACAGGGGCACCAGGCATTACTACCTTTCTACATCTGCAGCCTTTTTGGCACCAGACTACCTCAGAGCCACATTATGTTTCTGTATCAGTGCTCTCGTTCAGCGACCTCTCATTGGACCAAAGAATAATTTCATTTCGCGGCCGAGGTCAGGCAGGAAGCTGCCGTGCTATTGTTTATGTGAAATGTCGACAGAGAGAGCAGTAAGTGGCCTGTTTCCTGTCAGTCACCTAACACCCTCAGGAAGACGGAGGCCAGTGCCAGGAAATAATCCCCGAACAACATGCAGACTGACAAACACAATCATCAGATCGACGTCTTCTTATAAAGGCGCTGCGTTGTTTTGCCAGGACAGTTATTCATCCTGGGCCAGGTTTTGAAATACCGCAGCGCTCATATATTAAAAACTGTCAAAATCTATTTAATTAGTGATGGCATGCACTGCAGAGAGATGGGGAGAGCTGCACTAGAGGCACACACACAGAGGCGCTGGTAAATGGGCTGTATCCCTAAATGGTGCCAGTACTGTCTTAATGCGTGTGTGTGACTTGAATAGTGATGTGCTGAACAGTGGCTGCTTGTGAACAGGCTAAGGAGGCTATGGAGAGCAAATTAAAAAAACAACACTGTCAAATTAAATTCAGCCGATCAACATGATGAGCGCACACGCACGGGCACGGTCAATTTTAAAGTCAGATACTGAAGCAGACCAAGGACGCTCTGAAGAGAGGAGAGAAGAGGTGCAAATCCTTGTCTCAGGCTCTGTTGTATTTGAAACATTTTATCAATACAGACAGACTCTGAGCTGGCAGGCGAGATGCTGACCTCCACAACTTGTTGCTAACAGGCAACAGACAACACAAAGCATGATGGGTATTTATGGACGACAGCGCGGAGTAATCAATGCGCCCTCGCCTTCTCCCAATTCTATCGCTCTTCCTCCTGTGATGTGTATAGCAGCATCTTTTTTCGCTTTTAAAGACACGTTTAAGTCCACAACATCAAAACACATCCTGATGCCAGCAGAGGGTCAGATATTACACAGCTCACTGGTCCTACTCAGTTCATTTCATCCTTTTTATCCTTTTATATAAAACTTTATTGCCTTGCTTCTTTTCTCCTCTCGTCAGTGCCATCGATCAGTCCATTCTGCATAGCTTTAATGGTTCGAGATGTCAGGAGACTGTTGGCCTCGGGCATTTCCACATGATCAAGTCTGGCCTTATGTGGGAACAAAACGGGCATCTTCGCTTTTCGAGTTCTTTCAGAGGATCGACTAAAGTGGTGAAAGGCAAAAATAATACAAAAATATTCATGCAAGATCCAAATGCCTTTACAAAACAAAGGAAAGATCTGTAGTCTTGCAGTGCACTAATCGCAGATTTACAAAGGTCAATGTGTATCAGGAAGGAAAGGGAGTTTAGTCAAGTCAAACTGGTACAATGCCCTATAGCCTTAAATAGTTACATTGTTGACTGACTTTTAAGAAACGGTAAGTGGTGTTGACATCACCAGCAATGGGACAATTTACCATACAAACAATTAGCACACGACGAGCTAAAACCACTGCAATAATGATAATAGGAATAATTATTTTGTACCAGTCTTGTGTTTTCTCTGAACTCTGAGTCATTCCGCTGAGGGGCCAAGACAGGACAGTGTAAAGCAGTGTTTTTCCTGGCGGAGACTGCAGTAAGTGTAACCCCAACAATAAACTTACTGAACCGCAATTTATTTGAACATGAGCCGGGCTCCATGACTGCTGTGTCCACACAAACACAAACACTGACTGCATCCTGAACAGCGAGACCGAGAAACACTCCCACAAAAGTCACAGGCGCAGGTCGCGTGTGTGGACTGTTCACTATGAAACCAAGTCATCTCCCTTTGCAAATGTCACCACATATATGCAGCATACCTCTGCCAATATACTGTTATATGAACAAAAACCAAAGACAAATGGAATAACCTTTACAACTGGTATAAATGCATTTTTTATTATTTTATATTTTGCTTTTATGAAGTAATACAGACCACATTTTAGGCCCAGGTCAAGTGAGTAACATTGATTATCTTATAAACAACATGCCTTTGCCAGAATTATGAAGAAAGTGAAGAAAAATGGCATAACCTTTACAACTGTTTGGTATTAATGCAGTTCACATTTCACATTTCATATTTTCCTTTTAAGAAGTGTTTTGGCCCACTACCATTGATCAGCTCATATAAAACATGCCTTTTCCGCCATTATGTTATTTTTCTTACAACTTTTCACTTCTTGGGATACAGCAAATCTTGCATATTGATTTAGCATAGTTTTTTTAGCACAGTTTCTTTCATGGAGTACGATAGGCCCACTGACCGGTCAAGAGCCTAGCACTGATTAACTCATCTAAAGCATACTTTCGTGAGCATACTGTTATACGTTCATGGAGCCAAGAAAAATGCCATAACCTTTATAACTGTGTGGTATAACAGCATTTTATTATTATATCATTTTTGTCTTTTATGAAGTATAAGAGACTACACAATAGCTAGGTCTTAGGCCCACTTACCAGTCAAGAGAATTATCATCTCATACACAACATGCTTTTGCCAACATAATGTTATATGTTCATGGAGCATAGAAAAATGCCACAACCTTTACAACTGTGTGGTATTAATGCATTTCTAGTTTTATGAAGTAAAATAGACTACATGATAGCTATATTTTAGACACAGTGGCCGGTCAAGTCACTGATTATCTCATTACTTCAGCATCTGTCAGTGGGTGGAATTTATTAAGAGAGCGAGTGAACATAATGTTCTTAAAAGCAACATGATCAAAGGGAGCCCACAGTGATTTTGTAATGGACAGAGAGCTGGATCAGAGCATCTGCAAAATTTTACCAAGCAAGTCTGGGTTGGACCTTAAGTTTGGACTTAATGGAGGGTCGAGTAGTCAGATCATGGAGAGTTGGGGTTCTCTACATTTATAAAAGTTAATTTTAGTTTTGTTTTTTCAGTCTTCTAGTCAGTGTTATTAAAAAAGAGGAAGCCTGCACTTACCAAGTCAAATGTGGAATTTACTAGACAATAACTTCTAAACACTCTCAGCATTGAAGACCAACGCAAATGTTCTTTTGTGTTTTTTTTTCCCTTCTGAGGCTGCCACCAAAAAATCATCTGCCTTTAGCTTGCAGTGATTTGCATATTCATTTGGCATAGGTTGCATGACAGATGCCTTTCCGGACCCATTTTATTTATTCAAGCTTGGGACTAAGTACCCTGGCTTGTGAGGCCTCGTGGTTGGGTTAGAAGATTTACTGAAAATGCTTTATCCATATCGTAGTGTGTGGATCCCTGACAATTTCTGATATTATCAAACTTCAGCTGTTTTTACATACCACAATTCATTTCGTCATGCCTTCCGGCTGCCATTAACAGCAGATTGATTAATGTTAGCACTCCTTGCTTTTGTCACCACAAGTGCTGACACTATTAACACTTCTTTCAACATCACAGTCAAGTCTGGAAAATCTCACGCAAAGTTTTCACAAGTTGTTAACATCTCAGAGGGAGAACCATTGGCTGTACCAATCTGAGGGTAGAAAACAATGTCAATTTTGGTTATTTATATTATTTATATTATTTATATTATGCTTTTTTGTGTCTTTTAAATGAATTAAGGACACATGTAGATCAGTATCTTATGTTTTGTTGGTCAGAAAATGCAATAATTATTGAAACAAACTTATTTGATAAAACTCATCATCTTTGAGAAATGCTCCAATTAGGTCCCTGTCACTTTAAGAGCCCTCCCTCCCCGCTGTCCCACTGCTGGCACACCTCTTCAGCGCTCCTCACAAAAACAAATGCCGAGTGTTTGAGTGGTGTCCACTCAGTTCGGGGGTGGGTTTGTTTGGTTGCTGCGAGAGAGGCGTGAGCTGTAGCAGTGCTTCCTGAACAGGACAGGACCATGAGGAGGGAGGGGCGTGGCCTGGGGAAAAGGCAGACACCAGTGAAACAAGCTATTTTGGCCTCTGACAAACAAAATGTAAAAGAATAGAGGATTACTCAAACATGCGTGAATAAAAAACAAAAACACGACTCCAGGTATGTTTTTGATAAGGAAACAACATTATAACATAGTAGAAAGCTCAGAAAAGTCAATTTTGCATAATATAGCCCTTTAATCTGGTTAATTGTCCTCGTGGGTAAAGCAGGAAATGTCAGAGGCTCACATCACAGGCTGACCTGTGGGTGCACTCGCACAAAGATGGTGAAGGCCAACTGGCATGTTTCAAATTTGGTTTATCTGACCATAGAACATATCTCTTTTGAATGAGCTTTTGTCTGGAGATGCCAGTGTTTCTGGATCATGTTCGCATAAGGATCTTCTTTGTATGATATAGCCATAACTTTGGGGTTGTAATTGTCCTCTTGCATACAGCAGGAAATGTCAGAGCCACACATCACAGGCTGACCTGCGGGTGCCCTCGGACACAGACGGTGAAAGTCATTTCCATCGCGTCATCACAGACTAAATGTGGAGAGGAAGCAGGACGGCCAGCACACGGTGAGCTGAGGACACAAAGCAGGAGCCCTGTCTAAACATTCACACTTTTGGATTTCCCCTCTTTACCCCCTCTCTCTGTTCAAACAATGACCAGCACACAGTGGATACATGGAGGAGGAGGAGAGGGGAGGGAGAGGGGCATGTATTGGCCTGGCACTCTTTTTAATTCCACCAAAAGCTCCTCCAACAAAAGGGTCCCCCGCTCGGGAGCTGGTATGTAGCAGCCAACAGCCAGGCAGAGTAAAATAGGACTGTGAACAGAAGAATGGGAACAGGAGAGAGATAGATGAGAACCCAATCAAAAATTTTAAAATACCAGAAAATGTGCCGGGGTAGCTCAGTAGATAGAGCACACGGTGAAGTTAGCAGTTTTGTAGTTTTGCCTTGCAGTTGTGGATTTAATTGTGATGACTTTTCTTACTGTCTCTCCCTGTCTTATTGCTACTGTGCTCCAAGGGCAAAAAATATCTAAAAAGGTGACAATGAAGGGACTAAGGGCGTGTTCACACAACAATGTTGGACAGGAAAATGCAACAGTCAAACCGTGCTGTGGCCCCTACAAATGCTTTATACCAGACAGTGAGTAAAGAGCAAAAGAAATGTGTCCAGTCTACAACTTCCCTACTACTTTAGGAACTTGTGGTTTTCTGGAGCCATTCTCATAAAGACTCTCATAAAAGTCAGTACTTATACAGATATTACTAAGAATTACTGGACTAAATATGAACGTATGAGACATAAAAGCCTCATATTTTGGATTCGCGGGTCAGCTGACATGCCCCCAGTAGACAGCCAATTGCTGTTCAGATTGTGGGTGTTACGTTTACAGTGGGTCACTGTTTTCACAGTGCGGAGCGGCTCTGAGCTGTGAGACCAAAACACCTCCTCCAACGTTTTCAAAAAATTGCAGATTCAGAAACAAAAGGCCAAACCGCAGATTCAGGAAAATGCGTTGTCTAAACAGGCCCCTAAAAGAGTGGTGCAAAGTATTTTTTCAACTCTAAGGGGGTGAAAGTCAGAGCAGGCAGGATGGCTGTATTGATGGCATGCATGAGAAAGACTCATCTGAGGGGCACTGAGAGCTGGCTGGACCCTGAAAGATCAGAGCCCAGTATTGGATCACCTCTTTTGTAATTCATGGCTGCAGTCCTGTTGCTGCTCATTGTAATTCCTCTTCGCGCTGACACCTGTTTGCTGCTGGAGTATCGCTGAGGAACGCCAAGGTGTTAGCAACGATACAGTTTACTCCCAAACTCGTGGAAAAATCTGCTTCGTAACCCATTTCCTGTAAAGTCAGATGAAGAGAGGGGGGAAGTAAAACGCTGACCAAGTGCAGCAGAGGCAGGCTCTCTTGGCAGGGCTAGTGATGAATTAAAACCTGGGCTGATGGCACTTCTTACAGTGAGTCCAGCATCTCCCTTAATTACACTGGCAGCACACAGAGCCACAGAATACCACACATACTTTGCACTAAAAATACACCAAAGACAAGCAGTATCTATGGCAGCCACTTCCAAATCTCTAAAACATACCAACCTCTACCTTTGTACCAAGATTGCAATTATAATGTTAGACGAGCATGCAGCACAAATGTTGTTTATGGAGGAGACAGGATTATGCAAGAGGCTGCAACATAAAGCAAGACATCAATCTCCGCTGGCCTTAAAAAATGTAGGAAGTGATTAACATTTAAACATGATCGATGTTAAAACCCAGAGGCACAAATTAAGAAGTAAATCAAGTTAAAGATTTAGGAAAGGGCGCGCAGTCCCATAATTAACATTAGTTTATGAGTTGATGCTAGCATTACATTCATCTACAACTAATATACATTAGTGATGGGCGGATCGATACAGTGGTATTGACCTATCAGTACTCTCACATACTCATTTGGGTATCAAGTACTTTAATAAAGTATCCATGCTAATTAATACATGTGCAAATAAAAGCATATGCATCAGTTTTGGTAACTTACTCCGGTCTTTTGTGCCAAACCAACCCCACCCAGCAGCATATTGGTCTGGTCCATCTATGTCATGTGACAGGAAGTTAGCTGTTTTTTTATCCCACTTGCAACAACTCACTACTGTGCACAAAAAAGTTATTTATTTTATACTGTGTACATTAAAGCTGTTAAATGGCCAGTATTAATCAGGGGATTTGTCTTCAAGGGTAACAATTTAAAAAAATAAAATAATTTCACCAATAAGAAATGACAAGTATCGGCTATCGGGTAGCGGTATCGAGTAAATTTGCCCAAAAAGTAATCAATACCGTATTGAATCTAAAAAGTGTGGCACTGCCCATCACTAATACACATAGCAAGAATAAAGTCTTTGTATTTGTATGCTATGTGTACAGGGCAACAGTGGCTAAGGCAGAAAAGCAAGTCATTTAACAACTGAAAAGTTGATGGTTCAAATCCCGCTCTCCCCAATTCATACTGTCATTATGACCTTGGGCAAGACACTTCACCCACTTTGCCTCAGCGGTGTCTATGAATGTGTTAATGTTATTGTGTGTTCGGAGAGGCCACGAAGTGTGACAGAAGAGTGTCTAGAAATCGCTATTAAAGACTGATGCATTATTATTATTCGTATAAGAGTCTATGTATTTAAGTGCTCTGTTGTGAGTTGTTTAATTGTAGGATATGTTGCCGAAATACAGTAAATTTGGTCTGTTTGTGCAATAATTTGGTTTTCGGTATCTGGCACACTCTCATTAAGCCACAAAGAGGTAGAGAACACAACTGCACTAAATATTGACTGAAATGGTAAGTAATTAAGTTAATAAGTAGGTGTAAACAATGTTTATGAGATTTTTTGGGTTTCTGACACTTTTGAATACGTAAACCTGGACAAAGCAACGACTCAGAAACAAACATAATAGAAGGGTCTAGAACACATTAAGCAAACATTATTCATCTAAATGGGAAAATATGTGACCACAGAAGCTTGGCTGCACATATAAAACTTTGACACAAAAAGCATAAATTAACAAGAAAAATATCAGGTAAGATAGATAAATAGTGTCAACAGAGAATCATAGAGTCTAGCAGATATTTCAGTTTGCTTGCAATCCAGGGCTTGCTGCTCAGATAACAGTGGATGGTACGTATATTACTTTTAGCAGGAATAGAAACACAAGTGGGTAGACTTTTTCTGACTAAAAACCTCCACTAATCATGGACAAATGCATTAGCTGTGGATTCAGACCTACAGCAGGTTCCTCTGGTGTGAGTCATTAATAGGCTCTCAATATGTATCAATGGGCCATTCTCGAGGGGATGATTATCACTGCATGCCTAAGCACCAAGAGCCATTGACATTTTTAGTGTGGCGCCAATAGGCCTTAAAATCCAGGTCAAAAAATGAAGTCACGCCGTTAGGACTGCTAGGTTTTTAACATGTGTAATGTTAAATTAAAGGGTGACATAAAAACCTTTTGTCCTGATGCAATTTCTTAACTGATATTTCTTCTTTTTTATTATGTTATATTTTGCATAATTGTAGCTATTTCTCAGATTAACAATCCTCAATAGACGTTACATGCTAAAATAGAAGTCATTTCATCCCCCGACAGACAGGCTCTTGAATGGCACCCAGCTGTGTAACATGGCCATTGACCTTTGAAACCAGCTGATGATACTGTGGCGGGCTCAGGGCCACACTTCCACTTTTTACCTTTCCACTCGCAGATGAGGTCTGCAGAGACACAGGATGACATTTAGTCTATCTGCTCTGGGCCAAGAGGGACCGGGACATGTGTGAAGAGGGATCCAGGCTGGGTTAAGTGTCTGGAGTCAGGGAGAGATTAGTGGAAAAAACTATCCACTGTGTTTTGGTCAAACTGTCATTTACTTTTAAAATAGTATGATTTGTAATACCTCAGGGCAGTTTTCAATAATTAAACACTTGAAACGTCCGGCAAAGAACGTAGCTAATTGCTTAACTCTAACCAAAGGAAAAAGGACAGGATTTTGAAAGAGCTGTTCACCTTAAATGTTAAGTTCAGAACCCACTTGATGTTTAAAAGTTCATTATGAATAATTATAATTACAACTCTTGAAGTGGCCCTTCTGAGAACTTGACAATGCAGTCGATATGGGCTAAACTCAAGGCAATCAATGCTTTTCATTTGAAGTTTTGGTGCCAGTTTGCTCCTTATTGTGTTTATTTTAATACATTTAGTCATTTGTGTTCATACCTGTACCTGGAATATTAACTTAAAAAGGCAGTTTTTCTCTACAAGCACTAAATTCCAGTTGTACTTAACAATATTTTGAAGGCTTTTACAGATGAATTTGTTATTCAATTCCTAACCTGATTTATTTGTCATTTTACTTCTAAAAACATGACAAAATTAGATTTTTAGGTTATTGTCAGTATTTGAAAAGACAATGAAAGACAAAATAAGATATCTAAAATTCCCTCTGTAAAAGCCTTTTTGTGTAGCATGTCAGCAAAATGAATCCAGATTTTTAAACCTGGCTCCATTCAATAATAAGATTTAGTTTTTAGACTGGGCATGCATGTTTACATATATAATGCCTAATTTGCACTTGAAAACATTAAATAACTCTTTATTAAATAACTTGTAATACATTTTTCCTATCTTTATGTCAGTGAGCTGCAGGAAAAGATCCACATTGATATCTGTTAGTTAAACAAAACTGAGATTTTACCATTATTCAAAAACATGAAATTACAAATCTTGGCTCTTGACAGCCCAAAGAAAAATGGTTACACTTAACAACAGGGTTTCCTTATGCTTCTTTAAAACCCCTTGAAGTGAATCTGTTATCAGAAAGAGAACAGCATCGGCTTCTATCTGCAGGGATGCAAAAATATTTCTCAAAATTCTGGTCTCTATGCACCATCTGAATTTAAGAGCAAGGCTTTAGTGAGAACACTGAATGTATAATTACACTACAATGCGGCTGATAGCGCTGAAGCGAGCTTGATAAATGGCCCCAGGCTTTTCTAATAGAACAATAACACACTATTACATGGTAAATAGGCTGCATTTGTATAAAGCTTTCCCCGTGATTGCTACTCTCATGTGCTTGACAATGGTTAATTCACCCATTCATTCATGCATTAGGACAAGCCCTGGAGCAGGAGCACAGACCAACTGCAAACGCTGCATTTTGTGGACAACGCTTCCTACCTTTTTGACCACATCCGCCTCGTTACTGAAGCCTCAAGAAGAAGTCAGCCTCCCATGTGAGAGACCTAACACAGATCCATACGGTTACTTACTACAAACACGCAAACAACAAACTCAGTGGCACAAAGCAGAGCAGACATGAGTCATTAATAAGAGCTCTCGATAATCAGGCGGCGGCGGCGCTGGGAGGGCGATAATCATCGGCTCCTGCTCTCACTGTGATAAGCTAATCAGGCTGCGACTCGGCGAGCTGTCGAGAGGACTCATCACCATTGACATTTGAGCGGCTCGGGCCCATAGAGACGCGCACACAGAGGAGGGGGACACCTGAAGTGACTTAATTATCATGGCTGAGAATGATAGCCTCTTAACTTCACTCTGAGGAGCTTCCTTTTATTCCACAGTCAAAGTTTCTCTGCAGCTTTTATTGTAAAGCCGCAAATCCATTCCCAGATTAAACTTTCTAATATAAAGTTACACAGCCCCGCTTTGACCTACATCCTGAAACAATCTCGGAAAACCAGTGTTAAAATCAGCCTTTTTCAGCGTTTACATTCATCGTCAGTGTCTAAGCAGCCGAAGCGGTGGAGGATCTTTCTTCGAACAAGGGAGGTGCGTTGTTATGTGTTCAAATTAATTCATAACCTGTGGGGATACTGTCAAGACAATCTGACAGCTTTTTAACAAAATAGACCCGGTGTAGTCTCAGCTGAGTGTCTGCCACCTGCCATGTGTTGCAAGGTTTTTACATATAGCATTATGAGCGAATCTGAGGTATTCTTGTTCCCGTGTAAAAAAGAAACAGTTACATATTTCAATCAAGGTTAAATCTTCCGCGGCTTTTTATGCTAAGTGTGCACCACAGTTCACGACAGGCGCGTATTATGCAACAGATACAAGAGCGAAATGCAAAGCAGGATCTGTACAGCCCCCGGCCTTGAAGCAACCTGCCCTCCCACCGGCTTTGATCCGAGAGCGGTGTCTCCGAGCCGGCTCTATATAATGACCCATCTTCTCTTCCCTTACTGACAATTTGGGGACAGCGCTGACAGATGATAGCAGTTAGACGCAGGTGAAAACAACGGGATGACACATTGATAGTGACAGAGAGTGCAGAGAGATTTTTTTTTTCATTTATTAATTTTTTTTGCCTATCACTGTAGCCTGAATACCTGCTGGCATGAACTCAGCGGATCATGCCAGCTAGAGAAAAGTGGAAAATGTGAGAATGATGCCTATTGGGATTTAGAGCAGTGGTTCTCAAACTATGGTGCAGGTACTGCCAATGGTACGCAGGCTCTTGTTAGAGGTAGCTGGAAATTACAATGCTGGAAACTACCGAATATTCATCTTTTTGTTCTTGTTAGGGGTCGGAGGTGACTGGAGCCTGTCCCAGCAGCTATGGGCCAGAGGCAGGGTACAACAGTGGCCATTTAGTTACAAGGCAGACAAAGAGCCCTACACTGACAGACATCCATTCACTCTCACATTCAGTCGCTAAAGGGGCAATGCACGTCTTTCGACAGTGAGAGGAAGTTAGTCCTGGGTTGCATCCTGATTTTGTTTATGATTGTGGTCCTGTTCTAGTTGGTAAGGGCACATTTAGGCCCAGTTTAGACCCAGATGTAGTCCTGTGTGTAGACCTTTTTGATTGTCCTTGTCTGTTTATTCTTGGTTTAGTCCTGCTTTTGCTCTGGTTTAGTCATACTTGAGATTAAATCACTATTTTAATCTTGGGTTTAGACCTGGGTTTGTCCAGATTTTGGCCCATTTGTAGTCAGATAAAGATGGTACTTGCTGTGAGTGAAAAGTTTGAGAACCACTGATTTTTATCACATGATTTTTTGTGTAGAGCAGAAAAAGACTGTGAAGCTGTTAAAACCTGTAATATTGTTGTGCAAATTAATCACTTTTGAGATGACAGCTTGGAAATAACAACTGTAGAAACAGACCTATGATATATCACATTTACTCTGGCATCCTGCCTATGTTTAGCTTCTTGGTTTCCAAACAATGGGGATAGGGGCATCAGACTGTCTCCACTAAAGTACTGTTAATCCCGGGGTCCTCCAAAAGCTTGAAATATGTGTGAGAGAGCATGGGGGCCCACCATAATGGTTAATAACTACAGCCTAGAATGTGGTTGAATTTTATCTCAAGATTCAGTTTATTTGAAGACTAAATATTGTTTTAATCACACAAAATTGTAAAATGTGTTTAAATCTAGCCACAAGGGGTGACATGCTAGTACTGTATACTCATTGTGCCAGTCCCAAGCCCGGAAAAATGGCGTCAGAAAGTACTTCCAAATGATCTGCCAAATCAATATGCAATCCCAGATGGGAAAAAGCAAAAAGAAAAGAAGGTCAAACTGGTTTAAAATACATGTGTCACAAAGGTAGTTGTACAATAATTGGTTTTGAAAAAAGGAGGAGGATAAAACTAGGTCCCATAATCAGACCTGCTGCAAACCACTGCTCCAAAACACAGGACAGATACAAGGAAAATAGAGTGCACCTATCCAATGAGATTTAATGATATGCTATTTAGTGTGAGATATCAACACAATATAACTTTATGATAGCCTTTATTGCCACCAACTTGTCCTACTGTTGTCACATTGAGGTCAAAGTCTGATCAAAACTGAATGCAAAAATAAATGCATTGCTTTTATTATGATCATACCTAATACATTTTGTTTGTCCACAGGAGTTAATGCTTCACTCCACTGCACTGTCAAGCCACTGGTTCAAATATGCAGAGAAATAGCACAACACAAAATAAGGCGGGACATGTTTGGCTTTCTCCTTGACTCAGGGCAAGGAATTTCGTCTTATCTACAGCAGCTATTCTCAAGTCGTGAATGTGGTTATGTTAGAATAGAAATAAAAGCCCCTTGAAAGGTGAAGTGGAGGTAATCTGATTGGTCCAGCCCTGTACAGCAGTGTCAGGTTCAGCGTGGGAAAAGTCTGGATTATTTTGTACATTAGCCATGGATATAACTGTGATCTAGCTAATCCAGCACATTTTTTCATTGGTTAATTCAAGCTAAAAGGCCTATTTACAATACACTTACATTATCTGAGTGTCAGAGTCCAACAACAGCATCTTTAGAGCTTTACATGCAACACACAACTGTCATTATATATAGATACATTTGTCTTGGTTTAGACAAAGTTTAGCACAGGTTTATACAAGGTTTAATCACAGATCCAGTCCAGTCCAGTCAATATCTGGAATTAGTCTTGATTTTGGTGCACCTTTAATCCTATAGGCTGTATCCTCCAAGGTTTAGTTCAGCCAAGGTTTTCATTCTGGATGCTTTTTTCATCCAGTCAGTCCTTATGTTTTTTGTCAAGGTTTAGTTCAGATTTACACCTTTCTTCATACTAACAGATGTGTATTTCCAGAATCTATAAGCTTCACTGCACGCTAAATACAAAAATCCTAGCAGCGATGTAGTTATTTCTGCTCACATTCCTTCAGTTTACGCAGTGATTATATGGTACTCAACTGGTGGGCGTTTACGATGCTCTCTAGAGAGGCCACGCTCCTCCTGGACCCCCGAGGCGCAGGGGCCAAGAGCGAGTCATTTCCATCAGCGCCCTGTTGCTGCGCAGCACTGGACCAAACCTGAGCCATTATTTAAATCAAGCACCAATCACACGCGGCACTTCAGCGGTAACGACAGCTTACGGGTCAGCTGTGCACAGGGTTTGTAAAGGCTCAAGGAGGATTAGCCCCGGGAGCAGTCACCTGAAGCTGCGCGAATTAGGGCGAAAGCCACACACACCGACCACTGCCACACCTTGCGTAACCATGGCGTGCCTTCAGTCCCAACAAACTTTGACAACAGCTTCCACTCTTCGCACTAGACACAAAGGGAACACGCTGCACGCTCGAGACGTGACTGGAAGTGGCGCGGGCATGACACGGGCAGACCTCGGTGCCTGTCTGACCGCAGCCTGTTGGTACGTTGTGCCTTACCTTGAGCTGAGAGCAGGAGGAGAGCCGCCGACACCAGACAAGCGCTCCTCGTAGCAGAGACCGGCCAGCGTGCTGCGTAATCTCTCGCCATTCTTGTAAACAGGAGACAAGGTGGACGTAAATATCCACAACGCGCTGGAGTGGGATTAAGATTATTCCTTCTCCGATGAGTTCAGTTCACTTTGAAGCCAGTTCAGGCACGAGCCAAGTTTCTTCCAGCGTATCGCCTTTGAATGTGTCAGTGACAGTAGAGAGTGAAACCCCTCCCCGTGTGGGCCGGCCGCAGTACGCGCAGGTACAGCCGCCGCGAGCTCCGAGAAGCCTCTGTGGCAGCGCAGCGAGAGGAACCAAACAAGAAGTGTGGACGGACGGCGTGTGTGTGTGCGTGCGCGCGAGCGAGTGAGCAGCGAGCAGGCGGGCAGGCGGTGTGTGAGCGAGGAGCTGAGCTGAGAGGGAAAATCACAGTGATGTCAGCAGAGCGTCACCAAGAGGACTACGGCCGTATGAGCGCGCGCTGCTGCTCCGCTCCACACACTGTCCCGCAGAGGCTCGAGCTACACACGGGAAGACGCGCGCTCATGGGATACACCTGCGAGTGGGAGGGCTCTGTGAACGGGACTCAAATCAAGGAAGTTGTGTTCAAGTACCCGGTTAATTAGCAGACAATTAAATATATTCACCGTTAGACGATTATATAGTCGATCAAACATAGAGGTTCTGTATGGTTTTCTGTTTTTAATTCTGTTTTTAAATACTTTTTTTATAGTCAGAATGAACAGATTGGTTTATATGGACTGTTCATTACCAAGCTATCTCCTATTTACTTCGCCCATTAGACTCATCTCATAATAAATCCAGCTGAATTATGTTAATAATTAGTAGGCCTATTACTTTACAATAACACTCAACAAAAAACATGATGGCCTATAGTACAAAGACAGTGTAAGTCCATGATACAGATTAGATCATAATGAATGTTTAATTGAATTTGCTTTATTGCCTCCATTACCCTCGAGGATATGGCAGATTTGGTCAATCACAGCTGCGTAAAACCAAATATAAACAAACGTAATGAGATAACGGGCTCAGTATTTTGTCTAAAGCTCTGATTGCCTGAAACCACATCCTCCTGTTAATTACTCCAAACAAGTATCCATACACTGCCTCTTTTACAGACCTGTTGTGTGTATTGCAGTGTGGAAAACAAAATAGATCACATTAGACAGAACAAAGCATAGTCACATCAAAACCACTCTTTGCATTTGTCTCTTTTAGAAAGATTTAAGACTCTATACAACCCAGAGGAACAGGCATTGCTTCCTGTTAATCAGCCAATGGAGAAACCCATGAAGATTAGCCCCATAAACAATTTGCATGGTTTATATGAGAGCCGCAATCAACTATATTAAAGTTAGTCCAAGTCCACAGCAGCCTGATTTGAACGCCAACAAGAGAGAGCACATAACTCTGAGGACTGTGAATAAGTTTTTATTGTTTATTCTAAAACACTTACTGGTACTGCCAAATATGCAATAAAGAATGTTGTGAAGAAGTACTATATCAGGCTAATGAAGATGGGAGGTTATGGGAGAGTTCGGCTGCACAGTTTTTTATTCATTTTTTAATTAGCATAATTCTGAATCATAATACATCAAATTTTAATGTCCTTTATGCTTTTTAAACCAAGACACCTTTGCATTCGTATTTTATAACTTAAAATCATGTATATGTATGGAAAAGGTCTTCTTTTGGGGAGCTGTTGTTTTCCTTGCAGAGAATACTTGTATTGTCTGTCGCCCTCTGCTGGCAACAGTGGGAAATGGACAGAGCATAGAATGGCTATTTAGCACGGCTATTAGCAACATGACGCTAACAGACTGCATCGTAGTGACGGCAATTTAAGCTCTGAAATGATCAGAACAAGTCCGGTGATGGTGTGTGGGCTTTAGAAACAAACAGGAGCGCTTCCTGCTTTGTCGTGTCAAAGTAGAGCGGTGTTTCCAGCTTTTAAGAAGGGGACGGCCTCAGTGTACAAGAACTCTTAAACAAGTGTGAATGAAACAAAATACTATTCCAGGTCTGTTTTTCAGGTGCAAAGAACATTGCAACATGGTTAAAAGCTTAAAAAAAAAGTTTATTTAGCAGACAAGTGGACCTTTATTGCATTAGGTCTTTTAATAAGTATTAATCTGTGTCAAATAGTTCACGCACATTGAAAAATTGAGTAAAAAGAAATATTCATGTGATACTTTTAATTACACTTTGTTACTTGTTTGCCCCTTTATCTGTACTTTTACTAACTCCAGCATTGAGTGACAATAATAATGTGTAAAGTTGCTTTTTTGGCATGTTTCAGTTGCCCAATTAATCACTGAACAGACTCTGAAATCCTCCATTACTCACTTTGTCGATACTCACAATTTGGAAATAACTGAAAATCAATAAATATAAACCGATGCCAAAGTTATGCCTGAAAGTTGCTTGGGCGACTTGTTTGAGCTGCTGCCAAAATCTTTGAAAATGCTGTTAGCAGCAAATGTGTTTAGTGCCTAAATCAAACTTTGATTCATTCATCAGCAAAATGTCTGGTTCCTGTCGACTTAGGGCTCATTTATCTCCAAATATGTCAGTCTTGGGTTTTACTGCACTTGGGCTGCAAAAAGAATAATACTAATAAAACAATTAATGAAATGATGCAGCTTCGACTGAAAATATCAATTATTTACTAAATCAGGCTGAGCTTTCGAAGAAAAAGAAAGGCTCCCTAATTATCCACGAAAGAGAGCAAACCTTCAGAGAGACGATTCAGAGCATGCTCTTCTGCGGCTGGAAAAACAATTAGCCTACAGACAATCAGATATTCAACAATGGGATTAAAAATTGGAAAAACTTGTGTGTTTTTTTGTGAAATAGTTCACACTTTGCATGTTGACGACACCAGCAGAGTGATAGAAGTGTGGCACAGCAGAAACTGTCCACATAAATAAATTCAGGTTTTGAGCTCACAGGGATAAGCCTTTGGGATGGGACAGGTTTAAGTCTCTCTAAAGGGACTCCGTACTTTGTTGTCCGCTCAACAGAAACACTGATGCTGGTTTTAAAGACAGACATTTCAAACACGGATAAGTTGGAGGGAATAAACAGCTTTTTTTCCTATAGTCACTGAGGACGCCTCCCCGCCTGCTGCCGACGATAACACAATCTTTGAAGTCCACTGTAGACGAATTTAAGTTTTAAAGTGACAAAGTAAGAAGTCAATTTTACTTTGTTCAAATAAATAACTTATACAGACATGACTCAATCATCTTTGATCATTACTCCAAGGCTATAGGTATGAGTTATCTTTTATGTTATAGATGAAGTCAAGGGAAAAGTAGCGATAACAGAGAGTTTGTTTTGACAGTACTTGGATTCCAGTGGTGGAATGCAACTAGACACTTTCACGTTACTTCATGTAACTTACTAACTTTTCTCTAAATTGTATTAGGTAATTGAAAAATAAATAAATGTTGTAGTACTAAGGGTAAAGTAAGATGTGCCTGTAGTGAAATTTGTTTTCTGCATTTGACCCATCCTTCAGTGCTGCTGGGGAGAACCTGTCAGTGTCAGTAGCAGGCATGATTACATTAGTACTAGTAGTAGTAGTAGTAATAGTAGTAGTAGGTAGGAGCTGCAGTAGTGCTACATTTTGTTGTGTTTTAGCAAAATACTTTTAAATGTACATGTGCCTAAGAAAACATCCAATACTTTCTTACTTTTACCCAAGTAATAATTTTGTTGAGTACTTTTGCTTACTAACTTACTTTACTAGCAGTACTTTTACAGATACAGAGTACTTTTTCCATCTGTGTCCTTTCAGGGCTGCTATACAGAAACAGATAAAGTTTCTCTATTTGTATAAAAGGTTAATTATAACATTCACTTACTAAGCAAGCGTCAAAAGTCAGGGGGATGTATACAGTCGAGTGAGATCAGCCCACTGTCGATCTACATACAAAGAAGAAAAGGTTATTCACAGAGAAAGATTTCATTGTGAGCTGCAGCTTCAATGGAGGTCCTTGATGTCACAATAAGTACTGTACAGTTACCTCACAATCAAGTCAAGCTTATTATAAAGAAATCTTGTCTTACAGCTTTGAATTGTTCCTTTAAGAAACTTTAAGCACGAACATCTTGGATACAGCACAATTAAATTGTGCTAAACTTAGAGGTAACACAGAAGTTTAAAGTAAAGCTGTGATCTTAGATTTGGTATCATATACATGTGTTTTCTGTGGCATAATAATCCAGTTTTGTTTTATTTTTTAAGGATCTATTAGAACAGTTGAGTAGTGAAGAAGTAATTATGGAAAAGAGCAGGGAGAGAAATTTAGTAGGGCTCTTTGAGTCACTTTTTAAAGGTCCTATATTGTGCTTTTTTCAGGCTTTTTAAAAATGGTTTTGGACACCTTTGCATTAGTATTTCATGTTTTATAACCTGAAATAATGTATATGTATGGAAAATGTCTTCGTTTATGGAGCTATTACTAGAGTTGCCAACATTCATGGCCAAGGTCCGAAAATGTTTACGGTTGTGTAATAAGTAATTCACAGCTCTGCCATCACAAATTTAATTAAAATCTATGTTATGATTACAGTCACTCTTTTTGAATATTGATTCTTATTATCTGTTAAAATGACATCCACTACATTAATGACTGAATAAATACATATTTATCTTTATCTTAAAACTCGTTTAAAAGGGAATTAGAACAGACATGTTTGCCTCAGACTGGGCTTTATGCAGTAAGGTTTTGTTTAATTTTCAATTCTATTGTGTTAAAGATTTAAGGGTTACATAGTTTTTAATGTTAGATTCACAATAAATGGAAGGATACAGAGCAAATCTGATAATAATTAGCAAGTAATTAATATTCACGTAGACGTTATATTCATGCTTCTTTCACGTCTCATTCCTTTGTCTAATGTGGGTCCAGTAGATTGAGATGAGAGACCTCTGCTGGCAACAGTGGGGAATGGACAGAGCATAAAATTGCTAATTAGCATGACTATTAGCAACATGACGCTAACAGATAGATAAATGAGGTGACTGCTTTGTAGTGACAGCAATTTAAGCTCTGAAATGATCACGAGTCTGGTGACTGTGTTTGGGCTTCAGAAACGCACAGGAGCACTTCAACAACAGGATTACTCACACATGCATAAATGAAACAAAATACTACTCCAGGTAAGTTTTTGAGGTGAAAACAATATTATAACATGTTTAAAAGCTCAAAAAAGTTGATTCAGCAGAATAGGGGACCTTTAATAAATTAGAAGCAGACATGGTACACCTAGAGTGCATGCTTGGAGTCTATCCCAGCACCTATAGGCCTTAGGTGAGGAGTACACCCTGAAGAATGGCCAATGGTTTGTTTCAGGGCTGACACAGAGACATAGACAGACAACCATCTACTCTCACATTCATTCACTAGGGACAAAAGTCACCACTTCCCATAACTCATGCATGTCTTTGGGATGGTAGGGCAGCCAGAAAGAACCCATAGAGAACCCAGAATGCTCTAAAGTTACCATAACAGTGTTTGAAATATCTTTTTACACACAACATTTTGCCAAAAGTCAGACTTGGATCTTTTCTAAACGAAGCTGTCCGAGTGAGTGATGCCGACATGATACTATACAGGATGCTAAATTGTGTCGTCCAATGATTATGAGTAAAAGTTTCCCTAGAGACTGTACTAAGCCAAAATTGCGATTCACTGTCACAGCCAAGACACATTCATCCCACAAAGCAGCCACCTGCCTCCTCCAATGTTAACATCACCCTTTCAGCCCCAAGCCAAACTGTGTCTATTATCTAGCTCTATGTGGAGCAGCACCGCCGTCAGCCCGCACCCCACACCTCCCTGCAGTTTGTGGGTAAAAAAAAACAAAAAAATACACACCCCACCGCCTGCCTTCCCTGTGATGTTTCCACCATTTTAGACCCAGCTGCCCACCTCTCCATTATCACCTCATTAGCAGGCTGCAAACTGGCCCACCCTCCATTCTAGCCCTAGCCACAATCAGCCCATTAATCACACAAGAGCGGGGAAAACCTTCTGTCCTCTGAAGACTCGTGGTGCATTCGTCCAGCCCCCCCGCAGAGCAGCTATGTGTGTGTCAGTGTAAGGGCATGTGGCCGCATACCAATGACCCAGCTACGGCCTGCCATCTGTCGACCGTTCAGAGTTACTGCCGCCGGTTTACGATGCCTGCCCGTATGGCTCCCTCTTCTTCATCTGTAGCCAAAAAATTAAATTATGGAGCTCAAGATTTTTCTCGGTAAAAAGCACAGCTGGAACTCGGGATGCAATCAGAGCAGCAGGTCCTCGTAATTATTCCACCAAATAGGTTGTTTGAGAGTAACAAAAAGGACTATTACAGGAGGATTGCAGGGCTGTCATCTTGTTGAATGGTGCATAACACTAAAGCTGTTAGAAAGCCTTTAAACAATGAATATGTTTAAACAACAAACAATGCAGACTGCGAAAAAGTGCCAATTCCTTTTATTTGAAAAATACATGGTCATAAGAAAGCTCCAGCATTGTTATTATGGGTTCAGAGCTCATACAAAGAAAAGGCCAGTGAAATACATTATTAAAAGTCTATTCTTGGGAGTGTGTTATTAAAAATAAAATAAATGTAGGGTTGGAATACATGCTGGTTTAGAGTGGTTTGTAATCCAGCCTCTCAGCAAGGAGGTTGTGGGTTGGATTCTCAGAACAGCTGACACGTGTCCTCTTGGTGTTACACTGGGTTCTCTCTGTGACTAACTTAGGCCCATAGTTGCTGGGATAGGCACCAGCCACCTGTGACAGGAATAAGCATAAGGAGATGTTGTTGTTTTTTTGTTGTTTTTTATAAAGGTGGGTCATCAAGATGCATGTGGGGATGAATGGCTCTTTAAGATAAGTATCCACTGCTTCTATTTTATAGCATTTCCCTATTTTTTAGTGTGTAAAACCAATCACAGCTCACAAAACTAAAATAAAAACTCGCAGGAAGTAAGACAGGAACAGAAAACAGGACAGAGGTTAAGTTTATTCATGGCCAGCGCTTTGACTTTAATTGTGGCTTTAGGGCACATTTGGCTGGTGTGTGAAGTTTCTTTACAAAATCATTGTGCACACTTAAGTATTGACTTTTAAACATGCGTGTGTCCACTTAGGCACAAACAAACAATATGCAGTGATTTGCAAATCTCAAAACTATAGTATACAAAAGGCCCTAATCAATGTATATAATATATCTGGAATTAAGTCTCAATAAATTTGTGATGAGGCAACAAAAGCAGGGGAAAACTGAACATTTTTCAACTAATTAAGTAACTGCAACCTTTCAGTAAAATGTGTAGGTATAAAAGGAGCTTTTTAGAAAGGTAGAGTCTGTATTATGGAATATATCTGATGCTTGTGATAGTCAGCTCCTTAAGTGACACTGTATTAAAAATAGACTTTATTCTGTACTGGAAATCACTACATGGACCAGGAACACTTCCAGAAGTCACTGACTATGAGCACAGTTTGCACAAATCCAAGTTAAAGCTGTTTATTCAAAGAAGTCATATGTCATCTTTTGTCTTTTATGAGATTTACAAGGGTATTTTTTATTTACATTTTACACATTTATCCCCACTTATTCGCAATTGGATTTTTAGTATGCATCTCCTGAAAGGTAACAACACTGTCAGACTTGTTGGTCAGGTTGCATGAGTTGTGTCACATGGACATAGTATTTTGTCAAATTGTTTTGGAAAAAAATCAGTTAGATAATATCGAGAAAACTGATCGCACAACAGGTTCTGCCATTGTAAAACATTTGATTCTTTGTTTCAGCCTTTCTGTCTTGTTTTCAGTCGCTGCATTGTCTAAGCCTCCAAAATCCATGATCTCTTCATTGAAAGCCTGAGTGCGTCTCTCTTTCCGGCTGTCAGGCGATGACAAAGTGCTGGTAAGTGCTTATCAATATCTGTCTCTTGAATCTATACAACCTTGCATCTCAGTGGCTCCTATGGCAGGATGTCATTATGCTCCACTCTTGTAGATATATGCTGCTATAGCCTCGTAATTAAAGCAACATTACATAAAGACAGAGACTGACATTTACCACTTGTAACGTGACATTTTTATTACTCACTCTACCCTTTAAAACACACATTTATTATATATTTTAAAGCATGGTGCAGATAATCTCTCATGGCAGTGGAAAGTACGAGGGTCACGTAAATACAATTTGGAGGGATTTGTGTGACATAAATAATGAGTAAACGCTGGCTCCAGGCCTGTTTGGCCTCAAGGAGAAAACACAGTGAATTAATTCCTCCTGCTCTAATGATGTTGTAAACAAAATCAGAAACACTTCAGCCTTCTCGTGGGCCAAGTGCTAAACACATACAGGAAGTGAGTTTTACCGAAGACGACCCAGTCATCTAAATTAATAATGTGTACATAACATATACATGAGATATTGATGTGAATAAATGGTAAAGATGGGGCAGCATTTGCCTCAAAATGTGTGGGTAAATAAGCAAAGCCTTGAGCCTTGAAAGTTTGAACTGTAAGCTGTTTTTATTGATAAATTGAATGCCATCTCATAACTGAACAAATCCCTTAAATAAGCAAACAAAATGTTTAAATTGAGATGCTTTAGTTTTCGCAATAGTACAGTAGCATTCAGGATAGCATTTGTAGGAGCCATATTTGGGTTCAGTCTGGTTTTCTTCCTGGAATGTCCCAGAGCGGACATTGGCACTGGTGACTGTGGGTGGCACGGTGGGTGGGGTGCCTGGTTATTAGTGAGCACCTCACCTGTGCAGGCTGTGGGCGAGGTTCACAGAGTCAGGGTGAGCCTGGGGAGAAACTTTGTTGTTGACTGTGAGTTTTTGAGATATCTTTGCACGGCTTGAAATACAGCATTTGAAGTGTTTTCTAAGCTTGTGATATGGAGCAATAAAGACACTGTAAGCATGTGCATTTGTTCAGTGTGACACGTCTTCAGTATAAACCCCCCATGTCTAAGCCTGCTGTGGCGTTTAGATTGAGTTTTAAGTTTTATCCACCGCAATAGTACTAGTATTTACACATGCACATTGTTAAATTACCCTATTGTGCTAAATCAACTTCTGTGAGCTTTTAACCTTGTTATAATGTTGTTTCCACCTCAAAAAATACCTGGAGCATTATTTTCTTTCATTCACATGTTTGAGTAACCCTGTATACTTAGGCCAGCCCCTTCTCAAGAGCTGAAAACGCTCTGTCTCCCAGCTTTACATAGACACGCAAAACCAGGAAGTGCTCCTGCGCTTTTTTTCTAAACAGAAAACACCTAATCCTAAGCATTCTCTGCAAAGTCAAAGTACAGCTCCCCAAAAATGACATTCATGCATAAACATTATTTTAAGTTATAAAATGTGAAATACTAATGCAAAGTTGTCCAAAACTATTTCAAAATCTGAACAAATCATATTATAGGACTTTAATATGAGTCATTTGCTGCAAAGCCACAGATTAACAGTTGATTTGAGAGACACTTATACATTGATATACAGTACACACGCTGACTTGTGATATTTTTAGTTCAGTATCAGAAGTGTTCAACTACTGTAATCTACTGAGACTCAAAGCAGTGATTTCATTAACATTTTCCCGAAAATCAGAGTCAGGCATTGCTGTAGAGAGAGAGGCTTTGAATAATTCAGCTGATAATTCATCTCTTAATACAACATGGTGCCCCAGGAGACACCGTGGTTCAAAACCTAGTTCAAAACCTTGCTTCAAACCGTCCTTAAGGGCTTATGATGACTCGCAAAGGAACACAAAAGAAAACACAAGAATATTTTTATCACCTAAACACTGTGTGGCTCACTTTTCTGTCCTCAGTCTTGGGTGATTTCCTTGAGACTCTGCTCTTCATGAAAATAAAGCAATCCATTGAAAGGAAACGTATTCTGGTTGACAAGGTTACAGATGAGCGGGTCACATTCCTCCGTTCTGGCTCAAATGGCTGTGAATGACGGGTTTTCACTGTGTGACAAGTGGTTTTGTGACAGAAAAATCACCGTCGGAGAGCCTGAGCGAGAGGAATAAAGGGTCAGTCTAATGGACACAGTTATAACAGGCTGCTGATCAGAACTGGGCCAAAGTGCACACCAACTTTTAGACTACAGGACTGCAGCTTTAGTGCAAGTTTATGGATATGGAGCTCAATAGTGACCACCCACCCCTCTAAGTATATTTCCTATTTATTTTCCCCATTGACCGTATAAAAACAGTATGTTAAAGGGGACATAATTTGCTTTTTTTCAGACTTTTTTAACTTTTGAACACCTCTGCATTAGTATTTTATAAGGGTGCTCCGATCAGGGTTTTTGAGGCCGATCACCGATCAGCCTCTGCTGTGATCGGCCATACCGATCATGGCCAAAACCGATCACGTGGTCTTCAATGTAGTAATGTATTGTATGCAGGCTATTATTAGTTCCATTTGAAAAATACTGTAGCCTTTGTAAATATAAAAGAACAACAAAATTCTACTTATTTTTGTTTTAGAAGAGGTTTTGTTGCATTATTGGTCTTTAATGTGTGCCCAGTGTCTGTGGCTTTGTTTGAATGCTCCGCTGATGTAAAAATCAGCTGTTCTTAATTGGTTCCTTTAATGCGAGTCCGCGGGTGCAGCGCCTGTGTCCGCTTAACGCGCAGCCAAACCAGGTTGAAACACAGTGGACTAAAGAGCCGATAGCTCCTGCTGCCAGTTTTGACAACGTCTGAATGAAGAAAACGTGCAAAGAGAGCAGAGAAGACAACGATGAAAGGTGCTCCTCTCAGACACACGGACACATGGGCTGCCTTTTTACTTTCTCTTTCCATTAGCAGCCATTTGGTGCAGTTTAAGCCACAAAACGCACAGTTTTCTCCGCGCAACAAGACACAGGCAGACTCTGAACTTTCTTAATGCTTTTAACGTAACTGTTAGCGGGTTAGCTGTAGCTCTATTTACGTTGGTGTTTGCAAATACACGCACTTCTGCGCCTCGGTTCTGTCCCGTGCGCTCCTAAAGCAGGCGGGGACACAGCGGGGACACAAAGCAGCGCCTCCAGGGCAGGTTTGTGTTAGTTATAACCAGGGCTTAACTTAAAAACACTGCTAAAATAACGCTACTGCTGTTTAATCAAACCGGAGTTGCAGGACAGTAAATGTGAGAGCCTCTCGTGTTTATTGTAATTTGATCGGCCCATTTTACCGATCACTCTATTTTTAGCCATGATCGGCCGATCATGATCAGCGGCCGATCGATCGGAGCACCCTTAGTATTTTATGTTTTATAACTTAAAATTATGTATATGTATGGAAAATGTCTTCTTTTGGGGAGCTGTAACTTTCAGTTTGCAGAGAAGGCTTTTCTTGCTGCAGTGGGGAATGGACAAAGCATAAATTGGCTCTTTAGCATTTAGTAACATGACGCTAACAGATAAAGAAATGAGTTAATTGTTCTGTAGTGACACAATTTAAGCAGTGAAATGATCAGAACGATGACAGTGTATGAGCTTTAGAAATACGCAGGAGCACTTCCTGGTTTAATGTGTCTATGTAAAGCCATGAGACTGAGCATTTTCAGCATACAGGATCACTCAAACAAGTGTGCATGAAACAAAATAATCCTCCTGGTATGGTTCTGAGACGCAAACAACATTATAACATGGTCAAAAGATTTAAAAAAACACCACTGTATGGTCCAGAGGAAGCTGCGGCACATATGCAGGGCAAATATAGCCTGCCTTGGTGTCTTGGGTTCGAGTCCAGACTCCAACAGTTTGCCAAATGTCTTTCCCACCCCTCTCCCCAATTTCCTACTACAATGTCCTATCAGTAAAGCCTAAGAAATGGCCAAAAAATGTATCTTTAAAAAATGAAATGCTCAAAAAAGTTGATTTAGTAGAGTATGGAACCTTAAATAAACATATTTTTTGAAAAATTAATGGAGAACATGAATGGGATAGATCTGGAACTAGAGGTGGCCACTGCTGTTGAGCTCAGTGGTACACAGTGTCATAAGAATGAGTAACCAAATAAACTATTGTGGGTAGCAGTGTGAGATAGACGACCTATAAGTCGTTGAATGACCAGAAGGTTGGCAGTTTAATCCTTGCTCTTACCTTGCACAACAAGCTGGATTGTCGTGAAAATTGTGAGTTCATGAATTGCCGAAATCCATCTTGTTCGGCTCCCGCTGATCCGTTTGGATCAGGGCTGTGGCAGTACTGTCTGAGTGGGTTTTAGGTTTACCGACAACAACAAGAAGCACTTTTAGCGATACTTGTTAACAACATGGCGACGCAGAAAAACGTAAGGTATGCTGCTCTACATTTACAAAAACAGCAAAAATCTTCCAATGTCTTTATTGTGTTGTTTTACTGCCATAGCGATTTGTTGTTTAGCTTCAAAGCTGGTGCTTTATCCAATCACCTCCAAGTATTCTGCTGAAAGTCTTGCCCCTTCACAAACGTTTTCAACGGGAGCCATTCCAGACTGATTTAACGTTAGTAACTCTGCCATATCAATCTGGTTTTGCCAGGTTATCTTCTCTCCCCCCTGTCCATACATGTCCTTGGGTAAGACACTTCACTCACCTTGCCTCCAGTGTTTGTGCACACCAGTGTATGGATGTCAGTGGTTCCTTACTGTTCTCTGAGTGCCCATGAAAAGCACTATAGTGTACAACACGATTAAAAATCCTAAATCAGTCAACAGATTACCATGGCTCTTATCTGAGTTGATGCCTTAGGTCTTTGTGGAACAGTTAATTGTGCCTTTAAGTAAACCAAAAGTTACTTAAACTTAAATGTGACCTATCCACGAAAACAAAACAAATATCCTGTTACACTTATTTGTACATTAGTATTTATTGGTCTGCTGGAACTTGGTTGTAACTTTCATGCAGTGCAATTTAGATAAAGTTGGAATAAAGCTTGAGGACTAAGGGCCTTTTGTCGTCTACAGCACAGTGATCATTGGTCTTATTATATATGAGTTTTATATGAACTCAGACCAAGACCCTATTGCACACATTTTAAATCATAATTTCACTGCGATCTGATGGGTCAGTGTGACCTCTTCCTATGTTTTAATCGACTCACAACATGGAGGACTACAGAGGCTCTGAGTCTTGTCCCACCAAAGTGTTTTTTCCTCATTAGCAGACTGTGTCTGTGACTGGGTCTGGGCTGGAGTTATTAGCAAACTCACAAAATCTTAAAAGTTCTGGTGCAAACACAGTTTTATCCAGGGAATTTCAATCCTTTGGACAAAATGCTGCAGCATGCAAAAGATATTTAACTTACTAGAAGGAAGAATAATAGCAAAACTGACAAGCTTCAGGGTCTCATCCTTCTATTTTATTTATTTATTTAACCTTTATTTAACAGATAAGACCTGTTAAGAACAGGATCTCTTTTCCAAGGGTGACCTGGCCAAGAGGTCTGCAGCACACATTGTTTTAAAAAGGAATAGGTTATAGTACAACAACAACCATTCAAAAGCACAGGCACTGTTCAATAGACTTGTGCTCTCTATTTTTTAAGAAAAAACAAAATTTTCCAACTGAAATTAGGTTTGACAGCTTGAGTTCAGACTGCGTGGCAAACTGAATGCTTTTTTCCCATTTCAGTTCTAACTCGAGGCACAGCGAGGTGAAGAACATCACAGGAATGTGAGGCATATTGGCTTTTCCCCTCGAAAAAATATACTTTGTCTTCAGCTCTAATCTTTGGTTTCTTGTCAAAAGAGCTGTGGTAAGGTTTGGAATAAGAAATCATTTAAAGAAAGAGGGATGGCAAGGAGGTTGTGGGTTTGATCTTCAGGCCGGCCAAGATGTCCTCCCTGTGTTGGTGTCGGTTCTCTCCGGCTTTCTCCCATCATCCAAAGACATGCTAAATTCCCCTAGTGAATGAATGTGAGAGTGAATGGTTGTCTGTGCGTAGTAAGATCTTAATTCAGGTTTCTCTAACGTAAAATACTGCCGTGCTGCTGTTCTGCTCTGCTCTCCGTACGCTGCTCTCCACAGTGACATTACTCAAGTCGCCCTAAAACACCATTTAATCCTCCAGCTGCCCCATCACCCGTTTGAACTATCACTTTAAAAGAACAGCCTAAAGGAAACATTTCTGTCTTGGGCTGTCGCAGGAGATGTTTTCCCTCCATCACTTCCTCGCTGTCACCCAAACACAAATCATTGGTGCACCCATCTCTTTATATTCACGCTTGTATATAGATTGGAGCGGATCATCCCTCTGGCCTTGGCTCTTCAATCACCTCTCCGCCCTCGTGCCCTCACCTCTGCCTCTCCCGACATCCATCTCCCCTCCTCCACCAAGTGTACGCAGTCTTTGATCCAGCTCTGCCCTCCTCCTGTCATTCCAGAGACCAATATAAATCAACTTGGGGCTTTCTGACAGCCGGCCTGCCCGAACACCTACTGCTTATTTACTTCACTATGCCTCTGATCCATTGTAGCAGCCGAACCATTAGCTCCAACCACTCACACATCACACATACATACGCATAGCACCACGCCGCCTGTTTGGTTGCATTAAAACAGGTCTGCCAGGGCTTTTTCCATTATTATTTTTCACACTGAATTTTATAAGCAGCACTCCCACAGCTCCCTTATACTCACCTCACATTTAAGAGCAGATGGAAACACGGATAGCTTGATACGTGTGGGTATAGATTGGGGTGTTTTTACAAGAACAGGCTGAGATGGAGAAAACGGGGGGATGGTGCATTAGGGTTTCTGCACAGATGGAGCAAGCTGTTGGTTGGTAGATAATCTTTGCGAGTTGCAGGGAAGCAGCAGGTGAAAGGTCCCTGTCAGTCACTGTGAGGAGTCCCCAGAGCGGTACCGTGACTGTAGGTTTGGAGGGTAGATATAAACTGTAGAGTTTCAAAGGAATTTAAAGGAGAGATATGCTTTTATCAGGCTTTTTGAAATAGTTGTGGACACCTTTGCATCAGTATTTTACATTTTATAACTTAAAATAATATAGATGTATGGAAAATGTAGTCTTTTGGGGAGTTGTTACTTTGACTTTGTAGTAAACCGTTGGACTAGGTGTCTGCTGGCCCCTGCTGACAACGTTGGGGAATGGACAGAGCATAAAATGGATATTTAGCAGGACTATTAGTAACATGACGCTAACAGATAAATGAGGTTGCTGCTAGTGATGGCATTCAGCTCTTGAGAAGAGGACGGCATTAGCAAACAGGATTACTCAAACATGCGTGAATAAAACAAAAAAGTGCTCCAGGTATGTCTTTTTGAGATGCAAGAAGGGGTTAGCGCTCCTGCTTCTCAAAAAGAAGGTTCAAGAACGAGAATAAATAAGAAAATGAATGCTAGATACTTAAGGTTTATTTAATATCTTTCAGTGTTCTGGGTTTTTTGCTGATAATGTTAAAGATCTATGTACTTTATGTAAAACCTTTTTTGTGTCCAAACAAGAGTCATGAATGTGCTAAAAACTCCTCTCTCTTTACTTTAATTTTAATTCCTTTTTATGTCTTCTCCTTTTGCCAAACTGCCTTCTTATGAGCCTTTCTTAAAAGCCCTTCCATAAATACAGTGCAAGGGTTCAGAGAAATGTCACACAGCTAAGGATTTCTTTGCATTGAGGCAAATGCCCACAATGAGTATGATTTTGTTAATTTACCATACAACAATAGAGCTGTAATGTGTTATTGGTCACAGCATAAACTCATCTGTAGAAAACCAACCAAAACTCATGATTATGGATTTGATTTCTTCCCAGATGTGTCACCCAGATGTGTCATCACCATCAGCAGTCATCTCCCATAATGTATTGCCTAAGATAAAATGGTCATTGTGAGTCCTGGTGCATGTTTTATTATTCCCTGCACAAACAAACACTATTTACTTTGGATCAGGCTGTAATCGGCTGATAATACAAACTCTAAACCTGGCTTAATTCAACACATTTCCCATCAGGGCTTCATAATATCCTGGTTTAAATAAATACAACAACAGTGGTTTTGGGAAACAAACGTCCCAATGGCGGTGACTAAACTCATGGACAGAATACTAAAATCTGGATTTAAACCTGCTGTACCAAACTGGACTGAGATCAGACTGAGATAATTACAAAGCGAGAGAAAGATTAGACCAACCCTTTAGGGACAAGACCAAGACCAACGCCACTACACAAAACAAGTCAAATATTACTGCAGTATCAGGGAAAAGTAACATGACATAGTCCAATCTCAGACCAACCAACAGTGGAAAGTAGTAGTCTTCTTTGGCATACTTTTGTAAATGTTTGAGGAGAAAATGATATTACTCCAGTAAATTAAAAAAATAGTAGCAGTAGTAAGAGCAGGAGTATTAGTAATGATAGTAGAAATAAGTAATTGTATTAGTATTTGTAGGTTTTGCTGTACAATTGCAAAAATCACACCTCATAATGTTGGAGCATTTACTTATTGTACAGAAGGTTATCGGTGATCGACCCTTGCCTTGGGGTAAACCTCAGAGAGAGCCCAGTACTGACGCAGTTAGTTTGCAATATTGTATGCATACAAGTCCTGTCATTACTCTGAACACAGTACGTGCAGGTGTTGTAGCTTAGCAACAGGCTGACACAGTTTTAATGTTGATAGTCCAAACTTCGGGCTTGTGTTCAGTGGAGTGCGTGGGCGAACAGTGGAGGTGTTTCCTTTGTGAGAGAGCCATACCTCAGTGACCACATCTGTTTGAACACATCTGTATTACAAAACAGACATGGACCTGACGCAGATGGAAAACCTCAGATGCACTCAGTATAAAGTACTTTTAGGTATTTTTCATTAACATTTTTAGCATTATTCATTACTGGGGCTTGAGAGTCTAGAAGAGCGCCATAAAAGACCAATGCATTTCTAGTATTAAAAAATCTTTTCCAAGTTACCAGTCTGGTGTAATTCCAGTCTTCCCGGTAATCTTTTTGACTTCTGAAACTGGAAATATGTTGCATCAGATTAAAGTAAACCAGCACAAGTCTAGGTGGTATAATGTGAGAAGCTATAATGGAAAAAAAAAACATTTAGTAAATAATATGATTTATTTAACAGAACATAATATTTGAGAGAAAATTTAAGGCATTTTAAAGTATACAATCTTACTGTGACGAACAACAAATCAAACTGTTTTGACCTGCTTCAGTTCATTTTAAAAGGTGACATTTATCACAAAGAGCTGCAGAGTCACAAGTCTCGTTCTTTGGCCTCCAATGGATACAGTAATGGACTTTTAAGTACCTGCCTACATTGCCACACTTCTGTCTTTCTGTTGTGGACCCAAAGCTCAAAACTGTAGACCTGAGTTGGCTGTTTATGTGCTAAATGTCAAACATGTCACAGTTGCAAATGAAATGGGAAAAAAATGTCTTTCCCTGCTTTTTAAATACAATCCAGCTACAAGAGGTTAAAAGACAGTGTGCCAGTCTCAAGTCCAGATAAATAGTGAGTGCTGTATCAAAAAGGACATTTGGTGTAAAATCTATGTTAAAGTAATATGTGAAAGTAGTTGGTTTGTTGGCGTGGCCCTATAAGGTTGCAGTAAAAATGTTGCATCATTGGAAAAACAAAAGAGTTGAAATTAACACGTGAGGCCCAGATGATCTTAGGCTTTGCTCATTTAAGGGCGCTAAAGACACAAAAGCACTGTGAATACATGAGTCAGATGTGTCTGTAAGCTGCTGATAATGATGATAATTATTCAAATTATCATTTAATCACTGGTGAATTATATGCAGCCGAAAATAACCAGGAATCACAGGTGCAACTGAAAATCAGTAAAGAAGTCAGTATTTCAGTTCAGTTCAGACTGAAGAAACTCTCTGTAAGTCAAGTAGTTAGTGCCTTTGGTACCAGAGGTCAGTGGTTGCACAAAACTGCAGTTACAGTATGTGGTATCTGGCCAAGGTTAATAATAATAATAATACATTTATAAAGCACTTTTCTAGACACTGAAAGACGCTGCGCATAGTTACATGGGGGAAAAAAACAAAACAATAATAAAAAAAAAAACATAAAAACAAAGCAACCAAACATTAAACACAGACAGAGTTAAACATTAAAAGCGATTTCAAAAAGGTGGGCGACTCTGAGTTGTCTGGGGAGTGAGTCCCAGAGGGGGGCAGCAATGGAGAAGGATCTGTCCCCCCAGGTTTGGAGCTTGGTCCTGCAGGGGAGGGACAGGAGATTGGTGTCAGAGGAACATGGGGTACGAGAAAAATAATAACTTTATTTATAGAGCACTTTTCAAAACAAAGTTACAGGGTGCTTTACATAGTTAAATAAGATTTAAAAAAAAATAAAAATAAAAATAAAACCAAACACACAAGTTAAGTTAAGTTTAAGGTAGATTAAGGTCCCCATAAAAAAAAACGTGTTCTTTGCATATGCAGATCTTTCTGTATGTGTGTACAGTTTTTGCTCTGAACGACTAAAATAAGTTCACTTTTCTATGATATTTAAAGTTGAACCATTATTGAGACCTGTAAACTGAAGAGCACATTACTTTACTAGGAGTCATATAAATATGCATCAATACAGTTTTTATTGTTATGTCTGGGACGATTATTATATTGATTTTGGTGAGAGTGAGAGACTTCTTTGCGGCTGCATGAACCATAGCAGAGTCTTTACAGTATAACCTCGTCAGACTGAACCAGTCAAACTTAAACTTAAAGAGGGAAGCCTGTTTTGTGACTTGGCCAGAGGAAAAAAAAAGGGGTTAAATGAAACTCAGACAAAAATGATGTTCTTCAGTTCTGGGTCAAAGGTCAAGGCCCTCGGGTGAAAGTCAAAGTGTGCTGCCTTTGGTGATGGTGGAGCAAACACAGACCTGACCATGTCTCACTCGTGACTAAAGCAGCAGAAACTGTGACCACTGCCTCCCAGGCCTGGCGTAAAGTGACCCCCCTTTGAGACACGGGACGGTCCCGAGAGCACTGACATCATAGGCTCGTCTGGTGTTTACTTAAAGTTTATTATTTTTATACAAAATGAGCTGATTGTTTAACCTGCCTGAGCTGGTTTTACCGCCTCTAATGTGGCTTACTACAGAGGGTTTAAAAATAAATAAAAGTAACAAAAAACTAAACAAAAAACACTAAGACTACAGGAAACATATTTGTTTTAGATTATTTTACAGTCCCCAAATATCTTATGTTTTAAAATGACATCTGCTCTAATTACTGAAGGATTTCTGGTCTTTATTGTTAATCATTTGGGAGTTTTCATAATGCAGGTACAAGAAAGAGTGTGGTTTGACAAGAATGGTGAGAACTAGATTTCAATCTAGAGTTTATTATAATATATAGAGCTGTAAAATACTAGATACTGCTAAGTAAAAGGTTTTGAACTTTTTCTTTATAAGTACCTTTCTTGAGTAAATCCAAAGGAACAAATTTGTTGTTACTCTAGTACAATTAAAATATTCTCTAAAGGAGTAAAAGCTTGATAGCAAAGGAGATAGCTGTAGTAGTAGTAGTAGTGGTGGCAATAATAGTAGAAGTATTCATATTAGAACCACATGAGTAATATTATTTTGAAGTAACGTTAAGTAATGTTTTTGTAAACTAGTCTAGAAATGTGTCTTATTCCAAGTTTTTGCACAATCAAGATTTAAGCAATTACAGTGATTTTTGCTTTTATTCGTTTAACTATATAATATATTTAACTATATATATATATATATATATATATATATATAATATATATATATATATATATATATATTTTTTTTTTTTTTTTTTTTTTTTTTTAACCCAGGGGTGCTGCCAGGGATTCTGGGCCCCCTGAACAGATATAACACAGGGCCTTATCATTACAAACTAAGCTAGCCTTATATCATTATTGTCCAATTTTCCCCGGCCCCTGTCAGTCATGGGCCCTTGGAATCATCCTAGACTTTCTTCCCCCCCGCAAAGCCCCTGATTTTACCCATGAAGCATTTGACTAAAAAGCTGCAACCTTGTACTCCTCACTGAACTATGCCCACCTCTACACAGCCAGCTTCAGAGGTGCATTACTGCTAATATATGCATTTAGCAGAAGTTAAACCTTTGATTCTGGCAACTGTAAAGGAAAAACAGTTTTAAAACACATAAAAGTGAGAACTCTCCCTCATAACTCACTTAACTCGTTCAGATTTTGGCCATTTCTGTCTGTAAATCCCACCCTGCTCAGCGCTCGGGTCGGCACTTTGAGGAAATGTCAAAGATGAAATGTGGGAGAGTTATTGGGATACACGTGTTGGCAGGACCTCGTCGCCTCCGTGCAGCTAAAAGGTCAGACCCCGCTGCTCAAAAAGAGCCGCAACTTCATCTGCAGCAGGGGCCATTATGCAAAGTTAAACTGTTCTCTGGTGTCAGACATGAACAAATGAGGGCACAGTAATCGGCACAAGTTGAGAGAAAGAATAGAAATCTCTGCTGCAAGATCTTTTAGCCCTCGGTTTTATTCTCAAAATTTTGAGAATTTGGCAGATTTGATGATGCGCAATTGTTCAAGGGCCTACAGTCCTTCCTGGTGTTTTCTTGGAACTGAACACATCTACAGTATAAATTAACCCAGAGAATAAAGTAAAAGCCAACAATATTGTTTTCAAAAGCCAAATATGTATAATTTATTTTCTTTGACAACTAAATCTAAAACAGGTCTCAACAATGACATCTTTGAACATAAACACCGCACCAGTGATAATATTTCAACCAGCTAAGTAGAAAACTCAGCAGAGAGTAGTGATGCGCAAATGTACAGACAAAGCTACACTGTGTGAAAGTGCTGATGGGCCATAAGTAATACATCTTAAACTTAAAGGCTAAGGGCAAGGTCAAGGGCCTTATGAAATCTTAACCTGTGCCACAAATGTCCCCCGGGCCGCAGTTTGGACAAATCTGGTTTAAAGGAAGATACAGGGTGCAAGTCAGTAAATAAGTTAGGTGAGTCTAAATTGCACCTAGTGAATGAATGTGAGACCTTGCATATGTCTTTATATGAGTCCTGGGAATAACTGGCCACTGTTCAGGGTCTCCCCCACCTAAGGCCCATAGTTGCTGCATGGGAAAGGCTCCAGGCACTCGTGATGCTTAATGGGAATAAGCGGAAGAAAATTAATGGATCAAAATCCAGCTGCAGGGATTCACAAACCAGTGTACTCTTTGTGTCACTTTCAAGCCTGGATAAGCAAAAAGGGTTGCATCAGGAAGGGCATCTGGCGTGAAACCTATGCCAAAGATATAGGGAAGAAGATTTTCATTTCATAGGATACTGAATTTTGGTTTTCAGTACCTGTAAGCCATTGCAATTAAAATAAATAAATGCTTAAAACATTATGTTATTCCATGTGTACTTAATCTATATCAGTGGTTCCCAAAGTGGGGTTTTGGGCCCCCTGGTGGGCCACAAAGATACTGCAAGGGGACCATCAATGGTTGTCTACATTCGGTACATAAAAAGTAATGAGTCTTAAAATAAATACAATTAATTTCTTTAAAAATATCACTTTGAAGCCATTTTTAGCCTAACAATCTGTGTTTTTGTAATGTTTTTTAATAGAAATGTATGGAGGAAAACACTTTGAATACAGTTTCATTGTTGAGGGATTGTCTGAATTTTAAGGGGGCTGCAACACTCTTGACTTTGGGAAAGGCTGATCTATATATTATGTTACTTAATTTGAAATGAACTAATGAAATCCAGCCACAGGGGTACTGAGAATCCAGTGTGCTTTTGTGTCAGTCCCAAGCCTAGATAAATCCAGGTCATCCAGTGTAAAATCAATGCAAAATCATTATGTGAATCACTGCAAGGAAGGAGGACTTTGAATAGAACTCCGGAAGTGAATGCACTTTTTTTTTTCTTTATTGTATCTGACTGCCTGCTTGTTTGAAAATGCTGCCCTCTGATTGTTTCCTAATCAGGTCACTATTTAGATTCTTAGTTTAAAAGTGGCGAGAGTTACCTTTTCAAAACACAGAAGAAATTATTGTGAAAATTACACTTGTTTAATCTTCCCCGCTCATACTGCCCTCAGGAAATACCAACAATAACATTTTCCTCTATGAGTAATTGGTGATTAAAACTATGTAAAAACACAATTACACTGTTAGACTCAGGGTCAGACTCAGATCTGAACACAGAGTCACCTCATCAGACTCCTTTAATCTGCCCTGCTCACCTCAGTTGTCCTTTTCACTGCTCCACTTCCAGGATCTCATTTAAATGTACAGGGCTTTCCACTCATTTCCACAAGATAAACAAGAGCGGCGACAGAGTTACAGCCGCACTGACCACTTCCCCGGTGCTCCTCCTCCTCTCAGCCTCTCCTTTTGAACTGACACTGGCTACAAAAACATACAGTGTGGCTTTAAACTCTCCATGCAACTGGGTATGTCTTGTTTTTCATGTTCAGTCACTGTTTTTCATGCTTTAGTGTTTCTTCCTTTTAGTGTTCATTTTACAGTGATTTATGCATTGGTTTAGTCACTGACTTAACCTGAACTGTGAGGAAATGCATGTAATTGTAACATTAGGCTCAGAAGAACAAGTTATTCGTACGTCTTCAGATGTAGCTGAGAAACTAGGAACACTTTTGCAGCAGCTTCAGCAGTTCATTGATTTGTCATTAGGAGTGCATTGATTAACAAGAGGCAGAGCTGGATAAAGGCTCTAAAAGAACAATGTTGCTAATTGCAAACTAGTTTCCCAAATAAAATAAGTTTCCCCTAGGGGTGTGTGACTAGATAACAAAAGTATTGATATCTTCGATACCTGTGGATTCATTTATGGCATTAATACCATTCTGAAAGTATCAGTGCTTCAGTTGTAATGACAAACAATGTTATTAGTATAATACAAATTCCACTGGATCCTTCATGTGTGCTCTACAGTAGCTGGTCCAAGCCAATCCATTGTGTTCTGCAGTTCCAGAGGCATAAAGAAGCCATTATTAGTAACATGTGTATGCATATAGGCTTTTATAAAATATAGAAGACAAACAATGATTGTGGCTGTAAGGGGTGGTATCAAAATTTGTATTGGTATTGTTGATACCAGAATTGATTGGTATTGAATCAAAGGTGAGAAAGCTAGCATCGCACATCACTAGTTTCTGCAAACTACTCACACCAAACAACATGTGTCTTTTATTTCTAAAATATAAATATTTATAGCTGAAAAAGCTTCTTATTGTCTCTTTTTGCAGATAGCAAAGTTGGGTCTATGCCATTGTCAAATTCAGTCTTTTTGAGCCATCCATAATCTACATCATTAGGGCATAAGTTATTCAGATCAGCTGGTCATCCTCAGAGTGAAGCTGTGAGTCATTGTTTGTAGATTATTTTAGTTTAACTTCATAACTTTATGTTAGATTAGCCATTATTGTATAAAGGTACACTTAGTAATTGTGAAAAATTACACTTTAAGTTCCACAGAAACCAACTGGATATTCTGTTACTGCCAGAGGACAAACTGAGCGCTGCTCTTGAGAACACATTCATAGATATATAAAGGTTTAAGGCATTTGTAAATGCATTGTTTGGAAAATCACAATCAGACTTGTGTTTACTAGGCGTGTGTTCATAGACGTCAGTATGGCCCTGCAGGGCTACCATAGCTCTTTTTCTCTAAAAAGGACTGTGGCTTTGAAATGTGCATTTTCACTACCAGGTTTTACCCAAACAGCAAAACTAGACTCTATGTCGTCAATATAGAAAATCAGATGTGATGTTAAAGGGGAGTTTTTATTACACATTTTTCACTGGACACACTTTATACAAACTTTCAGTGACTTCAAACCAAAGAGCCCAAGTTCTGTGTTTCACCCGACCTCACTGACTTGGTTAAATCCCTGGTGTGTCACGATGGCTTTGAGGAAGATCCTCCTCTGAATTTCAACCACTTTCTTCCTCCTCACCTGAAGCTAAGATGGCTCCTCTCGGGACTGACACTTCACTAAACTGTGTCACCGCTCCTTAACTTTCCCTCTCACCTCACACAGATTCTGACTCAGATAGTGTTACAGCTGGTTTTACTGCAGACTCTCTGAACCATATTGGCTCTAATGGCCGGATGTGGCTTGGTTGGCTTTTAAAGTTTGGCAGTGTTATGGTGAGTGCATTATTCCCATGAACCTGTGGTCTCTCAGAGATGACCCAGGACACCTCCAGCAGTTAGCAGCTGATTGCAGTCGGCTGGAAATCCTTTTAGAGTCCCTTTAGTTTCAGCCCACTCATTCACTCACTGCACAGCACGACCATCGCAGCTTCATACCTAAATTTCAACATTCCATTTCTAGGAATAAGAGAAATACACACAACCCCAATTCTGAAAAAAACTTGTTACAGTGAGTAAATTGAAACATAAAGTAATGTCCTGCAAATCAGATGGAGGGTTTTACAGAAAGCAAGTCATCTCCAATCCCTTCCTGACACAACCCTCTGCATTTATCCACCGGCACAAAGAGTACACTGGATTGTGACTCTTTGTGACAAGATTGGAGGAGCATTTGGCAGCTAATTAGGTTGATGGGCAATATTTCAGTAAGATCTCTTGGAAAAAAATGGCATTTTAGAAAGGCAGATTTTGTATTATTAGTATTGGATGTATTGTATCTTCAGGTCCTCAAGTGACACTGCATTAAAGATATACTTTATTTTGTTACTGCAAATCAGTGCATGGATCAGGAACACTTCCAGAAGTCATTGTCTTTGAACACAGTTTGCACAGTGCGTATCTACATTACAGCTGGATCATAAATCAAGAAGAAGCCATATGTGAACATGATCCAGAAACATTCCTGTCTTTTCTGGACTGACTGGGTTTGTATTTTTTTCGAATTACAATTCATCTAACCAGGGATGGGAATTCATAAGATTTTTTCAGTGTCACTGCCGCTGTCAATGCTGCTTCTCAATCAGATTCTCTATCGCTCCTCTTAGAAAGAAGAGAGAGAAATCTGTGAATAAAAATTAAATAGATTTGTGGCCATACAGTTTATTATGAAGCAGAAATAGAAGCTTATTTGTATTTTCATTGGGAGGAGTCACATCACCGTCAAAACGTTAGGCATAGTATTCAATGTTTTCTATGGTGATTTCTCTCTCTTTCTATCACTCACTCCATTCCACACTGCATTTCTTATACATAGGAAAAGAGCCCCTGCTGTCACTGTGCGTGGACATTTAGCTCCTACCTCTGCTGCAGTCTGGCCTCAGCTCTGATGTGTCTACGCAGAGGGATGCGAGTACACCAGGCTCCGCACTTCTCCACCTTCTCCACAATCCTGTGAGTGCATGTGTGTTAAAGAGGGAGGAACGGCATGCACTGCACAAAGTGCAGGCGCTTTGAAGGGTGCTCATTGAAGACAACTTTTGCAGTCAAGTGAAGTTAGAGGCACTACCTGTCCAGGGCCAGAGTGGGGCTTCGGAGCAAAATCCTTGGTTCATATGTATGCAACTGCCCAAAGCAGCACCAATAAGAGGAATTATCAACATGCATAGGAATACAATTCCAATGGATTGGAGAAATTAAAACTGGTTCTCAGATTTCAATGCCCAACTCTACATCTAACCATAGAACGGTTTTCTATTTTGTCTCTGTCCATTTTGAGTGAGCTTTGGTCCAGACAAGACAGCAGTGTTTCTGAATCATCATATATTCATATGCATGAATATATAGCTGCATGCTACAGCTATAATTAGGATTTGTGCAAACTATGTTGAAAGACTATGACTTGTGGATGTGTTCCTGATCCTTGCAGTGATTTCCAGTACGAAATAAAATTTAAAATGTGTTATTATTTTTCATGAAATGGAAAAATATCTCACTTTCAACACCTTTTTCAGAATTGGGGTTGTAGAAGTTTAGACATAGTTTTGGCCTGCACTTGTTCAGTTTCTCCAGGAGCGAGCAGATTTAATGGTGAACAGACGCCTCTACAACAGCTGCCTAATTATCGCGGTGCAATTAAAGCTGGAGACAATGTGCAAAGCTGCCCTGAGCTGCTACTTTCATTGTTTAGAAAGGAGCACAAAAACACAGTCATAAACAATCCATACAGCTTCAACTGTGTTGGTGCAAATTATTCATCGAGTGTTGCCTTTTTACTTTATGTCTGGCAGCAAACAACATCAATCTGTCACTTACCAATAAACAGCAAAACAAAGAGAAGAGCAAAACATGTTTCTTCGTCTGAGTTTAATTTTTGTTAAGCTCCAGACTGTTGTATTTGTTCTGAACTCAGAGGTATAACAGTATGTACAAATAAAAAACAAACTTCTTTTCTCTACGCTTTAAAATGCACATTGTTGGGTGTATATGTTAAAATACAAATACTGGACAAAGAAGACAAATATTGCTGAAGGGAAACTCTTGCCTAGAACCACTTTTTTACCTGACAAGCTTTAAGAATTGGGATTTAGTAGTGCGTCTCACTGATTATGGCTCTATCTTAGACATTTTAGTGCAAAAAAATGTAGTAAAAACCCTTAAGTGGTGCTCTTCTGGGGTAAAACAGCTTCTACTTACATTCAGTAGTTTCCAACAGACCATTATGTTGCCTTATTGTTTCTCTGTCACCCCACCTTTGCCACCTCCACTGCTCCTGTGCTCTTGTCCCAGTCCTCTCTTGTTCCTGTGTGGAGGACGTCCTTCACAGTGTGCTGACAGCTGTCACTCAAAGATCCAGGTCCCACCCACCACTCAGGCCTGCTCTTGGTTCCTCCCCTGTGTCTCTGTGTGGTCTTGGGACACTTCTCCTGATTTTTTTATTTTTTTTTAGGTTTTAAGTCAAGCTCAAGGGCAGTCTCCATTCATGACATGTAAGTACACATCTCCAACTCTAAAGAGAAGAGGAAGAGAACAATAAAAGTGAAAATAGGACAGCATGACAAGTGTGGAGACAACAACAACAAAAACTACAAAACAGAGAGTAAATAGGCATTACAAATCAGGACTGGCCCACACTAGATTCTCTGTTGAACTCCAGGAGCCCTGAGTCCAAAGGAAGTCTTGTTAATTACACAAACTTTTGGGGTCATGATCACCTATCAGTCAGTCCACACGTTCATGTCTGTAACTCTTCTCTGCGGCGCCTGTCTCCAGCTCAGGTCTTTTGAAGTCCAGCTCTCTCCTCCCTCCGCTCTGTGTAGTCCAGATCTGACCCTCCTGTCTGTGTCCGCAGTCCCCTCTCCCCGTTAATAACCGCTTTGCCCGGACCATCCTGACCCCCGGTGCTCTTTTGGCCTCGATAACTCCCCCGCCACAGTCTCCTCTCATCATTAGGCCTTTCCCCGTCGCTCCTCTGTGTGAGCTGGATGCTGAGCCGAACGTTGCTTTGCTAATGGCACTCCAAGGGAGAGCTGAGATAATACTGTTGGCTTTAATTAAAGACATTAAAGGCTGGAAAGACACCGAGCCCGGGGGACGCTGCATTCCCGACTCACACCTCCACAAATACCTCTCATCTGCTCACTCTCGCTGCTGCACCTTTGATTTTTTCTGGTCCCATTCCCCTGTTTCCTCTGGTGGATATATTTGTCCTTTAATCTATTTGTATACCGCTTCTCTTATATTCTTCTCCATCTGCCTCTGTGTCTGCTTCTCCTTTCTTACACCTCCTGCTCTGTCTTGGCTCCAGACACTTGTGAATATCTTCACATCAGTTGTGATGCCAGGAACTTTGTTTACCATTTAATTAGTCTTTCCTTTCTAAGTGTGATTATCATAAGCCTGTTCATGTTTTTGTCAATGTGCTTTAGTGTCTCCTGTGCACTTGAAGATGCACTGATAAACAATTGTTATCATAAAATACAAAAGTCAATCATTCACAGTGCAACTTTTGCCTTATTTTTTTTTCAACTATAATTCAGTAGATGACGTGGAAGTGAGGGGTGCTATACCTGCTGCTACTGAGCTGTGAAATTGTATTTACTGTTCTGTGTTGTCCTCACACCAGTCAGTCCAATTTTCTTTTGGTTGTTCCCTTCCAAGGTGTCACCAGAGTGAATCAGCTGCCTACATTTAGCCCTCTGCTCTTCTCTCACCCCAGCTAAATTCATGTTTGATCTTCCTCTGGACTTCATGTCTGGCAGCTCGAACCTCAGCATCTTTCTTATCCTATATATCCATTATCCCTCCTCTGTACATGTCCAAACTCAATCTCAGTCTGGCCTCTCTGACTTTATCTCCAAAACATCCAACATGAGCTGTCCCTCTGATGTACTTTTTCTAATCCTATCCATCCTCGTCATGAACAGAGAGAACCTCAACATCTTAGCTCTGCTACCTCCAGCTCTGTCACCTGTCTTTTCCTCAGTGCCACCATCTCCAAACCCTACATCATTACTCATACATCCTTTATTTTGCAATTGAGGCAGTCTAATCAACAGTTTGCTACAAAACTGATCACAAAAAACTACAAATACTGTTCGTAACTATGCAAGTATTTTTGTCTATGCCCTAAAATAAGAGCATTTAGATTTTCTCTGCTCATGGATAAGAAACTGAAACTTCAAAATGCCCAGCCTCTTGGTGTTGATGAGTCTGGCTGCCACCCTGCCTCCCATTTACTCACCATTTCCTCATTATCAGAGGCCCAGCTGCTCTTGAGGCTGTTCCCCACCAGCTGTAGCGTCTCTACTCACGCAGACACTCACCTTGACAGCCCCAATACTTCCACATTCACACGTCTCTATAAGCTACACATGTCGTCTTCTCACAAACCACTGGGAGCATCCCAACGGGAGAGAGGCTCTTCCCCATCGCCGCACATCAGCTCAGCCCCTCCATAAATAGAAATCGGGACAAGCACCATGGGCTAAGGAACAGCATTAGGAGATAAGATTATAACTGTGGGGGGTGTGGGGGATTCTGTATTGTTTTGTACAACCCTGCGCATGGGGTCAAACACCAACACTCTTTCACTTTCAAAATTCCCAAAAAATCCAAATAAATGCAGAAATAATGTTTTCTTTATAAAAAAAAAAATAAGTAATGACATTTAAGATAATGATGTCTTGTTTTGTCTGACATTTATATGTTTTTGCAAAAGATTGGAGGCATGCAGAGAAAGAGGCTGCAACATTAAACCAAGACGTTTTCAAAAGAGAATAGAATTAGCATTTTAATAGCAGAATTTCATTATATTTGGATTAATCTTTCCTTTTTACTCAACCCCTATAGCGTAAGCTGAGGCCTTACTCCGTCCATTTCCAAAGCTTGAAGAGAAAAAAGGGAAGAACCAAGGATGGGGTTAAGCTGGGGGCGGATCCTGGACCTGTGATTGACAGCTGTCAGCACACTGTAATGGCCGTCCTCTACACGGCAACAAGAGAGGACTGGGACAACAGCACAAGAGCAGGGGAGGAGGCAAATGTGTGGTAATGCATACTGTCAACAACTACTATATTATAATGGTCTATAGGAGGGCAGCAGAACTCATGTAAACAATGTAAAAAGATAGGACCAGGATCAGTCATATGCACTACGAAAACCTAAGGCTGCGTTACTGTTTTAAACTGCAGTAAAATTAAGAGAACCATTTTATTGGGTTAAATTTTAAGTAATAAATCTAATCACAATTTATCAGCTTGATTTTTACTGTATTTGAAGCCTAAAAATTATTGTTTTAATTTCTTGACAGTGGTTGGTAACCTGCTTCATACTACACACTGGTACTTGAAAAACACTGAAAACATTGCTTTTTACAACAATGTGGACAATTTAGTTTGATAACTCTCTTGCAATCTAGCACAGGGTTGTGAAATGGACAAGCCCACATGGAGAGTATCCCAGGCTGAGCGCTGCACAACAATAGTCCCTGGTGCAACTACTTTGAACTTTAAACACATTGCCTCTGAAACATTGATATACCAGAGAGTTTACTTTCAGTATGTTAGATTTTGGACGATAAGGATGCTAAAAGTAGAGGCGCAGAGCATGTTTGGGCCCCCTGCCTTTGAACTCTCCAGTGTCCAGAGTAAAACGTGTGAAGAATCTGGACTCCCTGCCGCTCTCCGTCCTGATCCCGGAGCTGTGTTCCCTGTTTAGCCCCGCAGCTGTGAAGACGACACTCCTCTCCATTTCGATCAAACACACCACATGAAGGTGAACCAAAACAATTAACCCTGACAGTGAACGGAGCGTCAGGCGGCAAGCACTGGGAAATAAGCTCAAGTGATGACTGGCAGGGGAACAAACCACTTACTATTGTTTTAAGCTGATACTGATAGTGTTATAGGAAAGAGAGGCCACACTGACTGAGACCAGAGTGTCCCAGGACCAGCCAAAAATCCAGTATACCAGTGGTTTCCAAGCTGGGGCCAAGATATATTACTGATCTATTTATTGAGAACCAAACTGAACACTTTTTTATATTATTTTACAACATCTTTTGTAGCTTTTTTATGTTTGTTTGTTTCACCATTTTAGGTAATTAAGACATATTTAGGCTTCTATTTATCCAACCATGAGGTGTCACATGTACCAGTGTACTCATTGTGTAAATGGGAAGGGTTGTATCAGAAAGGGCATCTGGTGTAAAACCTGCATAAAAAAATCACTATGCGCTATGGGAGGCAGATGATTTTCTGTGGCAACCCAAAAAAGGAAAAGTTAAAAGAAGGTTTTACAGTGGGGCAAAAAAGTATTTAGTCAGCCACCAATTGTGCAAGTTCTCCCACTTAAAAAGATGAGAGAGGCCTGTAATTTTCATCATAGGTATACCTCAACTATGAGAAATAAAATCCAGAAAATCACATTGTCTGATTTTTAAAGAATTTATTTGCAAATTATGGTGGAAAATAAGTATTTGGTCAATAACAAAAGTTCATCTCAATACTTTGTTATATACCCTTTGTTGGCAATGACAGAGGTCAAACGTTTTCTGTAAGTCTTCACAAGGTTTTCACAAACTGTTGCTGGTATTTTGGCCCATCCCTCCATGCAGATCTCCTCTAAAGCAGTGATGTTTTGGGGCTGTCGCTGGGCAACACGGACTTTCAACTCCCTCTCATAGTTGAGGTATACCTATGATGAAAATTACAGGCCTCTCTCATCTTTTTAAGTGGGAGAACTTGCACAATTGGTGGCTGACTAAATACTTTTTTGCCCCGCTGTATATCCACTTTAAAGTCAGGACCCACCATTTGGGAACCACGGATGAACCTAAACTATATTCTATATTTCCAAAAGTATTAGCTCACCTGCCTTTACCTGCATATGAAATTAAGTCAGATCACATTCTTAATCCATAGAGTTTAACATGACGTGGGCTCACTGTTTGCATCTGTCTACATCAGACATCTATGTGTCTGACGTTCTCGTCCAGCGTCAGACACTGATGTTGGACAAGAAGGCCTGGCTCACAGTCTTCGCTCTAATTCATCCCAAAGGTGTTCTGTCAGGTTGAGGTCAGGACTCTGTGCAGGTTCAGTCAAGTTCTTCCAAACCAAACTCACTCATCCATGTCTTTATGGACCGTGCTTTGTGCTCTGGTGCAGTCATGTTGCAACAGGAAGTGGCCATCCCCAAACTGTTCCCACAAAGTTGGGAGCATGGCATTGTCCAAAATCTTTTGGTGCTGAAGCATTCAGAGTTCCTTTCACTGGAACTAAGGGGCCAGGCCCAGCTCATAAAAACAATCCCACACCTTAATCCAAATTCAGTTATTTGGATGGGTGAATACTTTTGGAAAAATAGTGTACTTCATGAATTTTATTGTACATCTAGTTGTGGAGTCTTCAAAGGCCGATAAGAACAATCTTCTTGAAATGACGGCTGTCGGCGCAAAGCTGTGTGATAACAACAAACTCTTTTGTTGAGTCACACTTGAACTGCATCACAAAATCTCCAACATATACTTCTACAAACAGCAGAAATGATAACACTGGAAGAACAAATAACACAGATTTATAGCATTGGATATGACTGCAGTCGGATCCGAGCCGCAACAGTTTGAAAAGACAACAGAGTTTGGATCCTCCACTTACTGCCAAGTGTGCCATTACATGCAAATATTCAATATATTATGTTACTTTTCTGAAGCAAGTGAGTATCTTCAGTCTGTACTTTCTGTCACAAACTGCTTTAGATATATAAGAAAATATGTGGTGAATGCATCTCTATATTGTCACAGTTATTCATTCTGTTTACACGTTTTACTCAGCCATTTTCTATAGAAGCGTACATTTAAAGACTATAAAGCTATACTATAAGTGAAAAAGCACTTCTGAAACTGTGGGACAGCGTCGAACAAATACATTGTTTTATCAACTCATGCCTAAAATACTTATGTGGGGCTTTGTTTTGGCAATGGCTGCTGATAATCTTGGCAAATGATTACTTTACAACCTGTTTATTCCCATTCAATTGTAATTGATAAATGACCGAGCTGTTTCTTTTACTGCACTCAAGCATGTTTATAAAATGTTCTGTATTTAAAACTAGCAGAGACCACAGCCGCCATGGTTTGACTCTTGGATTGGCCGTCTGTTTTGTCACATCCTCTTTCAACCTCTTGTTTTGGCTGGCTATTGTTTGCTTTGTACAATAAAATTATAAAAGCCTGAAAACAATACAAACAAACCAAATATATATAATCAGAACATTTACATTTTTAGGTTAATTGTCTATAAATTTACAGTCTAGCTTAGAGGCCATAGGGTTGTACATTCCCATTGAACTATTACCACTCAACAAACAAATGTGAGCTTTTCATTTATTAAGGGCTCTGTAAGTTCATTTCAGTTTTAACATTTGTTTTTCTGAGCGTATCCATACACAAAGAGTCTCATGTGGCAGTGCTGTGACGTCACCTCGGCTCTTTCGCTTTCATGTCTCTGTCTGCAGCATCACCTCAACGAAGAAAAAGCAGCATTTCATCTGTGTGTTGTCTCATTAGCAGCTTCTCGCATTGCCATAAACAGAAAAACGCATCATACATCATTTCCTTTACCGAGCATCTTCATTTTTGCAGATGTTTAATCAGCTTTTTCACTTTTCTTTCTAGGAAGTCAAAGTCGTTATAAGAAGATTTTCCATTCCCCGATTCTCTGCAGGGTGTTGATAACACATTTGATTGTTATTATTTGTTTCTTTACTTAATGATCCTCAAGTTTTTACAATGTATTTAATTCCTTTATATTCCAGCAGCTTACTGTGTTACAGCTGTGTTACCACCATAACTATAACTGAGAAGTGAATGAATCATGCTGTAAAGTAACTGTAAAGTGACTTTGAGTGTCATGAAAAGCGCAATATACAACAGATGCATTATTTTCAATGAATCAGTAAATCAATGAATGCATTTTTATTACTGTGGCTTGCATAGAAACATGTCCAGCACTTACTTGGGCTCATAAGACACCATCAACTACGCCAAAGACCAAATGCTAGATAATAGGCACAGTAGATAAATACAAAATAATAATAATAATAATAATAATACAATCCAAACAACTTCATCTAAATAAACAAGACTGCCATTTCTTCCAGGCTTTAGAAACAAATGTGGCCAATTTTTACACATTAAAATTAAACAACCATTTTATCTTATCCTCTTCAGAGCTCCAGAACATCTCAGGATTTTAGACAAACATCTCATTAAGCAAAGAGTTACTAAATTTATCATTATGTATGTTATGTATTATTTATTTGTTAAATATACCTTGAATTAATAGCACCCATATCTAACAGTCAGCTCCATTTGCTTTAAGTTGTTTCAAATTTAGCCTTTTATTTACCCTTTAGCTTCTGTAGCGCTTTTTGCTACATTGACTCTCAGGACCCTATTATAAAAATCAGGTTCTTCCTCTTAAAGCCCTTTTAGGTCACTGGGACAAATATAAAACATGAAGAAAAAAAATTTTTTTGTTTTTTTAATAATTAACCCCTGTCCTCATCATACACAGCAAAAGTTAATTCATTTTTATAATTTTAATCCTTAAAATGCCAGTTTATTCACATAATTCCCACTTATTTGTAAATAAACATTATTTTCTATTTAAAGATGCAAAATATTTTTATTTATTTATTTATTTTTTGTTTGTTTGTGCAGGAATTATCGGCCCCAGAATAGGTCACTGGTTAGTCCTAACACTGATTTTGACACATTTTTACTTATTGTGCCATTACAAAACAAGAGCTGAAACTCATGTTCTTCCTCTTAAAGTCTTAAAAGGGTAGAGCTACAGTCAATGTTATTTTATGGGAATTATAAGGGAATTATTTTCCAGAATGCAATGAGAAAATGGTGGATCTGGTGGTGATTATTTTTATGTTTATATTCTTTTAGCCTCTGACTGACAGGCTAACAGAGGAATTAATAAGATTTAACATATTTGTATTGCAATGGCAGCAGAGTGAAAATAAGTGATTTTAATTTAAGGTAATGGGACCAAAAAGGGTTTTTAGAAGAAGAATGTGTATTTTTTTGCCCAGACAGTTGATTTTTTTTTTTTTTTTTTTTTTTTGTCAAATATCATTGCCCTGGCATGAGAAATGCCCATATGAGAGCAAAAAAACACACTTGAAAGCCCTAAATGGGTGCCAGAAGGGCTGAGGTTTAAGTAAAATGGCTAAAAATTGTACCTTTGCAACTGTTTTCTAACCAAGCTCTGACAGTACACACATGTAGCTTATTGGTTGTTAGCTGCCAAAACCATCTTGTGTTTCCATAACGGCGGCTAATACTAACTCCTCTGTAGAAAATGTATTGAGGATCATTTTAAAAAGGAAGACACTGAGCTGAGAGATAATTAAAACAGCCCATAAGCTCATAAGGAGTACTTTTTGTAACATTTAGTAATAGAAAAAGAAGGAACACAGTGTCCTCCGCTCAAATCACGTCCGGACCAGTCTGCTGCATGTCACGCTCATTGTCATGGTTACGCCAGAGGCAATAAACTCATTATATAACAAAAAACAAACAAAACAAAACAAAAAAAAAACAATTAATAAAAATGACGAGAAAAGTGTGAGGGGAGTAGAAATAAACGCACTTAATTATCGCGCCCCCATCATAGTGCAAAGCATCACCCTGAATATATTTACATAAAGATAATGAAAGTGCTATGAAAAAAAGCTGAATACTTTGACCTCAATGTTAGGCAGTGAAACATAAAGTCAGGCTGGCAATATGCACACAAAGTGATTTCAATTTAGAGATGAAATCCACTTCAGTCATTTCTGTTGTCAATGAAAGAAACTCTGCTTTCTATTAGGACTGAGTTAATTGAGTGACAGTCAAAAAAAGAGTTGCTAATGATCATGCGTAATGTAGGTTTTTGTTGGTTTTGATGAGAGCCAGTGAGAGAGAGAGAGTCATTTTTAAGTAGGTCATTTTGATTGAAATCCAAATATAAAAAAACTTTAATTCTCTGAACATTTTACTCTTCAAAAGTGCAACACGGACAGCATCTCCAGTACAATCGTCTAGGGTTACTAGCCTGGGAGATTTACTTCTGGAACTATTAGAGTAAAAAAACTGTCCCACTGGAGTTTATGGAGATGTCGTAGCTCAGGTTTTGATGGGTAGACGCAAAGAAGTATGACAAAGCAGGAAACTGAGCGGCTGACAGACTCAAATTAAATGGACAATAAAGGAAGACAAAGGGCAGTAACAAAGTGATTTATTGACAGGTAGGGGGAAATTAAAGCAACTCTGTATACTGTAGTTCCTTGTAAAATGCATGTACTCTGAAAGCCAAATCAAATGCGTAGTTTCTAAGTCATGGTTTATGATTCCTGTGTGTTCGTCTCGGATGCAGTTTTACTCGGTCTTGTCATGGTCTCGGATGTGGCAGTCTATCATTTTTCTACCAATCATTATAAGAAAACAATAGATCATTTTGAGGTCATTTGTTCTTCACTGTATCTCTTGTTTAGCTTGTGCCTTGGCCTCAGTTCACTGTGGTCTCGGACAAGTCTTATTATCTGTACCAGTGGTGGTTCTCGACTGGTCTGATTGTAGGATCCAGTTTTATCCCTGACCATTTGATTGTGACTCGCTTCTTACAGAACAAGTTCATGTTTTTTTTTTTTTTTTTTTTTTTACTGCTCACTGCTTTTATGTCAGATGCATTGCAAAATCACTTTCAACATTTTGCGATTAAAACAATACTTTCACTTCAAATATGGTTTTAAGATAATCTCTGCACACCTGAGATAGCGACAGGTGTGTAGGGGGAGGAGCACTCAAGTGTCACTCTTCATTAAATCATTTATTGAGCAACGTTTCGGTCTGATGAAGGTCTGACAGACAGAAACATTGCTCAATAAATGATTTAATAAAGAGTTTCAACATTAAAACCTTCAATCTCTCCAGAGCCACAATTTGCCAGCCATGCCAACTGAATGGCAATTGTCCTGTGTTCATGTCTCATTTCCCTTGTTTTATTTTGATGTCTAGTCAGTCCTTGTGTTTTTCTGTTTTACTTCCTGCCCTCCCGCCCTAATGTGTTTCACCTGTGCCCCATCCCAGTGTGTATATAATCCCTGTTTTCTTTGTTAGGATCATTGTCTAAGTTGTCTGCAGCGTCTTGTGTGTTCCTGGTCTGTTTCTCCTGCGTGTCTCTTGCTTTCCCTGTAAGTTTAATTTTGTATTTTTGCTCTGCTTTTACTTTTTGATTTTGAGTTTGTGTTTTTCCCCGGGTTTTGTGTTGAAAGTTTTTTGGACTTTTCTTCTTTTATTAAAGTTTTTCCACTGCCACAGTCCTGCATTTTGGCTCCTCTTTCTCCTGTGCTCCATTGATCTGTGACAAAATTGTAAAATTGTGGCTCACTATTTTAATTAATATTACATTACATCATTTTAATAAACACCTCCCAACCAATTTCTTTATATCAGATAAAAATTTGACACAATACGGAGAAGGCAGCTCTAAATTGCTTCCGTGTGGCTCCTCCCAGACGCGGCTCTCATGATAAACATTCATTTTGAGTCCAGGGCTTCCTCTCTGCTGACCGTAACCATTTCAAAAAGGAGTTAACAGCTCACAGTATCTGCTCCCAGTTCCCATAATTTCCAATATCTCTGCAGTGTGCTCCGTAATCATCCTCGCTCCATAAAGATGTACAATAATATGAAGTTGTGAGGCCAAATTGCACCGGAGCCTCACCGTATTGATTTCAGCTGCGGCTTGTAAACAGGTGTCTGCCGTCGCCGTTACGCAGTTATTCCACGCTTTGCCGGTAATGCAGAGCAAAGGTAATGCAAGGAAGACGTATCAAGGTCACCCTCTCCCCCAGACTGCTTCCACAGAGGCAGAGCTCAAATGGCCCCCTGTGCACCCGCAGCCAGATGTGCGGCGCGGATGGCCAGATGCGAAGATACAGTACGTGGTTTGGTGAAGGGGAAACTTACTCTCAGTAAACTTCCCCTGAGAGTAAAGTGTTAAAGGGCCATTTTAAACACCCATGTATCACTGTCACAGTAATTATAACTGTGTGCTTCAGCAGTAAATGAGACCACAGTGGAGTCATGGATAGGAATAGTTTTACAGCAGATATTTAATTATTCACACAGATGTCCAATTTGTTCTTGACATCGAACCATAATGGCTAATAATGTTGAATTGTATAAACCCAAGTCTAAATATGTTGTGGCTCTGTGTAAAAAATAAAATATAAAGATTGCAATAGTTTAGAAATCTCATAAAATGTGTTTTATGCCAATGGATCATATTAAACAATGTATCAGTGCTGAGATTTATTACCATTTCTTGGAAAATAATAGCTCATTTTGATTTAGATGGCAGCAACAAATCTTAAGAAGTCGGGGTTAGGGTAAGGTGGCTATATTTTCAGACCTAAAAACTGGGCCACATATTTTTTACCGAAGAGCAGGGTATTTGAACTTACCAAGTAACCAAAAAGCTTCATAAAACCATGAGCTTTTTATGAAATGTTGAAGCTATGGCTTACGTTTTAAATATTATGTACATTTATTCATTATAACAATAACATGGTAAATAAAATTAGTGGCAAATGTCTTTAGATAAATGTTTTTAAGTTCCCTATAATTTTAGTTTTGGTTAAAAGGGGGAAAACTGTGACATAGGCTAGTAGTGTCTGTATTTGTTGTGACATGGGACAAGGAGACTGTAATTGGAAGTCCCCATTTAACAGGGACATATGGACATAGACTGGTAAAATTATTTAAAAACACATTTACACACATACTTGGTAACATTTCAGTAAAATGTCTGAGTATAAATGGGCCATTTTAGAAAGGCTGCATTATTAGTTTTGAATGTATTTAGATGCTCATGATCTTTTTTGTCCTAATTACCACTGCATTATAGACATGATTATATATCGGAACTCACGACATGGATCAGGAACACTTCCAGAAAGTCATTTCCCAGCTCCCAGGAATCCTTTGTGGCAGGATCATGTTGGAGTGATCCATGTTATCAACACCTCACCAAGTGCGGTTCCAAATTAAAGTTAAATTCCTCACCCCCTCCGAAGGTCATCACCTATGCCCCTGTGCATCCTCCACAGCCTCGCCTCACTACAAACTACCCACAATGCACTGCAACCACTTTCTACTCATGAAGAGGTTGTATTTTTTATCGCACCAGATGTGATTATGTGACATGACACAATGACGCAATGCAGCATGTTTCCAAGCAAGTACCAAAAGCACATTTGGTATTAGCAGCACACTCGCCTTCACTTCAGGGGTCGACTCCAGTGAAGGAAGAATCCTGGTAATTGGGAAACACCAGCGGCATATTCCAGGCTATAGCTGTATCATGTAATGAAGAACCCAAATATGAAGTGTCCAGAAACACTCCGGTCTTCTGTGGGTTGTGTTGTGTACTTTGTTGATGCTCATCCTGAAGCAACCCTCCACATTTATCCGACCTTGGGACAGGCATAATGTGGCTGGAAACTGTTGTCTCCTGTGTTGGGGATTCAAACGCCTGACCACTTGGACCAAAGGCAGGGGAACTAATCACTTCACTTCACTTTAATCGCTTCAACCTGCAGCCTTCCTCTCTTTCATACCTATAATCAATCCTGCCTCACTCATCATAACCATTTATCTAAAATCCTTGCATGAGTGGGTTTGTATTTGTTTCATCTGATCATAAAACAGTTTTCCATTTTTTTTTTTTTGCCTCAGTCCATTTTAAATGAGCTTTGGCGCAGAGAAGACACCGGCGTTGGTAGCTGTAGGTTGGCAGGTTGACTCCCTCTCTCTTTTTGATGCTGCAGTGCAAATGGGCAAAACGCTGCCTCCAGTGACTCCGGTGTTTCTGCTGCTCATGATAAATGAATGAGTGTGGTGAGTGAACAGGCTGAGGGATGTTAAGTGCCTTTTGGTAATATAGATAATGTAGGTGGAGCCATCCGCTACACAGGCAAAAGGAGGTTGAACACTGTTAGAGGCAGCTACTGATATGGGACAAAGGAGAAACTGAGTTAAAGGCACTGTAAGCAGCATGCGCTCATACTGGTTTGAAAATGGTACTGCAGTCAAAATCAAAACAATGGTCTATAGTCTTTCCAGTTTTCTGATTGGACAATTGGCAATGCAGGGTTTAGAACCAATAAACAAATAAAAACCAATAGAACCAACAAAAAATGTAAACATAAACAACTTGGGCATTACATTTAATATTCTTTAATTGTGAATAAATCAGCTGTTTCTTCATATCTTGGGACACGTGGGTAGTTTTTTATAAAATATAATAATGCATCAGTCTGAGCGCTTTGTTGGACACTCAAAGATGATTTACAATTGCATTATACATTCACTCCCCACACTCAGTGATGGTAAGCTAAATTAAAAAAATATATTTACTGCTCTTAGCGCCTTTTAATATGCAATCTCAAAGTCCAACATGATATTTTTACTTTTTATTTAAGCTTAATGACTTGCAACTCCTAACCCTGCTAATGTGAAAAGAGTCTGGATCTGCTCCCATTCAGAACTATTTTTGTCTAAATCAAATCCAATCATAGCATAAACATCAGTCTTTTGAATGTCTACAAGTAATTGCATTCAAAGCTGGTTGCTTGCATTTATCTTGCTACCTGGAAATCAAACTTTGCTCACCGTGGAGCAGACTAATTCTTTTTATATTACAGTGTTGAAAATGATTATAGACAAGACTGAAACCCCAACATTATTCACATATTCCTCCCATTTTAAATCAGCGCAGATTTAAATAGTTTCTTGTTTATTTACCTCCTCTTTCTTCTCTGAGAACAGTCTGGAGGCGCACAGCTCTGTACAGTAGTGTAGGAAGCCTGTATCTATAATTAATACTCCCAGAAGAAGGCAGAGCTGAATCCATTTTGCGAAGCGTCCTACATTATAGAGCCTGTGCTGGTGCAGAGAGGAGAGGCTGATTGGTCCCATCACCAGCTGCTGACTGACAAACAGGTGTGAGATAGAAAACTGTGCTATTCACCGAGCGGGTTCCTCCAGCTGCTGCGTGGGGGGCACCGCACTTATTGAATTTCATCACCATCTGAGTCCAAAACAAGTGGATTTTGATATTCCTCAGTTTGATTTTGAACAGCGAGAGGGCTTTTCATTGATATAGCCAAACAAACACATCTGAGCAACACGATTACTGTATTTCATCATTAAAAGCAGAAAATGAAATCCACTTTTCTTCAGAATTAGAGACTAAGTAACAGTGGGACAGTAACAGACAAGGCAATTTAGTAAACGGCTAAACAGCATCTGCTTTCTAGCATGCAGTGATTTGCATATACAGTAGATTTGGCATAGGTTTTTAAGGACAGATGCCATTATTGAAGCAACACTTGTAGAGTACACTTGTGACCCTTGTGGCTGGATTATGTAAATGGAAGTTTTATACCACTAATAGTCTAAGTAAAATGAAGAGCTATTTTTTATTTTAATATGCAAAAAGTCTTGTAAAATAAAGTTTCAATAGAAGGAGTTTAGTTTTTTTTTTTTTTTTTTTTGCAAAGTGAAATGGGTCTGGACCTCTGCTTCATTTTTAGCAAATAATTCACAAAGGTCATTTGGCGAGTTTTACACTGGAGGCTCTTCCTGACGCAAACTTCTCCATTAACAGGGCTTCAGTATCTGGAGTTTTTGGTTCTGGGAATCAAGCCCCTGACTTCCCTCACCAAAAGTCAGAGATTGAATTACTTTTTAAACCTAATAATACCTAAATCAATCCTACTCGACAAACCATTTATCTAAAATGCTGGCTTGCTTGCATGTGGTTACATCAGTCCTGAAGCAGTTTTGAGTCTGTCACTGTCCATAAAATCAGATTGGTCTCTCCATAATTGAACTGAGGAACCCCATAGAAGTGAAAATGGAACATCATGGCTGTAAAGGTTATTTCCTCACCACGGGTTGGAAGTCATAATTACCACTGGATTTTTATGGGATGTCAAGAGGAACTGCATTTTAAATCTATAGCATTTATTAATTCTAGTTTAAATTTGAAATAAGTCCCTAGCTTGGGGACGCCCCAGTGGTTCACCTGGTTAAGCCTGTTACCGAAGGGTATTGTCATTCCCCTTTTCTACAACTTGTTTTCTGTTTGCCTAACCTGTTAAATAAAGGCGACCATGTTTGTCACAAATAACTGGAGATATAGATAATAGAGTTCTTATACATTACACTTTCATATCACCAAAGGCTTGAGATTTTTTTTTTTTTTAATTGTCAGATTGGTTTCTTAAGGGAGTTATATATATTACTCATATATATATTACGCAAAATTGACTTTTATGAGCTTTCTACCATGTTAATACAATATGCTGTTCACTCTTCAAAAACCTGGAGTCCTTTAGGTAATTTTGCAGTCTCTGGCATTGAGTTTCTGTGGCCTCAGAACGCTCGGTCCCACAAACCTCAACCCACCCCAGGAAGCATACTGACCAATCAACAAGCCCTTCACATCCAGTCTGCACTCACTCTTTTATGAAAACAACGATGTGCGTCTATGTTTACACTGATTTCTCACAGCTTGTTTAATTTTGTACTAAAAAAGCATCATACAAAACATTCAGGGAAGTTTCTGTTCAAAGGACCACAACTGAGCTGCACTCTGCTGCCCTCTCTTCACCTGTTTCTTTATGCCGCCAGTAGAGTGCTTATTAAAAACATTTTCTTTTAGACACATTAAAAGTTTGTAAAGCGCTCAATACTGTTCAGTGACCAAGATTGGTTGAAAAAGATAAATAAAAGCATAATATAACATTTTAAAGATGTAAAGTACTGTAACACATATTATACCCAGCAACCTCAATTTAAGGTCACTAAACAAAGGCATAATTAGTTGTTATGCAAATTGATGAGATTGTCTAAGTCAGTGAAATGTTTGTCACTTGTCCGATTTAACATACGCACATACATAGATATTTAATTAGTGTGTCACATTCAATTATAATACAGCTTAGTTTGCATTCATTTACAATTTAAAGTATGTTAGAAAAACGCGGGGTCATGGCCTGAGCACTGAACCACATAAACAACAAGTCTTGAGATTTAATTGAATCGTTGTATAATTCGTTGTGTCTTGACAGTGATGTGGGAGGAAGAACAAAACATATTAGTCTCGATGTGAAGGTGGACAGATTTATAAGCCCAGGCCAACCGGAGACAGATGAAGGAATTAGCTACTTTTCATGTTCACTCGGAAAAAACAGCAACTCCCAATCTCACCCACACACATCCATATAAAACCACTAGCAGGTAAAAATAGTTTTCTTTCCACAGCATTAAAGTACGCAGCCAATTAACTGCTATTGTGTTTGGAGTCTTGCAGCACTCGAGGGGCTCTGCGTAAGACCGATGAGGATACAGACGCCGTTAGCTAAAACACACGCGCGCTGTTGTTCAAGACGCACACGAAGACAATAAAAAAGAAATCCTGCTTGTTGTTTGAAACTGCTGTAACTCCATCAGTCAGAGGCGGCCATGTTGTCGAGCTCCTGAGGCTCTATCCACCTGCCTCATCTACAGCCGCATGTACCGACATTTGCCCAAAATGTCATCGCTCAAGCCCCCCGGGACAAGCATCAACCTTTAGTTCGGCTCTGGGATTTTCCTCCTCACAAAGACAGCAATAAAGGCAGTTTAACAGAGAGGAGAGAGGCACTTACACCACACGACAACACACTTACAAAGTGTTTTCAGGCACGTACCAGGACACACTTTATCCACTGCTTTTCGGCTTAGTACAAATACTTGAGAAAGAGACAACATTTTCAATCCTCTGTATATATAGTGAAAGTGGTTTTACGCTTAGACTAATAAGGATATACAGAGTTAGAGCTATTGCAGTAGGGCAGGCTCTAGAGATTTCTATGTAAACAATGACTTAGTGTTGATATTTATTGTTTGTATTCATTCATTTCTGCCTGTTCCCTACAGGGGTCACACGTGGCTGGAGACTTTGCCAGCTACTATGGGCCTGAGGTGGGGCACACCCTTGACAAGTCCAGGAAGTCAACAAATGTTTGGCTTTCCAAGTACCATCTTTAATGGGCTAAAATCAGCCTGAACCTGCACTAATCCAGGTCTAATCTAAGTGTAAAATAGGGATTAAAAACACAGAAAACTGCATTACTAAATAAGGACAAAACAGGACTAAACCAGAGTATATCAGGTCTAAACCAGGTCTAAACAAAAACTAAACCAGAACTAAATCCTGGCTAAATCAGGTCTAAACCAGATCCCATGAACTTAACCAGGACTAAACCAGGTCTAAACCAGGTCTAAACCAGGTCTAAACCAAGTCTATACCAAGTCCCTTGGAATAAACCAGGACTAAACCAGGTCTTAACCAGATCTAATCCAGGTCCCAAGACTATACCAGGTCTAAAACAAGTCTAAACTGTCCCAGGACTAAATCAGGGATAAAACAGGGATAAACCAGGTCTAAACCAGGTCCCAGGACTTAAAAGACTCCTAAGTACCACTTGAAGTAGCACCAGTGGTACCTGAACCACAGTTTGAGAACCACAGCAGCAGTAATCTTTTTGCTCAGAACTGTGTATAATTTGTACAACGCCGTGCAGCACCTCCCATGTAAAGAGGGCAGTGTTTCCACTGGATCCTGCTGTGAGAACATGGACAGATAACTCAGTCAATACTGCGGCAGTGATGTTGATATGTGGAGGGTGAAACCAGTGACCTGAACTGATGTGAGCTGCTGCTGGTGTGGTCTGGAGCCAGAGGAATTAGAGTAGAGTAGTTTTTACCTAAAGCAACACTGCACACTGCTGCCTCACAATCACAAAGGACTAAGAGATCAAAGATGCTTTGGTAAAAGTTTTTGTTCTCATGTGATGTGCACTTACAGTGAAGTATCTGCTGAGTGTTTTCTGTAGACAAAAGAAGGGTTATTCCAACTTTATTGTTATTCATAAACAAATATTTTAGACTAAACAAGTTACTGATTATAAGGGTTTGTGTTTTAGTTAAATCATCTTGATTATAGACGTAAATAAAAGTACTAATAATGATAAATAATAAAACAAATAGTATTTTTACTTACTGTTCACCAATAGCGTCTATAGGATTGCATTAGTTACATTAACAAAGCATAAAAAGATTACTCTGCATCATTTACATCAAAGCTTTTTGCCCTTATTTTTGCCCATACAGTACATGTTCTGCTTATAACTTAACACCAAAAACATCTGCAGAGCTAAAGAAATACTTTACTAAATACTTGTTCATGCTCACTCACAGAGTAGGGCTGATTGTACCTAAATGAGTGAATACCAGGGGGTAAATGTTTCAGTTGCCAAGGATCATTTTCTGACCAATCCAATTGAAAAAAGCAGGTTACAGAGTTTATAAAATCTTTTTCTTGAGTCTGTATCTTAGCTGTTTGGGATTCACATCGAGTTTCTTTTCAAAACGACTTCTAAACCGTAGATGAGGCTGACCACTGGTACTGTTGTCGTTATTACTGAGTTTTGAAGTTGCCACTGAGGGAAAAGTGAAAGGCTCTTCCCGACACTGTCACAGAAAGTCAATTGAGCTGCAGGACGACAGTTTGGTGAGGTGTCGTGGGGAGAGGCGCTGATTGTTTGCTTTACCACCTGTGGGCCGCAGCCTGGAGAAGATGGCCACCTCCCACTGCGGCGCTCTGCTGAGTGACTGATGGCTCTATGGCTCTATGTATTTAGGTGTGTGTCAAGTGTGTGTGTGTGTGTCAAGTGTGTGTCAAGTGTGTGTGTGTGTGTGTCAAGTGTGTGTGTGTGTGTGTGTGTGTGTCAGGTAGGTTTTTATAGGGGGCAGCCTCGCCTCTTAGATTTTCCTATTTTATCTCATCAGATACCTTGTAATATTGGCCTTTTTATCAAAGTTTTAAGCAATGCTTTCATACTCTTCCTTGAATTGATTTATATTGTACATTTAGATTGTACAGTACCAACCAAAAGTTCACACCTTATGTACATGACACTGTACACGATGCTCTAACGTTTTAAACTAATGTCACATAGCAACACAATTTTACCTACATTATTAAATTATATGATATTATATGATATTGAATTAAATGTAACATGTAGCATTGTTATCACCAAGGACATTATGTTTTCTCTGGCATTGTTGGTTTGTTGCTTGGTTTAGTCTGTTACCAAAATAATGCCAAAATGTTGAATTTGTATGACATTTTTCAGGGAAGCTAAAGATACTCACTCCCGCCACAATGGGCCAGTAAAGGACACAAATGATCAGTTTTTATTGATTCGTATTATAAGGTTTAAAGGCTTTGTGGCTAAATGCATGGAGCATTTATCCTTGAACTAGACTATTCCCTCTTTGAGTCAATGTGGGGCGCAATTGCTTTAATTATGCATTTAAAACTAAGGCAATGTATTGGACAGCAGAATAGTAAATATAGGCAGTGATAACCAACATTAAAAGTGAACCACATAACATAGTTTCTTCTCTGTTTTGGTTGCATTTTTCTCTATGAAGCTCCCTTTACATTTTGGTGTAAAGCATTACTGTAAATGCTCAAGTCCAGCTGACTCCTGCGCAACCCCTCGCTCGCCTTGACTCTTGTTTTCTCTTCCTTGTATGTGTATAAAGGTTTCCTCTGCCTTTTGGTCGCTCTGCCATAACGAAAAGCTAAGAAATAAAGCCATGTGTTGCTTTCTTGCAAGATCAGAGACTTCCCATTCTTGCAAGACTGTTTAATACTCCAGGAGGGCTTTATTCACCCTGCAACAGCTTCTTTAGTTATCACAGTGACTCCAAAACTGTTTAATTAAGGTATAAAGGTGACATTGTTCACCTTTTATTTAAAATGTGTAAGGAGTGAATATTTTGGCTTTAGTATATTTGATGAGTAAAGTCCAGAATGGGAGTGTGGTCTTTTATGTCCTGGTGTCAAATGCTTCCTCACAGCATTCGGCGCTAGCGGGACACACACAGGGAGACTTCCAAATGGGAGACAAAAACAATAACAACACAATCTTTGCGCTTTATGGCTCTGAAATTGAATTTGTGCAGTGAGCCTGTTCACCTGCCATGTCACTGCGGGTCACGTCATTTCAGCTCGGCCACCGTTTTAATCTACAAACCTCCGGCGAACTCGGAGCTCACCCGTCTCACAGACTGACCCCAAAATGACTACACAAAAGCCATTAAAGTGTCCTGTCCAATTACACAGGCACTTTATCTGACACATGCAGCATATTCAGAAGCCCCACCCCCGTGCTCCCGGACGTTTGCTAATACACTCGGATCCACAACGCCAGCGGCTATCATGAAGCTTTAATGCCCCCTCCACTCTGGCCCTAGTTTAAACCATAATGTAAAGTACAGAGTGACCCAGGGCAGGGCTATTAGCAGCATACAGGGAGGAGCAGGTGTGTGCCTCTGTCTTTTTGTCTGTGCTTCTCATTTGTTCATCTTTTTACCTTACCACTCTATCTTTTGGTGTTTTGGTTATGTACATGATGTAATGTTGGTCACACATTAGTTGTAAGAGATAGATGTGCATAAATAATAAAAAATTAAAAATACTCTTGTAAATTTGTTAGGCTAAGTGCAGTCCATATGCTCAGTGGTTATGAAAGGTCAGGAAATAAAAACTACAATGCAGAACTGGTCATTTGTTCATTTACCTTGTTCAGTCTTTCATAGTATTTTATTGTATTGGAGTAATTTTTGTCCAGAAGGATCAATACTTAGTCAAGTAATGAAGTTGAGTACCTTGTTCTCCACTGTAGATTAATAGAAAAAATTAAAATAGACATTGGTTACTGATGCTATATCTCGCCATATATGTTGTCCTAATGTTTTGAGTGTAAATTTCTGCACACTGCAGTCCACTTTAGGGTACTGTCTAGAGAGCAAGACAGGTGGACTTTTTGCCATTTATAAATAAATAGTTGTGATTTCATATTTAAGTTGCTTTCTATTAATGTTGTCATAAACTAAAGTCAGCCCCCCTTATGTCTGCTTGCCTGCATGAAAAACTGCATCTAGATGTAGGCTTGAACATTTTGAAGTCAGATTCAGAGAATAATGGCCAATGTTTCAGGGCTAATTCCAACTTAGTCTGTTCTGGTTTGCTCACCTGTGGCCCAGTGTCGCTCCCCAGGACACTGCTGATGTATTTAAGCACTCAAAACCAGCAGCAGAGCTGAGACAGGGAGTCATTTTTTTCTTGTACAACAGCTGTCTCTAGTGATTTTAGTGGGGTATAGGCTCCGTATTCCCTGTGGTTTTGGGCTGTAGAATAAAGCCTAATACAGCAGGCACAACTCAGCACACAGTAAAAAGTTTTAATCCCCTTTATATCTTGCTAATAACCACATATTTTCATGTGATAATTAGACCGAGTCTCTGAAAGAAATCTGTCTCTATGGCTCCTATCTCATTACACACAACCACAGCACTGGTCTGTCACAAATGACTAAATAACTTTTTCTTTTCTTCCTGCTTTCTATCAGGGCTGTTTTGGGAATCATTTTGATTCTTGTCTTTATAAAAGTAGAAGTGTTGTAGCTCATAGCTCCGGGTTCACACTGACAGCCTTGATAAGTCTGCCATGATTGTTTTGATGGATCTCCGCTTCCTACGTCCTACCAAGTCTCTTCAGGAGCAAGATCCTGATTGGTTAACGTGTTGCACCATTCGCACGTAAACGCTCAATTCAGGACGTGTTGGACGCTTGATTTGCACCACAAAACGTCTAGATGCACGTTTGACTTAACATGTCAATCAGACGGCCTGTTACGTTACATGTTTATAAACAAGCATATTACATACAAGAGAATCTCTATTTGTTATTTACACGGCAACATTATATCCTCAAGATGGAAAAATAAGTAAAGTCGTATTCATACAGACCACTCCTAAAGATACATATACCAGGAGCTGAGCTAAAGAAACCTAAAAATTCATTACCTCATGACTCCGTAGTGGCATATACGTATCAGGTGCTAATAAAAACTTACACATTTTGGTAATAAAAGTAGCACATACAGAGTAGTTACCCATTTGTATTTTAAGTATTTATTTCAACATATCAGAAAAACTATTTCACTGGTTTATGATTCACATAAATGTTTATCCAGTACAACAGCTCCCATTACTGAGTTTTACCAGCGCAGGACCCAGAGAAATTGCTGCCATTGAACAAAATGAACACTGCTGCAAACCACAAAGAAAAAAAAAAGAGGATATTTCAGCAATAAATTAGGCTTGAATTACTCTCATTTCTGGTGTACAATGGTAGCAATTTCCTGAGAATGGGATAGTTTTGCATGGAAGAAAATATTTATTTATATCATATTTTACTGCTCACAGGTGGCTGATTGTTCCACTTTTCAGGAAAGAGGAATTCGGAGTTATCTCATTTACCGTGGCCATAATCTTCATTGCTAATTCTTTTAAGGAGAGGATTGAGTGCTTTTTGTAGCTCCAACGTTTTTATTACTATTGGATTTTTTTTCCCCAATTTCAATTTCAGTCTTCCTTTTCTCCTCTATCTGCAGTCCCTCTGTCTCCCATTGTCTCGCTGCTTCGCGGTCATCTCGCTCCTGTGGCGATGGGTCCGCTCCAGCCCGCTCTGCAAATACGAACATTTAAATTGATTCAATTAACCTATCATCCTGCTCTCTTGTCTTGGCTTTCTTGATCGTTTTCCTTTTTTTTTTTTTTCCTCCTTTATTCTTCCCTGCTTGACTTCCTCCTCTCAAGTACATGCACATAAAAGCCAGCCCAAGCGTATAATATTATCATAATTGTTGTAGCAGTCAGACATTGGCGCTCACCTGGCTTCGAGAAGGTTGGACGGTAATAGTTTCCTTATTATAAGTCACTATAGGGGAAGCAGCACAGTGTATTTTATACTATATACTGATCAGGCATAACATTGTGACTACCAGCCTATTAATATTGGTCATAATGTTTCTAATATGCAGCCCCAGGCACAACAAACTGCAATGCAATGTTTATTCTGACACCTTTCAATCAGAACCACAATGTAAAAAATTCAGGGCAATAGGATCCATCAAGATCTTTAAGTTTTGGGGTCAACTCAAAATCTCAAGTTTTCAACAACAATTTTTTTAATCACCTAATTCAATGTTCATATGTCTAAAAACTTTAAATTGAAAATTTTACTCTTTATCATTATTTTTTATCTCATCTTACAGTCAACTTACTATCCATTTTTCAGAAAAGGTATCATTATGGATAATGATAAAAACTAAATATACTAAATTCAACAAAAGAAAAATACTTTTCAGTAGCGTGCAGTGACTTTTTCAAGCAGGCAAGCAGACACCTTGACTACATTATTTGTGTAGTAGGCTGTTTCAAACTATCTCACACTCTTCCTATATAATTACTATTAATAACAGCTCTGTTTGTATACAAAATGTCATTACAACAATTTTTTTCCCACAGAGCTGGCCTTCTCTGTCGCCTTATCAAAGAATGTGCGCTCAGTTTTTGTTTTAACTTTAATTCATAAGCACTAAAACAAGGATGGGTAGATGGATGAGTGAGGTTACAGCCTTACAGATGAGGGAGGCCTGTTCATCAGGACTAGACCAGTGCACTGTTAATGCTGCTTCACTATAATAAAACCTCAAAAGAAGTCTTACACATCACACCACAAACCTCCATTTAAAAACACCTCCTCACTGACACTCACCTCTCTACTCAAGCTGCAAATCCAGTCCATGTTACTTTTTTGAAGAAACGTCCTGTATTAGCTGAGTTTGTCCAGAATAACCAGGGCCCAGTTCATTCACAGTTCTGTAATATTCACTCTGCTTCTCCAGCTCCACTTCTTACGAACATAACACCTAACCATGTACGTGAGGCTATCATTTATATGACACGCAGTTTTCTGCAGCAGCATGTACTCATGAGGAACATGAACAGCGTTTAAGCTACAATGACTTATCTGTAGAAACACTGTTAGACACTGTGGCGGCGGATACTTGTGGAAAGTTTTGTTGTCTAACGCGGCGCATGCGCACTGTAATGTATGGGGCCGCAAGCTGCTCAGTGCGCTGCTTGTCGCCCCCTGCTGTCAGCCAGAGATCTCTGTCACTGAGCCTGAGATTGACCACAGCACGCATGCGCGAGCCTCCAAAACAAGCTGCTGGGCCCTCTGCTGGACAAGCTCCAGGCAGAAACAGTGACAATGACAGAAATGAAGGGCAGAGAAGCAACCTAGCTTGCCTTGACAGTACCTGGAGTGGCCAGCAGGGCGCAGAAAAGTGCACAGTGACTGGTAATGGACTGATTCTCTATGGAAGTGAACGGCAAAATGAAATGTTTGGAGAGATAGCGATTTAATTTTGTTATAGTTTTAATCTGTGTGTTTCTTTAGATTTGATTGGTCAAGCACTGCTTGCCTTTCTTGCCCTCAAGGCACGCCCATGATACTTTTTCTGAACAATGGAAAGTAAGTTGGCTGTAAGATGAAATTTTTAGGCATATAAACATTAAAATCAGTGAACAAAAAATATTTGTTGTTGAAAACTTGAGATTTTGAGTTGGCCCCAAAACTCAAAAAACTTGAGTGATCCTGTTGCCTTGAGTTTTTGAGTTTTCGCAGCATTTTTTTATTTTTATAGCGCAGCATTAACTTCTTCAGCAGTTTGAACTACAAAAGCTCATCTTTTGGATTGAACCACACAGGCCTCAGCCTTCGCCCCCCTGCATTATTCACCTGTCACCGAGTCACCTCTGTTCCTTCCTTGGACGATTTGTGACAGATCCTGACCACTGCAGACCGGGAACACCCCACAGGTGCAGCAGTTTTGGAAATACTCAGTCTTCTATAGCCTTGTCAAACATTGTTTAAATCCTTAGACTGTCCCATTTTTCCTGCTTCTAATACATCAACTTTGAGGAGAAAACATTCACTTGCTGCCTAATATATCCCACCCACTAACAGCTGCCATGATAAAGAGATAATCTGTGTTATTTGCTTCATCTGTCAGTGGTCATAATGTTATGCCTGATCGGTGTGTGTAAGTATTAGGGCAGTTCAAGTTTCCACATGATTGTTGGAGTTAGTTTGAGGAAAACAGCCATAGTTTTGTTGAGAGCTAAAGCCTGAGTGGTCTCCAAGTGGCAGCTGTTTCTCTGGCTCCACGCTGCGCTGTGTGTGATTTTCTTCCACACTTTTGTCGATTTAATGGGACGCTTGAGGATAGAGGACACTGGATACCTTAGTTTGGCTGTGTTGTTATGTTACAAACACTTTAGGAGTTTATTCTCTGGTGCATTAAGATCTATAGTTTTGCGCTTGCGACTATTATTGAAATAATAGTCATTATGTGTGATACTTTTGATTGTTTGTATTGTTGGTGTGAAGTGGTTATATTTATGGATATTGCAATGATAACAAACTTGTTTACTCTAAACTTACAGCTTCTTCTCATTTTTCTCTTCATGGGTCACTACCACTGCAAGTTGTCGGTCTCCCAGCATGCAGTGAGTCGTATAATGATTTGGCAAGTAGGTTTTACACAGATAGCCTTCTAGGCTTGGGCTTGGCACAGTTTATTTTGGGATATTTTACTATGTAAGCAGTCATAGCCAGTGCATTGAAATAACGAACAGGATTTTAAACCACTATATTAATTTAATGTTGCCAATCTACATAGACTAATGGCGAATAGGAATAATCTGTTTGTTTGTTTTTTTTATAGAAGCAGCCCCCTGAGTTTTCAAGAATGTGATTGGCCAAAGCTTCACCTAAAACCTGGTTTTATTCTTGCACTGTGTAGCTCATTGTAACCTTGTTTATAAATAAAGGTTCTCTTTTTCACAGATCATTCATTAATTTTCTTCCACTTATTCTTGTTAGTGTACTGGAGCCTATCCGAGTAACTCTGGGCCTTTGATGGGGTACACCCTGGATAATGGCAGGTCACAGGGTTGACACAGAGACACTAACAGACAAACATTCACTCTCACATTCATTCACTAGGGGAACTTTAGAGTCACTAATTCATCACTCCTAATATAATGCATTATTTTGTACTTTGGTACTGTCCCGCTTCAGTTTTTACAAGGTCATTGGATAGTTTGTGTCCAGAGTACAAAAGGAGTTGCTGGCCAGTGTATTTTGTGACACTCCCAAGCCAGGATAAAAGGAGAGGGTTGATAAGGGGTAAACATCTTTGCTAAATGAATACGCTGATGACACCTTGGAAGGGAATAGCCACAAGAAAAGAAGTCTGTGCCCAAAGTAGCTTTAAATTTGCAGGCAATAAAGTAATGACTGCCTGCAAATTTAAATAATATAAAATAAAGTAATGTTTTTGTTATATATAAATCTGAGACTTCTAAAAAGGATGTGGATCCTGCCATTGTTTAAATCAGTCAGTTTCTTATTTATACAAGACTGCTGCTGCTCTGTTGTGCTGAAATAATATTCCTGATATAATCATGTAGTTTTGTTTCGGAAGTCTTTGTTTAAAACAGGGCCGATGGTGCTTGTCTGTATTGTTCCTGTTTGACAGCTGCATCCTCGTGGTACGAAAAATCCATACAATGTTAAGAGATTATTATGTTTCTCCTCTCTAGCACTAATCTAAACGGATCATCTTCACCCATGAGCTAGCACCGGTCCTATGTTCGGATGCTATTGTGGCAGGAGACTGTTGACTGTATCATCTACTAAAAATAAATATGGAGGAGTGTACCAGGCTGAGGAAGGTGGTGGGGATAGGTTTAACAGTACAAAGCTTTTGCAGGTGCCTCAGACTCTGCAGGACTTTTTAACAGTTCCAAATACTCAACAATGTTATAGATGTAATGAGAAGAGGCTCTACATATGAGTATGAAATAACATTGAGACAGTATCAAAAAAAGAAAAGATTATTAGAAGCAAGACCTCTGCTACTAACTAACTAAGTAAAGTTTGTTTTTTGTGGTTTAACTATGTTCACAAAACTTTTTTTCCCCTAAGATTAGTAATGACCTACTACCTAATTACCTACTACCAGCAGCGGAGGAAGTACTTTCTCAAAGTATGGTTAGTACAAAATAATATTACTTAAGACAAAGTAAAAGTACAGTTACATCTTGAACATTATTGTTATAGCACAGTGAAGTGTACTACTACTACTACGACTACTACTACTACTGCATTTTTACTTCTTAGATACAAAAATGACAATTACAAATACACATATCAAGTACAAATATCTCATTGCTTTCATTCTTTTGATGCACTCTTTAAATGTTTCATCTCGTGTGCCTTGGTCTTACAGCTCCTTTTTAATTTAATACCTTTGACTAGACCATTGATGCTCTATGTAATTTCTCTCCTACTGTATCTAAATGCATGCACTAGATCAGTTAAAAAGCACTGCTCTAAAAGACAGAGGACAAAGGACCAAATGCCAGCCGTAAACCTTGACTTGACGTCTGAATGTGGGCAGTAGCAGTACCACTATGGGAACCCCACCACCTCGACCAGCGAGCTGTCCTGAAGACACCTCATACTTGTCATCCAGCCATCACAATACATCCCCTGTGAGGATGTAGCTTAAATGTTAATGCTTCATGCTTTGAACACATCACAAAAATGTTCACTTTATCAGTCAGCCATCCCCTTGACTGTAGGGTCAGTGGTCATAATGGCCATCTTGTTCCATCTGGCTGACCCTTTTATTAAAAGAACCATGTCACTCCAGTTCATCTCACTTACTGCCATTATCTTGAATTAGAAAGCCCCCATAGGATCTCCTCATGCTAATCATCTTTCATTGTAATTGACTGGGATGATGTGTGCCCCCATGTAACACTTAATGAGCCTGTGCTGTCAGTTCATGCCTATAGGTGCACAAATCTAAGTACTTTTCCCCAAATCTTTCCATAATTTGACATTTCTGAAATATATTGTCCCTGGCGTTGTGCATACTAAATGTATCTTGTCCCTCCGAGCCGTGTGCAGCTCCAATCCGGTCTGCAGTAAAACTTGTCCAAGTCTAGAGCTGAAGCAGACTGACAGATAATTGCCACAGAGACTGAGTGTCCCCACAGCTATCAGCCTGCACCTTCACGGACCTCAAACCCATCGCACAAACCAACTATAGCAGCGCTCACTGGACACTGGCCGGGATTGGTCCATCAGGATCAGCTTCTCCCTCCAATTTCTTCCTCTATTCCAACTCTTCTCTTTCATTAAAACCACCATCTGTCCACATGTCCGTCTGTCCACCTACCAGTCGGGCTATTTATACTAGGCACTATATCTAAAACCAAATGGCAAAACTCACAAAATGCCCCTAACATGCACAGATGAGGCTCGAAAACAATATAAAATGAAAAGCAAAGGGAAGCAAATTGCAGCCAAAAGCCAGCACCAAATCACTCTCTCTGCACTAATAAAGAACTTGTCATTAAACTTGTCTTGACTGTACATAAGAGATTTCTGAGAAACATATTTTTCAAAGTAAAGTAGACAGCTTCACTCATAAGACAGTGGTTAAGGCGGTTACACATGGAGAAAATATAAATGTGTAATGATAAACACATTTGTGCAATTATGAAAACTGTTTAGGATACACACACCCTGCAGTGTTTTTAATTACACCATGGGCAGATCAGAAAATCAGCAAACCCATCCACCACACTCTGTATCTGAATCATAATGGCTCTATACATTATTGTAAAAAGATACCTCTAACACTCAGCAGAACCCAACTGTAGGTGTCATCACTTAAAACCATTCACTAGGGACCAGAGACAAACTAAGCACCGCTGGTTGAGAAGCACACTTGTGTTTTTTTGGCAGAAGGATACCTGGATTGTTAAGGGCCAACAGCATGTCCCTATAGAGCAACCATAGTTGTTCAAATGCTCCGAGAAGACAGAGTATGCCACTAAGATACTAATATTAATAAAATATCTACTTGAAAGAAAATCCAGGATACTTTATAGAGATGGGTTAGGGTGTAAATGAGCCAACACTGACCCTGAATTTAGACCAGGGGCATTGCAGAAGCAGATTGATTTGCGCGCGTCTGTTTAAAAGCGTCAATTTACACCGAGGGTGACAGAGCTGCTGCTGCTCCGCTGCTGGTGCAGGTCTCTCCCTGTTGTTTCACAGACTGCTCACCGGCTAAACACAAAACTGTGGCCAAGCATTCAACTTCTGCATGTTGTCCTGTAAAATGGCTTCTTGGTGTTGCAAATTACACTGCATTTCTCCTTTTCAAAAATGAACTTCTCGATGCGCCATGTTTACATTACATACATGTGTCAGCGAGCCTTTATTTTGAAAGCGTTGAGGAAGTTTATTTTGACACTTGGAGCCTGTTTCCTGTGTTTCCTCAGCTGTAGTGCTGCAAATCGACGCAGAGCCGCTTGAAAAATAGAACTCAAAACTACCTGTAGCGAAGCAGGACTGGTGAGTTGTTCCTGGGACGTCCGTGTGCCGCCGCTGGTGTGAACTGTCAGACTGAATAAATAGAAAGTGGTTCAGACGCGGCTGCCGCAACGGTGTGCTGCTTCTACTTTTGGTGTAAATTGGGGCTGAGAGTTGTTGCTGGAGCTCAAAACACATCTTCACAAACACCAAGGTCCGCATAAACAAAACAACTCCAACGTGAAATAGGTGTTGTTGTTGTTGACTCAAGATGAGCAGAACAACTAAATACACAACAAACAGGCTGCAAAGATTCACACCTGCCTAAAAAGAATACTGAACACTTGTGGAGAGACAGAGTTAGTGATGTAGACTGTTGGGAAAGAAAAGGATACCATTGATGTACAAATTCTAAAAAGAAAGAGGAGTTGGATTGGACACACTCTCAGAAAACCAGCACCAAACATCACCCAGCAAACCCTGAGTTAAAAATCCCCAAGGAACATGGAAAAGAGGTCGCCCTGGGGACAGCTAGAGATGAAGTGTTCTGGTGTGGACACAACTGGGGACATCTGGAAAAAATTGGCAACAACCGAGTGAGATGGAGGACATTCGTCAATGGCCTATGCTCCATCGGGGGGCCAAGGGTTTAAGGAAGGTAAGAGAGTTGTAGCTTAGCACCGAGGCCTGGATGTCAAGTCTGAATGTAGAAAAACATAATAAATAAATATCTGTACATTTCAATAAGTCAAATGGGGTTGAAAAAGAAGTTGTTTCTGGATTAAAATATGCTCTTTATATAAAAATTACTATTAAACACTAACTGAAAAAGTGAAGAACACTGCAGATGGGGAATAAAAGTAACTCCAGCAGGGGATTTGCCCTTTAAATAATTGAGGCTTTTTAAAATGTCTAGCCTTGGGTTTCTTTGTCTTGCTAATTTACTGATGTCCCCCTTCTCTGAAAAGCTGTGTTTCTGCCTCAAAGACGAGACGCTGAGTAAATCTGGGCCTGCAGTCAAAGCCTCGTGGGACGGTCTCCCCAGAGTGAGCCTCCACTGGAGCAACATCTGTTCACTTATACCCACACTCAACACTGTTTGAGTTTTACAGCAGAGATATAGGCAACAGACTGAACGGAAGATAATGGTTTTTAACAATGACTGAAGAGATGACAGTGAGCAGATTAAACACCGCTTCACTAATTTTGTTGTTCGACAAACCAGTGTATGAAGAGATAAGTTGCTACAGTATGTTTCTCATGGGTACTTTTGGCTGAATATCACATCAGATGCCCTTTCTAAAGCAACCCTCTCCATTTATCTGGGCTTGGGAATGACATACTGAGGAATCCAACATCCTCTATGGTCCACATAATGGATTTAAACATAATAACACACACACACAAAAAAAACTTTAGACCTACCCAGTGAATCCTTTGGTGTTCATGATGTATAATGCAATGCCATATGTAAAAGTTTGGGCACCCTTCTGAGGCCGCATAATAATTTATTTTAAAATCAGGTATGTCATTCATTTTCTAGTGACATCTGAGTTCTAGGGTGTTTTCCTAATAACAATTTTTATTCAGCGCACTTTGCAAATATTTCCACAGACATTGTCATATTTCACTTAATTTCATATACTGCTACACTATAAATTGTTGTCAGGAAAACACCCTAGACCTCAGATGTCATTAAAAAATGAATGGCATACCTTCATGATCAGTAAATTATTATGCATCCTGCCCAAACTTTTACATATGACTCTATTTATTCTATATAAAAACACTGAAGTCTCCATTTAAAGAAAGAAAAAGATCGTCAACATCACTCTTAAAGACACTACCTCGTCATTGCCTCATGTTTGTTGAGTTTGTCAGTGGACTTTTGGTCTCTTTGCTGTTTCAGGTCACTCACACCACTCTCCGGGCCTTTTCCACACACAGTGGGCAATAGAAAAACTCTCCATGGATTATGCACTGAAGCAACTGAAGGGCACGATGCTGCTCTGAGAACTGAAGAGTAGGTGGAGAATAGATGGAAAGCATTTAGCTGGCAAAGAGCCTGGGCGGGTTGAACCTGAAAGAAAAGTCAAAATTGGACACCACGGACTAACAAAGGCAAAAACAAGTCGATAAATTCCTCCCACACTGACCACATCAGGTTAATTTCACACAAAAACATCTCAAATGTAACATCACATCAGCCATAATGACAAAGTAAACTCACTCCAAAACATTCACACTGCAACTTTAAATAAACAATCTGAACATAAACAAGTATAGTATGTACTTCAAATACGATTAATTCATTTGCTTATGCTTTTCAGTATTGTGGCTGCAAAAACCTGTCTCCTTGTTAACCCCAAAGTCAAAATAGTTTAAAATTTATTCTGACACAATTTGGTTTTGTCGCACTGTGACTGCAGCATCCATGACCATGTGCTCCCTGGATGTAGTTTAAATTTGCAGTTCATTTTCTACCAAACCCTAGAAATATAATCCAAAAAGTATGTATAATGTTGGATTTGGTGGCATTTTGAGGAAAGGCCAAAAATGGGCCAAGGAAAAAAAAATATTGATTTTGGTGTGGATCCAGAACAATGCCAGGATTTTAAAAGATTCAGTTCCATTGCGAGATAGGGACAAAGAAACTCGCTCAAGCCACAAGGTGTGAGCAAAGGAACATATTATCTGTTTTCTTTGAGATATGGGGCCTATTGGGGCTCAATAGATAGAGCATTTACCCCTGAACTACAAGATCCCTATTTTGAGTCCAGGCCTGGGCAATATACTCCATACCATTGCGAGATAGGGTCAATGCCTTGGCAGAGGTATGCTGTTCCTGAGTCCTTCTGGTTTATATTTTAAAAATACTGCATACTACTGTAAATATTCAAATATTGCAAGCAGAACTCAGTAACTTGTCTCATTTATTCACTGTTGTGTTATTTTCCTCTCTGGAGCGCTCCCTATATTTTGAAATAAAGCACTATTGTAAATACAAGTTCAGTTGACTCCTGTGTAATCTCTCGCTCAGCTTTACTTTTGTTTTCCCCTCCGTGTATCCGTACAACTTTTTGTTCTGCCATTTGGCCGCGCTGCCATGACAAACATTGAGAAATAAAGCCATCGCTGGCTTCTTGCTTTGCAAACCGCGATGTGCCGCTTTCTCACAAGACTCGAGACTTCTGTGACACCTGCTCTTTGGCGCTCATTCTTGTGTCATTTTCAGCCCAGAGCCACAAGTTGGAGATGTAGTACACTTTCACCCACAGCAACCAATTTAACAATCACACTGACTTCAAAAACAGTTTAGAAAAGTTACTGAGTCCCGCTTTAAACACAATGCTAATGCTAAATAACAGCTTTTCTAATCAGGCCACTCTTATGTGAGCAGCAGCTACAGTATATTGTATATTATAAACGGCTACGGTCTGGACAGCGCCAGTTAATTGCAGAGCTGTATTCATTAAACAGATGAATTAATGCTGCACAAAGATGTTAGCAGTAAAATATTGAATCAATTCTTGTACAAAGACTTGGGAAGAGGGTACATTTTCTGTGACCTACTTTTCATCTACAATACTTGGCCTTGGTACAATGCTATCAGTTTTTTGGCAGTTCTCTTAGCGCGCTAATTATTTTGTACAGCTGCGTATCCAACGGTGAATATCTCCATTTAGTGCCGTCTTGTGTTTATCTGCAAAGCCCTGTCTCCCAGCGCAGTCTGCTACATTGTAAGACCAAGGCACACGAGATGAAAGAGCAATTAATTGAGAGTTTTTGGGGGCCAGGGCATAGCTGGGGGCTCCTTAAATCGTAACCCACTTCTTGGCCACTTATGAAGAGCCAGCAGTGTCGATGTGGAGCTAAAGCCAAATGATTAATGGCATTATTAAACAGTTTGGAAAAGGTTGTGTGTTCTCGAGGCTGGAGCCAATTGAGAGTGATTGCTGAGGTGAAACAGTGAAGTGGGATGAAGCAGGCCGTGGGTGGAAAAGAGCGAGTTTTTCCTCTCCATGTGTGGCTGTTACTATAAGTGACTGTGCAAGAAAGCAGGACTCCAACATCTGTCCATTTATCAGCAAACAAATGTGTGACGTTCCTGCCACTGAAATGAATGTAGTAGTGTCATTCATACATTTCCCGAGTCTTGTGCAGTTATAGGTTGTGCAGGGATGGAGCCTAACACAGCTGCTGGTGGGGTAGAGCCTGGATAATGACCAGTTAATTGTCGTAGTAACACCTGAAGACACTCACACACATCCATTCAGTGCAGAAGTTTGTCACTTTACCTTCAACAAGTATTTGGAAGGCGAGAGGAAGCTGGAGTGAAGAGAAAACTCGCTTTTTAAGGTCCCCTATTCTGCTAAATTTGCTTGACTCAGAGTTTAACCAAGCTATAATGTTGGCATAGTATTTTGTTTCATTCACACACTACAGTCAGCTCATTTATCTATCTGCAGGGGTACACCTTGGACAGTGGACGGTTAGTCACAGACACATAGACACAAAAATTCACTCTCACAATTCACTAGGGGCTTGCATGGACCCAAAGTAACATGGGGAGGACAGGTAGACTCCACACAAATATTGCAGTCAGCTGGAATGATGCAAGATGGAAGATTAAAACCACAAACTCCTTGCTGAGAGGCAGGAGTACTAACCACTCTGCCACTGTGCACCCTAAATTATAAAAGGATTGTGGTATAAAGTGTATTATTACTGTATAACTGCAGGTAAACCATAACACTGTACCTTAAATAGGCATTTTAAGCACAGATATATTTATTCATGGTGGTTAATTATTTTCATTATAAGACAGTTGTTTTGGTAGATTTTCTATTTCTTTGACCTCAGGTATTCCAACATTGGTTTCTGTGGAGAGCACTTTGCTGTGATGCCAGGATATATGTTAAGTCCTTCAGCACCATCCAAGCGTGAGAGGTGTGGCTGCATTTCCAAATGTCAATATATCACAGATTGCCCTGACAGAAACATTATTATTGTGGTATTTCCCTGAGCCTGGTTGGCCACATGAGTTAGTGTTCATGTAAGGCGGGATGGCAGCGCTGCATATAACTGCGTGTGAGGTGTGCATGAGACAGGCAGAGCATTCAAAGGTCAAACCGGGGACAGGTGGAAATAAGCCAATAAGCCTGAATCTCATTTCCTGTGAGCTGAAGGGGAGAAGAGAGAGCAAGAGGCAGAGCAAGAGACAGAAGGGGAGGAGGATAGCATCTTTGAGCACGTTTGAGATGTAACAACAAAGATATGAGAGAAAGGTGCATGTAGACAAAACAGGCAGGCAAGAGATGATGAAGCAGAAGTGAGTCAGAGATGTACAAAGCAAATGAATAAGATTAAAGCTGAACTCAGTAACTTCTTACCTTAAATAGACTGGTTCGGAGTCTGCGTGATGGGTAAATCAGTTGTTGTGTGGTGAATGAAGCGTTCGGCATCTCCCCCTGCTGTCTCTGGGCTGAAAACAACACTTGTGAAAGCGTCTCCAACCCGGTGTCAGTGAAGTCTCAAGGCTTGCTAGAATGCGGCAGTATTTATGATAGTGCTTCACTGTGAACTGTAGGGGGAGCTGCATAGAGGAAAATGAGGCAAAAACAGCAAAGAAAAGAGAAAAATAACAGAGTTCCACTTTAAGTTTGGACACTGTCTATGTATAGTTATAGTTCTTGACATTTATAGATGCAAATTTACACAAGGAGGAATCAACGGGCAACTGATTTCTCCAGTATTGCAAGGATTAAGTTAGTTGGTGATGATTGTATGCAACACATGTTCAGTAGTAGTTTCGACTGCCTTCAGGGGTCACCACAGTGAATCATCTGCCTCCATCTGACTCCAGCCTCTCTCACACCAACTAACTTCATGTCCTCTTTCACTACATTCATAAACCTCTTTTTGGTCTTCCTCTAGGCCTCCAGCTCTAACCTCAGCTTCCTTCTATCCATATATTCACGATCCCTCCTCTGTACATGTCCAGTCCATCTCAGTCTGGCCTCTCTGTCGTTATCTCTGAAGCATCTTGATGTACTCTTTCCTAATCCTATCCCATCCTCGTCACTCCCACAGAGAACCTCAACATCTTCAGCTCTGCCTCCTGTCTTTTCCTCAGTGCCACTGTTTTACCACTGTCTTGTACACATTTTCTTTTCTTCTTTCTGATTTATTACACAGAACACCTGACAATCTGTATTACATCCTCAGATTTTCTGCTAAATCCGTTGTCAAACATTGAGTCTCTCAAGGTGTACTGGCTTTTGAGAATAATGTAAATCTAATTTGGATTTTGTTTTGACAGTTAAACCTTTAGCTTCAGATTTAATTGGTATTTCCTGAAAACAAATGATATGTAAACATTATTGACATGGCTAAAAATGCTGTCTTCTTCCCACTAACACACGTTTTATTTAGTTATATGTATTTTTCCTTGAAAAATAGCCTTTTTCCCTTGATCCCCTTCCTGTACAGTCTGCGCACACCCAGGTAACACATCACCTGTCAGTGTGTTGGGCTTCAGACTGACATGTTTGCATTACCGGTACAGAGAAACATCCTCAGCGTAAATAGAAAGAGACGAATGGAAAAGACAAGCCGAGAGAACCAGGCATAAAAATTCATCTCACGTTAGAGCTGTGGAAACTACAGGTGACTGGAAGTGGCTGCTACATTGTCTTCAGAGAGTGCAGAGGCTTTTTGAGTATGAAGACATTGGCAGCGCATTGAGCTCTGTGATCCACTAAACCAGTGCTACAACACTAAAAACCCACCTCCCACCCCTCATGGTTCGTCTGTTCAGAACAACTGCAACTCTGGGCTCCGAGGAGGAAAACAAAAACATGCCATTGTTGTGCTGGGAGTATAATGCACAGGGAGTGGCTCCTTCATTTGGCTGCGTTCATCCTTCTGCCTCAGCTCCAGCCTACAGTGCCGGTAAGGCTGAGTGAGCCGGGCCTGCGCTGCCCCCTACTGGACCAGGAGAGAAGAACTACTGCTGGATTTATTTTAATATACTCATTTTAAAGGCATAATATGGAGGCAACTGTAATAATGTTTGGCTTGTTAATGAATTCTGCACCTCCCATGTGATCTGGTACTGGTTAAGAGCTTTACATTTAATAAATTAAAGCTCATGGTTAAACAAAGAAGTCAATAAGAAAAGGCTGAAAGCATTGGGATTACATTAGATACATTCATGTCCATGTTGCCACAAAGAGCCGTAAGCCAGTGTACTCTTTGTGCCGGTTCCAAGCCCACATAAAGATGGAGAAGGATGGTTCATAAAGGGCACTGAAATAAAGTCAATATGTGAATCCCTGCACATGAGGAGGCAGAAAACTCAAAATAAGTTACATTTAGGTCCACATTATAAATTCAAAAGTTAAGGTGTGCAATTAAAGGGATTCTTTATGTAGGTTTTTACTAATATTGCACAGAATCCCACATATTTCACTTTAATTCAGTGGTTAATACATGGCCATTACATTTAGTTTAGACACGTGAGGCTTTAGACATGTCTATTTATCCTAAATGGTTATAAGAGGTTTGACTAAAATGACCAGATCTATCTCTCCTGCTCCAGTCTTGTCATGTTTTATTCAGAGTCCATCAGATCCCCTCCGCCTCTCCCTCTCTCCCTCTCTCTCTCCCTCTCTCTCTCTCTGTGTATGGACAGCTCTGTGATGACAGAGTGGGACAAAATGATCCTGTGAGAGCCTGATGGAGGTGAATAACGGCTGTACAGTCTTCAGGCTTCTGCTTTCATCTGGACTGATCTGTCGCCCCTCTCACTGCCACACTCGTGATCACAGGTGTGTGTCCTGAAAACTGCACAACCAGTGCCTTGGTCACACACACACAGACACACACAGACACACACACACACACACACACACACACACACACACACACACACACACACACACACACACACATGATCAGACATATTTATAATGTACACTTTTGCTTTTGTACAAACTGTGTTCAAAGAATGACTTCTGGAAGTGTTGCTGATCCATGCAATGATTTACCAAGTTAGTACATCTGTGGAAAAAATGTTCTGTATTTCTGAGTACCTATTTTCTAAAACATAAATTTACCTGGTAAAGTGCAGTAGTAGTAGTAGTGGGAGTAGTAGTAATAGCAGTGATATTATTATTAGTAGAAGTAGCAATAGTAGCAGTAGTAGTGGTAGTAACTTTAAGTGTAGGGGCAGCACACAAACTAGAAATTTGATGGATCAATCCCTGCTACGAGCAACACATACTGCTGTGGGTACTGCCCTTGGGCAAGAAACTTCCCCCATGTTATCTGTATTGAATGTGTTATTATTATTTTTTATTTAACCAGGTAAGTCAAGTGAGAACCAACCCAATTTTTGTCAATTTTAATTGACAACCTGGTGTTAGGTTTGTTTGGTGCCATAGGTGCAGAATGGCAGCCACGTCTCTGTCAGTCTGCCCCAGGACAGCTGTGGCTACAGAAGTAGCTTGCTACCACTGTGTGACTGTGAAGTGAATGATGCACCTAATTGTACAGAGGCTTTAAGTGTCTAGAAAAGCGCTGTATAAGACTGACACAGTATTATTAGTAGTAATGGTACTGGTCCTACAATAAGCAATAGTTGAAGAGTAAAAGTAGTATTAGTAGCAGTAGTAGCATTACTAGAATTAGTACTACTAGTAGTAGTAATAGTAGTAGTAGTTGTTGTTGCAGCAGTACTTTCTAATTATGTAAACCTTACACTCATGGTATTTGACTTTTACTTAAGTCACAGTATTGTTGAGTTTGTGTTTTTGTTTTACTTCCTTAGCAGTAATAGCAGTAATAAGTGGCAATAATTTTCCTCAGTATAAATTTGGGGTACTTCTTCCATCTCTGCTGTTTTAGATCAAATACATCTTAGTAATACTATGGTTGGTGTTTTCCCAGACAAAATGTTGTTCATAAATAGAAGAGTATATTTGTATGTGCATCCCCCTGGAAACACTGTCATTGTTCGCTCCATCTGCTCCTGAAACCTGAAAATCCCATGTCGCCAACACAGAGCATTTCCCATCGAGTCCAAATGTTTACTGCCAGTTGGACATTGTACACATTTCTACATGGCCCATGTTCCTTCATGCAGAAAGAGTTAAAATTAGGCTGACGACCACACACCAGTTTCTCTTCTCCCTCCACTGCCGCCTCGAATAAAGACAATCAGCTTTTCTCTCGCTCCAGGTCCCAAACCATGCATCATGAGGCAGAGGAGGTGCGTGAAGTTATTACCGAACACAGCTGACAGGATCCTCACAAACTGGGCCCAAAAAATACTGAAACACAGAGGGAAAGAGGGGAGAGTGTTGCTATGGAAACCTCCTGGACAAATGTAATGGTCTTCCTCTGCGTTTTCAGGTCAGACCACCGGTGCGTTTGCTGTGCATCCTCTCTGTTTCTATAGGCACTGGCTCTGGGCGGAGTCATTTCCTAGTTTGTTCGAGTGTGTTGTTTTTTGGTGGTTTTTTAAGGAGGGTCTAAACATCAAATAGTTCAGACCTGAAGATGAAAAGAGAACCAGAACATCCCCCTTCAGCATTAGCTTAACTTTACAATGTGTGTATTGTATTGATTATGTGAACAACACAGAGGCAGGCAACAACCTAAGACCTGCCAGTGTGAGATAAGACATAATGCATGACAGGTTTAATAACTCCTTGATGAACACAAAACAGGAGCATAATAGAATATTATTATGAGAATATGCACTGTGCACGTTGGTCCATTCTGCTGTGTGATATTAAATATAATGAAAAATCTAACTCGATTTATCACAGCTCTTCATGAGACAACTAAATATAAGGCTGCTGCAAGCTTATTTTCTGCTTTTCCCCAGAGTCACCACAGCAAATCAACTGCCCCCAAGCACACAGTGATTTGCGTTATTATTTGGCACAGGTTTTTACGCCGGACGCCCTTCCAATGGCACTGTGGCAAAGTGGTTAGCACTGTAGCTACACAGTAAGAAGGTACCAGGTTTGAGGTACCAGCAGAATGAAGGACAGGTCAAATGCAGAGAACAAATTTCCCTACAGGAACAGTAAAGTGTACATTAACCTTCTTGAGACAACTTTCTCCATTTATCCTGGCTTGGGATAGGCACAAAGTGTACACTGGCTTGTGAATCCATTTGATAAGGCCTGCTTTAGAGGAATAGTTTTTAGTTTAGAACAAAAGTTTGGTTGATAAAAGACACAAGGTGAACAAATAAACGTGAATAGCTTTTATTCCCTGACACCTTTCACACAGAAATCTGAAGGTTCAGTTAATTTTGTGAAAAGTCAAACTGTGGCAGAGTTCAGTTTTTCAGTGATAATTAAAGTGAAGGCAGTGTGAAAGCAGACTGTTGTGAATAAGCTGAAAGCTCAAACTTTTGCTGTAACTTTTAAAGTATTCAGTGACATTGCGATTGGCTTCATATACGCACTCTGGGGCCAGCGTTACTGCTACTGCACCAAGCAAACTAGTGATGAACTTAACTGTTTCAGTCTTTTGTAAATTATAAACTATGGGGAACGAAAAGTGCCAAAAATCAAATAAATAAATACATAATTAAATTACAAATTAAATGTGTCATTAATTAAAAATGAAAATGGATAGAATATGTCACTTATTTAAGTCCCTAACACCTGGTTACAGCGAGTCAACACAGATCGAACCCAGATTTGACTTTGGGGTTAACAGAGAAATATTAATTCATGATGCCCTGTGGCACACGACCTTAAAATAATTATTTTAATAAAAATTATATTTTATGCATATATATTTTATGAATTAATGACAGATTTGATTACTTATGGTTTTTTTTTGGTTTGTTTTCATTTTTAATTTATGAATGACACATTTAATTATATAATCAAATAATTATAATGATTGAGTGATTTAATTTTTGCACTCTTCGTCCTTCATATTAAACTGCCCTCTGGGATAAATAAAGTTATTTGAATTAAACTGAAAGCCTCCATCTTGGGTGTAATTCATATATTATAAGGGATTTACTATTTTCTAGAGTGATTATAAAAAAAATCCATTATATAGCGGGCTGATTAGAAATATAATTAATTTCAGTGCTAATTAACATACCATTTAAAATGTGTCTCTCTTATTCATTTCGAACAGTTGGGTAATTACATTCAATCCAATTAAAATGTCACAAAATCGGTGGAGGAAGCAGTGTGGCCATCTACAGGTAACAGGGCGCAATGACAGCTTTTTTTTTTTTTTTTTTTTTTAACCAGATGAGCTCAAAATAGTGGCGACCGTGAAAACCATTTTACTGTCAGCAGAAACAGGGAAACAGGACATTCATAAACAAACAAACAACAAACAAACAAACAGAAGTACAATACAAATGATACAAAAATAAATCAAAACCTGCATTTCCCATTTCAGTTCATCTCCTCAGAACTGAACGTATGGAGTTATAAGACTATTAGTACTACACAAGTGAATGTTACTGCAGTTTTATGAGATATTGCATTGAGGTAATTGTGACTTGAGACTTACAGAGTACTACCTTTTAAAAAACAAGGTCACTATTGTCTGTATGCAAATGTGCTGCTGACCGTATTTTACTGCTGTTCAGACTGATAAATGTAATGTTTTTTTGTTTTTTCATTTAAGATCAGTTTCTACCCTTTTCCACTTAAGTATATAAAACAACTGCTCCTTTCATCCCAACAGATTAAAGTTAGTAACGTAAACCTTTTGTGTTTTATAGAAGACGAGATGGATTTTATAGTTTATAAGTTCATTGTCATAGTTGGCTAAAGTGTGAGACGTCAACAGTTTTGTAAAACTGACTATTCGATACTTATGGACAGTCCTTTGTGCTCTAAAATAGATCATAGTTAGAAAAAATAAGTTTGGAGAAGCAGACAGGAGCAGTGTCCCAGAAACAAACCATGTACCGTTTTAATTGGGGTCTGTGAAAAATATATATTAGGTAGCTAACATTTAACAGGGTTTATACACTTTTTTTTCCATGACTTTTCCAAAACCTTTGACAAAATTTCCAAGACTTGAAAAATGACTTACACATGTTTAAACAGTATTCAAAATGTCCAGTATGGTACATACTGGAAACATACTTTTGCTGCAATTTCATTTGTTAAATTTAGAAATTAGTCACCTGAAGAAAAATGCAAAAAAACTGTTGGAGCTTCTTCCCCCAGAAATATATTATTCTAATAAATCTACTGACTTATATGCTATAAACCGGTGATTAAAAGTTAATTATGCTACATTAGATATAAACTAATTATCTATGCTGTTTTAAAGCATTACCAAAACCAAAAGAGCCAAAGACCAGCAAAAAAAATCATTCAGTTCAAATATTCTGACCAAAAACAGATATAGGTCACTTTTTCCTGCAGTGAGAACATGGCCAAGAAGACAGCGTTTCTACTGAACACTTATATTTACCGAATGTTACTCAGACTGTTTAAATTTCCAAAACTTTACACCAAAATATAAAATTACAAAACTTTTCCAGAGCCTGGATATTGCATTTTAAAATTCCATGACTTTTCCAGGTTCTCCATGACTGTACGAACCCTGATTTAAGACACTATACTAATCCAGTGTCTATTTAAGTGTACTGTCCAATGTCCAGTGACCACAATATAAACATGGTATCATAAATGTTGTGGAGAAAGGCAACATATTTTGGTTGAAATGGAGAAGTTTTGGGGCAGGAGTAGCTCAGTAGGTAAAGCTGGGCACCCACTAACCAGAAGGTTGGCGGTTTGAGCCCTGCTACCAGCATTGCATACTTCCCCCACATTGCTAGTATGAATGTGTGTTTTTTTGGTGGTGAGAGGGGCCGTAGGCGCAGCATGGCTGCCACGTCTCCGTCACTCTGCCCCAGGGCTGCTGTGGCTACAGCGGTAGCTTCCCACCACTGAGTGTGGCTGAGGGGTGAGTGAATAATAGACTAATGGAAAATGCTGTCAAAAGCTTAGGCTTGGAGAATGCAACAGAAATCTAATCCGTTATCAATGAGAAAATAAAAACAGCAACTTGTGAAACTCAGTGCCTATAAATACTTTTCTAAAACACACTTGGAGATGCACTAAGTTTTCTAAATTTTAGGGAAATGTAGTTGTTACAAAAGTGTCCAGTTCATTTGTCATAGGTCAGTGCTCCTGTCTGCTTCTCCAAAGTGTGTGTGTGCTGACAATAAGCTTCTGTTAAGGAACAAGTTACTCAACACTAGTATCTCATAGACTGCGTTTTAACAAAATACTGGCCCATTACTTTAGAAAAAGGTGCTTGAGACAGAACCAAAATATGTATTTCACCTCGTTTGATTTCACTCCATTTCTACAACCTCAGAGTTATCATCCGTACTGACTGTTCGATCAGGGACAGCTCATTTCACCAAAAACTGTCCACTTTGGCCCAAAACCACAGTAGTGTAATGATGCTTGAAGGTAAAAGGGATACGCAGAGGCTGATACAAACTTCTGACATGACTGAAAAGGCAAGTGTACTTATCCCGGGACATTGGCGGGCACGTAATAATGCCTGCTCAAACTGTCCATAACAGTCAAATATTTTACAACAGACTTGTCCCAGCACTGCACACTTTTCCTCTCGAATCCAGAGTAGTAGTGCCGCAAAGGATTTGTCCCAAAGAGCACCTCTCATCATCAGCAGTCAAGATGGCCGCCGGCTGACACATCCCTTCACAGTAATCGTCTTTAACCACCTCAGGACACCATCTGATGTCACTTTATATTATCTTTTTTTAAACGCTCAGGAGAAATCCCCAGCACTTTTTCAATTTCTTTTTGCAGTCTCAGCGTTTTGTGGCCACAGCAGCCTGGACAAGAAACTAAATGTTTGATACCTGCTCGGCGCAATAGTGAAAAGCAGGTTTTATCATTCTGTAGAGAGCTCTGACTGTGATTCAGAGTTCATTTGTTCATTCCAGTGAAATCTATAATGAAATCTACCTTTTTTCCCCTCCATATCAAGAATCCTAAAAGGGTAAGAAAGGGGTAATTTACAATTTAGGAGCCGTTTTGAAAAGCAGCTGGTGATTAAAATTGGTACAAGTTAGGGCTGCAAGATTTAGAAAAAAAAAAAACACATACAATGTCCAGACTTTGTTGCAATATTGATATATCTGGCCATATGTCTTTCTCAATAAAAAAACTTCCCAGAGATTTGCCAGTGTTTCAATATTGCAATACATTTCATGCAGATACAGATATTGGATTTGCTCATATCGCAATAATAACTTTGCAGCCCTACTACAAGTAGAAATAGTATAATTTTATTGATTTTTGTCCAAGGCTGTGTGAAAAACATTTACAAAAACATCCCCAAAAGATATATATTTGTACTCCAATCATTTGTTGTATCTCAGCGGCAGCCGCAGTGAAAGTCAGCGTTAGGATCCCTCAATAGTTTTTTGCGGTCGATGTGCAGACAGTCGATGTGGTACCAGGCATCGCACACGTCACACTGGATCCACTGCACCGTGTCCTGTTGGGGCATTTTACAGCGGGGGGCGGCACACGGTTCCACGGCCCCCACCGTCACCTCCTCCTCCTCTTCTGCTTCGTCTTCATCGTCATCTTCGGAGGAAGAAGAGGAGGAGCCGGACGAGGAGGAGGCAGAGGAGGTGGAGGAAGAAGAGGAGGAAGATGGTGATGGCAGAGAGGGGCGAGGAGGGAGGGGGTGCTTCCTGGGACAGCCGCGTCTCTTACTGCAACATAATGACACAAATACAAAACTTTAAGTGTACTTCTAATGCCTATAAAGTACTTCTCTTAGCTCATGTACTATAAATACTACACACTAAGAAGCACTAGTTAAGTTTTTAAGGGTTAGTACCTAGTTAACTTATTTTTATAAAGCTTTATTCCAAGATTAACACCATTTAGTTGAAAACATTGTTATTACTGTCCAAATGTTGAGTAATAAGCTCATGTGAATTGTGAAACCTTATAAACAATTGTGGCCATTCAGTCTCTAAAAACATGTTGTTCTAAAATGTTACCTTTTCTAAACTAACACTGTCTAACTGAGAGTTAAGAAGAGTTGAGAAAATAAACTTCCAGAAATAATATAAAAAAAAAGTGTCCTCAAGGCTGCTGAAAATGATTATAAAAATGCCTGGCAGGTGACTGGATGAACCACCAACCTATTGAGACTTTCTAGTTTACATTTGTAAGAATAAAAGTGGTTCAATGCACATTAAACCTTACAGCACAACATACAAGTTGCCCCTGAGCAAGACAAAAGGGAGTTTAGTTAAGTCTGTGTGGTACTAAAAGAAAACAAGACTGTCACTTACAGTTTTCCACTCTTGCCTCTGTTCCTTTATTATGGTCTACAATAAGAACCATACTGTTTTCATTTCAAATTAACACTAAAGAAGTCCTAGACAGGGTACTTTCAGACTTTCAATGCCACTCAGAATAAAATTTAAAGCCAAATTCACACTCAACTCAAAACATTTTAAAAAGTACAAACTTCTCAAATGGACAATTTACATACAGTTGAAAGAAAAAGTATTGGAACCCCTTGGAAATACTAGGATTTCTGCATGATGTCATGTCATAAAATGTAATCTGATCTTCATCTAAGTCATAGACAAACACAGTCTGCTTAAACTAATGCTGCAAAAAAATGACATTTTTTCATATTTTTATTGAACATTTATGTAAACAGTCACAGTACAGGGTAGAAAAAGTATTGGAACCTTTGGATTTATTAACTGGTTGACCTCCTTTGGCAGCAATAACCTCAACCAAACATTTTTTGTAGTTGCAAATTAGACCTGCACAGCGCTCAGGAGGAATTTTGGACCATTCCTCTTTACAAAACTGTTTAAGTTCAGCAATATTCTTGGGATGTCTGGTGTGAATTGCTCTTTTGAGGTCATGCCACAGCATCTCAATTGGATTGAGGTCAGGACTCTGACTGGGCCACTGCAGAAGGCATATTTTCTTCTGCTGAAGCCATTCTGTTGTTGATTTGCTTCTATGTTTTGGGTCAGTGTCGTTTTGCATCACCCATTCTCTGTTGAGCTTCAGCTGATGGACAGGTGGTCTTAAGTTTTCCTGCAAAATGTTTGGATAAACTTGGGAATTCATCTTACCGTCGATGATAGCAATCCGCCCAGGCCCTGAGGCAGCAAAGCAGCCCCAAACCATGAAGCTCCCTTCACAGTGGGGATGAGGTTTTGATGTTGGTTTGCTGTGCCTTTTTTCTCCACACATAGTGTTGTGTGTCTTTTCCAAACAACTCAACTTTGGTTTCATCTGTCCACAGAATATTTTGCCAGTAGTGCTGTGGAACATCCAGGAGCTCTTTAGCAAACTTTAAATGTGCAGCAATATTTTTTTAGGGACATAAGTGGCATCCTCCGTGGTGTCCTCCATGAACTTCATTCTTGTTTAATGTTTTCCCCATTGTAAATTTGTCAACAAAGATGTTAACTTGTGCCAGAGATTTCTGTAAGTCTTTAGCTGACACTCTAGGATTCTTCTTCACCTCATTGAGCATTCTGCGCTGTGCTCTTGCAGTCATCTTTACAGGACAACCACTCCTAGGCAGTGTGGTCACAGTATTGAACCTCCTCCATTTATAGACAATCTGTCGTACCGTGGACTCATGAACATCAATGCTCTTAGAGATACTTTTGTAACCCTTTTCCAGCTTTATGCAAGTCAACAATTCTTACTCATAGGTCTTCTGAGAGCTCTTTTGTGCCAGGCAGGGTTCACATCAAGTAATGCTTCTTGAGAATTTCAAATTCAAAACTGGGGAGAATTTTTATTGGTCAGGGCCACTTTAAGCCACTCCAAGATTTTCACACTGACTCGACCCCAGGTTGGCTGACATCTGACTCCAATTAGTTCTTGAAGAGGTCACTAGCCTAGGAGTTCCAATACTTTTTCTACCCTGTACTGTGATTGTTTACATAAATGCTCAACAAAAAAAGGAAAAAAATGTCTTTTTTTTGCAGCATTAGTTTAAGCAAACTGTGTTTGTCTTTTGTTGTGACTTAGATGAAGATCAGATCTCATTTTATGACCAAATCATGCAGAAATCCTAGTATTTCCAAGGGGTTCCAATACTTTTTCTTTCAACTGTATGTTGTATGAAGAAAGGTTTACTGCATATTACCTAAAACATTAAAAAAACATTATGTTGCGATTTGAATATTTAAGACCAAGATTAACAAAATTAAAAGGGCAATAAGTCTGACCACAAAATATAATACTTGACTTTGACACCAGCAAATGTAATGACCTTTTTAATACTTTTAAGTCCAGAGCGATACTCTGGCTGGTAGAGGACATTTTGCAATAGTTTGAAAGCTGTTATTTTATTGTCATTGCATATCTTGTGAACACACTCGTCCACGCGTCAAACAGGCTTACCCAGTCTGGTGATGAAACCGGTTGAACTGCACCCTGCCGCGCTCCTCATTGCGGATCCTGACTGAAGGTGAGGCCCGACTGTAGTTCTCTCCTCCCACCACTAGAGGGGAGAAGACAGGTGAGCTGTTGGCCCTCCGCCTGCCTCTCATTGCCTGAGGAGAACGGTGGGCAGTTTTTGGTTGTCTGATTGCAGCGATGTTGCCGTTCAAGACTGATTGTACGTGGTAGGACATCTCCACTTCCTGTCGGTGGGACACAGGGCTGTGATTGGTCTGGAGGAGGTGGTGTCTGCTGTTTGTCATGGCGCCGTGGAAACTGCCAATCGTCCTGATTCCAACAGGAAAGGGTTTGGCCTCCAGTGGACGCCGGACTTCAGTGTGAACTTTAGTTTGAGGAGGTAACAAAGGAGGAGAGCTGAACCCCTCAGACTCAGATTTGTAGAGACGCCGCCTTTTCTTCGCCCTCGATCGCTGTCCATCATCAACAACTGCTCCCAGAGCTGACAATAAATTCAGAAAACATAAAACTAAGCCTTAATGTCAGCACCTACATTTTTATTACACTCAGACTGGCTATGACTATGATGGATTGGATTTATACAGCGCTTTTCTAGACACTCAAAATGCTTTACATCAGTCCATTATTCATTCACTGCACAGTCACACAGGTGGTGGTAAGCTCCCTCTATAGCCACAGCTGCCCTGGGGCAGATTGACAAAGACATGGCAGCCATACCTCGTCTATGGCTTCTCCAGCCACCACCAATCACAGATTCACACATTCATAGACCTGTGCCACAGACACTAGAGGCTCTACCCACTGAGCTTCTGTTGTACTTGCAATGAATGTTCAAAAAAACAGACCGAGGATAAAGAATAGCATTTTAAGGGCTTCATAATAAAATCTAAAAACTAGTTTGTTGCACCTCTAAAAGCTGCACTGGGTCCTTGTGTTTAATCACTGGGTACTTTAAGTATACTTCAAAATCACAGCATGAATAGTCCACTTAATTCAGATTATGATTATGTGATTACTAATATCTTTGTCCTCTGATATTTTAATTTATGAGTAACTTAAGTACATTTTACTTTTTTCTAACCCACCTCCACAACCCCTGGGTTCGTCTGAGCTGTCATCCTCCAGCAGCACTGTGTGGGCAGACTTCCTCCGGCTCCTGGAGGCTGACGGCAGTGGTTTATTTGAAGGCACTGAAGGAGCAGAGGAGAAGGATGGAGGAGTGGAGGGGGGCAGCAGAGAGGAGAAGCCTACAGCGAGGGGAGGCGAGGAGGAGCAGCCCGGGTCCGAGGTGGTCCCCTCCAGACTCTGGCTCCTCTTAAAGGTCCAGGCACTGCCCTTCATCTTACTGAGGCTGCCGATGGAGTTCAGAATGACTGTGGCCCGGTTAATGGACAGTTTGGACAAGTCCAGGTTTGGAGCTACTTTACGATCCTGGTTAGTCCTTATGCGGTTCTGGAAGTCGGAGGAAAACGTCCCAGCCTAAAGAAGAAAATTGACAATATTTATTAACAGGATACAGTAGTTAGGTCTTGTACAGTCTGTTTGATTTTCTGTGAAGCCCTTTGAGGCAACTCATATTGCGATACAGGCCTAGGGCTGAGTACTGTTCAGATTTTTTCTAGTATTTAAACAATACCTGGTTTTTGATACCAGTACCTAACTTTTCTGATACCTATGGAGAGCTAATTCATTTACTACAATCATAAAACACTATAATATTGAATAAAAGACCAGTTTTTAAAATTCTTAGCTATGATTTAAAACCAGTAGTTCGTATGATTTATTCTGTGTTATTTATTTGATTCATACATGCAAAGGAACATTAAAGGTTCCACTAGGTATTGAAGATAAAATATTTTCTGACACTAGCAGTATTGTAACTTTTCTTTCAATACCATATAGGTAGGTATTTGTGACTGGCCATATAAAAGAAATGATGAACTCTTACTGCCTTTACATTGTGCAGAACAGAATAACATATTTTTGACTATGTGTGACGTAGTAGTCAGCATAAATCCTAGTTACATGCTCACTATGTTGTTGTGGCATTTTGCAATCCATGCACAATTCCATTGTTTATTACAAAGACCTAATACAGACAAACAAATACCTTAGGAATAGTGATGGCATCAAAATCCAGGGGGCGAACTTTGACCTTCTGAAAAAGGAAGTAAAACTCTGGGCTCCCCGGTGCTGTCTGGCCACCAAAGGTCAAAGTGTCACCGTCCGAGAGCTCCCACTGAATGCCAGGCTGCAGGCGGACCTCATTGACCCAAGTGCCTAGCAACAGCAGCAGACAAATATTTAGAAACAGCTGCGAACTGGTAAAGCGTCAGGAATGTACCCCAGTTTACAAGAAAAGAAATACAACTACTGGGACTCTGAATTTCCACATATGACATGGAAATTGCTATAACATGTTTGTGAAGGAATCAAGAGATTTAAAACAGAGACACTGGCAGGCTGTCAGAGTGTTTACAACTTTTAGACTTAAGGAGGGATGTAAAATAGTCAGTGCAATAGAACTGAGGAGCTGGAGGCCTATGAGGCAATCAAATGGCGACGGCAGCACAAAATGAGAAATGCTCAGTGAATACTAAATTGTACTTTTAATAGCAGAAAATGAAAAGTGTGTAACCGACTGTGAAATTACTTGAAAAATTAGGCGGTAAGAGTACAGTTTAAATCCTGAGCATGTCAGTCACAGCGTATCGGCCTTAAGGGAACCTTTTTTTTTTTTTTTTTACTCTTAATCCCTTTCTCCCACTCCCAGCGCACAGCAGGGTTTAATCTTAGCCCGGCTTTTTTGTGTATTTTTGATGCATCCAAGTCCACATTTCTTTGCAAATGTCACGATTTCCGTTTGTGATTATATCTGTAGCACCTGCTCAGAGTTTTGGCAGTTAGTGGATGTGCATGTGCCACTTAGTATGGTACAGCCTGCAGGTGTTAGTCTTGGCATTTGTGTCTCTAAGATCAGTGTGTTCGCTCAATCCACCTGCTGGGAGAATGCATCTGTTGCACTTTTCCATAATTACTCATAATTCATTCAATAAAAACATGCGTGGACACTGGTAAATAGTAGTTTGCGATGTTATTATGTGGAATGTGTCACTTGGATACAACTGCAATTTTACCAATATAAAGATCAACAAAACCATTTCAATATAGCTGTACCTCATTTAAATGTTTGAGTTAATCAGCTCTAGAGGTTAAAGAGTAAGGTGAGGACACAGCCCGTAGTTAAGTTCACGGTTTTCTAGAAGGTATTTTTATTTTGGATAGACTCAATATGAACTTAATACGAGCAGCCAGTGAACTTATTTGTGCTGGCTCCAAGCACAAATAAAGGCATCTATGGCAAATTAATATGCAAATCACAGCGCACTAGGAGGCAGGGGATATGCTGTGGTAACCTGGAAAAGAAAAGGTGAAAGGAAAGAACACGTGTTAATCTCAGTAATAACTACAGGCCTCCAGTTACTTTTACTTATTTACAATTGATGCAGCTGTATTGTATTAAAACGGACACTGTCACAAAACAAAGTACAGGTTTGTATGTGCTCCTAGTGAAATACTGATGTATTTAGGTAAACTCAGACTGAACTGCATTAGTATCTGAGTACAGCCTACCAGGACAATTCACATTAGTATATGTATATTTCTGTTCAGCTTACCAAACTATTGGACAGCTACACTAAAATTTACCACAGGTTTCTCATTAGGCTACCCATGTTAACCCTCTGTATTTGAGTGTCCTCTCACCATGACTGCTCCTGTCCTTGATGTGCACCCTCCATCCCTCGTCCTGTGGCGGCGAGTCCCTGCCTGATCCGGTCTCTCGCTCGGCGTGGAGCTCAGCGTGGATCCTGGACACTGAAGTGGACTCCAGAGTAACATCACACACCTCCGCAGCTCGTCCCAACCGAAACACGCACTGGCTCAGGCCCGGTCTAAACGTGTACAGGTCCCGGGCCGACTCTCCCACAGACGAGCCGATCCGGAGCAGCTGGAAGCACGGCTGCACTCCGGACAACATGACTGAACGATTGTCCTACCAAAGGCCACACCCGTCCTATGACAGGCTTTACAATTACAAGCTTCTATCCATGATGCCCTAAACCTAAATCCTACAAGCTGTCAGCTATAATAAATGCATTTGGACTTAACCACTTGCTGCAAAGTGTAAGCATTAATCTAAGAGTAAAACTTTTAAAACATTGACCGACGGGCTCAGAGTGTGAAGGTTACAGACAGGTACAAGCAACAGGTGTTCCCATTAAGTATGGAAAGCTGCCGACTTGTGCCCCGCCGTGACTACATGAATAGCTAATGAGGATATAGACCACTACATAAGCTGGTGAAGTGTGGAAATGAGCTTCTGCTCTCTGTTACAGACCTCAGTGCAAACAGATTAAATCCCCTGTGGAGTGGAGGCTGTAAAACGAGTATTGAGAGAGAAAAGCCGTTCTAATGTAGGCAGTCCTCTATATTACGGTGCAGCTATTTCCAAATGTGCAATAACTGAGAAAGGTAGAGCTGTGTAAACCTGACAGTAGTGAATGGTGGGTCGAATGTTTTAAGATGTAAAACTACTGTAAATGTGTGTAAATAAAATAGAGGCGCAGACATGGACAGACATCAGGAGGCTCACGGGAGGAAAGACTGAAGAGGTGCAACGGCTGAAGGCTGTGTGATCTGCAAAAAAATTAAGGTAATTAATATTCACTTAAATGTTGAAAAAATTACAATGAGGAATTGACAATGATGACATTTGGAGTTACAAAATATATGAAAAGCAGTACTTCAGTTTGCCTTGATCTTTACATGTGCAATGCTTTGGTTTGCCTTTTATAATTCTTATTTTAAACCTTAATAATAAAATAATTCATCGAACTTATACGTTGGCAAGAGAAAAACATGTTTATTTCTGCACATACAAACTGAAATACAATGCAAAACCAATGCCAAAGTGACATAAACTGATCTGGCCATTTATTCAAAGTACTAACTAACAATCCACATGACATTTGACACGCCATAATCAATAAAGCAGACACGATAATCTATCAGTGTTAGATTATAGCAGACCCTAGTTCTACTTCCTTATACCAAAATATATATATATAAATATATATACCAAAAATTATTAAAACGATGTTAATTGCTAACTTTAAGTGTAAACGGTGAAAATACAGAGAACCGCATGCACGCTAAATGACAAATGAGGAGTGGACACAAAGCCAGAGGCTGCGGCCAACAGGAATAACGCATGTCACGTACAACCTCGCCTTTAATGCAAATATATTTCTGTTATCTTTCTGTTATCACACAGATCAACGCTCACACAGAGCATATACAGACCAAAATAACCTAATCTTGCAGAAATATTGTTGAAAATCCTGCTTTAACCCTCAGATGCAGGGCTAGGTTAACCTCGCTGACGTTAGTTCCTTGTTGGACTGAATGAAAGTCTCGGATGGTACTTACTTTACTTTTCCTTCAAAACAGCTCCGGTTTTAGTTTTACTGCCAAAAGTCAGCGCAGAAATCCAACCAGAGGAGCTCAGCCCTCAGCTTTGGAAAAGTCGATATTTTTTGCAGTATTTTATCGCCCTTCTTCAGCAGCTTTCGGAGGCTCGTTCCTCCCGGGAGGAAGTCCTTTGAAATTTGGCGCGCCAGTGGACTCTGCGCCGGGGCGTCCCGGCTCTGTGCGCTGCGTCACATCCGGTCCCGCCCTGATTGGCTCGCGCCCAGGGCGCCTTTAGCAGCAGTTTATTATCTTTAGTCAAGGGAAAGGACATGGGGCAAAGAACAGGCCGGCCCAGGGTGTGTGTGCTCTACTGCTTACATATGCGTGAATGCATAGCTCTGTATAAAATATATAATATTATTTATTGTATATTATATTATTATTTTACACTGATGATGTCTGCTTCAAGCTATATTTTATTACTGTCTTGGATATAGGATTTGTTAACTAATGTTACAGATAAACATCACTGCATAAAGTCTCTGTATCAACAGGTTGCACTGGTTTGATAAACTGAACTGAAACTTAAACATCAAATGTGTGGGCTGTGTCTCACTGAGCTCTCTCAGGTTCATTACCACTCCAATCAGAAAGAACACTTTATTCTTGTTGAAAATGTATTTATTTGGAATAATTTATTCATTACAGAAAAGGAGAAGCTTTAGAAATGTGTGTGAAGAATGCAGGTATTTTCATAAATAAAATCTAGAACAGAAATGAGTGCAGCTGTTTGTTCACAGCTCAGTCAAGTATTGAAAACATCAGTGGTAGTTAGACGACTAACTGTAATGATAATTTGACGAAAGTGAAAACATTTGAACAGAAAACCAAAGAGCAGTCCAGAAAAACTTCAACCCCTTCTCAACAAAAGTCTAAAAATAATTAACCCATGATATGACATGGTATCAGACCTGGGACCTTCTGATCGCAAATTGTTGGTAATACCAGTCATAAACATTTTGAAAGTGATTATTTTTTATTAAAAACATACACAAGGAAAAAAAAAAAGGGTGGGGTGGGGGTTATGTCAATACTTCACTGAGTCGTGAACAAACCAGGTCCCTGCCTCTGGATTTCTCAAATTGGGGAGAATTTCCTTTTACTGTGACCATAATGAAACCTTTTATATTCCACTGAATAATGTATGAGTGTATTGTTTGAGAAATCCAGAGGCAGATATGAACAGGAATGACTGACAGCTGTACAGAAAGGTGCAGTTCATATTAATATCACTATCATCTATGCGCATTGTGCCCGCTGTCCCACAAGCAATCTACTGTTTGGCATGCTGCGGTTTCTACTGGGTATACACCGGGACAGCAGAGAGTAAGGAGAAATTTACATTTGGATACGCTGAAGAAGCAGATTTGTGTTAAAGTACTGCTACAAAAGGTTCGGTTGATCAAATGAATTCAATCATGTATGTTGTTTATTTAAAGGGATGGTTTCATTATAACTGTAGATAGATGATATATTTATATGCAAAGTACTTCAGTGGCAACAATTCACAGAGGCAGATGAAAATAATGGCACAAAATTATGCAATGCTGCTAACAATGCCAGTGATTTCTAAAATAGGAAAATAAATACATGCACCAAACACACAGATCAAGCCAAAATTACACTAAGGCTAAAACTTGGTGTTAGCGTACCAGGATGTCTTCCATATACATGTCAATAAATTAAGATATTGTAAAAAGGTCTATTTATTTTAGAGGTCCAGTTCAAGGAGAAACATACAATATATAGATTCAATACACACCGAGTGAAATAGTTCAAGCATTTATTTAATTTAATCGTGATGGCTTACAGTTAATAAAACCAAAAATTAGTATTATTAACATGCACCTCTTTACTGTATGGTTAGGTAACTTGTATATCGTTATAATGAAACAGTAATGTACAGATTGAATGACAGCAAATCAAATCCTCTTGTAAAGCTCTAGGGCCTCCAAATGGTTTGAGTCCATCTTAACACCAGATATGTCCTTCTTTTAAAGCTAACTACAGTTTCTACTCTAGACATCGCATTAAGTAACACGCACATCAACTAATTAAAATATTGTGGAAAATTTCAGTAGTTCAGTACACACAGACTAAAATATTTTAAAGCAGAACTTAAATAAACTGTTCTGAAGTCCGAGTGAGTTGTTGTGAGCTGAATAAAGCGGCCTGCGTCGACCTGATGTCACGGATTTATTTCTGAATATTCGTCATGGCAGTGCGGCCAAATGGCAGAATAAGAACTTTGTACAGATACGTGGAGGGGAAAAGCCGAGCAAGCGATCATCATCAGTCAATTAGACTTGTGAGTATTTACGATAGTGCGTTACTCCCAAATGTAGGGAGGATCTTTATTGAAAACTTACCCAAAAACAGCAAAGGAATGAGAAAAGTTAAAGAGTTCCACTTAAAGCATCCCATTATATTAATTTTGATGATTATCTAATTTGAAATAATCCAGTGTACTCCTGTGTACTCCTTGTGCCGGCCCCAAGCCTGAATAAATGGGAGTTTGTTATGTCAGGAAGTGCATCTGGTGTAAAAACCTATGCCAAGTCTATAGGCAAATCACTGCACACTAGAAGGCAGATGATTTCCTGTGGCGACCCCAGAATGGAAAAGCTGAAAGGAACAAAGATACAAATTTGATGAGATACTGAAATTTGTATTTGATTAACTGTAAGCCATAATCATAAAATTCATATTAATAAATGCTTGAAATATTTCCCTCTGTGTGTACTGAATCTATATGATATGGTATGGGTTAGCACATCACACCACATAAACTTTGTGGTAAATATATGAAACATTCCCAGGTGCTGTAATTATCATCATAAATAGAAATATCCTGAAGCAGAAAATGCATTTACAAACACACAAGCCACCGTCTTCCTCTGAGTAGAAGTGCTGCTCGACTCCAGCCACTTTGCAACATAATAAAGTGTGAAATGTATTAACTGAGCTGAGATTTACAGAGTCCAGTGGAGTTTAATTATTGTAAGCAATTATCTTTCCACAGATTAAATAATCAGAGTACTTCACTACCGTAAGTACTGTGAAAATGCACCAGTGAGAAAAGGAATTAATTGAGATTCACAACTTCGCTTAATAGATACTTTACTAAGTTCGGTTCCAATCAGAAGTGCAGCTAAGTGCTACATAAATTATTTCATGTTTATTTATGATATTTAAAGCGAAAATAGCAGAAAGGAAAGAGGGATTTTGATTAGAAGCCCCCCTCCCTCGCGCCGTGCCTCTCACACGTGGAGTAGCACTTCTGTTCTGAGATACTCTGGTGTATAATGAAACAGAAAATATCAGATAGAGTTTGAATGACGTCAAATGAAATCCTTTTGTAGAGCCAGGGTCAACTGAGATTGAGTCCATCTATACTCCAGCCTCACAAAGACCTCTCAGACCGAGGATTTGGACAAGACTCTTACTAAAAGGTCAAAGAAGTTCTGGACATTTTATTTCTTTTTATATTCCACTTAAGCATTGCTTTGATTGCAGTGGCCAGTCTATGTGGCTTCAGATTGCAGGTTTTTAAGTTTTCATGTGAGGCTATGAATGTGAAGTAGGGTAATTTCAACCAAAACATTTTCACAATTTGGGAGAAATAGGGATAGATAAGATTGATAAAACTGTATTAAGTTTATCCTTACAAGCTTTCTTTTTAAAGAAATTATTTGGCCATTTTTAGGCTTTTTTGATAGGACAGAGAAGTAAGAAATCATCAGAGTCCAGTCTCAAACCCACAACACCAAGGCAGGCTGCTCTTACCCACGGCGCTATTCTAACAAGATTTAACAACTATAGATGTTATACAGCAAAAGGATCATAAAAATATACTTGAAATTAAAAATCTAGTCAAAATTCTTTATTAAATTAAGTATTGATATTGATCACAGTTTGCTCCTTTTTCTCACAGATTTCTGACAGATTTCTGGCGAATTTCTGAATCCCTCTCGCAATTTACAAAGCAGCAATGTTAGTTAACATAATTTATTTAATTTTGTGGCTTCTCAGTGGGTCACTGGGTAGAGCATGAACCACATACCGGAGTGGCCTGGGTTTGATTCCCAGCTTGGGCTCAATACCATTGGCTGACTGCCTCCAGTGGTGGAATGTAACAAAGTAAGAGTACTTAATTACGTAAGTATAATTTTCATGTATCTGTACGTTACCTGAATAAATTTTACACGGGATGCTTTTACTTCACTACATTTCAGAGCAGGTATCTGTACTTTTTACTCCACTACTTTTTTTTAAATTGGTTTAAAGTACAAAGAATTTTGAGTTTTGGTTTAACCTCATGTGTTTTTGTCTTACCCCCATTGTAGACCCACAATATTTAAATGCAGTAAAGTAGTACTCCTATAGAAACATCAGAATAATATCGACTAAAGACCTCAGCGACAGAGTCAGTCTCTTCTACTGCAGCAGTTTGTTCATTTCTTTAGTAATCAGAACAATGTTTCAGAAAAATCCCTCACATTTAACACATTCATGAGCTGAGTCTGTGTGAAATACTTTTACTTTCTTACTTGCAAGTATATTTGAAAGTAAGTACTTTTATACTTTTACTTAAGCAGAAATTTTAAGGTGATACTTATACTTTTACTTGAGTAAATATTTGCTCATTTATCTGTACTTTTAAGTAAAGAATTTTCTTCCACCTGGCTGCCTCTAACCAATAAAGGCAAAAGTCCCTCTAAAAATCGCATACTGACATTGTGTCCTTGAGCAAGACACTTCACCCGTCTTGCCTGTATGAATGTTTTAGTGCCATTGTGTGTTTGGTAAGAGGGAGAGAGGAAGTTGGCGCAGAATGGCAGCCAGATCTCTGTCATTCCAGCAAGAGAAGTGAAAGAGTAATAGACATAAAGCGCTTTGGTGCCTTGAAAAGCGCTGTATAAATCAAAGTCATTATTAATAGTTAATAGTTAGATTTGTGGTTGATATTTTGTGAAATGTTTAAGATTATTAATAGTATGTGTCTTATTCTATTGTATACGATGCACTGTTTGCTCTACAATTATGACTGTGGCTGTACAAAAGGATTTCATTACACCTGCGTCTGTGGCACAAGCAAAAACATAATCTCCCCTACAATTACTATTTCTACCAGCTTCTACGTGTCAATAAAGGATTAAAGGAGGAACGCAGCAATTTTTTTGTATAAAATCTTGCATAAATCTTGCAGCTATAGAAATATATTAGTATTTTTGCACTATTCACATGCAAAATCATTAATACTGTAGGCTATTTACAACAGTGGGGAAGGTGATGCCGCTGACTTGTGCCCAAACTTTTATGCTCTGTGGATGTTTCAGTGCTATTTCAGTAATATTGCTTTAGATTCATTCAAAGCCAGTAACTTTCCCATATTTCTCAATCCCTGAAGTTGGCTTTTTTATATACAGCAGATTATATTTTAGGTTTCCCCTGCATTCGCCAAGCACTGTCATATACAACATGCATTTAAGTCCTGTATAAGTCATAATAATAGTGCTCAAATTCACCTCAGTCTAAACCAGTTTTCCTGAATAACATTTGAACTAGAGACATTTTTTGCAGACTCTATTTACATTAGCTGCTACTTTTTTTTTTTCTTTTTTTTTTTTACATTTTTGAATACATTTCTACAAGGATATTTTGTGCTTTTCTTTTGCGCACACAAACATTAGCTTGCGGGACTGTGTCAGGTGACCCATAGGTCGAATCAAATTGGCTTCCACAGTTGACATCAATACGGTTACAGTTTCAGAGGTAGCCATTTTGCTGACAGCTTTCAATAACACTTAAAAAGACCCTTGGGACACTATAGGCCTGCCGTAATGATTGCTGCTGTGGTTGTACACTTTAGCATTTATTGTATGTAATGCATGTCATGGTGGTTGTTGAGTTTAACAGCCTTAAAGTAATGGACCAAGGGACTGGCAGATAAACTGAGTGAGGGCTGGCTCCAAATGTCATAAAATGGACAGTGTTCTCTCCAGTTATTATTCTCATCTCCATAATCCAGCCACAAGTGGTCACAATCTTATGTACTCTCTGTGCCAGTTCCAAGCCTACATAAATATAGAGGGTTGAGTCAGGAAGGGCACCTGGTGTACAAATATTGGTGCATTCATGTGGTGCTCGGAGACTCAGGAAAAAGTTTTTCCAAGTTAAATGATGCACATGAATGCCTGCACAAGTTGGAAAAAGAACTTGAACTGCTCGACTTCCCTCTATAAATCAACCCCCGAAAAGTGGTTGATTTATTCATTTGCATTTTATACATGAGCTTTTTGAATAAACATTGCAAATAATATGCGTTTACTATAAGCTGTTGTTTGCATAGAAGTAACAGAATAGCTTTAGAAATGCTAATCATTACCGTTAATTGATTTTACCCCCAACATCCAAGCTCTTGGGCTAAAGCTATATTTGCAAAATGTATTAATGTTCATATGATGTAGTGAGAAGGCATTAAATCTGACAAGTGAGCTGTGCTAAATGCTAATTAATAATATTACTAATCAATAACTTTGTTGTTCTTCCTATGGTGACGTCATTACCAAGACTTTCTGAGATAAAAGCACATGAACATAAACAAGCCAGGGAAAACAACTTTTCATCTCAGAAAGATGAACACCTGAGGACCACATGAATGCAGCTTATGCTAAATCAAATCACTGCATGCTAGGAGGCAGATGATCCGCTGTGGCAACCCATAAGAAAATCCAGTAAGGAAAGATTATTCTCATCGCAGTGTACCCACTTTGTAACCACTTTTACATTTCATATAGTCAGCAAAGTCAGTTAATAATATTACAAAGGTCTAATACTTTAGTGTCACTGAGCTCAATGTAGGTGATTTGGCCTGCCCACTTTAAAACTTAAACATATGTGTTGACCCTATCTTTGGTGCAAATCCCAAATTAGTCCAAAAAGAGCCTCAAAGAGAAAGTAAGTAGCCAAAATCACTGATTACAACTGGGAGTTTAATCTAATCAGCAGTTTATGCTTCCCCCTAAATTGGTTTGGACAAGTGCCACCACTGCACACATGACATGTCTGAGTTTTTGTTAAGTTTTGCCAATGACTATGATATAATTAAACCATATGGCAATTGCAGCGAAAATGCTAAATCACCTGAGACTGCCTGATACCATAACAGTGGCCTAGATAACTTCAACAACTGATATAGAAGAAAAACCCAAATCCAATGTATCTAATGTCTACATATTTTTTGTAATGCCTCTTCCTCAAATTAACAGGTATTGCTACATCTGATTACATTCAACTGTAATAAATATATTTTAAGGGTGTCGGTGTTCTATATTTATATATATGTACTAGAAATGGGAACGTCTTCAAAAAATATAATGTATTTGGCAAATTTGGTCAAACTTTCTTTACAGAAGTCCAATTAGTTTGAAAAATGTAGCTCAACTTTGGCTTGTATTGAATTTGAGCTATTGATATTGATCACAGCACAGTTTTCTCTCATCTCCCATTTTCCCTCAGAGAGTGCTTCCTCCCTGTAGAGGCCTGATGGATTAATATTGGTGGTTTTGAATAAGCCCCTTCCCGACACACACCTCTCATTATCACCATTATTCAGCCCGATCCTGCTGGGACCAGGGGGGCTGTGTCGTTATCATAGATTGATCCGGCTCTGTCTTTCCAGTGACTTCATTTTGGCAAACAACCGGGCGACAATAATCAGGACGGCATCAAAATGGATAGCGACTGAGATGGAAATAGGAGGCTTTAAATCATGCAAGTCATTTATCTGTTCCTCGAATAGCCCTCCTCTCCATCTCTGTCCTCATTTTTATCACCGCTCACTCTTGTGTCCACGAACCGGGCCGTCTGCAAAAAGACCCAGGATCCAATTACTTTTTTTGGAGCAGAACCAGCATCCCAGCAAGGTGCACATGTATTGTCTAGATGCCATTATGCTCTGACAGGTTTTCAGATGACAACATTGGTGATTGAGACAAAAATAAATACAGAAGTTTTCTCTGGTTGGACGGACTCTTGTCCTTAGGGCATGCTTTTTCTGGCATTTATTATTACCGTGAGTGACATTTGGCAGTTTATTTAGGCGCAGCCCTCAAATATGATAGTCTTGACGGCTGAGGCGTGAGGGAAAGAGAAACAGCCATTCAAAGTCTCAGAGTGAGCTGATAGCCAATCTACTGAGCTTGTTTCTCTGCGCAGGTTTTGTTGTTCTTAAGAAATAACACCCTGACAAAGATCTCTCATGAATGACTGCTGAGATAGCGCTCGGATCGATGAGGCGGACGTGTATTGTGACATGCTTGTATAGTTCGTAATAGAGTTTGTGTGGGTGGAAATGCAATAATAGGTTGGTGTTGTGAAACGCCGGCAAAGGTATTGTCAGAGACGGCACACTGAGATTTATCTTCAAACAGAGAGTACAGTCTTTGCTTTTGTTTTTCATATTCACTTATTTACGGAGCATCGACTGAGTGACACTATTCCCCTGAAAATACTGAGCTGTCTGGCCTTCTTCAGAACTTGGCCCTGTTGAGAATTACATGCATTTGTCTACTCTAATGTTTAAATCAGATTCACTTTGTTTCATTTGAAGACATGCATTATCTATAATAACAAATATGTTCTTCTTTTGAACTTAGTATTTTTGCTTCTAGTTTTTTTAGTGCATAGTGAGTTTTGTATTGTGCATCTTGTGCAAATGCAATTTTTGTATTTAGTCTAGCACTGATATCTGGATCCAAGCAGGATTTATAGTCTGTGACGATGTTCAAATGCAGTGATGAAGGACTTTTTGGGACATGGTTAAGGTCCTCAGTATGCACAACCAGATTGTGGTTTGAAAAATGTCATGACATGAGTTTAGTAAAACATTGTGGTCTCAGGTGCTCTGGGCGGCTTCATTCTGGGGCACCTCTCCACTCTCAGGACCTCCCTCTGTCTTGGCCGACTCTGTGGTGCCTCGAGACGCCGCTCCAGGAGACGCTGCCCCCTGCAGGCTGCCGTCTGGAGTCGCAGCTGCAAAGGAACGAGGATTGGAGGCTGGACTGGCGCTCAGAACTGAGTCTGGGGTGCGGGTGGCGCTGAGATCACCGTCGGGGGCAGTGGCGTCCAGGCTGTTGGCGGGGACCTCACTGATGGCAGTGGGAGACACAGCATTGAGCAGAGGTTTGTGAGAGGCGTAGGTCATGCCACCGTCTGTGTCGCTGTCCAGTGGGGCGGCAGAGCTGTTAAACTCCACACCCGAGTCGCTCATCTCCAGCAAGTTGTTGTCTGAGGTCAGAGCCTGATAGCGGCCGGGTTTGGACACCTCCAGACCCTAAAAAACACAAGAAAAGAATTAAGGACATAAGACAAAAGCCAAGAACATAAGTCAAGAAAATAAGACTCAGACTGAGGTGGATGAAGTGTGAGGGATGGGAAGAAACACATCAATGAATCAATGAGGCTGGACAGTTTAAAGAATTTTTTTTTCTTAACAAAGACACAGAGCAGTATATAGAAAAATACAGCTATTATTATGTTTAAATTACAATACTTTTACTGGAAATGACTGCAATTCCTATTCTGGTACTGAGTTTATTGCTTTTATCTGAAGGAGTCTAACTTATGTTTGTATGTTATACCTGTGCTTAAGTGTTATTTCTCCGAGTGCTACAGCTCCCCTTTCAACCTAAAGCATGCACAGTACTGTATAAGCTAATTCTCCAACTAAGTACTCATAACCAAGATCCTGGCTCAGATCTGGAGAAAGGTCCCTGGGCGCTGCTCAGTGGACACTCACTGCTCCTGACAGGTTGCCCCAAAGTCATTGGAAGAACGGCTCAAAATTAATTTACCTATGAAGTAAATGAAGTCTACCTTAAACTTACCTTAACCTTAATTTGTGCAAACTTATAGCTCAACAAGCTTTTTAAAAGATAAGTTTATTGCCATTTCGTCAGTCAAAATGTAAATGTTGTAAATGGTTTTCTTATGACAACAGAAGGTTTAAGTATACACCCACAGTGTCACAAAAAAGTCCATACATGTAGGCAAAAGCTATTATTTTTCCCGATTAAAATGAAGCTTAATAAGAAACTAGCTAGATATATGGGAATTTAAGCCTGCAAAATAAAAATAAAAATACTGTTGTGAATGTATAGAGCAACTTTAAATACCAGTCCATTGTTTTACTAAATTCTGCCTTCAGGTCTAAAGTTTGATCTTAAAACCCCTTCTTGGAAAAATCTCCAGGAAAGTCCCTCCCCCTCAGTGAGGATGAAGGAGGTTGGGATTGAGGTCAGAGTAAAAACAATGTAAATAATTTATGCAGTTATGCGGACCATATTAATAGATCTACTTTTTGCTACATGCAGCGGGGGAATAGAAAAAAAAACAGGCCAGATGAGGCTTTAGGAACAATATGAGACTCAGAGTTATAGGCGTGACACTTTAATATATTATACAGTTACCTGAACCTTGACCATTGTACTTACTTTGCTCTCCTTTATTTCACTTTCACTATGAGTGCTGTTTTGTAAAGACTCATATTTTCCACTGCCCCGTTTCAGTGCGTAAGGTTGACTGATTTTAATTACTTTCGGCAATGACATTTTATCGAGGGTCATTTTCGCCACACACCTTCAAACACCAAAATGGCAGAGCTTGTCTTTTATTTATTGTTTTGGATTGTGTGCAGCTGAGACTCCTGGTTACAGTCCAGTCTCAGACCTGGGTTTCACACTGTAATAAATCCAGTGCAAACTGCTGCAGGATGGTCAGGGGCTCTGCTGAAACCCACGTATGACATTAAACACGCAAAAACAAAATACTGATGTATCGATGATCAAAGTTACTGCCCAATAACATATACTGTATACATAACTGAATTAATTACTTGAAATTGCATATTGGAAATAAATGTTAATGGTGGTCTGCCACTAAATGATTACTTTGTGCTGAAATTTGTCCAAGCACGTTACCCCACATAACGCCCACATCAGCTTGGATCGGCTTCATTAATTTAAAACCAAGTATGACAATTTAACATTTAAATTAAATATCATGAATGAAAAGGAAGGAGATCGAAGTATAAACTAGTAATACCCTATTCACAACTAAACATTTTTGATCAACACATAAAATCTATAACAAAATTAACAAAAATTTATAAAATTAAATTATTAATCTAGGCTCAAGGAGTCATGAGCTCGGACAAATGAGGAGGATTGCATGAGGAAGGGCACCCGGCAAAAAAAATAAAATCTGTCCAAATTGATATGCAAATAACTGCACACTGGCAGAACAGTTAGTGCTCTCGCCTCCCAGCAAAGACATCATGGGTTTGCTCCTCGGGCCGGCCAACACATGAACTCCCTGCGTGGAGCCTGCATGTCCTCCCTGTGTAAATGTAAGTTCTCTACAGGTTCCTCTCACCGCCCAAAGACATGCTTTTGGTGAATTTGTGCCTCTAACCTCCAGTGAATGAATGAAACAGTGTCTGTGTTTGTCTCTGTGTCAGCCCTGCAACTAGCTGGCCCCTACCCAGGGTGTGCCCCGCCTCAGAGTTACTGGGATAGGCTCCAGTAACCGCAGCCCCTATGGGAATATGCAGATGAAGATGAATGAATGAAAAAGTACACACTAGGCAAATGTTTTGCTGAATGGAAAGACGAAGCACATAAATAAACTAACTTTGATATCACAATCATTTATTAATTTTCTACCGCTTGCTGTACGAGAAGGGGAGAGGGGGGTAGAGCCTTTTCCAGTAACTTTGGCCCAGGACAACCACTCACTCTCACTGTAGGTAATTCAGATTTACCACTTCACCTATACATGCATGTCTAGAAAGGTGGGAAGCTAGAATACCCAACGAGAACGCACAGAAACATGGGGAGGACATGCAGACTCCACATAGTGAGAGCTCTTGTGGCTGCTCAAGATAAAAAAAAACAACATCTCTTATACATCTTTTGTTTGTATACAAAGAAGCTGAATAATAATCTTGTCACTGCTGGCACAAGGATCAAACCACTAACCACTCTGCCTCTGTGCACTCACCGACTTACGTATTGTTGACAAATATAAATCAATGATACCTCACTGTTGTGTAATGTAAACTATGTTCGGGCCACTGACCTTGATGGTGACCTCTGTGCTCTCGGACGGCTGGTCGCACATCGACTGCATCAGAGACTCCTCGGTGAAGCGAGTGTAGGCTTCATGGACCACCTGTACACACAATAACATCAAGTATCCAGCCAGAAACAAAGATATTTCGAAACATGGCCACAAAAATTTTACTGTCTCCCGGCTATAGGCACAAGAAATACATCACACATGTTACTGCCACAACACTTTTACACACACACACACACCAGATATACATTACACAAAGGACAGTGAGAGACAGAAAGCTTCATCTTAACATCTGAGGTTGAAAGAAAACAGAGCCATGAGGACTGGTAACTTAAAGGCAACTGCAGCAACATGGGCCTGATAGAAAGCTCAATGGTGAATGTAAAAAGAACAGGTTGTCTGTGGAATAGCAGAAAAAAGATAAGCTTCTCATTAATTTGGCATAGGATTAACACTGGATGCCATTCCTAATACAATTCTTTGAGGTCCAAACAACATTGTAACATGGCTAAAACTCAAAAAAAGTCGATTTAGCATAATATGGGACCTTCAAGTTTTTTTTTTCCTCACTTATTTGGTAAAATATTGTCCTTTTTGGGTTTCTATAAGCCAAAAAGTCACTATGTTCATTTAGAGACAGAAAGACTGTAGAGATTATGTATAATGCTATAATTTTATAAACATGCTAACAGAAAATTGATTGGAGTAAAATATTACACAAGTGCTCTGTAAAGCAATATGTTCACTTTAGCACAGGCACAATATTGAACACGATATAAAGCTGAAATAGGGATAAGACAGATATTTGTACTGACAAAGGGAGGGGGCCCGTTGAGTGAAGAGTGAAAGGGTTTGTTTGATTTATACGCCTCTAGGGTTAAATCTCGATGAGCGGCTGACAGTGGCCTTTGAATTTTTTGATGTATGAGAAAATCCATCAGGGGCCACTGCTGTCATCTCAACCTCTGCTGTCGATACAAACACACACTGAGCATTCACACAGACATACAAGGATAACACACCACACACAAAAACACACACAAGTGACAGACAAGGGACGTGGCCAGCTGCTTTGCTCCATACTGCTCACTGGTTTAATATTAAAACACTGTACAGTCCTCTTTTTCACGCTTAAGGGAATATTTGTTGCAGCCTTTGGAGTAGAATAGCAACCCTAAACTTGTTTTAATGGTAAGGGAAACTAGGACAAGTGGAACACTGGCATACAAGCTACACCAGGGGTGTTTCTATTAACAAAAAATAATGCCCTCAAACCTGTAGCATAGTGTTAGTAACAAGAATTTGAACCCACTCAATTGTTACTACTTATCCAGGTGTTAAAACTAAATAATTTTGTGTAAGATTTTAAATAAGAAACAACAGCACCACTTGTGTATGTAAGTAAGTATTGCATGTTACTACACTAAAATTGGCAGTGTTTCTGCAGTAAGAAAAAAAACATGAAGTCTGCTGAACTCCTTAACTATTTGTCTCAGAACTGTCCCATATTAACCAGCGACAGTACGGAGCAATAACAGAAACATGTAACATGTAGATCAGACAAACACTGACACAACACACCCACTGATTTTCTGGGCAGAAAGTTGAGTTTCTGTAACAACAAATGACATATATAATGAACATAATATACAAGATACTATAAGATGCTTGTCACTATTGCCTTTAACACACACAGCACACAAGAGCCACACACACAAAGCTAGTTTCTTAGTAAATAAACCCACATATCACCAGTATGTGTGAGCTTAATAACACTGCTACAGCGAAAACCTATAATGTGCACAGTTATCATAACTGTGTATGAGTAACTGAAACATTTGGCTGTTTATCAGCTGTAACACGAGGCAATAAGAACAGAAATAAGCAATAAAAGTGAGACAACAGAAGAGAGACACTAATGTTAAAGCAGAGCCACATTTTACACTGTGACTTTCTCTAAATATCACTGTTTAGCTGCAACACTGCAACAAAGAAATACACAAATAATGTCTTAACATGTCATTTAGTCTCCAGCCTCAACTTTAAAATTAGATTTTCTTCAGCAAGTAACAATGATTATCCCTTTCACTTGTTTTAAGAAAAGTGCCATTTTAAAACTGAACTTTAGATTAAATGACTTGTTTTGGGGAGACTCTGCAGTGCACCTGACCATAGACAGTAGAAAAGGTGGACCACTCATGCAAAGGTTCATAAAACCAAAATTACCAGGACCACATTTGGAAAAAAAATAGTTATGAAAGTGTGGAATAAGCTATGGTTATAGCAGAGCTAAGATTTAATTCAATCAAATGGTTTAATTAGATCGTTGTTAAGGCAGTCAGCATGTAACATGTAACAGAGCTCCGCACGAGGCTTTAATGGACTTTATTCCTCCCAAACCAAATCCATGATCCATTCCTTTTACTGTCTATAGTCTTGACCTGGGTCAAAATGTATAAAATCTTTTTGGCAACAGAATAGAGAACTTATACTTAGCAGTGTTTTTAACTAATATTTATACATATCATAATAAGAAACATTCATAATTAACATTTTACTTCAACATTAACCCAAAGTGCTAGGCTTTAGTAGGTATGTAGTATGTAATGTGGACTGGAAACATCAATTTTCTTGAGCTAATCTATCAGTTCTAGTGTGAGAGAGAGTAATACGCAGCTCACAAAAACAGTTTGTCCCAAGTCACAGGTCTGCTTAATGTGCTGTAATTTATAAATAAACCTTTGATCAACTTCCAATTGATCACTGAGGTTGACTGACAGTTGTGTGGCGCTCCATGTCTTCAATTCTCCAAAGCACCACAAAATACTGAACACATTCATCTGAAACTGCCAGCCAACATCTTCTCACACAATAAAAGGTTGATCAAAGAACTTGTGCCACAAAAGCACTTTTGTGTATTTATATAAAAATATATGTAGAGAGAGATATACAGCAGTAAAAAGCCAGAGCACGGTTCTCTCACCAAGAAGAGGCTTCTTCTGAGGGTCCTTAAAATCACAGGGAGAAACAGCGCAATGCACAGGCAACAGCATTAGCTGGGCCACCAACATGTGCAGATCTAAACATATACTTACAAACATTCACAAATATGTCCTATCCACACTGAGACATCACTCCTAAATGGTATTCAACACCAAAATAATGAAAACGTTCATCTCTGACGCTGTTCCTGCTCCTTCCTGACTACTGTCCTGTATCTGTCATCTGTTTATTGTGGTTTTTAGTTGCTACATAATTCCAGTTGTTGATGCTGCAGGAGGAGGACTCATCATAAATGGATAAATGGAACAATTACATAATCAATAAACCACTTTAAGTAAAATACCCTAAAATAATTGATTACGTAGAAATGTGCTCATACAGTTGTCTAGCTTTTTACTGTAGCGAAGCTGCTAATTACCTCTTAATATTGGGCTGAAATACAATCAATATGTGAGCCTGGTGTTTGGTGTTTTAATGGGCGAATCATCTGTTTGCAATTGGTATTTAACTGGTCCATAAAACAGTGGATGCAATGAGGGCCTCGTTAGATTACTTAAGATTACCTGTCAATTCCTCTAAATCAACACAAGTCACCTCATTGGCCAGTATTGGACTAATAAGGTACTAATTAAAGCCACTACTAATCACCCACTACTGCACTTTCTCATTCCTCCAATGGAGTATGGAAAATAGAGCTGTTTTGTTTCCATATAGGGTCTGTAGTGGGAAATACATGTGCATGCGTCACAAAGACTGTGGCTTGAACCTTACTAATGAGGAAAGGTCAAAATGCAGCCAATGCACAAGAAAACTCCAATTTAACAATTTAAAATACACAGTGTGAGTAAAGAATGACTACATTACAAACCCGTCCCCTTTAAACATTCTTAAAATATTTTTCTGACAATAAAACCCATAGACCACAGAAAGCTATTGTCTTTCTGCATGAATTTGTGCCAGATACAGAACATTAGGGGGCGGACTGACCAGCTGACCACCTTTTTGCTTTCATGCACTTCCCACACACTCTCACCACACGACATCCTTCCTCCAGACCAACTGTTCCTCTACAGCACCATATTATTTTCAGAGCAACACTTCTCCTTGTCCAATATTCACGGCCTTAGTTTGAGTTACCTGTCTGAAGGCCTCTCCGTCCCCTTTGCTGGACTGCTGAGCTAAAAGCATCAGTTTCTTGCTCTTCTCGTTTCTCTTGTGCACTTTGTACAGACAGGACAACAGACACACCAGCAGCATGAAGGCCACCAGGCCCAGCATGGAGAGGATCGCCACCGTCAGGTTAGGCAGTTTATATGCTGAAGACAAGAGAAAAAAAATATACGTAGTCCACAAAATATTATAATCAAGTTACTTTCCATCTGTATTCCTTTAGAAATTCTTGATTTTATGTTGTCATTGGTTTAAATTGATTCCCCACTCATAGTCTAGGCAACTTCCCGTGCCATTTCTCGTAATGTTACCAGTGGTCAGAGTAAATGATATCTGAGTGTTGCTTTACTACTGCAGTAACCGCAATTATTGTATTTTATTGTTGTGTGTAGCTGATGAAAGCCTCTTACGCTCCACCTCGATGTAGACATTGGCCACAGAGTAGCCGGCCATATCCGTCACTTTAAAAACCCCGGTATCCGCCTCCTGGACCTTCTTCATGTGGATCACTGAGCCCTCCACGGTCAGCCTGCCCTCCAGCAAAGGGTCCAGGGGGGTCACCACCACCCCCTGGTCCACAATGACCCGGTCCTGGTTGTCCGACTTGGGCTTGTAGACTACGTTCAAGTTGGAATGGTCCAGGTAAAGATTCATCTTAAGGTTTGAACCATATACAGGATGCATAAAGTTGTGGTGTTCTGCGGACAAAAAAAAAAAAAGTTCAAATAATGAAAAAACTAAATAAATAATGTAGTTGGTTTTCCATGTATGACTAACAGATTCATAAAGTTTAAATTAAGATGTAGAAATGCACAGATGTCCCCTCACCTCTGATTTTGAGGCAGTTCTTCACCCTCACTTTGCCCGTTCGGTCCATCACAGTAAAACTTCCCTCATCGGACATCCTGACCGAGCGCAGAGTCGCTTTCTTCTCCGAAACGCTGAGACGCCCTGTGTACTCCTCCACCAGCAGAGTGTGGTTGTACAGCAGGATCGGAGCGGGCTCTGTGGGCTGTATGTCTGTCTGGTTGATGGACGCTAGAATGGGCCTGAGAGAAGTCAGTCAAAGGAGGCAAATGTTATTTTTATGTGAATATTATGTTTTGTTGAAAAAAAGGTTGGGAACTACTGCAGTGAATGATTATCAGTTATAAGTTTTGGTTGTAATATTTTTCTGTAGACTGGCAGTGTTTGATATGATGCTCTGCCTTTTATAAGATTTATTTTCTTTACCTGAACTCCAGAGCAATAGGTCCTTCCACATGGTTAAGGTGGATGTCGTAGTGGTCTCCATACTTTATAATCTGCTCCACAGCACAGTCTGGACAACAAAAGAAGGTGATACCAGCAGAAAATGTACTTTTTTAACTTCTAAAGCCTACACCTGACCAACCTTATTCACTTCTTTCATAAAACCCCTGACCAATAATGACCATTGGGTTGGGCTTTGTGCATTTACATTTGTCTCAAATTATGGTTTGTATCTTGTATATTGTGTAGCAGTTCAGTGTAGTGGACCCTGCCTCTGTTTTCTGATTGGTTGTATGTTTAAACACTTATGTCCGTGTAGCTAAAACCACTTGTTCTGCTTCTTAAAAATCCAAATTCTTTGTATAATTATCTGCACAATACATCACCAATTTATCATCATTGCAATATTGCCATATCCGCTTTGGAACAAAAACTAAATTTATCACAATAATGTTAGGGTCCACCACTTTCCACTTTCCAAGTATATGTAGCCTTAACACACAAATGTTATGTCCAAATAAAAATCTAATTAATATGATTTAGTCCTAATGGAGTTCCAAATTCAGAAATGGTTTAGTCTTTAGTAAAGTTTGATTAAGCCCCTGTCTCTGGTTAATAAAATCTTTAACCATTCATTATTAATTTATTCAGTTATTAATCTTTTTCCACTTGTTCCCATTAGGGGTCGCACATGATGGGAGCTTATCCCAACAACTAAGGGTCTTAAGCTGGGTACACCCTGCACAGTGTCGATTAAGTTACAAGCCTGACACAGAGACAGACAACCATTCACTCTCACATTCATTCACTAGGGGCAATTAAGAATCACCAGTTCATGTAACATATGCATGTCTTTGGACCTTGATCCTAATGTCACCAGTTATATTGTTATTGCGATATTCAATTAAGTTATTGCATTTTATTTTTAATTACTGTGCAGCCCTACACAAAAGTTTAATTTGTGTGTTTCACAGCGTACCCTTGACAGAGACAATAACCCGTTTAACCACGACTGATGTGTTGGCGTTTCTGATGATGTACACTCCCTCGTCCTTCTCCTGCAGGTTCTCCAGGATCACGTGACCCGGAGAGGTGATGCGGACTTCAGGCCCCGAGAGGTTCCCGGGGGTCTGACTGACCACCTGTCCTGCTTGGAGCAGCACCATGTCTATGGAGCGATTGGTGTTGGGTTTGAACACCACCTCACCCAACTTGCCGGGCGGGACGTTGATGTAAAGGTCCTCTCCAAAAAACGCTGTTTTGTGTTCATCTTTAGCTACAGACAATAATTGAGGATAATGTCACTTAATGTTAAATCAAGTCAATTCAGAAAGTTGCTGCAGGAAATTAGATATTTTGGGACACAATTAGCTTTGTATCAATTCTAAACTTTACAATGTGAGAATATGGAAATTTTAAAGTGAAGAATGAATGCTAGTATCTGTAGAAGTGTTTGTTTTGTGTGTTACCTTTTGGAGATGCCAACACCACTGTAAGAGAAAGGAGAGGGACGTTTATTTATAACAAATGCTACTTGTGTTGTTGAGTAAACAGATACAGAAAGAATAAAGTCCCTTCTTGAAAAACAACTTCAACAAAAAAAGTGTTTGAAATGTAAATGTCCAGAACCAGTAATAAAAATTATCTAAAAATCGAAAGCAAGAAGTGAAACGTGGAAATGCAGAAATGAAACAGCTGTGATGTTTAGCAGGAGGTGGTCTGTGCGAGGCTCTGAACCAGCAGCTCCCCAGTGGCTGATTAGGATTATGCTTACCTGAGCAGAACAGGGCGCTAAGCACTGCAGCGGCGATTACTTTCATCTCGAAAAGTCTGGCTCTAAAAAAGGATCACAACACACAACTTTTAGTAATGCTTTTTTATAGCATGAATACACAGGAAATGGGTTAACAGACTTTGTAAGCTAATTATGTGTGAATGGATTTGGTCTCATTCAGCATATGGGAGTAACTCTGAAGTCTTTTGATGACATTAAGATTTGATCATTAATATATCCTCTTTCCTTTTGGCTTTTCCCTTCTGGGGTCAGCACAGGAAATCATCTGAATCCTAGTGTGCCTTTTCTTGACACAACCCTCTCTATTTATCTGCACTTGGCACTAGCACAAAGAGTCTTGTAAGGTAAGGCCAGATCTTGAGCCAGGATCTTGGTCAGGAGATAAGCCTATTCCCTATTATGCATGTTTCTTAGGTTAATGGGGGAAACTGGAGCACCCGGAGAAACAGGGAGAACATGCAAACTGCACACAGAAAAGCCCCCCAGGATTCAAACCTTCTAGCTGTGAGGCAACAGCGCTAACCCCCCTGCCACTGTGCCGCCATAGCCGCTCGTAGCTGGCTTATTCTAATCATGATTATATGGTGTCTTGTGTTTATAGATTAAACTATTTTGAGATGTCTTGAAAATATATTTGACATAGTGGTTAAATCATAGTGTACCACAGGATGGAGTGGTGAGCAACTGCAGAGATTTAGTGAAGTGTTAAGTCCACAGCCAAAGAGCACTCTTACTCTAGTGGTACAGCTCTGGCTGCTCTGAATTGCATTTCACAAATTAGCTCTTAAAGGAAAAGCTATGCCAGCAATCTGTAGTGATGCTATAAAGTACAAGACCACTGAGGCAGGTTTAATAGAAGACGAAAATGTTGTTAAAGCTTAAGGGCACACACATGATGCAACAACAGGTTACACTACTGCAGTAACCAGTGCTCAGAACACACAAAAATGATTATGAGGATGATAAACATAGATGACACAACTTGAAGGATAAAGGAGAAAGTAAAAAATGCTTTTATCTAATCACAAGATAATACGAGAGATTTACATTGTCACATCATACCCGTGGGACAATGTAATAGGACAGTAGCCAGCAGGCACAGAGACACTCTTTGACCTTTCACCACTACGGCACTGGATTAGACTGCTGCAGCACAGAGTTAATAAACTGGGATAATTAGACAGATGGATGGAAACAATGGGAGAGACAGCTCTAACTGAACCACAGCAGAGTGGCACAGGCAAGTCCAGGCCATTACAGTAAATGTGAGATTTTAGGCCAATCCATCTGTTCCATCTGTCTCTTCATGACCACTGACACTTAAAGCTAACATTGTTTGGTTGGCTGCTAAACGCTGTATACACTAAAAGGCTTTAGAGTTCTGCACCAACAATAAAGTATAAATAATCTCTATGCTTTTAACACTGCAACGTTATGGAAAACAGCAAGAAAAAGCAGATTTTGACACAAAGGCACAACAATATAGATCAAAATTATAGGCTACTGCAGGCCGACATCAATAAACCAACTTTTTAAATTACTCAGGAAGCTCTCCGTTGAACATGTTAATCATACCATTTTCTACCCGTGAAGCAGATTTGAAATGCTTGGCTTTCATGTTTGACAGACTCATTAGCCTTTTGTATATATTGGTGTTCTGCTCATGCCAGCAAAGACATAAATCCTGCACTAGATTGGAGGAGGAAGGGTGTTTTATATGTGAGAGTTAGCTCTAGTATGTGCACAGGCAATACCTTGTAGAAATATTGATACATCAGGATGTGTTATTGACAAAAAAACAAAACAAAAAAACAAAAAAGTGTGAGGTCTGGGTTTTGATACATGTTTGACCTCAGTAGCAAGGTTGGTAGCATGCTCACATTTGTACTCAGAGGGTTGTGGGTTTGAATCAGCTTTGGAGTAGCAGTAGTAGAAATATTACTAGTAATAGTAGTAGTAGTCGTAGTAGCAGTAGTAGAAGAATTTGCTAAATGATTTAAAGTTCCTTCGTCGAGTAGTAATTGTGCTGACTACTTTAACTCGGGGCGATGGTGGCGCAGTGGGTTAAGCATTAGCCCAGCAACCGGAGGGTAGCCGGTTCAAATCCAATCTGAAGCGCATACTGTCGTTGTGTCCCTGGGCAAGACACTTCACCCACCTTGCCTGTGTGAATGTGTTAGTGTGGCTGTGTTTGGTGGTGGTCGGAGGGGCCAATGGCGCAGATTGGCAGCCACGCTTCCGTCAGTCTGCCCCAGGGCAGCTGTGGCTACAGAAGTAGCTCACCACCACCGAGTGTGACTCAGGAGTGAATGAATAATAGATCAAAATTGTAAAGCGACTTTGAGTTGTGTGAAAAGCGCTATATAAAACTGATGTATTATTATTAACTTCTACCCAGTGAAATTCATTGGTTCGATTCCAACACCTGTGCCCAAAATCGTCAGTCAAAGTATGTGGCTGGTTGCATCAGGTAGGGCATCTGGCGTTAAAACCCTGCCAAAGAATTACCCATGCAAACGATTGGCCGTGGCGACCCCTGAAAGAAATTTAGCAGCCAAAAGAGACAACAATAACATTACTTTCTCCCCAGTGAAAGTAAAGAGATTTTGTGCCCCATAAGTAGATCCTCATTCACTTTTCTATTGGCTTACATGTCAGCTACTATTACTGTTAAAAATGACCAAGAAAGCACTCAGCAAACATTTCACCATAGCTCTTTTACTGTCAACTTCAGTCTTTCACAACTGTTTCAAGTTTATGGGCAATGTCACAATCTATAGGCACAGCCTTCCTCTCTATGCCAATACTGCATGTCCAGCTTGAAATATAAAAGAGTGATGCAAAGCTTTTAGTTATGTATCTTTTATTAGGCTGCATAGAAAGAGAGAAACACGTAAAAACCACTGCCCTTTATCCAAGTGTGTCCATTTTTAAAGTATAAATGGGGTCATTGCTCCCCTGTCTCTGGTTCAGCCCAATTAGATCCATCACTCTTTGTGAGAGAGACATTAAGTGAAATGGTTGTGACACTCTCCGCCTCCTTGTAGTGAGAGTGCAGTATTTAACATTGGTCAAACTGATCTCGTCAGCGTGACATCCATCCTGACTGACGGACGTATAAGAGCCTTTACAGCAGTTATCTCCGGCAGCCTCGTCTATAGTTACAGATATCTTGGGTGTATACTTAGTGTGATACAGAAATTGTCTCCCATAAATTAAACTAAGGGCAAGTGCACAGCTAAGTGGGAAAGATGTGTGGAAGAAGCAAGTGTACATTTCCAACTAAAATGCAACGGTGTCTGGAGTAGACAAGGACCAAACTCAGAATTAATGTAGTTGTTTTATACTGTTTTGATCCTTAGTGCTCAGTTTTCAGTCTGGACAGAGCTCACAAATATCCAGGACAGACCTTACTGCAGAGCTCAGACGGCACTGACAGCTTCCTGGTTCTTTCTACCTCATTTCCTCTAAAATTAGGGCTAAAGAATATGTTGCAAAAATGTTTCAATATCAGTAATTCCAACAATAATAACAGGCACCAGTCCAGAGACTTGTATTTCTTTATGTTCATTACTCCAAAAAAGGACATAGCAAATATAGTTATTGCAATATCTAACTAGGATTTTTCTGTTAATGTGCCAACCTGATAAGACAGCACATTTTAGTAAACTTCAAAACTCACTATAAAATCACAGTATTTCTTAATTGTTATGGTAAGAATTGCATTGTGAGCTCTGCCTTGTCTGTCCGCCCATCTGTCAATGTCAAAGGGAGCCACTCAGATCAATACCAGTGTAAATCGAAGTCCCATGCTCCGGCCGGCTTTGTCCCCTGCACTTTCCTCCGCTGCACCTCCAGCTCTACACTCCTCTCCCCCTCCTCATTTACGCAGCCCATAAAGCCAGAAGAACAGCAACTGGTGCAGCCAAGGGTGTGTCAGGACTGGCATGAATGAATGATTGAATGAATGAATGAAGCTGTGATGTTTAAGATGTTAGAGGAGGAAATGAGGCAGAGGTATGAATGAATGAAAGAATGAGTCTGATACAGGAAACTCTGCATGACTGAAGGAAAGAAAGCATGATGTGGCCTGTGTGTGCCTGCCTTCTTTCTCCTAAAAGACATTAAAAGAAGATTGATGCAAATCCTATACCGGCAGTAGGTCAAAGCATTTAAGAGAAGGAGAAGCTGAAATCACACTGAAGGGTTTTTACAACAGGCTCATAGTAAAATAACACATAGTATGCTCATTCACAGGCCACACGGTGACAAATACTTAGTCAGCGACTTCATCATGTGCCGAGTGCACAAGTGGCCTACAGGCATTGCGTAGTTTTTTTTTTTTTCCAAAGGGATGCTCCAGAAAATACCTAACGCTCAGACACAGGGGTATATCCCAAATCAAAGATAATGCAGCAGCACACAGCACAAGAGATTACACCCTGCTTTTAACAGGCTCTAAGTGTTTCACAACGAGACACCTGATTAAACCTCTTTGAACATAAAGAATAACGCAGCCTGCCAGAGGAGTGAGTCAATTAGGCGATAATAAGACCACACATGGGTTAGGCTGAGATCTGTCGTTTTCTTTAGCATTATTAATACACAGCACCAGCAGTATGTCCAAGTCGTGTGTGTTATTTTCTCTAAAGATGTCTGAAATGAGTCTTACACGCCCTAAGCATCCCAAGCGCACCAGACAAGAAACAGCCCTAAAGAGCGAAGAAAACTGCAGAATTTAACCCGATGTGTCCCAGTGTTGGCGACAAACTTGAATATCAGGACCAAACGCTGTAATAGCTAACACAATGACAAGTGTATGGCTGTAATTACCTTCGTGAAGCCTTGGATGCGGGAGTCAGCAGATTGGGAGGGGTTCACCGGTGATGCTTTGTTGAAAATCGCCTTTTTCCCTCTCTCTCTCTTTCTTTTATTTAATGAATCTCGTCATTTCTTCCCTGCCCCCAGTCAGACAATAGCACGCTTATGTGGTGGGACAGACCGGGAGTAGCAGGCAGCAGACTTTAGGAGGCTGTCGGTTTGTGGAGCGTGGTGCTGTGAGATCGGAAAGAGGCGGAAATCTTCGGCAAAATCCGCCAACCGTGGCCCAGAGCCACTGAGCAGCAGCGGGACACTCTGCAGTTTATCCTCAGGTGACCGGAAAAACACCTTGATTTAGAGTTTACATCATCTTCATCAGTATGGCCTTGGTATCAAATAACCAGTCACACGCCCCCATATGTTTACATAATCCAATACTGTCTAAAGCAGTGGTTCTCATACTATGGTGCAGGTACCTCTGGTGGTGGTACTAGACTTCTTCTTGTGGTACTTGGGAGTCTTTTGAAGTTTTAGTCCGGATTTAGTTTAATTTAGAGCCAGTTTATTCCTGTTTTAGCTTTGGTAATGGCTTAAATTTACTACTATAGTTACTTAAAAAGTTTTAACCAGGGCTTTGTCCTGATTTATGCACAGTTTAAGAGTTTAGTCCTGGGTTCGTTCTGGTTTAGTCCTGGAGGTTTCGTCCGGGAGTCACTCTGGTTTAGTTCCAGTTTAGCCCTGGCTTAGTTCTGGTTTAGTCTTTAGGAGGTTTAGTCTTGGATTTATTTTGGATTAGTTCAAGAGGTTTAGTCCTGGATTTATCCTGGTTTAGTCCTGGTTTACCCTTGACTGAGATTTGGTTTTGTCCAGGGGGTTTAGTCCTGGATTCCTTATGGTTTTGTCTGGGTTAAGACCTGGTTTAGTTTTCAGTTTAGTCCTAAATTAGTAAAGCATTTTTCTGTGTTAATCCCCACTGTATCCCTTGGTTTAAACCCGGCTAAGTCAGGATTTATAATAATAATAATCTTAGTTCATTAAAGATACTACTTGGAAAGTCAAATGTTTGTTATGTATGTCATTTCTACATTGCATTGTAGACACAGTAATAAGAAAAGTAGTAGTAGTTGTATTCGTAGGAGTATTACTGGTATAGTAGTAAGAAAAACATTCTGGTAAATCATATTGTGTTCTTAATGCCTGTAAATCTGTTCATGGCATTTGTAACACATATCACAAAGTTTCTACAGTTGTAATTAAAGGGTAAGTATGATATTTAATAATTCTCATCATGTTGGCTGCCATTTGAATAGTAGTACTTCAGGTCATATACTGATGGAATACAAGTTAGGTAAAATACATGTCTGAAAACTATGCAGAGAAAAGAGAGGGCGTTCTCTGCTGCACCCAGAACAATCATAATTGGACAAATCTATTGTGCTTCTCATAAGCTTTTTGGGTGAGGATAGTATTGGTGGCACGTGGCATGAATGTAAACTACAGAACTTATTTTGGTCACACTTTTTCTTTCTACTCTTATTTTCTTAATATTGCATTTCTTATTCTGAGAAGGCAGATACTTCTCCCTCTTCTTCAACTCACCCTCCTCAACCCCAGATTCTTGGTGCTGCTGGGACTCGGACACGAGGTCGTTCATGTTGCTCTCATCCATGCCTTTGGCCGTGTACCAGTGGATGACAGCTTTACCTACTAGGCAATTCTTGAAACTGAAGCAAGAAGATCCAAATACAATGTCACCAAATGTAGCTGTAAATGCTTTTATTGTCAGACATTTAACAGTTCACAGTCATTGGGATCACAAATGTCCAGATATGAATATATAAAAACTGATACCCACACAAACAACATGGCACTCAGAAACTAAAAACAAAGTGACTTCTGTAGGATTGATACTGTCGTGGCTCTGGAGTGTAAACATTTACTACAGTGTTACATGTGCACATTTTAACTAACTCCAAACAGAAAGCTTTGTGCAGAAAAGTTTGGCTGCTTGGGTTAAAATTGACAAACATTAATTCAGCAAAACCATAATCTAGTTGTGCCGACTGTGATCATTCTCATGACGTTGGCTGGCGTCCAAGAATAATCTACTACTTTTGTCCAGTGCATGTCCAACTGAATGACATGGTTTGCCAAAACCTTACTGCTCTTGCAAAAGCATAAGAGTGAATAATTAAAATACAAGAAAAAAAGAGAAAAGTTATGAACAACATGGGAAGCTCAAGTGAATAACGCTATAAAACAGTTGTAATATTACACTGAGAATTAAATAATGTCACATTGTCTTTGATGAACATAAACTGAATTATTACTGAAGTGCTTTCTGTTTTGTGGAGTGGTTAAAATAAAAAAAATGTATACATTTATTCAATACTAGGATGTGTTAAGTGCAAGTACCCATTTTATAAAGCCAAACAATAAAACCACCCTCATCATGATATTGTGTCGTGCTTCTTATTTTGCTACAAGATAAGCTTTTAGGAAATACATGGCTCAAATGTAAACCATGGCACATTAATTTGGTCTGTCTCCTCCTCCTGTAAACATTTTAAATCTCTCCAACGTTTTGGTGCACTTCAACATCACATTGCATTTTTCCTGTTTTTATTTTTGATTAATTGGCTTCTTTTGTTTAGGCATCCTCTTCCACCTCCTCCTCAAACTCGCCCTCCTCTTCAGCTGTAGCGTCCTGGTACTGCTGGTACTCGGACACCAGGTCGTTCATGTTGCTCTCCGCCTCTGTGAACTCCATCTCATCCATGCCTTCGCCCGTGTACCAGTGGAGGAAGGCTTTGCGGCGAAACATGGCAGTAAACTGCTCCGAGATGCGTTTAAACAGCTCCTGAATGGCAGTGCTGTTTCCGATAAAGGTGACGGCCATCTTGAGACCGCGCGGGGGGATGTCGCACACGGCGGTCTTCACATTATTGGGGATCCACTCCACAAAGTAGCTGCTGTTCTTGTTCTGGACATTTAACATCTGCTCAGTCCACCTCCTTCATGGACATGCGGCCACGGAAAACTGCAGCCACGGTGAGGTAGCGGCCGTGACGTGGATCGCAGGCCGCCATCATATTTTTGGCATCGAATACTTGCTGTGTTAGCTCAGGGACAGTCAGGGCGCGGTACTGCTGGCTCCCACGGCTGGTCAGGGGGGCAAATCCGGGCATGAAGAAGTGCAGACGGGGGAACGGCACCATGTTGACAGCCAGTTTCCTCAGATCAGCATTGAGCTGTCCGGGAAACCGAAGGCAGGTGGTCACTCCGCTCATAGTGGCCGATACGAGGTGGTTTAGGTCACCGTAGGTGGGTGTGGTGAGTTTGAGCGTACGGAAACAGATATCATAAAGGGCTTCATTGTCAATGCAGTAGGTTTCATCCGTGTTTTCTACCAGCTGGTGGACTGAGAGGGTGGCGTTGTACGGCTCGACCACAGTGTCTGATACCTGAATGTGAATACAGATAGGCAGCGTTAGGAAAGTGTCTAGTCATGAAGCCATTGTCTTTCCTGCTTTAGGTAATCAATCTTGATTTTAAGTGCACACCAGAGGATAGTACAGTATCCTTTATTACCTTCACTTAATTCCAATTTAATAATAGCAGATGTTTATGGTTTGTTGCTCAAATGGAAGTAACCATGAAGTAAAATGGCTCAACAGCAACACTACTATGTGTAAATACTGTAAGTGCAATGATGGATTGTCTTCTGTCCCACCTTAGGAGAGGGCACCACGCTGAAGGTGTTCATGATGCGGTCGGGATACTCCTCTCGGATCTTGCTGATGAGCAGGGTGCCCATCCCGGAGCCCGTGCCTCCTCCCAGAGAGTGTGTGAGCTGGAAGCCCTGCAGGCACTCGCAGCTCTCGGCCTCTTTCCGCACCACGTCCAGGACTGAATCCACCAGCTCTGCCCCCTCTGTGTAGTGCCCCTTGGCCCAGTTGTTCCCTGCACCACTTTGTCCTGATGATTAATTAAAACATGTAGTTATGATGTGTTAGTATGTATTAAGTTGACAGGTTTTAAAGAAAATATCATGAGTACAGTTCCTTTGTCAACTGATGTATTAAATGAAAGGCAGCAGAATCACTTTATGTTTACCGAAGACAAAGTTGTCAGGTCTAAAGATCTGTCCAAATGGCCCGGAGCGCACTGAGTCCATTGTGCCTGGTTCAAGATCAACTAGGATGGCTCTCGGCACATATTTACCACCTACAGCACAGAGAAACAGTTTACAATACAGTAATGCAACTGTATACAATAATGCAACACAATGACAAAGTAAGTGTAATGACTGAATGTGAATGATTATATTTAGCACTTTAATCACTCCACCTTGGTACACCACATATATGTAGTACCTTATGTGGCCACTAGATGGTGTAAAAACATGCATGTTCAAAGCATGAAAACATTTTAGTTATGTATTTTGTACAGAGACACAATGATCTGAGTGCTGTGGATATTTGCATTAATGTGTGGCCTTTTGTGTCACAATTAGATGCAATACAATGTCTAAACAGTGTCCTTTATTTTATTCTGACAAGAACTGAAAAGTGGCTTTGATATTTTTTGTGAATATACTGCATGTGTGGTACCTTATGTGGCCACTAGATGGTGTATATTGATCCATGTTGAAAGCAGTCACATGTTTTAATCATATTAGGATATAGATACAATAATAGCTGTTGATATTGTGCATTAATGTATGGCCTATTGTGTCATGTGATCAAATGTTCATACAGGATCCTGTCTTAATTTATTTAGCAATGCTTATGATGTGGTTAATACTAAATTAGACACATTTATGGCAGGATCAGTGGTGTTTTTGTCCCAGTGCTTGCCAATGTACCAAAGAAAACGTGTTGCTTTATTACTATAGTGAGAGAATAGTGAGTTATCGTTCAGCTGTTGCTCTCACCAGTGGCCTCGTTGTAATAGACGCTGATCCTGTCCAGCTGCAGGTCGCTGTCTCCATGGTAGGTCCCTGTGGGGTCAATGCCGTGTTCGTCACTAATCACCTCCCAGAACTGGAGACAAACAAGAAAACATACTGAAAACACCATAGATGTTATGTGCATGTGCATTCACACCTTTTAGTCTCAGGACTCACCAAAGAAAGAGGTGACTGTTCTGACTAAATGTTTAACTTCAGGCCTATTTTCAGCTAAAAGAAGTATCTTGTGATGATGTAACTCTATGCTCCTCAAGGCCAAGTTAACATCTGATTACCTGCTGTCACAAGATGTACTAAAAGCAGCACCAGGACTTGTTTTACCTCTATTAAAGAAAGAAGGATTTATGGACTAAACAATTATCCTGAGGCTAACCATGTTATTCCTTTGCACTGATTACAAGGTTAGAGATTACAGAGACACTCATTGCAGCATATGGACTGAAACTGTGCACATTTAACTTTGAACTTGAAGTACTTTGAACTTGAAGTACTTTGTGTGTTGTTTTCAGCTTGAATATGCCCACTAAAGATATTAATATTCAGCAGATAAAACAAAATGATCAGTGTATTGGTTGAAAGCTGCAATATGTATTTCTTCTCTTCTCGTGGTAAAGACAAATTACTACAGAGAGTACTTGTTTCTAACCTGGTCACTGGAGTAGACAATGTGGGCGAAGTGTTTTGCCCAAGGACACAACAACAGTATGCACTGGGCGAGAGCAGGAATCGAGCCACCAACCCTCCAGTTAGTGTAGTCTCAAAGTCACCCCTCCAAACAATCTTTCATTTTAAAAGTATCAGATAATTTTGTCAGATTGATAGATACAGTATTGATACTTAACAGTCAATTAGACTTCATAGTTGTATAAAATATTATGAAAAATAAAATAAAAAATAATAAATCATAGTAAAATCTCAAATTAAAAAACAACATTTGCTAAATATTTAGAACAATATTTTAAAATCAACAAATCTTGCCAAACTAAAGGTTCAAAACTAAGATAATCTACATAAAGCTAGTATTAAAAGATTACCCCCCATACATTAAATATACAGTATGTTGCTGGACAGAAGATCAAATATCAATTCCCAAGTCTAACCCTTTTTTTTTCCAGAGTATTCAGTCGCCCTCATTCCTAATGGGACATTACTGCCAAGACACAGACTGTCCCACCAGCTGAGTCAACTTGACCCTAATCTGCACAGGGCAGCGTGTCTCTGTGTGTGTGTGTGTGTGTGTGTGTGTGTGTGTGTGTGTGTGTGCGCGTGCGTGGTGTGTTTAAGAGATCAGCAAAGATATGCGCCTTATGTAGAAAACTGATAAACGTGAAAATCTCACTGTGCCCCAAATGTTGCAGTGCCTCTGGGTAGAAACAAGTAGTAATAGTAATAACAAGCTCCTTTTGATTGACTAAGTTTGTGAATTTATCTAGGCATTGTAAAACTGGGAATATCTTACAAAGTCTTAAAGTAAATCCACTTCTGAATCACCATGTTTTGCACCCTTGCATTGTATCCTTACTTCTTAAAGAGATAAATGGCTAAGAATAGGGGGTAGGAGATGACTCAAGATAAGTAACAAGTGACTCAATTTAAGTTTAAGCCTTTTAACTCAATGGAGAAAACCCCATTCGTCCTACGAGACAGTGATATAAAGTGGCACTGATGACTTCCACTGACATGATCCGAACGGCTGCAGTGAGACCTTTAACACAAAATAACAGCGAAATATACATTGCACAAGTAACCTCATTGACCATAGTTGCATGAGTTGATTTTTCAGGGTCATTGGCGGCAGTGGGAGGCCCAGGGCGTGCGCATGTGATAGACCGACTGAAAAGGCAGAGATTTAAATGACCTCATCTGTGCTTTGAGAGCAGACACTGGACCACTTTGTTATCACTTCCCCCCTCTGGCCCCCCTCCCACGGCGTGCCTCTCCTCTGCATCAGCATTTGGCCCTTTCTTTCTTTATTTTTTTACTCGTCTCTTGTGTTTTGTTTCTTGCTTCTCTCTGGGACAAAGAGCCTGACTCAGACCAGCAGCCAAGACAGCAGCTGGCCCTGTGCGTCTGCAAAAGTCTGGCCCACTTCATTATTACACATCAGTGACTCAAGTCTAACAATGAGTCCATGTTTTGCCAACACGGTCCCATATAAATTACAGTTTCTGAAGATGCACTTTTTTAAATACAGTTTTAAGTTTAGCCTACATTTAGCTGGAAAAGTCCCCACAACAATGCATTTTGAATTTAGGTTACTTCACCAATTGAAGCATAGCCTAAAACGTTTACTTTATCCCAGGCTGACAATTTGTTTTAAGATGAACAGCATTTAAATATATATCATAATAACTTTTACTAGGATAAAACATATATAAAACATTTAAATATGTGTTATTTTGGTACCCTTGTGAATAAGCAGTGAATGAATGAATGACAAACTAATTAGCCTACTTTAGTTTTAATTGGTGTCAAGCGAATACAGAGTTAGAAAGGATTAGAGAACATCAGGTTAAATTAGCATTATAAAGCTATTAAACAGACTAGGTTTTTCATTTTGTTGAATTGTTTTTGTAAAATAAAAACTTGGACAATGAGCACACACTTCAGATTAGAGATTAGAAGTACAAAATGAGCTTTTCTTACCTTTGCACCAATCTGGTTCCCGCACTGTCCGGCCTGGATATGTACGATTTCCCTCATGATGATGACTTGTAAGTAAGTTTTTTTGTTTTTATTTTTTTACACAAAGAGAGGAGAGTAAAGGTAGCGCTGAATGAGAGCGGAGCAGAGAGCGCAGTGCAGGCTGAGCGAGCACAGTCCGGCGGGGCGGGTCTGAAACTCGGTCACCTCCAGTCCCTCGCTCGGTGCGGGTCAGTGATTGGCTGCTGCGGCTTCAGACTCTGAGGTAATTGGATAAAATATAAAGGGTTTCCTCCACTCTGAGACAAGGACCGGAAGAGGAGAGGGAGTGCCAGGATTTGTCATTAGTTCCCCGTTGGAAGCTGTGCGCGCTTGCAGGATGGGACAAGCAGAGTTCATCTGATAATAACATGTGAAGAAGAAGCGCTACAAAGAAATGTCTACTTTTCAAATCTTAGAAATCAGCACATTTGAAATCAGGGATAATTTAATTTAAGTTGCCTAGCTATATTTGTAGGACTATAATTTGACGTGTACTGAGTATTTTTAAGGCATGTAATATGTAATCTACTTCACTACTAAAAAAAAAAAAAAAAAAAAATCCCATTACTTTACATTATAATTTGATCTGTTCTCAACTGATCAGCTTCAGTGTAGTCTTTTTTATTTTAGCCCCTCATAAAACCACATCTTACTTTTGGTTAAGTTGTAAGTAAAGTCCTTTAGTTAAAGTATTTATATAATAGCTTATGTCAAAGGGCATCTGGTCTGGCTCAGAGTTGAAGACAGTTAATGCATATCATATGTTCATTTAATTTGCACTCATGAGTAGTATATGATGCTTTTATTTGTCTTTTTAACCAATCTTGGTCACTTCTAGTACAGCACTGCACCTTTTACAGCTGTTATAAGGTTGAAACTTAGAAAACAAACACAGGAATAAAGTTAACAATATTTATTTTAACAACCCGTTACGCTGTATCCATCCGTCGCTTTCAGAAGATTACAAACCCGGATTAATTCAAAACACCACTGCATAAGGCGGACAAACCTGCAGGACACAGCACTCTGTTCACTTCAACCAAAGATACACCGCAAGATCACTGCAAACATTACAGCAAACAGACACCGCAGATGAATTCACTCCAAACAAGATCAGGTTTAACAGTGTTCTGACATACAGGCGATATGGATATTTTTTAACAGGGAGGTGACCCAAAATTAAAAAAACAACATACAAATAAAAAAGATGAGGATAGTTAGTCCACCCTTACAAGTGCACTCAACTGAAACTAATACAGGCCTCAAGGCGGGGTGGACGAACTGAACAAAATCATACTATAAACTATAACTAAAGGACAGCAGGTAGCAGTGACATGTAAACCGTAAAAAAACAAATACAAAATTACCAAACACATAAAATACAACTTTAATCATTTTTCCTAAAAAGCAATTAAAACACTGCATACCTGCTGTGTCGAATCTCCCGCCCAGTCAAGTACTTCAGCACATTTTAGTAAAACCGTCTTCATTAAAATCATGTGACCCTATTATACAAAATAGGCTGCATATAAAAGTCAGCTACACCATTAAATAAGTCACAATAAAACTATATTTACTGTAGACTCTGTCACAACAGCACAAACAATAGAGCGTATGGGCCCAGGCAAACCAGCTGGCCGCCATCTTCCTTTTATATGAAGTGAGTTCCTGGGCTGAGAGCGATATCCTGAGGTGCCACATGTTACACAACCTTTAAAAACATTATATGAATAAAAGAACGGTTTTCCAGTAATTACTTTACTACTGCCATAAAGAAATAGGTAAAGAGACCAGCAGAAGGCAGCAGAGAGAACCTTTGTATGATGCCATTTTACTACAAAATGAAAAACAGCTGTGAAGAATCAGTGGAAACAGAGCTGTACACCATTATTTGGGGATAAACTGATTGGTCAGTGCTTTCTGGAGTGGGCGGGGGTTTGTGGGAAAGGGGGAGGTCCATGGACCCAAGTGTTTTAAGGTCTCAGAAACTCACAGAATACAGGATTACTCAAAAAGCCGTGAATGAAACAAAACACAACTCCAGGTACGTTTTTGATGAGGGGACAACATCATAACATGGTAGAAAGCTCAGAAAAGGTGATTTTGCATATTATAGCCCCTTTATTTTTTAACACTAGCACTTTTACTTGTAATTGAGTAATTTCTGGCTATGTAACAGTAGGCTACTTATACTCGCATACACATTTTTGATACTCTTTGTCACTCTGATACTTTTGTGTTTTCTGCAAATTGCCTAGAATTTTATTTTCATTAAAAAAATACTTCAGGTCTCACAGTTTATTTTTAATATTCAATAATATTAAAAATTATTTTTTAAAATTACTAGGCATTATTTATTGTTTTATTTACTATTTGAAAGTTGCCCCCAGGAGCTTAGAGCAAAGATCACATTTGTTTTACCATTAACACAGAATGCAAACAATGAGTGACAGTCTTCAAACATGTGTCTCTTTTGTGTCAACTTGACCGCAATGTTTATCGTTAGTGGTGCAATATATTTTCAGATAGCTTTATTTTCTTCAAGGTCTGTCTCATAGATGTAGCAGCCCACACAACCGTCAAACATAAAACAGCTCAAAGAAATATGAGTTTGTTGCAGCAGCACAAGGAAAGTCACATCTACACTTAAATACACTGCTCAAAAAAATAAAGGGAACACTAAAATAACACATCCTAGATCTGAATGAATGAAATATTCTTATTAAATACTTTGTTCTTTACATAGTTGAATGTGCTGACAACAAAATCACACAAAAATGATCAATGGAAATCAAATTTATTAACCCATGGAGGTCTGGATTTGGAGTCACACTCAAAATTAAAGTGGAAAAACACACTACAGGGTGATCCAACTTTGATGTAATGTGCTTAAAACAAGTCAAAATGAGGCTCAGTAGTGTGTGTGGCCTCCACGCCTGTATGACCTTCCTACAACACCTGGGCATGCTCCTGATGAGGTGGCGGATGGTCTCCTGAGGGATCTCCTCCTAGACCTGGACTAAAGCATCCGCCACCTCCTGGACAGTCTGTGGTGCAACGTGGCGTTGGTGGATGGAGCGAGACATGATGTCCCAGATGTGCTCAATTGGATTCAGGTCTGGGGAACGGGCGGGGCCAGTCCATAGCATCAATGCCTTCGTTTTACAGGAACTGCTGGCACACTCCAGCCACATGAGGTCTAGCATTGTGTTGCATTAGGAGGAACCCAGGGCCAACCGCACCAGCATATGGTCTCACAAGGTCTGAGGATCTCATCTCGGTACCTAATGGCAGTCAGGCTACCTCTGGCGAGCACATGGAGGGCTGTGCGGTCTCCCAAAGAAACGCCACCCCACACCATCACTGACCCACTGCCAAACCGGTCATGCTGGAGGATGTTGCAGGCAGCAGAACGTTCTCCACTGGCGTCTCCAGACTCTGTCACGTCTGTCACATGTGCTCAGTGTGAACCTGCTTTCATCTGTGAAAAGCACTGGGCACCAGTGGCGAATTTGCCAATGTTAGTGTTCTCTGGCAAATGCCAAACGTCCTGCACGGTGTTGGGCTGTAAGCACAACCCCCACCTGTGGACGTCGGGCCCTCATACCACCCTCATGGAGTCTGTTTCTGACCAGTTTGAGCAGACACATGCACATTTGTGGTCTGCTGGAGGTCATTTTGCAGGGCTCTGACAGTGCTCCTCCTGTTCCTCCTTGCACAAAGGAGGAGGTAGTGGTCCTGCTGCTGGGTTGTTGCCCTCCTATGGCCTCCTCCACGTCTCCTGATGTACTGGCCTGTCTCCTGGTAGCGCCTCCATGCTCTGGACACTACACTGACAGACACAGCAAACCTTCTTGCCACAGCTCGCATTGATGTGCCATCCTGGATGAGTTGCACTACCTGAGCCACTTGTGTGGGTTGTAGACTCCGTCTCATGCTACCACTAGAGCGAAAGCACCGCCAGCATTCAAAAGTGACCAAAACATCAGCCAGAAAGTATAGGAACTGAGAAGTGGTCTGTGGTCACCACCTGCAGAACCACTCCTGCTAATTGCCTATAATTTCCACCTGTTGTATATTCCATTTGCACAACAGCAGTGTGATTGACTTGGAGTTACTTTGTGTTGTTTAAGTGTTCCCTTTTTTTTTTTTTTTTTTGAGCAGTGTATATAGGCTATGATATAGTAAGATTATAATATATTCTATAATGTTATAAAGTCTATGACATTAATTCTCAAATCTTTCACACCATGGTACCACCTTAGAAAATATTTGGGTTTCAGAGGAGCATCTTCAATAGACTAAAATGAGCATTAATAAATAAGGACAAACAGGGACTTAAACAAAGGCTAAAACTGGGCTAAACCTACCAATCTATGACTAAAAAACTAAGTCTAAACCAACACATAACCAGGACTAATCTAGGACTAAACTTGGTCTAATCTGAGACTAAGTAGTGCTCTACATTTTAAATTTAATTCCCAAACATAGTGTCACTAAAATTGGAATAAAACTGGGTCTAAATTAAACAAAAATTAAATGAACTGCAAAAGTCCCCTGAGTACCATCAGAAGGAGCCTGCGTACTGCCCGAACCACAGTTTGAGAACCACTGATCTATGAGAGTGGGAAATAAAAGCCTATGAAGCTGTTTTGTAAATATGAAGGTTAGGTGTGTTAAATGTGAATATGAAGGTACAATAATATATGAAAAAACATGTTAATTAGAATTCTAACTCACTTTGACTGTTAAATAAAGATTCATTACATTAGATACATTAGATAGATATTGTATTGACCCCAAAAGGAATTCAGGTTTCAGCAGCATCACAAAAAATTCTTTAGATCCTTTATATAAAAAGAATAAGAAGCACAACTTTCTAAAGGTAATTAATATGTTAGGACGATTGACACATGTAGCATCAGGTTAACCTTGATGGTGGTGAAACGTGAAGTCTGGATTAGGAATTGTCCCAGAAGTTTTCACTTGTTTCTGATTTCACAAAGGTACACAAACATTTGGTACAGGCTTGTAACCCACATTAAAGAGTAACCAGTTAGAGTCAGGACTCCAAACTCCGAACTCTGAGGCACTGAACCACAGCTGGTGCACAGAGAGGCCAGTGAAGGAGCTGCTATATGGAGCAGAGGTTACACTGCAGCTCTGATACAAGTTTGGGGATATCTGCTGAAGAGCGGTGTTGGAGCAATTTTGACTGACGACACAATTTGTGGATATTTTTCATGAAGAAGCTATAAATAGTAGCCTTTGTTAAACTTAGTATTGTTGGTACACGTATGGAATCTGATTCTGCAGGTAAGTCTTTTGTTATTTCATTTTTTTCACTCATTAGCTTCATTATTGGGTCCGGACTCCGAAGTGTTCCTAAAATTTCTATCACTTGTTTCGGGAGTGCATATAGGCATTTACTGATAGTGCGAATGTAAAAAACTAAACAATGCTAAGAAAATAGGACAATAAACATAAACAAAACTATGTTGTAAATGGCTAAAAACAGCTATAATTATTAAAAAAAAGTTAAGAATAATAATATGGGGTACAGTTTTTCTAGACTTTTAAAATATGGATCCAAAAGAAAAAAACTACCTAAAACCACATCCCTCTTGCTGCCAGCTTGACATCACCCTAAAGTCATCACCGGGCCCAAGCCATGGCGTTTGGGGACCTCCTGGAGATAGTGGGCGGCATGGGACGCTTCCAGATTTTGCACATCACTCTGTTGGCCCTGCCGTTCACGATGATGGCCAGCCACAACCTGCTGCAGAACTTTGTGGCCCTGGTGCCCCCTCACCACTGCAGCCCTCCCTCAAACCTGTCCCAAAGACTGCTGAGCCCAGAGGAGACGCTGCTGATCACCGTGCCCCTGGATGAGATGGGCAGACCACAGAGTTGCCAGCGCTATGCCTCTCCACAGTGGCACCTCCTGGACAACAATGGGACTGCAGCAGAGGAGCATGGGGGCAGAGAGGTGGAGCTCCAGGGCTGCATAGATGGATGGACCTACAACATGACAGAGAGGACATCCACCATCATAACAGATGTATGGCTTTAATCACAGTCTCCACATTTTCAAAACATTGCAAGTTGTAAATATTTTTTAATGTCTCCTCAGTGGGATATGGTGTGTGATCTACGCTCCTTGAAGCGAATGTCCCAGACGGTATATATGGGGGGTGTCCTATTGGGGGGGTTTTGTTGTAGGAAGCCTATCAGACAGGTGAGAAATGTATCTGATTCTTGTTTAGTAACAGAGCACAACCACTGTAGCTGGCCGAAAAGGCTCTTTTAGTAACACAAAAATAAAACTCACACACAAGAATATTATTCACTCTCTCTGAGGCTTCTGTGACCTTATGACCCCTGCTGTGACTCTGGTGTGCTCAGATTTGGCCGGCGCATGTTGCTGATCATGTCCTACCTGCTAATGGCTGTGTGTGGGACATGCGCTGCCTTCTCCTCATCTTTATGGCTCTTCTGCCTTTTTCGTTTTGGCTGTGGCATAGCTCTGTCCGGACAAGGACTCAACGCCTTCTCCCTCAGTAATTTGCTCAACTAACACATAGGTCTACACAGCCATCTGTGCTGAATAAAGTCATAACGTAGCTTTGTGGTTGTTTTCAGTTTTGGAGTGGATCCCGATGCGTGTTCGGACTGTGGTCGGGGCATTAACAAGCTACAGCTACTCAGTGGGACAACTGACTTTTGCACTGATAGCGTACTTTGTCCGAGACTGGAGGTGGCTAACTCTGGCAGTGTCACTGCCCTACTTTGGCTTCTTCCTCATTTCATGGTGAGATTGTATGTAAGACATTTTAAATAATATTGAGGAGTTTCCTCAAGGGCAGTGGTTCTCAAACCACCTTGTGAAATATTGGTTACAAAATAAGCCTAAGTCCTTAATAATCCAGGTCTGACACAAAGGATACTATAGGGACTTACAGAAAAAATGCATTATTAAATAAGGTCAAATCCAGGACTAAAATGGGTCTAAATCAGGTCTAAACCAGCTCTAAACCAAGCTGTGATACTTCAAATTTGAAGTGTGTGATCAATACCAGAGTAGTACTAATTCAGAAGTAAAACTAGATCTAACTAAATCAGAACTTTAACTCAAAATACTCCCGGCCACAAGTGGCACCTCTGCCCCAGTTTGAGAACCAATGCTCCAGGGAATACAAAATGTTTTTGAATCTATTGAACCAAAGATGTGTATTGTACAGGTGGGTTCATGAGTCATCCAGATGGTTACTGCTTTATAATAAGTCAGAGAAAGCCATCAAGAATCTCAAAAGTGTGGCGAGAGTTAATGGGCGCCGGGAAGAAGGGGAGAAGATCAACCTCAAAGTAAAAGACTGCTCTGAGTAAAACTATGTTGGATGTTGGTTTTGGATATACTGATGCACTTTATGCTTTTACAGATGGTGCAGGAGTCCATGAAGAAGGAGATGTCCACTTCAAAGGGGTTTTACACAATCTTGGATCTCTTCCGGACGCCCATGATAAGAATTACAACACTGAACCTCTGCGCTATCTTGTACAGACCACTTCTACAAATATACTGATTATTTAATGCATCTAACTCCATCATAATGATTTTTTGAACACTTCCTAGCTTTTCCACCAGTTTCGCTTACTATGGTCTCTCAATGGATCTGCAAAAGTTTGGCGTGGATATATACCTCATACAAGTTATCTTTGGGTGCGTCGATATTCCTGCAAAGATCATCGTCACAGTCGTTATGTGTTACTGGGGAAGGAGGCCGTCACAAGGAGGTTCACTGACTTTAGCTGGAGTCTTTATTTTGGTCAACCTGCTGGTACCGTATGGTGAGTTATAGTTTGCAATGTGCAGTTATGTTGAGTTATGAGTTATGTTAAAAACAAGACACACTCTTCGATGACCCACTTTAGATCAACAGATTTTACGCACATCTCTGTCTGTGATTGGGAAAGGCTGCCTCGCTGCATCCTTCAGCTGCTGCTTCCTGTACTCTGGGGAGCTGTATCCCACCATCCTACGGTGAGAATTAATATAAAATACAGAAGTTTTGAAATATCATTACTAAAATGTCTTCTTGTTGTTCAGTAGTTGCTTTGCCGATGCTGTGGTCTCCACGACTTTTTGTCCTGTCCTTTCAGGACTGCTTCTGTTAGGCTCAGTCCACTAAAATGTCAACAGCAGCAAAAATGTGTTGTTTCTAATGAATATGCTTCTTTTTTAGTAGTAGTAATTTTGAGTTAGATAGTGGGTACGACTGAGGTGATGGTAATAATGAATCAAAATAAAATACACTATATTGCCAAAAGTATTTGCTCACCTGCCATTACACATATGAATTTAATTCTTAATCCATAAGGTTTAATGACATTGGCCCACCCTTTGCATCTGTCTCAACAGCTTCAACTCTTCTGGGAAGGCTTTCCACAAGGTTTAGAAATGTTTATCAGACTTTTTGACCATTCTAAGTAAGTAAGTAAGAATACCTTTATTAGTCCCACAGTGGGGAAATTGCAAGAATTTGGAGCAAGCCTCCGGCCGCAGCTACTTTTACGAAGCGCTGCCACATGCTCTCCAGAAAGTTAAATACAGTTTGCAAAGCATACATACAGAACACAACAGTAATATAACATAACAAGACACAGTACACGTGGTCATGTGATGGAAGTTTTCGTTTGGACTTGGGTGAGGAGACAGAAGCGCATTTGTGAGGTCAGACACTGATGTTGGATGAGAAGGCCTGGCTTGCAGCCTTTGCTCTAACTCATCCCAAAGGTGTTTTATCAGGTTGAGGTCAGGACTTTGTGCAAGTCATGTTGGAACAGGAAGTGACTATCCTCAAACTTTCCCACAAAGTTTTCCACAAAGCTGCAGCCTAGGTGCTTGATTTTATTTACCTGTGGCCATGGAAGTGGTTGGAACACCTGAATTTGGTTATTTGAGAGGGTGAGCAAATACTTTTGGCAATATAGTGTAAAACAAAATTCAATTCAATTACCTATTCTCGTCACTGTATGTGGCTGGTTGTGACAGGAAGGGCATCTGGCTATCTGAGGCAAAAACCTGCCAAATCACTGTCTGTGCAACCCCTAACGAAAAAGGGAACAGCCAAAAGATACAACCATAAATTAAATAAACTAAAAGAAAGCAAAAGGAAAATGTTATCTATGCTAAAAGCTAGTATTATTACAGAATTCGGTTCCAATATCAGCATATCATCTATCAACCTCTACCATGTGAACTATTTAAGTTGTGCAAATTACACAGGCATTAAAGGGAACAAGTGCAAAAAGGCTTCATATTAATTATTAAGTGATTATTTGTTCATTTACTGATCCCTGCTGACTGGAGTTAGTATCTTGCTTGGCCTGCTGGGTCTTCTCCACCAACCAATACTGCTCTATACTGGTGTCATATAGAGTTTCAAACACACATATTTTACTCTAACTCACCATGGTACAGAGTCTTTTGAAACTTTACCTGGCATAATTCATTTTTGTGTGTGTGTGTGAACAGTCAAACAAACCAATGCTGCTCAAAACATAGCCTATTTGTAAGATGTAATAAATATTTTCCTTTCAGGCCACTATAGTTTATTCATGAAAACGACTGAAAGATTATCCATTTAATTCAAAACAGTAGTTGTGAAAGATAAACATTTTCTGTGTTGAAATGCTATGGGTTGAACATATTTGTTATAAATAGCCTATGAGATGTGACCCATCCGTGTTTCTCGCCCCACAGTCAGAATGGCATAGGCTTTGCGTCCATGTTAGCTCGTGTAGGGTCCATGGTGGCTCCCATGGTGCTCCTGGCAGGAGACTACATTTTCTGGCTCCCAGGGTTAATCTTCGGTGTAGTTCCTGTTCTCAGCGGTGTGGCGGCCATCTTCCTCCCTGAGACACTGGGCTGCCCTCTTCCAGACACTATCGAGGACGTAGAGGACAGGTGAGTAGGGAGGATTTCTGTTTTCCAACAACAAAACATAAAGAGAACAGGTACAGACATTTAATTGTGTTTTCTCTGTTCATTTCTAACAGGGGATCTGGGAGAAAGCCTAAAGGGGCCCCTAAAGAAGCTGTGACAGTGCAGGACACTGAGGTCAATCTCTTAAAGCAGGAAGTCTGATTTTGTTCATGAACGCTCAATGGGTGCTACCAGTTTGTGTCTCCTGTAAGCTGTGATACTGTATTATGACACGTCATAAAAGGTCAAACTGTGTATGAGTATTTTTTTAAATATAGGAATTTCTGTGAAAAGATTTTATTACTTGAAACATTGTGTAAATCCCAGTATCATGTGTGCTTTGTTCATAAATTCATACATTTTCCAATACTCAGCTCAAAATAGGCTAATTGTCAAATAAACCTTATAGAAATGAAAATCATCACATTACCATAGTTTCGGTATATAGGCCCATAAACTCATTGTGACTGATTCTTCAAAGGTTAGAACATGTTCCTGCTGTAGCCTATTCTTTTCTTGGTTTGTCGGGTCTTGCTTTCAGGTAACTGAAGCTGCTGATCCAGAGACCATTTACCACTAACCTGGGTTTCTTTAAGGAATATCCAACTCTGACCTAAAAACTATGTCATACAGACAGTCCGCTGGCACATGTGATCCTTTACAGCTATTATTACTCTGAGACCAAGGGACTTAGGCTGCATCCATTTTCTACTGATTTGAAGATGTCAAATAGCACCAGAATACACTGCTCCAAGACTGTGACTTTGACAAGGAGTATTAAGCATCCTTTAAAAGGTAACTTTTTACATTGAATTTTATATTTTCTTTATCTGTAGGCAGCCTTTTTGCAATATTGGCTTTGCAGAAAATAGAGCAAAGATAATCACTAAATATTTTTGTTTCTTGAGTATTTTTCTTAAATATAAATAAACAATCACATGTTACTGAATATTATGTTTTTGGTTTTTTTTCTTTCAAATTATATTATGACATATGCCTGGATGCAGTCTGTTCATTGAATTGAGGATAACCATTATTTTCCAAAAGGAATCATCTTGTTGAGCTTGATTGTTTCTTGTTTTTTGTTCACTCCATCATTATTATGTACTATAGATGGTTGAAGGTGTGACTAAAGGCATGGACATAGAAGTCCAGTTCATGGTCCCATTGCAGAAAACCTATTGGACAAGGATTAAGACGGACAGATACACACTTACACATTCCTTTAGCTTCTTCATTAAATGTATAGACGTTTTAAGACGATTATTGAAGTCTAAAATATAAAATGAAACTGAATTAATGGGAAATAAGGACACCCACCTATTTAAAATGTGTAAGATGATTCTTTAGTACCCTGTTAAATCGTTGTTAGAATTAAATCTTGGTAGAGGAAAATTATGGGCATATATTAAACAATGAGGTTCTCGGCTACAAGTAACGTGGTCAGTATTATGTTTCTGTTGCATTTATAAAACAGAAATAAAACAGAAGGTGCCAGAATGTTGCACGGTCTGCATCAGTTTTTCTTTAGGCCGCCAGATGGCGCTGGTCTGCAGGTGGGCTTTGACACTGGGCATGCGCAGTTTAGAAAAGCTGAGCATCGCTGTATTTACTGTGGCCGCGTCCCTCGGTAGCCAACGGGAATAACACTGGATTGAGAGAAAAAAAACAGTGTTTCCAAAAGGAACCAAATAGTTTTCGGTAATTTCTCCATTCTTTCTCATTCTAAAACACTCTAGAGAAACTGTGGCGAGTATATGACCCTATGTCGTGGCTTCAACATTAGAAAACGTCTCCATGCACTAGGCTACGTTAAAATTAATTTGTAGAGCAGGCTATCAGTTAGCTACAAGCGATTGGTGGTGCTATTCCGTTTAAGCTTGTGTTTGCACTTATATATTTTAATGCATGTGTTTGCGTCATGGTAAAAGCTTTTTATCTTTTGGTAGCTGCGCATCGTTTTTCTAAATTAGATTTGAGCCTTGCTGCTGGTGTTCTCTATTATTCCTGCTTCCACTGCCCCTCCCTGTTGTCATTATTGTGGTCCATGTTGTGGCCACATCCAGAGCAAAAACTTAATCCTGCTTTAGTAGCTACTCTATAATAAACATCTTTATTTTTTACACACAGGCGTGCAAAGATGTTTTACACCTGTGGTCCTAATGAGGCGATGGTGGTGTCAGGTAAATCAATGTTATAAAATTGTCATTATTAATTAATGCCTACAACTCTAAACGACTCTGTATTCAGCAATTATGTATATTAGTAGTTATTATTAGTGTGTAGTTATGATTTTCCCATGTCTGTTTCTTCACCAGGCTTCTGTCGGTCTCCTCCTCTGATGATAGCCGGAGGCAGAGTCTTTGTCTTCCCATGCATCCAGCAGATACAGAGGTAATTGAAGGATGTAATGAGATTATGTTCAATCTCTTACATTTCTCTTTGTAGCTGACAGTTGTCCCTTTTCTGGTTGTTATGCCTCTTCTTTACTAGCTGTCAGAGCTGACCCTACATCTCTTGGCACCCTAGGCAAGATTTACCCCACCCCCACCACCACTAACAGCATATAGGCTATAATTGATATAACTTTACTATACTATACTATACTATACTATACTTTACTGATTTTGTGCCACTCCCTGAATTGTGCTATGATTTATTCTGTAGTAGGTTTTTAGGTAGCACAGTAAAAGGCAGGGGAGGTTGAGGGTCCTCCCCCATGAAAATTTGAACAAAACAGAATCAACTTCCTGTATTCTGATACATTTTAGATGATCATATATGATTTTCAGCAGCTACTACACTGTAGTAAAAAAGGGAGACTAATTATGATATTCCTTCTCTTCAAGTTTAAAGACAAAACATTGTTTTTTGTAACAACTCTCACATTTTAAACCTAAGCTGCTTCTCTACACAGACTGGAGCATAGTGTGATTTAGCTTTAATTTATTTATTTATTTATTTTTTATGTTCTACACATGCAACTTATCATTAGTGTTGTAATCCTCTGTTAGTGGTTCCCCAGTGGAGCCCCTAACTCTGCTCCGCCCCTATAGCACAGGGTCACAGAGTCTTCAGTCTCATCACACTGCTGTGGACAGAGGCTTCAGAGAAAACACTACAGGCGACAAAAGCTTTTGTCAGGACGTCTGGACTAATGTTTTATGTTGCTTTTATAATAATACAGCTAAAATATTTTGAGAAAGGCGTTGCGCGACGCCTGCGGTAACGTGTGCTTCAGATCGCGTCTTTATTACTGCACGTATTATTTCATGAGCTGTTTATGATTGTATCTCCACGAGTAAAAGGTTGATTGTCATCAAACTGAAACGTGACTCAAAGCTTGACTAGTGTAGAACTGTCATTTAAGCCTTATTGCACGCTATGGCATGGGGCAGTGGCTGGTGCCCCCCGCTTACTCACTCACTTACTCACTAAGTCACTCCCTTAGCGCCCTGAGCATTTGCCTGTATTGTCTATGCCATGGGCCAGCTCTGCTAGCTGTAACAAAGGGTTAGGGTGTGCAGAAAGTATTCAAGGACAAAAAACAGGCCTTAACATAATTTAACCTGCTTCTTTCATCTTTATTTAGTCCATCTTTTCAAACCAAACAATTTCATAATGTTTTGTTTGTTGACTTATACAGGGTGTGCTTTAGCTTATATGTGCAGCATCATTCTACACAGTGGACATTACAGCCCATTAATGCTTTTGTAACCAATCAATATCTGTCTTGTCTTCTGTCTCGTCAGGATTTCTCTGAACACTTTGACTCTGAATGTGAAGAGCGATAAGGTCTACACTCGTCATGGAGTGCCTATATCTGTCACAGGGATCGCCCAGGTCAGTCAAGGAAAGTACAACTGGAGCAATGTTTTACTTGAAGACTCTTAGTTTGTTAGAGAGCTGTGTTTTTTTTTTTTTTGTTTTTTGTTTTTTTTTTTTTTGCAAATGTTCTTTCTCAATCACATTTTTCAAATCTTTAAAAAGTATTTTTTGACTCGAGCAATAGCATTAGAGGTGGAAAAACTATTAGTTGTAGTAATAATAGCAGTAACAGTAATATCAGCAGTGTAGTAGTAACAGTAGGAGATGCAGTATTAGTAAAATTGTTGTAGTTGTAATAGTAGTGCTAGAAGTAGTAAAAGTAGTAGGGTTGGCAGTTCAATTGCAAAGTACTTTCTACTTAAGCTAACTTTACTCTCAATACTTTTTTTTTTAACTTTTAGTCAAGTTAAGTAACAGGACCTTTAAAAAAAGGAAAGATTTTGAGTACTTCTTCCACCTCTGATGTAGACTCATTGTTTTAAATTAAAAAGATGATATTATTAACATGATTTCTTTGTGTAGATGAAGATACAGGGTCAGAATAAACAAATGTTGGCTGCTGCCTGCCAAATGTTTATGGGGAAGTCAGAGGCAGAGATTGCTCAAATCGCCTTGGAGACTCTGGAAGGACATCAGCGAGCAATCATTGCTCACCTCACTGTTGAGGTAGGCTACTGCATTTTTAAAAATAATTTTATATACTTTAAAGACTTGTTTCCAGTTTATGTTTGATATTAATCACAACTCAAACGGGATTGGTTCACAGTAAAGACTCCCATCTTCATCTCCTATTTACAGGAGATCTACAAGGACCGTAAAAAGTTCTCAGAACAGGTTTTCAAGGTGGCTTCCTCTGACCTGGTCAACATGGGGATCAGTGTAGTCAGCTACACACTCAAAGATGTACATGATGACCAGGTAAGTACAAATACTCATATGGGCAATCTTAAATAAAACATATCTATAAAGGTTATGATTTTAACTTTATAGTGTGACTCTCCTCTCTCCATGTTGTATAGGATTATCTGCACTCCCTGGGTAAAGGTCGCACAGCCCAGGTCCAGAAAGATGCTCGCATTGGAGAGGCCCAAAACAAGAGGGATGCTGTAATCAGGGTCAGATAACCATAAATGAAATACGATATTTTAATATGTTTCACATGATTATTCTATCACCCAAAATACACTTGCCTTTTTTACTTTTTTATAGGAAGCCCATGCCATGCAGGCGAAGATCTCAGCTCAATATAAAAATGAGATTGACATGGCAAAGGCTCAGAGGGACTATGAGCTTAAAAAGGCAGCCTATGACATGGAGGTCAACACTAAAAAGGCAGAGTCAGAGATGGCTTACCAGCTGCAGGTAATGTGAAGTACAGGGGTTGATAGTGTACTCTGGGATCTAGATGGCATACATATACAGTATGTCATTGTCTTCTGTTTGTCTTTGTTTTAGGTGGCAAAGACCAAGCAGTGCATTGAAGAGGAGAAAATGCAGGTGCAGGTAGTGGAGCGTACACAGCAGATCCTTTTGCAGGAGCAGGAGATCACTCGCCGCGAGAAAGAGCTGGAGGCTAAAGTGAAGAAACCTGCTGACGCCGAGAGGTACCGCCTTGAGAAACTGGCCGAGGCTCAGCGGTGAGTTCTTCATTTGATGTTGGTAAGAGATGCTTTGACAGAACTGAACATTCTGTCTATTTTAGGGTTGTATACATATTGCATTAGTAACATTTGTAATACATTATGATTTGCATACAACTGCCACTTCAGATGTAAAATGTTAACACCATTTTAGGTCTATATTACCTATATCAGCCATTACCACAGTCAAGCACAGGTTGTCAGGTCCGAAAGTGAAAACCTGCCCAACAACAGCTACTCAAAACCCACCAAAAAATCCTGCTGAACAGTGTATTAAAATGCTGCACGACTGCAATTTCCACTGCATTCTGCCAGTGTTTGTGCCGCTGTGTCGAAATGAGCAACCCTCCTATGACAGGGACCTGCCCCCTTCCCTTCTCTCACAGACAGAGCAGCTCCTCAGACACAGAGACCTAATGATTTGACCTGGCTTTACTGTGATCGACTTTGGGTTTAAAGATTTGTCATTCAAAATATGGATTTTTATTTAGAAATAGCCTATCATACACATATCCTGCATGCAAAATAGCACTGCCCAAACCATGGACAATTTCTTTCACGCGCGGCAACACTTCAAAATCAGCTCAAGTTAAAAATATTCACAAAACATAAAAACAACACAGGCATTTGGATTTAAAGTAGTTTAAAGTAATATTTTTAAATAAGTGTACTGTATAACCGAGTCACTTCGATCTAATTTCCTTTTTATGTATTTAATGTACACAACTTTTTGCTACCCACCTGCACCTAATGGCCCACCATCAGGCCGCCTTCCCACAGTTTGGGAATCACTGATATATATATTTTTAGTATAATCAAAACTAATCATGCACATACATATGTCTAAAGAAAGGTTGTAGCACCTTTAGATGTACGGGCCTTGTCTTGTTGTATGTAATAATTTTAAGTCTATGTCTATTTTTTTTCCTTCCTCTGTTTCTGTCCAGTCTTAAGCTGATCATGGAGGCTGAAGCTGAAGCAGAGTCGATCAGGGTGAGTTTTATTAATCAAACAAAACAACTTAATACCTTCAGTCTTTGAGATATGGTCAGATTTCTGTTCAGTGCTGTCCTTATGCTGACTAGTGTATGTAATGTCTTCATGTGCCACAAGTGAAGGATTAATTTGTTCCACTCTCTTCCTTCAGATTAAGGGTGAGGCAGAGGCGTTTGCTTTGGAGGCCAAGGGTCGAGCCGAGGCAGAGCAGATGGAGAAGAAAGCAGAGGCCTTCCAGCAGTACAAGGAGGGAGCCATGGTGGACATGCTGCTTGAACAACTGCCTCTGGTGAGAGAATAAAATGCAAGTTATTATGTATATGTCTGTAGTCAAAACGTTTTATGTTTTATTTTAGAATTAGTAAAACTGCATATAATAACTTTTGTGCTGTTAGTAAAAGTGGTGTAAACCTTTATTTTGATAATCGATTAATTTGATGGGATATAGCACTTTCTTTAATTGTAATCCAAATACTGACAGTAATGATTTGTTTTTAAAATTAGTTTATAATTATTTTAAGAATTGATTATAGTCATTTATATCAATTACTTGATGCAGCCCTCGACTGTAACTACTCATAACTAAAAAAATGTGTTTAATGTGTGGTCCTTGAAGGTAATGCAAAGTAGATTATGTTGCCTAGGCTTTTTGAAAAGTTATTTTAGAGCCATATGTCTTCCACTAGATTGCAGAAGAGATCAGCAAGCCTCTGTGTGAAGCCAACAAGGTGACGATGGTGTCCAGCGGCAGTGGGCCTGTGGGTGCAGCCAAACTGTCCGGAGAGGTGCTGGATATAATGACACGTCTTCCAGAGGCTGTAGAGAAACTGACTGGTGTCAGCATCTCCCAGGTAACTTAAATACTGAGAAGATATGTTGCCTTTTAGGGATCGGATGCTATGAGATTGTGATGGTATGATAATCTTGAACGAAAATATTCACAGAACTCACGGTATTGTAGTTAAAAACTGGTTATTTAGAAGTGCTTATATTAAAGAGCATACAACATAACATTAAACTGTGAACAATAACATTTAGCTGTTAATTAGGGACAGCTCAGTGAATACCTTGTGAAACCAAATCCTAACTGTAATGATACCTTGACAATTTAACGGCTGTCGTCTCGTGCCTAATTGTTTTGGATATTTCCATGAGTTTGGCCAGTTGCACTCATCAAATATTGTATATATATATTAGATAAACATTGTTATAGGAGCCAGTCTGACTCACTATTTTTGATTTCCTTGTTTTGTAGGTGACCACTCGTACAGGTTAAGGAAGACCCTTAACCAAACTACAATATCACTTTCTTGTCTGTTCTCAGATCCTCCTTGTGAATCACTTAATCTTTTCTCTACGTTATTATCCTAAAAATATGTAGCTCTGTCCACATTGTATTGTTTGTGTTTCTCAGGTTATAAATGCATATATCTGCTAGTGTTGACTCAGAGGTACTGCTTGCAGGAGGAATGCCTTCATTTTTCCTATTAGAAAGCTGAAGTTGGCTATCTGGATTATTAACAAAATGCTTGTGATGTGTTTAAAAAGCACCTTTATTTTGTTATATTGTTATTGCATGTCACCTCTCTATGATTGATTTCTACACCTTTTGCCCTTTTTACTTGGTTTTATTTTTGTATATTTTTATTATTTTTATACTGTTTTTGCTGATTCTGTCTTGTCTTGTCAATATGTACACATGTTCACCGTCTCATTACTGCCTGTGTCCACTGCCTTGTTGACTAACCTAAGTGCATCTTAAGTGAGGAAGATATAAGCTCCATTTACTAATGCGTGTAGTGCTAATTGTATGTAAGAGGCTACAGATTCAACCACATACTGCTTGTGTTTCTTTACAAAATTTGATACAGTAACATGACAGCAAAAATATACTTGTTGCATTACTACTATTCATTCATTTATTCTCAGGTCATGGACTAGGGCCTACTTCTGTATATTATTGTTATTATTCATGTCATACAAGTATTAACTCTATAATATTATCAAAATCTCATCTGCACTGGTTTCTGAAGCCTTATCGTTTTGTTAAACCAGTATATTGTTAAGGTATTGGATATTTTAAGACTAGTTCTCATTCTTATGTTTATAATAATTCAGCCATTGAACTTACTATAGCAGCTTTATCTCATGCATTTATGTTCACTCACATTCATGTTCATGTTTGTATTTGTGTTGTTGTTTTTCCATGTCTAATAAAATCACTTGAAAATATGCTGAACATTACTAACAACATATTAAATACGGCAATCTTTGTATTGCGTGATGTAGCAAGATTGTGCTATAAACTCAGTAGCGGTAGCTGTTTTCAGATGGTGTGTATATAAGCTAAAACTGTCTACTGCATTATTGTGTTTCCAGTGAGTTTCTTGTCATTGCTCTTGAAAATGAAGACTGTATCTCGGACTGATGTGCTTAGACAAGGGGGTCAGCCCTATGTTCCCTGGCCTAAATTAATCCCTAACCTTAATTTAATCCCTAAATTAAGGTTAGGGATAAGGTTGGGGAACATCAGGACTTACCAGAATGTACAAGTACTTTTCTTCCCTGCCTTCCATGGACCAGGGAACAGAGTTGCCAGATCAAACTGACAGTTTCCAGCCCAAACCGAACTTAAAACCCACCCAACACAATAAAAACCAGCCCAAATCACAACTGCTCTGAATGTTAAATCTGTTTTATGTAAGACCACAAAATTTCAAAGCAGGCATAAAAAAATATAACAAACAGGTTCTCAGACAACCAAAGCCTTTCTGGTCGGGGTGTCATAGAAACCACAAAAAACTTATGAAATAGCAACATGAACTGTGAGCAAACAAACACATGAACCACTCATTTTAAAACAAATGAACTGATGATATGAGTGGGGGGACACAGCAGTTTATTGAAATGTGTATTTCAACTTTCAACTGTTTGCCATAAAATGACAACCATTTTGTTGGTATTTTTTCCAGAATATTTTCTAAAAGCCTGCCAAATGTTTTGAAAAGCAGCCCAAATTGTACAAACCAGCCCAATGCTATTTTTTTCAGCCCAGGATGTTCAAAAGAAGACCACTGCCAGGGAACATAGGTACTTTCACGAATGCGCAGGCACCTATGTTCCCAGTCCATAGAAACTGGGGAACAATGGTACTGGGAAACATAGGTGTGCACTCTTAGACAAGTTAGGCACTAGCCCCGAAATATTGCTGTCTGCCTTATATTGTACTCCTATCACACAGTTACCCTCTACCTCATCATCAGTTTTTTATCCAAAATTCAAAACATGAGATCACTTTATTCTATATTGTTACAAATCTTTATTTTTAAGCTAATCACAACCACCTCACTGCTGCATTTTGCGCATGACACACATGAGACAAATGTTACAAATTTACTGTATATTTTTCTGAAGCTAAGTGTGCTACTTTTCCTTCTCTGTAATAAATTATAATAAAAACTGCTGTCACAAATTTAGGATCTAAATATTTTGCATTATGTAAAATTATATGCAGCTTTACTGTGGAGCTCGAGTGCAAATATGATCTTTGGTTATGTTATATACTTATGTTATACTCTACTGTGGTAGATATAGTGTAAATGTAGTTAAATATGTTTTGGAATAAATTGAATATGTGTAGCACTCTTTGTTCACATTCAGATTTTTAACTCATACTAACAACAGAGTGCAAAGTATATTCATGCCATAATATGCAATAGAAGTTTGTTTTATTGTTATTATTTAGTTGTGTAAACTTACTGCTCCAGGTTGTGGCTATCAATAAAAACAAACAAACAAACAAACATCTGCTTTCAGTTGTTTATTGTAGGCCAGGGGTGTCCAAACTATGGCCCAGGAGAACAATGTGGCCCGCTGACCATTTTTTACAGGCCAGTGAAAGATGACTATAATCCAACTTAATAAGAAGCTGTCATGAAGTCCATAAGGTCTTCTCACTTTTTGAGCGCTACAGATGCTGCCCCCTTGTGGCACTACAGTGGTTATTATATCCAGACAGGGGTATGAAGTTACAGACTTTTTTTTTTTTTTTTTTTTTTTTTTGAGTGAGATGGTTCTGCCATAAAGGAAGAATAAATGGAAGAATAAATGGAGAGTAGTGGTTAGTGGTGCCGCAAAACTTTAGCCATACTTTTTGCCAGTGCAAGCCTGGATAAATGTGTGGTTGCAGAAGGGCATCTGTAGTAACATCTCTGAGTACACAGTAAATGATTCAATGTGGAGACCAATTTGAAAAAAAGGGAGAAGTCGGATGGGACTTGCTATTACGGTGAAGCGAAATCCATCATCTGGCCCTCCTCCTCATGTATTTTTCAGTTTGTGGCCTTTTATGAAAAATATTTGGACACCCCTGGCTGGTAGGATATTCTTTTCATGAACATGAGACTACATTCACCGCTGTACTGTACCTTAAGCCGATTACCCATGAAAAACAATATTTTCTTAAACCATACGGACAACTCCATAATAAAACTGGAATGGATAAGACTGGGTGTCTCCAGTGAACCTCCCCTGTAGGGTTTTGACTAAGGACACTGTTTTTTGTTGTTGTTTTTATCTTCTTCTTTTTTTTTTAATAGAGCAACTACATTAAGACACAAGGCCGTAATAAATACCAATGCCTAAAATAATGACTGAAAAGTGTATACATTCACTGATGTAGACAGCTCGAGATGAATAAATACACCGGAAGGCTCTGATGATGTTGACATCTGTGCAAAGTTATCAGAAAAGTACAAAGACAATCACCGGAAGCTCTTCAAAATAAAGGTTGTAAACATTAAGAATAAGTTTCCCTGTGGAGCTTAACGATTGTGTAGGATGACAAGTTAAATATGGCAAATTTAATACAAGTACAATGTGTCTTAATATTCTTACCTTTTTTTTAATGCGGTGTTTCTTTCACATTTCACCGGCTATATTAAAATATATACATTTTAATTCAAAGGTTTACTCCGGAAGTGGTTTGCTTGATGTTTGTTTGACTTCACGCCGACGAAGGGAGCTGGAGGGAAAAAAGGAAAAAAAAAAAACGAAGAAAAAAAGGGAATATCTGAGGGGTCTGATCCGAGGGGCGGATTTGGACAAAGTTTCCCAACTGTCCCGACCCGAGGAAGCACCGGGGGGGTTGAAAGGGAACCGTTTCTGCCGGTAATTTGCAGAGGAGTTATTAGTCGACTGTTGGTTTACTGTTATTTTCAGTGTTGTCTGAGAGCGCCGTCGTCCAGCCGCCGGAAGTCTGCATGAAGCTGCGTCTCCTGCACAGGCAACGGCGTCGACGTTTTTTTTCTGCCTTGTTTTTTTTATCCGCCACTTTTTTTCTCTTTTTTTTATTTTCTCTCCGCGTGATGAGTAGGAAGCGAGGAATCAGGGCTTAGAGAGCGGGGATGTCTGTATTTACAGAGCGGAAGCCTGGTTAAGCATTTGACTATGCAGGCCCTCTTGTAGCTAGAGCGAGCCCACGAACAAAAGGAGAAAATTAATGGAGGCAAGTTAGCTAGCTCCCCTTGTCTTGCAGCGGTAACTAGCTAACACTAGCCTGGTTGATCACACAAACACCTCTCTAGGCCACTGGCAGTCTGTAGGTCCTCTTTAGCACACCGAGGCGTAGAGTAGACTCCATCCTGTAAATTATGCATTAGCATCATTTAGCTATATTTGCAAAATTTCACCAATCACTGCAACTGTTAGCTCTTGGCTAGCAGTGCGGTAGTTTGCAGACAACTCTTCAAAAATGGCTCTCAGTGCACTGATACAAGTGAATCTGATGCAAGCCTCTTATTTCTTACGCTGAGATGTGTAGAACATGTAGCATGTCAATTACACATATCTACAGCTCCTTAGTTTAGATTCTTTATGTGCAGAGAGCAGAGCATTCACAGTGTGATCATCAAAACATGTCAGTGCCATGTACCATCCCCAAATAATGCATGCAGTAGTTATTGCAGGTTGAAGTGGTTTGTGGCCAGTTTTGTGTTAAACCTCAAAAGGCTGAACTCTAGTTTATTTAACATGCGGTGGTTGTTTATGTTGCGTTGTGAGTAGTATTCACAGAGCATGAAATTTACTTGATTTCTGAAACAGGAAAAGTACAAATGCGTGATTACATGCATTGCTATATCCCCTGATGTGCTTTATAAAACCTGTGTTTTAGTAAAAACCTATAAAGATAAAGCATTGGTAGAGTGACAATCTTCCCTATAGGCATTAATACACCATATAGTTGGCCTCAGCCACTTAAGTAGATGACTGTATGCTGCAAGATTATGTTAATTTAAAGCATTACTGTGTAAGAGACTACTGCTATGATCTAAGTCTTTGGGCAAAACATTATAACCTTTAAATACACGGGATTTTGTTCCCTGTAGATTTTATTTGAGCTTGATTTTTCTGCCTTTAAATGTCGTCACATTTTTGGTTCCTTTCACATCCTCTTTTTAAATTTGATAAATTGTAAAGCTATTTTAGAAGTTTGGGGGGAAAGGTAATCATCAGTAACCATGTTGACGTGCTGTTTGTGAACCCAAAAGAAAGGGCTTCCTTAAAAGCCATTAGAAATATAGAAATTCTACATTGTATTTTGGTTGATGCTTGAATTAATGGAAGAGAGGATCAATAAAAAGGAAACAAACTGAAATGGTTGAAACAGGCCCTTGTATGGGTTCGTTTCAACACAAAAACCCGTAGTAATGAGGAGGTTGAGAAGGAGGACAGGTGTTTTCTAAGTGTGTTGCTTTTTAATTACAGAAATAATGGACGATTCCCATTTCAACTCATCATACTTTTGGTCTCCCGTCCCCACTGTACAAGGACAGGTAGAGACAACCTTATTGTTGGAATTGTCTTGCAATACACATAATTTAAATATGCTGTGTAAAAAGTAACTAAAAGTCATTTTAAATGTTTCTGGAAAAGACACCTGATATTTACTTGACCTCAGTACATGTAATAATACTGCCAAATAATACTTGTTTATTCTGTGGAGGTGGCGAAATTTGCCATAACAGTTTAAATGTGAACAGGAAATGGTTGATTGCTTGATCATGTGATCACGACACTCCCTGTCCTCTTTCACCTTTTTATATCCCCTCTGACTTTTTACTTTTACTTTTTTGCATCTCATTTTACTTTCATTGTCTTTTTTTACTCATTTTCAATCTTTTCATGTGTATTTTCTTTCTCAATTTTTCATCGTAAATTTTCACATCCCATTCACCCCCCTACCTCTCCTACACTGTTTTCTTTCATTATTTTTCCACACATCTTTCCTCTCCACCTGCCCACTCCTACTAGATTGAGAGCGCCATGTTCCTGAACAAGACCAAGGAGCAGCTGGGTCCAGAGAAGACCAGTGCTCCCTCCTTCCCACACACCTCGTCTTCCTCTCCACATTACCCCACCGCTGTGCTCGCCATCCCGGGTTCAGGGGACTCTGTGGCTGGGGTGCGTGTGATCCCGAAACAAGAAGTTGGAGGAAGTAGTGCTGGAGGTGGCAGTGGTCCAGCCGGGGGACATCTACACCAGTCCCACACCTCCCAAAATGTCACCGTTGTGCCTGTTCCTTCCACAGGAATCATGACTGCAGGTAAGCGTGTTTTTGTCATTTTTATTATCACACTTATGAGTATTTTAATATTACATATGTGGTACATGAGTGGAAACATACTTCTAGTGATTGCTGACAAAGCTTGATCTTTTGAGTTGAAAGTATGGACTGTTGTAGTGGATTTTTAGTAAGCAAAAGTTAGGTAAACATTTCTGTTCTGTGGTGATGTCAAACCCGAGTAACACAAAAGTAATAAAACTGATTTTGTTTTGTTTTTCTTCAGCGGGTTTGGTCATTACCACTCCTCAAGGTACACTCGTCCCAACCGCCTCGTCACAGTCCTTTGTCACAGGACCACCAACTGCTACCACCATGATCGTGTCTGCACTGCATGCTTCTAACACGGGTAATTACCTCTAGTTCTGGTTTAGTGACATGTTCAGTAAAAGTCTTTAAATGCCATGTGGAAATGTGCAACAACTGTAAAAATTAAAAATTCCTTCTACTAGTAGTTGACTAATTCTAGGCTTCCTATTACCTTTTGCATGAAAAAAACATTTTTTGAGGATTAGTTTTGAAAATGTGGCATGGATTTTTTTTTTTTTTTTTTTTTAGGACAAAGGCATTGATAAATTGTTCTTTAGAGTAGCAATGTTAATTTAAAGCTCCTGTTTGTAGACAAGAAGGAGGACATTGCAGTCCCTCCTGCAGTCGTCATGCCAACACCATCAAAGCGAGGTAGGAAGAGCAAACAAATGATGGGCAGAGTGAGTGGAATCCTCCCAGCTGGTAGTGATGCTTTAATACTGGCCCACCTTGCTGCTGGTGGACAGGTGAGAATTAACTGTAGGTAAAACAAAACCTAATATACACATTGCTTGGATCTACAAACAGTCATTTGTATGTTTTGCTACCGTTTACAGCATCACACGGCTGATCCTTATGATCTATCAAATGATGAAGATGAGCACACCAACAAAGATGGCCCTAAGTCCTATAAGTAATAAAATATTTTTTATTAAATTACAGGCTTTGTTTATTCAGTATTAAGAAGAGATTATCTATTATGTATACCTTCTTCTTTGCCAGTCATCATAATTATTTTGTCTTTCTAGGTGTCGAATGTGTGCAGTAACTTTTTTCAGCAAGTCAGATATGCAGATCCATGCCAAGTCCCACACAGAGGCCAAGCCCCACAAGTGTCCTCATTGCTCCAAGTCATTTGCCAACTCCAGCTACCTGTCCCAGCACATCCGTATTCACAGCGGGGCCAAGCCTTACAGCTGCACTTACTGCCAGAAGACATTCAGGCAGCTCAGTCACCTCCAGCAGCACACACGGTACTGGTCCGGGTTTAGTGTGGGCCTGTTTGTCTAACTGTTACCTAAGCCTGTGTTTGTTGTGGTTGGATGAGGATGTGCTGGTTTCATGTGTGAGTGTGCTGTGTCTAGCTCTTTGAACAAATTTATTAGGTGTAATTGAAGAATTGAAACAGTTAACCTGTATAGAAATACATATAGGCTTTCTACAGAGTTTTCTTACATAATTTAAACATATCATTTCCATTATACTTTTTTTTGCTAGTCCTGCATGCATTGTTTACTTTTTTTTTTTTTTTACTATACAGTGTCTTTATAACCTTTCTTGGAGTGAGTTCCAATTTTGATTTAACATTTAAAGGTACAAAATCTATACCCACTGAGTGCAAATGTCAGATAGTACTAGCTTTTTAGGTCCCAAGGAATAAAACTAATAGTTTGTTTGAATGAAAGACAGGGCTACACTTAAAGAGTGTCCTGGTAGTTTCTCTTGAAGGTAATAAAATTGTGTGAAAACCATTTGGCACAGTTACTAATAAGAACTGATTCTTTAAATAATTTTTTATTTAACCTTTATTTAACCAAGTAAAGCCTGCTCACAGCCAAGAGGTCAGCAGCACAACAATACTTTAAAAATAAACAATACATTAAGAATTAACAACAGTTTACATTTTAAAGTGCTGCAGATGTAAACAACAAAAACAAGCAATTTTAATGGCCATTGATTTATTTTGTTGTTCTTTATTCTCTAGAAACTAATGTATTTGCCTCATTTACTAACTTAAATGGATTTACCCCAACTTTTAGTTGCCTGTAGGCTTATTAATTTACTTCTTTACATATGCTTGCCAACCACTCTGCATGATTTAATTTTGCTTTGCATGTTTTGCCTGTTACTAGTTATACATTTTAAACAGGAGGAAGTGCTTCACTAGTGTGCCACTTACTAAGCATTAACATTGCATTTATTTGATGGCAGTAAATCCATAGACACACTCAAAACAGGGCACACCAAATGGAGAGAGAGAGAGAGACTGCGAGAGAGAAAGAGGAAAGCGTGACTGTGCCTGCTGTATGTTTTTGTTCTGTGTTTTCATAACTCAGACACAGCACAAAGAGCACACTGTCAAACTCAATGTGTGGTCAGCTCATTTGATCACCGATTAGACAAATGCATGATTTGGTCTTAAAGTTTGGTCATGCTGTAGCCTTAAAACCTCTCGCTGTTTCTCTGTTTCTTTTCCTCCATTCTGGTGTCCCTCATTAGAAACCACACAGAGGCCAAGCCCCACAAGTGTCCCCACTGCTCCAAGTCGTTTGCCAACTCCAGCTACCTGTCTCAGCACCTCCGTATTCACACCGGGGCCAAGCCTTACAGCTGCGCCTTCTGCCAGAATACATTCAGGCAGCTCAGTCACCTCCAACAGCACACACGGTACTGGTCCAGGGTCAGGGGAGGGGTCATTTTATTGCTTTTGTGGGTCATGTTACAGGATTATGACATGATGGACCTAAATGCACAGTATTTTATGTTTTGTTCATCTACAGAGAATGTCTAACACATTTATTTTCTCAATTTTTAGCATCCACACAGGTGATCGACCATATAAGTGTAACCATCCTGGCTGTGAGAAAGCATTCACTCAGCTCTCCAACCTCCAGGTACTACATCATATCTGTTTCATCATAAGTAATATACATGTTGTGATTATTGTAGTATATACATTTTTAAATCAATTAATTAAACCATGGTTTGCTCTTGTACAGTCTCACCGTCGCCAGCACAATAAGGACAAACCATTTAAGTGCCACAATTGTAACCGTGGGTATACAGATGCTGCTAGTCTGGAGGTTCACTTGTCCACACACACAGTGAAGCATGCTAAACTGTTCTCCTGTGGTCTCTGTAACCGATCCTATACCTCGGTAAGTAATGTCACTGTTTAACATTTACTATCTTCTCTTTTATTGTAAATTGAGCCTTTCTTGTCCTTCTCTAGGAGACATATCTAATGAAACACATGCGGAAGCACAACCCTGACCCGCTAACAGTGGCAGCTACAGTTGCTGCTCAACAGGCCCAGGGCCTTACACCGGGAGCCACGGGGGGCAGGGGCCGAGGCCGTGGCCGGGGGCGAGGAGGCAGCATCTCTGGAGGAGGGGCAGGCAGAGCAGCCCAGCTCCAAAGTCAAGCCAGTGCAACCCAGAATCCGAACCCAGGACCCCCAGGCAGCTACCAGCAGCCCACAGAGGCTGTAGTCCCATGTCCGTTTGATCTACATCAGTACAAGACTGTAGCAGCCAATGAGATCCAGTACAAACCAGTGACTGTGGCAGACCTGCCAGTTACCCATAAAGACCTCTGCCTCACAGTCTCCACCTCAGCCATACAGGTGGAGCATATGAACTCATAGGCTCCGTCTTCCCACTCAATTCAAGGAACCTGCAGTTCTAAAACAAGTAATTTAAATGTATTCAGTTACACTGTTACTTTCAAACTCGTTACAAGTAAAAGTTTTTCTCAAAAATATTTAAATTGATCAGAAAGGCTAATTACATTTCCGACATAGTTATGCCTTAAAGATATTGCTTAGTCTCAATATGTCATGCCTCTGATATGATTTTGTAATTTGAGAATAAGCACTGTGAGAATACCAATAATCATTCGTATCTCAGCACTTTCAGTGGAAATTGGCATTTATGTTTACAATTTCACTCTTAACGCTTGGGAATGTGAAACATAATGTGGCCAAGTAAATTGTTAATTAACAAAAAATGTCTTATAACAGTACGAGTTGCAAAAGTAACAAAATGTACATACTTTAGATTCACTTTCCTATGGCTTTGAGTGATCTAAATTTATAAATGTAGATACATGTGTTTTTTAATGAGAATTTCTTCCAAATTATCTGATGGCATTTTATTGGCCTTAAATTTTAAACATGGCATTCAATTCCTCTTTATAGCACAGTTTATTCTGTGCTGCTAAATTGTGGAGCCATTTTGTGGCAAACATTTCTCCTTAGAAAAACTGGTAGACCCTGAGACTCTGTAGGTACTTTATTTGCTACTGGGAAGTCACATTCAGTTTTAGAAGACAGCTTTAAAGGGCCATGGCCTCATCTAAAACTGGGCTTTAGAGTATTGTCAATGAGATTAATATGCTGATTCTAAACAGACAGCCCCACTCTGAATAGCTTGACTTGGTGTCAACATTGTTTTAATGTTTATCACTATTGTTTTTAAAATAATCATCCAGAGTGCACTGGATTCATTCACATGGTCACACAATTCTGTGCATTACTTTAAAATTATTTCATGCCAAAACAGATTAATAGATGATTCAGAGATTTCTGATGGCAGCTGTGAAGGTGTGGTGTATAACCTGAAACATAAGGACTGTGGAAAAATGTAAATGGCTTTTAAAGGACATCGGACTGTGGAAAACAGATTCAAAGGATGAAGAGGCAAAAAGCAACATGTTGGTTGGAAAAGGACGTAATTGTTTATTACCTAAATCAGAGTGTCCTTATTTACTTTCCTTTGGACAGCAAAGATTTGAACAACCCCTGTAAAGAAGGCCAAAGTAAAAAAAAAAGAGATGGAACGATCTGAGAATGCACTAAAGTAGGGAGATCTGCAGCTGACTGAGAGTGGAGTAAGAAAAGTTGTTGGGGGTGGGAGGGGTCAATGAAAGCACTTGATGAAGCTTGTTCTTCGCTGCCTATGTTCATCTTCATACTTTTTTTATATATATCATATGTATGTATTTTTATACCAAAAGAGGAGTGTGTGAAACTCTGAGAGAAAATGTGTGCACGAATGTGAAGGGAACAGAGAGAAACTGTTTTGTTCCATTATTCATTACTGTTCATGATAGCCCACTTGGCAATGTTAAAGTGGCTTCTTAGGAAATAATGATTGTGTTATAAAATGGCTGACAGGTACTGTTATCAATCTTTTTTTTAAAGATTTTTTTTTTTCATACATATTAGTAGTACTTTGAAACTGTATCCCAATTATCCACATTATCAGACCTGAGGCATTATTGTAATGCAGTATGCTGTACATAAAATAGATAAGATAGAAAATGACTTTTTATCTGGAAAGGGAAGTACAGTTTGTCATTTGTAAAATGCAGAAACAAAAGGAACTTAAAGTTGACTAACCAAATAATTGGCTTTGCCTCAGGTCAGCTCTGTTTCTGATAATGACATCTTTGGTTTAGGTTAAAATACAATATGATGCATTGTCAATAACTTGCCTGTTAACAAGACTGTATGTGTAAAAACTGCATTCTAAAATGGTTACCCTGTATCACTCCTAATCACTCTTTTACTTGTTCTCTTTTCCAATAACCTTGGAGTGATCAGATAAATTTGACCTGGGGCACTGCTGTCACGTGTCTGTGCACAAGCTATTCTCTACCTATTTAAAATGTTCAAGTAGCCAGTGCAACAGGCTGTCTTCATGTATACTCTTTGTATGTCGGTGTCTTTTTATGAAAAAATAACAGAATACTCTTCTTAATGTTATTATTCATACTACAAATAATATTCTTTAATAGCTGCCCTCTTATAGTACACTCTTGCATATGCAGTTACACCAACAGCTCATTTCAAAAGACTGTTTCTTCCCCTAAGAAGAATAAAAAAAGTTGGAAAACAATTTTAAAACTTGTGCAGTCTCATTTATTGGGAACACAGCATAAAAGTCATTTAGTTAAACAAATGTCCTTTGTTTATGTTTCGTGCAACTTTTTTATTAGTCAAGTATGGAAAATAGTATACAAAGATGAATAACAGTTGAACAAAGCCAGGGGTGTTAGGTACATTCAAGCAAATTGTAAGTTGTATATTAATAGTTTTTCAGCGCCTTTTTTGTTAGTTGAGTCACTAATAATTTTAAGTTTGATATAGGAAACATCATTATGTACAAAAAATGTTTTTGGCTACTGTATTTACATTTGTGAATGTGAAATTGTGCTATGAAAACCAACAGATTTATAATGAAATATGAATCGTCTTTCAACTGTCATCTAAAGAAACAAAAAAAAAAAGTTTTATAATTTAAAGCAAAGTCCTTGTGAAGATGGTCAACAACAATTCTGCATGAAGTCCAAAATGCCCTGGAATACGAGCAAATCCAGACGAGGCGCTGAACCTGTCTGGATGGTCTCCCCTTAATAAAACGCAACAACAACACAGGGACACAGGCAGGTTAATATACACGTTTAATTTATGTTAAGGTGTGCGAAGGTTTTTAATTGTACTCTGCCAGTACAGTTTGCCCGCCCAAGAGCGACAAGCGTGTGTATGTAAACAAGCAGACCCCAGATGTGGGCGGGGTCGTCCGGGTTCAACCAATCCCAGGCGTTTGTCCAAAGCGCCCAGTTTGAACGTTTTGATTTCAAATTCAAACGGCTGAGGACTGTGAATGGGACAGGGTTACTTTTGAGTTTCATCAACTGTAAAGGTGACGATTTGTCTTTATAGCATGTTATTTACTAACTTAAGTGGATTTAACTCCTTTCGGAAGATAAATACTCTTTGCTAACTTTTGTATAATATACAACGCCTTGGTATTTACTCGAAGCATCAAGGTCGTTTGCTACCTGTTTGAAAGCAGCGGTATGTTGTTATAAAATTACTTTACGCGATATAAGTTATACTGTTGTAACGTTAGCTTTCACACCGGTAAAGTATGTAAAGATAAATTAACGTCCTGTCTTTTTTTTTTTAATCTGAGGAGCTAGCTATAGCAAGTAAGTTAAGTTACATGCTGGTAGATTTTGGCTAATAACGTTAACACATTTAGTCTCACTTGCCACTTTTGCCGGATGAATTTTATGCCTATACTATCTTAACTTTACATGTCCTCAATGTTTTGAGAGTACACCTAATTTAGAAGAGAAAAAAGAAAACATACAAAACGTGTATTAGGATAGACCACATGCAAAAAGATATAATTTATTCTGCTTAGGTAAACCTATTCTCTAAATATTTGACAAATCCTCATTTTAACAATATTCTGGCTGTTGTAAACACTTGAATGGTTCGTAACTTTTGGAAAGGACTTGCCACAGTGGTCTGTGAGCAAAAATCCCTGAACATACCCCACTTAATGTTAACATCAGCACTTCCTAAAACCTCACATTGATGCTACACAACCTATCATGTTTTGACTATTGTATATTGACTTGCTACAGGATGTCTCGTTTGCCTGTGATGTCAAATAAAAGGGTTCTCATGAGCAGTAGCAGCAGCTCAGAGAACAGCCAGGAGTTTGCCCCTCTTCAGGTATGTGTGTTTTAATAGCCTGATTTTGGATATAAGTTAATGTCACTGTGTTTTAAATTTTCATGCTGTTTGTGTTACAGAAAAGGAGTCGTAAGGATGCAGAACCTGCCAAGCCCCAGGCTGCAGCAACTGTCATTGTTGGCAAAAGGCCTCTTATTGCAGCAGCAAAGACTAATGTTTGTAAGTTAAAAGCCAGCTGTGTCTTTACTTTTTACGTGTATATATTCTTTTCCTTTCTGTGGAAGATCTGAATTGCATGCAGTCATTTTTCTAAAATTGACTACCTTGGTTGTTTTGGATTACTGAAATAAACCTCTGATTATTGTCTTTACACAGCAAAGCCAGTCAGAAGTACTGGAGCTGCGACTGTGGCCAGTGGACCATCTAGAGGTTAAATTACATTTTTTATAACTTTTGTATCCTCTCAGAAACATTGTTTAACTGTTTACAAGATGTGTTATTGGTGAGATAATTACACAAGTAAATGTGTCTTCTTTATTAACTGTTTTAAATGCTACTTGTTCTCTAGGTGTTGCAAAACCTTCTGTAACATCAACGGCAGCTAAGGGAGGTAATGCTAAAGCAACCACTGGCACTAAAGTTGGTAGGTAGTCCACGGTTGGCTTTATATATGTTGTTTTAAGTGAATGCTGTTCTAACACTGCTGATCTGTGTGCAGGTGCTGGCACCCGACGGGCTCCATGGGATCTCAAGGGAAAGGTCTGCGATATGGAGGAGAAGATCCAAAATTATCAAACAAAATACAAATCAGTAAACCAGGAGAATGAGGTGCTGAAAGGGTCAGTGGTCCAGAGTCGACTAAAAGTGTCTGAAATGGAGAAGGAACTGGTGAAGCAGAGAAGCCAGATCAGGTGCAACAACCAACCATGAAAAAGAAGAACACTTTTTAAATGTGTGGTTTATTGTTATTTATTGTTTTTTGTTACACCTCAGTGAGTATGAAAAACATCTGGAGACCTTGTCAGGGGTCCAAGAAGAACTGGAGCAAGTATCAGCTGAAAGAAACACTCTTCAGAAAGATCTCAGCAACTTGGAGGCCAAATATAAAATTATGGAGAACCTTCGTGACAGCCAAGAGGCAGAGCTGCAAACACTTAAGGTTTGATATAATGTATTTATTATCTTCTACTGATGCAGACATATTAAACTACAGGTCTCGGTTCATGTATTTTTCAATGCTATAATAGATATTATTATTATAGGTTTCTTCTCTGATTTAACTTTTTTTTTCCTTCTAGATGAAACTCTCAGTGCAGGAGTCCTCTTTGGCCCGACTGCAGAACACACTTAGAGACACAGAGGAGGAAGTCAGCTCCTTAAAAGAAACTGTGTCCCAGCAAAAGGATGAACTGTATGCTGGTGAAATGGAGCGCCGTCAGCTCCACAATATCATCCAGGAACTAAAGGCAAGGGTCGTTCTTATAGGCAAAAGACACTGTGTGTTCATGGTTTTCATTCATACGTATGACCCTGGATGTTTTTCTCAACAGGGTAATATCAGGGTCTTTTGCAGAGTCCGACCTCTCGTAGGTGGCGGTCTGAGCAAGCACATTCAGCTTGCTGCTAATGACAGAACATCTCTAAGCTTGGCTAAAACTGAGGAGGTAAGAGGACTGTTGGCTTAATTGGTCTGTTAGAATGAAATGTTCTTCAACTAATGTGATGGTGTGAGTTATCAGGTCCTGACATTTTGCCTTTCAGTCTCACACAGGAAAAGGCACAGACACCCAGAGGAACTATAACTTCAGTTTTGACCGAGTGTTTGGCCCACAGGCTTCTCAGCATGAGGTAAATATAAATACATATCAGGCATGCACATTTGATTGTTTATCTTGTAATTACTGTAGGAATGTAATGATTTCAATTCAGAATTTACATTACGATGCCTAATATCTCTTAGGTTTTTGAAGAGATCTCCCTACTGGTTCAGTCAGCTTTGGATGGCTACAATGTATGCTGCTTTGCCTATGGTCAGACAGGAAGTGGCAAGACGTACACTATGGAAGGAGAAGAGTTTGATGACACAAGAGGTGTCATTCCCAGAGCTGTGCAGCAAATTTTTAAAGCATCTGAAAAACTTGGCTCTCAAGGCTGGGAGGTTGGTAAGATATGTTATCTAAAATATGGTCTAGTATTTAAACCAGAGGTTTAATTTCAGCTCGCTCAGTTCACCTTCACAGCAAGCTTTGTTGAGATTTATAATGAAACTCTTCGAGACCTTCTCTACACCGGCAAGGCTGATAAAAGGCCTGACCACGAGATTCGTAAATCCAGCAACAATGAACTGACTGTGACCAACCTCACATATCAGAAGGTGTCCTGTGAAGACCAGGTATGTGTCAAGTTGCATAAAGTGAAGATCAATTTGTCTCATGGGAATACGTTTGTCATCAGGGTTTGTTCATATTGCCAGGTTCTTGGATTGATTGCTTTGGCCAACCAGAATCGCTCCACTGCTCAAACGGCCCAAAATGACCGCTCCTCTCGCTCCCACTCTGTTTTCAAGTTGGACATTGAAGGAGTGAATGCCGGCCGAGAAGCGAAATGCAAGTGTGAGTATAATTAGTAGGTCTAGAATTATTTCTATTTTACTGCAACTAGAGAAGTAAATTGTGTGTTGCTCTACTGTTGTAGCTGCGCTGTGCCTGGTGGACTTGGCTGGAAGTGAACGTATGTTAAAGAGCCAGTCTCAAGGGGATCGTTTCAAAGAGATGACAGCCATTAACAGCTCTCTGTCCAACCTGGGCATTGTCATCACTGCATTGGCAAACAAGGTTAGTGAAATGCACTTGGATCAACACAACTCAAGAGTTCTTTATATCTGTATCTTGTTGAAATTATATTTTTATTTTTTTCAGGAGAGCTATGTTCCTTATAGGAACTCCAAGCTTACCTACCTCTTGCAGAACTGCTTGGGAGGAAACAGCAAAACGTGAGTATCAATTTTAGCACTTAAGGTAAAAATGGTTGCAGTGTCTAAAACATGTTTCTCTTTGTCTTAGCCTGATGTTTGTCAACATTGCCCCAGAGCCAGACAGCTTTGGAGAAACACTTAACTCTTTGCGGTTTGCCAGTAAGGTCAGTGTCTATATTTGATTAGTTTTTTTTTAATTATTGATAACTTTGCCATATAAATGTATACAGCTAGATCATTAATTGTGTTATGGTGTTTTCTATGTTAATTTACAGGTGAACGATTGCGTTATTGGGACAGCAAGTGCAAACCGGAAGTAGACAGATCTTTTCAGAAAGATTTCTTGGGCACACATTGTATTTTTAAAAACCAAAGCTTTGCATCTTTATGCTTTCTCAGGAAGATCATTAGAGACCACTAAAATGACCATGAATTTCCATCAAGACAAGTGTGTTAAAGTGCCGTTTAAATCAGCGTAAACAGCTCTTTAGTAAATGTAGTTTGACATCTGAAGTTGTACCTGTATACTAGTAACATGGGTAGTTTTTTTTTTTTTTTTTTTTCCCTCCATATTACTGTATATATTTTATTGATATAACATACACATGACATTGACTGTTATTCTGTACATGTACCTGTGGCTTGTTTTTTTATTTCTGTGCTCTCTGCCCCTGAGGTCATTTGTACGATGAATAAAATTACATCAACTGTGCATTTTTTTTGTGTTAGTCCTCAGTTTATACAAACAAAATATTTATGCATGTGCAAAATAAATACTAATCCATACAACGTTAATTGTGAGAGAAAAGGACAAGTCAAACAACATCTAGTCAGTTTAGGAGTTTTTTTCCTCTCACTAAAGTTACATATTATTAATCCAAGCCGGTGTCAGCTGCTCGGAGTACAAGCGCTCCCACAGTGCGTTTTGTGTCGGCCAAAGTCTGGCTCTGTCTGGAGTCTTGTTAAAGGCGACGCGTCGCTGTCTGCAGTTGCAGAGCCTGATTGAAAACCAGTTTATGAAAAATGAAGCTCACATTTCAATGCCTGTGTAAACTGGCAGGTCTGCCTGCCTTCGGCTCTGTCATGAAAATCCCTTTTGGCGGCTGCGATGTCAATTAAGGAGGTAGGTTTCATTGTTGACAGCGGTTCGTGTTTTTAGAAATCCCTCTAAGCTAACTAGCTAGCAAGCTAACGTCACATCTGTAGTCTTCATCTTTTATGTCCGACTGTCTGGCAGCAGAAAACACCAGCCCAGTGAAATGTCCTTTCCAACCTACCTAAACCTAGTTTGTGTGGCGTGACATCTTAACATCTGCTGTATTCAGTTGTCTGTAGATATTGGAACTTATGTCAATAAACGTGTTGCATTCTAGGCTTGGAAATAAGTAAACACATGCTTGCAACTGTAGGCACAGAGACAAACTGAACGTGACCAAAACAATTCAGATACAAATGACATTGTGTAGTGCTAACTATATTATTTTTAAGTCTTTGATTATATACAGAACATACCACTGGTGTAAAGTCTTTTTCTAATAGCAATCTAGTCTGATTATCCAAGATATTTTTACCTTATGTTACCTGCTCATGTCAGACATAAGGTAAATAAATTACACGTCACCAAAGTATGAGCTGCTGTAGAGGATAAATGAATCCAGGGATATGTCTAAAGTGTCTTCTTATTTTAAATATCATAAAAATATATTATTCTTGATCCCTTTCATGTCCAGACAGAGGCTGTGCCAATGGAGGTCGGCAGCAGTTCTGCTCCCAGCTGCACATCTGGGTCTGTGGTCCAGGTGAGCTTCCCTTCTGTCCAGGCCTCAGTCCTGGACAGTCTGAATCGACAGAGGGAAGAAGGGCAGCTCTGTGACCTCTCCATCCACGTCCAGGGCCAGGTGTTCAAGGCCCATCGCTGCGTTTTGGCCGCCTCCTCACCTTATTTTCATGACCAGGCGAGTGCAAACTATTTTTCAGGCCAACATAATGGCCCCATTGAGTACAAGGGACTTTGCAAGTTGTGGGCTAGGTCAGTAGCTTCTATAGTGATAATGTTGGTGACTATTTTTGTTATATGTCTGGCTCTGACCTCTAGGTGCTTCTGAAAAACATGTCCACAGTCTCCATCCCGGCTGTAATGGACCCATTGGCATTTGAGAGTGTTTTGAGTTGTGCATACACGGGACAGCTCCGCATGCTTCGGGACGACATTGTAAACTACCTCACTGTAGGGAGCGTCCTGCAAATGTGGCACATTGTGGACAAATGTACAGAACTACTGAAAGAGGGCCGGGCTGCAGGAACAGCAGGGGGCTCCAGTGAAACGGGGTCCTAAATGGTGAAGACATCAAAAATGGCAGAGTCTTAGCTAATCCCGGTTGTAGCAGCAGTAACAGCAATAGTAGGGCTGCTGTGGAAGGTGGTGGAGATAGTGCAGGTCCTGCTCAGGGTCCATCAGGGTCTATTGAGCTGCAGCGGGCGCCTCCCTCTAGCCACCCATCTGTGAGCGAGAGTCAGTCTCCCAGCAGCACCAACTACTTCAGCCCCAGGGACGGCAGCAGTTTTGGAGGAAACGCAGCAGGCAACCAGCGCTTCAGGTGATTTAGCCGGGTCCAGCAACACTCCCAGCTACTGTACCCCATCTGGAGCAGAGGAGACATTTCTTATTGAAGAGGATGAAGAGGAGGACGACGAAGAGCTGTTGTTCCACCAAAGGAAAAGAGTGAGAATCGGAGGCAGTGCCAGGAGAAAGAAAACAAGTTCCCTATCAGAACAGGAAGTCGGTGTCAGCGACAGTTTTGGTGTGTCATCATATCAGGTGATTGTGTGCAAAATCAACTAGTCTGGTTTGTTTTTACTATATTTTGAACTAAATTGATAGCATTCAACAAACATCTAACGTATTTATACACATTGCAGGATGGAGAGGAGCAGGCCTTGCCATCACAGAAACGTCCTACCTACTCTCAGCCCAGTATCATGCCTCGTAAGCAGTGGGTGGTGGTGAAAACCGAACGCACAGAGGACGACGACCTCATTGTGGTGTCAGGAGAAGAAGCAGGGGATGAGGAGGAGGAGGAGGAGGAAGAGAGAGAGGCCGAACTGTCTCGAGAAAGAAATGATTTTAATATTTCAAATGTAAGGAGCCTTTCTGCCGAGCTAGGGAACAGAAGTGAAAATGACATGGAGTCACAGGTGAGTCAGTTTAATCGCTATGTAATGTAATAATGTGCCTAATTTTTAATAGGGTCTCAAAGTTATATTGGTTGTTTCTTGACATGAAACTGAGAAAATAAACCCCTTACTATTGCATTTTACTTTTACAAATTAGATATAGAGTGGTAACAATTAGCGGTAAGTTTGTAGCAGCATTTGTCTCTTTAGTGGCTGTACATTGTGTAATCAACATATGGTCTAAATTTACGGGACAAAGACAGCTGTAAAGGAAATGCTGTCCCAGACTTTTATATAAACTCTGTCCCATGTCTTAACACTTGTCCTGTCTTCAGGCGGACTACTGCCAGACTCCAGAGGACTACCTCAAGTTTGAAGGAAGTTTAATGGACCAGACTTTAGCACAGCAGCTCCATGAGAGCACAGCAGGTCAAACTCAGAGCACTAACCGCGCTGTTTCTGCATTACTGGGCCAGGTCCAGTCTGCTGCCACAGCTCGGGCCCAGCTCTTCCCTCTCGACATGCAGGGGAATCAGATCCTCCTCTACAGCCAGGCCTCTGGTCTGTCCATGGAGAGTGCCACAGCGCCTATTGGGATGGCAGGTGGCATGATGCCAGGAGCCGCCTTCAAAACTCCCAGTCTGGAGCACGGAGCGGCCCATCTGTCTCTTCAGGGCGGTATGGGGGTGGATGGAGCGGACGGTGGGGGGATAGGAGGCAGCGGTGGAGCTTCAGGAAAAGTTTTTATGTGCCACTGTGGAAAAACCTTCACTCACAAGAGTATGAGGGACCGCCACATCAACATGCACCTGGACCTGCGGCCGTTTCACTGCCCCGTTTGCTCCAAGAAGTTCAAGATGAAGCACCACCTCACAGAGCACATGAAGACCCACACGGGCCTGAAGCCGTACGACTGCCTCGGCTGTGGCAAGAAGTTCATGTGGCGAGACAGTTTCATGAGGCACCGCGCTCACTGTGAGAGGCGCGGCGGGCTAGGGGATGGGGGCGAAGGAGAGCCCAGAGGTCGCAGTGAGGATGGGGCAGAGGTGATGGCATCCCCTCATCTTGTCCTGACTGAAGGGGGTCATGGTGGAGGAGGCGGTAGAGCACAGCATGGGCTCAGTAACAGCAGTGTAAGTAATGGTAACTTGAACAACAATATGGCTGCTGCTGGGGCACTCCTCGGGGTGGTCTCTCATAACCCAGTACAAGGTCAGGGTTCAGGGATGTTTGCTGGTTTGGCAATGGGTCGAAGTGTGTGTGAGGAGGATGTGTGTGAAGTCAGTGCCAATGAAAGTAGCGTGACATAAACCAAAACCATGTGCTTTGTCAAACGGGTGCCTCTTTTTGAGCCAACAGTGATTCTTCTGGTTTGTTGTTCTCACTCTGAAACTTACACTAGTGCAGTGCTCCTCTTAAACTCTTGCTTGCATTTTAAGTAGTAGGATGTTGTCCACTCAAGTACATAATATTTCAAGTGTTTACAGAATTATTTTTATTCTGTTGTTGTGAAGTGTTTGTGCTGAACATATAATACCCACAATTCACCTATATCAAGAAACCTCAGCTCTGAAAAGTGGCCTCACAGAAGTGGACCTCCTGCCTCAGTATTCGAGTGAATGAATGTGTCGTTTGAGAGGAAACCAAATAGTACCAGTGCTTCACCAACAGTTACTTTAGGTTTAGAAAATTTGTTATGTCTTTTAGAATTTTGTGTCTGAATAGAAATAATCAAAGTAACGCTTGTGTTGCAAAAGAAGGTATCAACAGTATTCAAAGTCGCGGTTCGAAAATAACACCAGGATGCATTTTACACAAAACAGAGTCAGACTGAAAACATGGTCCAGGGATTTTCAAAATGCAGATTGTTTTAGTTTTTCTGCGTGTCCTGTGACTACTATAAGCACTGCCATTTTGTTTAAATTGTGCAATTGTGCATCATACAAATAATCTTAAATCTTTAAGTTCTTTATTTGCCTTTAAAATTTTACATGAACAGAAATTAAGACCAGTACCTGTAATCAAGTAAAACCCATGATTTTCCAATTTTGTCGCTGTTTTCTTGTCCCCATGTTTAGAGTATACTACTACTACTATTGTAAATAAATAGAAGTATAAATTGTTGTAAAGTACAGTATAAAATAGTCTTTATGCTCATGCGTTAACTGCCAGTTGCTAAGCTTTATACTAAAGGTGAAGGCAGATTTCTCCAATAATGTTGTGCCTCATTAATAAGTCAGGCTAACTAGTACCTCCCACTTGAATAATACATGTTTACCATTGGTCCTGAGCGTTTACATGCTTGGGTTAGTATTATAAACGTATAGATAATGCTTTCAGTTGTGCTAAACGTCTATGACCTGCAGGTATATTCAGACGTAATTTCATTGGTTTTTTCACAATATGTTCATAAATGTTCATACTTCACTTACTTTCATATACCTCAGATTGACATTTTATAAACAGCAATGTTTGTGAAATATTTTTTTATTTAGTAAACTGTTGCTATATCCCCTCTGCTACTACATACTTTAGACAGTTTGGGTCTCCTTTATGCTTAGAGGTCTTTTTTGTGACCTAAATGTAGGCTCCATGCTAGACTTTTGGTTGTGGAGGTCAGGGTTTTGATTCCCTGATGTCAAATGATGAGCTAAAAACTCCAGCCACAATAAGTGCTTGTCCCAAACCTGGGATAAATGGAGATGGATTGCGCCAAAATACCCCTGCTAATTTGCTTGGGCAACCCCTAAAATTTAAAAGGCGCAACTAAAATGGCTTCAAACTTCCTACACAAGGACTGAATACATTTACAGCCCAAAATCAACCACTGACAAGATGATGATTAATGCATTTTTAAGAATTACTCTGGCTGTACAAGTCGGACAGTTCAGACAGTCCCCACCCCCAAGACTCACTGCTCTAAAGGATAGTGTACCGTATATTTCCCATGGTTTTAGTGATTTGTTCTCATTACAGTAAAAGAGCTTTTTAAATCTCTATTGCACCATTTATACAGTTTAGGTTTCCTTCCTCTGGAGAAGTGAACAGTCATAAGATTAACAGGTGAAGGATGTTATTGTGTTGCCTTCTGTGAAGGTTGGATTTGCATGTTTTACTCTCAGCTCTGGAGCTGGGTCCAGATGAAGAACTGCTGTTTTTCAAAGGAATCTGTGAAGTCCAGTGTTTGCTCTGTTGCTGCTCAGCTCTGACTCTGAGCTTTAGAGTAAACACTAAATATGGATGGATTTAAAATGTGTCCAGCTGGAGACAAGTGTGCTGAAGGGAAAAGATGTTAGATGAATGTACTAGGCAAAAGCTCATTATTTGTATTTATATGAATAGCATAAAAACCGTAAAGAAGTTATGTTTGAACTTTACCTCCGCAAAGAGACATTGGTTTGGTGATTAAGCTAATAGTATTTAGATCTTGAGTGAAACAGGAAGTGGCATGACATTCAACTCAAGACCAATAAAAATCACTTACTGTGTTTTGTAGTATCAGTCTAAGAAGACACAAGACATCTGTTTATTATGAAATCTAAGTATCGACACTGACAGACTTGTGTGGAGAGCTATTTTTATATATTCCTGACATTAATGACCTAATTGACCAACTGATTGTTCAAACCATAATTACCTGTCAGTACACGTTATTAAACTATTCAGTGGTACTAACATTGTAACATCAATACAACGATAATCATCTGTAATAAACAGAATAAATTATTTGTTGCAAATGGACTTGGACTGTTTTTTTTTCTCCGCATTTGCGTTATCACATAAATATCTTAAAAAAAGGCCAGATTTCCAATATTCACTCATTCTTGCTTGAGGTCTCAGGTACTGGAGCCGTTCTCAGTAACTCTGGGCCTTAGGCAGGAACATCCTAGACAGTGGCCAGAGATGTAAGTTACATTCATTCACTATGGGCAATTTAGGGACACCAAATCACCTAACACATGAATATCTTTGGATGGTGGGAGGAGAGGACCCACGCTCACCCTTGCAGAGAGTTGTGGGAAAGCCGAGGATTGGGCTTTTGCTGGGAGGCAGAAGCACTAACCATTCTGCCACCATGCCCCCAGGTCACCAATATACTTAATATATTTTACTGCCAAAAGATAAATTACCTTCAAGTGTGCAATAAACTCAGGGGACGACACATACAAAAGTAAAGCATTTATTTCATTATAAAAAATGAAAAAAATTCACAGTGGATGATTACTCCTCTGCACTAAAACTCCCAGGAGCACTGTAGCAATATCCAAAACATTTTTTAAACCCAGACATAAAATAAATGACCATAAAACTCAAGAAAATAAAGTGAAATCTCAGTGTAAAAAAAAAAAAAAATCACTGAACGCCCTTTAGACTAAGTAGACTGGTATTTAACAAACATGACAATAAAACAATATACACCTGTATCAATGTTGCCAATTAAATGCAAAAGGCTACAACGGAAACAAGACAATTTGACTTTTTTGAGGCATTACTGTGGTTAAACCCTTTCAGATGTTTTTTAGGTCAAATTGTGAGATCCTTTAGAACATACTCATTTGCACTATGTACTGTTTTAGAAATTATTCCTCAGGTCTTTTGTAACAATTTACACAGGTTTTATCTGTAAGCCTCCAGTTGCAAATGCACATATTGCTGTTGTTCAGTGCAGGGCTGTAGCACAGAGTAACATCCTGAAAAGAAAAAAATCACCTAAATGTTATGTATTGTTTTGTCCTTTTGATTTGATTCATTGCCAGTAAAATGCCATTTAAACATATGTACCATTGTTACATTAACTCATCAACTGTGTTCATAATCAAAGATAAATATATATATATGTGTTCTGATAGAAGCGTTAAAACAAGTCCCTGTAAACCCCATACTACTGACAGAAAAAGGATTTATGGATTTTTTATCAACAATGTTATGTCATAAACGTCAACAGCAGGAAATGTTCGATATTTAGTAAGAAAAGCCCCCTTTGTTTGTAAAAAGCCTCTAAAATAAGTAATGTATGGTGTAAACCAGTGGTTCTCAAACTGTGGTATGGGTGGTGGTACTCTTACAGGTTGAGTCCTGATTTAGTTTTATTCCCGATGTCCAGTTTAGTCCTTGATTCACCCTGGTGTAGTCTTGGTTTAGCCCTGGTTTAGATATGGTTTATTCCTGATTTATTCCTAGTTTAATGCTGATTTAGTCCTATTTTAGTCCTGGTGTAGACCCAGTTTAGTCTTGGTTTAGTCCAGATTTAGTCCTTGTGTAGACCTGGTTTAGTCCAAATTTAGTTCTGGTGTAGACCTGGTTTAGTCCAAATTTAGTCCTCGTGTAGACCTGGTTTAGTCCAAATTTAGTCCTCATGTAGACCTGGTTTAGTCCAAATTTAGTCCTCGTGTAGACCTGGTTTAGTCCAAATTTAGTCCTCGTGTAGACCTGGTTTAGTCCAAATTTAGTCCTCATGTAGACCTGGTTTAGTCCAAATTTAGTCCTCATGTAGACCTGGTTTAGTCCAAATTTAGTCCTCGTGTAGACCTGGTTTAGTCCAAATTTATTTCTGATGTAGACCTGGTTTAGTCCAAATTTAGTTCTGGTGTAGACCTGGTTTAGTCCAAATTTAGTTCTGGTGTAGACCTGGTTTAGTCCAAATTTAGTTCTGATGTAGACCTGGTTTAGTCCAAATTTAGTTCTGGTGTAGACCTGGTTTAGTCCAAATTTAGTTCTGATGTAGACCTGGTTTAGTCCAAATTTAGTTCCGGTGTAGACCTGGTTTAGTCCAAATTTAATCCTCGTGTAGACCTGGTTTAGTCCAGCTTGAGGCTCATTTTATTCCATTACAAGTGATACTTTAAAAGCCAATATATTTACTGCAGTGGTACTTGATGTGAAAGGTTTGAGAATCACTGGCATAAACAAACTGGTAAAAAGCTAAAACAGCCTCATTGCCAGCCAGTTGTGACGCATTTGTGAGCAGTTTTACATCAGTGAGGCATCAGCTGCGTCACAGTTCAGAGATAGAAGGTCTTACATAAGTAAAAGAGCTTCAAAAACATACTATTACTATCAGCTGTTAGTGCTGCACATTTAAAAACATTAAACTAGGCTGATTTCATATTGGGCCAATTTTTAGTTGAGCCATCACAGAAACATCGCCCATAAATGAAGCCTCAAAAATGTATCTTATCTATAAACATAAAATTGTAAATCTTAAGTTCAAATTCACACAAAGTAATTCAATCAACATTTAGGCACTGCTTTATTGACATCCCTGCATTATTCCCCAGAGTAGAATTAAGAGGGTTTTGCAGAAATGTTGCTATAACTACTCAACATTTCCTTGGGAGAAAAATGTTTCTAAGAAAAACTAGAAAAAGACCATCAAAGATCTCAAACACTTGGAGATGTGTAGAGGTCAAGTACAATAAGAAAGACTATGGTGAAAATCACTCTGAGTCTGACAGCACAATGACTTCCTGAGGGTCACACTGTGTGGCCACATTGACCTGGAAACACAACACAAATACATTAGTCATGCCTAGTTTTTGTGCACATCTGTATTGAATAAAATGATGTGCCCACCTTGTTCTTCTTGGGAGGAGGAGTTGACTGTGAGCTGCTGACCGTGTTGTGTGGAGGGGTTTCAGCCTGAGTCAACTGTGCGCGCGGCGGAGAATCGCAGTTAAAGACTCCCATATCCAGAGGAATATCTGCATCACTGCGGGAAGACAAGAGCAATATTACAGTTAAGAGTGTGTTGTTTTATGTAAATAGTGAATAAACAAACATTTGATAAGATAAAATGGTTAAGTTATGCTACATTTAATCAAGTTTGTCAGATCTATAAACAAAGCGTACAGAGAAAAGCGCTATAAAAAGACATGCATGTATACATTATTATGATTAATAAATTGCTCATCTTACAACAATTGCCCCTTACTTCTCATGAAAGCGACACTAAATCTACATTAACAGATATCATTACATGTATTTTGCTTTTATCTGTTTGATATTTGGTAATGTTGTAAGTCAACCTGGTTAACAAAATAAGATATTGCATTTAGTGTTTGGTAATTCTTAAAACAGTGATTTGTATTTTTTTACTTGTACTTAAAACATTTCGGCTGCAAATAACTTTTAAACTACATTCAGCGTCCCCTGCAACTCACCCATGAGTTGAGAATGACTGCCCTAAAATACTTTTTAAATACAAAAATCAAAAACGGCAAATTGTAGAACATTTTTACCTTTCGCACGTGATCGTGTGCTTGGGCTGTGCTGACATCATTTCCTCCCTCTTTCTCTTCTGGGCTCTTGTAGTCCTGGGTGTGTTTGGAGGCGATGTGCCATTGGAGGTCTGCGTGTCACACTTCTTAGTGACCACAGACGGGGACACAGCCACACCATTTTCTACACCGGCAACTGCTGCGTTGTCCTTGGTGGGTTTGCTGGATACAAGCACGACTGAAACCTGATTGGTGGATTCGACAGCTCCGTTACTAAGAGGCCTCTGTTCGTCGGTCAGCGACGATTGGCAGGGACTGTCTCTGGGGGAGGAGGCGCTGGACAGTGGGGTGAGGAGGGACTTGCTTTGTTGAGACAGAGGACTGAGGTCACTGATGTCTTCTTCGTCCTTCTCACTTCGCAGAAACACTTGGAGGCAGCTGGTCCTTGTCGGCGTCATCGATGGCTTGCTCTGCCTCATTGCTCTCCTCTTCTTCTTCACTCACACCCTCTAAAAATAGGCACATAAGCATAAATACTACATACTACGCACAGCCACTGGCTTTGTTGGACTTTGTCATGGAAAATAACCAAAATACTCTCAAAGTCTTTGTGGTTTCTATTGCATTTGCAAATGGACTCACAGCAGACAGCAAGTTGTGAACCCAGGATAACATCATTAGAAAACTTTTATAACGTCTGGGCCACTGAGCCTGGCTTGACACCTAATCTTCTAAGCATGTCTCCTGTAGGTTCAAGGTTTATCACATCTATCTATTTACATGTGATTACATTTACCACAGATCCTAGATCAGGTATAAGGTACAAATGATACAAAGGCATTACTGCAGTGAATAGCACTAAGAACAAATATTACAAATATGCTTACAAGTGACTCAATGAGTTAAAATTGTAAGCAGTAAAAACCTAAACTACAATGAAAAATTCTATTACAACTTTAGTCAACAAAATCCTGGAAATAAAATTTGTTCTGCACAATATATCTCAATTTTGTTATTGCAATATCATCAAATGCAATATCCCAGAGTCACTGTCCTATCGGAGCCTTCAAAAAAACTATGTTGCCAATTAATCTATACATACAAATCTTTGATTATTACTCCAAGTACTCCACTCAGAAAGGCCATAAACCTCATAAAACCTGGTTGGTTGGTCTGACCTGGTCCATCCTGCTGAGTGCTGGCTTGGATCTCTTCTTCGATGTCTGGATCTGACGACTGATCATCTTCATCCTCTTCCTCCTCCTCTTCCTCCTCTTCATCCTCATTCTCTTCAACTCCATTGGTCTCAGCTTCTTTACCCTTCTTTGCGGCATTTCCCTAAAGTTGCAATACAGCAAAATTGAAAACAATCAACACAAAATTTATAATTTTCTGAACAAAAAGTGTATAGGTGTTCATGTACCTCTTTATTTGATTTGTCTTTCTCTGCACGTTTAAGCCTCTCTTGCTCCTCTGTGTCTTCTTGTTTGCTCGCATATTTGGTGATGACCTCTTCCAAACGGTTCAGAGCAACTTCCCGGTTCGATCGTAGCTTTCGCATTAGTGAGGGGTCCTGCAAGAGCTGGATCTGAAGCTTTAGAGAGCAATAGGAACAATGAGGGTTGGCAATAAGGTTTTACAATGTAAAAAAAAATTAAAAAAATCTCTAGTCAACAATTTAGTTATTGCACCAAACAGGTCAGCATTTTAAAACCTTGAGCCTGAATTTAAAGAAAACGATTGACCAGTGGTTGACAAACTTGTCACTAGGCATGGGACAATAATAGAAGCTGAACCAGGGACTGGGCCTAAATCACGACAACGCCCACCCTATAAAACTAAAGCAGGACTAAATCAGGAGTTACCACAAGGCTCAACTTGAAAGAATCCAGTCTGTAATAATCTGTTCAATGGTTTTTGCCTTCAAAAATCCTACATACTCTAGAGTATTATGAGAAAGAGCTTGTGTACTACAGGTTGAGAACCATTGAATCACAGAGGGGTTTAATGCCTTAAATCTTACCAGGTTTGTAGATGTCTGTGAGGTGTGAACCAAAGTTGTACACTAAGTCCAAGTGCCGTCTGTCTTGGATGCGACTTGCTGTTTCTCTGAATGCTTCCTTGGCGATCTCATTTAGCTGTTTCCTGGTCAGACAGAGGTTGCAGCGCTCATTGGCTCGAAGCACCTGCTGTAGGATGTCTGGGTAATCTGGAGGGTTCATCTGGGCCTCTGGACTGTTAATGAAGCGCTCAATCTGAAAAAAATTGATTTTCACATTTGCAATGTATTTGTATAATATTATTGGAATATCACCATGCCCAAAATTCAGATCATAAATCTGTTTAAACTGTAGAAATAGCAGGGTATTACAGTATGCATGCATGTCAGTTTCTTTACTGGATTTGACCCATTCTTCAGTGCCACTGGAGTAAACTGTCAGGAGAGGGACCCTTCTCCAGATCTTCAGCCAGGATCCTAGACAGGAGTACCTAGCTCGAGGATTAGCCTACTGTGCATGTTTTAGGTTGATGGGGGAAAGCTAAGCAGTAGACGAAAACCCACCCAGACAAAGGAAGAACACGCAATCTCCGCACATAAAACCTGTGACGCAACAGGGCTAGCCACTTTGCCGCAAATTTTATGAGTAGTGTATCTGGATATTCTTTTAAATATATTTATATACTGGACAAGTATTTATACAGACAGAAAAGCTCACCCTCTTGTTGATCTCAGGATAACGGGAGCCGCTGTATGAAATGCGCTGTTCCAAGACTCTCCCTGTTAATGTGTTGCAGCCCTTTATTTCACACAACTTTTCATAAATCTTCATCATCTGGGGAAAAAAATCAGAGGCCAGTCTTAATTCATTAGCAAAAATATGAACACCACATTTTCCCAATTTACCACCACTTTCTGCCGGACCTTGCGTTTAAGCTTGTGCTCCTGGATGTACAAAGAGTCCTCAGCCCCAAGGTCATCTAAACCTAAATCTGCTTCTTGAAGGCGACGGATCTCATCATTGTAGACCTTCAGGAGATTCTCCAAGTAAGCAATCTGAGAGTAAAGAAAATAGGTTATTTTGATAGTCTTGGAAAGTGAGCAAACAGAAAAAATATATATTTTGGACTCTGAAAACAGCATCTGTTTAAACTTTCCCTTTGCATAATAATATTTGTTGTGTTTAACGTGAAAGTTAAAGTAAAAAATTATAGCTATACATACAAAGGTTGGGGAATTTAACATTTTTGTGCCATCCTGGATTCCTAAACCTAATTTCATCTCTAGCTAATAGATTATGTAGTGCCTGTATGAGCAGATGACTTGATGGAAACAAACCTGTTATCTTGTGTTGCTGTGTTATAAGTTAAAGAAATACTAATAACAAATGCTGGTTTGTTTACTCCATTTGTTCACTCACCTGTTTCCTTGATTTCCTTCCAGTCTTTCTGTCTGTTTCGTTGTCTGCTTTTATGCCTGAGGTAGACGGCTTCTCATCCTCCTCTGCTCCGCCCACTTTGCCGTTTTCTCCACCTTCAGCCTTGTCCTCTGCTTTGGGCTGATCAGCGGTGCACTGAAATGAAGCTGATGTTGAGACTGAAGACTCAGTTTTGGTGAGGTTCTGCCTTTTCTTGACGCCATGCTGCCGTAGCACTGTGCAGAGTTCATTAATGTAAACGAACGTTTTGGAGCGGTTGGCCTGAGCACGAGTTAAACACCGTCCCAGTGTGTTTCTGAACTCCACTGATGACAGAAAACTGGGAGAGGCTTTGGCGTGTTTAGTTTCAAGAAATGTAATAACTTCGGGGCAGTCCTGTGTCAGTGCTGTACAGTGCTCAACAAACTAAAAAAAAAAAAAGAAAGAAAAGATTCAGGTGATGAAATGCCAAACTTGATGGTACAGGATAGCATTAGCTTTTCAACTTGTTCTAAGTTATTTTAAGGAAAATACAGTGGCAAGAAAAAGTATGTACCCCCTTAGCATTTTTCCTTTATTGTTGCCTTACAACCTGGAATTTAAATGGGTCATTGAGAGGTTTACGTCAGTCACTTTACATTTATTTTATTTATTTATTTAAACGGGACAGTGCATGTTAGTGAACAGACAGCATATAGCATGAATGTAAACATACCGGATTCTAGCAAGAATGCTAATTTCCATCCGTTGTCCCAAGGGTTGAGGGAAATAGGAGAATACAGCACATTGAACATAGATCTATTATATACTATAAAAATATCTAAAAACCCCTTTTAGTATATACATCTTGACCATGTGGCCACACAGAAGTTAAATTCAATATACTACATTACATCCATTATATACACACGTTCTAGTATATATACACCTGCACTATATTATATACACAAGTCAAATTCAATATACTCCATTACATACATTATGTACACACCCCTGCACTACATTATATACACACCTTCTAATATATATATATATATACACCTGCCCACCCGTTATTACCCTAGTGTACGAGCACTCATACACATCACATCACATGACAACTACTATAAAAATGCAAAAAAAATTATTGTGAAGCAAATTAGAAATATGACAACAACAACAACAGAAAACTTGAGTGTGCAAAAGTATTTGCCCCCTTTTTAAAGAGGCCCCTAAATGAGACCTGGTGTTACTCATCCTCACAGAAATAGTTAGATAAGATTGGCCTGACTGCAATTCAACTGTCATTACACCACAAAACAGTTTAATTCATCATTACAACATGTAAAAGATAAGGAACCACACCAAACCTGCCTAAAGAGGACCATCTAAAAGTCACAAACCAGGCAAGGAGTGCATTCATCAGAGAGGCAACAATAAGACCGAAGGTGACCCTGAAAGATCTGCAGAGCTCCACAGCAGAGACTGTTGTATCTGTTCCAGGACCACTCTGAACCATACACTCCACAGAGCTGGGCTGTGTGGAGGAGTGGACATTGCTTGAAGAAAATAATAACAAAACATGTTTTGTGTTTGCCAAAAGGCACATGGAAGACTCCCCAAACACGAGAAGGTCCTCTGTCCAGATACAATTAAAATGAGCCATCAATAAAAGATGCTATGTGTAGCACAAACTAAGCACCTGACTGTGCCCCTCTCTAAAGTGAAGCCTGGTGATAGGCAGTGTCCTGCTGTGGGGATACTGGTCATTGGTAGGGACTGGGAAACTGGTCAGAACTAAAGAAATGAAGGATGGAACATACTTTTGCTTGCCACTGTACACATGAAGACACATTGCATTTGGTGATGAGAAGCAATAAAATATACTGTCCACTGCAATAAAACACACTGTTAAATGGATATAAAAATAACGTAAATTTACTTCATCACTCTAAGACTATCTAAGACCCAGCTAGCAAATTTGGCGCGGATTCGGCCCACGTCCTTACGCTTCCTCCGGCCCACTATGCGCCCGGTTCTGCGGCCCAAAGTTGGCCTGAGTACTGTATGCCGGACTCTTTTAACAACAGTTGGCCCAGTTCGGCCCAAGCACTGCATGCCGTCACAAAACGGGACATGTTCACCTCTGGCCCGGATCCGGCTCACATACTGTGTTTAGATTGTAGACTGTGCATGGTTCTGGTCCGGATCCAGTTCATATGTTGTATTCTGAGGTTTAGCTAAATGTAGTTCTGGCAATAGCTTGTAGTTGTTATATTGTGATATTTTATGAAGACTCCGCCCTCTCTGTTTCCTCATGCTATATTCCAATGAAGTGTCTTTCCATTAAGGAAAAAAAAAATGCCTGCCTGACACGCTGTTTGTTGTTACCGGGCCAGCAACAATATTGTGTTGCTGTGCCACTGTCCTCCATCATGTATGTGGGCCACACACCTTGCTCCCACTTCTGGCCCAGCAGTATTCTCACTTACTGATAACAGGCACATGTTTTTTGTGAACCGACTCTGGTTCATACACTGAGAATCTGATCGTCAGTCAGCCGAATGTGCCGCATAAAAGCCAGAATCGCCAACTGAGTACGTGAGATGCCTCATACCCAGCTGCAAATGTACTGCAAATGTACACACTATGTGCCATAAAAAAGTATTATTTAGAAATCTTGAATTCTTTTTAAAGATGAAGATATGTTGTGGGCCAGATGAGAACCACTGAAATAAACCGAAGATATTGCTACTGAATTAAAAACACACTATTGACCTGTTGTCAGATGAAATAAAGAGGCTCACCTCAGAGAACAGCCTCTCGTTCTCTATCTGAAGAACATGGGCCTCTTTCTTTGCCGAGGCAAACGGTGACTGTGTGATGTGAGTCGGAGTAGGCTGCTGAGCTTTTAGCGAGGAGACGCATTTATCTTTTTGCTGAGAAGAACCACTGGAAGTTGCGTTCGAAGGCTGAGGACTCTCCTCTCCATCGTCATCATCAAGGATTATAATTTTATCTGCCATTGAGGCAGGAGCCACTGCCATCGAAAAGTTTGCTAATACTGTAAAAAAAGATAAGAGGTAAGGGTGCTGATCAACACGATGTACTCATTAATAAACAAAACTCCTAACAGCCTTATTATTACTTGTCAAATAATATTATAGCATTTAACGTTACTCATCCACTGACAAACGCATGGAGGGCAAATGTTTATTTTTTAAAAAGATTAAACTAGGAGCTAGGAGGAACTAGCTTTAAATTACCAGAACATTAAAGAGAAACACCAAGCAGGTTGATCACTTCAAAAACAAAGAAAAATCAGTTTACTCAGACAGAATTATAAAATACTCACCTTAATGTTTACCAACAAATTCAACTAAAAATAAAACAGAACAACGCTCCAATGCGACGCATTTTTAACAATCCGCGTTAAAGTTAGCTAGCATTAGCATTAGCTATTGTGATCTGAAAAATAAATATAATTTGAAGCCATTTTAGAAACCTAAGCTCGTGTTTTTTTTACGTCTTTGTCTTAACTTATTAAATTATAGGTATCATTTAAAATATCATTTGTAATAGTTCTGACTTCTCATCTGCCAAAACAATGCTCGGTGAGTTGCTTACTGCCTCGAGAGGATATCGAAAACGAACCCGCCTTTGAACATCACGACCTCTGATTGGTTAATGGTTTGTCAGGGTTAGTAAAGTCAACTCCCATTGGATAACGCTTTTCTGTTTGCGCGCAACAAATATTCATGCCGTATGCTTAATAGTTGTTCCGATCTGATAGTTACTTAAACCACAGTAGATAAACCTATGAGATACACCACTGTCCCTTTTTTATTTGGCTCGTTTCAGTCGTGATATATCACTTATTGTTGCCACAATATGTTTACTTTGCGATACTTTTCTGCAGAACTTTAAAGTACTACACACTGGAGGCATTTTGCCCACATTGACTTTTTCATAGTCAACATAAAGGGTCATTATCAAAATAAGGTAGTTTTCTGACTCAGAAAAGTTTTAGTATGTTTGCTTTGTTACCAATCATAATGGACACTTTAAATGTTGTTCATTATTATTTTATTTTATGTTATTTACGGTATTTACGGTATGTGTTAAGTTTTATGCCATTGGTGTTATGGATAACAATTACACTATGAGCGAATGTAATGAAATAAATACAAATACACAGATCACAACTTCTGAGGAACTGTTTTAACTTCATCAAATTAAACTAGCAGTTTTTTAAGTTTAATTTTGAAATATATATAAAATATATATATTTTGTCCATTTTAATGTGAGTTTGGTACCATTATATCTATACTTTGTATTAAACAATGAACAATGAACAATGTCCTCAAAAATGGCTGTAATTGAAGACAGATTAAGTGGAAGAATGACTATTAAAAATAGCTTAAAATTATATCACCTACAAAAAATATCATGGTAACACCAATGACTTCACAACATATGATGACAAAAAATAATTGTGTTTATTAATTGCTTGTTCAGCATTTTCAAAGAAATAACACTGTATGATGACAAACGATTGTCAGTTTCATTCAGTATTTCTTTAAGAAATGGTAAATCTAACAGTCTTAACTCATTTTATTTGACCTATAACTGAAGTTAAACACCAACACAGAATGGAAAAATGTACATCAGCTTTTCAAATATAAAAATAGGCGTAAGAAGATAAATGAATGAATGTTTACATGTAATTATAAAGGTGATGAGATTTTTAGTTAATAAATTTAACAGTCTTAACTAATTGTATACAGTATATCTATAACCTTAAGTGAAACATCAGTAGAATGTGGTGTGTGTCTGTGCCTGGCCTGGTTCACTCTCCACTGCTTACACTGCACTTTCTTGGCGCTGGATGTCAAGTCATTTTTTGACTACCTTTTGCCTGTTTCTATGTCCCTTGAATTGTTTTTTTTTCTTTTTTCTTTTTTGCAAATAAAGTGTTCTACGAGCTGGATCTGCATCTCTTCTCTGTCTGTATAACCTCTGTCTCTCAGCTGCACTTATCTTTGCCATAACCTACCTGTACAATTGATGAGAATAATTACTGTTTTAACACAACAATAATTTATTTTATTATTATTTTTTTATATTTATATTTGTGATAAATACATGAGATGTTGATACTCCGAGTCATTGGGGTCATTTAACGTCATTGTTGTTACAAGCAAGGGGCATAACACCACTGACTGTAACACCAATAACACATTTCTATAAAAGCTTAATTTTACAAAATGGTGTCCAGGCTATCTTGAAGCTAACATGATGTAGCTTAGTGTAATATTCATAACTTAAAAAACATTTTTCTCACTGAAAATCCCATATATTTTCGCATATCAATATAACACCAATGACCAACAAAAAAGAACCACATTAAAAAGTAACATTAACATATTTTTTTCACTTTTACAAAGCAAAAAGACACTCACCAATAAGCTGCCATGAAAGAGTCTTTATAGTAGTTGACCACTGACCTTGGAAGCAATTTCTTACATCTATTTAAACTTCCAAAATAATGGTATGTGTTGCAAATAACACCAATGACACAAAATCAAGGGACAGATATTCTTCCTAAATTATTTATATTATCAAATAGTAATTTTTGTTTAAATTTTACACATTTATTAAGTCTGGTATTTGTCTAGAATGATATTTTTTCTTTTTTTAAATTTAAACGTTATTTAGACTCAACCTAAGTTTTAAACCAAGAGAGGGGACATGTGCTTTTTAGTGTACAACTAAAATTAAAAGTTATGTATTTTAAAAAAAATTGCAAAACTAACTAATTAAATTATCATCTATGAATAAAGCAGAGTTGAGTAAGAGAATTGGCTGACCTGGGTGGATTTTTTATTTAATTTTGAGCTTTTTCATGCCTAGAAAGTGGAGGGACACGTTTGTCACCATATTTTGATAATTACGGGCTTCCCTGTATTAATAAATTCAGATTTTTATTTATTAATTAATAATTCATCATAAACTTAATCTCACTTTGCCAAAAGAAAACATCAGAATATACAAACCGTTTTTTTCTTTTATTTACAAAACAGCATCCTATTTTACAGGGTAATTTTTTCCTTCTTGTCAAATATACATACTAGACACACTCAGACACTTCTTCCTTTAAGAGTGACTGTCAACTAAAACTGCCAACAAATAAATAATTGATAGAACGTGCTGCATTAATCCAGTGAATGTGGCAGTATACTGGGATGTCAATGATGCTGTTGAGATAAACGTGTAAGGACTCAGAGGATAAACAAATGTAAATTATGTACCAAATAATGACCACAAGCAGCCAAGGCATTCAGCAGAAATAACAAAATAAAAGCACACAAAACAAGCTTCACACAAAATTCCAAAAGTAAAAAGGGAAAAAAGTACTTTGTAGAGAACTGCATCAAAAAGATAAATCTATGAGGAGACAAATGAGTGTTTAGTAAACCAGGATCCCAGATGCCAAAATAGTCACAGCAGATTTCTTCATGTTTGTACAAATCCTCTTCACAGAGATCTTCTTTCATTTTTAATTCTTCTTCTGTAAAAGGACAAATTAAGTTTTAGTGTACAATGTCTAAATGTAAATTTTTATTAATTCAAATTCATTTTAACTTAACTAAATTAATTTACCTTTTCCTGTCCATTAGATTCATCATCTCCTGCAAGAAAAATACATTCAAAAGAGGAAATTAGTATAGTACAGTAGAACAACAGTTGTGTCCCCAACTATATTCAGTCATTTAATTTTTTTCTGCTTATTCCCCATTAGGCATTGTGAGTGCCCCGAAGCCTATCCCAGGGCTTGAGGTGGTTAGTCCAGGGCTCACAAAGAGGGGCATTCATTCACTACAAACAATTTAGAATCAAAAATTCAACTAAGCGTGTCTTTGCATGGTGGGAGGGAGCTGGATATAGATAAAGTAAAATTAACAATAAAAATACTTTCACTTTTCACCCTAAAAACAAACAAACCATAATATATTAGTTCCTACCTGAACCAGTGAAAGTCCATGAGACAAACTTGATGAGGCCGTACAGCACTAGAGCCACTCCCACCATTGCCATTGAGTCTTCAATGGATGGAGCACTGAAACCTAAATGAGCATGGAATAAAAAGTTATACTTAAGGGTTAAGTCTTTGTATAACCCCAAATAATTTGTAGTTAGTTAAACCTTATTACCAATCACATTGAGAGAGACATTGGCCCGTCCAGTGCCCCCAAGATGCACAGCCTCACAGCTGACCTCCCCTCCTCTGCCGAGGTCCAGTTTGGCTGTGTCCAGGTCCAGTCTGCTGGTCTGGCTGTAGGTGCCGTCCGACGCCTCTCTGTGGCCCGACACACTGCCCGATCCCAGCGACCTCAGCTTCCCGTCCGAATCTTTGAACTCCCAGCGAAAGTCCAGGGAAAGAGGAGCAAACCCAGATGCTTCACAGTTGAGTGTCACAACTTGGCCTGGGACAGTGAGGGACAGAGGCGAAGGATGGATGGACACAGAAGGGGGCTCTGGGGAGAGAAAATAGACTCAAAGTCACAGACTGAAAAAGACAAGTTTCCTCTCACTTGTATTTGACACTGATTATGGTGTGTATTTTTATTTTATTTTTTTAACAAGAACGTTTTATTGATCCGGTAAAGGTTTAACAGAAGTTGACATATTTTGCACAAAGCAGTCTGTAGAGGTACAGTTTTGGTTGTTTTGTATGGGACAACGGTGGCTCAGGAGTGTGGTCGTCCTATCACCGGGAGGTTGCCGGTTGAAATTCCGCTCTCCTCAGTTCATACTGCAGTCGTGTCCTTGTGCAAGACACTTTAGCCACCTTGCCTGTATGAATGTGTTAGTGTGAATGTCTCTGTCAGTCTGCCCCAAAGCCGCTGTGGCAGAGGTATTTTACCACCACAGAGTGTGACTGAGATGTGAATGAATGTTGTATTGAACTGTAAAGCGACTTTGAGTGTCAAGGAAGAAGAAGAAAACGGCATTTAAGACCAATTCACTATTATTATTATTATTATTATTATTATTATTATTATTATTATTATTATTATTATTATTATTATTGTCCTGCATCAAAAGGATAACATCTTCATTAATATAACCTGGATAACTTAGAAACTACTCAGACAACAATTATATTTCATGTGCAATTTCATATTTTCTTGCTTTAGTTTGTCCTATTTGATGTTAATATAATATATTTGTTGATAGTGATATTCCTCTATTTCTAATCCACTAACTCTAAACCACTAAAACTCAAAAGTTTGTTGGTTCATTGAGAGAATTTTACTCACCTACAATCTCAAGCTCCAGAGTCACCTGTGCCACAACATATGGGACATACACTGAACAAATGTATGTCCCTGACTGCTTCACTTTGGCTTCGGGCAGGATCAAGGAAGCGTTTCTATTTTTGTGCAAACTCTCAAAATCCAGCGTGGCTCCTTCCTCTCGTTTGTCAGGACAGGCGGATCGGTCTTCCCGTCGTAGCCCAGCACCAGTCGTCCGTTGCCTCTGAACTGGTAGCGCCACTCGACTGAAAAGCCAGCTCCGTGTAAAGGCGAGGAGGGATCCACCCAGAAGCCGCAGTCCAGCAGCACCGGCTCCCCCAGTCTGGCATTCACGTAGACGGTTTTAGTGGTCACGCTCAGGATCACTGTGTAAGAGGTGGCAAGGAGAGAAATGTAAGACAGTGTGCAACAAAGGTACACAAAACATACGGATGCAATATAGGACATCCCACAATAAGTGTAAATGAATACTTTATCAATATTTATTCATGTTTCATTGTGCTTGCCTTTCCTCAATTTATGTTTTTCTTTTGTGGGACGTTTCTGTGTAAGCAGCTATCTTAAAGGTACTATAGACAGCATGCACTCATACTGGTTTGAAAACGGCACTGCAGTCTAAATCAAAACAATGGTCTCTTTTCTGACAATCGGCAATGCAGCTTTAGGAAAAATGTAAACAAAAACAACTTGGCCATTATGTAAAACATATTTTTAATTGTTAATAACTCAACTGTACTATTGTTATCAGTAAAACTACTATTGAATTTACATGTTTACATCATATCTTGGGACACATGTGGGTAATTGTTATGAAATCTAAAAAATATATACCGCTCATAGCACCTTTAAGCGCCAAAATAGCCACTTTTTTTGTGACTGCTAATAATTAGTTAAGAAGTGGGGCAGACCAACAATTAGAAGTTTAATAATAAAGTTTTTGTGTTAGGGTCTTGTTTATTTCTTTGGCGTTTCCTATGACAATATGCTATTAGGTGATTAAACAGTCAAAGTCAAGGAAAAACTTTAAATATTTTGTTTGTTTTTTAATATTAAAATAAAACCATATGTTAATCAGTGTAAACTAACAATTATTTACAACTAATTTAGACATATAGCTACATATACCTTTTCATTTTAAATACTGAGAGAAGGTCAAACTAAAGGTGAAACTGATACTAATATGTTTATCAAAGTGGTATCCCATCTGGACAAAGACTATCAAAAGTCTGAATGGGTCAGTGAATGCATGGAAAGTACATACCATCACTGTGTTTGCTTGACGTCGGGGCACGCATGATACTGGTCACAGACATTTGTTTGTCAAGGCCGTGAATTGTGGCGGCAACCCAGTCGGCCTGGAGATACAGAGGGCTCTGTGCAGAGTCTGTGAGGGGAGCCACCCATTTGAGAGTGGAAGGCTGGGGCAGGAAAGGGTTCACCTCACAATTAGGCTTCGTAATAGAGCCTTTGGGAGGGTTCAGAGACTGGTGGCAGAGGGAGCCAGCGGGATCTGAGGACACAGGACACAAAAGTCAAGGTGACATATTAGATTACATAGTGTTAAGGACTATTAAATTAAGTTAAAGTTGTGTCTTGAGATGTACATTGTGGTCAGGTACAAGTAAATGATCCTCACTTTGTAACTCACAACTTTTTTTTTTAAACTTTTTTCTTGTATATAATTTATAGTTCACCTTTTGTTTTTAAGTGCTGCCTTAACAAGTTAATTTCTCTGCTTGTGAAATTCATAAATTTCAATCTTATCTTTTCTTATCTTAACTGCATTTCACAGAAAAGCAAATGATCAAGATGCATTTATGTTTACTGGGCACAAACCTGTACACAAGACTACATTTTTAGTAGTAGTGAAGAGACCAGCAGACACCAGCAGAGGGCAGCAGAGCGCAGAGTGTTGCAGTCTTTTGAACATATTGTAACAAATATAAGGAACTTCACTTCCTTAAACTTTTTGTATGATGCCATTTTACTAAAGAAATAAAAAATAGTTGTGAGAAATCACTTTTTTTTTGATAAATGAATGAGAGCAGACTGTATGTAGAGGGCTTGTTGATTGGTCAGTGATTCCTGGAGTGGGCAGGGGAGAGATGGTGGGTTGTGGAATCAAGCGTTTGAGGGCTCAGACTGGCCGTGCCAGAGACTACAGGATTATTTAAACAGGTGTGAATGAAGCAAAACAAAACTCCAGGCATGTTTTTGATGAGGGAACATTATAACATGGTAGAAAGCCGATTTTGCATAATATATCCCCTTTAATTTAATTATTGTTAGTTATACCTAGTTAATAGAGCTTTATTAATGCTGAGTGGTGAGTTATTCTTAAGTGTGACTGAGTTATCTTGCTAACAGACAAACCAACAATGGATAAAGACAAACTCCTTCGCCAAAATAAAAAGCAACAGGAAATCTGCAGGATGAAGAAATTCTAAATAGGTTTATTGTTTATCACTGGTCTGCAGTGAGAAGCAGTGCGTACTAACCTGTGACAAAGAAGACGTGGTCGATGTCAGATGGCGTCCTAACGGTGTCTGGGTTGTGCTGGTTCGCTTCAGTTTGGATAAAAAGGAGGGATTTAACATGGTTTCCTGCTGAAGCTAAACCGCCTCCTCGACCTTTCTCCGGTATGTACCAGCACTCCATCACAGGGCAGGTGGAGTGACACACTGCAAAACAAATACAATGGAAGATGTCAAAAGAGTACAAAGAAACTGTGCTAAACTATGCTTTCTTTGTGTTTCTTAATTTGGTCAGTGTGTAATTGTGTACTGCACATAAACGATAAAAAAACACAAGAGGTGCAACCTAACACCAATATCCTAGAAATAAAAGTGAAACGGTTTATCTCTTCCGTGAACACAAACTGTTTGTCTTCTTTGCCTGAAACTAAACTCCTTTCTATTAAAGTTTTCATTTTCTCTTTTAAAACTCCTCCTTTTTCCCAGCTTCATTTTGGATTATTAGTAGCTGTCATCTATTCTTTCACGTTTCTACTGGTTCTTCAGCAAAGACATAACTTTGAAATGTATTTTTTCATTATTTAGAAACATTTGGTGCCATTTATAATTTAGTGACAGCTGACAACTGTTTCCAAGACATAACTAAACATATACAGACGTTTACAGCAAACAAATGACCCACACACGTACACTGACTGCAATCAACTCATAGACCACTACAAATGAAAGCGCAGATTATTGTTGCCATGCTTTCTTAACTATCTGTTCCTTCTGTATTGTACAGTAAGATCTACGTTAGAGTCAAGTTTATAATAAGCATTTATTTTACTCTCGGTTAAAGTGCACTAATAATTCACTATCCAGGAAGTCGATAACAAATTTGACAATATGCAGAAAGTAAGTCGAAAAGCTATATGCAATGCGTTTGTAGGCTAAATAATACAAATACCTCCAACCTCTCATATGTTGTAAAAACTTACCTTGTGCGATAGAAAGGACGGCAACCAGGGACAGTTTGTAAATTGTGGAGAAGTTAGTCATCTTCGTCTGCTTTGTCGTTGGTCTCTGGTGATGTGTGGCTGCTTTAACACAAAGTGAACTGCGCTGTTTATTCAGTGGTTTCCCCCCCAAACTCCCTGCTCGTCTTAGTTTCACTTTCGCATCCGGCTACTATCTGCGCCAGTGAAGGTAAATAATAAACTTCCGGTTGCACTTTCAAAATAAAACAGTCACAAAAACCCTGGAAGCGCGGATCTACTTTGTAAATGAGCCATTGTTGATGGAAAAAACGTGGTAGCTTAACAGTAAACCTTAATAACATTTTTTTAGTTGGTTTAAAATGCGTCAAAGAGCTGTTTCTTCAGGGATCAGCTCTACAGATCTACCACTAGATGGCGACCTAAGTCAAGAAATAGCCTATAAGCCCATAACAAACTTACACATTCATCCCCTATTTTCTAAAAGCTAAATATCTTCATTACAACTAAATAGTACATAGCACACATGGTTAACTTTGAAAGAAAAGGTTGAATTATATTTTTCCCCCTTGGGTGACCATGTCTCTGTTTGATGGGGACAGTTTTAGGCTCAGTTTCCAACAAATATATGTAACAACACTATTATTATTTTATTAATTCAACAGACGATGTCCCGGTGGCCACATTTCAATTACAAGAGCCAAAGGGAACAAAAAACACTCTAAGTACCATGTCATTATTTTTATCAGTACCCTAAATTTCCATAATATTCAAAATAAGCCCTAACCTTATTTACTTACGTGATAAAAAATAAAAAGTTCAAATCCGCCATAATTTGTAACCAAAAAATAAATAAAAAACATTTTTTATTTTATATTTTATAACATAAAATACGTTGTTTTGCACCCTGTGTTTGCTACAACCCTTCATTTTGTTTTATTATTGTGCTTCTATTATTGCAATGTTCTATTTTTAACAGAAAGCAGCCTGACGCAACAAAAATGTCACACACCGAGTTCCGCAAGAAATTTTTAAGATAAAGAAAACAACAACATCAACCATTTTCTTTGCGCATAAACTTGGCACACCCACATTAAAATATATTACAAAATGGAGCTTGCTTTTGCCCATCACTGATCCCAACCCCCACAGGCAACAGACCGTCAGGTGATTTACAAGAAACAGCGACACAGAGTTTCACATTCGTTCTGATCCACGTTATAGCACAGTTTAGCTGGCCATTTGCTGGGATATAAACTCACAAATAAATAGTATGATGACTGAGATTGTTTCAGTGCACGATCATTCAAATACACTGCGTCCACATTTGAACTATTAACATGGTAAAATAGACTTTCTTTTGGTCTCTATAACCTCAAATTGGATTCTTTACCCAGACACAAGTGACCACTTTAGTAGAAGCTGAATTCTCATTGGCTCATTTTTTATGTTTCTGTTTACAGTCAATTGAAAGTTCCTCCAGCATCACTCACGGCCCCATCAGCTGGGTAACTTCACTGACTCCAATATGTAAAATCATGAAGACTCTCTTAATTTTCACCCTCCTTGGGATAGGGGTACATGTGGCAGTGGCAGGTGAGTTTTAATTATATCATATCTATAACAAGAGGCTAGTCTAGAACACATATCAAGCTTATTAAATGTGCTGGTTGTATATATTAATTGCAGTATGGAATTGAGGGGGACATTGTTAGATAATCATTAATTAGACTTATATGGCAGTAGATGGTTCACAAAAATTTAGGGTGACCAGACTTCACTGTTAATGGAGAGGGGATATGTCCTAGTTTTAGGGTCCTTGTCCCGTGTCCCAATGCATAACTGTAAACAGACTAATATGTTCCAGTTTTCAACAAACTATGTCCCAGTTGCCCCCATTTTAACCAACAAAAAATAATAGGAAATTTAAAAAAACATGTGTCACTAAATTTATTTGCAATATCATTATTTTTTTTTATATAAATTGCCATCAAATTCAAAACTTAAGCCCTATCTTAATGCACTTTGAATTATATGACGGAAAATTGTGTATTGTCTAAGCATTTTTGTTGCTTTTTAAGTTCAAATGACAAAAAAAAAAAAAAAAAAAAGTGTCCCAGTTTTTGGGTCTAGAAATCTGGTCACACTAGCAAAAATAGTAGTAAATATCTTATACAGTAGAAATGGGATAAAATATTGATTCATATTCTTCTGTTGCTTAAAGGGGTTGTGGAGGTGGGTGGCGTATTCCAGCTACTTTGGGCCTGAGGCAGGTTTGACACTATTACTGTGATGGGGCTACACAACTCTTGCTTCAATTTCGTTTCCCTTATTATTACATTAACATTAACTGTGCAATGAAAATGTTCCTTCTTGTTTTTGTGTCTTGCAGTCACGCACTCGCTCATGTACTTCTACACGGCGTCGAGAGGAATACCATCTTTCCCCGAGTTTGTGACTATTGGTATGGTCAACGAACTGCCGATCTCTTACTACGACAGCAACCAAAGAAAAGAGATTCCCAAACAGGAGTGGATGGTCCGAACGGGAGAAGCAGAGTACTGGGACAGGCAGACTCGGATCTCCATCGAGGCCGAGCAACGCTTCAAAGCAAGTATTGAAATTGTCAGCCAGCGTCTCAACCGAACTGAAGGTGAGTCAGCTATATCAACATTAATTCACAAAGAGTATCAATTAGTAGATATATTATAAATCATATCATAATTTACGCTTAATTTTTCTTTCATCAGGACCCCATATAGTCCAGAATTTATACGGCTGTGAATGGGACGACGAGACTGAAAAGGTGCAGGGCTTCAATCAGTTTAGGTTACAATGGAGAAGACTACATTGCCTTCAATTTGGATACACAGACATGGATCGCCCCAAAGCAACAGGCTGTGATCACAAAAATGAAATGGGACCGGGACCAGGCAAAGATTCAGGCAGACAAAGAGTACCTCACTCACGTGTGTGTTGATTGGTTAAAGAAGTACATTCAATATGGAAAAAAATCCCTTATGAGAACAGGTACAATTCAAATACATAATAATGATTTTATCAATATGTAGAGAAAAATGGAGGTCAAAAGTAACACGTTAAAGGGTTAATCCATTAGTGAATAGCAACCTGGATGACAGAAGAACAATATGCAGCATACAGTAACTCTTTATTGTGGTAAAATATGACTGAATTGCCTCCTCAACTGTTCCTTTTAGCACAGTGAAGCTGAATTGTGGCAATGCGTCGTCTACAATTAAGTTTCTCCACCTTTTCCTTGTCTTCCCGCTGGTCATCGTCCCTACAGCTCATAGTTCAAAGCAGGGATGAGCCGCTGCTGTGCCAGTCTCTGCCGAATATCTTTCAGCCCGGTCCTTTTCACTGGCTCCTTTGGTATTTGCCATCCCACTCCTGCCATGTACCCTAACATATTTCTCTCTGTTCTCACCACCTTCTCCAGCCTTGTCCATGTCTCTGCAGCACAGGACTGGTCTCACACACACACGCCGTACACTTTAGCTCTATGTGGAAGCGGCAGTACTGGTATTAACTAATAAGCTAGCCAACTCCGTCCATTTTGTCCATTCTCCAACTTCACTTTTGCTTTTACTGCTGCTTCTAATTCAGCGTCTTCATAAAAAGTGGTGCCCAAGTAACAGAATTGCCGGACTTCTTCTATTGTTTCATCCTTCAGCACCACACTCTCATCTTCTTGGTCCATCATTTTGTTTCTTTAATCATCAAATTGGTCTTATTATCTAGTTTTACTCTGAATCCTCGGTTTTCCATTTCTTCTTTCCATCTGGGAAACTTAACAATCTGAAGACTGTAGTACTCTGCTGCCACAAACCTTTGCTGACGGTTTCTTTTGTAGTAGATTTAAATCCCACTTTGGCCAAATATTTTGACATGCAAAGTGTCAAAATCCTGTTGGAATGGCACTGTCTTACTGGAATTCAAGTAGTCATCTTTAGTGGACATTAAAGGGTTAATCCTTTGATGGAAACTCACCTGGATGACCAAGAAACTCCTTTAAAAAACAACTTTAAGGAAACCCAAAACCTCCTCTTTCAATAAGCACTAAGACTGAACCATATTGGGGAAAAAAGCAATATGCAAATCCAATCTTGAATATTGTAATAAGTGTAGGACTGGCATAGTACATTTAAATTGGGTTTGAATATCATGAAAGTGCTGAAGACTAGACAGGTTTCTACAAAAATATACAAACTTTAAATAAAAAAGAAGAAAAATTGTAACTAGAAACACTCGGAAAACGTAGACCTCTGCCAAGGCACTGGTCCTATCTCGCAATGGTAAAGATATAGTGCCCAGACCTGGTCTCAAACGTGAAGATCTTCTAGTTCAGGGGTAAATGCTCTTTCCATTGAGTCACAAAGCCCTTATACCTCACAATGTTAAAGAATGAAAAAGTAATAATTTGTTATTTTAGTGGGTGAAGTTAGTATCTTGGTCCTGTATTGCAAAATGGTACGAAAATCCCTGAAAACATTCCTGGATCTAAACAGTGATGTACATATTAGTAAGGAAACTTTTGTGTTTTTACAGAGCTGCCCACAATATCCCTCCTGCAGAAGTCGTCCTCGTCTCCCGTCACCTGCCACGCCACAGGTTTCTACCCCGACAGAGCCAGTGCTGTTCTGGACTAAAGATGGAGAGGAGGTCTCTGAGGACGTGGATCCTGGTGAGATCCTGCCCAACCACGACTGGGACCTTCCAGAAGAGTGTGGAGCTGGACGTGTCCTCAGTCAGACCTGAAGACTGGGACAGGTACAGCCTGTGTGTTTCAGCTCTGTGGAGTCAAAGAGGACATCGTCACCAAACTGGACAAAGAAATAATCAAAACTAATGGTGAGTGACTGAAACAGAGAACACACACCAGGCCTTGTAATCTACTGATATGTGCATAGTTTGAATTTGTTTTTGTTTTTATTTTTTTCTGCAGAGAAGAAAATCAACATGGCCTGTCATCAGTCATCATCAACATAATCTCTATACTTGTGGTTCTTAGTGTTGTAATCCTATGTACTATTGTCTTTCTGCACCAAATCCGGAATGGTAAGAAGAAAGGTGAGAAAAATGATGTCGCATTTTTCTGCAATTTCACCACAAAGCATTTTTAAACAGCATAATTTTCTTCTTTCAGCCAAATCTCTCCCATTTTGTAAGTGTCTTCCCTTATTATATACATAGTTCACTGTCTCTATTTTGTTCAATTCTTTGCAGTGGTTGCCTTACACCTTGTTATTTTATATGTTCATTTACAGCTCCAGGTTACTCTGAAGTAGGAACTTAAACCTAAAACCTTTATCAAAAAGTCAGGACTTGACACACAGTAAGTGACGTTATGTTGAACTGAACTGTTGTGACTGGGACTAATTTTATACATTACCATCGAGTTGTTACATTGGGCTTATCCACAACGAGTCTGTGTAATTAACAGCAATAAATGTAATTAATTAATCTTTTGTTTATTCCTGTCAGGGGTTGTGGATGACCGGAGCCTATGGGTAGCCTACATCCTGGACAGTGGACACTTAGTCGCTGGCCTGAGTCATACACAGACAACCATGCACTTTCACACAGCTGTATAGATGAAAATAAGTTTAGTTAGGACCACTCACCTGAAACTCACCTCTTCCTGTCTCACATCGTTCTTGTTCTCATGCCCCACCCTCCCATCCCTCTCTTTGTGTTTACTTTCCTTCACTCTGCCTGTGAAGTGCGAGGGGGTGAACATGTTTGAAGCAACGAGAGTAGGTCATCACCAAGAAGCCTCAAACCACCTCACAGTAACCAAACTCCTTCATTTCTCCCATCCCCCATTTGTTTTGTGTTTCAGGCTGAGGTCTTCTCGTCAACTTTATATAAAGATACAGTTCACATTTTGTCTTTTTGCTCACCATTTCTCTCATTGTATTTTGTCTGTGTGTTACAGAGTTTCTGCACAGGACAATGGTTTTCCTCATACTATTTATCTTATTTATTGTTCATTCATATTTACAGTAGTCTTTGCAATCAATAAATAATGCAAGTGAGCCACCTCTATGCAGATAGACACTTTTACTCTTTAAATGAATTATTATATAGAATATCTTTGTCTGTCTATTTAAATGATTAAGGCGGATCCTCTCTGTATTTATCATCAATAAAATAGTTAAATAAAGGTGTAGTTGTTGCAATAACTGATACAGGATATGCATTTTCATTACTTTCATTATTATTTCATTACTCATAGCAGTCATATAGTCTGAGTCCTGCTTTGTGTCATTCCCCCTTTTATGTCTTTTTTTTCTACCTGTGTTTTTATAATAAGGGTTAGAAGATTTTGTTATTTAGAGACAAACCATCTTTTACTGATGAAAGCAAATACTGTGGCAAGGCCTTTCTGTGTGGAGTTTGCATGCTGTGCCAGTGTCTGAGTGGGTTTCTCCAGTTTCCTCCATCAACCAAAAAACATGCACAGTAAAAGCTAATCCTCCAGCTGAGTGCTCCTGACCAAGAGACGGGCTCCAGATCTGGGGCTGGTCTCCTGGCGCTGCTCCTCACAGGTTACCCCCAGATGGACTGGGGTTAAATGCAGAAAATAATTATCTTACAGAGGCAATAAAGTGTAGCTTAAAGGAAGAAAATAAAAAGCCACAAACACAATCAATCCTTATAGGGTCAAATGATAAAAATAAAAAAATAAAAAATAAAAACTTGCTGGAAAAAAAATAATAAAAAATACCATTAATGATGTGCACAATGAATATATTAGGGTTTGTTTTTTTTAAAATAATAACCTAAATGGGGGGAAAAAAGTATTAGTAAAAAGTAAAAGTATTTCTCAAGTATTACAAGCAAAGTTACTTTCTGAATACAACATACATTTTGGAAAACAGATAAGGTAACACTTTATTTTACACTTGATACAGTGTAACTGCAATGTAACAGTGTAACAGTCTGTAATAACATGTACTTACATTATACTTACGGTGGAATTTAGTGTACTTACAGTTCTGAAGTACAAATGTAATAAAAAATACTTGTTACAGTACTCTATCAAAGTGCACATTACCACAGAGTAAAGTAGTCATTGTACTGTTTCTGCAGACGCAAGATGCACTTTCTGAGAGTGAGAAGTATTTTTTTCTTTTTTTTTTTCTTTCTTTTTTTTTTAATCACATATACCTAGAAACTGTATGTACACAAAATGTCCTACTGTAAGTATAATATTGTTACATAATACTACAGTTTGTTACAACATGTGTTACATAGATACATTGTAGTTACACTGTATCAAGTGTAGTGTAAAATAAAGTGTTAGCTCATACTTTTACTCGAATAAACCTTGGAGCAAAAAATACACTTAAATACAAACGTTACACTGAATTCTTTTTTAGTACTTTTACATGTAACTAATGAGAATGAAATAGGCCTAATCCCATTGATCATTTGAAAACACACACAACACAAATTATGAATAACAATGGTTGCTTTGTGATGCTTATTTAAACTGAGGTAGGCTACTTATTGTGTGATCAGCTCAAAATTAAGCAGCAAAAACTGATCTTATTTTATTTTTTTAAACACATATTGCTTTCTGTATAATAAAAATAATCACTCTCTCAGCTTGTGTTCATGCGTTCATCTCATTTCACTGTAAACATGATGCTGCAAAGTGAAAAAGCCTCAGAGTCCAGACCTCAGTGCTGGTGTTGAATTTCTGACATCAACAAGATTTAATTTGTAGTTTTTAGTACTGACTGGTGTTGGACTGGTGTTAACCTCTTCTTTAGGAGTTAAGGATCTTGTCATGTCCCTTCTTAATCTCAAAAGGTTATGCTCCTGTCTTGGCTTAAATACACTGCTTTTGACCAGAATATAGTAAAGGAAATGTAATTCAGAGTTTCCAGAAGATGGTGTGAAAATGTGTGAAGATCCTAGCAGATAAAGTGATTTTGATTAATAGACTGAAACAGAAAAGCATATATGCACAGAGAGGCAGACTAAACAGAATAAGAAGGAAACAATATATAAGCCCCAACTTGTACAGGCTTTATGACAAAACAGGGCAAAGCATCAGGACTGGTTAATTTAGTCACATTGGAATTGGAAAATGCTATGGGTTAGTTAGATTTAGATAAATAAATAGGATATAAGTAGGCTGTAAAGCTATGGGCCTAGTGTTTAAAATGTGAAATTATTATCTTATTTATTTATTTAGCAGCGGATGGCAATAATAAGTACATTTGTGTAAAATTACTGTAGCCTATAGCCTGTTTAAGAGCAGACCCCATCAATGAAAATAGGCTGAAATGACTTTCACTTTCGTTACAAACCTGTGTGAGTAACTTTTACCCAGATATATGTGACGTTACGGCTCATCCTGAATAATGATTGGCTCAAATGGAATAAACCTAAAGTCCAGCCCTTTTTGACAGCGATATACGGCACTAAGTGTTCCTCTGAACGGCATTAGCGCTTCTTCACTTCTCTGAGCGGGTTTGGAGGTTTTGTGTCTCTCAGAAACGCAACAATGAAACCCTTCGTTGTTTTGTTTGTTTTGGGGATGCTCCTGCACAGCGCCTCTTCAAGTGAGTAGCTTCAATGGCTTTTGTCCTCAATGCTGCTTTTCGCGTCTTTGGCATATTACGCACTTCATGTCAGCAAAACTTCTCATTTTTTATTTATTTTTTTATTCTTGTGCTTTGTAATATATCCACAATAATATCTACAATAGTTTTAAGTTGACCTATATTATTATGTATGTATTTAATTATGTTTATCCTTGACGCTTTTTTTCGTCTCATAAACAAAAGTAGTTTTTAGTTTTGATATTGAAGTTGCTTTAACGCTACTCGCCGCTTGAGGGCGCTGTATGCCTGTAGTATACAATAAAAACGCAAACCAACCCCAGACACTTTAATTGTTTGGGTGTTGTTTGTTTATTCACATATTAATTTGTTTATTTATTATTGTAACAGGCCATAGATAAGGCTGCTATGTGATGAACTAAATGGTGTAAATAGTTAAAAAATAAAATAAAGGTATTTACTAAAACATTTAATACTACACATATCAAAACAAAAACAAATTAATAACTCAAATCATTTAGTAATAAGAAAGGAAACACTGACTTTAACTTTCCTAAATCTCAATTATATATTGAAATCATATGGACATAAATTTACATTACAAATAAGTCTGTTGTATTGTGATGTTTTTATAAAAAGGTTTGTATGATTTGTAAATTGTGATTTTAGTTCTTTTTTCTAAGTTTTTTAATTTTCTGTCTCACAGTGGTTCATTCGTTGAAGTATTTCTACACTGCCTCGTCTGGAATTCCCAACTTCCCTGAGTATGTGTCAGTCGGGCTGGTTAATGAGGTTCAGATGTATTCCTGTGACAGTGTGACAAAAAGATCAGAGCTCAAACAGAACTGGATGGACAAAGTGACAGAAGGTGACCCTCAGTACTTGGAGAGGAACACTCAGATCTGTTTGGGTAACCAGCAGACCTACAAAGCCAGCATTGAAATTGTAAAGCAGCGCTTGAACCAAACTGGAGGTTTGTCTTTCACTTTTCACTTTTGATCAAACTGTTTTTACATTTTCTTTCTCTCACTGTTTATTTATGAAGCTTAAATTGAAGTTTGTAGACCAGTAAATTTGTTTTATTTAAAAAAAAAATTTCACAACAAAACATACAATAACGTATGACCAACACAATAAATAAATATGTAACTATAGTTACAATTTTTATTTTAATTCAGACTGTTATTGAAAGGTATTGCATTATTAAACTTTTAAAATATTTTTGTATTAAGAAGTGTTATCTGCAGTACTTTCAGTAAAAAAAGGGAATCTCTATAATTAAATGTTTTTGTTTGTGACTGACTAAACTGAAAAAAATGTAAAAGATAAAAGCTCTTTGTTGGCCACTACACATCGGTCTAAATACCACTCTATAAGATTTTATAAACATAAAGCCACATGAAATAAAGACTTTTTATACCTCAGGTAAATGAAGAGTGCTTTTGTTTTTCTTTGTTCCCAGCACCAAAGAGCACCTTCACTACAGAATTATTACTTGACAACTTCCTGAGCACCTTGAACTTTCTCTCACTTAAATTTTATATGTGAAGGAAAAAAAAATACTGATGTAAAATAAATTTGTAAATGTAAAACAAACGCATACAGCTTTATTTCAACTGATGATGAAAAGAAAAAGCAGGAAATTACAAATCTTTGCTTTCTTAATAATTTGTATTAAATATACATTTATTTTGCTCAGATTAAACACCAAACATTCAAATTTCTCTGCTTTAGGAAAGATCATTGGTTTTTTATTGTTGTTTGATTTGCCTCAGATTTTGTTTTATTTACCAAAGACTAGATCAAGGACGATTATAGGAAGCAAAAAAAATTAAGAGCGATAGATATAAATATATATATATAAATATGTTACTTTTATTATTAAATTACAAATATTCACCAGTTTTTTTGGATTCCAGTTTTATATAATTTACATAAAAGACATTGATAATTAGAAAGTAAAAAGTTGTAGTAAGTAAAAGATGTACATTTTTACTTAAACATGACACTTTCTAAAATAAAATGTAAAATTGTTAAAATATTAGAGTAGTTGAACACACTGTAATCTTATCAATATAAACGTAATCTAAGTAAACATTAAATACAGATTAAATACTCTGTTCTGAGCTGGAGTTTGTTTTTTTATTTTTTTAATTTTATTTTTTAGTCTAATCATGAAGACATTGTGATTTGTTTAAAAAATGATGACTCCTTTGCCGTTTATTATAATCCCAGACCAAATTTGATTATGGGGCCTCCTCTGTGTTGATCAGTGAGAAACTCTGACGTCTGGACCAATCAGGACTGAGTCTGTCTCTGTCTCCGTCCTGTTGTTTTTATATCAGACCAGTCTCAAAAACACACTCTGCATCCAGACAATGAAAGTCGGATTTCTAGAGCCATAAATAATAAAAACATGAATTATAGTTGATAAAAGTAATAATGTTATCCCTGTAATCATTAAATATTCTTACCATTGACTGTTGCCATAAAGGAACATGGGGCTTTATAAAATTAATCCAGTCTTTAAATATGAGCTCTTAAACAGAACAAACTATTAACTATAAAAACACATTTCAACCAATAAATTAAACACAAGACTTAAATTAAAGTTTTATCACATTATTCAGGTTTTGTTTTGTCCCTGCTTCAGTTCAGTCCGCTCTAGTTCCTCACAGAAAAGAGACCAATGTTAGACAGACGTCCCACCAGCAGGGGGCAGTGTCTGTGAGGTGAGCCCTGGACGAGGTTTTTGATGAGGGTCTGCGGCTCGGGACGTCCTTAGTGTCTGTCCACACCAACGACTCCCACACAAACACACAGTCCTCCAGCAGAGTGTCCCCTGTGAGTCTGCCCCAAAAACCACAGGACAGTAACGACCAGAGTCAGCACTGAGACTGTCCCTTTAAAGTCCTCCTCTCTTTACTTCTGATCCTGTCCACTTCCTTATTTTATTCATTTTCTCTAACATTCTTCCATTTTTGTTTACATCTTTCATTCAATCTTTCCTTAAACTTTTATTCAGTTGTTACAAAATGACTTCCTGAATCAAATTATTTTTCTCTATCTTTTATTTCCTCAGTGTTGTCCATTTTGCTGTAGTTACTGTTCTGTGTTTTTTTTTTTTTTTTTTTTTTTTAAGGGGACAGTGTCTGTAGAGGCTCAGTGTGGACGTGTTAAAGAGAGCCGTGCTAGGTTTCACTCAGTTTCCCATCATGCTCTGCTTCTGTGTAGTCTGTCGTCGCGCTGGCGTCCGCTGCGTCTCCGTGGCGATGGCGGTGTTCATGTTAACGTCGGCAGGTTTCTGTTTGTGTCTGTGTGGAGACGTTAACTGTGGTTCACTGATGTCTGTTTCTGTCAGGGGTCCACATTTATCAGAACATGTACGGCTGTGAATGGGACGATCAGACCAACAAAGTGACTGGATATCATCAGTACAGTTATGATGGAGAAGACTTCCTTGCATTTGACTTTGAGACAGAGACATGGATCGCTCCAAGACAAGAGGCTGTCGTCACCAAACACAAGTGGGACAGAGATGAAGTTGACAAAGCCATTATGAAAAACTACTATACTCAGGAATGTCCCGAGTGGATAAAGAAGTATGTTGATTATGGAAAGAGCACTCTGATGAGGAAAGGTAACATCACAGTGACCTGATACAGTTCATGCATAAACTTTAAATTATTTTTATGCTAATGTTGTTATTCACTCCAATCACAACAAACACAGAAACAGCCTGTATCTTATTTCCTCATCTGCCACATTTCTTTTACCATTATTTCCTTATTTTTCCTTTGCTTTAATCCAGATCCATACACTCGATAAACTGTACAGGAACTTATTAAATTATTACAGTGCACCCTAAATGCTAACAGGCTAACTCATTTACTGTAGGTTCATTTATTCTTTTTGTTTACATGAACTACCAGTGACACATATTTCAGCTCAAAGTGTGAAACATAAACATTATATAGATCCAGTTCACAAATTTATTTCAAGCATCTTTTTTATTTAATTGTAATGATCGATGGCTTACAGTTAACGAATGCCATTAAATTAGCATGTTATATAATATATAATCATCACAGTTAAAATAAATAAATGCTTGAAATATTTCTCTTTGTGTGTACTGGATCTAAATAATATATGCTTTTCACTTCACTTTTACTTATCACTGAAGTACTAGGAAACTGTTTTACCACATTTTATAGATATGTTTCCTGTTTTATTGCCTTCTTGTAAGATAATTGCTAACAGACTGAATTATTTTCTCCTTTCTTTTGTCCCTCTTTTCACTTGTCTTTATTTTTTTTTCCATCAAGATACAATTGTTTTTTTTATGTGCCCACTAAATACTAACAGATGTTCTTGTCTCCTTCCCTCAGTGCTGCCCAGAATATCCCTCCTGCAGAAGTCGTCCTCGTCCCCCGTCACCTGCCACGCCTCAGGTTTCTACCCCGATGCAGCCATGCTGTTCTGGACTAAAGACGGAGAGGAGGTCACTGAGAACGTGGATCCCGGTGAGATCCTGCCCAACCATGACGGGACCTTCCAGAAGAGTGTGGAGCTGGACGTGTCCTCAGTCAAACCTGGAGACTGGGGAAAGTACAGCTGTGTGTTTCAGCTCTCTGGAATCAAAGAGGACGTCATCACCAAACTGGACAAAGCTGTGATCAGGACCAATGGTGAGACTCGAGCTAAGATTTAGGAGATTAAATACAAGGGTGTCAAAAGTGTGATATTATTTGTATATTTTACAGCAATACATATAATTTGTAGTAATTTTGAACTCTTTTGAGTGTGATGAATTTTGTTCATTCTCTCTGGGAGGATTTTAGTTATGGTCCTTATTTTTGATTAAAACACATTGAACGGAGTAGAGTTGAGTCTGAACGACAATAAGACGAATAAAAAAAAACACTGCCATAAGCAAATTTTCCTAATCTAAAAGTTGATTTACATATAATTTCAGTGTAGTCTGAAGTAAATAGCTTTCTAGTCTGAGTTTGTACAGAGAAAAAAAGTCGCAAGTAATTTAAATCAGTTTACTACAAGACAAGACTAAGTTATTTCTATAGCACAATTTGTAAACTGGGTTAAAAGTTAAAAATACCTAAAGAATAAGACAAAAATAAAACAACATCTAAATAATGAGAACAGTAAAAGAGATAAAAAATACACCGAAGATTTCACAATGTCAAATTTCTGTCATGATTATAGTGAGATTAAATATTGAGATTTTTACTATTACTACTACTACTATTATTAACATCACAAAAAGAAACACTGAACATTTTTTATTAAAACTCTTGATTCACACTTTTAATGAAACTTTTAATGAATTGTCGTTTTTCCTACCTGACCCAGTTTTTCACATTTTTTATCATTCTTCTCTAATTTTACTGATTAGAGTGAATGACTATAACCATGTACTAAAGACTGGAGAGAAATCTTAACTTGTTAAATTGTTATGATTATTTAACAGTGACATTTATAATTATGAATAAAAGTAAAATCAATTAATCCTGACATCCCTAAAAGACACTTTCATTGTCATTAGAGAAGAATGCAGGCAAAGTTAAAAAGGAATGTTTATATCTTGGACTAAAAAATAATAATCTTAAAGCTCATCTTCCAGGTTTTTGCTGCATGAAACTTAAACGCTGCTTCTCTGTGCTTTGTTTTATCAATAATATTATAGTAGCGTAATATTTCCATTTCTTGTATTTTACAGAAAAGGCAAACACTTCCATGATCATCATTGCTGTTGTGGTTGTCCTCTGCCTTGCTGCGGTGGCTGGACTTGGGCTCCTCGTGTACTTGAAGAAGAAGAACGGTAAAATCCAAATACATTCTCCAGCCATTAATCAATATATTATAGATAATGTTTGATTAATTGAGTCCTGCTTTTATTGTTTCAGCCAAACGCCCTCCAAGTCGTAAGTGATCCTTTTAATCATAACAAGTGTTTTGTACAGAAGTATTGTATTTTGTATCTTTTATTGTTTTTGCTTATTAACTGTGTTTGTATCCTTTCAGCTGTGGAAGAGCCAGGGGTCAGGGAGGAGCTTAAACCTAAAGACTGTGACACAGAGTGAGTTAACTGCAGTTTATTTCACTGATCCTTTCATAGAAATTATCTTTAAAATATTAGATTGCTTTAATAAAAGAATAAACAAGAAAGGGATGTAATGATACCAAGCAAAATGTATTTTTATTTTATTCATTACTAATATGATAGGAAACACTTTATTTTAGGTCCACATATTAACCATAAACTAGGCACTAATTAGCATGATAGTGTTTAATTATCTCCTGATTACTAATTATAAAGCAACTATTAATACCTTATTCTGTGTAACTATATTTTACAACTAGTTAGCAATTAACTAACATTTTCCCCTTAATAAACTCATAATTACTCCTCATTAGTAGGAAGTAAGGAAGTTGTTAGACATAAATTATGATCTTCATAAGCTTTTTGGAATATGAGCATTATTAGGGAATAAAAAAGCTTATTAATATCATAATTTATGTCCAACAACTTCCTTACTTCCTACTAATGAGCATTAATCACTGAACGTTAGAGTTAGTTTGCTGTTGAGACCCCAGAAAAGAATGAAGTATTTATTCTAAAACTGATATTATATTGTTTAATTTTAATTTTCTGTCTTATATCCACAGATAAACCATGTGCGGGAGGAGCTCTTCCAGTTGGATGCACTTGTTATTCTTAATGGATGTCATAAACCTTTAGGCTGGATGCTTTGACTAGTCTTTCGAAAATTACCCAAACTTTTCCACATTGACAATTAACGGATGCAAATTTAGCTTTAAAAGTTGGGCTCAGCTACTTATCACATTACCAATTTGCGCTAAACGTGTTTTTGCTGACAGTCAAAGCATCATCATTGCACTTTCCTTTCCTTTTGTTCATATCTGTGTGACAATATTAACCAAATACACAATAGTGACAGTTTGATATTTCTGGTGAAGGGGCTTCTTATAAACATCAATCTCATCTACAGTTTTATTGCATATGCATTAACATGTTATATTTAAATCAGAATTTTAAAATAACATTGAATAAACCTCTCTGATCTTAAAATACAAGGATGTTATATTAATCATATTTAAAAAGAGGACAGGCTTAAACTTGTAAATGACCCACTCACGGTCTTACTTTTTCCTTCATGTATCCAAATGACGGTCATTGTGTAGGACTCTAAAGTATATTACAAAAAATAATTTAAATACACTTATATAGGCTATACCGTAAATAAAGCTGACTGGATTTCTGTTCCATCTAAACATGTTTTTACTTTTTCGCCTCAGTCATTGTATGAGTCTCAACAAAAGCATATTATACTGTATATGGCGGTTAGAGAATATTATAAATACATATCTGTAGTAAATGAGGCTGATTGGATTTCATGTTATCAAATGCTGTATTTTTGAAGTAAGCCTTTCAGGATGCAAGCCGTGTGTCACTCAGTATCAGGAAGTTGGTTTTCTGCCCCTTGAAAACAGTTTTGTAATTCCACTTTGAAGGAGAGGCAATAATTAAGTTGTCATGATTATTATTATCTGGGGTGTACGTATATTTTTGAATAATAAGTTTGATTTTTGAAGAGTTAAGTAGATTATAGTAATAAGTATTTTATGTTTGCTTTTTTTGTTTGGTTTGAGACGTAGGTGATTAAAGTTGGGATAGTACATGTAGCTGTTTAGATTTTTGTGAACTGATTGCACTGCTCTTTATTCTTTGATTTTACTGCTGTTTTGCTTTAAAATAAAATTTCCCAACTTTATTAAGTGTCTGTCATTTCTTATTCAGAGTCTATTAGTATTAAAAATCTTAATCTATTAGCAATATCTAAAAGGTGTTCTTAGTTACAGTAATTGTAATTGTTTACAGTAATTATAAAATATAGTGACTAGTGAATATGTAAAGTAAAATCTCTATAAAGCAGCCACAGGGGGCCAGTCTACTCTTTGTGCCAGTCCCAAACCATGATAAATGGAGTTGTGTCTGGAAAAGTCTACAGCTTTTCAGGTCTTTGTGTGGCCTGTGCATGTTTTTCCTGCTTCTGTGTGAGTTGCCCCAGCAGCATTAAAGTAGGGGTCAAATGCGGAGAACAAATTTCCCTACGAGTACAATGAAGTATTCTTTAACAGTAATTTTATTTTTGCCTTGTGTTTATAGGCGCATTGCTTGGCAAACTCAGTCACATTATCTTGCCAAAAGTTGGCACCACCTTTCACAGAAGGATAGTTGTTGGACCTGTTTTTCTTGTTGACAAATAACTGCACAGACAAACCTTTTGTAAATGAATGTCATCTTTATTTCAGATGTGCTGTCTGTAAATGAAACTGATGGACTGGTCTTTTTCAGCTTCTATTAAAAAAACCTATACAGATGCAGTAATATATGTATTTTTATCATTTTTGCTATATCAAGAGCACATTGGTCTGGTTGAGACAGCTATGTTAAACTGTATTGGTTAAACCTCAGAACATCCCTTTCCTGTAGCGGTGAATCAACTCGGACACATCATCCTTACACACTTTTATCCAGCCGTCCTCCTGCATGTGGTACACTAGAAAAATAAGAAAAATCATATAAATAAGAACAGGAATCCATGCACCATTTATACTTTGAACAAATATGTTATTCTCTTTGGACCTAGCTGTATATTTGATTTAATCTGACAGATTGACAGTAATGTTTTGATGTAGTTATGAGACTTACTGTTGACCACTCCTCCAGAGTAGGCGTCCCGGTGCGTGGCGTGAGTGATGCCTCTTCGTCCCAGTTCGTAGGCCTCCTCCACGGTCATGTCCTCCCTGTAACCGCTGTCTATCACACCATAGGCATAATTCCTGCCACAGCCCGTCGAAAACATATGTCCAGAGAGACGAGTCCCATTTTCATCCACATAGTACAGACCGGGACCCTGTAGAGTACACAGAGGCGTCTAAATATTATATAGTGCTTTTATATTGGCCTTTACATTTACATAGTATTTTTAGAGTAAGATTGTAAGTATCTATAGCATGTTTTCATATTCACATTTTATATTTTTGCTGTCAGTGTTAATGGTCAGTTCACTATATGTATGTTATATGATTTAAAAAGACTATTACAGTGAACAGTAATTACAGATTTACCACAGGGAATCAATCAAGTTTTTACACTGGATGCCCTTCCTGTTGTAACCAGGATACTGTGACAGGAGTAGGCAGTGTGGGTGAAGTGTCTTGCACAAGAACACAACAACAGCACGCACTGGATCGAGAGGGAAGCGATCCTCTATCCCTCCACTTTAAGTGATCGACTCGTTAACCTACCGCTCCACTGTTGCCACTCTGAAATAATGTCAGTAAATACATTTCTTCTGCTTTCTTTTTGGATTTTCCCTTATGAGGGTCGCTACAGCAGGTCATCTACCTCCTAATGTGCAGACTTGCTTATAATTTGGCTTAGGTTTTACCCCAGGCGGCCTTCCTGATGCAACCCCCTAAATTTATCTGGGTTTGGGACTGGCTCAAAATGTACAAAAATATGCTTTCAGACCTATTTCTTTTTCTGAAGCTATATTAACCTTTTATCCACAAAAATAACAGGAGATATGCTTAGAGTACCTCTTTGTCCCATCCACAGATCATGCTCCCCACAGACAGGCCCATGCCTCTGTACCCCAGCATCATGTTGCACAGCAGTTTGGACGCAGCGGCCACAGAGATCCTGTGGTTGTTCCTCAGCCTGTAAAGCCTGCATTAAATCATAGAAAAGTTCATTCATTTATAATAACAATATGAGACAGGTTCATAGTTTACAGTCATTTTAAGCTCAACACATCAGTATATTTTAGGTTTTGTTGCTGTAGTTACAGAAAGATAATGTTTGATTGCAATATACACTAGTATTTTGTCCCATGGGAGTATCTTATATACAAGAACAAGGTAAATGGGACATAGTATGAGCATATTTGGTTTGTTCAATCAATTGAAACTATGGGGCCCCTCAATCAAAGTACAAGTGTCTTAAGGGTCATCTCTGTCCTTTCTACATGTGTTTGTGTGTATTTAGCTTAATTATCAGAAAATAAAAAGCTGTCATTTTTACAGTAACCCTGGAATTTGATAGTCCTTTTGCTTAAATATTATACAGAAATAGTCAAAGATGCGGCTAAATTTGTTTTTTTTATAATACCAAAATCTAGAGATAAATGAAAACTGACAAACCTGCACTCTTTGGCCAGGAGTCTCTCCCAGTACTGACAGTCTGCTGCACTGCCAGACATGGTCCCCAGCAGGTAAGGGTTGATCTCTATGACCTTGTTCACATCATTGGATGCTAAAGAATGGGACAGAGAGCAATATCTTCAGCAGTGAATTTGTGCTCATGTGGCACTTTAAATTATGATTTGGCAGTAATATCATGACAAGATTTATACAATTAATGTTTTTTTAAGACTCCTGATTTACCCAAGTACTGTCCAGCAGAGGCTCTGGAGTCCACAGCTACAATGACGCCATGTCTGAACTTGAAGGCCAGGGTGGTCGTGCCATGGTTCAAGTCAATGCACACTCCCCCCTCACTGTTGCAGGACTTGAGAAACCTTGATGGCTGTGAAATGAGAGCAGAGTGACTTATTTTAGTGACGGGGCAGTGTCATTTACGCATAAAAAACAGAGAATATGCGTCGCCTTATATTCTTAACATAAGCATAAACAAGGACAGCCAAACGACGCGTAAAAGTTGATAACTCATGGCGTCTGATGCCGGATTTAGCTTTACCGTAGAGTTTTCAGTGTATTGAATATCTGCTGAAATTATACTCACGTCAACGCCGAGAGGGACAGCAAATTCCTGAGTTTTCAAACCGAAATTGTAGTGGTTGGTTCGGTCGACGAGATGCGTCTGCCCACCTGGAAGTATGTGGCTGCGCAGTTCAGAAGAAGCCTTAAATCCACTGACTTCAAAAAGAGCCATAATTCACAAAAACAGATAAAGTATGAATTTTGTCAGTTTCGTGCGTCAGGGTTTCCTTGATCGCAACAACGAAGAATGAATGCGAAAGTGAAAGAGATTAAAACTTAATTTTTTTCGGAATTTTTTAATTAAAACTTAACATAAATTGTTTTTGTTTCACGGACAACATAAATCTTAACACGGGGCTAAATCATTTTCTATATTAAATGTATTGTTTAAATATATTTTCAGATAATCTCCAAAAAACGAACCAACCCATGGGGACCAATAAGAAAACGCGATTCTGTCTCATCATCTGTAACTACGAGGAAATGCAGTTTACAGGTTTTTAGAAAGTCTATAAACTGCGTATAACCAAGATATAGGCAGGATTTCATTGTCACTTTCATGTTATGTCATGTTTTATAGCTTTTTCGTGTTTTTATAGTGTTACATTCGGTCTGTTCTGTTTATATTTGGATGAGCCTGAGATTCACACTCAGCCATGACATAATCCAATACAAAGGAACAAGGCATACTTTTTCAAATACACCCTTCATCCTCGATTACTTCCTAACTTTTTTAAAAATTCATTTCAGTAACCTTGTCCTGTGAGCCAGTGAACTGTCATGTGAGACAGTGCCACATTTTATCTACATTTTTCCTTTCGGCTTTTCCCTTCTGCTACTGGCACAGCAAATTGCTCCTGTCAAAGCTCTTGTCAATATGCAGTATTTGCAAATTGATTTTGCATAGGTTTTATGCTGGATGCCCTTCCTGGTGCAACCCTCTCCATTAATTCAGGCTAGAGACTGGCCCAAGTAGTAGGTTTGTCATCTTCTGTGGATGGATTATATTAGATTCTCTGTGTTAATTTAAGCTCATATTTAGTAAACTAAATGTCACAACAAAATGTACACAAATCACCAAATCTGTTTACCTGTAGAGGTCTATTACATATTAGAACAAGGACACTGTAACGCTGTATTTAATAATATTGACAGATTTTTTTTATAAACTTTAATATTTTTCAACTTTCTGACATTATGACAAGGAAGTGTGAAAGACAAAGCATGTGAAGGAGCTACAGTGCACAGTTATTACACTTTCATTTGATTTTATTTATAGAGCTTTTTGGAGCTTTGTGTAGTGATTCATTCATGATGTATCCATCCTCTGCACTGTCTCCTGAACGACTTCCAGCTTTAACGGGATGACTTTCTGTGTCAGGACGGCAGTGGTCCCGGGACGATATTTGTATTTGACTTTGCTATGACACAACAAAATAAATATTGATTAGATATACTGTCACTGTCAGTGTGGTAGCATTACTTTACACATGCACATATCTAGTTGCTGGTGAGAACAATATAAGTTTATCACCTAATTAAAACCAAAATCTTAAACTATGACCTTCTCTCCGGGAGTCAAAATGTCTGGAAATCAGCTGGCTCATGAGGCAGCTATTTTTCCCTGGAAATATCTCATGCATGTAATAAATCTTCTCTGCTTTTGGCTTTACCCTACTGGGATAGCCACAGTAAGTTTTTTGTCATATGTTTTCACTGGATACCCTTCCTGATGCAACCCTCTCCATTTATCCGGGCTTATGGGACCGGCACAAATAGTGGACTGGCTTGTGACCATCTGTTGCTGAATGAATAAATACTTAAATGTAGTCTCAGTTCTAAACTGACCACAGTAAAAAATAGTAAAGAATAGACACTGATGTCAGACCTGCTGTCTTTGTACTGCGACTCCTGGAAAGGTCGGATGTAGTCGATTCCTTTTTGGGTGATAACGCAGAGGTCAATGTTGTTTCCTGAGCCGAGGTCACACATGATGCCGGCGTGGATAGCAGTTGCAACCAGCTCCTTCGCCTCCTCCATCTAGAAAAGAGACAAGTTTAGTTTTTGTTCATTTTCAATAATTATTATTACAAAGATGTGCAAAATGTTTCCGCTCACCTCCAGATCTGGCTTGTATCTGTCTTCAAGAATGCCAAGAGCTGCAAGATCTCCAGATCCTGAAGAAAGAAAGTCAAGTGGAAAATTCAATATATTCATTTATTGGCTATCAAAAAAGTAATAAATGCTAATTTTATGTATGATACTAAATGATGTGTTTTGACTATGATGTATTTTAAATGATTATGTGAATTTTCACTCATAATAACTAGTGAAAGAGATGCAACCTATATTCATTTATCACTGACTCGTGATTAAATGTGAGCTTTTTTTTTTGGTTCAAGATGGGCATTTTAACGTACCCATTGCCATATAGGGCATCGTATCTACACTTCCCCATGGCCCCACTTTGTACAGGTGGTTCCCAGTGCAGTCCACTCCTCCCAGTATCAGATTGGCCCCAATAGTTCCATGATACCTGTGGGCAACAATGAATATCAATGCTGAGAAGGAGTGTTTACAGAAGAAACAACAATGCAAGCCTTAATTCTGAAAAAATTGTGAAATGGTCCTTTCAGATAAGGGTTTATAGTTAAAAACAGGATTCAGGACTGAGGTAAATTAGCAAAGCACAGACCTGTACAGCATATCTTGTAATATGTTAGCTGCCATGATCAGGCGAGGGTTTCTGCCGCTGTTTAAAGAAAAGATGGTCAGGTTGGATGAAAGAATGTCTGTGGTCTTCTGTGTGTCTGCTGCTGTTCCCGCTCCACAACAACTGAAAAAAATACATGAAATAAGACAATGCAGAATCTGTTTTATGTGAATTAATACCTTGGGGTTTTATTTATCAGACTTACTAGATATTTGGAGCAATGTAATGGATCTTTGCACACATTTTGTCTGCCACAACTTCACTGGAGGTGGCTCTGGTGTCTGCGCCCAGGACAACTCCATCCTGCATCAGCACAAGATGACAGTATTACTCTGTGTTTTTGTAAGTAAGGTTTTGACAAAGAAATAAAATGATTACAGAACTTTTATGGTGTGCCTAAAGTATAAAAATTCAAGGGCAAAAAAAAAGGCTTCCTAAATAGATAAGCCATAACATTATGACGACTAATAGGTAAGAAAGTCATTAGGGGCCAGTTTGCACTAATGTCATACCCTTTCCCTTACTATATGTTTTCTGACTGTCTACTGTCTCTCTCTGTAAAGAATGCTGAAGATGTCAAATGACAAATCTGTAGCACTATCATACTCCTTAACATGGTACTAGTTAAATTAGATATATAGGGAAAAGCAAAAGTAACGAGCTTCAAATGTGAATGTGCAAAGTAGTTTTGGATAATAGATTTAATACACTATGCAAGTTTTTTTATAGGTTTATTATAGATAAACCAAACCAGAATACCTGCTGTGTTAAAGGATGCAGTGTACGAGATGTCGTTTGAAACTGTGATTGTCAATGTAATACCCACCTTAAATACAACTCCTGCTATTGTGGTACCTGTTTTCATAGGTTTAGGTGTCTTTCCACCCTCAAAACGCTCTTCTAAAGCAGCATTTCTGAAGAAAAAGAGAACATTATTAAATTAACTGCTTTATGGTGTATAAAACAAAACGCATCATACGACTTTACAAAAAAGCAGGAAAAGTTACTTTCACTTTTGATCTTGTTCAGACGAGTAGCTCATTTATTTGTTTCATGCTGTCACTACTGATACAGATAACTGTTAAAGAAGTTAAATAAGAAAATAAGTTTATACCTCGCCGCGTTTTCGAAGTTAAAGCCGGCAGCAGGGATCTCCAGGAACATTTGATAGCGCCATAGTGGACGTCTCTGCGCTTCCCTGCGCGTCGCGGCGGTGCACTTGAGGTCGCTGTGTAAGCTTCGCCTCCTCTTCCTCTCTTTCGAGTCGGTGCGAACATGGAGCAACGCTGTTTGGACGCACAATTCAAAGGCGTCAGCACTGGGGTGAGTAAATACCCCTCTAATACCCACACTATTAAGACTATTTTCAAATGATGCAGCGTTAATGATTTTACGCATAAAGTGAATAGGCTAAATCCCATTTGAAGGTTTAATGAACAGGTGATGCTGTAGCTTAAAACACTTGTAACACTGATCACACACGGGTTATCTCAGTCAGTCACCTACTCCACAGTTAAGTTGTTTCGGTGTTTCAAGAAATTCTTACGCGATTAATTTGGTCGACAGATTTTGTGTATTTTGGATAGACGGTACTTTCACTTTTGCCCAGAACTACATATCCCACAATTCATAGGTCATACCTTTCTATAAAAAAAGGAAAAAGGCATTAGTTTACTTGCGATGCACATGAGACTTGGATTAATTGTTTATTTGTTTATAAGCAAAGCCACCTAACAACATTTTAATAACCTCTCTTTTGTCTCCACAGACCACTATCCTGGCCGCCACGTTTGATGGGGGAGTTGTGATTGGCTCGGACTCTAGGGCTTCCGTAGGAGGGTGAGCAACATTTAAAGTTTGCAGAGGATATTAGGGTAGATTTTATCCAGATGATAAGTATAAAAACTTGTAATAACTTATAGTAAGAGATATAAAAGCAGTGTTAACAGTGACCCATGACATGACTTGATATTTTATTGCCATCTATCAGTAATTTCCATCCTGCTGTCTCTTTCAGGGAGTATATTTCCTCAAAGACAATCAACAAAGTCATTCAGGTTCATGACCGGATCTTCTGCTGCATGGCTGGCTCACTGGCTGATGCCCAGGCTGTCCTAAAGGCTGCTAAATTTCACCTATCATTTCACAGGTGCCTTTCCATTATTGCTCTTCTAATGTTTATCAAGCTTATATGAGACTTTTTTTTTTTTTTTTAGATTAGATGCAAACATATAAGTTACACTATTTACAGGTGATGGAGGACTTACACATGAGGGGAATGCAACAAGTAACATAAGCAATGAACATGATATGATGACAATATTAGTGAGACTGACATAAGTGACAGTATTTATAGGTGAGGACATACACATAATGATAAAACAATGATACGTTCAAGGGGCATAAGACATAGTATAAACAAAGTAGCTCAGGATTGACCGATGATAATGGGAAGGGGGGTATATAGGAGTAAATAAAAATGTAATAAAAGAGAGAGAAGAAGAAATAAGATGAAAAAAAAAAGAAACAAAATGACAATACTATTAACAACAATAAAATAAAGTTGATTGTCAACTCTCCCAATCCACCAATCCTTTTTATTTACATTTTTTGCCTATTTAGGAAAATTTGTGCATGCTTAAAAATACTGCAAATACTTCAGGAGTATTAACAATAATTGCCTTTTTTTATCCAAAGTGTACAGATGGAGAGCTCGCCTCAGGTTATAGCAGCAGCATCTGTGTTGAAAGAACTGTGTTACAAAAACAAAGACGAATTGCAGGCTGGCTTCCTCACTGCTGGATGGGACAAGAAGAAAGGACCTCAGGTGGGACGTTGTATTAGAACATGTGTTATTTACAGGAGGAAAATTATAACAAAAAAGCTTTTAAGTGCTTTTTACATCTGTCTTCTTCCAGATTTATGTTGTGTCTCTCGGAGGGATGCTCATCAGACAGTCAGTAACCATCGGAGGCTCAGGCAGCACCTTCATCTATGGCTATGTTGATGCCAAATATAGACCAAATATGAACAAAGAAGAATGCCTACAATTTGCTACTAATGGTAGAACTTTTCAAACTTATATTATTAAACTTGATGAGGAGGTTTTGTTATTTTACTACAGTACACGCGCCTGTTATTGAAGCATGAAAAGAGATTGTCTTCCTGTCAGTGTGACCTTAATATCTTTTCCTCTGTCTCTCCTTTGCTTTGCTCTGCTCTGCGTTGCTACAGCACTAGCATTGGCAATGGGCAGAGACAACGTCAGCGGAGGAGTGGCTCACCTGGTAGTGATCACAGACTCTGGGGTGGAGCATGTGGTTGTTCCTGGGGACAAGCTGCCTAAGTTCCACGATGAATAACTCGACTCATCGCAAACCAACAACAGTCGGAAGTCACTACATAAATGTGTCTAATCAATCTAGGGCTGTGAGCTGCATTTTTGTCATGCATTTTATATTAGGGCAAATATAAACCTGAATAAAAAATATATGTTGTTTTGCAAATTATTGTTTGTCCCTTGAATTATGCCTTATTACAACGGTACTTGATTTGCTTAGGACAAAATATTAATGGTAAGTCAAAATCCAGTAACCTTTAAGTTTTGAAATACAACATATAACAAATAAGTGTTGTCTATGAAAGTAGTATACTGACAAATGGCAATAAAAGCTTAAAATAACTTTTTTGTACAATAAAATAATTAAATTAATCCATGTTGCATTGCTGTGGTTAGTATAAACAATTCAAATATATAGACTTTGTAATAGGCCGATGTTAGTTCATGGTTGAGTTCTGTATATTTAAAATGAGTGACACGAATGACTAAACTGCACACTGATACGCCACAACAGCTTACAAAGGAGGGACTACTTTGCTTTCAATTTCGATCCTGTCCGGGAAAAGATGGAGTCGCTGTGTTGGTAAAAGGCGAATAAATTTACTCGTTGAACCCTTTAAACTACTTTAACCAAACTGTTTGACCACAACATCGCTGTTACCGTGCGTCTAAAGTAGCATTTGTGCGTCACCATGTTGGAAGAAACCGAGCCAGAGTGGTTGTCCGAGGAGGTGAAAACTGGAGTAAGTATACCTCACGTGAATGCACAGTGCGTAAAATGTTCATAGAGTTTGCTAAACACGATGTTTTCTGTAGACGACCATCCTTGCCATAGAATATGATGGAGGAGTTGTGCTTGGGTCTGACTCCCGAGTATCTGCGGGGTGCGTAACATTATAATACGGCAGGATACGTACGCGTTTATCGAAAAACTCAAACTTGATCTTTATTTTTTATTCTTTTGTAAATGTGATCTAGGGCTTCAGTGGTGAATAGAGTCATGAACAAGCTGTCTCAACTTCATGACAAAATCTACTGTGCTCTGTCGGGCTCTGCTGCAGATGCCCAGACTATTGCAGAGATCGTAAACTATCAGCTGGATGTCCACAGGTAAATACCGTAGACCTCAAAATAAACATACTGTAAGTGATTTTGACTGCAGGTAATCTTGTCCCCAGTATTTTTACACTGTTCACACTTCTTGTTGAACCTGTGGTATATTATCATAACACTAAAGAGCTGTTTATGTTCAGTTTGTGATTATGTCACATCTTGTCTTAGCATTGAAATTGGTGAAGACCCCCAGGTTCGTTCAGCTGCCACTTTGGTGAAAAACATCTCATATAAGTACAAAGAGGAGTTATCAGCACATCTGATAGTGGCTGGATGGGACAGAAGGGAAGGAGGCCAGGTCAGTGTCACTCCAGTCAAGTAAAATATATTCTGCATTAATCCCACCTTTGAGCTTTCATCATTAAGGTGCTTGTGTAATTTTAGATTTAGATTTATTTTTGCTTATTCATTTATTTTGTCTGTACAATGTACCAAATAGTAATTTTTCTCTTTATCTCAGGTTTTTGCAACACTAAATGGGCTCTTGACTCGTCAGCCGTTTGCAGTTGGAGGCTCTGGAAGTTTCTATGTGTACGGCTTTGTGGATGCTGAGTATCGCAGAGGCATGAGCAAAGAGGAGTGTCAGCAGTTTGTTCTCAACAGTGAGTTTAAAAAAATAGAAAAAAAGTCCTGAAAGATATTTGGGTAAAAAGAAAATATTAAACTTTGTCTCTTTTCCAGCCCTATCTTTGGCGATGAACCGAGATGGCTCCAGTGGAGGTGTGGCTTATATTGTCACAATTGATGAACATAACACAGAGGAAAAAGTCATTCTGGGAAATGATTTACCTACATTTTATGATCAGTGAGAGACAAATGCAGCCCACAAAATGTTAAAATACTTTGACAAGCAAATAAAAATGGACTTGCAGTATAAGTGCTTTCAGGTTTCCTTTTTATAAACATCAACTTTTAAATGCTTCATGATGCAGGATAGCATTAATGTACCTAAAATATAACTGAGTATGTATTTAAAAGATTACTACACTTGCTTCTTTGCACAGATAAATTATCTTCGCAAATGAATAAAGATGCATCAGATGGGAGGGGTACTGGAAGGTGCACCGACTGGAGACATTAATAAACCAGACAAAAAAAAAAAAAAGAAGAAGTTTCTGTCACAGTTTAATAATTTGATACTTTCAACCAATAATTCTTACAATTACTTTTAAGTAATCAAAATATGACGTAGCCACTTTAAAATAGATAGCAATTAAGTTTTGTCCTTGTGTGTTTTTGATTTTTTTTTGTTTTTTACTTCAGCATCTGAATATTATGTTGGTGCACAGTTAGGGTGATGACTGGATGGTGATATCTCAGACCACTTGTCTCCCCCCCTTTTTTAAAATCTACATTCTTCATATGCCCAGTGCATGTTTGCTTTTTTTCAGCTTAGATGATAAAACGGTGTATTTATGGGAAACCCCTGCAGCTTTTAGAAAATGAAACCGAAAGTTACCAATAGGCTATACCAAAACGCAGGACTCGGCACACAGCAGGTCATTCGAGGACTGAAGGCGCAATGGCAGGCAACAGCAACAAACCATCTACAACCCGTAAAAGTCTTTGCCTTGATCTTACTGACTTATGTCGACCTTTCCTTGTTTTACGCATCGGGGTCACCGTTTACGCACGGCATAATTGGAGTTTACGCACGACTTTGGGGCTTCGCGGCTTTTCGTTTTGTAACCCTCACCGTCCTCACGTTTCTCATCCTTGGAGAACTCGCACCGGTACTGATTCGCTTTATTGCAACGCTCAGCCTGCTCCCCGCTGTGTATGAGACCGGGACCAAACTCCTTTACTGATGGGGGCAGTGAGTGTGGCTTCTCGTCGGACTGGTGGTGCTGGCTCATGGGTACCGGCGCTGCAGTGGCCTCTGCACTGTTTTGGGAAGTCACCATCCCGGACGCAGACGACGAAGCATCCGAAAAGAAAAGCAAACAAAAAGCTAGAGTTTTGTTCATTAGGGTCCTGCGGCTGTTCAGACCAGACGTTCCGCTGCTCCTTGGCGGGTTGGTCTTCTTGTCATTGGCTGTGCTCTGTAAGTTGTCTATTTTGACTTTTCCTCCATAGTGTTATCAAATTGTTGCCTGTTGACACTGAAAGGTTGAAATAACAACAAAATCGATCACAATATGACCCCTGTTACTCCACAACTTCATATTTTTTATCCAGTATTATTATAATTGTTTGCATAACTGTTGACATATGGGATTCATTAGCTCCTATGGTTCTGCAAAATACCAGATGTACCAGACACCACTAGTTCTCTCTAACTATGGACTGGTTTATCCTCAGGTGAGATGTTCATCCCCTTCTACACTGGAAAGGTCATTGATATCCTTGGCAGTCACTATCAGCCAAATGAATTCTTTATGGCAGTGTTCTTCATGGGCTTGTTCTCTTTAGGAGGGTATGTCACCATATATTTTATTATACAATCACCAGTTTCTTGTCTCTGTATTTCATAAGATGCCACCGTTGTGTAATTAGAGGTTAAACAGCCAACTTGCCTCTTTTTACAGCTCTGCAGGTGCAGGATGCAGAGGAGGGCTATTACTTACTGCCATTGGCTCCTTCACATGCAGAATAAAAGTAAAACTCTTCGAGACTTTGGCGAAACAGGAAATTGCGTTCTTTGACACTGTAAAGACTGGTAAGTGACCTCAACATATCATGTAACAAATATATAGAGGCATACTGTACCTAAATGTCATGTCCTCTGTGAAGGCGAGATCACGTCCAGACTGTCTAAAGATACTAAATCGATGGGAATGACAGTTTGTCTCAATATGAATGTGCTGCTGAGGACTTTTGTCAAAACAGTGGGCATGATCTCGCTGATGATGAGTCTGTCCTGGAAAGCTCACGTTTCTGGTGTTGATGGAGACGCCTATAGCTGGTGTCATACAGAATGTTTATGACTCACACTATCAGGTAAACACTAGTTTTTATATTTTTTTAAGGGAATAGTTCAATTATAATTTGCTTGTATTTTGCTTGTATATAGAGACTCTCCTTGGAGGTGCAAGACTCAATGGCACATGCAAACGATGCAGTTAATGAGGTAGTATCCAACATCCACGTAGTGAGGAGCTTTAACTGCAGAAGAACACGAGGCCAAACGCTACGAGAGCCGTTTGAACACCATACATATAATCAAAACTCGACGGGACACTGTATTACATCGGTCTATCTGCTCGTTCGAAGAGTGAGGCTTTTGCTTTTTAATATCAACTATTTCATGCCATTGAAGGGGAACCGCATGTGTTTGCATTTGTTCTTACATAACACTGTATCTCTGTTTATTAGTTGACTGGGCTGGGCATGCAGGTCCTGATGTTGTACTACGGCCGACTCTTTATACTGAGAGGACAGATGACAGCTGGCAACCTGGTGTCTTTCATACTCTACCAGTCAGATCTCGGAGACAACATCAGGGTAAAACTCATGCTATGTTGCTTTGCTTTTTAGTTCTTAACCTGAGTTAAGTGCTGCGTAAAAATTTAATATTCTAACTGTTAAATGCAAAAAGTCTAATTGCAGATACAGTCCGTTCATGTGTTATATGGTATATAAGGCTGGATGACAGTGACGCCCATTTTTTACTGTCATCAATTGAAAAGTTTTGTTAAATAGTAATTTTCCCCCTCCAAAAATCTTCAGCATTGGATCATAGGGCCTACTACAAAACCTTTAAAGTTTTAGTTTAAAGTAAAAGTTGTGTGACATTATTTTGTATTTTAACGTTAAACTGCAAAATGTCCAGCGGTGTTACTGTAACATAAAAAAAAAAAACAACTAAAATTCAAACATCTCTAAAATAAGTCATCAGTGTGTCTGGGGCAGTTTTATAATGGTTGTGGCCTAATATCAAATATTTGTACTTTACTAAAACAGCACTTCTAACTGTACCTGAACCCTACAATAAGAATTCAAATGAGTTTATTCTTGTAATCAAAATGGTGTCCTGCAGTGACATGAAAAATCTTTTTTTTAAAAAGGCCGTTGCAACAAAACTTACAGGACCACATCGATCATTTATACACCAGAGAGACCTCTGGAGTTAAGGCTGTGAGCTAAAGGTCAAAAGGAATTTAACCTTATTCACTATATGATTTTAGTAAAACCCTAATCTTCTCAAAAAACTGTTAACATGTGCCTATGTGGTGTGACAGCTGTATTTTTCACGAAATCGAATCCTGTAATGTTAAAAATTATTTTTAGGATGGGACAGGGATATGTATCAGGTTAGCACATTAGAAAGGTTGAATAATTTATGACAAGTATTTAAATGGCCAGATTGTAGTGAATGTCCTGCCGTGTGACAGAAAAAGTCACACGGCAGGACAATGTTAAAACATATGGAAATAACAGTGACACCTGAAATTTTGAATTGCTTACGAAACACTCTTTCTATCTCTGTTGTATTTCTATTGTAATGCAGTTGCTCATTACTTGCCTTCTAGACTCTTACCTATATCTTCGGGGACATGCTGAACTCTGTGGGCGCTGCTAGGAAGGTGTTTGAATACCTGGACAGAAAACCTGAGGTCAGCACCGAGGGAACGCTTGCCCCTGAAAAGCTGAGGGGACACATCCAGTTCAGCCATGTCAACTTTGCCTACCCTTCATGCCCCAACAAAACAGTGCTGCAGGTGAGGTCACATAGTTAGGGTGGGATCAGAGGTGGAAGAGGTACTCAAAATGTGTACTCAACTTAAACTACTGATATACAACAGTTCAGTGCTTCTACTACTATGTATTAAGTAAATTAGTGCATTAAGAAAATACTGTATTTTGCTTTTACCTGTAGGACTTTTCTTTGGAGCTAAAGCCAGGACAGATGACAGCTCTTGTTGGTCCATCTGGGGAAGGAAAGAGCACATGTGCAAGTCTCCTGCAGCGTTTCTATGATCCTCAGAGCGGAGAAATCATGTTCAACAATAAGCCGCTGAAGTCCTATGAGCACCGCTACCTCCATAAAAAGGTATACAAAATACCACAAGTGAAGGCATTTTACACTAGATACTGAGCCCATTTAGTAATGAGTCTATCTTACAGATTGTAGTGGTGAGCCAGGAACCTGTGCTCTTTACTGGTTCAGTCAAAGATAACATTTCTTATGGGCTTAAAGAGTGCACAGATGAAGAGATCCAGGAAGCAGCACGAAAGGCCAATGCACATGACTTCATCCTGCAGCTGGAGAAGGGATATGACACGGGTAAGCCCATTGTTTTTTGCTGGCTGTTCGGTCTGTCAAAATTTAAACCTAGAGCTTAAGTTGTCTTGTCTTATATTATTCACTTCTCAGAGGTGGGTGAAGGAGGCGGCCAGTTGTCAAAGAGTGAGAGACAGCGCATTGCCATTGCCCGAGCTCTGGTCAGACAGCCACAAGTCCTTATTCTGGATGAAATCACCAGCTCACTGGATATTGACAGTGAAAAGAAGGTACGGATACCTTTAATTTAAAAATTAGATGAGTAAAGCATACTCATAAATGAACAAGACTTAAAGATCAATCACAAAACCAATCTCAAAATAATGCATGACAATTATTATTATTATTTGTTTAGTTACATGGTCGAACTGTGTATTCATCTTTTACATGAAATGAGATGAGATTTACTGTCAGTGAACTGCATGTCAAATTGGGGTGGGGGAGGGTTGGATGATGGAGGCAACCATTTGTTCTTTTTTGTTTGAACCGAAAAGGTTAAAAAGAAGTCATTTGGATTTGTTTTTATTTATTTATTTATTTTTATTTTAAAAAGTTCAAATGACTTTTTTAAAACTTATTTGTTGTGAATATACACGCTTAGACTTTCCAGTTGAAACTAAACATGTACAATGTCCACACAAAAGACTAAAATTTATTAGCACCCATATTTTACAACAGACTCATCAGCTTCAGTGTTTTTTGTGTCAAATATGTCAAATTGACATGATTATGCTATTGAGACTTTGAATATCCTTTTTGTTGGTGTTTGCATATTAAGCCTTGGCACAGCTCAGTGAAGCTCTGTTGTTGTCTCTACAGGTTCAGCAGGCCCTGGCTCGATGCCCAAACCAAACGCTGCTGGTTATCGCTCACAGACTAAAAACCATAGAGAAGGCCGATCAGATCGTTGTCATTGGCCAAGGCAGGGTGCAGGAGCGGGGCACTCACCAGGAGCTGATGGACATGAGGGGGCATTACCACTAGACTGAGGGAGCTTTATACTGATGGCAGCTCACCATAGAAATGCTACAGCTACTGTGTTTGACATGATGTAACAGTGGACCACTTTAAAAGTATGTCAAAGAAAGCAATAGACTGATGTACAGATATATACATTATGGGAGAGTGTGAGTGTAAATACAGTCTTGATAAAGTTAAAATGACCAAATAGAATCAAACAGTTTAACTTAAGACATGTATATACTCTTCTTCACAATGTATTTGTATTTATTTTACATAGTTCTTTTTTTTTTTTTTTTTTGTTACAGAAAAGAATAGGCTATATTGTAATGTAATGTAAATATGTTTGCAGTATTGTTCAATTTAATAATGAAGTATTGCATTGTAGTTTGTAAAAATTCAATAAAACTCATAAAACTTCTGATTTATCATTGGTTTATCAATTCATCAATTTTAGTAACAACACATTATGGATTTGTACTTTCATATTTATTGGATTTATTCACAACTTAATTAGCTAAATTGAGAATCAGAAATGTAATGGCCCTTGTTTCTCTGAACTTGTCTCTTGATTCAAAAGCGAAACAATAAGTTGACCTGGAGAGTCCCTGGTTTATTGACTCTTTCCTGGCAGAGAAAGTTGCCTGGTGAGATGTGCGATAAACACAACACAGGTGAAAGAGGAGCGTGATAATACCAACCTCTCCACCAACACAGGCCAAGCGGAGCCGTCGCCATTTTGTGAAAACAAGTTGAAGCTGCAAAATGGCGGCCAAAAGATGCAAACTGACCAGATTAAAAAATATTTTGTAATGTCTCTATGGGAGTTCCTCCTTGAAAATTTGAAAATATTGTGGCTGACTCACTCTTATTTTGCTCTCACATCACATGGTTTAAAGAAGGACTAACATTAATTTATTTTAAAATGCATTTAAAAACTTATATTACACTCAATTTGTTTTTTTAAAGGTACTGTAAACAACATGCACTCATACTGGTTTGAAAACGGTACTGCAGCCTAAAACAATAGTCTCTTTTCTGACTGAACGATCGGTGATAAACAAAAAGAACTTGGCCATTATGTAAAATGTATTTTTAATTGGTAATAACTCAGCTGTACCATAGTTATCAGTAAAACTAGTATTTGATTTAAATAGGTTTACCTCATATCTTGGCACACATTTGGGTCATTTTCATGAAATATAAAAAATATATACTGCTCATAGCACCTTTAACTAATAGCAAACTGTATATTTTGTTATTACTGTACTATAAATGTACAGTGAATGTTTCTAATGTAGTGACACTATTGGTTTGATGCTGAGAGAAGGATTGTGTGGCATCCTACATTTTGCATCAGATATACTGTATTAAACTTGGCCCAACTGAAAGTGAAAACAATAAATGTACGCCATGTTACGGTTAGAGCTTGGGGCTTGAAAACAAAATGGGCGACGGTGGGGAGGTTAAGTTGTGCCACACAGTTTTGTTGTGTAGCCTAACGTACAAACTGTAGATGAGAGCTTTTACATCAGAAAATTCTTACTGCAGCTCAAATAGTTGCACTGCGTTAACTATAAAGGTGCATGTGATAATGATGACACTGGTTTATTTGTGTTGAAGTTTTTGCCAAACCAGTTCAGCACCATAGCAGTGCACCACAACACTGCCAAGCTGGAAAGTCCCTGCTCTAGTTTCTTTCACTTTTATTGTTGTACTGCTGAAGTTGCACATCATCATCATCATCATCAGCCAACCTGACAAAAACAAGTGTGGTGTGAGCAAAAATACTTTCATTTTAATTTTGTTTTTGCTACCGAGCCAGTGTTATGGATACAACATTTAATAACTCATAATTTACTGCATGAAAGCAAAAAGGAGCTTCTCTAACACATAACACTTGAGTAGCTTTTCTTATTGTAACCATAGCACATGATACATGAAGCAAAACATCATGACAAATGAGATAATAATAATAAAAGCTTTGTATGCAAAAGTTTGATTTTGTTGACATTCAAAATTACATTAGAATTAAGAAATAATGCAATGCTTTTTTTGTCTCATTACAAGGCAAGCTTTAAAAATACATTGATGTTATTTTGGAGGTAAATTCCCTAAATGTTTTGAGAATCCCCTAATTACACCAGGCATTAGGATCTCTCTGAAATATAACTGTCAGGTAATTCACAATAGCTTATAGTAAAAGAAAAATATATGACATAATGATTTCAGAAAGTCCCGTCTAATGTCTGACTCATTTTGGAGTCCAAAGACCAGAACGGCAAAATAAAAGAGCCTTAACTAGAACAAGGAAGTCTACTTTTTAGAGCAGTGCAACAGCGCCACAGTTGGTTGAAATAGGTACCTTTTCTCTCCTGACACGTGATTTCCAGTAAATAGGTGACTCGCTGAAGTTCTTCAATTAATTGCCACTGACTGCCACCTAGTGAAAAAGAAGATATCCGGGTAGTGACTTGAACAAAGCCTTCCACTGTGGTTTTATGAGGCGATCAATTGTGTTTTCAGCTTTTTTTTTAGTCGCAGAAACCTTGTGACACCACAGAGGCCACGTGCAGACACTTCTGTGGAGAAAAGTTTCATCAACCACGGGGCCACATCAAAACCCAAAAAACCCCTCAAAAACATGATACAGCGTCAGGATTGGTGACACAAAAGTGAACACAGTGCTCTCAAAAATAGTATCTCTAGTAATCATATAAAGCCTACAATACAGTGAGTCAGACCTAAAGGATGACATCACTGATTATTAGACATTAAAAGTGCAACAGCACCCCAAGTGATTACACTAAGTACACCAACAACCTTGTGATTTACAGTAAACCCAAAGTCACAGATATACGGCTGTCTAGGCTCCGGCCATCTGCTGGTTGTCCTCACTGAAAAAGAATGAAATGTCCTAAATGACAAGTAATACTAATGTATAAAATAGGCCTATAATAAATTATAATAAATACATATATATATATATATACGCTACGTGTTATGCTTGTTACACATACAACACACAAAACAAACTAAAGATATCATTTGTGAATGAAAAATAACTTTTGGGACAAAATAAAAACATTACGTTCAAGTGCATACTTGGCTGTGATTAAAATGTATTTCTAAAGCCTGCAGAAAATACTACAGTAGTCAATGTTAGAAATGGACACGTTGACACACACTTGTCACCAGAGGGCGACAAAATACAATAAATGTGTAGGCCTATGATAAGTCACTGTTGGCTGTTATTTTAGCATTTTCAAGACAAAAACTTTGTTCTTATCTAGCATCAGCACAAATGTTCTTTCAATCTAAAAGATCTCTCTAATTGAAAGCTAACTTAATCCCAGGACAGGTTTAATAATCCTTTTACAGGAAACAGTTTGACACTGACCATAAAATCCTGATCCGATTAGCAGCTCCTCTGACTGCTTAGTTGTTCCACCTGGCTTCTCACAATTTCTGTAAGTAAAAAAAAATAAATAAAAATAAAACAAAGTCATAGGCTTTTGTTTGACATAAAATAAATACATTTTTTGTCTTACATTGCAGCCAAACTAAAACACCATAATGTGAGAGGAACTGGGGTTGGTCTTGTTTGTTGTTTGTTGTTGTTAAAAGCGTGATTTGGAAATGAACTCAAAAACTCCTGCCTATCAAGCCTAGCTACCTGTACATGCAGGGAGAGGGAAAATGGATTGAAAATGTTCGCACAAAACTAAATGAGGCAATATTTGTCTGTCAAGAGACACTGTGAGTCCCAAGGGAAATTTGGGTTTCAAGCACCAGCCTCACAGTAATTACAAATAGAAAAACAGCATGGATTGTTAGTTAGCTGCAAATGTACAAGACTTTTGCCAGTCCATAGTAAAATGTAGAGAGACAGAGAACAATAAAAAAATGAACCTGTTAATTTTTATGACTTTAAATATATTCAGTGCAGCAACTATTACAGCTAAAACAGAACAATGCAAAGAGTACAGTTCAAATACTTTACAATATTAGTGCAATAAAAAGTAATAGCACCATCTCATTAGCGCCGAAGTGCATGCAGGTTGGTGATGTGCAGACAGTTGTAGTAAGCTATCAATGACATTTTGCAGGAATAACTAGTGTAATAACTTAAGGCCATGCCCCTCTGAGCATCTCATCTCAAATCAAATCAAACTTTCATCTGATCTACATAGTCCAGTAAAGGTCAGTCCAGAACGAAAAACTCGACTGTACATCCAGTATATGTAAATAAATATGAGTTGTCAGATGCTCACTGTGAGGTGGTTTAGATTATACATGTTGAATGTTAAAATACTGTAGGCTAATTAAACCCCAGACATAGCTACAGAAATATTTGCCCCTTGGAAAAATAAGTCCCAGACCAGGAACTACTGCACTGCATATGAACGCTTGAGAGGGTAAAGGCTTAAAACATAATGTTATGACCTTATTAGCAGGGCTTGACCAACTGGCCAAATGCGGGTAGATTTCAATTTTGGAAAGAAACACATTTAATCTACTAACTAGGCTTAACTTTCTGCTGCTCTGTTTATAAATGCTTAAATGCCCTAATAATTAACCTGATATAGTATATAGTAACTCATCAGTGGAGGAAAAAATTATGTTATTAATGGCTAGTAATTGAATACTTGCCACAGTGAGCGAAAAAGTTAATGTCAAGTCCTGATCATTAGACATTTCAGTTGATCGTGGCATCAAGTGTCAAAGGGACTGCTGTTTCCAAGAAGGGGGCTGTAGCATATTCACATATTGCAACCCAAAGTAACTATAGGCTACTGTTCCTGATTTGGTTGGCTATATTTACATCTCACTCACAGCAGGTGAATATGGATCAGTGGATTCACTCTGTCACCACATCAGACGGATAACTGAGTGGATGCAAAACAACTAAATGCAGACAAGACTGAAGTAATCATTTTTGGCTCACAGACACAAAGAGAAAGTGTCAGCAGTTACCTCAAGTCTCTTTTCTCTAAAACCGACAAGTCAGGTTAGAAATCTAGTGGTAATCCTGGACTCAGATTTGAACTTCAGCTGTCACATTAAATCTATAACATCATCAGCATTTTACCATCTCAAAAACATTGCCAGAATCAAAGGCATTCTGTCCAAACCAGACTTTTAGAGACTTATTCATGTGATTATCTCCAGCAGGTTAGATTACTGTAACAATCTGCTCACTGGACTCACTAAACCAGCTGTAGGACGTCCAGAACGCTGCTGCTCAGGTCCTGACTAAAACCAGGAAGTACGACCATATTAGTCCTGTCTTCAGGTCTCTGCACTGGCTTCCTGTTGCTCAGAGAATAGACTTTAAAACAGCTCTGCTTGTGTACAAGTCTCTCCATGGCTAGCACCAAAGTACATCTCTGACCTGTTGGTCCCATATGAACCATCTGGGACTCTGAGAACCTCAGGGACAGCTCTTCTGCTGGGGCCCAGAGTCAGGACTAAACTCGGAGAAGAAGAGTTCAGTTTTACGCAGCTAAAATCTAGAGGAGTCTTTCTGACAATGTGAGACAGGCCTCTACTCTGACAATGTTCAAGTCTAGACTAAAAACTGTTCTTTTTAGCTCTGTGTATGATGAATGAAAATGTTTTATCTGCACTCCTTTCTTTTAATTTTGTTTTACATTGAGTCTTAATTATAAAATTTAATTTTACTATTTTATTTGTATTTCTAGTCTATGCACTTTTAACTTGTCTTTTTTTTTCTTTTCTGTAAAGCACTTTGGCACCCTGCAGGCCTGTAGAACAATTCACACCCATAGGCCTACAAATAAACTTGCCTTGCTATAAACATCTTCTAACCTAAGCTTTGAGAAGTGATAAAGGACTATGCATGTTGATATTGCAGTAAAATCGTAAAGTCATGTTATGTCTGGTGAAGGCTGTGCGCTCATGGCAACCATTGTTGGACTTGCTGATGAAATCCAGAAAAGGAAGACAGTGGGAGAGGTGTTTGTGTATTAGGAGAGAGAGAGAGAGAAAGATGACTCAGAGAGATGAGTCTGGTTTCTGATGTAATCCACCAACTCCTCCCTTCTCACTGCCTACACAGCTGTGCCTCTTCTCTTGGAAATTCTGAAAATTCTTGAAAAAAGCCGGAGGATGTATTTGGAATAGCTCTTTCAGCTGCATCTATTTAGGTTAGGCTACAAGGTTTTCTTAGTCTTTGGTTTATCAATACCTAATGTTTGTATTGCTAGGACTAAAACGTTACAATACATGTGAGAGAGTAACTAATAAAGAAAGCCACAGTGGTAAAAAAAAAAAAAAAAAAAAAAAAAAAAAGTGGTTCTAAAATTGTTACAAGACAAGATTTAGGCTCTCGGTTATCACCAGCCGGATATGAGCTTAAACATTTAGAACAGCTGTCTTCCTGTTTGATCAGTCATCACTTTTGTTTGCAGCTGAATCCCACCTCCTTCCTTGGAACAGATCTCCAATCTCTGGCGAAACGCTGTGAGCAGGATCGAGCAGGATGCGTGGATCAGCCTTGTTTTGGGGCACGATTTGCAGATTCATGGCACGAGCGCATGCGCAGTGAGTCCTGTAGCGGCCGCTGACACCGCCAGCTATTCTCATCGAGGAAAGTAGCGCCGAAACCAAGGCAGAAACCAAAAACTGCAGCAACTTTGGACCCGGTGTTGACTCATATGTACGGATAGACGCCGGATCGCGTCAAGGAATATATATTTTTAAGGGTTTTGGAGCGCACAGTCGATACAACGAGTTCATTTGCGTCACGTGGTCTGGTCTGACCAATGGGAGCGAGCTATTTCGAATGGAAAGTATTTCTTTGTTTGGATATTTTGCAGATCTTATGGACAACTTTAAACTTTATCCAATGCTATAAATGCAACCGGTACATTTTGGGGTTTGGGTAACGCGAGGACGAATCGCTCTGGATATGCCCCACTTTGTTTTGGTGGAACAATGGGACATGGCCGACATCGGGCCGAGGGCCAGTATCACATGACTCCCCTCCCCCACCCCGCGCAGTGAATGGGGAAGAAGGCGGACATGTTTGAGGGAAATGTGTTGGTTAAAAAGTATCGAGGTGGAAGGCAAGAAGATTATTTGAAGAAAGGTTTCGCATTACTTTGGGATTATTACTTCACTTTTTCCAAATCTTAATGTTTATCAACATATGTTTTATATCAGGTTATTTTTATTTATTTTATTTTTGTTTCCCTTGTGAATACTTAGGAGTTGTTTCTTTCTTAACAACATTAAGTCACATCAGTGTAATTAGAAGATTTAAGTCGTTGTTGCGCCATCGTTTTTCGTGACATTGTGAAGAGTTTGTAACCTTGGCGTGGGGGATGGGCGCATGTGGTTAGGTAACCATTTTGTGTGGCTCTTGAATTAGGAAAGAGTTGGTTTTTTTTGGCGCTTTGATGAACAGTGTTAGGAGGTGTTGTATACGTGTTTTAGTTGGACCTGGTTAAGGCTTCAGGTTACAGGAAATGTATGTTACTTAAATTAGACTTTATGTGCGCGTTTAGTTTACATGTTTTGACTCAAATTGGGTTTTAATTGTGTAGATTTTTATGCGTTGTGTTTTGGTTAGAGCGTAGACATTTCTGATGTTAGGAGTGGAAAATTGCTGTGTCATTCAGTGGATGTTGTTGTGACCCTGACTACAATGGCGTGGACTGTGGCTCAACAGCTGCTCGGGTGTAGCCATTAATTACTGCAGCTCGGGCTTTATCCCTTTGTAGTTAAGGTTTAGGTCAGAATACTTTGTTTTGTTGCGTTGGATTTTAGGATTATGTTTCTGTGGTTGAAGGTTACATGTATTACATCGTGTTCTGCGTTTGTTTACTGCTCTTTAGGGATTCTTTGTTGTCAAACGCGACAGAATTTGTGATTCTCATTTGGTTCCAAGATGGCGACCGCTTCTTCTTCGCGAGGGACATAAATGCGGATATTCTTGTAGAACAGCGAGCTCGTGGAGATCGGCTCTTGGCTGTTGGGGGGACACGCGTGACCGGGTCGAGGAGCCAATGGGCTTCTTGGTATTTACCCCCGAAGCCCGCGTTTCAGCCGCGCGGGCCAATCGGCGTCGTCGCTTTGCACACGTTGACGTAATGTAATATGATAAGAAGAAGGGTGTGATCCGTGTGCGTGCATTTTGTGGAGGATTATCTGTAAAAGCCAGTAACGTGCGGCGTTCCTGCAGCGCAGCATCCGCCGGACCAATCGCGTCGCGCAGTTTCTTTGACTGACAGCGGGAATTTGCGAATAGGTTGGTTCAGACGGGCGTAAAGGAAGCGGCTGCCTTCAGGGGCGCGGCATGTTTGACTGACGCACAGCGCGGCCAATAGGGAGTCAGGGGGCGTGGGCACGGTTCGTCGCTGTGGCCAATGGGGCGGAAGGTTGGTCTATAAAGGAGCGGGTGTAGTCGCAGAGTCGCCATTTCAACGAGAAGCAGACTGAGGGAGATCGCCGTGGCGGGGAGCGGAGGAAACTGGCGAGCTGACTCCAAGCCCGGTCTGAATCTAGCTATAACACAATCCGGATCCATCCTGATGGATATGGCTCTAAACCCGCCCCAAGACAGGTATATATCGGTAAAAATAACTCTGGTCCTTTAATCGCAGAGTATATTATGGACAATTTGTTTATTTTTATTAATTGCGTGCGGTTGTAGCTGATTATACGGTCTGATTGGCTTTATACGGACCTTTGTATACGGTATGCAGCGGGAGGTAAAGGTCCATAAAGGAAACGCAGGTCGGGGTGTATCCGTTTTGGTGGTGGGCTGTGAAGTAGCGGAGTGTTTCGCTCTCCGCCGGCGCCATCTTCGCAGCGCCCCGCCGTTGGCCGCTCACTCCCGCTGCTGGGTTGTTTATGCTAGCGCTGTTAGCGTTAGCTCTCTTAGCCGGAGTGCGTTCACCCGGGCGTTGTGTGTGATGGCGCCTTTATTCAAAGCAGGAGTTGCTAATGTCATATAACTTCAGAATATATTAAATACGTCCTATAAAATAACAATTAACAATATTAAGAGACGGTTTAAATGGCGGTGTACCTCCTTGTTTTGCCGGTTTGTTGTTGTAGCCATGTGATGTTCAGGAGCAGTTGTGATCAAACAAACAGCCACACACTTTGACAACGCAGGACAAGTTTCAGATCACTTTTATATTTGTTTTAAGTATCTTTAACATGTTTTATGGTCATGGTCATTGTTTTTTAACATAACTCGATACTTAACTGACCATGTGTTGTGTGTTGGTTGCTTGGTTACGGCACTCGTGCCCCCAGCCCAAAGAAAATAGGTTTTTGTAAAAAAAAAAAAAAAATTTACATTTTTTTTAAGGTTTGATCCCAGTCCAAGTTATACATTTATTTTTTGTTTTTATTGATTTTTTTTCTTACTTTTGTAAATTGGAATTAAAACTTAAAAACAACATGTATGTTTTGTACCACCATTACTCATTTTAATAATAAAGTGCACAGACTGTCAAATATGTCGCCCACAGTTGTATCATTTATACCTTTTTTTGAAAATAGACAATACCCTGTAGCACATCTGGTAGCTGCCAACTTTCTTCAAGCAAGATGCATCAGCTGTAATTCTTAAGTAATAAAACAGGAATAGCCTTTGTTGCTTCATTATTGCTATCATCTCACCCATTTAACATAAAAACATTGTGGAAGCCATACAGTGTGGCGTCCGGTACTTCCGCTTGATACAGAGAAGTGTGTAGCCGGCATGTCACCACGGGTAAACAAACCTGCACTGAGAGCCAGGATGTCAGGTGGCAGCTGTTTAATATTTTACCCATGTGTTTGCATTTGTTGGAAAAGACTAGACTGTAGCATGTTGGCTTCAGCTCCGCCCCCGCTCCTTAACAGGCAGCTTAGAGGGGAAGTGTAGGCGGAGTCTCTGCCATTGCAAATGGTGCAACTTACTCAGCATTGCTCACTGTTCACTGTGCCAGTTGTTGGAAAATACTGACGTGTAGGCTTAAATAAAACAACATAGGATACTTGTATGTGGGGTTTTACTACTACAAAATAAGCATTGGCTATTAAGCACTGCTATCAGCATTTAGTGAGTGTTTCCAGGTTGCACATTTCACAGGGACCAATTGTGGCTTGAGTTCATTGGTCATTGTGCTGTGCTGTGCTCTCACCAGCTCCCTTCTCGGGGTTGAGGTTGGCATAATGGGAGTCACAACGATGGAGCAGAGTTCTGGCGCGGCTGGGAAGCGTATCAGGAAACCGTCTCTGCTTTACGAAGGCTTTGAGAGTCCTGGGATGCCTCCTATCAGCCAGATGGCCCCTTCTGGACCCCCGCAGCCACCAGTCAAAGATCCCAATCGACAGGGAAGGATGACCAATCAACTCCAGTTTCTACAGAAAGTTTTACTGAAGTCTCTGTGGAGGCACCACTTTGCTTGGCCCTTCCACGAACCTGTTGATGCCGTCAAGCTCAGCCTACCTGTAAGTGATTTATTGGATGCTGTTAGTTTCTTACCTGTAGGCTGTCACTTAGTCTCAAACATCTAAGTAAAATATTCTTAATAATTGTATTTATAGTTTAATTTTCTACTCCCCCTTTCACAGGACTATCATAAGATCATTAAAACTCCAATGGACATGGGCACCATAAAGAAGAGGCTGGAGAATAATTACTACCGCTGTGCAAGTGAATGTATGCAGGACTTCAATACCATGTTTACCAACTGCTACATCTATAACAAGGTAAAGTTTGTGCATAAATTCTTATTCGTGTAGGGGCTCTATGTCCTAACATAGCAATAATTGTAATTAATTTGTTTCAACTCTCCAGCCTACAGATGATATTGTGCTGATGGCCCAGTCTCTGGAGAAGGCTTTCCTTCAACAAGTGGCTAAGATGCCCCAAGAGGAGCAGGAGCTGGCCCCTCCCCCTCCCAGAAGTAAAACGGGCAAAACGGGCAAAAAAGGACGTGGTTCGACAGGTTGGCTGCTTGTTTTACTTACAGCCCTGCACACACCTCCAAATTAAGAAAATTTGGTAAAAACATAGGATGGCACATTTTGTGTTTCTCCCCCAATTTAACAGCTTTTTAATACACTATTTTGTTTAACACATTACAAATTCAAATTGTCAGAGAACCATGATTTTAAATATTAAACTAAGAAGGGCCTGAAGAGTGATGTGTTTTTAAGTTGTATGTTTGTTCTGTCTTTTAGTTCCTGGAGGAATAACCACAGCTCACCAGGTCCCAGCTGTCTCACAGTCAGCCTACTCACCCCCCACCCCAGAAACCCCAGACTCTGTCCTCTCCACACCCCCCCAAACACTTTTGCCCAAGAGCTTTCCTCCAGAACATAGTGCTCCTACAATCACCGGCTTACTGCCCACACAGCCCACCACAAAGGTAAGAATAATAATCCCGGTTGAAATGCTTGATGATCATTAGGAAGTCTCCTTTTGTCTAAGCTATCCTTCTGTTTTGTTTTTTGTAGAAAAAAGGCGTGAAGCGGAAAGCAGACACAACCACTCCCACCACAATGGCAATGCCCATCATGAACACTCTGAGCGTAGGTGGTATGGGGTTAAGCCTTACTGGGCACGAGTCCCCGCACACCCTGGCCTCTCTGGGGATGGACCACGCCACAGCCCTGAGCATGGGCATGGGCATGGGCATGGGTATGACCATGGCACACGGCGGGGTAATGATGGGCACCAAGGCATCTGGAGGAGGGAGAAGGGGGGTGAGCGGTCGACCGATTAAACCCCCGAAGAAGGACTTACCGGACTCGATGTTGCCCCCGCCAGTACGACGCAGCAAACTAGGCCCCCAGCTGCGCTACTGCAGTGGGGTCCTGAAAGAGCTGCTGTCCAAGAAGCACGCGGCTTACGCTTGGCCTTTCTACAAACCCGTCGACGCCGCAACGCTCGGTCTGCACGACTATCACGATATCATTAAACAACCAATGGATCTCAGCACCATCAAGGTACTTTTAACCGAGTGTGGTTGGTATCTAGGTTTGTCTGTCTGTTTTTTTTTTCTGAAACACATTGTCTTCTCTTGTGTGCAGCGGAAAATGGACAGCAGAGAGTATCGAGACGCCCAGCAGTTCTCCGCAGATGTGAGACTGATGTTTTCAAACTGCTACAAGTACAACCCTCCAGATCATGACGTAGTTGCCATGGCCCGAAAACTTCAGGTAATTATGATCCTAGGTGATAATAAACATGCTTAAATGGTGTAAACTAAACAAGACAAGTCAATACATAGGTTTAAGTCTCAGTGCATGGATTTTTTATTTTTTTTTTTTGGTATAATAAGAACCAATGTATGCTTAAATACTTGCCCAGTGTAGAAAGAAATTCCTACTTTATAAGTTGGGAAAATAAAAACAACTACCTATCTATTTGTTCAGGGATATTCTTTAAAACAATCTCTGTAGTCATGTTATCAAAAATGTTATTTGTTGTAACTTTCCATCCATTTAATGGAAATGACTGCTACTTTTATAACCAAAAAGTGCATGCAGAGACATTAGCTATTAACCCAAAGAGTGAAAAACTTCTACCTGAACTAACGTGTGCTCTTTTTAAAAAAAAATTCAGGACGTGTTTGAGTTTTGTTTTGCGAAGATGCCCGACGAACCTCCGGCTCCGCAGAGTTCTTCGTCTTCCTCCTCATCATCGTCGTCATCGTCGTCCGAGAGTGAACTGAGCAGCGAGGAGAGCGAGAGCACGCCCAGCTCCGACTCTGAGGAGGAGCGGGCAAACCGCCTGGCCGAGCTGCAGGAACAGGTGAGGACAGGGTTACAGCACATGACACTGGGTTTGCCTGATTATATGTAAACAGATACATTTTTTATTATTTTTTTTATATATTTGTGGCCATTTAATTAAGAATGAGCTGCTTTACAAATTGGTTCAAAGCCCCAAAATAAGATGGAATAATCAAAAGGACGGAAAGAAAAGTTGTCTAAACCTGATTAAAAAACAACTGATCCAAAATAACTTAAACAAACCACTGGATTTTTTGAAAAGCATGAAATATTGGTGATTGAAAAGAAAAAACTGCTCAATTTCTAACCTAAAATCCTCATCTGTCTTCAGTTGAAGGCTGTGCACGAGCAGCTCACAGCGCTCTCCCAAGGCCCAATCATTAAACCCAAGAAGAAGAAAGACAAGAAGGACAAGAAGAAGAAGAAAAAGGGAGACAAAGACAAACACCGGCGAGTGGAAGAAGAGATCGTGGCTATTAAACCGCCTAAGGCTCCGAAACTCGCCAAAACCCCAAAGACCAAAACCCCCAAAGCACCGAGTGTTCCTGTGATGCCAATAAAGAAGGCTACAAGCAAGAAAAGCAACAAGAGCAAGTGAGTACTGACCTCTGCTGGGCAACAGGAGAAGTGCTTTGCCTCTGCTCTCTGGTGGTAGAAGTAGCAGGGAATGAGGTTGATACTAGATTCAAATAATAAGTAATTGTTAGATTGGAATTTATAGAGACCTAAATGATCCTGTCGAAAATTGAAACTCATGTTAGGGCTTTTTGTTTTTAAAGTTAATACCCTACTCCTTTTTTCCAGATCTAAAAAGGCATCCATGGTGTTCAACATGCCACCAGTGGCTCATGAACCTTTCATTGGCCACTATGACTCGGACGAAGAGGAGGACACTGCACCCATGTCCTACGATGAGAAGCGTCAGCTCAGTCTGGACATCAACAAACTGCCCGGGGAGAAACTGGGGCGCGTCGTGTACATTATCCAGTCCCGGGAGCCCTCGCTTCGGGACACAAACCCAGAGGAGATTGAGATCGACTTTGAGACTCTGAAACCATCAACGCTTCGGGAGCTGGAGAGATACGTCATGACGTGTCTGAGGAAGAAACCCCGAAAGCCGTACGGTACGTGAAACATGGTCCAGTGGGGAAAAATTATATTGGCTTTAAAATAAATTAAAACAGTATAATAATCTGATGTTTGTCTGTGCAGCGAGTAAAAAGAACAGTGCTGGAAAAACAAAAGAAGAACTGGCTTTGGAGAAACAGATGGAGCTGGAGCGGCGGCTGATGGACGTCAGTGGACAACTCAACTCTGGGAAGAAGCCTGTCAAAGCCAAACGTGAGTCTCTGATATTCAGCCTGCTCTTACCCTGCTCTGTGTAAACGTCCTGGTCCTAATGCAGTTTGTCTTTGCAGCAGAGAAACCTGCAGCGGAGGCGAACACTCAGCCGTCTCGCCTCAGCGCCAGCAGCTCTTCTTCAGACTCATCTTCATCATCGTCGTCCTCATCTTCCTCAGACACAAGTGACTCTGACTCGGGCTAAACTGACTTCACATAAAGGGTTGTAGCCCTGTGCTTCCCACCGAGTGGACTGAATGAAATCTACTGATAACGAGCCGCGGGCGGATCACGACGGCACCAACATGAACTGGTGTGACTGAGAGATGGCGTGTCCTGAGCTCGGCCCCTTCGTCGACCCTGTCCTGAATACAAACGGGACAGAGACCAGGCTGTTCTCTGGAGAACCAGCCTGTGCAGAACAGGACCCTCCATCTCTGATTAGGCAGAACTGACGCATGCGTTGGAAGGATATGGGTGCTAGAGCCAGAGTCTGTTTCTGGAGATTTCCCTTCTTACCGTGCTCCCTGTCTTATGCTGTATAGATACAGTGTACAGTTATATAAATATCTATTTTTCTTTTATAAAGAAGCATTTTATGGAGCTAAATTATTCCCTCATTGTGGGAAAGATGAACTGGCGTGAGCAGAGTTGTTTTAGTTTTTGTTTTTCTCCCGAGTGACAAAGAGGAGGGAGAGGGGAAACACCTGTTTGAGTGTGATGTGTGAATGGGTCACGTATGTTTGCATGCACCTGTGAGAGGTAGGCACCACAGGCTCAGTCTGTGAAGTTCCTCATAGTTTTGAAGCAGACGTTACATCTGTCTGCCGCAGCAGAAGCACCTTGGTTTAGTAAACAACAGAATGCATGAAATCAGAGGAGCCGGCGACATGCTTTCTCACAAACTACTGCATCTTGTATCTGTTCAAACCCACTGTACAGCAATGTGACATTTACTACATTTATTCGTAAATATTTCTGTTCCCATGTTCGCTGTCTTTTTAAATATTCAGTTTCTCTGTAAGTGTTGCTTTTCTTCTTTGTGACCAATCTGCGAATAAATTGTGAGGACGTGTCTTGTCCCCTCACCCGTGCACAGATAACATCTCTTTTTTTAATTCTTTGTTCTATTTATATATTGTTTTGTTTTTCCAGACTAAATATTGTAGGTTTAATGTTAAAACATTATGGAGTTTGGGTTGATTTCCCATAATTTGGGTTGATTTCCCATAATTTAACTTAATTAAAACCCATTTTTGTCTTTAAACTAGTTGGCCTTTCTTGCCTATGGCAGCTAGCACGTTGTATGATTAAGTTCACTGTGTGACCCATAAGCAGCAGATACAGAAACAGTGGAAAACAAAGAGATTGCCGTTCAGAAACTTGCAGCTGGGGAAGACGTGCTCTGTAAGCAGTAGTCGGTCATTTTCATGTGTTGAGTAATATTGCACTGGTTTGTTTTGATGGTAATGATTTGAACTATAGCGTGTACTTTTTTGATCGCCTTTGGCTTAAGTTAGGAAAAAGAATATTTATGGATGAATTTAAATGAAGATAAGCTTTTAAGTGTCTTCTGAAATATGCACCTGGGCTGTAGAACTGTATATATTTTACAGTTTTATTCTCTGAGCATGTTTTTGTTGTGTACAAGCCTCTTTTTCCTCTCGGAGATGACGAGGAAAAGTCAAAATACTCCAATCGTCTCTTTTCTCACGTCTGTCAGAAATTAAAAAGCCCCTGTACTTGACTGCATCTACATCTGTACATAAATAAACGGAGATATGTCCAGTAAATGTCTCTGTGGCTGCGTTACTTTGACATTATAATCGCATTACGATTTTTTTTTCTCTTAAAAAAAAATCAACAAAGCTAACGTTTTTATTCAGCTTGCTTGCTGGATTTAATAAACCGGCAACATTTGACATTTATATAGTATCTGTTTTATTTTATAATATATATTTAATTTTATTTAATTGAAGCTAACAAATAAAACTAAAATAAGAATTAAAAAAAAAAAAAAAGTTTGTAACATTACGTTCCTTGTGGCGATTATAGCAGGATATTACTGATTTCAGACTCGGGGCGCCCTCTAGCGACTACAACATGACACAACGAAAAAGTTTGTAAAGATTTTTTTTTTTAAAGTGAATTCATTTCCTGTAGATCCTTTCAAAATAAAACGTGTTTACTCAGCGGTTTAACCCTCTCCAGGCAGGCGTTGCAGATTTGCAAAAAAGAAAAATGCTCATTACCTAATTACAAAAAAAAAAAAAAAAAAAAAAAAAAAAAAGTCAGAATTGTTTATTAGCCTGAGCCTGAGAGGGTTAAGAACAAAATTATAAACTAACATAATAAAAAAGCGACAGGTGACATTACAAATAATGTTATACAATGAAAATAAGTAGCCTACTACTTATTATCACTATTTAAAGCACAGTATATTTGTTGAGGTGAAATAAAAAATAAAGTAAAGTAAAACAAATGCTATAAATAATAATAGATTTTAATATAGTATGTAATAAAATAAAAAGAGCAACAACAAAATAAATAAAATGGTAAAATAAACCTGTACGTATGGAGCAGGTGGAAAGGCATCGAATTAAGAAAAGACATTATTATACAGCACCAACGATTAGCAAAGGATCTAATTTTAATCCTAAACCTTGTAGATTCTTTGCCGCTGACTTCGTTCATGTAGCTAAACTGAAAGCAGCAGCTAATAGACCCTTCTTGTGTTTGTAAACAGAACATACTTTTTTAATGGAGGAATTAACCCTAGCCACCAAACATCGCAAATTATGAATAATCAAGACAGGTTTGAGCTGACAACCACTCTGCCACATGTGAGTAATATCAGAGCCTGGTTTATTAATATCAGCGAGTGTGTGAACGTTTACCCATTAGCACACAAGCTAAAGGCTACGCAATTTACATTTATTCATTTCAATGTTATGTAGGACAAATAGTTACAGAAATGTGTTAAACCACTATAGTTTGACATTGTATGCTCAGATTTTATTTTTATTTTTTCAAAACACCACAAATCCTACTTTTATAAGTCAATTTTAGCAACTGGTACTGACTCAGATCTGGGTCATATTAATTCAGAGTAATTTTAAGTAAATATATAAACAACAATCATGTGTTCCTGCTGCACAAAAACGTCTAAATTAATGTTTTTATTTTGCTCCCTCATAGAAATTAATGGGATAGAACATTAATCTAGTGCCAGGCTGCCTTGCCTACGCAACTTTTAATAAAGTCATTCTTGGAAGGGTCTATAACACAGGGCCTGACTGTTAAAGACCTGTGACTCGGTCTGTTTTTGTTTTGTTTTCAGAGATCTGCCATAGTAAAAGTGAATTGATTTGTAAAGAGGTGTAAAAATATATTGTTAAATTATAAAGTGTAAACGGACTGTATTCATTTTTCAAACGTGTTAAATACTTTTAGACTAAAGACTGAGCGACTTTAAACTTGTTTCACGGAGAAGAGCTCCCTCTGGCGACCGCAGCGGGAACTGCACCCAGTTCACTAAGCCACCAATGGTTACTTTATATAACCACTTCCTTTATAACTGGGCAAAAGCCAGACTGATATAATGTTGGCAGAGAGTTGCTAACATTATATCAATCTGGACTGGCTCCATGTTTGTGAAGGGGCGGGACCTTCAGTAGAAAACTGGGAGGTGATTGGATAAAGCCCCAGCTTTGTAGCTAAACAACAAACTGCTTCAAGATTACGACGTAGCAATATTTAGGCAGTTTTCAAGTATTCTCCAGGCTTTGGCACACACAAAAGTAAAAAAATACAAACTTGACTGTAAAGCAGTCAGGTGTTGACTCCTCTCTGCTCCGAATGAGATCAAACTAAGATCGATGTACTGCCCATGTTTATATCTTTGGTTATTTTAGTTTAACTCTGGTTATTTGAAAATCTTTTTTTCTTTTTTTTTCTTTTTTATAACACCATTTGACTCCTTTTGTGCTGAATCTTATTTAATGCCCTAAGATTTTAGCCTGGCCAGCCAGACAAACCTTTCCTATTCTATACAAAGAAGTTAGTCTGGTACCTCATAGTTTGAATTTCATTTCTATGGGCACAACAATCACAGAGGGAGTAAGTAAGTAAGTACTACAATACATAATACCTGAAGCAGATACTTTTCAACTGTGACCACCTGCAACAGATTAAGCAGAGGAACCCGCTCTCATTTTAACTCAATCCTACTTTAACTTTCTTGTTTCTTTGCCATAGATTGTTGTTAGCAAAGCAAAATCTGATGAAGCTTTAGCAGAAAGCAGCAGCTGAAACTTTACAGAGTCAGACTTTTTTGTCTTCATGAGTTCAGTGAGCCACATACTACGGTATAAAGTATAATTCATTTGCATTTGTTCAAGTTGACAAATGAAAATGCTTGTTGTAAGGGGTATTTATGTTTACTGATGATAACATCTCTTCTGTTCTACTGTTTTAGTTGTAAAACATAATAATTAGTTTTTGTTAGTCAAAAGTGTTCCTAAATAAACCTTGTCTTGTATTAAACATGACAAACAAGGTATCAATCGTCGATGAAACACACTTCACATAAACATTTGTACAGAGTTACAATCTTCTCTAAAACCAGTTTAACCAGAAGCTTATCTAAATATTATTTGAATGAGGAAACAAAGATCAAAAACCAGGACCAGTCCACGCTGAAGCTGCATTTAAACTCTGTCTGCAGAGACACTGGTGAGTCCTTCTGTTTTTTATATTATGTTTTATGTATTATTTATTTGTACTAGGTTATGGTTAAAGTTTTTGGTGCAAATTTCAAAACTCATCTCATTAAACCCCATATTTTAATCTTTAGAAACACAAATTACCCAGAATCCGTTCATGGAGTGTATTTGACGCTGATTACATGCAGTGTTTATGTTTTAACTGTGTAACATTTCAGTGTTTGCATTTGATTTCTCTGAACGCTGAATATGTGAAAGTAAATGACTGAAATAAAGTGAATCACAACAACAGTTTTTCTTCCTGTTGTCAGAGTTAATCACATGATGAAGCCTGGTGCATCTTTGCAGAGGAATGTGTTTTTCTGAGCAGTCAAACCTGTTTACAACAATCCACCGCAATCTGCTGTAACCCTTTTGCAACCCTTTGAGTAAAAATTGTTGTTTTTGTGCTGGAGTGTCTAACCTTTAGGTCTCTCCAGAAAGCTGATCAATGATTAATCTGATTCTGATTCATCTATTTTAGGTTCTAGACCCAGATCCGGTTCAGGTCCAGTCCAGGTTTAAGATGTCGGCGCTAAAGCGAGTCAAGTCCAAAGAGTTCCACAGTTGTTTCCAGTGTCAGAGCGCGGTGCCGGTCCTGGACTGGACTCAGTGTGTCCACAGGTTCTGTAAGTCCTGCTTGAACCAGCTCTCAGACCCCAGCAGGTGTCCTCACTGTAAGACTGAATTCAGGACCAGACCAGACCTGGACCAGACGCAGTCTTTAAACCTCTCAGAGCCTCAGTGCACAGCCCACCTCAGACCGCTGGTCCGATTCTGCTCCTTAGACCAAGTCTCTATCTGCACGGTCTGCCTGGACTTGGACCACAAAGACCACCCCTCCATCTTGCTCCAGACTGAATTAAACCAGAGAAAGGCTGCTCTGCACCGGGTCCAGGCCCAGACCCAGGACCAGCTGGACCTGAGGCGAAGGAAGGTCGAGGAGTTTCATCGTGTGGTGGAGCAGAGTCAGACCCAGACCCAGGCCGAGACTGAGCTCGGACTCAAGGCCTTCAGAGCCCTGATGGACCAGGTCCAGGCAAGTCTAGACCGGTTCTTAGTCCAGGTCCAGGTCCAGCACAGACAGACTCAGAAAGAAGTCCAAGACCTGGTCCAAGAGCTGGATGAAGAGATCAGTTTGATTGAGGAGAGGAAGTCTGAGGTGGACCGGCTGATCCAGACTGGAGACCAGCTGGAGGTCCTGCAGGCCGAGTTAGGACCTGGACCGGTCCTGAGGGACTGGACTAATGTGGTCCTGGAGCCAATCTCCATCAATGGTGCTGCAGCTAAAGCTCTGAGCCAAGTCCAGACCACACTGACCCAGGACCTGGGGATCCAGACATATTCAGACCTGAGTCTGGAGAGAGTCCAGGACTATGCTGTAGACCTCACTTTTGACCCAGACTCAGCGTTTCATAAACTGGTTTTGTCTGAAGACCTGAAACAGGTCTATCACAGCGAGGTCCGGGTCCAGTCCAGTCTGGCCCAGCCCAGTCCAAACCGGTTCTCCTTCTGTCCCTGTGTTTTAGCAAAACAGAGCTTCAGTTCAGGCCAGTTCTACTTTGAGGTCCAGGTCCAAGAAAAGACCAAGTGGACTTTGGGAGTGGCTCGAGACTCCATGAACCGCAAGGGCCAGATCTCTGTGAGTCCTGACCGAGGTCAATGGACTCTGAGTCTCAGAGACCGGACCCAGTACAGCGCCAACACTGGTCCTGCTGTGGCTCTGAGGCTGAAGTCCGGGATGGACCGGGTCGGAGTCTATGTGGACTATGACCGAGGCCTGGTCTGTTTTTATAATGTGGACTCGCAGGATCTGGTCTACACCTTTAAGGACTGTGACTTCAGAGACCGCCTCAGACCGTACTTCAACCCCTGCGAGAGCCAGGGTGGGATGAACAAGGCCCCGCTGGTCCTCCTCAACCCTGTTCGGTCTAGACCCAAACAAGACCCAAACAACATTCAAGTCCAGAGTAAACCAGACCAGGTCCAGACTGAACCCACTGTGTGATTTATTCAGAAGCAAAGTCTGAGGCGGCAAAAATTTTGTGCTGCTCTGTGTAAAATACAAACTCATTAATAACTCACAGCTGTATCAGTGTCATCTGCTTTAATATTTGTTTTTTATGAGCTTTAAATCGTGTGCAAGTAACTGGATTTTCTCCGATTAAGTTAATCCGTTCTTAATTTTAAATAATCTGTGCATATTTATTACAACAATAACTTCTGTTTAACTTCCGTTAGATTGTTGGATATTTCTACATATAGCTTTGCGTATTACCAATAAACTTATATTTTGATGTACTACTGCTATGGTTAATAAACGCTTCAATATTAGTAAGAATGCTTTGATTCTAAAGGATGTTATTCTCCTTTCACTCTAAAGGTCACTCTGCGATTAGGTACATTGTGCATTTGCAAAAGTGCACAATAATGAGCTGGTTACAAAGTTAGGAAACTCAAGGTTACAGGTGGGGGCTCCCTGCCGTTGCGTGGGACGCTCCTGAAGATAACGAAGATTACGCACCGCAGTAATGAGAACTCTGGCCTGGTCGAGGCACAGGAGTTTCTTGAAGAAAACATTTTAATGATATGCAGAAATCGTCACACATTGTCATACATAATATAAAAACTGTGATCACTCCTTTTTGGACGGCTTGCTCACCCTATCCCTTTCAGCGGGGCACAGCTGTTGTTACTTTACCTGTGTGATACTAAAATAAACCTTCTGACTTGATTATACTTCTGAATCATCGTCCTCTTTGATGCTTACACCCAAAATGAACAATCCTAATAAGATGATGCAATTTATCTTGATTTTTTTTTAAATGTTTTACTTATTTCTGTATAAATAAAACATAAACACATAAATACTGCTCTGTGATTGCCCTCATCGTGGACCACAGTAACTCAAATCATTATTTCATCAATGAATTAAACCTGAAATTAAACAGTGACAATTGTATCATGATAAATATATTACTTTAATCACAGCAGACACATTTACAGAGATTTACATTGTACTAGAAAATGAATGTATGGTTTTTATTTGCCATTAAATGTACAAATAAAACTTATTCTGTTTAACATTGTCCTCATTAGTTATATAATTAATTATGGATTATGGAATTTTCAGAAAAAAGGCAATAATAAAAAGTGATAAACTGATTTTTCTGTCTTAAAAAACAATTTTATTTCTAATTTTCTGAACATAAGTTATTGTACTGTCTGCTCTGAGTGGGCCCCTGACGCCCCCCAATGGATAAACTGAGAACTACAACAACAACAGCACCGTCATGGCGTCCTCCACGAGGCTGATATCAAGGTTAGCGCTGGTCACAGGTAAATTAGATAAAATAAACTTTATATTAAAATATTGTTGGCTGTTTTGGGAGCACATCTGGTTAATAAAGGGGGCTGTCAGGTTTTATAGAGTTTGTTTTTGAATTATAGGCCAATTTTGTGTCTAGTAAAGTAGCATTACCTATGGTAGTTTCATAGTGAGTGACACAGAAAAGACTTTAAACTGTTTTCTGTCTTTTTCCAGTCAAACAAAAGCATTTAGGTTAAAAAAGTGATCTGTAACATGAGCTGGTTGTTGACTACTTTGATAAACTGAAAGGAAGTGTCACAAACCTGAACTTTAGATTTCTCAAGGCATTATTTTACTGTGATTAGCCCATTTCATATTTGTGTTGAGTTGGTAAAATATGACAAATGGAAAATTCTCACTATAAAATATAAGGATTCAGTGCAATCTAATCCTCAGATTTTTTTTAATCATTACAATTTTTTAAATTGAAACAATGGCTAATGTATTTCATAGCTGTGACAAAAGGATACATATTTGTCTTTTTTTTTTTAAATGACAGTGACAAGAAGTGACAGAGGTAGAATAAGTACATAAAATCTATACTTAAGTAAAAGTATTAGTTACTAAAAGTATTTGAATACAGTCAGAGCTTGACATTAACACTGGCCACTCAGCCAAAAGCTGGTAGATTTTCATTTTGGCCAGTGACACAAATAATCTACACTAACCATTATGGGCGGTTGAATTTTAGGCCAAACTTTGCCTATATCTTCATTTCAGCAGTTAGGTCTGAATTTATGTTGCTCTGCTCAAGTGAACACCATTTATTATTTAGTAATTCATCATGAATAAAATAAGAAAAATAATAATAATAATAATAAATACATGTTTTAAAAGATGTGACACCACATGCACAGAGATCATGACGGAGAGACACTTCATTCATAGCTAAACCTGTTTTTATGTTGATAAATACCTGTCCAAGCATAAAACCAAGTTTTACATTTCTTTAGGCTTATTGTGTACTATAAAATATAAACAAAAACTCCACTAATTAAATTGTGGCTAGTAAAAACTACTGATGAAACTACAATGATTGGCTCATAACTTTTGACAAAGACTTGGCACAGTGACCAGTGAGGAAAAAAGTAAATGTCAAGCAAGCCCTGAATACAGCATTACTCAGGTTTAAGTAGTTTCAGTACAAGTTAAAGCACAAAATACTGTTTTTGCCTCTTAATTTCACAGCAAGATCTTTTTCCAAATCCAGTACCAAACCCAGTCACTGCCACTGAAATAAAAAATACATTCAGTTGAGATTTTCAGACTTTACTTGAGTAAAAGTAAAAATTTTTTCATCTAAATGTTTAGATTCGTTCATTGTCCAAAAAGTAAAAAAAAAAAAAGTACTCAAGTAAATGCCTTGAGTATAAGTATGCAGTTACTGTAATGAAACTCTTGTCCAGGTGGAGGCAGTGGGATCGGGCGAGCCGTGTGCCAGCGTTTTGCCTCTGAGGGGGCGTCAGTTGTGGTCGCGGACCTCAATGAGGACGCTGCTCAGGAGACGCTAGGACGTCCTGCAGAGGGACCTCAGAGGACAGGGCCATATGGCAGCGCAGGTGGACGTCTCTTCTAAGGACAGTGTGAAGAACCTAGTCACTCAGATACAGGTAAATAAACCAAAATATTACTCATTTTGCGTTACACTGAAGCATCGATTTAAAGCCGGTTATTTCAGAGACTGGGATTCAGTGTCTGCTGGGGGATTGGTAACTGGTGTGTGATGCTAATAAATGCAATAACAGGTAAATCTCTGTCAAAGGTTAAAAAAAGTACATATTGCAATTGTAAATTAAAATTATTTTATGAACTTATTTTACATTTCTTTCTATATATATTTATAGAAGCGTTATTTCTTTATTTGAGGATTGGTAATTGGAGGCAGTCGCAGCAGAGACTGAGCATAGAGAGGTTACTGGTTTCATAGACAGCCACTGTACGGTTTTAAATACTGATTGTTAAATTATCTCATTGTACATAAACATTATCTGCAGCAAAAGTTGAGCCCTAATTACATTTAACCAATAAGACAGCGCTAGAGTTGGGTAGAGTAGCCAAAAAATGTACTCATGTGAGAGTATTGTTACTTTAAGTTTAGAAAAGTTTAAAGCAGATGTAAAAAAGTATTTGATGAAAAAACTACTGAGTGCTGTTGTCCTGAAATGCCCAGAAATGGTCCCGCTTCTTATATTTTCTAATTTAATGTGAAGCCTTCTTTCTCCAGGCCTCAGTAAGCCTGTGAGCAGGTCTGAACGTCTGATTCATGTTTTAGTGTTGATATATTCAGACAAAACATATAAATAATGTTACAATTCTGGGATTTGCAAGCAGTAAAAAAGTAGTAAAAATAAAAGTAAGCTGCAAGAAACATTAATTTCCAAATCTTTTTCACCTAAAGCTTTTGGAACAAACACATAGGTAACGTAAAGATGTGGGTAGAGTAGAGTACTTCAAAATAATATTCCTCCAGTAGAAGTAAAAAAGTATTAAAAAAGTACAGTTTATTTAAAAAGTTACTCAAGTGAATGTAACTCATTACTACCCACCTCTGGAACAGCACTCTCTGTATACTGAGGACTCCAACACTAATATGTATTTTGATAAAAAACAGAGAGACGCACTAGAATAACACTATTAAAGAGCTCTGTTAATTTGCTGTAGTGACAAAGCTTGGTCTGTGGTTTATCTGAAATTTTCACTCCTATTTAGTTGCTATTGTTTGCTATTCAGTTTTCAAATGTTTTTTTTACTCCTTTTTCTGTGCAGACGCATTATTTCCAGCCTCCGTCCGTGTGTGTGAACGCAGCAGGCATCACGCAGGACGACTTTCTGCTCAACCTGGGTGAAGAGCAGTTTGATAAAGTAATTCAAGTCAACCTGAAGGTAGCGCATGCAAGACATTAAAGTTGGTTTGTTTGGTGTGTTGTTTAAACTAGTCTTTGTCAGTAGACCACAAACCCAAGGCAAAACTTTAACTTATACCTTATTCTGTCTTTTGCCAGGGCACATTCTTGGTCACTCAGGCCGTTGCTCAGGCTCTTGTGGCCTGTGGAGCTCCCAAAGGATCAATCATTACTCTGGGCAGCATTGTAGGGAAGGTAGGACATAAGTTCATGTGAAGGACGAAGGCTAACACGTCACTGTCACATGTTCAACTTAGAAAATGACTCTTTTATCTTGTAGGTGGGAAATATTGGACAGGCAAATTATTCTGCCTCAAAAGCTGGAGTTGAAGGCCTGACCAGAACTGTAGCCAAGGAGCTCAGCAAGTAGGTAGAGGCCTAAAGGAAAGACTATTTTGAAAATCTACCTTAATTAAAAATGAAACAAGTCAGGAGCTTTGTACATAACTTGCCTCACAATAGCACTTCAGGTTAGCCGGCGACATACAGCGAGGTCTATTTTTATTTTTCTAGTAGCTTTTTAATTTCAGAGGTTTCCACAGTAAATGTTTTGCTATTTACCATTTCTATCCTCTGCATCCTCTTCTCTCACACAAACTAACTTCATGTTCTCTTTCACTACATTCATAAACCTCTTTCTAGTCTTCCTCTAGGCCTTCAGGTCTAACCTCAGCATCCTTCTCCCCATTTATTCACTATTCCTCGTCTGCACTTCCCAAACCATCTCAGTCTGGCTTTTCTGACTTTATCTCCAAATCATCTAACATGAGCTGCTTCTCTGGACTCATTCCTAATCCTGTCCATCCTCGTCACGAACAAAAAGAACTTCAGCGTCTTCAGCTCTGCCTCCTGTCTCTTCCTCTGTGCTGTTATTGCCAACTCAGTTTAATTCACTCACACAGTGAAATCAAACAAAGGAAATACTTTGGTTGAATTAAACAAGTTATCAGTTAACACAATAAATCTTGTTTTTCTTTTTTACTAAGATTTGGGATACGCTGCAACTGTGTGATGCCAGGTTTTATATCCACTCCAATGACAGATCAAGTTCCTGAGAAGGTTTTGAACAAGGTATAGCAATAAAATCATTCACACATACTATCTACAATGTCACAAAACTTACCAACACTGACAACTCATACTCTATTAAAGTTTGATATATTGTCCTAAATCCACTTTTTTAAGTTTCAACCATAAAAACGTGCCTGTAGTAGTATTTATTCAGACCTGTTGAAGTAATCTTGTCCCACTGCTCTACGTAAACATGTCAAATCAGTTTGCGTTTCTAAAGCCCATACACAGACTCGTTCTGATCATTTCTGCCCCTAAATTGCTGTCACTACGAAGCAGTCAGCCTATTTATCTAAAAACTGAAAATTGCACTAACTAAATTGTAAATCTTGTGTTTCAGTTGTTGTCACTAGTGCCTTTGGGGAGAATTGGTGAACCTGCTGGTCAGTGAACATCACATTTCTATAACTATAAAAGTCATTCAGTTGGACAGGTGGACTTTTAAATAATATCTCTTGTAAACCTCTCTCTTGCCCACCAGAGGTCGCTGATGTCTGTGCCTTTCTTGCTTCAGACGACTCTAGATACATCACAGGGACTAGCATCGAAGTTACAGGTAAAAAAACAAAACGATATGGTAAAAATACCAAAGCTCCTTAGGCTAAAATTGTGTTTCCCTTATCAGGTGGTCTTTTCATTGGCTGAAACTGTTGTCCTCTGTCTGAAGTAATGGGAGACTGTCTGTAAAATGACAAGAAGAACTCCAGAGACAAGGATCAACAGCTTGAGGAAGGACAAAAAGATATTGTATGCTGAAGCATTTAGGAGCATTAAGGCAGAATCTAATGAAAAAGTTCCAGAAGAGGAAGGTGCTTATCATGGAGAATACATATCTGTGCAATTAAAGAGTTTTCTTGCATTCATTGTGATGGCCATAAATTGTGCAGAGGGTCTTCAGGGAAAATCTCAAAGAATCAACATAATTTTGGACACTGCAAAAGGATTTTTAAATGTGGAAATTATTACAGGGGAGCACTGGTGAGTACAGCATCAGAAGACGCAATGATACAGCAGGTGGCAGTAATACACCTCTAAAGTTTACCAACAACCATAAAACCTCACTAAAAGAAAAAAATGTAAGTAAGTCTCTTTATTGTATAATTAATGTACACATTACACTTTATATCAGTAGAACAGGTCCAGTCTCAATTCCTCTGAGGGAATGAGCAATAAAAAAAAGGTTAAGTAAAAACTTCTGTACATATATCATATGATTAAAAGAATAATCAGCTTTAAGGGTAAATTAGAATATAGTTGAAAGGTGAAATGATTTTAATTCAATCCACAAAGTGAAACGTATATATTTACTATTCAATAGACAGACTGAAATATTCCTTTTATTATAAGTGATTATTATGTATTTGATCAAAGTAAATCAAATGCTTGAGTGGTGCTGTGTTATTAACTTTATTATCTACTGTAGGCCAGTGGTTCTCAAACTTTTCACACCAAGCACCAGCTCAGAAAATATCTGGATTTTTAAGTGCCATCTAAAATGTACAAAAGCGAGCCTAAAGCAGGAGTAAAAAAGGACTAAACCAGAACTAAAACAGGTCTAAACTAGCTCTAAACCAGAACTAAACCAGGACTAAACTGAGTCTAAACTAGAACTAATACAGGTCTAAACCACAACTAAACCAGGTCTAAACTAGGTCTCAACCAGGATTAAATTGGATCTAAACCAGGTCCAATGCGGGACTAAATCCAAACTAAACCAGGTCTAAACCAGGATTAACACAGGACTAAACCAGGTCTAAACTAGATTTAAACCAGGCCTAAACTAGGTCTAAACCTGGACTAAACCCGGACAAATCTAGGACTAAACCAGGACCAGTCCCAACTAAAGCAGGACTAAAACAGGAATAAAACCACATTTATATAAAGACTGCAGAGTAACACAGGAACAAACCAGGACTAAACCAGGTCTGTACCACGACTAATTCAGGACTAGCACCAACTAAAGCAGGACTAAAACAGAAATCAAACTGTTTCTATATGAAGACTGCAAAAGATTGCTGAGAGCAGCTAGAAGAACCCCATGTACCACCAGTGGTACCTGTACCACAGTTTGAGAACCACAGATCTGTATAATATGAGTTTGACTTAAATTGAACGACTGAAATTGGACCTTTTCACTAAATTCTATTTTTTTGATGAGCACCTGTATATTTATTTTTATTACACCAGGACGAGGTTGTCATTTTTCAAAGGAAGTTAAAAACAAAAACCCTTAATATGAACAACTGGTTTGGAGCATCCTCTTGTGGCTATTATCAGATTTTCAAGGACTAAAGAAAAACAAGAGTCGAACAGCTCTTTTAAAAAGATTATATATTACAGAAACACAATTTAAAAAATACTTACACACATTTTAAAATAATACTTTTTTCTTTTTTTCAGCACCATATTTTAATGTTGAACTGTTTGTCTTTAACATAATAAAAACAAACAAATGTTGAGGTCTCTCATTCTTTCTGGAAAAACTCAGACATTTTTTTTAATAGTTTTACTTCAGCCGTTTAGCCCCGTTTCTTTGCTCTATAAACGCAGACAGGCACATCAAAATAAACACTCAAATCACAATGCAGTGGATGAAAATACTCCTTTCTGTGGCTCAATAGCTCTCCCTCTCACAAGCTTTCTCCTCTCCGTGTTTGTGTCAAATAGACGTAAAAGACTGACGCAGTGTATGCAGGATCTTTAGAGTGTTTTTGTGTTTCCCAAAGTAGAGCGGAGCAGGTCACATAGTACAAATAACATGACAGAAATGGAGAGTCACCATTTAATTACTGTATGTCAGTGGAAGCAACATTTAACAGCACAGTACAGTCCATGGAAACACTATAAAGGGATGTTACAGAAAAGTATGGCCACAGACTCTGGTTGTACAAAAGAGGACTGAACAGGGCGTGAACACCATATCTCCGGCTGGCACTGCGTCTCGAATGTTAGTCAGCTACAGGAAATAAATACAAAGATACCACATTTGACTAGAAACTTGGTGGTAGATGTTTTAATCTCAAAGCACCCTGTTTGTTTTAAATAAATACAATAGAATATCACTATTTCTGTACAATTTGTATGTAATGCACATTTTCCCCAGTAAAAAAAGCTTAATGAAATTGTAAAAAATAGACTAGAAGAAGACATCAGATCCTTATAGTTTGGGATAATTAGCACCTTGCCACAGTTTCTTTAGTAAAGCATGCACTTTTATTTGCTGCAGGAAAAGGAGGAACACATATACACATTAAACCCTGATCTTTGGTGGAAAGGCAGAAAATTTGATGAGCAAGTACTAGACCTGAATGTGGTGATATGCAGCACATTAACATCTGCACAGTTTAAAAAACTAATGGCTTTTGGACTCACTGGTCTGATCTAGATATTTACACAGGAGGGTTTCTCCAGCATTAACAATTTAAAGTCTTTGTTGGTTTTAGGGTGAAAAACATTAGCTTTCATTAAGCATCAAGCACAACACCAGATTTCAGCACCAGGTTCATCTGTGAATCACAGTTTATCATTGTCAAATAATAGAAAAACATTTAAAGCAGGACATGGCTGACCACCCCTTATTTTATTAAAGGCATAAACGGGTGGCTTCTTTGGTTACTTTAATAAAATAGTTACACTTTACCCCATGTTTTCATTGCAAGAAACATGACTGAGTTGTCACCAGAAGAGCACTAACTGTGTGTCCTAAAATCAGAAAATCAACATGTGATGGCACATCGGGCTACATTAATGAAAGCCGTTAATGTTCTAAACAATAAATTACTGATGCAGAAACTCTTTGACAAGACAAGACCCTCATTGTGGGTTTTTACAGTGAACATGTTGCTTGTAGTGTAAACAATAGAGTAAAGACATTAAAAACTCAGAGGTAAAGGGGAGGTAGCGTGAGATACGGACAGCGGGGAGGAGAGGGCAGTGAGAGGGGTCTGAGGCGGGGCTTCAGGCCTCAATAACCAGCTTCTTCTTTCTCAGGCCGATTAAACAAAACACTGTTTCACTCTGAAGACCTTCTTGTACTAGCTTTCTCTTGCGGTTGTTTGCCCAGTCGATGTTCTCCTCTCAGGAAGTTTCTTCAATTAATATTTCTCCTCTTTGTTTCCAACATTATAGTCGATGTTCCCCAGGCACGCACTGAATGTGACAGATTGTCCCACAACAGCATCTGGATGTATGTAAGTGTGTGTATGGGAAAGTGTGTTTCATTTAATCATTTACAAGTTAATTTACAAAAAACTGGGCCCGTTTTATTACATATCAGTGTGTCTCTAAGTGCATATGTGTGAGTGTTTGCATGTGTCGCTCTCTGAATGATGGGTGGACAGTATGTATGTGTGTTTTTAGCCCTGGAAACAGACAGGTCCCACTTCAAAACCAAACTGCTGGTTATTCTCCCCAAAGTCTGAAACCTTGATATCCAGCAGAGGGAGATGCTCCACTTGTGGTGTGTTTACCTCCAGCACAGTCCTGTCAAAGCCCTTGCGATACTGCAGTTAAGGAGAAAGAGAGAGATTAATTAGACAGGAAACTATTTTAAAAATCAACTGCAACTAGTGCTATTACACTACTCTATGGGTGGCTATTGTCTTTTGCTTTGTACATACTGTATTTTAGGAGTACAGACATTTCTAAGCAAATGTTATATCTGAGAAAGCCACAAAATTGTCGCTATCCCATGACGTTTTTATATAGACTTCTCATCACCTCATGCTTATTGCTAGGCTGGCATGTGACCAAATACTGTGCTGTATAACATTTGACGTTTGTTTATTATATTCAACCTCATAAAACATCATTAAACTTCCCCAGCATAAGCCGTCTTAAAAAGAGGTGAACTTCTAATGGGTATTTTGAGTCATTAAGTCACCAAGCACAATGCATGTCTTCCTCCAACTACAAACTTTACATAGAAATGAATTGTGTGTCACATATTTGAAAGGTGTGCACTTACAGAGCAGCCATCGACCAAGGCTTTGATGTAAGGGTTGGTCTCGTAGCTCAGCTCCTCATCGTTGGCTCCCTGGAAGTGTAGTGCCCGGTCGTAGTTGTTCTTGTTGTTTCGGTCGGCCCAGGCCACTGACCGGTGGCAGTGGTAGGTGATATTTTGTCGTGCCTGGACGCTTAAGAGACGCAGGAAGCCCAGCTGCACGACGCCCACAGGCTCGCCATTAAAGTCCACATAGGTAAACTAGGAGGCAAGGACAATGATTAATAACATTCAGATAGAATAATAAAACTGAGATCAGCTGCAGTAAAGAAAATTCAGGTAACATAGGACTTACTTTGCTGCCAGTGGCGAACTGACTGTACCAGGATCCTGGAGTCTCTTTGTGCCATGAGCTCATCTTCACCTACCACCACAATGAAACACATTACTGACTGTGTTATACATCCCCCATGCAATGGAGATATTCAGCTAATCTAACAGTATGTGGTTTGAACTGACCATGCTAACACTCTTGCTGGGGTATAAGCACGTCTCAGCTCCTTTTGTGAAATTACAGAAGACCTTGAAGGAGTCTCTAGAGCAGCCCTGGTTGGGATCAATCCAGTACTCTCCTGCAAAAACAAAATAAGATGAAACATTATTTAATGTGTACCACTGTATTGTGCCTTAAGCTTTTAAAACATTATACTACTGCTAAAACCATGCAGTTACATTAATGTAAAGGAAATGTGACTCTACCGTCTTTGAGGTCTGGCTGGCTGAGGTGTAGATCCTGGCAGGTGCGGGCTGGGCTGTCCTGAGTGCCAAGTGGGAATCGCATTGTTTCTATTTCTTGTCTTAATGAGTTGAGTGAGCCAAAGATCTCCTCCATGCCTTCGGTGCCCATTAGGAACTCTGTGCCAGTAGCATCAGCAGCAGGCATATCTGGGTCTGATTCAGATACTATCTGACTGGCGTCGATAGACCTCTTAGATTTTGGACTTCTCTGGATTGGTAAAGGCTGGATGACCTCACCCGGTGGGCCCTACAAACAATGTTAAAATTTTAACTTGGAAACATGAGCAATACTTTACTATTATTGGTGTTTTCACATGTTTGACAAAGGCCTTACAGGAGGTCCTGGAGGTCCTTGAACACCTTTCTCTCCCTTTGGACCAGCTCCTCCCTAAACACAGAAGATGATGAATTGAAGACTCATCCAATGAAATGTTGTGTTGTGGTCAAATACTTCTAAGTGTCTATATACTCACAGAAGCACCCTTAGCTCCTTTAATACCTTGAGGGCCCTGCAGATAGAGACAGTTTTAGTTTAGTAGTAGTCAAACGCCATCAGCACAATTATTTCCAATATTTATTAAGATATATAAAAGAGTCTAGAAACTCACAGGCAGACCAGGGGGACCAGCTGGACCAAGTGGGCCGGTGCCTCCAGGCATTCCCTATAAAAAAAAGACAATAACTTTGAGATTCTCTCAAGTGTTTTTAGTTTTATTTCTGCACTGACTTAAGGGCAGACTTACATTCTCTCCTTTGGGGCCGGCAGATCCATGAGGACCAGGCAGACCACGGTCTCCCTTTTCGCCCTGCTCTCCGGGGGGTCCAATGAGACCAATCAGCCCTGGGTGTCCCTTCTCACCTTTGGCACCAGGATCTCCTCGCAGACCGGCCAAACCAGGAGGCCCCTGCAGCAGAAAAACCCAGTGAAATGTAATAATATAGGAGATATATACAAGGTATAAATATTTTAATAATCTTTCTTTTTCTTACAAGGGGTCCAGGTGGTCCTTTCTGTCCCGCTGGTCCTGGAGATCCTTGCTCACCCTAAAACAGTTTCAAACTTCAGCAGGTCTCCTCCATTCAATGCATTAGGCAGATTGATAATGAAAAACAATACAATACAATACATTCTTCATAAAAACCTACCACTGATCCTGGAAGTCCTCTGAGACCTTCTGTTCCTGGTTTTCCCGGGGAACCCTGGGGTCCAACAGGACCAGTCTTTCCTGGCGGTCCAACAGCACCTGGGTCTCCCTAAGAGAGAAAATGCCAAAGGAAATGATGAGTAATTGTACATAGCATTGGACTGAAATAATTTTTGTACAGTACATGCTGAAAGCCTTACCTTAGTTCCCTTCTCTCCCTGACGACCCTCTGGTCCTCTGGTTCCAGCAGGTCCCTGGCAAACAATTCATATAATATTATGTTGCTGCGCTGTGAATAGACATTAATCTGTGGGAACTGCTCTTATTGCTCAGAGGTTGTTATTGTTGTTGTTGTTAGACGATCTTGGCTTATCTTGGCTCTTACCCTCTTTCCTGGAGGTCCAGGAGGTCCATTCTCACCAGGGGGTCCAGGAGAGCCCTGCACATTTTTGTTACAGGTGTCAGAGAGTTTTTCTTACAGTTACACAATTACTATGTGTGGCATAGCTTACAGATTCTCCTTGTTCACCATCCTCTCCTCTCTCACCCTTGGCACCATCTTGACCCTGAAGAGAAAGCAAAGCAGTCTTAGGGTAGTTGCAGTTTTACATGAAGCAGGTCGTATTTTATGTATCCTTGGGTAAAATACTGAAAGCTGTAAATTAAATGGAGATACTTACTCTGGGTCCAAGCTCACCAGGGGGACCGGGATCACCAGGGAAGCCAACAGGACCCTAAGATCAAAGCAAAACACATCCCATCATCAAATACGTTATTAAACTAATTTCAAACTAAAGACGACAGGCAGCAGTCACATACAGGGTTTCCTTTAGGCCCATCGTCTCCTGGTCGACCTCTTCCTCCTGGAGGTCCAGCTGTTCCTGGCTGGCCTGCTTCTCCTTTCTCTCCACGCTCACCTCTTGGACCCTGCCAAAACAACCATAGTCTTAATACAGCAAGGACCACATAACATCAAGCAGTTTAGAAGAAAAGTTGGGGTGAGGAGGACCCCTATTGTAACAGACATAAAAGCACTACACATTACTGCAGACATGGTATTATTTAGAGAGAAGAAAAAGCTGAATCTCACATCATTATAATCTTGTTATTTGTACACATGTGAGATGTGTAGGTCAAAGGTTACAGAAGCAGGTGAAATTTAATTGTCCTTAAAGCTGTCCACCAAACTCACCTTCTTTCCTGGTTCTCCCCCAATGCCAGGTGGACCACCTTCTCCAGGCTCTCCCTGTAGAACAAACAGTTTTGTTTTGAGTTTAGTTCAGTGCCTTTAAAAAAAAAAAAAAAAACTACAAAAGAAGAACTAATTGTACCTTCTCTCCGAGAGGTCCGGGATTTCCCAAACCACCAGGAGGACCTTGGGGACCCTGCAAAATACACAGAAAAAAAACAAATGTATGGTATTTTATTAGTATGACTATTTGTAATTATAGCGCTCCTTTTTATTTTGTCCAAAATGAATTTACAATAGCAATATAGGAGTACAAAAGAAGATGCAACACATATAATCAAGAAAAATGTTGTAAAATTTCACTTTACTTACGTCAGCACCATTGGGTCCAGCTGGGCCACGGGGTCCTGGCGGGCCAGGGGGACCCTAGAAGAAGAAGAGGGTTTCAGATTTTCACTTGATTTACAATCAACATATAAAAAGCTACAAGGCTAAAGTTATGCTAAACTCACCAGAGGTCCAACATCTCCAGTCTCTCCCTTCTCACCTGGTGGGCCAGGCAATCCCTGCAGGCAGATGAATGAACATGATTACTTTATTTGTTGAAAAGGGTATTAGTGTCCAAAAATGTGAACATAGTTTTTTGTTTTACCTGTAGGCCAATGGGTCCTGGGGCCCCCGGGAAACCTCTGGACCCCTCATCACCTTTAGCCCCAAAATGTCCCTGTTGACCCCTGGGACCAGTTTCTCCATCAGCACCCTGTACATTTTACATCACATTTTCAGAGTTTCTTAATGTCTTGATTGTATAATATGGATCTAAAATTCTTTATTTCATCAGGTTTATATAGCACTTTTCTGAACACTGCAAGTTGCTTTACATTAGATTATTCATTTACTCCCCACACACTGTGGTGATAAGTTACTTCTGCAACCACAGCTGTCCTGCGGCAGACTGACAGAGATGTGGCAGCCATTCTGCGTCTGCAGCCTCTCCTACCACCACCAAACACATAACATACTAACACATTCATACAGGCAAGTGTCTTGCCCAAGTACACAATGGCAGTAAGCAATCCTGGTAGAGGTACTGCCGCCCCTAAGTGTCAGCATGCAACTGTAGTAATAGTCACCATCTAAGTGCACATTTAAAACGGTGTGATTTGTACTCACAGCAGGACCAGGCTGTCCAACAGGGCCCATTGGACCAGGGGGGCCAGGAGGACCCTATATAAACAAAAGTTGAAAGGTTTAACATGTTAGAGACAACAGAATCATTGAAATATATATTCAGAAACTTTTACAAGAAATTTTAGTAAAACTTACATGCTCTCCCTTTCCTCCTTTGGCGCCTTTCTGACCAGGCTCTCCGACCTCACCCTGTAAAAGCCCAAAACACAATGGAATAAATCAGTACAAAAGTTGATCATAAATCATTTTTTGTTAATTAGCACAGAGCAAATTTTATTTCTATACAAGCACAGGTTTAAAACATAGATATACATATATTACAGTTTGGTAGACTTGCCTTGTCTCCATCCTCTCCTGGTATTCCAGGTGACCCAGCCGGGCCAGGTAGACCCACAGGACCCTGAACTCCATCCCGACCAGCTGGGCCAATAGGACCTTTCTCACCCTGTGAAGAGGATAACAGTACAAATGTGCAATAAATACAGATGCATGGCTCATTGTCTTATAATTATCAAACACTTACAGGAACACCTTTCTCCCCAGCTGGTCCAGGAGGTCCCTGAGGACCAGGTCTGCCAGGAGGTCCGACAGGTCCAGCAGTACCAGCTTGTCCCCTTTCACCAGGTGACCCCTAAAACAACAGTGACAGTTCAGTCAAATGACAAAGAGGCTAAATGTTTTACCCCAAGTGCAAAAAGTATTATAAAACTTACAGCGGGTCCAGGAGGTCCAGCAGGTCCTTCACCTCCCTTCAGTCCTCCACCTCCCTGCAAGAAATTTAATATAATAAAAATCTAAAGCAATGTATCACATTGTAAGACTTATAAATAGGTAATCCTACTCACAGGAGTGCCAGGAAGTCCTCTCTCACCCGGGAAACCTCTCAACCCTGGGGGGCCATCTTTGCCAGGACCTCCGGGGGGCCAGGATCTCCTTTGGTGCCTTCTTTTCCCGAGGGACCAGAAAGACCCTGCTCTCCAGGTGGGCCAGGGGGTCCGGGGTGACCACGCTCACCCATGGGGCCAGTCTCTCCAGATGGACCCTGGGGAGATCAAAGATTTATGTGAAAGGTGGAAACATACTGAAGAGGAAATCAAATTATTCTGCAATATGATAAAGCCAACCTGAGGTCCGACGACTCCGGGAGGTCCAGGTGGACCCATCTTCCCTTGGAAACCCTGGAGAAAATTTTTCAGTTTTAGCAAGTTACAAAAACATGTTAAAATCCCTAATAAAGTCTGTTGTAATGTGACATTAGTATACATGAAGGGTCTAGATCCTGCAGTCCATCATTGTACAATTACAATATTTTAAATATATTAGCATTTACAGTACATTACAGTACACATACAGTACGTTTTTTTTTTTTTTTTTTCAAAAGTGAGAAAATACAACTTACAACTTCTCCTCTCTGTCCAGGATGCCCAGGCAGTCCATCTTTTCCTGGTGGCCCCTGTTTAGTAACATACAAAACTTATTAGAGATAAGTTGAAACTAAACACATGAAATGCAATTTTAAAATGGGCATTTCTGCAAACATTGTCCTTACAGGGGGTCCTTTTGGTCCCGGAAAACCGTTGGCTCCCTGAGGCCCAGGCAATCCCTGTGGAAAAGAGAACAATGGTTGTGACAGAGTGATCAATGAATAAATTATGGAGCAAACACTTGAAGAGCCTACTTTGCTTTTGTGTAGTACAATACATTTCTTACCCTCTCTCCAGGAGGACCAGGAGGGCCGTCACTTCCTGAAGTACCCTTTAAAATTAAACAGTAAACATGTTCAGCAAACAATGCATTGTATTTTGAATTAAGCTAAGTTAATAATAAATGAACTACACTTAAAATATTTTTTTTTTTATTGTGGTCGTATCAAATAAATATATCAATAAAAAAGGAATTACTCACGCAAACCCTAACATGAAACTATTGTTTTTCATTTTTGTTAATATCTTTAATCTTTATTATTATTATTATTTTTATTATTTTATTATTATTAGTTTTTTTTTTTTTACCTTTAATAAATTGCATCAGACATTCTTTTGATGGTTCACATAAATGTGTTGTACACAAACCTTTGCTCCTGGCTTTCCAGTTGCTCCCCTTGGTCCTCTCTGCCCCCTTGGACCCTGACAGGTGCAAATAATACGTTTATTAAAGGTAAACAAATAGAACACAGTATATGCAAAAATAATTTTTAAAGTGTACCGTTGGTCCTCTTTGTCCTCTTGGTCCAGCTTTCCCACTAAGACCCTAACAAATTACAGAGAGTTTGTGCAGATTTTCTTTTTAGTTGCAGCTGTAAAATCACTTTAGATGTCACTCTTTTAATGATTAAAGTCAAGATCTTACCCTTGTTCCCTTCTCGCCATTTGAGCCTGGAAATCCTGGGAACCCAAGGGATCCCTAAATGGACAAAACATACATTTAAGCACTTATTCTTTTTCACACAAATCATATATGTTTGTGCATGATTTTAATCTCACCTTTGGCCCTAGTCTTCCAGGATATCCAGGAAGTCCAGGTACACCAAGTTTTCCCTTAAAATACAAATGTCTATATTAATATGTAACTGAACGTAGATAATTCATATACTGTAGAGTTTCAAGGTGGATAAAGATATTTTTCAGTTGTAGAAATGTTCAGAAACACCAACAACATTAACATTAACTGCAGACCCATGACGTAACATTAGTCTGGTTGGCCATACCTTTTCTCCAACTAATCCGATTGGTCCAAGTTCACCAGGGGGTCCAACACGACCCTTTGGCCCCTCTGGACCATCCTCGCCCCTTGGTCCTGGTACACCAACCTCTCCCTATCAGCATGAAAACGTATAACGGTAATGGAGATAAATAGGAAGAATGATTTAATTAACACTCAATCTATCAATAATTTAATGGCAGAAAAATGGTTAATAAACGTACCCTCTCTCCTTTTACACCAAAATCACCCTTGACTCCAGGGAAACCATCCTCTCCCTAAAAATCAAAAACACAACATTTCAACCTAAGGATTTCCTGTACTGTTTGTATATTTGCAGCACTTTAATAGCATTTGCTTTATGTTGGCATGATAAATTTGACTTGCCTTTTCCCCTTTGTGGCCCTTCAGTCCACGGATTCCTTGAGCTCCCTAAAACCAAACCATGGCAGAAAGGTAAATTACATCATGCATTATGTTTGAATGAACCTTATTTTAAAATACTGAGGCCTTTTCAAAGTCTGACTCTGCTGACCTTGATGCCACGAGGGCCAGGATAGCCAATAGCTCCCTGCGGACCATTGGGACCCTGGAAGAAATCACAAAAATGACAAAAAGTTAAAAAAAATTGCACTATAACATACAGTACAATAAAATTTTATTTCAAGATTTTCAGGGTCGATGTTTTACCTTGTTGTGTATTATATTTATTTTTATTTTTATATCTTAAAACATGAGATGAGATGTGGGGATAATAAAAGAAAACCCACCTGATTTCCTTTGGTTCCAGCAGGTCCCTCTTTTCCTGGGTGACCCTGAGAAGATAGTAGTTGCAGATAGTAACAGTCAATACACTATAGCATTACCAAAATCATATGGGTAGATTTGATCAGCAGTCTGGATAAAAAGAAACATACGGGAGGGCCATCAGCTCCGGGCATTCCTGGCAAACCTGGTTTTCCTGTGGGACCCTGCAAAAAGTGGTAAAGTTAGGAGAACTACTCAAAAAATAATTTAGTTGGCAGAAGAAATGCCTAGAACAGTGACCAGCCATCGCTCGTCCTTACTGTATGTCCCTGTGCACTTACTTTTTCTCCTGGGGGTCCAACAGCTCCTTGAGGTCCAGGCATTCCCTATAAACAGAACACAAGCCATATTGCCAAAGTCATGTTCATGTAATCAATATTTTGTCTTAGTGTCAAGATGTGTACTAGCCCAGAAGTGTCATGTTGGTTATGACAAAAAGAACTGGTGGACATGTGAAAAGTTGAACATTTAATACAAAATAAATTTCTCTGGATAAATGTTGCTTTCTCACCTGAGTTCCCGGGGTTCCCTGCTGTCCAGGAGGTCCCGGCTCTCCTTGTGGACCCTGAGAGGCAAAAATAAATAAGAATAAAAAACAAAAACCGAAAGATAATATATAAAAAAAAATAAATAAAAATAAAAAAAATAATAATAATAATAATAATAATAACAGAAATTAAATATTGTACCAATTGTTCAAAATTATAATTTCGCTTAATAAATGAAAAGTACATTAAGTTGTGAACTAGTGGCAAAGATAAAAATATAACTAACCAAGTTTCCTTTGGGGCCAGGGTTTCCATCATTTCCTCGAACACCCTAAAGATAAGAGATACAATTATAGTAAACAATAAAAAAGGTTAAACATAGATTTTTACTGCAACAGTTGGGCAGAGCACTTGAAAGTATTATTGTTTTTAGTTGGAAGGCAATGCAAATGTTTTGTTTAATGTTCAAGTGCAGTTTTGTTAAAGGTCACACAAGTTGACGTTTGAGGTGAGGTCGTGGGAGTTTAGTGACCACATTGTCATAAAAATACTGCTAAAATATAATCTACAGCTAAGATGGGCTGTACTCACAGGAGGTCCGGGGATACCAGGAGGACCTTTGGGCCCAAGCAAACCACGAGGTCCCTACAGACAAAAACACAAAAGAACAGAAAAATGAGAGAGAGGCACAATACGAACTAAACTATAAAAACAAAGTGAAGTTGTGATGGAAACACTCACAGGTTCACCTGGGAGACCCCTGGGTCCGACCTCTCCATCATCTCCCTAGAAACACATAATGTTTCATCGGGGTTAAATAACATTCAAAATGTCCTAATATCCAAAAAGTAATGTGTGCTTATGCTTACCCTCTCTCCATCTTCTCCTTGAGGGCCAGGAGGTCCCATTGGGCCTGTGTCTCCCTGTAGAGTAGACAAGTATTCAGTTAAGAATTCAAGGAAAATGTATTTTCAAAGACAAATAGGTTGAAACTGAGCAAAGGCTCTAATATGACAAACCAAAAAGTATCTTTAATTAAAATATATACATTTCAATTGACATACCCTGTGTCCTTTGTCTCCAGGCAAACCAGGGAGACCATCAAAGCCTCGGTCACCCTAAGACACACACAGAAAGGCAGAGGTTGCACCGTATTAAATTAAAACTTGTGAACATGAAATTGTGTCAATTTTCAGACAAAATGCCAACTGCAAGGCCAGCAACAAGCAAAACAAATATATATTTTTAATGTTTTAATAAATAGTGACCTTGGCTCCTGACTCTCCTGGCATTCCTCTGGCACCATCAGCTCCAGCACGACCCTGAGCAGAACATCACAAAAAATTCTTAAATATTTACTTTGACTGTGTTTGACACATTTCAAATATTTATACTGAGCAGGAAACACTTGTGAGGTACATAGCAGCAATAAAAAATGGTTTTCTAATTACACCCTTAGGGACTGGAAAATGTTGAAAGTATGTATCTTTACTTACCACTTAATTATTAATTAATAAAACAACAAAAATGGTACTTACTCTCCTTCCTGATTTGCCTGGAGGTCCCATCATACCCTGTTGTCCCCTGGGTCCCTGTTATAATAACAACAGTCTTAAAATCAATCACATATGATTTAAACAAAATGTAATATTTTATCAAAAAAGCTCAAGTTTGATGCAGAGAAAGATTTTACCTGTGGACCAGGGTCTCCACTTTCTCCCTTGTGACCAGGACTTCCTGGGTTTCCCTAAAACAGAAATGCATGATTAAAAATCTTACTGTACTAGACGTTCTAGAGAATTTTAAACACTTATATTTTTCATTTTCTTAGTGGCAGTTTTAAATAAAGAAAGTAAAAGCTTGTAAGGTTGAACAAAACCAAAACGTACCAATGGTCCAGGACGTCCTGTGAAACCCATTGGCCCAGGAGGCCCTTTCAGAGCCATCTAAACAACAACAGCAACATTTTTCATAACAAAGATTACTTGAGGCAACACACTAATTATACTAATGTTTGTTATGCATTGCATGTGTTTTGTATGTTTTGTGTTACTTTGTACAGTAAACATATGCAATAACTGACCCGAGCCTGGGACAAGATGGCTGCTGCCTGAGCTTCCTGTGCTGAAACGACAGGGCCCTTATCTCCACCACTCTGACCAAAACGGAACTGAGGGGGAAAAAAAGGAAATAAGAACAATGCAGCAATGTGTATTGTTGTTTTACCTCTGTGTGCTATGTCTCTTGCATTTGTGAAGTTACCTATAGCCAAAAGTAAACTCCAAAGAGATAAAAATGTGTTACTCACTGGCAGCATGACAGAGGAACCAGGAGGTCCGGGGAGACCATCAGCTCCAGGTAGACCAGGTTTACCAGGAACACCCTACACAGAGGAAAGAGGGACACATTAATCAGTAGTAAGACATCAGTTACATAAAATACCTTAGGAAAGACACTGCAAAAGACTTACCCTCTCACCGGGGTCACCAACAGAGCCAGGAGGTCCAGATGAGCCGGGGGGACCCGATGGGCCCTGAAAAAGATACAATATTTAATTCCTAAAAGGCATTAAAACTATAAAATAGACACACTGGACTGGGCAATATTAATACATCAGTGTCCCTTAACAATGACAGGATGATTGACTGGATGTGTCAGCTCAGGCAAAGGAAAATTAGCATGCTATATAACATAACTATTTTTGTACCATTATGTCTATCTTGTCTTTTAGGAAAATTCAAAGCAATATCTAAACATACAGACTGTACTTACAGCTGGTCCCTCTGGTCCAGGAAGCCCTTCAATCAGCATACCCTATAAAGCAGCAGTGATAACACGCATTTTATGAGAAATATTAGAAAGAATAAACATTGCAGTGTGTCTTTTTTAAGTAATAGTACCATCTGTAAAGTGGGTTGACATGGATTTTAGGTATTTTTTTTTTTATAAGAAACTCACAGGCTCCAGGACAGCAGGTTCCCCCTTTTCTCCTTTCTGACCTCTGACAGCAGCCTGAGGAAAACACACATGTAGCCAACAACACAATGCAGTCAGTACAGAGGGACCTTTGAAATCACAGATTAACAACTCGTTTTTTTTTTTAAATATCAAAAATGCAGAAATCTACAGAAAAAGCATAGCCTAATAGATCATAGTGGCTGGATTGATTTACAGTACAACTTGTTCTTTAAAACTGCTAGACTCTTTTGAGCAGAGCAAAACTAAACACACATATACACTGTAAAAATCTGCATGTGCAAAGAGCACAGATAACTTTTACCCAGGCAATAGACATTACCTTATGGTCCAGAAAGTCTTCTATTACTGCAAACAATAATTACAGTTTCAACCATTAAGTCTAAATCCTTTTCCAAAGTATTTGAACTGCTTTCAAATACTTCTCTTCAAATGTCTCTGTGACATGAGAATGCATTGCATGTAGTTCTATCAATTAACGCTTTAACCATACTCAAACCATTGACTTGGGCTAGATACCAACCGTCAGACAGATCTGAAGCTAACAGCTGATTCAGAGTTATTTCTTTAATTAACACATTCTGCTCCTCTGGGACTTTATAGTAATTTCTGGACAAAGGCTACTTGACTACTACTTAAATTGTTTTGCATCTATGTACATTATGTTTTTGCTTTAAGTTAATTACACCATTGTGAATATACATACAGTATATTGACGCTCAGTTATATTTAATTTACTCAATTAAACAGTAAATAAATCTATTTACTATGGTATATTTTTAATGTTATATAAAAAATAATTTCTCTTTCCCTGTCTTTCTGGGTAATTTGGCAAGGATTTAACCCCAAATGCGCAGACTCCTGACCTCCCACACCAAAGACGGGGAAAATTTTTTATTTTGTTTTATTTGACCTTCATTTAACCAGGAAAGATCCACTGAGATTCAGAATCTCTTTTACAGGGGAGTCCTATTATACATGTTTTTAGTGGTAGGGGAAACCGGAGCACCCGGAGGAAACCTACGCAGACACAGGGAGAACATGCAAACTCCACATAGAAAGGCCCCACCCGGGCTGGGAATTGGACCCGGGACCTTCTTGCTGTGAGGCAGGAGTGCTAACCACTATGCCACCGTGCCGCCTCACTGACAGTGGGCTCTTACTTTCTGAATGTGATATTAGTGGAAAAAAAACTATAGGTTTAATTCATTCATTATCTACCGCTTATTCCCGTTAGGGGTCGCGGGTGACTGGAGCCTATCCCAGTAACTTTGGGCCGTAGGCGGGGTACACCCTGGACAGGGGCCAGCTTGTCGCAGGGCTGACAAAGAGACAAACACAGACAGACAACCATTCACTCTCACATTCATTCACTAGGGGTAATTTAGAGTCACCAGTTCACCTAACACATGCATGTCTTTGGACGGTGGGAGGAAGCCGGTATAGGTTTAATGTCCCATCAAATGTTTTCTGCTTATAAATGGTGTGGTCAGAAGAGTTCAATACTGAATCAAGTCTATGGCAAACCAACATGTGCAGAGGTCTAAATGGCAATATCAAAAATAGGGCAAATTCAGTGTCACTAAAAAAGACTTTTGAAGATAAGGAGGAAAGACGTTATTTAGACTTGGTTGAATATTTGTTTTCCTTTTTGCAGCTGAAGCAAAACTACTTACGCCTTCTTCGTCTGTTACAGCAGACAGGGCGGGGCCCATATTTGCATCGATCTCTCCAGTCTCCACTAACGGGTCATGGTAGTCCCTGTAGGAATAGTCGTACTCCTTCAGGCCCACATCCCCAGTCACATACTCCTCGGTGAAGGCCTCCTCACCCACACCTCCTGCTTTGGTGGCATCTACCTCCTCTCCCACCAAAGATGGCTCCGCCTCGGGCTGGTTGGAAATGATCATAACCATGATGGAAACAATAAGAGACAGAAAACAAGCAAGAAGAGAAAAGGAGAGAAACAGAGCAGAGGTATAAAGGATAAAGCAGTGTATGTGATGGAAATGTTTAGAAAAAAAAGGAGGAGGAGAAATACAGAAACAATACAGTAAGCCTTACCTCTAAACTAGGCACAGGAACACATCAAAACAAAATGCACCTGACAGACTTTGGGAACTCCTTTTTGCTAAAACTTACTGTATAAATCTTTACCGTCAATCTTCTCATTATCAACTTTTGTCCAGTTTACACTACCGTATTATGCCCCCAAAGTATTTCTGCTACATGTTCTGCTTTATCTTTAACTAAACTACTTTTTGCCATACTGAAGATGTATACAAATCTTATGTTTAAAGTACAGAACACTTATGAAATACTTTGTGGAAGCACACTACTGCTAAGCTATGCAAAGCAAATCTAAACAATGTCTAGTAACTTACCAAAGTAACGTTAAACATTCAGTCATGTGGACATCTTTTGGCACAAACACCCTCTCATTAAAAACAATAATTTATTATAATCATGAATATAATTCTTGTCTGTTTAACTTGACCATGCTATGTGCTATTTATATATCTATAAATGAGCATTTTAAGTCATAAAATTACAGTAATGACACTGTCAAAACAAGAATGGTAAAAACTATATGAGAAGTGTGAGAAACATTTCTCTGGCTTTAAAATAAGCCACTACAAATACCAAATTTATTCATTTGAACAGAATGCATTGTATACATCTGTCTTGGTTATTCAGTTAAAATGTATATCAGATATTTCTATGCGACTCCTCTTTTCACAAGATTTAGTTTGTATTTGCTCCTATTAAAAGATCACAACCCAACCAACCAACAAATGATCTTCAGATAGAGGAAGGACAAACATCTTGGGGTCAGAAAAAGAGGAGCCACATAAAAATATTTGATAATGTGATGAATATAATGCATTCTTGTCCAAATCTGTAGGATGTTGTTAGGAATGTAAAGAGGAAGAGCAATGAGTTCTAGGTTAAACTACAAAGACTGGGCTCACCACCACATCATTGATAGATCCTGTATTTGTGGCTGATCATGATTTTTTTTTTTCTGATTTGATCATAACATTTTTTCTTTTACTCTCACCTTTATATGTGTTACTGAGTATTTTTTTTTACCTGTACCTGGATCTCTTCTTGTCCAATCACCTCACCCTCTGGCACCGTCTCCTCATAGAAATAATCATTCTCTGTAGGGGTGTGGCCAGCCTCCGAATACTCAGTATCTACATCCTGATTGGTCAAGTTGAAAATTGGGAGGAGGAAGGAAGTAAGATGTTGAAATGGAAAAGACTGGTTAGTTCACTATTAGAAAAAAAATGGACATTTTCACTGGCAACTCACATATGGTTGTAATGGTCCATTTCGGAAAAGAAATTTCAGATACTTTTTGAATCTCAATAACTATAAATTCTGCTATTAGCAAGATTTAGGAAGTCATTGAGGCAACTGAAATTTATTTTTCCTCTATTACTGAAAAGCTTTTATAGATCACAAAGCCACAGTCTGTTGAGTGCCAAATGCAGAGCGTGCTCCTCTGCATCTCACATGAAATAATCTTCATTATTTGATGCTTTGAGATGCATAGTTTCACTCAAAAGCAATGTGACAGAGATAACCAAAAACAATCTGTCTCACAGAACATGTTTACATTCAATTAGGCTTTGCTAAAAACTGTATTAATTCATGCATTAATTAATTCAATTATAATTCATTATATAATAGGTCATGATACACATTTAATGTAGCCACTAGTTTTTAGTAGCTAAAGTTTTGATTCTGTGAGGCTGCTTGCTTCGGACATTCAACCAATAAGAAGAGAGAAGACACAGACACTTAAAACAAAAGAGAAGAAACACGGGGAAGGTACGGTAAATAGTGTGCTTGTGTGTACGTTATAATTATATTTTTACAGGTTTAGCTTTTGTGCTTTAGCAATCCATGCTCATTCATTTGACTGATACAAAAAGCCCCCATAATTGCAGTGCAGGAGCTTGAAGATAGGAGTTTTAAGAGAAGATCAATAAAACCGCACAAACAGCCATGCTTTGGTGTAAACCGCTGCATCATATCATATACAGAAGCTGGGGATCTGTCAGATGGTCAGACCATATGATATATGAACAGTGGAGAGGTATCCAGTTGGCATCCAAATCCCATTATGGGTACAAATATCCACCATCAAAGTTTAGCTGTAACTACAGAGGCTCTCAGAACTTACAAAAAGTATTTCAGTAAACATCAAGACAGGAGATGTAGTTACAGAGCCTGGATGGTGAAGAGATGGTAACCATATAAGCCACACTGGATATTTAATATGGACAGCCATGGGCCCTGCTGTTGTACCTGCTGATAGCCGTTGGTTTCTTTCTTCGGCGGGACTGCAGTTCCACCCAGAATGGACGTGCCAAAAGGAGGGAACAGTTTGTGCTGAGATTTGACATTATTGTCCACCATCTTGGGTTTCGTTGGTCTGGGTGGCGTGGGCCGAACAGGGGCAGATGTTGACACTACTTTCTTAGTAACTAAAACTTTCTCCACCACATTAGTTTGGCTCACTGTTGGTTTGGCTGGGGGGACTTTTGTAGCCACTGTTTTAACTTTGGTGACTTCTACCTTTACAGTTTTCTCTGTTGCAGCTTTGCTGGTCACTGCCTTTGCAGCTTTTGTAGGTTCAGGTTTAGGTGCTTTTGTGGGTTTTGAAGCCTTTGTAGCTTCCACTTTGACCACTGTTTTCACTGCACTGACCACAGTCTTTGCTACAGCTTTTTCAGTCTTAGTTTTTGTAGTGGTTTCTGTTTTTGCCGCACCATTAGCAACTTTCTTTTCTACCACAGTAACTTTACCAATAGCTTTAGCCGCACCATTAACTTTATTCTCGGCTTTGCCATTGGCTTTCACTTTATCAGCAGTAGTTTTGCCATTGCCATTAGCTTTCTTTTCTGTACCGGCTTTGGCATTGCCATTAGCTTTGGCCACAACAGTAGCTTTTACATTTCCACTGGCTTTCTTTTCGACTGTGGCTTTCCCGTTACTATTCCCACTGACTTTCTTCTCTGGTACAGCCTTGCCATTTCCATTCACTTTAGGCAGAGCTGTAGGCTTAGCCTTTCCATTAGGTTTCCCATTTCCATTGGTCTTAGCTGCACCAGTTGGGTTTCTTTTCTGCAGCAGGTTTGCCATTTCCATTCTTAACTGCGGCAGCTGTTGGTTTAGATGTAGCTGCTACTGTTGGTTTGATCTTAGACAAAAGGATCTCGACTGCTGTGGGCTTCACTTTGGATGGCTTAGCTGTGGAAGCCTTAGGAGCTTTGGTGGGCATAGGCGGCTTAACTACAAGTTTGTATGATCCGGTTTTAGCTGTCTTAGCTGGGGTGGGTTTGGGTTTAACCACACTGGGCTTAGTTGGGGTTGGTTTCCCATTAGATGCTTTCTTCTAATTTGATAAATGTTTGATTTAGATGGTGCATGTAAACGTTCAGATTCAAGCAGATAGAGAGGGAATGGGGAAAGTGGGGTGAGAGGGGGAAAAGACATGAACAAGGGATGGACAGGAGAGAGACAAGGATGTTTTGAGAAACAATGACATAAAGATGGCTAAGGCTTGGATGGTTTACTGAGACTGTACAGGCATTACTGGATACAGCATAAGATTAATACTTGTTCATTTTTAGATTAAACACTATGAATATTGAATGATAATGCCAAACACCATTTCACATATTTGTGAATAAATGAGTGAATGTTGCTGTTTTCTCCAGTAATGCCATTCTCAATATTAAATGATGAAGCAGCAATTTGCGCTCTTAGAGCTTGTGGTTTAGCAGAGGCACTGAGGGTGCGATTGTTTAGGAAAAGCTGGTGCTGATCACACAAAATAAACTTTTACTACAGATATGATCTGTTATTTGTACTTATACAAACCAATGGACACAATAAAACATTGTGTGGGATTGCATAACGCATCCTAGTTACATTTAAAGGGACTGTATGACATATTCTTACATTATTTTCTTACTAAAGTTTTTTTAAAATTAACAGTAACAGTATTCGTGAAAAAGTGTCAATGACTTAAACACATTGATTTGTCTAATTTGGACAAATACATTCACACACAGTATTGCTGTCTGATGTGAATAAAGTTTTAATAGTGTCACAACTACATGCAATCCCTTTAAGATTAGATCTGTAATGTAAAAAGAGTGGAGGGGATGCCAGACTATCATGCACATGCTAGTCTTAAGATAGCAATCATATTTAGGCTTAAATCAATGATGATTCATGCAGTTATTATAATAATAAATAGGATTTCAACATCATAGTGTATTGTAAAAACAGGCACTAAAAAGTCTAAAGTAGCTTGAGTTACCAAATACAAAACTCTGAGAACATACACATAATACATAGGCAGTGTGGAAATGATCAACCTAGAATGCATAGTTTAAGAAATAGGATATTCTCATGTAATAAAGACCTTAACTTACAATGAAGAAGTAGTCAGTTCATGCAATGGAACAATATAAGACAAAACAACACATGCAAACTTCGTAATTTCATAACCTATACAAAGTAAAGCTCTTTTAAGATAGACTGGTTTGCTCATAAATAGTCATGCAGGCAACAGTTACATAACTCCCCTGTGGCCTGTCCATCTTTAATACAGTTTTATTTTAATAGTAATTTAAAAGTACATTTAAATAAATAGTTTGTGCATGGCACCGCATCTCCATACTTGCCACCCCAGTGCCCCCGCTTAGATCAATGGCACACATACAAATAAGACAACATCGAAAGAATACATCGAAAGATATTGTTTGATGGGGAGACATTGGAAGCAATGTGGATGTGTGAGAGGTCAGTATTTATTAGATGACCAGGGTATGAAATGAAGACATGAAGTCGAGGGAGGCATAATTTAAATATATGTTGAGTAAATAGTGTTTACAAAGAAATAATTTAAAAAGCCAGATTTTTGTCTCTGGTATTGCCTTATTACAATCCTCTCTCAATGTCTGTCTATTCCACAAACCCTGTTCATAAACTCCTGTGTAATTTCTCCCTTTTACCTGTTGATTTGGGGCCCCAGTTCGGGGAGAGGGGGGCACAGGGGAGGGAGGAACGGCTGTAGTTTCATCATAATAATAGGGGTATTCATGGTCATCCTGCTCCTCATCAAAGTACTGAGAAAGATTGGAGATATGTAAAGATCGAAAGATTGGATGGAAGAAAGGGTTTATGTGAAAGAAGAGAAGAAGCAAAATGAGTTGAATATGGGCTGTTGGGAGGCAGAGGCAAAAAAAGCATGAACAGGTAAAGTGGAGAGCAAAATACAAAGTATTTATTTGTCATTCATCAGATATGTCTGTGTTATATTAAGTTTCAGTATTTGTAATATTAGGCTATTAGGACATCCCTGATGAATGAGGAAAAGCAATAAGTGAAGCCAATGAATAAATCCACAGTCATTTTTATTCATTCAGATAGCAGTCATCTCAACAGCATCAACATGATCTGGTCACAAAGTGTTGGAGCACTGACTGACTTAGTTTTTATCGACTTAAGATTTGCCATGCAGGCTAAAGAGAGGTCATGTACTTTGAATGGTTGAATGCGGATGATAATCACTTGACCCATGAGTGGTGTCAGGAAACTGATGTGAGGCTATTATTATGCAAAAATAAAGCAGAACTAGTAAAGCCTGAGTTAGATATTATAGAAACAGTCTCAGAAAGCGCAGAGGCTCCACCTTAAGCCATCTTCATGACTAATGCTTTTTAAATCTCAATTTACCCATAAAACCAATCTAAATAAAATGTGTTTTAAGTAATGAACATTTTTTTTCTTTTAATCCAAGGCAGAAAGCATGAATAACTTGTATCATCCTTTTTCTCTCACCTTTCTGTGTTCAACTACAAAGTGACATTTACTGATGCACTAATGACTGCTTTGCAAACTGAAGGTGTATCAAATGATGCATGTGTGTGTTTTTAAGTTCTGTATACAAGCTCATATTGTGAAAATACTTCAGTTTTTTTTATTAGTTACCTCTGGGACACACAGACCAGGAGGATGAGGAAGAAGGTGGATGGATACAAAATGATGTTGATGATGGTGATGCGCGAGGAAGACAGAAAGAAAGAGCAGCACTTTGATGGCAATAGATGACCCAAACTAAACCTTGACTAGACATAGAAACATATATCTTGAGGGCTATTTATGTAGGAATAGGCCCAGTTAATGCTTAATGAAAATGCATTTAAAGTTGATGTTGATGATTCATCAATAAAACTTAATAGAGCAATAGATTCAGAGACCATAGTCATATACAGTGTATATCTCAAACTGTTTGTTTGAATGAAATTAGATTGTCCTTTTCAACCAAATCAAATTCATAACAAATGTATTGCAAATAAGGTAAATATTAAATATATGTAACTAGTATGCATTTTAGAAATCTAAAACACATTCAGTTTGGACCACTAGAGCAACAGATGAGCCTCCAAGGTTAGACTAGATCAGGGGTCTCCAACCTTTTTGGGTTTGAGGGCTACCCAAAAGATGAGAATTTGTACTGAGAGCTACTCGTGCAAAATAATCCTCTATATTAAAGTCTTGACATGCCTTTCAAATGACACTAGGATTGTATGATTGTTTGCTTTGCATTAATGATAATGTTTATAAAAATAATCTTGTAATTAAACATAAAAACAAGTAAAAAAAAAAAAAAAATTATGACTAAAACACTGCAGTAGTCACTGTTTATAAATATCCCTCGCGGGCACCTCACAAGCTCCAGAAGGGCTACCTGGTGCTCGCGGGCACCTCGTTGGTGACCCCTGGACTAGATGTATTGACATTGTCGGTAACAACTATGCCATTTTTAACCCTAGGAGTCTTACTAGTACGGTTCATTTGTGTGCTGTAATATAAACAATCTAGAATGGCAGATGACAGATTTGACTCCTTTCATCATCATTATGTGTAAGATTGTGCCATTTCTATGTTACTTACAAAGGTGTTGGGGTCCTGAGCCTGGGTCTTTGGCAGTGGGGAGTCACAGTCAGGGCTGTAGTGTTCACAGAAGTCATAGGCAGCCTGGGGGTTTGAGGCGATCAACAGCTGCTGAATGTCACCCTAAAGAGAAAGAATGAACATAAATATATTTAAAGTAATGGCTAAATATACGTAATTAATAGTAACATTTATGGCGGGGGCAATTTGCTTAACAGGGACAGTGCAAAAGCTACAGTCACCAGTCATTCACAAAAAAACTCACAAACATCAAACAAAAGACAAGAGAGCAAGACCAAGATCAGTGATTCTTTTCACACCATGTACCACCTCAAAAGTACCATCTCATAAGCCAAAATCAAACCAGTTCTAAGTTATGGCTAAACCAGAACTAAACTAGGACATAACCAGGAATAAACAGGACTACTCCAGGACTAAACTAGGAAATTCCAGGACAAAACCAGCTATAGAACAAGAATAAAAACTAACTCTACATTAAACTAAATCAGACTTGAACTGCAAAAAACTCCTGAGTACCACCAGAAGAAGACAGCATACCACCAGTGGTACCTGTACCACAGTTTGAGAACCATTGGTTCACACTGGCTCTCACCTGGAAAACCTCCTCATCCAGAAGACGGGCTCCAAATACCGTGATACCATTAGTGTCAACTTGGGCATTATTGCCACGGGCCAAAGGACGGGTCATCTTCTTTTTGCAATCCACCAGCAGTGTCACGTTTTTCTTAGAAACCGAGATTGCAATGCGGTGCCATCTGGCGACAAGAAAAATAATTTAAAATGTAGTTTAAGGAAACACATAGTCAAAACCACACCATAATCACAGCAACCCTATGTAATCTTAACCAGCCATAAAGTGATTGTTGGTGGTTACTGACTTGCCATCAGCCAGGTTGACGCCTTTGAACAGTGGGTAGTCCTCAGGGGCTGGTTTGCCGTTCTGGTCCTCATACAGGAAGACAGGGGAGCGTCCCATTTCAATGCCTAGCTGCTGGATGCCTTGCTCACTGTAAATGGAGAGGAGGAAGGCCTGCAGACCAGCCTGGGCTTTTACAAGAGCCATGATGGAGAAATTCTCAGGGAAACGGCCTGGGGATGAAAGGACAGAGTACACATACTTAGTGTTGGACAAAGCAGTATTATGCATTAGCCTAATATTGTACTTATTGATGTTCATCTATATTGTGTCACATAAATACCCAGATATTTTCCTCACACTATGCAGTTAACTATTTCATTTTACAAATAGGATTCTTTAGTGACCAGGATTTTGCCAGTGGTGACCATTTGTTTAGAAAATTAATAATAAATAATCAACAAGCCATAACATTAGTAGTAGTAAATAATAGTTCTAATAAAAAAAAAAATGTAAATACTCTTTATGGTCAGCTAATCTTAAAATTATGAAATGCAATTACGTTTGAAGACTTATGAACACGTAAGAACAGGTGGCCACTAAAGTTAAGTCGAAGAAAAGACCTGCAAATCAGTTTCTGTCTTTAAGGGATTTCTCTTTAACCACATAAATGCTACTTGTGTTTTCCTCTCTGCACTCCAGAGTGTCAGACAGTTCTCCAAAGATAATTTGTTATGGTTCTCCCACACAATTAAGCTCAGCCCCATGCACTGCACCATATAATTATGTTTTATATCCATGATCATTCTGGCAGAGAGCATTACAGAGTCACGTAATTTCTATTTCTAAACCATTAAAATGTGTTTCGAGACAGTTTTTTTGTCACTACATGTTTCATTCCTGTAAAGTGACTGCAGTACCACAACATTGTATTGATAGGGTTTTCATAGCAGTGATGAAACATGTTAGTAATTTAATTTAACTTTTCAATTACTCCAAAAATGTTGAAGCAAACCTGAAAAAAGCTGTTTGGTGGGAGCAGAGATCTGTGCCCTCTTGGTGATACGGTAGGCGTGGTCGGGACTGCTGGAGCGACGAGAGGTGCAGAAACCAGGCACTTTCTTGACGCCCTCGGGGAGAGAGGGAACCTGCAGAGCCCGCAGCACATCCACTGGGTCTATGGAGGAGAAATACATAGTGAGTTAATACAAACAGTAGCCAGTTTCTCTAGACTGATTTCAAATATCGGAGCAGTAGTAGTTCACTAGGTAGACCTGTTTGCCCACTAACGAAAAAGCTGACAGATCCTGCTACCAGCATTGCATACTTCTGTCTGTGAGCAACACACTTCACCCACCTTGCTCTTATGAATGCATAAATGTGAGTGGGTGTTTGGAGAGGCTGTAGGCGCAGAATGGCTACCACGTCTCCATCAGTCTGCCCCAGGGAGGCTGTGGTTACAGAGCTTACTACCAACGAGTGTGACTGAGGAATGAACAAGTAACATGCCTAACTGTAAAGCAACTTTGAGTGTCCAGAAAAGAGCTATGTAAGACTAATGCATTATTATTATTATTGTTATTATTATTATTAGAGTTGAGATTTGCAAAAACGTATTTAGTGAAAATTATGGCTGCCAGTGAAAGCCAAGACTCCAATATTTGATACAGTAATTCATTAATTCCTTTATGATCTACCACTTATTGGGTCTGGGGCCACAGGCGGCTGGATCTCAGCTACTTTGGGCTTGAGGCAGAGGGCACAATGAAAGGCAGGGCCATCACTGCATTGAACTATCAGACAGCGATTCTCTCTTACATTCTCTGACTATGGGCAATTTAAAATCACCAGTTCACCTTAACGTTTCTGCCATTGGACAGTGAGGAGATAGAAAGGGTATCTGGAGAGAACCCACACATTTTTAATAGCTATTTTGATGAATGTGAGCGCAGTTTATAGACAGGGATGAAAGAGATGATGACATTATACAGAATCAAACCTAAACCGCTGCATACATCCATCATGTGCTGTACCAGGTGAGATACTTAGATGCTGTATCATCTGTTACTATTGAAGCATGAAAGTAATTTGTAACTTAGCTATTATTTTAGATGCGGTGTGACCTTATTTTGCCCCTGAATACAAAATGACTTTATTTCTGTATCACATTAGTGCCCCTCTTGGGGGATTCAAGTGCAGGTGGGGTTGACAATGGATGCCCCTGTACTGTACACGAAAGTATATAGCCAGAAAGAAAGCACTATGCCAAGAGATTTGGGCCTCAATCCAAGCCACACATTTGTGAAACAAGTACAGTAGGGACCAGTTCAGAAACGACACAGTGCCCATTACTCTGGTTAAATTTGATCAAGCAAATAAAAGAAATGGTAGTTAATGTGCGTGCGTGTGTGATGTATGAAGGCAAAATGTACAGACAAGTTCAGTATAACAACACACATATACAAATTAATAACATTTTACAAGGATAATATCAAATATTATCAGATACTATAGCCTGTAACGTAAGTAGTGTTACATTTTAAATGGTGTTACATAGATTATTTTTTGCATTTGTTAGATAATGTGTATAATACTGTGTATTATGTGTAGTCACTGCAAATAATTCAAAACAAGGTAGCATTTAACTGACCATTTTAGGATAATATATCCTTTAGTTTAAAATATAAGAAATTATGCTTTGCAAAACCATAGCATTACTGATCATTAATAATGATGTATTTATAAACCAAAACACAAAAATGTCATGGCTCATGAAGGAGCTATGCATTCATTACTTAATCATAGTAATTACAGTATTAACATCATCAAGCAAGGGTTTAGTTAATGTTCTCCTAATATTTAATCTTATTTGGAAAAAAAGTTATAATGCATTACAAAGACCTCTAATCTGCTGTCTTCAAGCCCTTATAAATGCTGCCTTTTGGAAGGAAAGCAATAATGTGGAAAATGTATGCAAATATGGTGTTTGTGAAGGTACCCCAGCACTAAATGGCAGTATTTTATTAGCTTAGATTCACACAAGGTAATATTTATACAGTATAGGCTGGACTCAAATAATGTGTGACTTTACACCAAAGAAAACAATGAAGCAAAGAAAACTACAACAGAAATACCACAGAAAATAAGTTTGAGTGATAATAATAGAAACGGCCTCTATATGCATTCAGGAGCTCCTTCAGGGACACAACACCTGTTAGCAAGGACTCCAAGTCTACAAAACTGTACTGGTTATAGGAGTGTAGTAAAATATAGTAATAAAATACATTCACTTAATAAATGCCACAATGAGAACAATTATCTGAATTATTAGACTATTATATTTACGAGATGAAAAATACATTCTAAGAGCAAAAATAAAGAACATGCTGTTAAAGATTACTTAAACTTTTATTTATTTATTAATTCCATGAGTGGCAGCAACTATGGGCCTGAGGTGGGGTCAACGGCCACTTAGTCACAAGGTTGGCACATACACTGACAGACAATCACGCTTAAATTCATTCACCAATTAACCTAACACGTGTATTTGGATGATCCGAGGAAGCTGGAGAGAACCCAGAGAATCCAGGGAAAAGGCTCAAGAATCGAACCCACAACCTCCTAGCTGAGAGGCCAGAGCACTAATTGCTCTGCCACTGTGCCCTGCCTAACTTTAACTTTCTCAGAGTATTTAATGAAGTGCCATACTTTCTAAGAGTTTTGTAGATCTGCACTGGAATGCCGGGAATGAAAGAGAAGAAGGGCAGGTATGAAAAGGCTGAAGTGATGAGAGGGCACCGGAGGCAGAGGGAGGGTCAGGCAGCGGTGTGTGCTCTGGGGTCACGCAGTGACAGTAGACAGTGTGCTTCTGTCGTGGCAGGATACTGGATCAGATTGCGCACATAACTCCCCCCCCAGTAAACCTGGTACAATGTGCTGCTCTGTTCCCCCCAATGGCCTCTGCACTTCACATCTGCAGCCGGGGCCCTTCCTGCCTCAAGGACCACAATCACGACAAAAACACACCCACAAAAATAACACTCTGGGCCACAAACATACATTCTCACATAAACCTGGCATATATCACCAGTGCGCTCTCATTATACAAGAAGTGGCAAAAATGAAGCTAGACAAGGTAGGAAAACAAAATGTCCGCCTCCATGTTCATCATTTCCTTGCTTCCTAATCTCTAAGTGATTCTGCTCATAAGTGCCCACTGATGGCTGCAGCTGTTTGAAGTAGACCAGTACCACTACTATGACATGAACCAGGCCCTAGGTGTGTAAAATATTTTCATAAGAAAGTACATGTATTCATTTTGACAAGTGAGCTGTTGATGCTAGGCTGCAGGATGTAGATTTTACATTCTTTGGTTACTGAACTGATGATGTGAACAGAATTTTTTTTTAATCATGTGACTTTTCACCTTAACAATTCAGAGACTGTTGGGCTGAAGATGCAGCTGACTAAACAAAGACCACACACCACAACCTATTGCAGTTTACATGGAACCCAGGCAGGCGGCCAGCCACTGTAACATGAGGCCTGCTGTTGATGCAGACAGGATAATGCGCTCTGAAGTTGAGCGCTGCAGTTGTATTAATTTGCCACTAGATGGGGCTACCATAGGGATAATTAACAGGGGATTAGCAAGACAGCTGACAAAGGAGTCAGAAGTATGCAGTGCTACACAAATAGGAAAGAGCATACACACAAACCAACTAGATAAACAATGTTAACACCAACTCAACAAAAGCATGAATGCATCTTGCCTTATGACCAATAGTCAACACAGAGTGCCTTTGTAACATTACAAAGCAGACCACACATATAGATTTTTTATTTGACCCTTATTTAACCAGGAATGTTCCTCTGAGATTAAGAATCTCTTTTGCAGGGGAGTCCTGGGAGGTGACCTATTAGTGTTAGAGGAAGCCAGAGCACCAGGAGGAAACCTAGGCAGACACAGGGAGAACATGCAAACTCCACACAGAGAGGCCCCACATGATCCTGGAATCGAACCCTGTACCTTCTTGCTGTGAGGCAGTAATAACCACTATGCCACCCTACAGCCCAAATGGATAGCAAGACACTGGACAGACTGAAAGCACTCTATTACAGACATACTATTATAGGCATACACTTTCCCCTATCCCATCTTATTATGTAGACCAAGGTTATTTTTGCACCAGTAGTGCATGTTATAAACTGACTATTGTTTGTTGTGTATAGTTATTTAAGGAATGTAGAATTCTTTTGTAGAAAACTACAATTACATTTCATGTGTGGCCTACCAAAGGTAAAAGCTGATTACAACTCTAAATAGATAAACAGCAAATTTTTCCCCCATAATTTAGTCCTAGTTTTATGCAAATTAGCCTTGTGTGTATTTTATCCAAACAAAAACAACCACAGTGATATCCATTGTTCTTGATTTTTAGCATTCATTCATTTATAAATTATTTAAACTGTCTCTGTGGGGAGTATCAAATAAAATCAACTGTGACCTAAGAAAATATTGCTCTGGACAAACTGCAATGCTTCTCTGATGCAGCTGTGCCAAATACCAGACACACGTTCCAGCTGACACATTGACCTCTCACCTCTCACCTTCAAGACAATGACAACACTGTCGGGAGAAGGTACAAAATTAATCTGATTTGCCACTACGACAGCATCACAGCTTCCTAAAGAGTGCCCTCAAATAAAATATGGTTGCGTCTCACTGTGTCTGCTCCATCTGCCCTGCTAACCACGGTGCCTGCAAATATAACTGGGCTGCAAGTTATAATTTTCACCAGTGTACTCTGTAGTTACAATGTATTTATAATTCCATGTGTATACAGAGAGAATACGTTGGAAAAGGGGGGGATTAGTACCTTACATTAGTTATATTATATGTTTGGTTTGTCATAATGCTAGTTACAATACCGCACTAATCTCACCAGCTGCTCAACACACAACTAAAATTTATATTAGAAGACAAGGAAGCAAGAAAAGGGCTCTTCAGAGATAGTAAAGCCATTTTAAGTTTATAGGCAAGGCAGTTTTCTGTACAGTAACATGCACTTTTATTCTGTTATATACATAAATATGTGGTATGCATGTAATTAATATAATGTATATGTTTATTTCATCAAATATTTCTTAAACATGTACAATTTAGTAGCAACCAGAACTCTCCAAGTTAACTTTGGCTTTTAATCAACTAAGCTGAATTAAAAAAAAAATGAAATTTGTCACAAAATCCAACAACTAGAATATAATCGTTGTTTTATTTTGTTTTATTAGGTTTGTCAGTTGGGTCTGTAAAGATAAATATGACCCCTGAGCCCTGTATAAATATAATGCCTCCCACTTGTACAATTAGCATTAGTTTTAGTTTCAGTTGATGCACATGAGCTCTGAGCTTCAGTCAGTTATTATCATTGTACAAAATAATGACAGTGATACAGAGATACATCACGTTTCTCTATTGAGGAGCTGCTGCCAGCAAGTGCCCCACTGTCCCCTGTGCACAATTATGTGGTCTGAGCGCGTCTGTGTTAGCGGCACTAATGATGCCAGCGTCGATCAGGCCTAAGTCTTGTGTGGTTTTGGGGCTGAGGGTTAAGTCTTAGTTTGGAAATAAGGGTGGATCCTAAACACCACAAAAGGGAATCACAGGGCCCCGACCAGAAAACAGTCAGTGTTTCCCCATGACAGAGTGTGACAGGGCTCAAATTATAAACCTGGCCCAAAAACTTCTTATAAGCACAGCCTGATGTCATCTATAGTGATGGCCTTTTGACTCACCGTCTATACTGACATTAGAAAAACTGGCAATAATCATGTTTTAAGCCTCATGGTTGAAATTTACTAATGTCTTTATTATGTATTTGTGCCGGTATTTTACAAAGCCGTGTGGGGCACAGTCAAGTCCTACATCTAAAGTCTAGCCAGAGCTAAAATGTCTGACTTACAGTATAATTAACAGATGTGTAACAGCAGCGAGGAAGCCTTGTGTTACAAACTATCATCACGTTTAAGGTTTCTCTTTTTAAGTCTGGAAATCCCCATGGTGCAATAAAGAAGTGATGCAGCGACAAAGAAGAGACTAAAAAGATGGATAATGAAAAAGCCTGCAGAAGGAGGATGAATGTAGTGAGGTGGTTCAGTCTGATCACATCAGTAACACAGACTACCAATATACAGATGTGTCTCTATGTGCAAGTTAATGAAAACTATTACAATAAGGATTATTAAATTATTATTATAATAACACCATATGGCAAAGCTGTCTCATGAACTTGTCTTCACACACTACTGGGAAAGTGCGATATTCGGCACAGTACCAAAAGGACTTCCTTCTAGACTTGGTAACTATGGATAAGTGCACCAGTAATACACATCTCCATCTAGTGGTGTATCTAAGTATTTTAACTGCCCACCAGGCCAGTACAATGCACTGCACAGTAGGTTTATTTTTACGTAGCCAGTATAAGCAGCAAAAATATCTGTTTACAAATATATTTAAAGACAGCAAACAACTAAATGTACAAACCATATCCAAAGTATTTAACTGTAAAAGCAGCATTGATGTCTGCAGAACAGATCTTAACATTACATATAAAAGCTCACAGCTGGGCTCCACGCCCTCCAACACTGACTTCCTTGAAGCAACAAAATAACAGTGACTAGGAATAGCATCTTACACAGACAGTCTGTCATTATAAAGCTGGCACACACTCCAGCCATACTTGTACATCATTCTGGTAAAACAGATTGCCCTGGAGCAACATCGTCTAACCATCCACACACAAAACCCACTAAATCAGCACCTTTATAACCAAGGAAGAGGCAAACAGTGTCTTCTGCTGCTTCCTCAGTCTGAAATGTTAATGTGGATGTGTCTAAGACAGGTTTTCATGAGCTTACAACTTGATGATAGATCTGGTCTTGTAGTTCATAACTCATATTTGCAGTTTCAAGACATTTTTATATCTTGAAAGCTAGTTTATAAGTGTTTTAGTCTAGTCTCTGGCAGACTATCCAGGAATACAATATTTTATGCACGAACTCATGCTTTCATGAGAAAGATTGCATAACAATTGTTAAAGGTTTGACACATAAGAATTTCATCTCCCTGGGAAATTTGATTAATTGAATTGCTCATTGTCTTTAGCCTTACAATGGAAGAGAAATAATTTCTTGAAGGACTTTAGGGTTTATATTAATGTTTATGTTTAAATATGAAATCAACCATAAATGACCACTGGCTCCACCCATGTTCAGAGGTTTAGAGCTCACCAAGAACATCTGCAATGGAATTTAAATTTGTTTTTGAGGAACCATTGAGAATAATATATTCCTACTGTCCTGATCCAATGGCACATTTAATATAGTCTTCTATAAAGTAACATTTATTCATTGCTATTTATAGCCCAGTCTTACAAACAGAGTTGCTTTGTTCAAAAAGCTACGCCTGTCATCAGACCATTCACGGGAGTAAGGTCAAAGTGGTAGCATAACTCCAAATAGCACATGAGAAAGAAAGATAATCTAATTAACAAATAAATTAAAATATACATGGACTGTGATAGTCTTGGGTCATTATAGGTACATCAGAAATGATGACAAGGCAAAGGGAGGAGGATGAACGGCCAGACTGAAGCACGTGACCAACAGAAGCCTGAAATACCACACACTTCCATACAGTCCCAGGAATGAGCCGCCAAAGCCCTGCTCAGCCATCACATATAGTAGCTCCATTCAGCAGGACAGAGGCAGAGAGGTTATGTTATGTTTAGCCAAACTCAGACAGACTGCCTTTTGAGGAGCCCGCTACTTTGAAATGAGTTTGAGGAACATCCATGTCAAGAAAATATTGCCCTCAGATTTTCTCTCATCCTTTGCACAAAACCAGTCTTTCATGCTTTTTAACACACTGTATCCTGTGTTCAATGGCCATGTCCCTCTGTGGTCCCTCCTCTCAGCTTCATTCTTCCATAATAAAATAATAAAAAAATAAAACAAATCTTATAACTTTTACTTTTGGGTGGGGCTACATATGTCTAATCCAACATCTGCTTCAGTACTGCTCATGGGGACGTGCAGGATCCATATGCATGTCGTTTTATAATTACAGATGTTTCTTAATATGGATACATAAACTCACATTGTTTAAAAATTAATCTTTTCTATGAACATCTTTTTGATCTTCCCAGTGCCTGTCCTTTCACATCAGTGCAAGATCCGCAAGATAAAGATAATGCAAGATAGCGCAAAGAGCTGAAATGCAGCATCTCACTCCACCTGTCTATAGCATAGGTCAAGAATATATTAAATTACAACTCAGGATTTTGGATACAAATATTTAAGTTAGTTTTGGTATTTGCATTTACTTTTAATTGAGCAAACCAAACCCAGGCAATGCATTAAAAACAGAGGAACATTGACATATCTCTTGCACTCAAAATGGGGAAAATATCCTTACGGTATGGGCACATATGCACAAACACAACTGTACAATGCACACATAGACAGGGGGACACTAAATGCTTTCACTCACTGAGGAGCTCCACAGCATAATAACCTATTCATGAAAAGTAAAAATGTCTCAGCCTTCTACCTCCAAAATACACATGGGAGATGACGGGAAGGCGAATTCACCTCTCTCAGTCTGCAAATATACGTAAGGCCAAAGGATACACAAGACAACAGCAATTTTAACTGCAAAGGTCCTCTTGATCACATAACTATTCAAAATTAGTTTTCTCTAAATGAAACTTGATGCTTCAATTTAATGCAAAAGGAGCATGGTGATGAGCAACAGACCACTGTAACGTTTTAATGTTGCTGTTTAACTAATCCTCTTTAGATAAACTGTAAATTATTTGTGTTGGTATAAGTTCTCTGTCATCCAGGTCACTGTATGTCAACTTTGTCTATAGACATTACAACTTTTTTGTATAGTTTGTAAAAAGTCTTAAAAATTTAAAGAAAAGTGTGTATGTCTAGTTTGTGATGTGACTTAGTGCGTGTTTTTATTTATTTATTTATTTTTTTATTCTTGATGACATCTAATCTGGTTGTAGGTGAACTGATGGTTTCTGTGGGTCAAAAATAATTCTAAATGTCTCTAGTGGCCAATCACAGAAGTGCAATCCAAGTTGAAAGTTGAAAACTAGGAAAGCAGGGGGCGCAATGGTCCCATAAAATCTTTTAAAAACTAAAAATGCAAAATATGTATTTAAAAAAGAATGTGCAAAGGTTCCTCCTCCTTGGACCACCAGGGGCAGCGCTGGAAGGTGCACAGGCTGAGCTGGTAAACATCCGCACACCTCTGTCTCTGCTGGCAGAGACTTACAGGTCACTCTTAAAAAACTATTACACTCTATTATTTTAGCAATCAAAGCTAGAAAAGGCATTTTTTAGGATATTATAACTTAGGTTTAAAAGGGCCCCCAAAGTTTTAATAATTGAAATATTAATCAACAAATAACTATCGGTACTCATCAGAGACGAGGCATCTAATGCAACGGGCTGAACGACAGCTAATGATAGAGGCCTATCCGAGCGCTTAGTGTCCATTATTCACAAAGTGTGGAGTAAAAAATAAATAAATACATAAAAAAAAATCACTGGTGAAAGTGTTTTGCATGGTTTCTGAAGTGCATTGCGATGCCAGATAAAATGCCACATAAAAGTACCTAAAGTAATTTAGTGTTTAGTAGTTTACGTGGTGAACGTTTTGTAGGACCCGCGCCAGGGTGTTTTCGAGGAAAATGGAGCGTGTCAGGTGCAGTAGCCTAACTGATGGAAGCAGTTTTTGCGCACGACGTGCCACAATGATTGAAGGCATTTACTCAAGTAAAGAGTAAGAAGAATAACTTTCTGCTCTTGTCTGCAGCCAAAAAGTAATAAGAATAACAATACTATTAGGAGAACTGTTACCTGCACGAGCCACAGTCGTTTGGAACAGAGAGAGGGCCACGGTTACCAAGGCAAAAGATGAGAAGTCCATAAACCATGGTCTCCGTTTCTTCCGGAAGGGACAATTTCTAAAATCCATAGTGTTGCAGTAGTTTGCCGGCCTGGTGAAGCTGGAAATGTAAAAAGTTATCCGCTCACAGAAAGCCAGCCGATGAGAAGAACCCGACTGAACTTTCTGCGAGGCACGGACAGAACGGCACACCTCTAGAAACTGTCCTTGATGTGTCACCGATGTCTGTGGAAACGCACAAAACCGAAACACAAAAAGGGCTTCGGGGTGATTAAATATCTTTATTTAACGTTTACCCCGTACTGCTAAAGCCCCATTGAGTCAGACTGGGTACAAGGACCCAAAGTGGAGAGAGCCGCTGAGAGAGACCTGGGATCACACTCTCTCCCTCCTCTCTCGTTCCCTCTCCCCTTCTTCACTTTCTCCCACGGACAGGAGCTGCGCGCGCGCGTACGTGTGTGTGCTCAGAGAGTCATGGGCACGGGAGGAGAGAAAGGTAGAGGGCGTGCGTAAACGTGCCCATCGACGTCCACAGATGCGTGCCGAGCGCGAACAAGATACGTATAGAAACATTTTATTTTAATAGTGTAGGTTATAGTCAGAAAAACAGGGACTGACAGGTGTAGTTTTGGAGGATGAGTAAAGGCTATTATCATGCAATCCCTGAACAGTCTGCCACAGCCAGTAGTTTGGCAATAGCTTGGTGCCAAGATCTCCTTTCGCATCTGCTACAGTTACATCAAGCTGGGACTTCACAGAACTTATGCTATCCACACTTTCTATGCTTTAAACAACTTTACAAAAACAGTGATGTATCTTATTTCACTTTAGGTCTCACAATTTTCATCTTTTAAAATTGTCCATTGCCTACATTGCTTTGTATGACGCCAGTGTGAACAGTAAAAGGTTTATCAATGCAGCGTAGCAGCTAAGACTGAGTGACTAACCAGCCAATAGGCTTTCTGTCCGTGTAACGCAGCACGTCTTCATAAACAAACTCACCTTTCTGATTGGCTGGTCCCTAATAGTTTTTTGTAGCTCCAGATCAGGAAGAAATTAAGAGAGAGGTCATCTACAAAACCTAGTACTCAGGTGCCTGCAAAGTGGGAGGTATTTATTAAATGTCATTGTAAATGTTAATACAAATGTCTGCTGTTAACATGGTTTACATGGAAACACAATAGTTTTAGTTAATTATAAACACACTTCTGAATGCAAAAGGTGGGTTTAGGGGAGAGACTATAGAGATTTAAAAACAAAATTAAAAGAAACAAGACAGCAAATTTTTTTTAGTTTTTTTTTTTTGTTGTTTTTTGTTTCACTATTTCCCATTTGCACAAAACACAACACTGGTCCATGGTAAATCAAGAATAGGGGGGTAATTTTCGGAGACATTCCTATCCCAAACCTTTACATCTCTATAGCTGTCATAAACTTAAAGGGAATCTTGCCTTTTCCAAAGCAATTTAGTGTGCCCTGTCTGCCTCGTAAATGTTACAGAGCTAACAGAGAGACACTTGCTTTGAATGCAGACTCCACAGCCAGAAAGGTATCATTAAATATAATTATCCCTCGATTTTCTTTACCACTCACTCACTTTTCATTACTTTTCATCCCACATAGGTAAATCTTTTTAGGTGACTTAGGTGGCTGTGATGTATTACTTATTTACAGTATTGTTCCCATTAGTTGTTGGCACAAATCAGTTTGTGAAACGTTATTAATGTATTCTTGGTCACAGCTGAGTGTTTGGTAAAACTCAGAATAAGACCTACAAGAAGAAAGTCCTAATTAAGTGTCTAAATGGGTAGATAAGAAATGGTCTGTGGACAGCAGACTAAACATAGATGTGCAACAAGTTTACTTTTTAAACTAAACACTTAGTTCTTGCAATACCACTGCCAGGGCCTCTGAATTTAGCATTAAATGTATAATGACCTACAATGCCACTGAAGATCTTTTATGCAAAACAATTGGCTGCTATGAACACATTTGTAACTACAAGGGTACTTCTTTTTAAAGCATAAACATATATATGTATTTGTACTCTTCTATTAACCTGAGCTTTGTCCAAGGATATTGATTTGACTGCTGGAAAGGGGAACACAAAATGATCTCTATCCTAAGGTTGAGTTGTTTCCAATTACTTTTTATATACATTGTAATTTTCTGGACCTATAGCCTTCCCGTAATACATGTTTCCAGCTGCCAATCTAAATAAAGACCAGCTTAAAATATGTGATGTCAATCATGTTTTAGCTTCTGTTCAGTGGCAGAACCCATAGCTTTGCAAACATGATGATGCCAATGAAGAAAAGCTGAGCTGCCCTTTCATAGAGGAGCTTTGATGTGTGCTAAATTAGAAGGAGAATCATGTAAGTGATCATTCTTCTAGCCCTCAACTAGAGAGCTGAATTCAGCAATCTCTCATCAGGAGTCATTTTGCTAGTTTATACAAAAAAAAAACATAATTTTATATTTAATATTGATATTAAGAGGTGCATGGTAACAAGTGGTTGAGGGTTTTCTCTTTAGGACTGCCTGCTACGATCTCTGTGTGAAGTCTGCACGTCCCCTTGTGTTACTGTGGGTGGTGTTACCAGAACTTGTGAATCTAAATTGCCCTCAATGAATAAAAGTGAGAGTGAATGGTGGTCTGTGAGTGTGTGGCTCTGTGTCAGTCCTGTGACGACTGTTCAGTGTCCAGGGTGTACCCTGCCTAAGGCCCATAGTTGCTGAGAGGACCCCACCACCGGCGACCCATAACGGAAATAAGAGGAAGAAGACATATCAATAGTAATAATTAAAAAAAGGTCTGAGGGCAGTTCGTCCACAAACCATAAGGTTGGCAGTTCTAACCCGCTCCCCCCTTACTGCCGTTGTGTCCATGGGCAAGACACTCCACCCACCTTGCCTCCAGTCTGCGTACACTGGTGTATGAATGTGTGAGTGTTTGAGGTAAGTGGTTCCTTGATGTAAAGGGCTTTGAGTACCCATGGAGGTAGAAAAGCGCTATAGAAATGTGACCATTTCATTTATATGACAAAATACATCAAAAATGTGTTTAATAGCAAATAACTCTCCTAGTTTTGGTTTTTTATTTGTTAAATCCCATTTAGCTTTACTGACTTATTTTCAATGCAACGTCCAGGAAATGCTTCCTCAGTGTGTCAGCTCTTGGTTTTTATTTTGGCTTCCTGGGCACAGTAGACAGAGTGTTTTTGTGGACAGAATGTTTGGATCTGGCCTCTTCAAACTCTGAAAGTAGATGCCACAAGCTGTAAAAAGAGACAACCCAAGAGACATCTGTGGTATGTGTTTGTGCTAAAATTTGCATGTGAATGTACAATTTCTATCTAGAGTTGATCCTTAATTGAGAACTAGCTACTTGTTTGCATTTATGATGAACATAATGTTGCAATGTTATTTTTGGCAGAATACAGATATTGAATTAAGTCATCACAGTCTTCAAACTGATGACCAGAATTGTCTCATCTTTAGTTAACTACTGTATTTTAAATTGGAAAAAACACCAGTGCGGACACAGTGATAATATTGCATACATATTTTATATCTGCATGCCTAGTTAGTAAAAAATTAGTCACAGTTTAATAATGCACCTGTCACTTTACAATCAGGTGCATTATTCCATTACTCCTCAGTCACACTCAGTGGTGGTAAGCTACTTCTATAGCCACAGAGTGACGGAAACATGGCTGCCATTCTGCGCCTATGGCCTCTCTGACCACCACCAAACGCACAATCACACTAACACATTCATGCATAGGCAAGGTGGGTGAAGTGTCTTGCCCAAGGACACAACAGCAGTATGCAATATTACCACCAACCTTCAGGTTAGTGGGCAAATGTCTCTACTGCTACTTTAGAAAATTTAGGACTAACTGCTCCACTCAGAAACTTCAGCAATTTGCATAGTTTAATATTATTTCAGTGCATAATCTTAGTGTTTTAATTATGCTCAACTTTAAAATTCTTTGTAGCACAACTGTCTAGTGGTCACTGTGTCACTTCCCACACTCTCTTCCAACCATTCAACATCTTGCAATCATGCCTTTGCAAAACTACACAATCTGCTGAGTGTCTAGATTATAAAGGTGCCACAAATTCCACAGAATGAGAAAGGCATGTATGCCCCACCAGCAGCCGACATGACTTCATCCTTCTTTAAAAAGACATAATGCAAATCCAAGTGGTCATTTAAGACCCAAGGCTGGAATAAGAATAGTATTTGAGACAGGTGCTTCCATTTCATCAAAAAGGAAATGTCTATTAAGTTTTTCCCAGCTCTACATTTAGATACATTTTTCACTTGTGGTGTCATCCCTCTTTATATTAATAAATACAGTAATGTGGCCTTACACATTGGTTGACCACAAGTATTGCCTGACTCTTGAGACATGGCCACCCACCAAACGAGTTTCTGACACTCTATCCAATCAGAAAGCTCAGAAAACACAGCTGTCTTTAATTTTAAGTGGTTACTGTTTTCCATCTGCTGTTTGTGACTCAATAACAGGGGTCAGGTCAATCCAATCAAAAGATGAGCTATAAAGATAGGTCCACATGTACAGTCAGATGGTACTGGGAGACGGACTCTACAAGTGCATATGGGCAGCTCCCCTCCGAGCTATTTCCAAAAGGGGAACCTTATAATTACAATAAAGCGGCCATATTATATTGCTGACTTCCTTGAAAAGTCTGTATTTTACTGGGCAGGGCCGCAAATGTGCACACACCCTGCTAGCCACAACACACTGAAATAGATCAGAGCAGGGTCTCGCTTGGGAGGAAATGGAGAGAAAGCATGGACTGGTACCCCTAGCACGAACATTAGATTCAAAGAGTGTGTGTAACAAATATACACTCGGGTTGGTCTAGAGAGGCTTGGTCTAGAGGAGGAGGAGGAGGAGGAGCAGTGAGGATCCAGGTGAAAAGAGGAATTATACAGAGAATGGGTCAGTGATTCTCAATGTGGTCAACAAGTATGCCCAGTTAACCGCACGTCTCAAAATAGGCAGCAGACAAGAGGTGATGGAGGGGAGGGCGCTGCAGCTGGACGCACACCAGTGGGTGTGTTTCAGAGTTCAGAGAGTGAAGTGTGCGTGCCAACTGACATTAAGCAGCAAGTGTGTGAGGAAGGTAATTATGGAGCTTACTATATATAAGACTTTTGGTGAAATTTGGTAAAATGAACAAAATCTTCACTCTTAATGTTAATTAGGTATTAAGGTATTCCATATTATTTAATAACGTTGGACAAAAGGATGAAAGGCTGATGGGACATTCAGATAAAACCCGGTATTGGCTTCCACTGATTGAATCAAAAAATATTGTGTCTTTTTAGTCTCCTAATCTTTATTGTAACACCCTTACACTTTATGACATTCAATCTGTGTAAAATTGCTAAGTTTGGCTGCCTAGTGGTAAAGTCGTTAACACGGGAGGAGGACCGAGTTCAATCTCCAATCAGTGTGGGGCCTTTCTGTGCGAAATTTCCACCACAACCCTTATAACACACTGCAAGCTAATCCTTGACTGCACCAGACCAATATTCTGACTCACATTTGGAGAAGGTCCCAGGCACTGCTCAGTTGCTGCCGACTATAAACAGGTTGTTCAGGTGGTATTGGGCGATGAGAAAAAGTTGCAAATGAATTAACAAGAATAGGAAAGTTTAATTTAATATAACATTTTAAAATAAATATTTAACTTGAATGAAATAGAACTGTCGATTTCCTTGTCTGGGGCTTTTCTGTGTGAAGTTTGCATGTTCTCCCAGTGTCTGAGTGGGTTTTCGCCACGTACTCTGGTTTCCCCCATCAACCTAAAACATTCACAATATGCCAATTCTCCAGCAGGGTACTCCCAACCAAGATCCTGGCTCAAGATCTGGGGAAACGTCCCTGGCCGCTGCACTATAGTCGCCCACTGCTCCTGACAGGTTGCCTTAGCCGCATTAAAGGATGGGTCAAATGCAGAGAATAAGTGTTCCTACAGCAATAATAAAATATACCTTACCTTCACCTAATAATGCAAATAAGTAATAGTTAAATAGCAAAAAAAAACTCCTAGAATTTGTGTCTGTAACAGTATTATTTCAACTGTGTAAGCAATAACTCTGTGTATATTAGCATCTTAATGTCCAAAATACCTGGATTGCAAAAAGATGGAAGAGAGAGATAGGCAGTCTGGGTGGAGACCATGGAAAGGTACTGACGGGGGGAAAAAAAAATCACAGGAATGAATAGTGAAAGCTGGTGGTGGGGGGCACAGAGGCATGCCACGGGTACGAGGCAATGAATGAAGACCATTGATAAAGGAGGCACGAGATGAAGGTGAGGGGAGGGCGAAAGAGAGAGGCAGCTGAAGGAAGGAGGAGGGATCAAACTTATTTACACTCGCAGATTTAAAAAAGTGAAGTGGGGTGAGGAGTCTGGGATGGGCAGATGGCTGTTTGAACGTGGCTAAATGAAATTGACCTACTGTGAAACACTGGGTGGGACTTATGCTGGTGACAACATAATTGTATCCAAAAAGTCACTGTGTTTTCCACAAATTAAGTCATCAAGCAGCCACAGTGCAGCTTAGATCACACTCAGCTCCGAATGACTGCTGGGTTACTTTGGTATAGCAAGCTAAAACATGGAATTGATGAAAATGTGTATGGAAATATGCCTTCAGGACTAACATTTATTGACCCTTTTCCAGCCTATTTATATTTAAAAACAGACTCCCCTTAAATATTGCAGTTTTATTGTTGATTTGATCAGTAAGTTAGGTAGTTAAATACAGTATCAACAGCTAAATATCTTAACCTGGCAAACAAATGGCAAGTGCAACCAATGATGCTTATCACATACTAATTTATTTGCCATTACCTTTCTGTGTACTTACTTTGAGAAGAAAATTGTTATTTAAATTACCCTTTACATAGCTTTTTAATAACTTTACTTCCACTTACTTATTACACTGGCGCTGTTAAATACCAGTGGGAACCACAACAACCTGGGCCAATCCAAACAAACTTCTTAGCTTTTCCATCCACCCAATCTGCACATCTTTGGGCTAAGGAAAACCAAGACAAAGGTTTAATTTTACATGTTAAAAAAAATCCCACGTGTAAATGTACACTGCAGTTGTTTTTGAATGCATGCATGTATTGGCACCCACTTACCCACTGCTATTAGGGTGGCACTGTCGCTTAGTAGTTAGCACTTTCGCCTCACAGCAAGAAGGTCCTGGGTTCCCGGACCGTGTGGGGCCTTTCTGTGTGGAGTTTGCATGTTCTCCCAGTGTCTGGGTGGGTTTCCTTCAGGTACTCTGGTTTCCCCCATCAACCTCAAAAAACATGCACAATAGGCTAAAACCTCCAGCTAAGTACTCCTGACCAGAGAACGAATTTCCCTACAGGGATCAATAAAGTATAACTTACCTTACCGTAGTGTCTTGGTCCTTCAATAAATCTGGATTTATTTACTATTCTAAACTATAAACTATTTCTATTTTAAGCTATGCATTCACCTACACGTTACACATTGGCAGCTTAGACCCAGACGTCTATAGACACCTACCAAGGGACTACGAATGTAAATTAGCGGCTCACTAACTTTAGCGCATTTACACTTGTATATTTTAGTGGTGTTCATTAATGTGCATTGTCCCTTTGAAATAAACACAAATAAGTAAATGTATGTAAAAGTATCACTGAGGTATTTAACCAGTACAAACAGGTCTTTCATGTTCTTAAATTCAGGATGAAAGAGAAGAACTACGTAAAGCATCAGAGGTAGCAGGTCGGTCGAACACTTAACACACAGAGGGCAGCGATGCCTGCCTTTGACCCAGTCTAGTCTGCTGAACTCAGAGCTTGATCTGAAGGTCGGGTAGGTCATTTTGGCACTGGGGTGACACCTTGCTATACTTGGTCCAGCTGACCACTATAAGGAACAGCAGAGGTGCCAGGGGAACAGCTGTTAAAGTGAGGTCACCTTAGGACTAAGTCTGTCCTGTAAAGAAGCGGGTTATGCAATTAGATAAGCTCAGCATTTAATGTTAATATCACTGCTTTTACAACAAACACTGACAAGGGGTTACAGGGGTTTTGGAGTTAAATTACCTTTATCTATATTTATAAAATGTACAAGGAGGCAGAAAAGTAGAGGCCATGATCTTTATAGATATTATACCACAGCCACTGTACAAAGTATTTTAAAAGTTGTTTTTCTAATGACATTATGTCAACTGTTACATTATATTGTTTTCCATTTTTTATTTCTGGTCACCTGGGGAAGAGATTGTCTTTGCCAATTTTGGCCAAGTATATATTATGAGTACTATATTTTACATAGTCCACACTAACATGTAGTAAAAAGAATCATCCTTCTTTTCTGCTGTGCCCAGTGACAGAGGGACTCCTCAGCCGACCGGGGTCAAAAAGGAATGCACCAAGGGAGAGGGAGGGAATGTACCACAGGGGTGTTGAGGAAGGGGGTAGGGTGGCGTTGGAGGAAGAAACACGAGGTGGAAACAGAGGGGTCTTTTGTGAGACAGGAAGCTGCAGAGACCTAGGCCGTCGCTCTAGGTACAGTAGTGAAGCACAGAGAAATCTGAGTTATTAGAAACATGGCAGGAGAGGACAAATCTGAAGATGTGACTAAAGGGACTATAATGAATGATTTTTGTATCAACCCAAAGCCCAGATAAATGGAGCGGGTTGCATCAGGAAGGGCATCTGGTGTAAAACCTATGCCAAATCAATATATGAATCACTGCACAATAAAAGGCAGACGATTTACTGTGAGTACCACAGGAAAGAAAAGGAAAAAACATATGAATTCAAGTGTTGAGAGTACAGGATTGTTGCATGTCAATGCTGCGAGACAGGCCTGCCTTCACTTTGTATATGCCCCAACCTAAAACATTAACAATGTCCTGGCTCAAGATGTAAAGTAGGGTCCCAGGGTGCTGCTCAGTGGTCACCCAGTGCTCCTGACAGGCTGCCCCCAGTGGCATTGGAAAGATGGGTCCAATGCAGAGAATAAATTCCCCTATGGGGAAAATAAAGTCCACCTTAACATAATTAAAATTATAGGGTACTGCTACTTGAAAAATGGATGAAAAACAAATGTCTGCAAAAATGTCTGTCTAAATATGACAGAAAGTTTTACCTCACTGGCCTGTTCGTGCAGATCTGTGGGATGTGTTCAGACCAAGCCAACAGTTAAATGGGACAGTGAAAAGTATTAATAAAAACACTGTTTCACCATTTAATTATGGCCGAACCATCAAAGAGCTTTGGCTGAGTGCTTTGATTTGTGCTGCTTCCAGGCTGCTGTTGTGCAAACAAAACATACACGTGACACAAAGGAGGCTGATGAATTATGTGATGCTCCACAATCAAAATACTACCCCCCCCTTTTCCTCTTTCTCTTTCTCAGTCCATGCTGGACCCTCCCTTTACGCATTTCCCCTGCAGATACTTTCTAGCTCCCTCAGTTCCCCTTGGCACACTCATAAAAGCTAATTTACACTCAAACAAGGTTTAAAGATTTTCTTTCAGACTTTTTTAAATATTGTGTCAGAGACAGATTTTTGCATCTCTATTAATAAAAAAAGAACAATGACTGATAACATAAGTAAATATTTTATGTATTTCTATTTTTATTCGTATATATATATAAAAACAAATAAAAATAGAAATAAAGGTATTCACAGTTAACATAAGACAACTGAATAACACTTTTTCCTATATAAAAAACAACATTTTGATTAAAATGCCTTAGAGATACAAATTGTCCATTTTAGTTGAATATACCATGGCCACTTGCAGTCAGATGTAGAGTTGTGTGTTATTTTTTCGTTAAACCCAAATTTAGCCCTCCTTAGAGGAGACCAGCAAAGATCTAAGTGTACCCTGTCTTGAAAATGGCCTGTATATATCCAAAACCTAGCATGTCATTATGACTGAAAGAACATGGGGACTGTGACTGGCCAGTAATTTGGTATTATAAATGTTGTTTCTTGTCATTCCATGATTTTTCTGTCCTAAGCAAAAGAACAACCATGAAAATTTAGGTTTTTGTGAGATGCAGCCTGCGGATAAATGTGTTATTGTCAGTCGTATTTTAATGGTAACTCAAAGGCACAAGTGCAAAATATCTCCTCTTCATCTGCCTTCTAGCATGGTGTGATTTGCAAATCTTTTACATCAGATGCTCTTTCAAACACAACCCTTTGCCTTTCCCTAGGCTTGAGACTGGCACAAAGCGTACACATGGCTTGTGTGGCTGGCTTCCACAAGTTCAATATTTGCAGTACAATATAGAAAATAATAATAGGAAATTAAAGCAGCACTGCACCTGACACCTAGCCCTGCAGCTTGGTATCTGCCTTATCCAGTCTGCACAAGTTCAATAGAAGTCTGTCTTACGACTGTGTGGGCTATTTCTGCCACACAGAATCACCAAATCACTGCTGGGTAAAGGACTTCAAACAGTCTAGCGTTTATATAGAGCAGAGCAATAACATTCAGCTAGAGCAAATTGACGTTTGTGAAGTAGAAATTAGGAGGAATTTGACCCCAGGTATAAAGATGTCTTTCTGCACGGTTCACCCGAACAGACCGAGAGAGGTGGGGCTGAAGAGGAGGAGTCAGAGATGAGGATAGATAGGGCAGTAGAGGCACAAAAAATACTGATGGTAAAACCAAAATGGACGTACAAAAAAGTTATTAATGACATATTTTAGTCTTTTGTTTGTTTGATGACTTTTCATTACATTAGGCATTTAAAGTTTGGTTCCAGGTTCCAAGGTTAAGCTTGTATGAAGTCCAAGAAGTGTAATTTCTTTCTCTTTTATGCTTCAGTTTCTTTTTTAAAGAGGAAAAAAATATACAGAATACATCTATAGGCTTCTTTAATAGTAAGAAGTCATATTTTGTAGCTTTTTATGACCCATTTGTTGAATGAAAATGTAAATCCCACACTCTATCTCTCACAGATGAGAGGTTAGAAGGTCTTCTCTAAATAAGATGCTGCTGACATGGCGTAAAAGGCCCTAAAACAGAGACCTCATTGTACCTGCTCCCTCTGTTGGTGTCCGCTGGTACTGCACTCATAACTTCCCTGGTTGCAGACTGTTCAGAGGTCTAAAGGAAAGTTGCACATATTTGTGTAAGTAGAATGCCTAGTTTTATAAGCATTGCAGTACTATATATTATACGTGTGCTGAGCCGCTCAAACAAGTTGACTATTGAGGCAGAAATGCTGTTAAAAAAGTCAACCTACACATAATCCTCATTCAAACGTGCTATATAATAAAACAGCATAGATGTGCTCTAATCTCACTTACTCGAACGCCTCATTGGCTACTGTTATTTGCATGGGCAGCAGTTCACCATCAGTAACTTACATAGGAGCTGGCATCGGAGCCCGCATGGACAGGTGGGACTGCAAGAGGTGCGTGCTCCCTCTAGAGGCTCAGATGTAGAACTGCAGCGTCACGGGTCAGTCAGGGCCCTGGGGTCCTGCTGGACTGAGGAGCACACCATCAGGACACAGGGACAGTCAGGAATGGACATCACATTTAACAAACTGCGAGCGGGTGTAACTTCAGGCCAAAAGAAGTGAGTGCAATGTAGTATTTTTATCTATGAAGTATATTGTAATAATGAGCTGGTCCCTAAATAAAGTGTCTAAACTTTGGTAGTACAAACCCAAAACCAATTATCTTTTAAAAGATATGACCCTAGAGTTTTGTAATGCCAGGCCAAAAGAGAGCGTAATGTAGTATTTTGTCTACTACTGAGCTGGTCCCTAAATTAAGTGTCTACATTTTAGCATAGAAACATATACCCCATTACAATTTAAATAAATCATAATTTGAAAAATATAATGAAATTTAGGTGAGCCTATGTATGTTGCTAAATTGACATGTTGCCTGGTATTGCTTAATAATAATAACAATAATAATAATAATAAGATTATAAACTGATAAACTTGTTTATGTTTTTGTTTTGATGGATTCTCTAAAGTGTGTGTGTGTGTGTGTGTGTGTGTGTGTGTTGGTGCATGTTCCTAGTGTTTAAATAACCAAAAGAACAATTTCTGTACAGTATTAAAACCTTTACTCAGACATGATACAACAAACAGAAGCAAGATTTAGAATTAATGACTGAAAAAGTATTCATATTTTTTCTTCTTTCAATCCCCAAAGCACACAATAGTCAATCAGCTCCATGTGTATTATGGAGAGGAATACAAACAGGACAAAGAACAGACAAGAACAAAATTAAAACAAAAGAGTGACAAAACTCCATTCTGATTTTACAGCTTTGTATTTGTTTAATACTTTGTAACAAACAAAAGATAAATAGCATAGTCAGAGAAGAGAGACAGGAAACAAGACAAAGAAGAAACAGTGTGAATTTATTTATCGGAAAGTAAACATTTAAGGAAGAGTCTTGATACTTGAACTTTTCTGCTTCTTCTCGATAAACCAATCAGATTAGACTCAACCAGTATTCATTTACATTTTTTCAAACCTCAAACATCAGCAACCATCTCATCCTTTAAAAGAGCAATCATACTCAGTTGGTGGCACTTTAACTTAATGACTGTCCTTACTGGTGTCACCAATGGACAAGAGCATAATTATGCTGCATAGCCATCATGGGAGTCAGATATTATTACGCTCCAGTTTTACTTTAATTGCTGGTAGAATCCATCTAGAGTCAACACCAATCTAAAGCACGTAACCTGATGAACCTCCAGACCAGCTCCGAGACTGTTTAGGCCAAGTCCATAGCCTTTTCTGCAATTCACTCGTGTCCCCCTCATGGAAAGATTATCAAGAGGTTTTTCAGGCCAAAAGACCCCATAAAAAGCACCAAATGCACAGCCTGAAAACCCAGAAGGGGTCACTTACTGGTCATCTTCTGTCTCCAAAAGTCAGTCTTCCCCACTCTACCTGATCTCTTAAGCCGATCATATTAGGGCGCCTTTTCAGCATTCACTACACATGCTGAAATTAGTGCACATTCTTTAATGTGCAGTACAATAATCACAAGGATGCAAAGGAGCACCGGGGCTTTAGTGGCTCTGTGTTTTAAAAAGGCCATTTCAACAAACAGCTTGGCAGTGATAAATAAACCAGTGACGATGGTGTTTTCAAGGCTTTTGACCATACGATCTGCCTCAACTCCTAGGAGCTTGTGTAGGTAAATGGTGCCATGGTGAATTTGTAACAAGATGATCAATTATTCACAGGCTGCGATCCTTTTAAAAATAACATATTTGTTTAATCTTAACGTTCAAAATTAAGTCATTTAAAAATGTAACAAAGATGCCGACAACAATACTGCTACACAGGCAAAAGGTCACAGCATGTGTCTGCCTTGAGTGCACACAATTGCAACAACAAACATTTTTAGGCAATGATGAGCAATTCAACTGTTGCCTCTGGCAACCAAACTGTTGCTGCTCTGCCTTCAAGTGAAGCCATATAAGAGAGACAAAGTGCACAGGACGTCTCCTGCAGCTCCTCAACTTTTGTCCCCCTCTGTTCAAACAGTACAAGAATTATAGGCTGATTCTTTGTGTCAATTTCCATGGGAAGAGGTATTTTATCCCCACTTAGCCAAGCCAATAAATTATAGTTAAACTGAGGGTAAAGCTGTTGAGATTGAGCCAAGTCTAAGCAGATAAAGCATGACATCCAAAAATATCAACCCCAGCCTGGCTCTTTTCCCCTGTGCATTCTCTCTGGATATAACAAAACGTATCAATCAGTATATAACTGCCAAACCTTTAGTATCAGCTACATTAAGGAGTAGCTACAGTGTCTACTCACACAATCTAGAAACTGCTAAAAAATCTGTATACACCATAAGCCCTTGCTAAATCAATCCACTTGCTAAAGTGGCTTGGCATACTGTTTCATTGTACCTTTACTGACAAACCCCAAGTTCAGAACAAATGGTAAATAAATATAAAAAAGCTGTAGCAAAACTTGGAAGCAACTGGGGTGGTGTTAGTTTATAGTTCTACTGCCAAATAATACTCACTTGTAAAAAATCTGTGCATACCACAAAATTTGGTATTTTCTTACACAAGTGTGTGTAATCATTGCCATCCCAAACTACATATGAAAGATTAAACAGCCGACCCATTAATTAGCAGAGGAAGCTCCAAAACCTGCAAACAAAAATGCTTAGCAGTCAACTAATCAGTTATAATTATACACAAAAACATGCAACCTAAATTCAAACTAGCCTTTTGAGTCCAACGGGCAGCACATACTGGACAAATGTCTTTTAAGATCCCCAAAGTTTGTTATTAAAGCTGGTAATCCTAAAATGAAGAAAATGCCCAACAATAATTCAAAGCCAGGTGATAAGCAAGTGTCAAAACTCATGACCGCTAATATTTGTACAAGCAAACAGCTGAGGTCAACTAATGAGACTGTCCTGCAGCATGTTACTACTACTGAACCATATCAACTGTTTTCTGTCAAAATGAAGCTGGATGAATGAAGAGGAATATTTTAAATATCTGAGTCTCAACATGGGCTAAGAGAATATAATACCACATCCCTTAAGGTAGACTGAATCTTCATAAATTTTTAAACATCTGTGGGTTAAGAGTGATGCGTCTCATCAAATAATCTCTTTCTACTACTCTCTAGGGCAGGAAGCTCATCAGCCACTAATCAAAACTGCTGAACCATAAAATTTACCAGTTAACCTTTCCTATAATACAAACAACTCAAGCTGTATCTGGAAGAAAAAAACTTCAACTATAGCCAAAACGCACAAGCACTTCGCTGGTGTTTGATATCCATAAGTACATAGACAGGGATCAAAAATCACACACTTCGAGTAAAATCTACATTTTCAGCTGAAAAGTAGATAACGACTGCGAGTTGTCTGAATAATTGCATATTGTGTTTGCATTGATGTAAATGTGCACTTTAGCTTTAGCACCTGTACTTGTAGTACAATACTGTAAAATAAATGTTTCTAACTTCTATTAAATGTTGTAACTATCAATAAGGCTAGGCCAACTATCTACACTGCCTTAAACACACTGCAAATGGTAATGTGTTCATGGCCTGTGTATCCCTGTTTGTGTGTATGAACATAGTTAAATTTATACTTTATCTCCTAATCTTGTGCTAGCTTTTGTGAGACATATTCAGAATTAAATGCAATTTCGTCAATTTCAATCACAGTAAATGTCAAGTGCCATTGTCAAATAATATCCAGCTAATCAGTTATCAAACAAATAAAAGGAAACGTTGGCATCTGTTGGTGCAAATGTAGCAGCAAGGTGTGGTTTGGCCCTGGGCTCAGTAAGAACTTCATGGTGTTACCATGACATGGGAGGAAAGTCCAATAAAAAGGTTAATAGTTGGTTGTTTGACCCATCACTTTTACATTACTATGATTGTGGACAGGCTTTTGTTTTCACATGACTCTGGTGATTTTGTAATTATTTACAACAACTGTACAAAAATTGCAAGCACTGAACCAGTACAGACTGAATATAAGCTGCAGGTAGTACGTGTAGGATTTTCATTTAGTAGCATGATTTATTTACATTTTATTTATTGCCATTCCTAAAACAGTAAAATTAAAAATGCTGGTAAATAAATGAATGATTAATTCATACATACATTTTCTCATTGACCAGGTTTAAGGCAATATTAAATATGCAGTATTTATATATATTTTGGGTTTTTTTCATATGGGTTGTAATTTTTTTCAGCTCTATGTCATGACTACATCTTTACCAGCAATAACCAGCTCTTTTAGTTCTGTGCGTAGTAAAAAAAAACAATAACATCTGCCCAAACACTAGAGGCTACTGATAAACCCCATGATGCAACAACTAGAAAGCCCTACACATAGTACCTTCAAAGTCATAAAAGGAGATGGCCATTTTTAGGGAAAACAGGAACATTTACACAGATACAATTCACAAAAGTGCATAATGACCACCAGCAAAGGGAAAATTTAGGGGAACAAGGGTTAAAGAGAAAAAATACTATATACGTATCAGGCATGAGGCTGTACTTCCTGTTAGCCTCATGCTGTTTAAAATGCCAAGAAGAAATAAATGACCAATAACAAAACTAAAAAGGAAAATAAAACAAAATGATTCAAGTCATTCTTCTTGCCATACAAAGCCCCCTGTGCGCATCAGGGTGGGAGGGACGCCATCAGTCTTTTCAACAGTGCTCCCAGCCCACTATTCCTGGATATCAATGCCTTGGAAAAAGCTCTCATTTTATGAGTACAGTACTTCAAAAATAGAAACTCAAAAAAGTTTCAATATCATATTTAAAATGCACAAAATATTAAAATACCAAATTGAATGAATTCACCGAGGTGTGTTTGCTCATCAACTACAGGACACACCTCTGAACATACAGTTTTACGCATCGGTTTTATGGTGGAAAATTGATTGAAATGCAGTATAACTGATTGTAAGCTTAATAACTAACCAACAAACGGACATACAAAAAAGGTGCCTGTAGCACTGTAACCAACCAATGTAAAAAAGGGAAGTATATCAGCTACAGTATGCAGAAGCAAAAACATGAAGGTTGGCATAAAATTAAGACATTTTTGTAGGTATAGGAAGATGAATCCTGATGGCTAAACCAGAGGGTGTGGGAGGATTAGCTTGTGTGTGTATATGTGTACATTTGTGTAATTTTATCAGTTTTTATGTGTTGAAGTCTAGACCTGCAGTTCGTATTTGTGCATGGGTCAGGATAATTTGTCTTGTTAGATAAGAATGCTATTTTGTGTATGTGTTTCAAGGTAAGAGCTGGAGCAAAAACCAGCAGGTGCTGCAGTAAAGTGAAGCCCTACGAGAGGAGCCAACAGCCAATACTGGACTGTGAGGTGGGATTCCTGGTCTGGATCAGATCCTGACTGGACCAAACCTGGCACCTTTAGGTGAGCTGGTGAGGGGCCTCCAGCATCTCCATCAGGAAAGTGTCAATTGGTGTGTCACCAATCAATTTAAAGAAGAACAGATGCTCCAGGCACTTCAAACCAATAGAGCGCAGAGCTGGAAGCCGGAGGAGCAGCTTTGCAAACCTGAAGAGAGAGCAAACAAAGACTGATCCGCATAAAAAATTTAGAATAAGCTGATGACAAAACGCAATGTCTTAATTAATTAAAAAAAAAGATTATGTTACATTAGCATAAAGACACATGGAATATGTACTTAATAAGTTAATTGTCAATATAATAAATAATTAATAATAATTTTGTCATAGCAAGATTTGTTTTTGGCCAGTCCTGTGCAGAATCATACCTTCCCTGCTGGTCGGGGTATTTCTGTTTGCAGTAAGCCTCTAAAGATGCGTACACCCGCTCTCTCAGCAGCTCCACCTCACTTGGATTTGACAAACCCTTGGCATCTTCAAAACAGAAATTGACAATTTCAGCAACAGTATGATACTCTTCCCATGTAAAACAATTACGTTGTCCACTGCTGTTGCTTACTAAAGAGATTAAGATTTCATTCATGTACCTGGATTGAAAAGAATAATGGCTCGAAGGCAACCCAGCTCTGTCTTGTCCATTTGCATGTCTCTCATTTTACTCACAAGCTCAGTCAAAACTCTGGCAAATATGAAACAAAGCAAAGAACATAAATAAAAGACAAAGGAGAACATTGGAGGAGTGTTGTAAGCCACACAACATCGATGTGTGGGGTTGAAATACTGTAAAGTGCAGCACTGCCACCTCCAAATGTTTTGTAACACTGTAGTAAAACAATAAAGAGCCTGTTAATATTCTTTGCATTCAACAAGAGCCACAATGGGGTAACTCAAATTCATGGTGAAAATCAAGGTTGTTTGCAATTACTACTGAAATTTCCAACAAGAACCAATTTGTTTACATAAAAGACAGCAACAAAAAAATCCCCAGTTCCTCAATTAGAGTTTAACAAATTAATGAACTTTAACCAAGTGTTCATCGCTCCGTCTCTGTCCAAATCCACTGTAAACTTATATTGGCGAAATTTATCATTTAACACAATTTAGTCTTTCAGAGTATGTTTTTTATTCAGCCTTCACAATAAACACCAGATTGAAGTTTGTTCTCTAAATGAGGACGGGGAGCAGCAAAGTCAAGAGCAAATCACTTGCTGACATCATCACAGAGCACTGTCACAACTAGTGAATACAAATATTGAATACCAATATTACACCTACAATAACTTTAGAAATGAATTTGGATGTGTATATAACAGAGGTCCATGGTCAGACACACATGCATGAGGATAAGCTGGTGAGATGTAATGCAAAAAGCCTGTTATGGTAGTAATTTAAAGAAATATTCAATGGGTTACTTCCTAATTAAGATATCCCGCGGCAACTATTATACAGTATTATTGTTAATTCAGCACCCTTGTCTGTTTATTTTATGTTAGTTATGGCATAAATATCAGCCTATGCTATTACTAAAAACACAGCCTCAGTGCCACGAAATCTGGCTTCACAAAAACAAAAACAAAAAAAAAACTCACAAATAAGACCACTGAAATTAGACTTTAAATTAAACTTTTACAGTTTTCTAACGATCTGAATCACATGCCCACTGTCTGCTGTGTAAAAACGCAACGAAATCAAGCTAGTTTATGAGAAGCTATAAACAAGTGCTGTTGTCAGAGTTTTGGCTGAAGAGGAAGGGGTCAAGATAAGTGCTGTAAGTGTGTAGTGGAATAATTACCTGTCAAATATGGCCCCAACCTCAGCATTGTGCGCCCTGTGTATTCAATCACAGTGTGTTATTACAATGTTATTACACAGTTACATTGTTATTGTAGCCTGATTTATAACCAGTACACATAGTTATTTTATGTAGCGCATATATTGTATATTGCAAAACATGCCTAAGCAGTATGTTTGATTTAACATCGGAACTCAGTAACTCTGTTTCATCGCTGTTTGTTCCTCATTTTCCTCTGTGGAGCGCCCCCTACATTTGGGAGTACAGCACTATCATAAATACTCACAAGTCCAGTCGACTCCTAAAAAAACTTTTGTTTCCCCTCTGCATGTCATACAAAGTTTTTTCTGTCATTAGGCAGCTCTGCCATGACAAAAGTCCTAAAATAAAGCCATTTCTAGCTTGTTGTTTGGCTCAGACCGCAACGTGCCGCTTTCTTGCGAGACTCGAGACTTCTGTGACACCGGGTCGGTGCCACTCATACTTGCAAGTGACGTTTTCAGCACAGAGACACCAGGGGGAGATGCAGGGCGCTTTATTCTTGCCCACAATAACTCATTGAACCATCACACGGACTCCGAAACTGTTAATTTAAGGCTAAAAAGTTACTGAATTCCACTTTAAGGGAACATGTGTTTAAAATAAAACTGAATAGAGATTAGTGTAGACTCTAATACAATAGAGATGTAGATTGGTGTATAAAGATAAAGTAGTCCTGGTGAAATAAATATTCTGTTTTGTATAAATTAAGATATAACTGAATAACAAACAGATTTGACCAATCAGAGTGAGCTATGGCCAGGGCTCTGTGCAACAGGACAACGACCCAAAGCATAGAAGCAAATCAACAACAGAAGAAAATACGCCTTCTGGAGTAGCCCAGTAAGAGTCCTGACCTCAACCCGATTGAGATACTGTGTCATGACCAAAAGAGCAATTCACACCAGACATCTCAAGAATATTGTTCAACTTAAACAGTTTTGTAAAGAGGAATGGTCCCGAGTGTTGGGCAGGTCTGATTTGCAACTACAGTAGTAACCTGTTTACTACAATTTCAATTCACTGAATTCTCAAATGTTAAACTCAGTCTAATTTTGGTTAACACCAGCAAAATAATTAATATAACAGTATATTTTATAGGGGAAAAAGCACATAATAATCATCTGTATAATACAAAATTAACGGGAATCATAATTGAACCAAAAGTGTGATCTCGGCATAAGAAAATCATTAAACCTTTTTTCTGAATTGGCCACTCCTACATGGCACACATTTTAAGAACACGATAATAATAATAATAATGATAAATAATAATAATAACGTAGTTGCAAGAAAATGTATGTGAACCCTTTAGAATTACTTGGATTTCTGCATGATTTGGTCATAAAATGTGATCTGATCTCATCTAAGTAACAATAGACAATCTGCTTAAACTAATGACATTTGAACAGTTTGGATTTAATAATAATGGTTGACCCTCCTTTGGCAACAATAACCTCAACCAAACGTTTTCTGTAGTTGCATATCAGACCTGCACAACACTCAGGAGGAATTTTGGACCATTCCTCTTGACCAAACTGTTAAGTTCAGCAATATTCTTAGGATTTCTGCTGTAACTCGCTCTTTTGAGATCATGCCACAGCATCTCAATCGCACTGAGGTCAGGACTCTGACTCAGCCACTCCAGAAGGCGTATTTTCTACTGCTGAAGCCATTCTGTTGTTGATTTGCTTCTGTGCATTGGGTCATTGTCCTGTTGCATCACTAGGGTTGCAAAATTCCGGGAATTTGGAAATTTTCCATGGCAATAAACAGGAATTTATGGGAATTAACGGGAATTTATGAGAATAAACTGGGAACTTACACGATTCAAAGCTGTCCCATGACAGGGCAATATACTATAGCATAAAAAACACAAACACACTTCAATGTCTGTGTTATTCCTCAGTCACATGTACATGTGGTACATGTAGTAACCTGCTTTGCATGCATCCCCCTATCACATGCACAGCTGATCTCCACAACACTACCAATCTCAAGACTGCAGACTCCATATTTCTGGTTAGCTCAACTATTAGGGTTGTAAAAATGTGTTTTGTGGTAAATTGTGATATTTTGGGGGCACAATATTAAACATCATAATTCTTTATAGGTATCAATACATTTGTGACAACATCATGCATAATTAATGAGCCACATCTGTTCTGGTGGCAGGCCTATCAACACTAGTTAGGCTGCAGGTCCCAGGCTGGCCACTGGGGGTAGTGCCTCAGCACATGTTCTCTCTTTTGAACAATTTACATTCTGTTTGGGGATAGAGTTTTGATGTTGTTGTGCTGTGCCTTTTTTTCTCCACATACAGTGTTGTGTGTTCCTTCCAAACAACTCAACTTTGGTTTCATCTGTACACAGAATATTTTGCCAGTAGTGCTGTGGAACATCCAGGTACCATTTTGTTAACTTCAGACTAACTCTTTTTTTTTTTTTTTTTTGATAGCAGTGGCTTCCTCTGCGGTGTCCTCCCATGAACTCCATTTTTGTTTAATGTTTTAGCCATTGTAGCTTTGTCAACAAAGATGTTAGCTTGTACCAAAGATTTCTGTAAGTCTTTAGCTGACACTCTAGGATTCTTCTTCACCTCATTGAGCATTCTGCGCTGTGCTCTTACAGTCATCTTTACAGAGCGGTCACTCTTAGGGAGAGTAGCAACAGTGCTGAACTTTCTCCATTCATAGACAATGTGTCGATGTGTCATGGACTCATGAACATCAATGCTCTTAGAGATACTTTTGTAAACCTTTCCAGCTTCATGCAAGTCGACAATTCTTACTCATAGGTCTTCTGAGAGCTCTTTTGTGCGAGGCATGGCTCACATCAAGCAATGCTTCTTCAAGATAGCAAACTCAAAACTAGGGTGTGTTTTTTATTGGGCAGGGCCACTTTACTCCACATCTCCAAATGCCTCACATTTATTGGACTCCAGGCTGTCTGACACCTAACTCCAATTAGCTCTTGAAGAAGTCATTAGCCTAGGTGTTCACATACGTTTTCCATCCTGCACTGTGAATGTTTACATAAATGTTCAATAAAAAACATGAAAACATAACTTTTTTTGCAGCATTAGTGTAAGCAGACTGTGTTTGTCTTTTGTCGTGACTTAAATGAAGATCAGATCACATTTTATGACCAAATCATGCAGAAATCCAAGTAATTCCAAAGGGTTCACATACTTTTTCTTGCAACTGTATTCTGCAAACCTAATAAGGGTTATGGTCAAATTATTATAGTTCCATTCCCAGTTCCGCTGTTTAAACTCTTTAGAGAGCAAGAAGCTCAAGACTCAAGACCTTGGTCCCTTGTTTGAATAATCAAATCTATATTCTGGAAAACAGTTGTTCTGCCTGCAATGATATTTAATACAGTATTCATTCATTCATTCATTTTTCTCCCTTATAAAAGTATGATTCATCTGTGAAGTCTACGCTTGACATATGCTCTGCAAGAAAAAAGCAGTGCTAAATGAAAACTAAGAGGTATACAGTAGAAGAAAGATTTGAGTCACTTGCCATGAGCCTGGTTAGCTTGCCTGAGGTCTGACTGAATTACCCAGCGAGGCCATGTCCTAATAACAATGTAAGTACTGTGTAATTAACAGTGCACTGGCATGTAATGAAGTTTGGACTTTTAGAAATGTGTTGCCTCACATCTGATGAAAATGTAATTATTACTAAAGCAGCACAATCAGCTAAATTAACAGGATAATGCAGCGACATCCCATTATAATTTCAATCTGAAATCAATTCACCAAGGCGTTAGAAAAAAAATATGTTCAATTTTGACTTTGCTAAAAGGAAAAACAACTCTACTTTAATGTTATCCATACTTATTACTGATATCGTAATTTACACTGATGAGCAAATGGCAGCTAAGTCCAATATTTCACTTCAGTTTCACTTTCTTAATAGACACCAACTTAAGCTTAAGCAGTTTTACTGGATATTGTTACTCTGTGTACTCTCAAATACTGCCAGTGTACTATGCATAAGAATAATGGGATGAAACAACTGCATTATGATATTTATTACCTCTATTATTATTAGTTAGTATTAAGCAGCCATTATTACATTATCACAGGTTATAAAGGGTGCTCTGTCTATGATTGTGTCCGAAGGGCATGTGTACATGCGAATCTATGGGTAAGCATTAGTCACCAGCCTCCCAGGCATGCGCTGCATATCCAATGGACAAAAGAAGCAAAATCTCTCAGCCAATCACAGCCACACAAAACACAGCAGCTGCAGCCAACCAGAGAAGATGAGAGAGCTCCTCAAAGTGTCCTCAAATCTCATGTACCTACAGCAAACTGAACTTATATGAAAATATACTGAAAGTAAAACATAAGCAGATATCCATTTGTGGCTGCACTTTTTTCAAAACTCATTAAAACAAAGTACAAGCTTTTTTTTTTTGCCTGGTCAGTGTGGTATTTCCTCAGTAGATCTCTAGTGCTGTCTGTATATTACCTGTCAAAAATTGCCCCAACTCCTGCACTGTGAGCACTGTTCCTATGGACGTGCAGACCAGTGGCCAGTAAAATCCCATCTTTTACTGAGATCGAGCGATGGGAGAAAGATGCAATTAGGAGTTCATTCCAGCCTGTTGAGACACAAAGATGATCAGTATAACACATGACAAGTTATAACAGACTACAATTTGGCAAGTCACAAGAAAATGTAACATAAAATGCTTCTATATATACCAATGTCCTACACCACAGTTTAGTGAATCACTTCAGGCTAAAAACTTTGAGTATTAAAATATTAGGATTATGTATTGACCTGCACGGAGCAGAATGACTTGATCGTCCAGGGGAAGCTCAGAGAAATGAGGAATCCTCTTAGCCCACTCCACCAGAGTGAAGAGCTGCTTATCTGCTGCCTGGCAGATGTTGGTGACAGGATCGTTGGGCTGGAGAAAAGAATTTACACCAGAAATCAAATTTTGGACATTGATTATTGTTGTATTATGATTATTTTACATAATTTACAACTACAGTATTTTTGCAATTGTTATGTTAAGCCTGCGAAAAACTAAAATCGTTTTAATCTTAATTGTTTGTCTTTATATCAATAAATAACAAAGAAAATGTGGAGACTCACAGAGCTGCCTCCTGAACTTCCATCAGCATGGAGCTCAGTTTTTTGCTCTACAGCCATCTCTGCCTCCAAAATCTTCTCAACTGGCATCTCTTCGTTTACTGCACTGGTTGACTCAACCTCGCCCTCCTTTTCCTTGTTCCTCTGTCTCTCTTCTTGGACAGCTGTATAAATGAATATGCAGGTACACGTAGAAAAGAACATAGGGGCATATGCGTAAGCACCGGAATCAGAGATAAAGTTTTGAGAATAAGGAGAAATGGTGAAAAGGGTAAAAAGAAAAAGTGCAAAAGCCAAAAAGAATTGAAGATCATTAAAGAATAAATAAATAAATAACTATGTAGAGATAATAGTAAAAAATAAATAAATGAAAAGAAATGGTTAAAAAAAAAAAGAAATCTGTGAAAAAGCTTATCTTAAAGAATTACCAAGCAGTGACTTTAGAGCAGATTATTGCAACAATCAATATCAAACAATAGGGCAGAGCAAACATTTTTACAGTTCATCAAAATGTTTTTATCTTTCATACTCTTTCATACATCTTACCATTGGTGGAACTGAGTTTAAAACAGTAATCTCTAGATGTTTAATAATATAAAGAAACATTTTTAAATATGCTTTTATATTCTGACGCAACATATGACCAGGTTTGTTCCCTTGTTACAGGCTGTAATAAAAGCCACCCATCTATTCGCACCCCAATGACATTAGACGATTTTAAATCATTTTTAGGGGCACATCTGTAAAGACATGGAGTCTATTTACCTGCAGAGTATACCATCACAGCTAAGCTAAAAAAACTAAATGCTAGACAGGAGTAGAGCTGCTCTGGGGATAAAGGAGGTGATTTTGGACCGTTATGCAAAATGTTCTTGTATGCCAATGCAGTACACAATAACTGTCTGTAATTTGTTCATTCATACAGTCACAGACACACACCCCTTCCTTCCTCTTTTCCTTACATCTGACGTTCATCTCGGCCACTACAGAAGGGAAGGGGGAGAGAGAACGAGGAAACAAAAAAGGAAGAGAGGGGGAAAGGGGGTTAGTGTTTGTAAAGCTTATCCACCCCCATTCCCCCCCTCGACCACTAAACTATTTTTTATACTATGTGAATAATACTGCAAATTTAAACCCTGCTGGTTCCAATTAATAATAACTTTATTTGTGTATGGACAAATGAGGAATGTGCAAAAGTGGGCTGATGAGAGGAAACATTATTGAGCACTAGCAGAATATAACAGCACTAGCTTGCTTACCTTCTCTCTTCATGCCCATGGCCAGGCACTTCTGGTAACGGCAGTACTGGCAGCGATTCCTCTGTCTTTTATCCACCATGCAGTCTTTATTGTCCCGACAGGTGTATGTCAGATCTTTGCGCACTGTCCGCTTGAAAAAACCTTTACAACCTTCACAGCTGTAGACCCCATAGTGTTTACCTGGAAAACAGATTATAGTTTTACCCTAAAATATACAAGTAGGATATAATATAGTAGACAAAACTGCAATAACAATAATGAGAATATAAAAATAGACTTCTTACCAGAAGATCTATCTCCGCAGATAGAACAGAGGCGTTTCTGAGAAAGCATAGGGCCAGGACTATGAGACGACAGCTGCTTCAAGCCTAGGGGAGGTTTCACATCATCTGAGCTGCTCACTGCATGAAGCCCTGACATGGACACTGTTGAGTTGATCTGTGAACATGACCAAAATAAGCTGTTAAGATAATCTAGGCACAGAGGACTGAACAAAATGTAGTGCAGAGTAATCTTGTGTGAATAATGAACAGGCATTCATTCATGATGCTGGTGATATTATCATTAAGTATCTGTGAGCCAGATGTATCACAAAAGGTAAAGGTTAACATATAAAATTTTGTAAGTAAAAGCTAAAACCTGGTATAGCTTTTATTGCATTGAGCATGTTTACCTGTGGGCTGCTTATGGGTCCATAACCCACTGACGGTGTTCCAGGAAGGCAAGGCGAGCCCAGAGAAGAACTGATGACAGAGAAGGGGGAACCGATGCTACTAATGGGGCTGTTGACTCCTGCACTGGTGATAGGAGGCAGGGAGGTCATGGAAGCTGCAGCTGAGGGAACCAATGGAGGAGAGCGCTGTCCTGATGGAGGGGAAGACACAGACGAACTGTCTGGGCTGCGGGAATCTGTAAACATCCGCAGAAAGAGACAAAATTGTTAAAAACAATTATTTTGGAACTTAAATGAGGATTTTACAAAACTAAGTTATGATAAAACATTGTAAGACTATTCAATATGTCTCTTTGATCAATTAAAAATAACAAATTAAATACATATTTTGTTAATTTACTGATTCGCAGCTGCAACGGCATTTAGGGCTGCATGTGTTTGCTTCAGAACACTAACATGGTTTTACTTTGATCATATCTTTCTTCCTAACTTGAGAGTCAACATTCAACTTGAAAATAATAAAATAACAAGATGCTAGAAAAATCTTGATGATTAAAAGTTCATATAATAATTATTAGCAAAGTAGCATTTTAAGGTTGACTTTATCAAATGAAACGTGATCCTTCATGCTTATGTCTTTTATGCCCATTTTAATAATAATGACCATAAAATACTTTGGAAAGAAAAAAATATATTGATTTACTGTCACCATGCAGATACAATTTTTTCTCACCTCTACTGTCTCCCATGATGGTAGCTGGGACACAGGGAGTAGCAGATAACTACACACCAATGCCTCCGTCTCAAACAGCCCGTATTCAAACTCTAGACCGCGGACTGAGGCCCGGGCCGGAGCTGTTTTGGGAAACCAAAAACGGCTCTGAAATTCCGACACAAAAAAAAAAAAAAGAAAAAAGAAAAAAAGAGTATCACGTTAGATTTGGGTAAAGGCCTGTCATCACCTTTCTGTTTACAGGTTATTATTGAACAGACAATACATGTAGCGCCCTAGTTTTATCACAGAACCAGCGTTCCTGATGTTTATAATGCAAAGGTTGATTTTCAGAAGGAAAAGGCTTTGCAGCAGGACGTGATTGAAGCCAATTCGGTGCCACATCGATAGTGTTCTGAACTCTAACACGCACTTTCGAAATTGTTAAGCAAATCGGGCGTAAAAAAGGTTTTATTTATTTATGTGTAATAGCACATTCAAGACGCATTTCCTAGGACCCGTTGCAGACAGATGAAAACAAACTGTATGCATGCTAATGCTAGCTATAGCCATAACCTAGCTAACCGATGCGTGTAACGTAACACAGCACTGAAATCCGCAAACATGCTGCGGAAATTAGAGGTGATTGTACATATTATGACAGTCTTAGCCAATATTACTCTCTCAGCTACACATATGTGCAAATATTCTGTCTGTGTCGGAGTGAACATTGCTATCTAGCTACAATGACTAGCCTCCTAACTCTGCTAGCACCGCCAGCCTGAAGGCAACGCTCAAATGCGCACCGCCACATATAAATTATTTAAAAGGCAGCTGCTAAATCCATTAAACTTCCACACAGCATAGACAATAATTTCTGCTGAAATAATCAGTGTAACAGATACAAACGTTTCTACGGTCCCGTTTCTTCGCATGAAAAAGGATGTGGCGACCAGGCCCCGTGTGTATGTGCGTGTCTCCCCCCGCTTTGCCTCGTAGTCAGCCCTCCCTCCCCCTGGATGGATGAAAACATGATGGTGGAAGATATGGCTTAGCGCAGATGAACACTTGCTGTGTATCATCGTGAAAGTTTGCACCTTGTCTTCTGAAAACACAGGAAGCACTGAGCGTCATGTTATGCCCTCGCATGTCCCTGGCGCTGAAGGAGACTGGACCAGTGAGGGGTCAGGAGGTCAAGACAAGTTCAGTGCAGGATGTGTCAGTAGTGGGAAAGGTTATTATCGGGCACTGGTGCATTTCAGGATCCGCTGTCCTGGAAGACAGACAACGTATACTGTTCCAAGTAAGTGAAACAGACAGGTTTTTAGCCAAATTAAAGGCACACTACCCAGAATTTCCGGACAAGGTGTAATGAACCATTCTAAGAAAAGGTGCCATTTTCACTTTTCAAAACTTTCATCATATGTAAACTTCTTTTTAAGACATCCACATTATGAAAGACGCATTAAACCTTCAAAAGAAAAAACAAACAAAAACTAAAAACACACATTTTCCCACCTCAAGCATAAAATCCTTATTGATATCATGGAGCTCAACAGTGACCGTCCACTATGCAGTTCCGTAAGTAAATTTCCCATCCATTTTCCTCATGACATTAAAAAGATAAAATGTGTTTATTAAGAGTGGGCTTAATAAGGCTACTCAGCTATGGGGTAACTCCTCACCTTGATACATTTAATTTCAATAAATAATAACAAAAAAATAAATAAATCTTAAACTACAAAATACATATGTAACTTTGCCTTTTTTCACATTTCAGATCTTTTTTTAGTCAAAATGAAATGTGTCTGCCATGTGTTACCCCAGAGCTGCCTCCTCCCTCCCTCTTAATGTACAGATTAGATTAGGGATGCACATTTTACAATTTCTTTAAACATTTGCTGGTACCTTTAAAAGCATATGTTTTATATAAATTATTGTACAGCAACAATTTATTAAGTGGCAAACGTGACCCATGAGTAAAATAGGTGGCCTAGTTTAATTAAAGACATATTAAAGACTTTTATTTTTTTGTAAACAGTTGCTTCATTTTTTTTATTTTTATGTTTATGTCACCACAGTAGGTACGCAGGTGTACTGTACATACTTTGCTGTGCAGCATAATTATTAATTGTTTTTTTATTTTTATTAATTTGAGCATGCCCTTAATAACAAAAATAATCAGTTAAACACCCTGAATACAGATTTAATAAATGTGATTTAGACTTTACAATTAACAGATTTAAACTTTGAAACATATTTCAACACATTTTTATCTCATAAAATGCTGCAGACTCAACTGCAGTGGTTTTGTATAATGACTATACAGGACTTTATTGTTGTCAACCTTAAAAAAATACAAAGAAGTTAGGTGGATTTAGACGTTTTAGAATAATTTTTCTAGTAGACTTTTCTATTAAGTACCATAATGTAAGAAAATGTGATCCATCTGGGACCTATGTTGCTTTAACTTAATGCTCACATTTTCGCAACATATTTTCAGTAAGATTGTGAAATTATAATGGCAGCATATAAGATAGTATAATAAAATAAAAAACAGTGTAGTACTACTGAATATTGCTTGTAAATTGGTTAAGGTTCAACACTTTCACCAGAACCAAAGAGGACCAAACAACAGGCAACATTTCTTGACTTTAGTTTTTGCTCAAATGCAAAATCAATGTTTTTTAGTTTGAAATACACTATGCGCAATAAAAACAAAGTAAAGATACTAACAAAGTATTATAATAATGTAAATTTGCTGATGTTAAAACTGATCAGTCAAGACCATAATAATTTTTGGACAAACTATTCATTTTTAGTCTGCAAACAACATATAAACATGTAAACATTATAATTTAACCTTTATATTTTGTTTTTTACTCTTTTATTTTACTCTATTAATGTAATAATAACAAAAAAATACAGAGACAGTCATATTTAATAGTTCAATTTTATTGATTGAAGCACAGAGCAGGATTACAGACACACAATCACATTAAGGCATAGTTCTTTAATTCACAGAAATAACTTTGTTCGATCTATCTATTCCTGTATGGTTAGTCAGTCTTGGCAGTGGGGTAGAAACGTTTTCACAATTCCTCAGATACAATACTCAATAGCTTGCTTCATATTAATCCAAGCTAAAACAGCTGCAATAATTGACTGTCCAAATATTTTCAGCTGCACTCTATGTGCATGGCTGCCTACTTGTGAGTAGGACTGTGTTAAGGATTAGCCTCAGTGTGTGTCCACCAGTGATTAGCCTGGTCAGTGGGCCTGTTGTGCATTCACCCAGGCCATTAGCATATTAATACAGCCTCACTCTTGATCTCCTTCCCGCCCTCTCTCTGTCCCTCGCTCTTTCCCTTTCTCTATACATATTTCCCAGACTGAGTTGTCGCTTCCTGCAGCTTCAATCTATAAATCTCACCAATTTACGCCATTCGTGCTGTGCAGCAGAGGACTATTTCGTCACACAAATTTGAAGGTGCCTACACTTTTTTCCCTCCAAAACATCCCCTCGTCCTTGTCCTCAGCCTGCTATATCTTTAGCTTCTTTTTCAACCTACCGTCTCTCAGTCTCTGGCCACTTCATTCAAATCCTCTACTTTCTCTCATTTTCCCCTTTCTTTCCTTGAATCTGCCCCCTGAACTTTGTTAAACACAGAAAAACACACACAGAGGCAAATTCACAGGGCAACCACAGAGACTCCACACCCCCTACGCTCTCATTCAGTATCCTTTTCTGTCACTCTCTCGCCCTGTTCCCTGCACATTTGTCAGATGCCTCTCTACACTGCATGTCTCTGAAGTGCAAACCGGACACATTCAACTGTACTTAACATGGTGAGAGCTTTTCAGCAGCCGTTGTGCTCAAAGATCCAGACTTTCCCTCCGAAAACCGGATCCTTGTATCCATACCATGTGGGGACTTGTAGGCTTGGCACCTGCAATCAGAAAAATACGTTAAAAATAGAAGGCCTGTTGACGCTTCAGTTTCTGTACATCATGCCAACTTCAGCATCAGCAGTTAAAATCATCTTTAACTAAATTTTACTTTAGTTGAAATTGATTTGCCAGTTCATATCTTTCATTTTAACATGCTTCCTTTTGATTTAATCTGCGCTTGTAAGATTTTTGTAGTTCCACAAAAAAATGTTCAGTGTTTACTCCATTTCCACAAGAGCCAAAGACCATTTGGATTTCATTGTCCAGACCAAGCTTTAGGCCACACATCATAGTTGTAGTCCGTTCTCTGTGGATGTGTAGAGGCCAGGGGCGTGATGTCCATCCACAACTCCTGGTTTCACCAAGGCAGACGCAAGAATTGCGTTTGGACAATCAGCTCCGGACCTCCAGCTTCCTCTGTTATTCCTCACAAGACATCTGAAATTTACCATGTGAAATGAGAATTTTCATCCCGATATCAGTCCTTTCAATTGTTGACTTTCAGTTTAATAATGGCAATTGACCTCTTGCAGCCTCAGGTCAGTGATTGTGGACAAGAAGGACCGTCAGAATAGGACAGAGGATGGAGCGGGAAAGAAAGAGAGAGAAAGAAGAGAAAAGAAACGGAGAGAAAGCTCTAACTCATGCTTGTCCTCTGTGTGGGTGACACCATGATGAACGGAGGGGTCACCACCCGGGGGCAGGCCTGTCCAAAAGGAGCCGGCGATGTGACCTCATACAAAAGAAGAAGTGGGTCCCCCAACGGTCACACAGATCAAAGAAAACAAAAGCCTGAGATGATAACTCAGCACAGCAGTAGAGCGCATTATTATCAGACACATGAGCAGCAGTGGTAGTAAATTTAACTGGGGAGGAGGCGGGAGGGCCGTGGTCAAGAAAAAAAAGTGAAAACGAAAAAGTAAAGCTGACTCGCTCTAATCTGATTTGCACTAGGCAACATTTTCTCTTTATCTGATTCACTCCGTGAGGCGTTTTCTCTTTCTGTGGGAGCCCGTCTTTATCCAAATGATGTGGTCTTTGGTGAGGCCTGGCCTATTCATGGGAACCCCATGTGCTGTGTGCCCACCATTGAGGTGCAGAGCAGCATGGCCACAAAGGATGGCAGCATTTCAGGGAGTCTTTTCCTTACAGTTAATGTCTGCAGATCAAAGTTTACAGTTAAATCATGAAGACAAAATAGTGCCATGGCATGAATAAAATGTTAAATGTTAAAGCAAGGTAAAAATAATATGACATTCTGTCATGATTACTATTAAGCCACTAAGCTGTATACAACTTTGCATTTACATTACTCCTGAACTCCTGCATCACAACATGTAGAATCAGTGCAAGCTAAAGCCTCAGTTATTTGCTTGATCTGTCAAAACAATTCTGCATCTTTAACTTCCACTTATAACTCTGATAAAGCAGTGTTTAAGAGGCCTGGAGGCCCAGTCAATATGTAGTTCCTACAAAGTCTCCAAACTAAAAGATTTTAAATATAAAGTGAAATAATGTTGGGAAACCAAAATAATGGTTTTAGAAGAGAGAGTTAAAAATAAGAATGAACAAGAAAAGTAACAAAAGTGCACTACAGCCTTGTGTGTGCACCCTTTGGGCCCTAAAATCTAGCTCAGGAGTTACTGCAAAAAGCTGATGCTGAAGTGGCTCTGAGCCTCAGAGGTTTCATCCTTACATGTCCGGTGGGCGTCATGGCCTCCTGGTCTCCATCGGTTGAGTTTTAGTAGACCTCAGCTCTCGACGTCTGGCTGCACTTGTTTTACTCCTCCATCTTTCCCTCTCAGTGGCTGAGCCTCCTCTGATCCTGCGTCCTCCTGCCTCTCCTTCTTCAACTCTTTCAGTACCCCCCCTCCGCCTTTACATTTCCTTCACCCTCGCTCCATCGCCCCGCCCTCTCTCTCTCTCTTCCCTTCACTCACTGACTGTCTCTCACCCTCTCCCTCGCTTCATTTCATGCAGCGGTGGGGTTACCTAAGAGACTGGGCATCAATGGAGAAAATCTCCTTTGGTACAATGAACTGGGTGAGAGGCAGTGGGGAGGGGGGATTGGGTGAGTGAGGGGGTGATGGACAGAGCAGGGCAGTTTGGGCTTGTTGGGGGTGTGAAACTAAAGTGAAAGATAGACGGATGCAGAAACATGTAGTTGGAGGGATATGAAATTAAAATGTAGTGGTTTACTCCAGTGAACATTCAAAATTCAAAAATGGTTTCATCTAAAACCCTTTTTTTTTTTTAGCAATATAGGTAAAAATTTAAATATATATTTGTACACATTATGATTACAGCCAGGAATAATTACAGCCGTAAATGCCCTTTAATAATATCAGCTTTTAGCCTCTTTTTACGCAGATGCTCATTGAAAACCAACCATTCAATGGAGTAAGTGTTAGTTAAAAGTCACAGTTTTGTTTGTTTGTTTGTGGTCAACAGGAAGCCCAACATTAAATCAAGATCAGTGTTGCCTAAACAAGTGCCTCAGCATCCTCTCTTCCATAATATGGCATGCGCCCCTTTCAGCTTAAGTAATTACACTATTCTCCTTTAATCTATTGAGCCTGTACAAGAGGTGTTTCCCAAAGATTGGGACAAAACACACACAACCTTGTTTAGAGGTTAGTTACTGATTAGCACCAAAACTGTTGCAGTTCATTTTCCGGCTGCACCTTATTGAGCTGGTTGGGGATGCTATTCAACTGATCATTTGTTTCTGAGTTGGCAAACAGATCCCCCACTGCTCAACTCTGTGTCTTTACAACTCTCTCCCTGTGCCTTTTCTCATCAGAGGATGTGAGAAAACAATAGGGCTAATAAAAGAAGCAGGGAGATAATTACGGCTCCGCCACAATGTTAGGGCTCCTACGCCCCTTACCATAAATACCATCAGTGTGAAATGGGATATGTAGGTGACTTTGGGATGTCTTTTTGTATGTTTATGTGCCAACACCAGCGTGTATTCTTGTTTTCATGTATGCCCCATGTACATGCCAGGGTGAATCTGGGATCTGTTTGGTAATGACTCTATCAGGCCTGATTTCCAGAGGCCCCTGCTGCGGGACCCGATCCAAGGGGACGGGGTGTTTGAATGTGGCCCAGGAGGTGTCAGAGTTTGGTTGGGGGTGCAGTGTGTGCACGTATGTATGTGTGTGTAAGACAGGCTAGAGAGAAAGGGGGTAAGTGCGGATTGTCCATGGTCCTCACCCTTTTGGGTGGGGCTGAATGAAGTTATTTCCAGGCCCCTGTCCATCTGTTACCGTGGCAGCAGCAGTGACCAAGGTGTTGCCATGGCGAAGTGGACACAAAAAGGCGTGGCGTGGGAACAGGTCCAGGGGTCAGGAGTAAGGGTCAAGGGGTCAGGGGTCACAGCCAGCTGGACAGCACACAAGAGGAGGCCAGGGTGAGAAAAGAAGGAGGGAAGCTTTGGTTCCCTTTCACTTTTTTGCCCTTTCTTCTCTGGGCCCTTGCAAAGGAGGGACACGTCCAAGGAGTGGACAGCACTGGACATTAACATTGAACTGGAGCGGTGAGATGAAAAGGCTCTAGGGTTGAAGGGGGTGATAGGGAGAGAGGAGGGCCAGGGGGATCACAGATTGGGGGCCCCATAAGGCTTTAGAAGGCTCCTATGTATTAGGCCTGATACCTACTGGTGTCTAATCGCACATTGCATTTGACAGGCAATTGACTCTGTTCAATGTGAACGCAAATGTGAGCATTGAGAGAATCGGGTGCGTGTGCGTCTGTCTGTGTGGCCGTGGCCAGCACTTTAGCCAGATAAATGATACCAAAGGATAACAAAAGCCCATTGGACAACATTTCAGTCTGGACCCGCTCAATATAGACAAGGCTGATTGAAGGGGGGTAATAAATCAATATTTGCTTCAACATCATGGGAAAATGTTCTTGAAACTTATATGAAGTGATGCAATTTATGTGTACAACTTTACAAACATAAAACTGGTTATGGTATATAGTGAATAGGAATTATGTTTATTTCACTGTATTTGGCAGTGTGTTTATCTTGTCAGTATCTGCAAGTCTTTCAGTCGCATGGCTTTCAGGTTGTCATACACAAAGTTAAGTCCAAAGCATTTAACAAGTTTGTGGCAACCTCTTTCATTTTTAAACATAAACTGTCTTGTCAACTGTCTTGTTTCACCAGTTTTTGCAAACCATACAAAGAGGAGCAAATGTCTGAGTATGTGTTTAGAGATATAATTCCATATTAGATTTACATGTACCTCCACAATGGCTCCTTCACCTGCTTCATAAATAATGCTGTCATGTGCTCAAAATCTATGTTACTTCTACTAATTCTTTTTAAACTATGAGTTCCAAATTGAAATGTCACCCAGGCCCGTAGCAAAGTGAAAATGACGGCCAACCTTGATCCGCATCAGTTGATAACACGTTATGACAACGTGGATAAGAAGTCGCTTACAATGCAATTACACACACAAGAACACACACATGCAAACTTAGACAGAGCAAACACAAGGGCCCCAATAGTTTCATAGCTGCTTGGATGAAGGGGCTGCAGGATCCTTGCTCCTCTGCAGCCCACAGTAATAGGATTAGGAGCAGCCTCGGGACGACATGGCAGGCCAAGTCCAACGCTCTGTTTGACACCTTTTGTCCATGAGCCCTAAGACGCAGATTGCAGCAATAGGATGAGGGACAAAAGCTTTTGAACATTGTGTTGTAGCTACAAATATACCTCGATAGGAGAACGCTGAGCCCCAAGTTCCACAGCAGATAAAATGACAGGACAACGGTTTTGACAACTCAATCAATTTTAGCCCTGATCAACAAATCTTAAGGCAACACTTTTAATTTTGTTTTCACATTTCTCTCATGTTTCTCCACTGTTAGCATTAACTCTATAAATTAAAATATGTCTTCTTAGATGAGTGGCTATGGCAAGAATATGTTAAGATTTTATACAGGTGTCACTTGTTTGGTAATCCATCTAACAGCATTGATATTCAGGTGGTTTTTGCATCTCTTCCTCAGATCCCATCCCATGCCACGCGAGATGACACAGAGGTGCTCTGTCCTCTCAGCTCCCAGTGCACTCAGAGAGAGAGAGACCAAAAGCAGTTTTACGACCAAACGCTGCTGACGTTCTCTTCCTGCAACAAAAAAGAGGCTAGGTAAAAAAAAAAATGTGTTGAGCACCACATAGTGACTTACAGACACAAGGCTGATTAAAACTCTCACAAAATATGAAAGTTTTGATTTTTGTGGTAGGATCATCTGCAAAGTACAACAAGCGACAACCGTTTGAGTTGATGTTTTAAGGATTGTTCAAACTACTCAAACAGTTCCATACAGCATAAAAAATATATATACAGTAGGTGCATCTAAATAAATTGTAATATTATGGAAAGTCTGTTTAATTTAGTAGTTCATAATGTGAAATGCATGTACAGGAAGTACACAGAGTAAAATATTTCAAGCATTTATTCATTTTAACTGTGATGATGTATCTAACAGTTAGCCTAAAGCAAACCCTAAATTCAGTTAAAATATGGTGGTAAAAATTAATCTTGTAAACTAATGGTTGTTATGTCTCGTGTCTTTGTCTTGTTTTCTGTATTTGTTTCCCTTGTTTTATTTTGTATTCCCAGTCTGTTTCCTTGTTTTCCCAGTTTTCTTCCTGCCTCTTGTGTTTCCCGCGTGTTTGATTGCCTGCCCCGCCTTGATGTTTTTCACCTGTGTCTCATTCCCTTGTGTATTTATGTCCTGTGTCCTCCCCAGGTTTTTGTGGGTTCATTTAGTTTGTTTCGTGTGCTTAGTTCATTTAGTATGTTTAGCCTGTCTAGTCTTGTCGTGTTTTTTTTGTGTACCCCTGTGTTCTCGTTATTGCGGTAAGTTTTATTAAATTACTTTTTGGTCCGCACCTTTGGGTCCATCCCTCCTGTCTTCCTCAAACCTTAACAATGGTGTCACTATCTACTTTTTTCTTTTGTGGAAATTCATACTGTCTTCTTAAGTAAACTACTGTTCAAAAGTTTCTTTTAGTCAGACAGGAGTGTTTGTTTACCTGCTTTACTAGTTTCGGCTACTTCCTGTAGCCTTCGTCAGAACATCACGTGACGCTTCTGACGAAGGCTACAGGAAGTAGCAGAAACTAGTAAAGCAGGTAAACAAACACTCCTGTCTGACTAAAAGAAACTTTTGAACAGTGTCACTATCTAATCAGTGAATTAAATGGAAACACATGTAAAGGTTTCCCGAGCCTTTAAATTGTCTGAGTTGAGGTCAGTAGGCTACACAATCTCAGGGAAGATTGCAGTAGTTCAGTGGGTAGACATCACTCACTAACCCAAAGGTTGGTGGTTTCATCCCTGCTACTGGCATTGCATAATATCATTGTGTCCTTGGGCAAGACACTTCAGCCACCTTGCCTATGTATGAATGTGTCTGTGTGAATGTGTTTGGTGGTGGTCGGAGGGGCTGTAGGCGCAAAACTGGCAGCCACACTCTGCCCCAGGACATCTGTGGCTACAGAAGTAGCTCACCACCACTGAATGTGACTGAGGAGTAAATAAATAATGGACTAATGTTTGAGATGCTTGAAAAGATTGTAAAGCACAATATAAATGTAATTTATTATTATTATTATCATTATTATTATTATTAATTGTACAAGCAACAGTGAGAGAACAGTTTTAGAGGGTTGGAAAAATGTCACAAGAGTGGACTGAGGTTTTACCTCGTCTAAGGAGAGTACTTTCTGCTTTACATTTGGAAACCGAGTGGAGGAAGAGTGGAGAGGCAAAGAATCCAAATTGCTTGAAGTCTAGTGTAAAGTTTTCACAATCGGTGATGGTTTGGGGTGTCATTAGGGCTGTAGCCAATCAAAGAAATTGTTAGTTTTGCCCAGTACAGTTTTTAATCGGCTACAATTGACCAAATATATTTGGGCAACTTACCAGAGTCTTAGACAAACAAATGACTTCAAATTAATTAGGTGATAAAACATTTAGAAATGCTGGCTGTGAAATATATTGATATCTAAAAATCATCTAAGCTATCTTAGATAAAATGAAAAATAAAAGTTATCAAGTAATAAATCAGACCAGCTTTACTGATGAGTGGATGCAACTAATCAACCAATGAAATTTTAGTCGACCAAGTCCTCGCTGTCTAAATAATCGACTAAGTGACCAGAGGCTGACAGCCTTAAGTGCCATGTCATCTGCTACGGTTTGCCCAGCAGTCCTCCATGCTTCCATTTGCTCACTAGCTTTATGGAGACGCCTATTAACCAGCATGACTTGACCCACACTGCCATAGTAATTTAACCAGCTTCTGGCACTGCCCAAGTGCCAGAAGCTGGTTAAATTACTATTCTATTGACAAAGGAAGGCCCAGTAACACAGATGACAGCTGCTATCAAAGCAACCTGGCTTTCCATAACACCTCAGGAGTGCCTCTTTTCTGTTGGTCTCTGCCATTGAGTCATGCAGCTTTTTTACCTCTACCTTCCTGTAACCTCACTGCTTCACTTGAGTCCCTCCCATTTACACAAATGTATTTTTTCTTTCTGCAGCTACTGTTTGGTGAGATAAAATATTTAAATATCTAATATATAAATTTTGACACATTTATATAGCAACTTTCTACCTCCATGGGCACTCACTTTACATCAAAGAACCATTCACACTCACAAGCACTCACACACATTCATACACCGGAGTACGCAGACACTGGAAGCAAAGAGTCTTGTTCAAGGACACAACGGCAGTATGCAGTTGTTGAAGCACCATCCTTCTGGTTTGTGGATGAATGGCTCTATCATCTGAACTCTTGATCTGCTTTACATAAATGTACATTATTGTAGCTGTGCTTTTATACGGTGCACGGTACACATCAGTAAGGCAATAGAGATTTAAAATAATGAAAATAGAATGCATTTTTAAATTGTGCGTTTATACAGTTGAGCTTAATTTCTTATAGAGCAGAGCGATGGTTTTGGGGTAAAAATTCTCCTTCATCCCCCTTGTGTTAGTTCTCAGGCAGCAGCAGTGTTTTCCTGATGGCAGCAGAAAGAAGAGAGACTGTTTGGGTGGACAAGATGTTTAAGGATCTCAGCCCTGATATGTTTTGTATAATTGTTCTGCAGGTTGGGGAGGAAAGTTCTGATGGCCATTATTTTACTGCCAAAGGGGTGCAGAGGTGTTTCCCTGATGTCTCAGAGTACCTGAGAGGGAGGTTAGTGTCTCTGAGGCATCTGAAAAAGTAGAGAGGCTTTCTGGCCTTTTCCTGATGGTGACAATGTAGAGTCCAAAACAGATCCCGAGACATGGGCACTCATCAGAAAGTATCTTCCCAGTTTAGAGCCACTGCTGAAAAGTGAATTATTCCTGTTTCCTTCTAAAATCCACAACCAGAGGAGAAGCTTTTTCCTGACAGCACCATAGCCCTTATAATGTAGCGAGACTCCTCTGCCCTCACTTACACTACAGTTAGATAGGTCTATGGGCAGCAGTAGCTCAGTTGTCCACTAACCAGGTTGCGGTTGGCGGTTCAAACCCCACTCCCACCGTTGCATACTGTCGTTGTGTCCTTGGGCAAGACACTTAACCCACCTTGCCTCTGGTGTTTGTGCACACTGGTGTATGAATGCGAGTGTGAATGGTTCCTTGATGTAAAGCGCTTTGAGTACCCATGAAGGTAGAAAAGCGCTATATAAATGTGACCATTTACCATTTTATCTATAGATGACTCCATGACCTTCCTGCTTCAAAAGACTCTCTCATGTGGACACTTAAAATACTATGTCAGAATGCTGTTTGTTGACTGCAGCATTTAATACCATAGTCCTCTTGGACCGGTCTCCAAGCTGACCTGGGCCTGGACTCCTCCTGTGCAGGTGGGTCTACAGCTTCCTGACCAGCTGACCAAAGGTGGTACAAGTGGGTCGCCACACTTCAACACTGTTAAACACTGTTCCCCCCAGAGCTGTGTGCTCAGCCCTCTGCTGCACTCACTGTACACACATGAGTCACGACTGAGAGGCCACGTCAGACGACAATGTCATCGACACCGCTGTTTTGAGACTAATTTTCCTCAATGACAGCCAGGGGATTGTGGTCCATTAAAATGATGTTTTAACCAATATTTCTTTTTCTCTAACAGTTGTGCTTTGAACTTGAAGCTTAGTATGAAACATTTTTGTGGGTGAATTACTGCTCAACAATGTTGTCACAAAAGAATATGAAGATTAAATGAACCAACAGTATACTACTTACTGTGATTTCAGTCTTTCTTAAGGGGAGCCTCTACAGTGCTAATGTAATGTAATATCATTGTAACAAATCATAACTGGAGGTGTGGTGTGGTGCATTTTTAAAGACAGTTTCTTTACCAAATCTACAATGTTTGCATAAAGTTTATTCCATCAAAGTCTGTAGATATATAGCTATACTTCAAAATAGCCTTTAACTGGAAGTGTGGCTAACTATGAAATATCTCACATGTTAAACCACAGGTTTTATTTCCTGGATGGTAAATGTATGTCTTCTGGCTTCTGCTCTGAACAAACTGACATCTCTCAGGTTGCTGGGAGATCCATGTTGCACCTGCAAAACTGTGAAAGCCTTGGTGGATTACACAAGAAATAGTCCTTGTCACACTTGCTCACAAAGGTTCCTGCTTATAAGTCTCCTATATAAGCCACCCACTCTGACACAGCTGAAACATTTTGAATATTATTATATTAAGGCAACTACATTTGACACAGGAGTATGGGAGTGTTGTAGGTTCAAGAGTATGAGCTTTTATGATTAAATTATAAAATCATGTTTATGGATCAGTTATGGTTAAATTGAAGCTGGCATTATGTAGAGAAGCCATTGAGCCTAGTGTCAGGTCGCCTACAGAATGCCTAACCAAACTTCTGGCCTGTACAGAAAGAAATGAAACTGAACCTGAAACTTTACTGAATTTCCTTTGGGATTAATAAAATATCTAATTTATTCTAACCTAAATCTGTATTCTGGTCATTTACTGGTTATTTTGCTGATAGCTTTCTGGATGCGGCAGTGATGACATGACAGGACTGCTAACTACAGATAGTGTAGTGGAAAAGTTACTGCCAATAACTTTTCAAATATTTGTAAATACTAAATGACTGCAAAGGCTTATTCTACTAAATGTTTTTTTTGTTTTGTTTGTCTTTTCTCTGTTTCAAAGAAGAAAAGCAGTAAGGCCAAAAGGAGGAAAAGTGAGTCATCGGAGTCAGACTGGTGGTCAGACAGACATCGATTTGACAATAGAGACGTTGGAGAGGCAAAGTCACATCTTCTGAAACACTAGTGTGTCTCCGAGTGAAAAAGAGCGGTGCATATGATTATGAGACCAGGCCTGGACCAGGGCAAAAGGGCAGCCTGCAGACAGCCTCAGAAAAGGGACATTTACCTTGAACTCCAGTGTCCCGTCTCTGGGGCGGGGCCAGGCCTGACAGGGTCAGAAAGGGCCAAGAGGGAGACGGGGAGGCGGTTGGGGAGCAGGGACACTGGTTGCCCCCAGGGTCGTGGGGCGCTACCCCTGTGGGGGGCAAGAGAGTGTGGGCAGTGGGGGAGGATGCTATGATTTTGTGAGGTGCAGATGCTCAATATGCAGATGTCTAATCGAATTGTGTGACGATGAATTGGTTCTCCATCCTGATTTGCATCAGGACAATCCCAGGCAGGGACTTAGGGGTCAGTGGAGTTCCCCTGGACAAAATGAGCAGCCGGCTGCAGACACCCCTGAGAACGTGTGAACTTGAAGTAGACTTTACTCAATGACAGGGATATTGATTGATTAAAATTTCTGTCTGTCTGTCTGGGAGTGCGTCGGACATCTGTCTGTTGCATGGAGATGTTGTTACTTATCAAATGGGAAAAATAATTTTCTGTGTGAGGTTAAAGTTAAAAAAACGTCAAAAAGACAGCAGAATTTTACTTTAAATGCTAAATAACCAGAAACAGGGTAAGGATGCATTTTTAAGACAGTTTCTTAACCAAATCTACTATGTGTTGCATAAAGTTTATTCGCTCAAAGTCTGTAGGTATATGGCTATACCACAAAATAGCCTTTGCAACACTGAAGGGTAAATAGACATTTGTATTTTATCACTAGAAAGCTCACAGCAAAACCATGACGATGTACAGTTAACATATAAGTTAGCTGATGTTTGTCAGTGGTTGAGGCAGCTGAGCAGAGGTGACATAGAGAGGTGACTAGAGATAAACAAACTCAGAGGTTAGGACCTTTAGTAAAGTCTTCCTTAACAACAAATTTTCTGTCATTACATGAAAGGACTGTGAAAGAAGTTCCCAACGGGTAAGTCCAAATGAAGAAATAAGAATAACACACACAAAAATCGAGTCAGCAACATTTTAAAAAGTTGTTACTTTGTACAACTATTTGTAATTTAACAGGATCATTATGATCATAAACTTTACAACTAATGTAAAATAAAGACAATGTTAACATCAAAACAGTACAACCAAAACCTTACAAGAGATGACATTTTAACTTAATTTGAGTGTGTGTGTAAAGGACTGTGGCCACTGGCCACAACATGACAAAAGATTTCAATGCCTCTCTCTCTGAATGTGGACCAGCATAGTGCATCTGATCCTTCTCCACATCAAACAATGTCTTGTGAAAGTTATCGATACCAGTCCATAGTCCTTTCTGAGATCCAGACAGAAATGCGTCTTTGACATGGCCACAATATAATTCATATTCACATAACAGTAAAAATCACATAAAATTCTTTCACAAATGTGATGTGTGATTTACATAGTCGTGTAGTGTAACTGTGTCTGTTACTCTCTGCAGAAACAAAGGGACAATTGGAAGTTTGAACTTCTTCAGAATGGACTGTGAAGTGCTGTCGCTCCTTTATTTTCTTAACAAAATGGATTTGCAGGTGTGACACGTTGAACCAAGTCTTCCTAAGAGATCCTGTGAAGAAGATGTGAAGTGGATTTGGGTTTAAAAAAAATCTCTAAAGATGGAACAATTTGTTGTATAAGAAATTACTTACATTCCTTATTTTGTCCAAGTCTGACCCCTTTAATAAATGGTTTAAACTGGGGTATCACTGCAACACAGTGGCCTTTGTGAAGAGTTGTTTTGCTTCACCTTGAAAACCCCAACGAAGATGATGGCAAGAATCAGGAAACCTATAACAGCTCCAATGACCGGACCAATTGGAAACTTTGTGGAGGGACCTAAGAGCAAACCAGAGCACTGCAAATTAAAAATATAATTTGTATTTTTGTAGGTCCTTTCATTCTTTATTTGATTTGTTTTCTTGATAAATAAATCATGATCTTGCCTTATCAATTACAACCTTGTTACTTCAAACTAAGTAAGGGTAAGAAACCTTTAAAATAATAGTACTTGTAAAATTGGTTAGTTTGAAGACATGCAGGGATACCATTCAATGGCTATACAATTAACAAAGGTAATTTCAAAAGGAATTTATGTGGTTATATGTTGCTTACTGAGATGGTTGGACTTTATTTCTGCTTTGTCCAATTTGGTGATGATAGTCTCCTTGCCATCAGTGAACTGAAACACACAGCTGTACTTTCCCCAATCTTCGAATTTGACTGAGGACACGTCCAGCTCCGCACTCTTCTGGAAGGTCCCGTCGTGGTTGGGCAGGATCTCACCAGCATCCACGTTCTCAGTGACCTCCTCTCCATCTTTAGTCCAGAACAGCTTGACTGTGTCGGGATAGAAGCCTGTGGCGTGGCAGGTGATGGGGGACGAGTGGCTCTTCTGCAGGAGGGATATTGTGGGCAGATCTGGGGAAAAATAGGACATGTCATGGTTAAAGCAACTGGATTTTATTTTGTATTGTAAATAAACATTATCACACAAACACAAAAGTTCTCCCCCTGGTCATTATGGTTACTGGAGCATCAGAGGTGACTAGAAGGTCCTGGGCTTAAATTTGAAGTTATTACTACTGTTTAGACATGCATTAGTCCTTATTTAGACTTGGTTTAGTCAGTTTTGTTTTTATTAATACAGTGTGCTATGCTCTTTTTTATCCCATGTTTTAGACTTAGATTAGTCAAGACTAGTACGCATTTAGTCCATTAAAGGTGGTATGTGAAAAGCATAATATTTTTGAGGTGGCACTTGAATGAAAATTTTGAGAAGCGCACATAAAGCACTTTAGTTTTGGGTGCCCATATACACTATTAAAGTTTGCAGGTTTAATGGCTTGAATATGCTCTATTTTGTACCAACTCTATGCATGTCAGCGGAACTAGAAAACTAACACTTTATACAAAGAGGTGATCAGATTTGCTCCATCTAAACCATGCACAATATAAGCATATGCTACAGCTAAAGCTACTTTTGACCAACATGCCGACCTGAAGGAGGGTCCCCATGCCCCAGTGGTAGCTCACTGCTCTTGACAGGTTGCCCCTAGCGGCAACTTAAACTTTCAGGTCACATGTCACATGCTCTGACATGCTCTCCTTAATAAGAGTTGTTCAGATCTTTGACTTGTCCAGTTTTCCTGCGCCACCTCAAATTGAATCTGCGACTGTATATTTCCACACCCTTCACATATTAATCCAGACAGTAATTAACCAATGTATAGCCATTTGTACGTGACATGGGATAACTGTACTTTAATAAATGGCATCAGAAAGCCTATGGTAAAAGTCTTCTGTCTTACATTGTTAGGAGTGGAGGAATACACTGCACAGTAACAATGACAAAAGTGTAGTGACAATATGAACATGCTCTTACCTGAAGATGTAACGTAAGCCATGAGAAACATTATTGTTAACCTCATACTGCGGACAGTAGACATGACAGTCCAGTGTTTTAACCCATTCATGACACTTTCGGTTTTGTGAAAGTGTGGCCACGTGATTCTAGACCTGTTTTACTGGCGTGACTTTAATGTGTACTAATATTCTCATCAGTGTCTTTCTTCACTTCTTTCACTTCCCTCTCCATATTTTTTATGCAATCCTTGTACATTTGGTTTACGCAAAGTATTTTATCAAAACATCAAGACAATGTTCAAAACCATTTCTTTTTAACCCGTGAAAATAAAACTATGCATCTCAAGAAAGCATATTCAGAGTCGTTTCCTTCTTGTGTAATATTTTCTCTTTAACTCAAATGATCATAAACCTGCTTAACTGGATCTTGATTCATCAACAACCTGGTCCTGAACACCACCAAGACCAAGGAACTGATGGTGGATTACAGGAGGAAAAAAACGGACATTCAGCCCCTGTACATCGGCGGGGACTGTGTGGAAAGGATGGCTGCCTTCAAGTTTTAACGTTGCACTTTTATCTTCATTTATTATTTGTTGTTTTTATAGTTTTTATTGACTTTATTTCATTTATTTATTTATTTAGTTTGCACTTGCACCGGAGGAGGCATTGCACTCAATTTCGTTGTATTATGTACAATGACAATAAACATATTATTATATTATTATATTATATTATGTTTGGTTCCTTATCTGCAGCAAGGAGTGTGTGCAAGGGGCATGATTAAATATTTTTGCACATAAGCAATTAAAACATATTTTTACAGTCTATAGCTAATAACTCTAAAAAGCTAATAACTCTTTAACTGCAGTTTTAGGATTAGAATAGGTCTAGAGCAGTGGTTCCCAAACTGTGGTACGGTACAACTGGTGGTAAGCCCGCTTTATTTTTTATTTTTTATTTTTTATATATTTTTTTTGTACTCAGGCATCCTTTACAGTTCAAGTTCTGATTTAGAGCAAGTTTCATTCCTGGTTTAGTCATGTTTAGTCTGGTTTAGACTTGGATTAGCCTAGACTAGTCCTATTTTAGAATGGGTTAGTTACGGTTCTGACCTGGTTTACACCTGGTTTAGCCTGCTTTAGTCCTGGTTTAGCCTGGTGCAGTTCTGGTTTAGACCTAGATTAGTCTAGACTAGCCCTGTTTTGACATAGTTTAGTTAGGGGGAAATTTTAAATCCCTATTTTATCTCTTGGTTTAGACCTGGGTTAGACCTGGGGAACTACGCTCATGTTAGTCCATTAAAGATAGTGCTTGGAAAGACCTCTCTGAGGTGGTACTTGGTGTGAACAATTTTAGAATCACTGGTTTATAATTTCTATTTTAAACAACACAAACACACAAATTAAACCTTGTCACTGTAGCACATGAACAGCAAAAAGCTCAAAACACTGCTTTTAAGTGTATTTCATTGTTTGTGTTGCGTTTTAAGTAGTATGTTGTTACGGCATTTTTTACCAGTAGGTGGCAGCATTAAACCAGCATGTCGGAAAAGGTAAACAGATAATGGCTTGTGCCAGTACACATTTAAAGTCATATGGGTCTGTGGGGCTTTTAATTTTACTTAACATAACATTTGCTCTGCTCCTCTGGCATATTCCATCAATAATATACATCTTAACAAGACTAAAGTCATGGATAGGCCTATTATATCTATCATGGGATCATGGATTATTATACATCATGCATGGGACTCTCACGCTCTTGTGATGAAACGCGTTCTCGCGAGATTTCACTGAGTGCAACAGACTTAATGCCACGTCTTATGCACAGCTAGCAGGAGTCTCCCTGTACAGAGAAAAATTTACACTTTAACGAAACAGATTTGGCTGTGCAGAAAGAATTATCCAGCAGCCAGGCAGGCAGAGATACCTGCACTTTTTGGTAAGAAACAGCTGTTCGCTTTTGGAGATGGTGCTGCTGATGCATCATGTTAGCATGATGTGTAGCTAGCTAGCAGGCTTTGGCCAAACTTAATTGAAACCATTGATGGCTTGTCTTTCTTTGTTTGACATCCGGCTTTTAATGTTTACTGTAAGATAAAGTTGCCGCATCAAGGCTCGGAGATAACGCCCTTATACAGACCACTGGTGTGAAAGACTAAGCATAAAACAACCAAGAAACATTTAATGCATCTACACCTAGCTTGTATTTGTGTAACCACTGTGTTATTATTCTCATGTTTATGCAAGGTTAACAAAATGTAACTAAAACACACAAACAGCATTCTGCTCTTCTCCTCTCCATCTTTGTTCTGCGCCTTTATATTGCTATTGTTTTAATTTAATCTTATTACCACTTTCAACCACTACTCCCAAACTTCTTATTCATGACAAGAAAACCTAAAAAAAGCTAATGCAATGAATAAAAACTATTTGTTGAAGCAAGCAATAGCAATAGTATAATATAACAGTAATTATAACCAGGCAGTACTTAATTTGTTCTCTTGTTCCCCCTCAAACTAAGCCATGTAACCAGGGATATAGTTTGTCTTATAAAATCTCAATTGTAATTGTGAGTTCATTGTTTACATAAAGATGCAGTTATTAATACAATGTAAATGCCCAAATGGACAGTGGTCATTATTTTTAATATATTATCTTTTGTAGTGGATAAAATGGGCTGTGCACATCTACTGGCACTGACAGTAGCCACCTCTACAATACTGCTGTTTGCCTCCCAGTCTGCCGTCGCTCACAGCCATTCCCACGGTGACCATGGACATGGCCATCACCACGGACACCACCATCACCATGGGCACTCCCACGGTGACGACGATCACCACGGACACTCACATGGCTCTCAGGTGAAGATGTTTCATGGAGCAAGCAAGTGGAGTGCAGAGGCAAATCTTCCCTCAGAAGAAGAGGGGCACGGACACGGGCATGACCACGGACACGGGCATGACCACGGACACGGGCATGACCACGGACACGGGCATGACCACGGACACGGGCATGACCACGGACACGGGCATGATGAGAATATTGTTCGAGTGCACAAAGAAGAGAGTGGACATGGCCACTTCCATGGGGACAAAATGAAGACGGGGGGTGAGGGAGAGAAGAGGGACATGGTGGAGCTCTGGACTCAGGTCTGGTTTGAGAAAAAAATGCATTTGTCTATATTAGTTGGCAGCAGCATGTTGTGCATCCAAAATAATATGATGGGTGGTACTCAAACATACCCAGGCTTAAAATGTGGTTAGAAAATGTGACATTTTAATAGACCCTCATAATATAAACAAGCAGGATGTTGAATGAAAAAAGTAGTGGTAGTAGACACGATAAAAAAAAAAAAAATCTAATTAATTACAGGGTTTGTAATTAATTAATTGCAATTAATTGCATTTTTATCAAATATCAATATTTATATGTCAGAAATAAAATATAGGCGCTTATTTGTATGTTCTGGCATATTTTAATTTCAAACTAACACCGCGGTCAAACAGGGCAGTATTCAGCATTTGTGCATGGAGCTCTGCCTCCTGTGCAGCACGCCTTTCTCCTCCCTCTCCTCCGCTGTGCTCCGCCTGTGACCTCCGCGTGGACCTGTCCCCTCGGTCCTTTGCATCTGAACCCAACAGACTGCTGTCTCCTGTGTCGTCAGTCAGCTGTGAGAACGATCAGAGAGACAATAGCGGTGCCTTGAAGCAGCGCGTTTGAAAGTGAAAGAAAAGGAGTAACGCTGTACGCTGTCTGTGTGCGGAAACGGGCTGACCTCGGCCCTGCAGTTACCTGTAGTGCAGTCTGTAGGCACATTATCCAACTGTTCACAGCTGAAATCCACTCTCATTTGGTGTTTTGGTCAGTGTAGATGTCCAGCCCTGATTACCTTGCGCCAGAAACTAGGTCACTGAGAAAAATTCCATGTTGTCATAGACAAGTGCAATTAATTGCGTTAATTTTTTTAACGCCCTAATTTCTCTGTAATTAATTAATTGTGATTAACGCGTTAAAGTGCCAGCCCTAGAAAAAAGTAATCAGTGTGATAATTATTCACAGTTTTATATAAAAACTGTAACAATAAGAATCTTAGATACTATTTTATGGTGCAGCCAAATGTTGTTATTACCACCAAAGTGATAAACATGAACTCAAAGTCTGTTGATTGATGCTATTCAGCTTTTACTAAGCCAAAGGTTTATGTAAAATCACCTTTTGCACATTATAATTAAGTCTCATTTACCTTTATACAAATGAGTCCACATTTTTTTGTGAGCCACCCTTTTCTCAGAAAGTCATTTGCACTGTGCTCCTCCTCCCTGCAGGCTGTGGGTGCCACGCTGCTAATCAGTGCCGCTCCTTTCCTCATTCTGTTCCTGATCCCAGTCCAGTCCAACAGTGACCAGCACCAGAACCTGCTGAAGGTGCTGCTCAGCTTTGCCTCAGGTGGTCTGCTGGGAGATGCCTTCCTCCACCTCATTCCACATGCTCTGGGTATGTGGATCCACCAAACACAGACCAGCTTCTCTTAAAATAATAATAGCATAATTTATTTTTTCACATATATTTGTTTCAATGCTACTGTATTATGTATTCAAGCTTTAAGCATTTATAACTCTCAAAAATGTCTATTAAAGCAACTCTGTGTAGTATTTTGACCTTAAAATTGTGTTTTGAAATTATTTTAGTGGCTGAACTACTCTTAGCAGGACAAACTGCCCCTCCTTTGACCTCTGAGCGTTTCTTGTTAGTGTCCTTTTATCACTATGTAACTCGGGGGAGCAGGCAAGCTATTTAGCTGCTAGTAAAACTAAAACTTCTAATTATGACTAGTCTATGAGTCTTATTAACAAGACAGGGACAGAGAGAGAGAGCAAACGTTATCATCCAGCTGCTTCATTGTATCAATATAAAAGTTATCCTCCACACAATGTTTCTTCAACTTTTTATTTTTTATTTTTTATTTTTTTTGCACAGCGCCTCACTCACATCATGGAGAAGATCATGGCCACTCGCATCAAAGTGAAGACCACGGTCACTCTCATGGTGGGAATTACACAGAGACATACGCAGACAGACAATCTTTCACTCTCACATTTATTCACTAGTCACCAAATCACCTAACACAATATGTTCACTTGGTTGTTAAGGTATATTTATTTGTCTCCCGTAGGATAAATTTTTCTTAGAAAAGGGCAGTGCTGCAATACAGTACATACAATACAGTAATAAAAAACATTAAATAACTTGCATAATAAAACATACATTAATATATATGTGCAAAGAATCTCAAACATACTGCAAATGCATCCATATTTATGGACATGCCTGTCCACATGTGCACACATGACCTGAGCCTCATTTTAGCCTTCTATTTCTTTGTTCACCCCCTGTTCGCTGTGTGTATAGTTTATAAGAGTAATAAGGAGACAGCAGTGAAGATGTATAAAAATGTGTAGAAGTTAGCGTTTTCTTTTACTTCACAGGAGCTGCCCATGGTCACATGATGTCAGTGGGCCTATGGGTTCTCGGTGGAATCATTGCGTTCCTGGTTGTGGAGAAGTTTGTCCGACTATTAAAGGGAGGGCACGGCCACGGACATTCTCACAGCCACTCACACGGTAAAATACATTATTATTAACATTTTTTATTAACATCAGTGAATTGGTAACAGTTGTGGTCATTGGTGGAGGGAGTTGAGCAGTACATAGTTCCATAATTTTAACAACATTTTCAGCTACTCCAAAAGAAAAAGACAGTGATGGAGAAGAGGATAAAGAGAAGAAGAAGAAGAATGAGGACAAAGAGACTAAAGACAAGAAGAGTGCCAAGCAGGAGGAAGTACAGAGCACAGGTAAACACCACACTTCACAAGGCATTTCTGACTGTTTATTTTCAGTCGAGGTGGGCATTTCTAAAAATTTAACTAGGAGCATATGGAGGACCGTGAGCGCCACGTGAAAAGGAATAATGCTTTTATTAAAAGAGTTTTTAAAAGAGCCTTTAATAAATGGATTACTAAATGCTTTTATTAAAAGAGTTTTTAAAAGAGCATTTAATAAATGGATTACTAAATGCTTTTATTAAAAGAGTGTTTAAAAGAGAATTTAATAATTGGATTACTAATTTCTTTTATTAAAAGAGTTTTTAAAAGAGCCTTTAATAAACGGATTTTTTGAAGCTGCCCTTGTCCGGCCACTCGCTTACAAGCTGAGACCGGATGCAGAAGTAGTTAGCGCGTAACCCCTATTGCATGGATGTATTATTAGACCTGGATCGGGCACCGCCCCCTCTGCCTTGATGCCAAATTTCCTAGCGGCCGCTCCGTGGAACTGCAGCGCAGCCCAGAAAGCATTTTTCCCATATAGCGCAATGTAAAAAGAAACGCCTGGTGCTCGGCTGACAGGGCACCTACAGCTGAGAAAATGGTTGGATTTTGCAGTGATTATTATCTATTTTCACACCATGGACTTTTTCCCTCTTCGAAAAGTTTAATTTGGCTAAAAAAGAACTTTTTATGGTTCGTGACGTCACCGCTTTAAGCCCGCCATCGCGCTCATTGGTCAGAGCCGATCACATGGTACTTGGCGCTACACTGCGCTTGCTCGAGGGCCGCAGTGCGCCTGCTCTATGGGCCGCACAACGTGGAAGTAACACGGAAGTATGCGCCAATGAGCACGGTCATTGAAAACAACAGCGGTCGTGACGTCATTCATTATCCAGTTCTATAATACATTCATGCCGTATTGTCACCGGGCCGGCTAAGGATGACGAGCAAATTGTCTGGCCAATCACAGCTCGAGTAGCTCTGACCAATCACAGAGCTCGTTACATCGCTTTTCTTTTTATTTTATTTAACTTTAGCCAGGAGGACCAGGAACGCCACGGAAAAGCTAAAAGGAGAAGCTAATCGGAGAAGCTAATACGTTTTGCAAATGCTTTTCCGAAAAGGTTTCGTAAATACATTTAGAAATTGATTTCCTAAATGGATTAATGAATAACGTTATTAATCTTTCTTTTATTAAAACCATTTAGTAATCCATTTATTAAATGCTCTTTTAAAAACTCATTTAATAAAACCATTTAGTAATCCAATTATTAAATGCTCTTTTAAAAACTCTTTTAATAAAAGTATTTAGTAATCTCTTTATTAAATAAACTTTTAAAAACTCTTTTAATAAAAGCATTTAGTAATCCATTTATTAAAGGCTCTTTTAAAAACTCTTTTAATAAAAGCATTATTCCTTTTCGCATGGTGCTCACGGTCCCTCCATAGGAGCAAGTATTGAATTTACAATTTCACTGACAAACTAAACCAACAAGTTAAATACAATGAAACTCATATAGATTAACTGCACATAGAGTTAAAAGAACTAAATGCATGATGACTCATGTCTTTTTCACAATTTCACGATTCAGCCTAATTTATTGGCATTCTGTTTTAACAATACACTATATTAAGAAGGGAAAACTCCCACACACACGGTCGAACTTGCAAACATGAGATTTATTTACAGGTGAGGTATGGCAACGTTTCGGCACTGAGCCTTCATCAGGCAAACATTTACAAAGTGCTGAGGAGCCATCTTAAATAGGGAGTGGCCAGTCTTTGACGCCAATGCAGTGAATTTTTACACAATGAAAATGTTGCAACATAAAAACCAAAATACACTATAATAATAATAATAAAGCCTCTCCTGAAATACAGAATATAACCACTGTTTACTAAGCTGAAAAAAGTATGCATAGATAAAAAGGATATAGCAACCAGGTTAGACAAACAAAACTCTATATACATTTCTATAGGCGTACTTCAGACCTAGACAAGACCACAGGGAAAACGTTCTTAACTACCACACTGTATGTACTAGAGTCTTTTTCAAATCTATAGAAAAATATTTAAAATCAGTTCATCATTAGGTCCTTAGGAGCTAGGGTTTGGAGGGCGTGACTCCAGTACGCCTCTCGCTGTTTAAGTAGTTTGTCATGGTCACCCCTCTAGGAGGAGGGGGACATGCTCAATTCCACAAAAACAAAGTGTGCACACATCATGATGAGCATCATTGAAGTGTGCTGCAACAGGATATTCTCTGTCATTATGGCATATTGAACTTTTTTTGTTCACTTATTCTTTGTTTTAATTTCCTTGTAGTTTTTCCAACATAGGCCAGACCACAGGGACATTGTAACAAATATATCACATGTGTGGAAGCACAAGTGATGACATTTTTGATGGGGATCTTTTTTCCAGTGTGGGAATGTTGAAAATAGTTGATTTTTTATTGTATTGTTACATTGTGCACAGCTTCCACATCGATAATTACCATTTGGAAGAGGGGACATTAAAGTTTGTCCCGATCTTACTTTTGAATTAAAGTTAGCGTGGACAAGATGGTCCCTCAGGTTTTTTCCTCTCTTGTTGATTAAAGAGGGGTAGTACACTACCCCTCTTTTTACGCACACCCTCTCCGACGCACCTGTCTCAAGAAAGAGATGTATGAAGCACGTCCTTGTTAATCAATACAATATATACCTACTATTGTTATCTTGTTATATTTGATAGTTGTTGCTTTTGCCTTTTCCAGTCATCACTAAATTTAACTTGCAGCATAGACCTTAATACACATTTAACCACTGCTCTGCAAACCTTCTTATCTTATGAAACAAACAGAAAGGGCGAGTGCATCATGGGTCCATGAGTGTAGCCGGTGCTCTTCAAGGATCAAGGCAAGGTAAAGGCTTGTAACTTGAAAAAAACAGACCAGATCCGAGGCACTCGTGCTAATTAAAAGTCCTTTATTAAAGACTCCAGGACATCACCAACACGTTTTGACCAACATGGTCTTCACCAGGGTATACAAATCAAAGTAGCAGGTGACCCTAATAAACCTAAGGTCACGTGTGTGTGCGTGTGTGCATGTGCATGCATGTGCGTGCGTGTGCGTGCGTGTGTGTGCGTGTGTGTGACTCTTCCCACCGGCCAGTAAAACATTTAAGAGTAACAATAATCAACAATGGAGACAATCAAATATATAGGAGAGCACCTATTATGAGAGTGCAGGTTAGAAAAAACACACATGCAGGCTACTCATAGTAGACTGCTATATATGTGTATATATATTCAGTGCACTGAATACATCACAAAGGTGGTACCAAGTGTGAAAACAAAAGATGTGTGGTGTGAAAAGTGTTACAAACTGTGTTGGTTACATAGCAGGACTCTGAGGCATTTAAAATATTAGAGCACAAAACACTGGGACAACATTGGAGACAGTAGTAAATACCAAATTAAAGAAAAACAGAGAAGTCAAGATCTTCATTGAGACCAGGAAAAACTTGCAATGTGTGGATCCAAAAAACTTATTTTTGGGCGAGCATTTTGAGGCGATCTCCTCCTCTGATATTTTTGGGGATAACGTCAATCACCATAACTTTCAATTGACTGATGGTACATTGACTTGAATTTTTAAAATGTTGAGCAATGGGATAGTTGGAGTTGTGCGTCCTTATCGCAGCATTTGTGTTCAGAAAACCGGTGTCGTAGTCTCCTTTTGGTCAATCCGATGTAAAAACAACCACAAGTGCAATCAAGGCGGTAGATAACATGAGTAGAGTTGCAATTGGCAAAATGACGACAGTGAAAAGTTTTAGTACCAGAAGCATCCCTGAAAGTAGTGTTTTTATTAATGTGGTCACTGTAATTGCAAGCGCCACAACGAAAAGTACCCACAGGTTGGGGGAACAATGTTTGTGTTTTGGGTACAGGTAAATAATTTTTGACCAATTTGTCTTTTAGAGTGGGCGGTTTTCTCACAGCAAATAGAGGAGGTTCACTGAAGACTGATGAGAGGTCACTGGTCAAGTCTGCCCCAGTTTTTTTCTAACTATGTTTGATACTGTTTGTGAAAAAAAAGATTCTACTACTTGTTGTTTTAGGCTTCTTTTTAAAAAGATTGCACCTGTCCATTGATACCAACTTAGTGAGAGCCTTGTCCAGTACAGTTTTCTTGTAGCTCCTCCGCCTGAAGCGCTCGTGCATATCACTCGCCTTGTTGTTAAAATTGGTGTCCTGGTCACAAATCCTACGGAGTCTTTGGAATTGACCCACAGGAACAGTTGGAGATGAGGCCATGGGGATGAAAACTATCAGCCCAGAGGATTGTATTGCGATCAGTATGCTTTCTGTAGATAGTTGTGTGGATCCTTTCTCCTTACACTGTTATGTTGAGATCGAGAAAATTAATGGAAACTTTACTGAAGTCCAGGCTGAGCCCAATATTTGGGTTGATGCTGTCGAGGTATATATGAAAGTCTCTAATGAGTTATGACGAGCCTGAAAAAATAAAGAACAAATCATCAATGCATCTCCCATAGAACACGATGTGTTTCCTGAAGGAGTTAGATTGACTCAAAACATGCCTTCTTATCTTACTGTCAGTGCCATGTGCAGGGCTTGATATGTAGACTAGCTAACTGGCCATATGCGGATAGGTTTTTATTTTGGCTAGTAAAACAGAAACCCACATTAGCTAGTTTGGTTGGTTGAATTTTATGCACCTATATCTTAACTTCAGAGGTTTAGCCTGTTTTTATGTTGTCACTTTTCAGTGTACGCCATTTAGAATATCGTAATAGAACATGATTAAAGTAAGTAAGATATCAATTTAAACAAAATAACATCTTTTAAATGATCTGACACTACATGCACACAGAGATACAATTTAATCTGCATTGGTAAACCTGTTTTTAATATTTGATTAATCCCTTTCCATACATAAAACCAATTTTCACAATTATTTTTCTATACTATAAAGTACACACAAAAACTTACCTATTAAATTGTGACTAGTAATTTTTGACAAAGGCTAGCCACGATTGCCATTGAGCAAAAACATAAATGTTAAGCCCTGGTCATGTGGGCTATGTTTCTATTAAATCTGCATCAGTATTGCCAGGTATCTTCACCCACCAATCCCAAATGTCGTGGCTATTTAAGTTATTAGAAATCTTTTATTGCAACACTCCTCAGTCATTTATTATACCAGCCTGAAAGGAAAAGGTGTGACTGATGTTTATGAAGAAATTAATTGTTGTTGTTTTCTATAAATACAGATATCAAGGTGTCAGGTTACCTAAACTTGGCAGCTGACTTTACACACAATTTTACTGATGGCTTGGCAATTGGAGCGTCATTCTTGGTCAGTCCAGCAGTGGGCGCTGTCACCACACTCACAATCTTGCTTCACGAGGTCCCGCATGAGATTGGTGACTTTGCCATCCTTGTCCAGTCTGGATGCACCAAAAGAAAGGTAAAGGACTAATGGGCACCCACTTTAGTAATGGTCAGGGTTAACTGTCAGGAGAGTTATTTACTTTATCTTTAAGTGTGTACAGTTATGAACAGCTAAAAGAAAGTCAAACTCAAAAAGACCCATTACTCTTACTAACAGTGTAAAATATTTCTATCTCTGCAATCCTATGAAACCAATAATTGTTGTACACCCTTTCATGTAACCAAAACTTTATTTGTAATATTAGAAAAAATGTTGAAAAACCTGGAAATTCAATAAATCATTGGCATTAAAAATACTTTTCATACCAGCCTGGAAGTGGCAGGTGTACTTCTTAAGAGTGTAGACGTCACACTAAAAGCATTTAGAAAAAACAATTTCTGTGTAGCCTTGTGGTTGATCTGCTGTCTCTTATGTACCTTTCCATCACATGTTACGTCTCCTCTACAGGCCATGTGTCTACAGCTGCTGACGGCTCTGGGAGCGCTGGCAGGTACAGCTTGCTCCCTGTTGGCCGAAGGAGTGGGGGCCGCTGCCACTGCCTGGATCCTTCCCTTTACAGCCGGCGGGTTTGTTTACATTGCCACCGTAACTGTGCTCCCCGAACTGTTGGCGGGCCGCTCCAGTTTTGGGCAGTCCCTGATGGAGATCCTGGCCCTGCTGTTTGGTGTCAGCATGATGGTGCTGATCGCAGAGTACGAGTGAAGACACGTTCTCAAAGGCTGTCAGGGGGCAAAGGAAGCATCAGGGAGATAGATAGATGGTCAAACAGTTAAACAAAAAATGGATTTAAGTTTTTTGTTTTTGAGCATTGTGATTTATTTTACATTTCAAATTTTTTTTACATTATATTACAATTGCTCAGTTTGTTAATTTTTGTTTCTGCTAGCACTCATGTCACTCTCTTTATTTGTCCACGGGAAAAAATACCAATATATTTACAGTGAAAAAGGCTGAATATTTAACAACTTACCTGGGGTCCAAAATGTACTTTTGTCTTTTTTGCTGGTTTTATTTTTACTTGGTAATAATAAATGTAAATCTTTTCCATTCCATAAAATAAAAATAATAATAATTATGGCTTGTTCAGATGTCAAAACTTTTCCAATAGAAGCAAGAGTTTTTGCAGCAGATGAAAACAATGGAGCCCTTAAACATCTCACAAATTTAGCTTTTGAAATAACTCTGCAATCAAAAATGTATTTCAAGTTCATGTAGAGTTGAAATGTGACTCTGTTGATATTGCAAACTGTAACTGCATTAAATTCTTGTAAATGGTGATTTTGTGTGAGATATTAAACAGTCCTAGCTCAGGTATGGAGAGTGCCAGTATTTTAGGCTCAAATACTTCCTGGAATGATTTTACGTAGGGGAGCGGTCACACATTCATGTTGACATTTTTACAAAGGCTTGTCAGCTTAACACTGTACTTTATTTTTTGTATTATATTTTTTCATCTATTGATTTATTATATAATTATTTTGCAGAAGAATACTTTAGATCCAATGAAAATGCTATAATTTAAATTAATATAAATTATATGCTGTATTTAATGATTATGTTCTACTTAGACAAGGAGGTTTTGGTTTTGATCCTTGGGCCGGCTGATACAGTCTCTTTGGCAGAAGTCTGCATGTCCCTCTCTGGCTTCCTCCCACTAACCAAAAACATGCAATCGTAGGTGAATTGGTGACTCTGTGAAATTGTACCTAAAGAATTAATTTGAGAGTGAATGGTTGTCCTTGTCAGCCCGGTGACTAACTGGCCACTGTCCAGGGTGGACCCCGCCTAAGGTCCTTAGTTGCTGGGATAAGCTCCAACCACCCGCAACCCTTAATAGGAAATATATGAATAACTGCATTAGTTAAACTGACTAAAATTCAGAATATTACACTAGTTTTTAGATTTATTTACTTATTAGACTAGATTAGAGTAAGGAAATTGTAATTATTAAACACATTAATGGAAGAAAATGTTGTAGTTCAAGAAGTGCATTAATTTTACTCAACTGGCAGATGGTGTAAAAAGTAAACTAATCTAAGTTTTTGAATTTATGTCACTTTAAATAATGTAGATATTCCTTTTTTTGAAGAAGAAGATGACTAATATAAGGTCTAGGTCAGGTCTATACACGACAATTTTTGGATCATCAGTGTTGGACATTTTCAATAAACTCATTTCTCAGCATTACTAAATTTATGTTAATGCAATACTCTAAAACGAAACTGGTACAAAGATAAAATGCTGCCACAAATAGGCCCTTTTGTTTGTGGCATGTTAGATTCAGTCTGAAAGGTTGGGCTTGGCACCGATGGTGGCTTAGGTAAAACCAGACAGTTCATGTGGTTTATGGGCAGGTACTTTTAGAGAAGTTTTGATAAGTAATCTTATCAGTGACCTATATTGTAGATTACTTTGTAGCGTATGCCCCTGGTAACCTCTGTAGAAATCTTAACTGTAAAAAAATTGTAGTTTTGAATTAAAATATCTACACTTATTGTATACAGCCTAATTTCGTCTTAGTCGGATGAAATAAACTGCCAGACTTAAAAACATGACTCAGCCATATTTAGCCCTTACTGTACTTCTTATGTGAAAAGAAAGATAAACTAAATAAAGAACTCAGGGGAATTTGGAGAGAGAAAAAAATCAGTTCCTGGTTCCTTGTTTTTGCATACAAGAAACAGCTACGGGATTTATCATTGCTCTTGTGCATACAGGGCATCACAAAGATGTCTGGTATGTTTACTTCTGGGCTGGACCCTGAAACTCAACAAAAGAAAAATGTTTTTAAATAATAGATTAAACAGAAAAGTTAACTCCTTAACCCAGCGTGTATTTTCCAGGCTGGGTTTACTGCTGCCATACCACGTTATTAAATTGCAGTGTTCTAAGTAATTTATTGTTATATGCTTAGTTTTTTAATGTGGGTGAGACCAAAATGTTTTAATGTATTAAATATGAAGAACTGTGAATCACTGAGGACTTAAAATGCTTTACATACAACACTATGACGCAGACAGGTAAAATTAACTACTCGTATTATCTTAGCGCCTGTCAGAAAGGGATATTATTAGGCAGCCAACACGTTTATTTTAGAAATATTAAAAACAAGAATATGGCTGTTTCTAAATCTTGTGTCAGTTGTTGAAAAGTGGACAGTACAAGGAGATGTGCAGGAAGAAGAAACAATGGAAGTTTCATTGGAAGAATTAAGTCTGGTTTGTCAAAATGTCATGGCTCTGGAGTGTGGACTAAGGGTTAGGCTGTGTTGATGACATAAATACATGAGCATTCTCCTGCCAAAGCATAAAACATTGAGCACTTTATGTGTTGGCAAGGACGGCTTGTAACTATGTACCGCTGTTTCTGGTATAGTGTGCACGAAGTACTAATTGATTGCAATTAACCAGTTTACAGATGACGCATGTATCTGCAAATATGCAAATATGTTTTAATCACATACAGCAAATATGTTTTAATCACATACAGCAAATATGTTTTAATCACATACAGCAAATATGTTTTAATCACATACAGCAATCAGTTTACCATGACAGGGCAGTGCAGTTGCAATGTAAATTAATTTACATTTTTTTATGCAAAAGTATGGGCATCCCTCTGAGTTTGCATAACAATTAACTCTTTCTTCATGAAAAAAGATCACAGAGGTATGTTATTAATTTTCTAATAACATCTGAGTTCTAAGGTGTTTTCTGAACAACAATTTTTAGTGTAGCAGTATTTAGGTGAATGAAATGAAAAAATGCCTTTGTAAAAGTTTGGGCACCCTTATAAGTTTGCTGATTTGAATGCATGTAACTTCTCAAAACTTGTTAGATTAGTTAATTAATTAAACTTTTGCACAAGCAATTTTTTCATATTTCATTTAATTGCATACACATAAATACTGCTACACTAAAAACTGTTGTTTGGAAAACACCCTAAAATGCAGATGTCACTAGAAAATGAATGACATACCTCTGTGATCTTTTTTTTTTTTTTTTTTTTTTTTTTTGTGAAGATAGAGTAAATTATTATGCAAACTCAGAGGGGTGCCCCATGACTGTATACTGAGCTATTACCACCAATGGCAATAAGGAAAATTTGGCAGTGGTGGACCATGACCACAACCCAATTTTCTCCAAAAAACTCTGAAAAGAAGGCTCTGTGTAACAATAATAAATAAATAAATAAATAAATAAATAAATCATCACAGAATTAATTGCAAATTTCATAAAACCATATTTTAACCAAGAGAACATAGATAACATATTAGGTGTAGAAACTGAAACATTTTGCATTTCATAAAAAAAGCTTGTTTTGAATTTGAGGGCAGCAACACATTGCAAAGAAGTTCAAACAGGACAACAAAAGGCTGGAGAAATAAGTAAAAACTGCTTTATTGTTTAACTGACAAGTGCTGTGCCACTTTAGGGCCTGAAGATCACAAGCATGCAATACTAATATTAGAGAATTTCTAAAATGCACCAGGGTTAGTAGTAAAATGATTCTTTAACTGATTTTTATTTGACCCAACATTTCATTATTTTATTCATGAAATTGTAAAATGTCTCACTGATGTTGATCTATTGTAAAATAAAATTTGTTTCATACGATTTGTGAACCTTTGCCTTGTGTTTTTATCTGGGCCACCTTTTTGTGAATTAGGTTTGTAAACTACAAACATGAACACACTTTATCTAAACGCTGCCAGTGCTGCCCGGGTCGGCTCTTGGCCCAGGCGCTAAAGGCAGCTGCCCAGGGCACCAACTGTCACCCCAGTGCTGCCAGCATGATGGGCCTGGTCCATCACGGTAATAAATTCAAGGTTCAAATCAAGTAAATCAATGACATGAACATGTTTGATGACAACTGACCACATACAGTATTTGCTGAGAAATTATCATTAATAACTTGCAGAAATAAGACGTGCAGATACAGACGATGCGATCACAAGCGCAGCCCCGCAGCAGTGCGCAACATATTTCTCTCAATTCTCTTGCTGCATTGTTTTTAAAACAACAGTAAACGTTTAGGGGACTGGGGCTCCACTGGGGATTGGGGAACCACAACAAGGCAACCTTGGTCAGATATTTACACAAAAAAATTAAAGCCTGAATTAGTTTGGGAATTCTGTTATGGCCAACCCTGCAAAAATCATGTTTTTTTACTACAGCACGAGCAAGAGCCAATAAAAGGGTTAGTTCTAGTTTGTTCTTTGCAGAATTGTATGTGTAGTGTGTGGAGATGGTCACATAACAAACCAAAAACAAAACCAATGATGGCAATCTTCCACCCTAAGGTTGAGATTTGGTGTTGTGGCATGAGTTACATCACAGAATCGCCCATGGGAATTTAATCACCTGCATCACAAAACTATGGTTCACAGCCAACGCATGAAATTCAACAGACATTTTAGCTTTTAGCCAAACACTGTGGGATGTAAAAAACAAGGTGTGCAAATCTCATAATGCCATGTTTTATTCGCAGTAAAATATAAGAAACATCAGATGCTGAAATTATTAATTAAAGCTCATGATGGCTGAAAAGCTAAAAAGAAAAAATATACTGGAAAAATGAAAAGGGAAGCAAAAAGAAATATGAATATTAAGCATCCCCTTAATGTTTATTAAGGCAGATCAGTGCAGAACAGCATATTTCAATTCTTAAAGGTCCCCTATTCTGTTAAATCAACTTTTCTGACAAGCTATGATGTTGTTTGCACCTCAAGAACATGCATGAAATTTTGTGCTTAATCCCCATCAACTACAAGGCAGTCAGCTGGCATCTGTCTTTTAGCTTCATGTTGCTAACAGCCATGCTAATTAGCCTTTTTATCATGCTCTGTCCCTCAGCTTTCAGTACAAGCACTCAGAGATTCTCCTGTCTTGTCTGAAGTCAAATTCTCCCAATTTTATTCATGTGAGAACTCAAAGGAGAAGATCGAGAGGCAGTAGTGTCTTTAAATTGCATTTGTGGGAGAAAGTTCCTAATCCAAGCATTTTCTGCAAAGTAAAAGTAACAACTCAAATAGAAGACATTTTCGATAAATATAAAGCATTTATGTTATCAAACATGAAACACTGATGCAAAAAGCTAAAAAAAAAACAACATTATATGTTCCTTGTAAACTCAAAAGTGAAGCTAAGCTCAAAGCTCAATTTTGATGTTATTTTGATGTTTGTTTTACTTTGTACATCAAACAATAAAATGATGAAATGTTTACATAGGTGTTGACTTTCTTGACTTTTGCAGATATATTTTTAGAATAGAATGATTTCTGCTGCAGCCCTCCACCCTCACTCTGAAGCTTGAGCTCGAGATGCATACTACCCCACACCTGTGTAAAATGTTATGAAGATGCGTGTGAGCGTGACTCCTGGTTCCTCTGAATGTGTAGTCACTGCTGCACCCGTGGTTGTGATGTTGTTTTCCCTGGTGAATTCATCAGAAATCTACAAGGAAGTACTAGATTTATTTATTTTTTGCCACATTGATGCTGAGGGTGTGTGCTGTGGCTTTGTCAGAACACACACCTTGTTTCCTGAATTTCTTTACACTGTTACTACTGTGGGTCTTGGGTCTTTATCAAAATAAATTTGGTTACTTTTTTCCAGCATTGCTAAAACAGTATTGGTCTGTGTATTAGCAAGAACTTGGCTATACAATCGGTACTATGATAAAAGTGTCATAATATTTATCAAAATATGACAATAAGACAATAGACTGTCAGAAGAGTGAGTACTGAAAGTGTATTTCACAAACAAGTACCTATTTTCTAAATAAGCAACAACCAAAATGAAGACTCTTGCAGGTTTTTGGAAAAAATATAAAATATTTTGTCATCATCATCCATTTTAGAGGTAAAAACAGTATAGCCCAATGAAATAATAATAATGATAATGCTTATGTCTTATGTATTGCTTTTCTCGATACTCAAAGTGGCAGCATCACAATTAGATGAATTATTTGTGCACTCCTCTTGGAGGTGATGAGCTACTTCTGCCACAGCTGCCCTGGGGCAGACTGACGGAGACATGGCTGCTAATCTGCGCCTACAGCCTCTCTGACCACCACCAAACACACAATCACACTGACACATTCACAAGGGAGGTGAAGTGTCTTGCCCAAGGACACCAACCGAATGAACAAGAGAGCGCTGGAATCAAACTAACAGCCTTCCAGTTACAGGACAACCGCTCTACCTCCTGAGCCACTGTCACACTCAAATATAAAAATATAAATATCAGTCAGTATTTTATGCGTCAGTATTTTCTAACAGCCCGTCTGTGTTTTTTAAAAGGCTGCAGAGAAATGCAGCTGTCATAAAAGAAAAATGTCTCCCTACCAACAAACACTTATGACTCTTTTAAGTAATGTGGACTATGAATTGTTTGTGTCACAAAACTTCGAAAGAACCATCCTTTATTAATAAGAAACTGAGATGGAAAAAGATAATCAGTATGTCATACAATTGTCAGATTATAACAAGGACTTTACAGACAGAAGGGTCAAAGGTTATTTATTTATTTGCAGTGGTTTGCAAATATATTATTCACAATAGAACATAAACAATATAACATGGATTGAAACTGAGATATGTACCACTTAAAATCTTTAACATTGATGGCAGTAATGCCTGATATACTGTTTGGTCTGATATACTGTTTGGTCTATTGCAGCCATTCCCAAAGTGTCGCAGCCCCTTTATAATCAGAAAATCCTCTGCAACAACAATAAAATGTCACTTGATCTAATAAAAAGACAAAACCATTTCATGAATTTTTCCATAGATATCTATAAAAACATGACAATAAACACAGACTGATGGCTAATTGAGTCAAAATAATAGTTTAACAAGGATCTAACTAGTAATAAAACTTGATGTAGAGAACCTCTGGTGGCCTACCAGTTTCTGAATCTCTGGTGTATAAATAGTTTTATGAGATTTGCATCAGTTAGTTAGTCATCGTTAGTCTCAAAGTAGCAGCTCCCCAAAAGAAGACGTTTTCCATACATATACTTTAATTTAAGTTATAAAAGTGAGAAATACTTATGCAAAGGAGTCCAAAACTATTTCAAAAAGCCTGAATATAAGCAGAATATAGGATGCCATGTGTTTTGAGTCTGCATGGCTCCCACACTTGAAAAGGGACTCACAACAGAAGATTTAGTATTCACTCATAAAATAATGCTACCGAAATGTCTTTATCCCGTATCCCCCTTTATTGAGATCAGTAGGTCGCAAAAACAAGGTGAAAAATCTTAAAGAAAACAAAAATACAGCAGTGTAAGTACTTTTACAGACAATTTAAAAGAATTTCAATAAATATCAATGGATCACAGAATTCAATTAACTGAGCACCAAATTTACACATTTGCAGGTAAATAGAACAATTTACAGGAAGGTAAAACAGGATTTTAAAGTAAGTATGCTTAACCCAACATAAGTACTTTTAGCATTTAATAAAGCCCATAGACAAGTTTATTTCAACTGCATTTTACCTTTAATAAAATATTGTCATCATCCTCTCCAGTGAAGTCCAGGAATTTTATCTTTCATTTTAAAGAACACATGTTTTTGTCATGTTGACATTGGTCAACAAGCCTTCGAAAATATACAACTTGCTGTTTATTACCTGTTTTAGAGACGCCACTGCATCTGTGTCTATTTAATCATAAATAATTTATTTATAATGCATCATAAAAGTTAATAAAGTTTGAACCAGTTGTAATGACAAACTCTGATGCCCAGTTTTAGGAAGCTTGTAAAATAGTTGTTTAACTTTGTCTTGTGCTGCAGGTAATTAAGTCTGCTCTGCTGCATGGTTCACTGACATTACAAAATGCTGACTGTAAATATGTTTTTATCTTCCTTCTTTGCAATTTCCTCACTGTGGGCCTAATTATGGTTTACTTATCTTTTCTTATTTTCCTCGTAGTTTCCAAAACACCTTTTAAGACCGGTAGTATAATAAATACTGAAAAGTGGAAAAGATCATCTGCAGTCTTTAATTAGAGTAATTACTGATGTCTAACCAGTTTGTGCTGTGTTTGGGAACTGTTGTCTGTTGGTTTGGTTATGTTTGGCCACATACCATACTGGTACCATTAACAATAGTGAAGATGTGGGTGGATTTTAATACAGGGGAAGATCATGCATAGTACGAGAACTCACAATGTCTTCCGGCTTATTATCTTCTTAGTAAGTTTGTATTTTAAGCTATCTGATTCCCACAATGTCTGTAGTGCCCAGTTCAACACTCTACTACTACACTACTTTTCTGGAGGTTTATCTGCTGATTATTTCTTTTTTAAATAAAGATTAGCATTACCATTCAGATGTCACATTATGTGTGAGACAACTTGGTGATCTCCCTCAGCTGCTCACAGGAAGGAAAAAGCACTGCTTTATTGTATATACTATACATACCTTATATACTGTAATACTGTATTTCAACCAAGTAGAATTAACCATCAGTGAGCTTTTAGTGTAATGAATTGTTGTATGTTCAGATTTTCCAAAACTATTATTGTAAGTCTTTTTTTTTATGTTCAAAGTCTCCTTTAATGGTATATCTTTTTATTTATTTTATTTTTTTTTTAGCTTTTAACCATGTTATAAAACTTCCACCTCAAAAACATACCCAGAGTACTATATAGTACAGTAGACCACACTATTCTTTCAAATATACTGAAACACCTGGTCGGCCTCTCTGGTGCTGTTCACAACTGGTTCACCGTCCTATCTCACAGACAGAACATTTATGGTAAGTATGGATACATGCTCCTCAGAAATCCATAAAATGACCCAGGGATCAATTTTAGGCCCTGTTCTTTTTAATTTGTATATGCTCCCTCTTGGCAGTGTCATCAGGAGACACGGAGTAAACTTCCACAGTCAGGCTGGTGATACTCAGCTGTACATCTCCATGTCTCCTGATGACACAAGACCATTGGATGCCCTTTTTAACTGTATTTTAGATATTAAATCCTGGATGGCAGAAAACGTTTTGCAGCTTAACCAGGACAAAACTGAAGTTTTAATCATCGGTCCTGAGGCTCAGAGAGAGAAACTCTTATCTAAATTACAGGCATTTTCCTTAAATCCATCACCACAAGTGAAAAACCTGGGTGTTATTTTTGACTCTGAGCTTGGTTTTAATCCACACATTAAGTATATTACTAAAATAGGTTTTTATCATCTGAAAAACATAGCCAGTGTCCGCCCCATTCTCTCTCGGTCCAACACGGAGACGCTGGTGCATGCTTTTATCACCAGTCGTATTGATTACTGTAACGCCCTGCTTTCTGGTCTTCCCAAAAAGAGTATTGCACTTCTACAAAACTCTGCAGCTCGTGTGCTGATGAAGACCAGAAGGCGGGCCCACATTACACCGGTTTTAGAATCATTGCATTGGCTCCCCGTGTGTTTCAGGATCGATTTTAAGGTTCTTTTTACTGGTTTTTAAATGTCTTAATGGTCTTGGGCCTTCTTATCTTTCTGACTTGCTTTTACCATACGAACCCTCGCGGACCCTGAGGTCCTCCGGTACCGGCCTCCTGATAGTTCCTAGAGTCAGGACCCATGTGCATGGAGAGGCAGCTTTCCAGTGGTATGGTCCTCGTCTGTGGAACGGTCTGCCAGAGAACCTCAGGGCTGCAGAGAACATTAATGTTTTGAAGAGCAGGCTCAAGACCCACCTTTTTAATTTAGCTTTTACCTGATATTTATTCATTTTATTCTCATTTATTCTATTTATTTTTCTGTTTTATTCCATTCTTGTTTTTATTATATTATTATTATCTTATTCTTTTTACATTTTTTATTTTATCCCACTCTTTTACTCTTTTTATATCATTATTAGGTCATATTTCCAGTGTTTCCTCGGAGGGGGCCCTCTGCACTGGGGGCAGTGATCGGCCGTGGCTGCTGTGGCTCTGTCCTGTGGGTTCTTTCAGCCAGGTTGGGTGGCTTCTCTGCCTGCAACTTCGCTGTGGGCCCCAGGTCGGTTCCTGGGGGCTGGGGGCTGTGTTCTGTGAGCGGCTCACGGTGCAGATGGCTCCCTGTGTTTCCTCGCCTGGCTCCTCCGTGCTCAGCCTGACGTTGGTATTTTAATGTGTGTGTGTACGTGTGTGTGTGTGTACGTGTGTGTGTGTGTGTGGGTGTGCGTGCACGTGTGTGTACGTGTGTGCGTGTCTTTGTGGGTCTGTATATATTGGTGCGTGAGGGGATGTGGGGACTGGGGGTGTGGGGAGGGGGTGTTTTGCTTTAACCTTGTAAAGCACTTTGTGCTGAATTACTGTATGAAAAGTGCTTTATAAATAAAGTTTGATTTGATATGATATAGATTCATTCACACATATTTGAGTAATCCTGTATGCTAAGCCTGTCCTCTTCTAACGATCTGAAAGCGCTCACTCTCACTGCTCTTCATACATACATGCAACCATGAAGTGCTCCTGCGCGTTTCTAAAGCCCATACACTGTCACTTAACTCATTCTGATTATTTAAGTGCTTGAATTGCTGCCCTTGTGAAGCAGTCAGCTCATTTATCTATCTGTTAGCGTCATATTGCTAGTAGCCATGCTAAATAGTCATTTTATGCTCTGTCCAGTCCCCGTCATTGCCAGCAGGGGTCGACAGACACCTAATCCAAGCGTTGTCTGCAAAGTCAAAGTAACTCCCCCAAGTAGTTCCCCAAAAGATAACATTTTCCATTCACATACATTATTTTAAGTTATAAAACATAAAATATGAATGCAGAGGCATCCAAAAAGACTGACAAAAGCAAAATATAAGACCTTTAAGGATGCAAGGAGCCTCAAGCATGTCTGAGCTACATAGGCTGTAGCTACAGTCAATTCTGTGAACTTTATACTGTACTTCCCTCTAAAACCTGACATCCCTTCTTCACGTGGAATGATGCTGAGGTGTGTCTGGTGTGGATTAAGTTCTTTACAGCAAACTACAAAAACAGTACCTAATATTAGATCTACGCATAAACAATAGGATAGGACCTAGTTTCACCTAGATGTGCGCTAGCAGAGTAGTTAGCCACCTCCAGGCTGAACATGCCTCTATGGGCAGGCACAGGCAAGCGGAAAGCCAAATATGGATGGTTGCTCAATGGACAACAATGAATAATGTCAGCTGGTTGTAATTTTGGGGAAGAAATACTTCCTTCTTCTGTGATAAATTTTCTTATGCAGTTGTAAGTACAGCTTTGAGTCTTGACAAGGTAGTTTTTTCAGAAAAAGATTTTAGGAATGTTATAAGTCACAATCTTTATACCCAGTTGGGAGATGCACTCTGACAAACACAAGGCACCACCGCTGAGGCTGCAGGGTTCAGAGATGTGATAAAAGGGAAAAGATTTAATTAGTGATAAAAAAAATAAAATAAAATAAAAATACTGTTGAAATCCATGTTGCTAACAATTACTGAATCACCCTGGTGTCCGATAGCACAACACACCAGCAGCAAAGGGAAATCCAGACTGGAGTGACTCACGGTTTCAAACCTGGTCTGGCAGTGTTTCAACAAAAGTAACTCACGCAATTCAGTGATTTATGGCTAAATATAACAACTGTGTCCATTGTTTTATGTAACAGTGTAATAGGCGTTTTTTCTTTTTTGAACAAAGAGTGAAGGATTTCATAAACAATTAGCAGTATTTTATTTTTAACATCCCTCACCTCTCGTCTAATTTGTACAGAGCAAAGGACTTTAAAAGAAAAGCAAATCCATGCTGTAGTTATAATCGTTAGTGTGTAGTTTGGGGGCTTTATTCAGTGAACATTTAGTCAGATCTATTCAGCATTTAACTTTATGAATAGCACCAAATCAAGAGTCAAGTTTTTTATAAATGCACTCCCCTGCTCAGTCCTGTGGAGGATGCTGCTGACCTGGAGCAGGTCCTGGAGCCGGTCCTGGAGCAGGTCCTGGAGCCGGTCCTGGAGCAGGTCCTCCAGCAGTGAGTTTCAGTGTGGTAAGTTACTGTTGTTCTCTTTACAAACGCAGTGACTCTGAGGTGACTTCAGCCCACATTAATAACAGGAGGTAACACTCTGCCCTCTACTGCTGCAGTTGTGTTAAAGTAAAATTTTTTGTAATAAATGCTATTTATAATTGTACATACTGCTGTAAAAGCCTGTGTTTTTCAAAAGCAAATGTCTGGTGCACTCCCAGGCCAGAGCAGCCTGTCCCACCTCAGCTGGCCCTTCCCAATCTGCAGCAGCAGCTGTAGTCAGACTCTGTATCTCTGAGGGAGTGGCCAGAAACCCTGCTGCACAAACTCATTGCTGGTGCTTGAATTCGATATGCTATGATTTCAGTAATCACACACAGATTATGACCATAGGTTAAGATAGGTACATACAAATTGATTGGCAAATAAAGAGCTTGATAAAGAGCAACAGCCACAATATATCAGATCCAGTCTCATAGTTCAAATTCAATGCATTCAGTATTTATTCCCACTAACTTTTTTGCTTCATAGTGAATCTCTCACAAAGAACAAACCATTTTAAACCTTGTCTCGTGGTGTCATCTCATTAATAATATGTGGTACGTATTTGTGGCTGCCTGCTGTAAAACCTGTTTATGTTTAAAGTCTGTTTTGCATTTTAGCAGTGGAGGCACCTGGAGTGACACCTGCGTGGAGGAATGGGGAAGTGATTAGTTACACAAACAATGTTATTTCTTTTTCAGTTCATTTGATACTTGTCATTTTAATTTGTCCACAAGATGCTGTAACTAGTTAACAATAGTTTATATAACACTGTAACATATGATCCATCCTAGCAGAGCAAACTTGTACTATCAGCATAGTTGAGCATTGCACTTCAGGAATACTACCTCAACAACTGGGTTGAGGTAGGAGAAAAAAAGGAAAAAATGTAAGGTCAGTTATAGAAAACATACAGCTGGTGAGTCAGAGTTTTATAAAATGTTTTTTGTGGATTCACAGACCACAAATTCAGCAATATATATTTACTAGAAAACTATTGCTAACCATCATTATGTACCCATACATCCTTTATATTTAATTCTATTGTTAATATTATTATTATTATTAAATGCTTGTTACATGAATCTGAGAAAACCTTCATTGTTTCTTTATTTGTCACCTGTTTCAAGAAACCTGATACAGCATAGTCAGGGCTGGAAACTTTTTTTTTTAACCGATCAAGGAAATCAATATAAATAAACAAGGAAGCATCTTACACCTTATCACAATTTCTGTAGAAGTGGCTTTGTTTCAGCTCAATGGATGACCTATTTTATAACTCACATCTCTCTCAAATCAAATATGTGTCCGGTTTTCTGTTTATCTTTTGTTATATTACCAATAGAGAGACCACCTGTCCCACATTTAGTCATTTGTCCCCCGTCCTGCTTATTAGGTAAGGTATATTGTAATCCTCCAACTAAGTCTCCAGTGATTGTGATCGTTCCTTTGCAGTGGCCGGTCCTAAACTCTGGAACCCTCTGCCTACTGAGCTACGTTCCATCACTGACCAAACTTGAGACCTAGTTATTCAGAATGGCTTTTGGCACTTAGTAACACTGTGACACTTCTCTGTTTTAACTCTGGTTGTTGGTTACTTGTTGCTATAGAAATAGCTTAGCACCCAGTCAGTTAAAACTGTTAAGAATATAAGCAAAACTTAATTGCTTCAGACTATATGAAGATAGGCTTCAGACCAAAAGTAGTTGTTTAAAATTGCTGAGTTTTTTGTCGTAAAACACTTCAACTTTGAAAAGAAAAAATGTGCATCTAGTCAATAATTGCAATACTGTAGCAGTGATTTAGTTAAAAGCATGTCTTTGGACGAGCAGCTCATAAAAGTAGGGTTGACGAGAAAACTGAAAACAATACTCGTGGAGAAAAATGAAAATTGAATTTGAAATTAGGCATTTTAAAGAGCCCTGGTGCTGTACCGGTCAGTATGCCAATGTCGCTGATCTTGGACATGTCCAGGAAGCACAGTGTGTGCGTCACATCGTACACCAGTTGTGGGAACACACTGCCCGTCAGGTTACCATCTCTCCCATCCACCACCACACTGCAGTAGTTTGTGAAGTTGGTGCTGGTGCCGTTCAGGCCGAGCTTGTAGTCCTTGCCAGAGGCAAAGTTTTGATAGAAAACACCTATAGACAATCTGGGAAGCATCTCTCCCTTTCCCTTTCTTACTGCAAACTGATCTGCACAAGGCTTTGTCTCTAGCTTTTAAGTGTAGGGAAGGTCTTAATTTGGAAGTGGAAATTTTGGAATATGGAAGACATTTGAAGACATTTATGGTCATGGAAAACAAATCGGAATGATGAGAAAAATTATCCCACTTTTAGAAACACACGCGTTATTGTGTTTTAACCCAAATGCACATACTTATAAACATTACAATCCCAAATGTACAAATATCTACAACATGTCTGTCCTGTGTTTACAAGACAATGATTCAGTTCATTCACACAGTTACAGTGTCCTTCAAAATTGTGCTGAATAAAACATGTCATCAGTGTACACTGAGTGAAGTTTATTGGCTCAGGCTCAGTCCATTTCTTAATCTGACGTCAGTCAGATCTTTTTGAAAGAAGTTCAGTGAGTGCGGACGGTCACATGTGGTTCAGCTCAATAACACTTTTTGGTGTTTTTGGTCTGTGAGTGAGGTATGTGACCTGTCCTCTTACCTTGGCAGCATCCTGGCACAAGGAGGCATGTCTCTCATCAATTATCAACGGTTTTAAGTCACCATAAAGGTTAGGGAAGATAAGTGTTTAAAGAAAACACAGTTTTATAAAAGAACAAGTTCAGTCAATCAAAGGTCAAGCTACACTTCTCTAAATCAAATTCCAACCAAGACGTACCAGACTAACTTCTATGTACAGAATAGAAAAAGAGTTGTCTCTTAAGGGTTAGGGATCCACTTTCAATACTTTTTGACATGGTCATCCTAATTACCAATGCAATCTTTTTTACACACTCATTAGACCAAAAAAGGTAAAAATAAGTCATGCTATATTGATGGTAGATAAAATAGAAACAGAAAAACCCCAATAACACCACCAATAAGACTGACAGGTGGTAAATACATTATATTGCTTATACTGGGCCAGACTAAGGGTGTATTGGTTGATGCGCTTCTTTGGTCTGCATCAAGTGCAGACTTTATTTTTATCCGCTTGGTTCAAATCATAGTCTAAGTGAAAAAAATTTGTGAACAGAAGCATGAGTGTGACAATCGCCGCACCCATTGGCCAGAAATGACGAGGGTGGGGCAATGCAAAGACATCGATTCTGAGGAAAACACTGCACTTGCTACCGGGCTATTTGTTCTGTGTTTACAGCTACAAATTTGTAAAACTCATTTTGAATGTCAAGAGCAGCTAATTTGACATCAGTTTCCTCACATACTTGTTATTTTGTAATGCCCAAGGCGTGGTGCAAACCAGCTGCAGGTGAGAAGACACATGCCTTAACCAATGGTCGGCTATTAAGTGCAAATATCAGAGAGGCACTGTACCTCCTCATTGTTCCAGGTTTGTTCACTGCTCGTGACTTTTAGCTCAACACCTGCGGCTGTTTTTTCCCTTTATGCCCGGCTACGGTAGCTCGTTAACTCCAAAAAGGCTGATGATGTTTGTAGGTGGGCCGGATTGGGACCGGTTCATATTCACACTGTAAGCGAACCGTACCAGAGTCCGTTTGGAAGCGGACCGAGACCACCTCTTTAGACAGGTCTCAGTCTGCTTGTTTGGTCCGAACTCGAGTTCGCATGTGTGTATTCACACCTGCACACTTGGTCCGGACTAACGTGGGAAACAAACTCTGGTCCGTTTTGAGGCAGGTGCGAATACACCTTAAATATCTTGTGCTTTGTGTAAATGTGGTGAAAATATCTTGTATGTTTCCGCCCATTAACATACAGGCTCTGTGTACTTGTAGTGAGTCATGCTCATTAAATCTCACACACATTGACATATTACTGGTAATGTCTCACCTTATGCACGCATCTATTATTCTGCACTTGACACTTGAGACACTCGACCTGTTTTTTTTTTTTTTTTTGATGAATGCTGTTTCCTTGCAAGTCATGGGCAAATTGGCATTGGCACAAATTCAGATTTTACGGCGTCATGTTCAAATATGATACATGTTCTTAAATAGAAAAGATAAGAAGAATTAATTCCTATTTAGACATTTGGATGCCCTCTGTTTATGTAATATCTTCAAGTATCTAGACTGACTGTAGAACATTATTAATGATGTTCCTTGTATGCATCAGTAAGACAAGTATCTGCTTGCCACTTTTCAAGTTAGGTCATTGACTGATTCTGCGCTTGTTTTTGTCTTTGGTCCTGGTGGCATTCACAGATCTGCTTACTCTGCTACTGCTGGTATCCAAAATATTTTTGCATACAATAAATCAGCCATTTCTTAGATCATGATGAGAGAATTTTCTGGCAGTTCATTTCTGTTCAGGAGAAGAGGGTGGAGCTTCACTGACGTCACTCTCTGGGAAGTTCTCAAGGAGGCCGGCCCAAAAATGAACTATAAGTATGCTCTACATCCTTAAACCATCCATTTGACAGCAGCAATAAACACCAAAGCACCATGGCTGAGGACATAGACTGCATCATGGAAGATTTCCCCAAGTAAGTACTTTCCCCAACATACAACTTTTATTTTTACTCTCTCTCTCTTTCTCTTTCTCTCTCTCTCTCTCTCTCTCTCTCTCTCTCTCTCTCTCTATCTATCTATCTATCTATCTATCTATCTATCTATCTATCTATCTATCTATCTATATATATATATATATATATATATATATATATATATATATATATATTCTTCTTTTTGATATTTAATTCAAAATATAAAGTGATTTCTATAATATAGGCATTTTACTAAATTTTATTCATTGATGAATTTTGTGTCTGTTCTTCAGGCGGCCATGGGACACGGCCCGAGAGATGCCCGCAATTGAAGATGAACAGACTCCATGGAAAATGATCAAACTGTTACGGTTCATCACCCTCTGTATGGTGGGGTTGATTGTGTTTGGACTAGCCTTATGCAGCAAGGTTTGTCATATTTTATCATTTACATTTACTATAATTGACCAAATTTAACTTCAATTAGAAATTAAAAATCACAATATTTGATCATTTATTTCTTCTTCGGCCTTTGCAGACCTCATTTCTTCTTCTGATCACGATGTCGAGTGAAGGCACAAAGGTCATTCCAGATGATCAGAAACCAGTCTCTCTCCTGTGCATTGGCTGTGCCCTGATCGCCTCCAGTGTTCTCCTTTTACTGAAGAGTCTCTGGAAGGCCTGCTACAAAACCTCCAAGTTCCCAAGATTAGCCACAGCTGCTCTGGTAAGTTTTACTTATTATTTTCATATTTCTGTAATTTACAGTGAACTTTATGTGTGTGAACACATTTTGATGAATGTGGCGTTGTAGAATTGTTGTCAGTAATATTTTTTCCTATTTCAGGTTCTCTTCTTTGAGTTCATGGCCTCCACAGGAGCAGCTATCCTCACCGTAGTAGCCATGCCACATCTGGATATTGTCACCAATGTGACCATCCTGAATGGAGTAGCTTTTCTGTCTGCTCTGCTGCAGATAGTGTCTCAGTGCACGGCTAAAGAGCGAAACCGCTTCCTGGTGCCCTCCATCACAGCCTTGTTCCTCATTCTGCTGGGCTATGGCCTCTTTGTGGCCTTGTACATCACAAAGGACCCCAGAGACTTAAAGATGGCCATGTGGGTGGGTCTGGCAGTGGGTGCCTCGTTGTTGGTGTCATTTAATTGGTGGGAAAACTACTTTGGACTAATCAGTGAGCACAGCAAATCCATTGTTGTCAAAAGACTGTATCATGATTCAAGAAAATGCCAGAACATATTGAACATCTTCTCCAGCCTGCTCCGAATCGCTGTGACCGCCTCAGTGCTGGGAGCCTACGTCCCTCTGTCCAAGATGGACTGGGATGTAGTGAAGTCCATCCCGAGCCGTCAGACCAGGATCATAGCCATCACCTGTTGGGGTGCAGCTGATCTCCTCAGCTCTGTGCCACTGGTTCTCTGTGGCTGCCTGTAAAATGCACGCCATGCGGCGCTGCTTCATCCTGCCTCTGTACCTGGCCTCTCTGTCCGTCATGGCGCTGCTCATTATCCCAGTTATTGTTTACTATCAGGACTACAGGCTCGGCCTGAACGGCACCAGCACCAACTTCACAAACTACTGCAGTGTGGTGGTGGATGGGAGAGATGGTAACCTGAAGGGCAGTGTGTTCCCACAACTGGTCTACGATGTGACGCACACACTGTGCTTCCTGGACATGTCCAAGATCAGCGACATCGGCATACTGACCGGTACAGCACCAGGGCTCTTTAAAATGCCTAATTTCAACATAACACTATGTAGAATATGATGATAGAATATTCAGTGAAAATGCTGCTGTTATTCAACAGGCTTGGCAGTGTCGTGGTGGCTTGGCCTGGTGCTGTGTACGATTCACCTTTGGCATCACAGTCTGTTTCGGATTCAGAGGACTCAGGACCTGTTCATTAGGAGACTGTATGAAGGAGGCTTTATTGAGCAGTCTCTGCTCCTCAACACACGCTTTGACCTCAGGACCACAGACAAGCTCAAGAGGTAGGTGTTGTTAAAGGATTAGGTTTTCAATCGCTGAAATTTTTTTATTGGGGTCTTTTGTTTAGATTAAGGCTAACCTAAACTGAGTGTTGCAAATTTGTCTCTATTTAAGTTACAGAGCATTTGAACCTGCTATGATCTATCTGTGTGCGACTATGTGGCATGAAACCTATGATGAGATGATGAACATTATCATCTCCATCTTCAGGTGAGTGCTATGTATGTTTATGTATGTATGTATGTACACTTGTTTATGCCATACCACTTCATTTTACTGAAGTAAAACATCCTAACAGTATAATTCTGTCATTTTTCAGACTGGATAAGTACAGACCAAGGGGCAAGACAGAGTTTAAAGACTTTAGCTTTGAGGCACATATCTACTTTGATGACGCATTTTTGGACATAAAGGGAAGTCGAGGGCGTCACCTCAATGAATACGCCAAGAACTTGGTTGAAATTATTGCTGAGGTTTATGGGTAAGAACACTACATTCCTCATTAGTCTCCTTTAGGCAATCTGGAGTTTATTCAGCAGATTCATATTTTACACACATTTGTAAATATATTTGTGTGTTTTCACAGCATTTTCACAAACATAGATGAGAAGTTGTTCATAAAGCGACAGCAGCACCCTAATCAGAAGATCGTTAGGACACCATACTGGAGGCCGCATTGTTGTTTCAATGCCATACGGGAACAACATTGTGGTTCACTTCAAGGACAAAGACCTCATCCGACACAAAAAGAGGTGGTCTCAGGTAAAACAAGTTATTTTTAAAATCCAAATTTGTAAAAATTATGTATTTGGTTTTAAAAAAGTCAAATGGCTACATCTTCTGCCCAGCCTCCATCTCTTACCTCTCACTTTGATCTCCAGGTGATGTACCTTTATTATCTCCTGGGATTTAAACTCATGACCAAGTATTATTCTCGCTGGAAGAAGGGCGATGATGAGAAGTCTTTGAAGGATGATATCCAGGTAAACTAGATCAGGACTGCAAGACTGTAGAGATTAAAATAATATAAACTATTGTGAAGCTAATCAGGGTGCTCCGTTTGAATAGAGAGAGAAGCACAACACATACCTCCTGGCATTAGATGGAGACACAGACTTTCAGCCTGCTGCAGTGGTGCTCCTCGTGGACCGTCTGAAAATGTACCCTCGAGTTGGAGCAGCGTGTGGCAGGATTCACCCCACCGGATCAGGTTGGGAATAAATGTTCAATTAATGGAACAATCTCATTTAATTGCATGTCCAACCCGCTTGACCAAATAATTCTTGCTTCGACTTAGAAAGTACTTTTTGCCTGCAATGTTTTACAGTTTCCCACACGAAAAAGTACTATGAAATATCTTAATAAATAAAGATAAAGCTGTTCTGAGTTGAAGTAATGTGAAAAATATTTATGTTTCTCCTTTAGGCCCAACAGTGTGGTTTCAGAAGTTTGAGTACGCCATCAGTCACTGGCTGCAGAAAACGGCAGAGCATGTGTTTGGGTGTGTCCTGTGCAGTCCGGGCTGCTTCAGTCTGTTCAGGGCTGAAGCTCTGATGGATGACAATGTGATGAAAAAATACTCCAGTAAGGCAGTAAATGCCAGTCAATATGTCCAATATGACCAAGGTAGGGATGAGGTTTTTAATAACAGGTTTTAGAAAACATCTTATCTTTGTTTCTTTCTTCGACTCTGGTGTAAAACGTTTGGTGTTGTTCAGGTGAAGACCGCTGGCTGTGCACTCTGCTGTTGAAACAGGGCTGGAGAGTGGAGTACAACGCAGCTTCAGACGCCTACACCAACGCCCCCGAGGACTTTAAAGAACTCTACAACCAGGTCAGTGCCAAACTTCCATTTAAACCCAGACTACAGTGTTAGCATTAGGCTCATGCTAACTCTGGTCGTCTGTAGCGTCGCCGATGGGGACCATCTACAATGGCCAACGTTGTGGATCTCCTGGGCTCCACCAACATGATTTCCAAGAGGAACCCATCCATGTCTAAGCCCTTCATGTTTTACCAACTCTTTGCCATAATCTCTGCAATTCTAGCCCCTGCCACCATCTGTCTTCTCGTAGCAGGTTAGCCTGGTTTTGTGGCTTTGGACTGTTTATGAGACTTAACCATTTCTTATGCTTCACACCCCTTGTGTTGTGTTTTTCAGGAAGTTTGAGTTTCATGTTAAACATTAGTTCAAGTCTTGCCCTGATCCTGGCTGTGATACCCCCTGTCATCTTTCTGGGGCTTTGCTTCAAGTTAAAGTCAGACACACAGATCATCATTGCAGGAATTCTCAGTGTGATCTATGCATTTCTCATGTTGACAGTGTCCATGTCTATAATTGGTAAGTTACCAAGTTACCAATCAGATAACAAGCAGATAACTGGCAGTGTTTTTCATTAAAGATTTTCTTGTTTTTGTTTTTAGGTTCAATGGTGAAAGAAAAGACCATTTTTACCCCCAGCAGTATTTTTGTCATTGCCATGGCTATTATCTACTTTAGTACTGCTTTATTGCACCCCCAAGAGTTCAATCTGGTCTTCTATGGCTTTCTGTACATTGTCTGCATCCCCAGTGCGTACCTGCTGCTCACCATTTACTCAATGGCCAACTTGAACAATGTCTCATGGGGTACGAGAGAGGCTAAACCTGCCCCAGGAGCAGCTCAACCTGTATCCACCACCCCAAAGACACCTACAGAGAAAGGTAAGAAAAAAACTAAATCCTCCAATGACAAAATTAGTTGTTATTGAGTTGCTCAGCTAAACGATATCTTATGTATTTACAGCCAAAAGTGCCTTTCATCGCTTCTTCTCATGGGCCAAATGCTGCAAAAAGTCTAGTCAGAGCTCAGAAAAAAGGCCTGTCCTCCAGGAGACACCTGTTGCGGAGCCCCAAGAGACTGAGCCCAGACCCCAGAACACTATAGTGGACGGTATCTCAACTGAAGACGACCACAGGTAAAGTCCAATTCAGAACAATGAATTTGAAAGAATATGTAGAAATGTGGTACTAAATGATCTGTATTTGATTTGCTGCAGGGACGAGCCTGAGTATGACTACCCTTATCAATGTAAGTCTTTGTCTCACGGGTTTAAAATGTCCTAAGTTTTGATGACTTCATCTAATGTTTGTTTGGTTGTTTTGTGCAGGCTGGGTGTCAGAGATGCAGGGTTTGTCCACTGACATGCAGCTTGATGAGGATAAACTTGACCTGGTGTGTTTAATTATCTCCCTCATTAGAACTGCTGTGACTATTATTGGTCAAACTTGCATGACTTTGACCAGTGTGTAAAAAAAAAAACAGTTTATTGATTTATGTTTTAATAGGAGGAGGAGAATTTCTTTACTCAACTGCAGCAGAAATATCTTGAACCTCTGCCGGCGGACAAGGTGAAACAGGAGAAAGTCAAAGAATCATTGAAAGAGCTGAGAAACAAGGTAAAGTATTCGGTCTTCAGTGCTGTCATTCCTACAAACATGCAGCAGTTTTATTAACATGTTTTTTTTTCTTGCAGATAAACTTTGCCTTCTTCATCTTGAATGCTCTGTGGCTGGTGGCAACCTTCACCCTGACGACCTTTGACGTTCAAATCAACATAAGGATACCGAAGGTGGATCTGGACTTGGAAGAAGACGGCTACATCAGTATTGACCCCATTGGCTTCATGTTCATCATAGGATTTGCCACGTCAGTTATCATCCAGTTCATCGCGATGCTTTTCCACAGGTCAGCACTCACATTGCAGCTGATTTTCTACTTTTTATTTTAAAATATGAAAATACTTATAATAATCTTGTGATATTTGTTTCTTTGTAGACTAAACACCCTGATCCATTATGTGGCCTTCTTGAACACGGAGCCAAAGCCTGAGTCGAAAACTGAAGACGAATATCTGCCTCACAAAAAGAAGGTACTTATGAATAATATTTTTATTACTATTGTACAATTTGCCTTTTACCCTCATTTGTCCAAAGTCTAGTCACAACAATAAAATGCATTTACCTGAATATTATTATTTTAATTATTTTATTATGAATTATGAAGGTTAAAAAGTTACTTCAAGTCACTGTTGTAAAGTAGTTTTCAAAGTCAAACAAATTACATTTACCGTCAGCCCTTTGCCCTTGTTCTTGAGTGCTACTTTGAAATGTAATTTACCAAAACACTTAATAAGCAGGCTTTACCCTGTTATTAAAAGGATGAAAAGAACACAGAATTATCCACTTAGTGCTTTAATTACTACTGCAACACACCTTTGTGAATTTTTGGCAAGGGCAAAAATACATTTGCATACAGACTCTGTCACTGACTGCAATGACTGATGTTGACTCACTTGTTACAGGTCATCTCCATCGCCTCCAGTATCGAATCCAGTTCTGACTACGGCTCTGAGTCCATCCACGTGTCTGAAACCGCCAGCATACACTCAGAGTCAGACTATGACTATGACAGTGATGAGAGCGATTATGAGATATTTCCAGCGATGTTCCACAGAACTCAAGACGGAGGAACTCTTGTGTAAAAGCATGAAAATTAGACATTTTGAAGTATTCATTTATGTGAGAATTTTACATGTTATTTATGTTTACATTGATCTATATATATGTTTATGTATGTACGTTTATGGAGCACTTTCTTACAGACTCAGGGTTCAACTCAGAACAATTCAACCTCTACTAATGTTTGTATCTTTGCAGATGAATGTACGTTAGAGTTATTGACAAGTTCTTTATATTTACTACATGAAGGATATTACTGTATTTGTTGCCTCTCTTCTGAAATGTACTGTGATGAGAGAATGATGTGATATGAAGGAAATGGCTCTGTCATATTGTAGCTAAAAGTATAACTTTAAATAATTTAAGATGAAGGACCTTGACAGTAAAAGGGAAAGATGTAACACTTGATTATTGATATCAGGTGGAAAAATTTATTTTTTTTAAAAAGTGATAGTTGGACTAAAGTAAATATTAAAGCTCCGTTTGCAAAAGATGAACACCAGTGCACATTGTCTTCATTAAATTATAAAAGTAAATAGAGATAAAACAAGGGATATTAAGAAAATGGGGTATTTTTTTCAGAGCGCAGTATTTGTTCCTCATTGGTACATGTCCTAAACCAACACTGAAACCATAATCTTAATCTTAATCATATTTACCTTTTGGGCTTTTACAGTCTTGACAAGTTTAGATAAAAGTTGGCTTTGGAGGTGTTTGCCTTGAGTCAAACCCATTTAAAATAAAAGAGTATATTGTTATGTGAAGTAGTTTTAGGCACGAAAGCAGTTTGTTTAACAGACTGAACAGCAACACGTGCCTCGTGATGATCTCTTTGATGGCATTAACATTCCTTGTAAGCATTACAGAAGTAATTAGTGATTTAAGGAGTTGCCTGCTGACATCTAAACATGAAAGAATGAGAACATCTAATTATGGGTGTATCATTGTTTCAAAGTATTTATTACTGTTACGAATGGTTTGAGCATTCTCCTCACAACCCAAGACAACCTTAATGTCTCTTTAAAAAGTACAAGGTGGAATTTACTAATATCCAATCCAATCCAATCCACTTTATTTGTATAGCACATTTTACAAACAAAACAGTTTCCAAAGTGCTGCACATAGAACACTAAATAACAATAAATTACTCCATTCAGCCCCACCAGTTCCCATTAAATAATAAGAACCAGTAAAAACAAATAAAAGTAATACAATAAAATAACAATAAATAAATGCCAAGAATTAAATAATAAAAACAAAACAATAAAACACAATAAAAGACAACAGAGGACCACACAATTCACATCGAGTTAAAAGCCAGAGAATAAAAATGAGTCTTAAGACGAGACTTAAAACATTCCAAAATATTTTACTGAGCTTTTCATTTTTGCAAAACCTATACACCGGTGTGTATTTTAACAACTAAAGAAACAATTCCTTATTGTGTAAAAGCTGACAGACAACTTTACACTTACTGACCTCCTGTGGGAGTGCCACACCAAGGATGCCTCCCACATAAATGGTCATGTAATTTTGGGAGGGCTAATACTATTACACAGTGTTCACATCAGGGGCTATCCACTGTAGAGTTTGTTTTTTAGTTTTTTAGTGTTTGTTTTTTAGTTTCAGGTAAGTTTGCCGCAGTGCAATAGGAGAGGTTAAACGGAAATACACAAAGCACAAATTTAAATGTGTAAAATTTCTGATCTGTGTTTGACACACCTAAATTAATGATTGTAAGCAAATGAATCAATGACAAGCCGGTATACAAAGAAACTCTGTGAAAGGCGACTCTTTGAGGGTGCATCATGCTGTTAAATAAAGATACAATAACTACATGTGCTTTGTGCTTGGGACTGTACTCAGTAACATTCAGCTGTTCTTTTGTAACATTAAGACTAATAAACAGTGTAGGCAGCAGTCATTAATGATGATGAGTGGGTGCACAAAGACTGAAGCACTCCCTCAAACTAAAAATATCCGTCCCAATGTCATTAACTATTCAGTGAACTAGTGCCTTTCAAATTAAATGAATTAACTAAACCCATGAATGAACGAGAGTATGAATATATTAGGCCAAAGAAGAAACAAATAAGGTTTTGTATTTTTTTTATATAAATTAAAATGTCACATGACCAAATACATAGATTCAAAGCAGTTTATTTTCATATGCACAGTAAAAAAAACTTGTTTCCCTGTACAATGAAATTCTTTCTTCGCTGTCCACACTGAATGCCACATAAAATGTAAAGGTATAAAATAAACAATAATAATTTAACAGTAGGCAAGAAGCCATTTAAAATAGCATGCAAACGCAGTAGAATATAAACTATTTAAGTGATGCAACATTACAATACAATTAAAAATATTGCCGTTTAGGCGTCTGCCCCTCCGTCCCACTGATTAAGACATTGTCCCTCTTTTTCATTGGTGCTCAGTGGATCTTTTAAAAAGAGAGATTCAAGTTAAGAACAGCAAGGTAAGGTCAGTATTCCTTGTCAGAAAATGTAGAATAAATATTTGTGGCCATCCTAACTTGATAGGTTAGAATATATGGTTGGTGTATTGCTGCCCTTGTGTTTCAGGAAAGGACTGTGCATGGAGCTGTGAGCTGGTGTTGGTGCTGGATTGGTTTGAGAAAATGGAGACTGAGAGCTTTGATTTTTTCTGTCCCACCTTTTTTATATCAATGAATAAGTCTCAGTAAAGTACATACTTTGCAAAATGTGTGTTTTTGGAATAAAAACAGCACATTATATGATTTATAGGCCCTAAACTGAACTGCAACTTGTACAGTATCTCAGTAAGTAAGTTAAGGTAAGTTGGTAAGTTAAAATTGTATCAAAACATCTATTTCTAGAGTCCGTTCCACCTTGTCCAACAAAATCGCACACCTTGCATTTGACCCAACCGGTCAGGAGCAGTGAGCGACCACTGAGCAGGAACTTCTCAGTCTTGAGCCAGGATCTTGGTCAGGGCCTATGCTGGAGGATTAGCCTATAATGCTTTAGGTTGGTTGGTGAAAACCGGAGAAAACCCATCCAAGCAATGAGAACATGCAAATGCTCAGAAATGCTCCGCTCGGTCCAGGAATCAAAACCAAAACCTTGCTGCGGTGAGGTGACTGTGCCAACCACTTTCCAATCACAACACTATAGTCACAGGTGAGTAGTAATGAGTACTTTTGCTCTTAACTTTTTGAATAAATTGTACTTCTAAGAGTAGTTTTATCACAACATACATTTGACTTCTACTTGAGTAATATTATTTTGATTTAACATTACTCTGGCAACACTACCTACCTCCACCTATAGCTGCAACCTAATTAACTTTAAGTCTACTTTATTGTCAGTTCTGCCGCAGGTTGCCTACAGTACATGCAGAGAAGAGAAATGGACCCTTTGTGCATACAGATGTATGTATATGTATTAAATGTAATAAAAACAAACATTAACCCCCTAACCCTAACCCAACGAGTTAATGCACAATAAGCTATAATAAAAAGTACAAAAATAAACAACAACATATGGCAAACAGAGTATGTAGGACTAGAGCTGTATGCTAGCAACAACATTTGACCCTAGATGTGGCATTCGTTATGTAAATCACGTCAATCTGTTTCTGACTGATTGGAAGTGAGGTGAAAACACAGCAGTTCACATTATACAGTACTGTATAAACATAATAATGAGCAGACTTTCTTTAATTCTGAACTGTCTCAAAAGAGAGTGGTGTTTTAGTTTGTTCAGATCAGATGCCAATGAAAAATGAACTTAATAAGTATTTCAAGTTGTGTTTCTAAAGCTATTTTTGTGTTTATCTATTTAGTAAACATGTTTATGTCTCCTCTTGTTTATAGGATTGGCTGATTACTGCAACCTCTTCTATTTTAATCACATTAAGATACAATTACTTTTACTGGTGATGTAATGGAACGTAGCCTACTTTCAACATTACGTACGGACGTATTATTTCTTCCTGTAATACCTAGGCCATTTACAATTTACTAAAGAGTTTTATGGCTTTACAGAAGTTTTGCATGAACAAAGCTACAGTTAAAGAATTAAGGTTAAACCAGGGACACAATAGACATTACCATGGTTTTATTTGTGAAACTGGGTCAAAAACAGGGTAGCCCCAAGGCCAAGAAGGTAGCCTATTATTTTAAGTCTGACCTTCATTTAACCAGGAAAGTCAGAGGGGACCTATTGTACATGTTTTTGGTATTGTCAAAATCAAGGCCTTAAAGGCTTTAAACCTAAGGGTAGGTATTGTATTTTGTTCATTTAGGTCTTAAATTTGTCAAATAGTTATGTTAGTATTACCACAAGCTACCGATGCCACAATAACAGTATCTACAGTTTACATTTTGAAGAAACCTTGTCATTGAAATGTATGATTCATGTTTTATTTTGATTAATTAATGCAGCACTGGAATTAGTTCATCTGTATTAGGCTTTTAAAATTAATAAATTTCAGATATTTGTATATCCTGAAAATTTCATACAGATTATTGTTCTTGTGTTGATGATCCTGGCATTAAACTTAAATCAAAGTAGCATAAAAAAGTTAATTCTTAAATTTCACTTGGGAATAACCTGGAGCTACCCTGCTCAGATGTTTGTGTTTGTTTGTTTCACCTATGTCAGAGTGAAATGGGTGAGGTTAAAAACATAGAGTACAACTTTAATTGCGTAGAACTTTTTATCTGACGTGTGCCACTCCTGATTACTCAAATGAAGCAATTACAAAATGGAACAGAAGAAACCAGGTTAAGGCTGACCTTCTCTGAGGGTGTATCATGCAATTAGTTATTATTAGTACAAAAGTAAATTGGATTCTTGTAATTCCTACTCTGTAATTAAGCTTGTGAGATGCATGTGAAACAGCAGGGTGGATTGTTCAAATTCATACCAAAAATAGTGTGGGTTGAGTTCTCTGTTGTCATGATTTGTCTGCGTAAGCACAGTAGTTTAATTATTTCTGTGAAGTATCTGACGGCTGCCAATAGTTCACAGTTTTTCATTTGACTGTGTAGTTTTAAGCCAATCACAGCCCCATATATTCATTCATATGGGCACTTTGTTACAGAGGCCAACACTTTGAGACATGTATGATAGACAGCCATACCTCCTTTATTTATATTTGTATAAATGTTCTTTAAAAAAAAAATCTAAAACGGTGATTCTCAAACTTTTTACACCAAGTCCCACCTCACAAAGTATTTGGCTTTCCAAGTACCAGGACTGACCATAACAGTGGACTAAACCGTGACAAAACCAGGTCTAAAATAAGACTAAACCAGGACCACTACAAAAACAGGATACAATCAGGATAAATCTGGGACTAAACCAGGTCTAAACCAGGACAAATCCAAGACTAAACCAGGTGTAAACCCTGGCTAAACCAAGACAAAAACAGTTCAAAACTCAAACTAAACCAGGCCCAAACCTGGACTACTCCTGACTAAAGCAGGACTCAAACATGAATAAAATTGGAGAAAAGAAAAGGTCCAAAGTGCTCAGGAAGTTTTTATTAATTAGTTATTCTGTATTGAAGGTGCTCTTTGGGGCTTGGGAACAAAGAACTTGCAAAAAAGGTAAGAAAAACTGTAGCGGCCAACAAACAGCCATCTTCAGTGTCAAAATAAAACTGGCTTTAACTTAAACTAAATAAAGACCTGAACTGCAAAAAACTCCTGAGTACCAACAGAAGGTACCACAGTTTGAGAACCACTGATCTAAAGAATTCAACCACTAAATTAATAATATAGTAATGAATATTATGCTGAAAAACGTAAACCTGAAAAAAAAAAAAAAAAAAAAAAAAAAGGTGAATGAAATAAACACATGCTGTCTATACATTTCTTATGTCACAAGGGGGCAGCACAGAGTACTGTATACTTTGCTGTATAATGATGCTTTCTTTCTCCTTTAATCCTTAAATAACATTTGTGCTTTGTTCTGGTGCCATTACTCACAAACCTCAACAAAGAGGATTTAAAGGGCAAGCTATGAGAACTATTGTCTTGTTTTTTAAGTTATCTTGACACCTCACTTTATATGTTTACATGTTTGACGGCTTCTATTTCCAACTCTTTTGAGACCTGTAGCCATCTAATTTGAAATGAGCCCACTTTGTGCATAAAAGTGTAAAATTTCTACAAACAACTACAACTACAAAAACAGGATACAATCAGGAAAAAAACAGGACAAATCTAAGACTAAACCAGGTGTAAACCCTGGCTAAAGCAAGATAAAAACAGGTCAAAACTCAGACTAAACCAGAACCAAACCTGGACTACTCCTGACTAAAGCAGGACTCATGAATAAAAACATGAATAAAACTGGAGAAAAGAAAAGGTCCAAAGTGCTCAGGAAGTTTTTATTAATTAGTTATTCTGTATTGAAGGTCCTCTTATGGGCAAAGAACTTACAAAAAAGTTAAGAAAAACTGTAGCAGCCAACAAACAAACATCTTCAGGGTGTCAGAATAAAACTAAAATAATAATAATAATTGTTGAAAGTTCTTTCTTGAAGGCTTCTACTGTCAGCAGAACCCTAAGGTGGTCTGGGAGGCATTCCACAGTTGAGGTGCAGCAGACTCAAAGGCCCTGTCACCCATAGTTTTAAGCCTTGTCCTGGGAGGGAGCAGGTGGTGCATGTGGCCTGACCAGGTTCTAGTGCTGGGGTGAGGAGTGAGGAGTTCTGTGAGGTAAGAGTAGACAGTGATGAGTGTGACCTTGTATTCTATATGGAGATGTATGGGGAGCCAGTGAAGTGTGCGGAGGATGTGGGTGATGTGCTTATATTTCCGCACCCTCATCAGTATCCTGGCAGCGCTGTTTTGGATGAACTGGAGCATTTGGATACTCCTGCCATGAATCCCGATGAAGAGAGCCTTGCAGTAGTCCAGCATGGAGGAGACAAAGGCATGGATGAGCTTCTCTGCAGCGGAAAAGGAGAGGAAGGGGCAAAGTTTGGCAATATTACGGAGGTGAAAAAAAGGAAGTTTTGCAAATGTGATTGATATGGTTTTTGAAGGTGAGTTGGGGGTCAAACTTTACCCCCAGATTAGTGACTGAGGGAGAGAGGGGAATGTTATGAGCGGAGAATGAAATGGAGAAGATGGGAGAGGTTTGAAGTTGGTGTGAAGTGCCAATCAGAATGGCTTCAGTTTTGGAGCTGTTTAGCTGCAGGAAGTTTTAACTCATCCACGCCCTTATCTCCTCCAGGCAGGACATAAGGTGGGTGGCAGTGGCAGAGGGAGTGACCTTGATGTAGAGTTGTGCGTGGATGGAATCCAGTTCCATTGCTATGCTGATGACACGCCTAAGGGGAAGTAGATAAATGGTGAAAAGGGTTGGACCGAGCACTGATCCCTGAGGGACCCCACAGGCGACTGTATGGGGTTGAGATTTAGCATCCCCCAGGGCTACAGACTCGGTCCCTTCCTGTGAGGTAGGAGTGAAACCAGTGAAGGGCAGTGCCGGAGAGTCCTATGTAGTGTTGGAGGCGATGGAGGAGGATGTTGTGGTCAGTAGTGTTGAACTGGCTTTAACTTAAATCTAAATAAAGACTTGAACTACAAAAGACTCCTGAGTACCACCAGAAGGTACTGGTACCACAGTTTGAGAACCTCTTATCTAAATAATTCAACCACTAAATATATGATATAGTAATTAATATTATGCTAAAAAGGAAATCTAAAAAAAAAAAAGAAAAAAAAAAAAAAGAATGGTGATTGATAAAAACACATGCTGTCTATACATTTCTTATGCCACAAGGGGGCAGCACAGACTACTGTATATCTGCTGTATAACAACGCTTTCTTTCTCCTTTAAGCCTCCAGTAACATTTGTGCTTTGTTCTGATGCCATTACACACAAACCTCAACAAAGAGGATTTAAAGGGCAAGCACGCCGAAAATAATACATGTACGGATTAATGAATTACATTTATTAAATGCAGTATAGCCATAACTAATTGATTTGAAAAGTATACTTTCTATTGAAGAATGAAAAACTTGGCACAATTGATACTATACTGTATAAAAACGTCTGTAAATAAAATAAACCAACAGACATTGACATTTTAAAATCACTAAACACAAACTTAAACCGAGGACTTGAACACATGATCTATGTGATGGTTATGCTACAACCCAAATTCTGCAAATGCTGGGATGTTTTTAAAAATTGAATATGAAAGACTTTCAAATCACATGCATTTGTTGCCCCTGTCCAACTCTTTTGAGACCTGTAGCCTAGGGTGACCAGATGTTCTTATTTAACCGGGACAGTCCCAGTTTTTAGCTCCCTGTCTCATGTCCCAACACCTATCTGTAAAAACACTGATATGTCCCAGTTTTTTAACAAACCATGTCCCAGTTGTCCCCATTTTAACCAATAGAAAAGACATTCGAAACCTAAAACACATTTGTCTAGAGACATTTGTCACTAAAATTATTTACAACATCTTTATTTTATCAATAAATGTCCATCATATTCAAAATTTAAGCCCTAGCATCATGAAGGACATGACAGAAAATTGTATGGATTTTAGAAGCTTTTTTGTCACTTCAGTGAGTTCAACTGCACCAGGATGAGTTAAAAAAAAAAAAAAAAAAAAGCGTGTCCCTTTGGTCCTAAAAATCTGGTCACCCCAATGTAGCCGTCAAATTTGAAATGAGCTCTCATTTGGTATGTATGTGTGTTCTACTGTAAATAAAATATTGGCTCATGTGATTTGAAAATCTTTTTAAATCATCAACAAAACAATTAAACAAACAAATAAACAAACAAAAAAAACATTCTAACATTTCAGAAATTTGTGTTGTGTTTATTTTTTGTCTATTCAACATTCAGTCATTTTGGAAATTCATTCATTCATCTTCTTCCGCTTATTTCTGCTAGGCTGCTTGTCTTTTTGAACCTTAGTATGTTGTTAAGAATGTCCTTCCACAACTCACAAGTGTATAGTCTCAACAAGGCATTATATAGAAATTTGAGGAGACACCCAATATGCAAACTGAGACATCTATTTACCACAAATGTTCCTGGTGCATTTTGACGTCGGCACCATTGTCGTGCATTTTAAAGATAGCACAGGCCGTGTAATTACTCAGATAATTACTGTGATTAGATACCAAGAAAAAAGTATCAGGAAGAACAAGTTAACATGCATTTGTAGAATGGCAATATTTTGATGTGGCTTGTGACCAATGAACCACGAAAGGGTCAAGAGTTAACCTTTCAAACCACTTTAATCTTTATATAAATACAGCTATTTCTAAAAGCAGACCAGCTAGTTGGTTTCTATAGTGTGCTTTAACGATAAAAAAAGAGACAAGCAGCGATGTGAGTAATACATCGTGTGGATACAGACAAAAACCTTTAGAAGACAATCACATTGATAAAAATCTGCGTTGTAATCTCAAATGAGTAAATGAAACTATGAATTCAGGGATGTCCTGTTTTGTAATTGTACCCAATGCTCGTTGCTGTGGTTTCACTGTATACCTGCTGAAGCACGGTGTGGGCGGAGCCAGATAATAGGTATGCTTAGTAAAACATGTTCAGTTATTTGACAAAGCACTAATCTTGAGAGAAGAGAGCTGTGAGCACCATGGAGGAGAAGAGAGAGTTGCCAAAGTGAGTGACTTTTAATCTTTTGTATCTAGAATCTACTTATTATTTAATCCAGCATTAGCAGTTTTGACTTTTTCACATCCGGTATCAGGGTTTCTGATTAATTGGTGTCTCTACAGTAGTATCATACACATATTTATACACTAAAATTCAAGTAGGTTATATTAAAAATCTAAACAGATGTGCACATCAATGACTTTACATTAGTCATTGTGATTTTTATATTCTAGCACTGAGAAAATATCCTAACAGATCAGATCATGAATGTCTCAGTCCAAGTCTTCATGGGCCAAGACAAAAACAGTACTAAGCTGTGATTATATTGTTACGGCTGCTAACTTTTTATTCACTTGGCCTGTGGTTGAATTGATTTGTTAACTGGATGCAACATAATACGTTAATATTTTTAATGACTTGACAACTAATTCTTATTGACAGAGGCGACCTGGCCAAAAGTCCTCAGTTTACGCAGCTAATAAATAATTTCTTTGCTCAAAGGCCTGTGGCACATATTCTGTGCCACACACAGCAGTGGTTTAAACTCTTGCTGATTTTCAGGAGACTGTGGGACACTTTTGAGGACATCCCCATCATTGAAGATGAACAAACTCCATGGAAACTCATCAAGTTCCTCAGATTTATATCTCTGTGTGTTGTGGCCCTGGTGGTCTTTGTCCTGGCTTTGTGTAGTAAGGTATGGGCCAGGATAAAATATAATAATTACAAAATCAGATTTTTGTACATAGTTAAAGACTTTGAGCTGTGAATAGGAACTGATATTTATGAATAACATTTGTTTATATTTGGGCTTTCAGACCTCATTTCTTCTTCTGATCACGATGTCGAGTGAAGGCACAAAGGTCATTCCAGATGATCAGAAACCAGTCTCTCTCCTGTGCATTGGCTGTGCCCTGATCGCCTCCAGTGTTCTCCTTTTACTGAAGAGTCTCTGGAAAGCCTGCTACAAAACCTCCAAGTTCCCAAGATTAGCCACAGCTGCTCTGGTAAGTTTTACTTACTAGTTTCATATTTCTGTAATTTACATTGAACTTTATGTGTGTGAACACATTTTGATGAATGTGGCGTTGTAGAATTGTTGTCAGTAATATTTTTTCCTATTTCAGGTTCTCTTCTTTGAGTTCATGGCCTCCACAGGAGCAGCTATCCTCACCGTAGTAGCCATGCCACATCTGGACATTGTCACCAATGTGACCATCCTGAATGGAGTAGCTTTTCTGTCTGCTCTGCTGCAGATAGTGTCTCAGTGCACAGCTAAAGAGCGAAACCGCTTCCTGGTGCCCTCCATCACAGCCTTGTTCCTCATTCTGCTGGGCTATGGCCTCTTCGTGGCCTTGTACATCACAAAGGACCCCAGAGACTTAAAGATAGCCATGTGGGTGGGTCTGGCAGTGGGTGCCTCGTTGTTGGTGTCATTTAATTGGTGGGAAAACTACTTTGGACTAATCAGTAAGCACAGCAAATCCATTGTTGTCAAAAGACTGTATCATGATTCAAGAAAATGCCAGAACATATTGAACATCTTCTCCAGCCTGCTCCGAATCGCTGTGACCGCCTCAGTGCTGGGAGCCTACGTCCCTCTGTCCAAGATGGACTGGGATGTAGTGAAGTCCATCCCGAGCCGTCAGACCAGGATCATAGCCATCACCGTTGGGGTGCAGCTGATCTCCTCAGCTCTGTGCCACTGGTTCTCTCTGGCTGCCTGTAAAATGCACGCCATACGGCGCTGCTTCATCCTGCCTCTGTACCTGGCCTCTCTGTCCGTCATGGCGCTGCTCATTATCCCAGTTATTGTTTACTATCAGGACTACAAGCTCGGCCTGAACGGCACCAGCACCAACTTCACAAACTACTGCAGTGTGGTGGTGGATGGGAGAGATGGTAACCTGAAAGGCAGTGTGTTCCCACAACTGGTCTACGATGTGACGCACACACTGTGCTTCCTGGACATGTCCAAGATCAGCGACATCGGCATACTGACCGGTACAGCACCAGGGCTCTTTAAAATGCCTAATTTCAACATAACACTATGTAGAATATGATGATAGAATATTCAGTGAAAATGCTGCTGTTATTCAACAGGCTTGGCAGTGTCGTGGTGGCTTGGCCTGGTGCTGTGTACGATTCACCTTTGGCATCACAGTCTGTTTCGGATTCAGAGGACTCAGGACCTGTTCATTAGGAGACTGTATGAAGGAGGCTTTATTGAGCAGTCTCTGCTCCTCAACACACGCTTTGACATCCAGACAAATGCCAAAATTAAGCGGTAAGCACTACTTTTCTCTCCTATATGCAGCATTTATTGCAGAGCTTCTCTGACAAATAATTGGTCCCATCAATATAATACATTTAATTGAATTCAAAAACACCTCCTGAAAACCACTAATTTCACTGATGGTTTACCACAAACAGCTCAATTAAGTATTTAGCTTTGAGCCAAGGTGTCCAGTTCATGGCCACAAATGAAAGTGGTGAAACCACGTCTAATAACTAAACCGCACAAACTGGTTTTACAGTTACAGATCAACCATTACTTCTTTGTTTTGCTAATTTTTAGCATATTGTTCTGTTGTGGCAATGTAGAATACAGGTTTTTGCTAATATTGTCTGAACATTTATAGCTTCACACCCCTGGACCCTGTGAAGGTGTTTCTTTGTGCAACCATGTGGCATGAAACCTATGACGAGATGATGAAGATAATAATATCATTATTTCGGTGAGTCACATTCGAGCTACACTTGCTGGTTTACTATTGTAATTCTGTCTCAGCTTTCAACTTTTCAACTTTACAGACTTGATCAGTTCAGACCAAAAAAAGATGAACATATAAGTGATATGAGTTTTGAAGCTCATGTTTACTTTGACGATGCGTTTGTGGATGTTCCTGGAAGCCCGGGTCCACACGTCAATGAATATGCAGAGATGCTTGTGGATATCATCAGAGAAGTCTATGTGTAAGATTCATTCATTCTGCAAAAGAAAACTAAAACAACATAACTTGAAATTATTATTCAATATTCCTGAACTGTTTCACTCCACACCAGCATCTTCATGAATCTTGATAAGGACATCTTCAATAAGCAGCAGCAGATGCCTGATCAGAAGGTGGTGAAGACGCCGTACGGAGGACGTCTTGTGGTCACAATGCCTCATGGGAACATCATTGTGGTCCATTTTAAAGACAAAAAACTCATTCGACACAAAAAGCGCTGGTCACAGGTTTGTATAAAAGCCCTGTTTCAGTTTTGTTATGGTTTTGTTTAGAGCAGTGTGTCATTGTTGCTTGCTGTGTTTTTCAGGTCATGTACATGTACTACCTACTGGGCTGGAAGGTTGCAGCCAAGTATTATAAAAAAATAAGGAAAGGGGTCTTTGAAGAAGAGCTGAAAAGAGAATTTGAGGTCAGATAAAAAACGATAATAAAAAATACACATACTGTTTCTGTAGTGGCTAACTGAGGTTGTATATATGGTGCAGAAAGAGAAGCACAACACGTACCTCCTGGCTTTAGACGGAGACACAGACTTCCACCCAGCTTCAGTGGTGCTCCTCGTCGACCGGCTCAAACTTTATCCAAAAGTTGGTGCAGCATGTGGCAGGATTCACCCAACTGGATCAGGTCAGTCACAAATATGGACAACATTATACTTGATATATACCGTACATTTTTTTATTCCTTACACTTATACCTGGCAGGCCCTATGGTTTGGTACCAGAAGTTTGAATATGCCGTGGGTCACTGGCTGCAGAAGACAGCAGAGCATGTGTTCGGCTCAGTGCTGTGCAGTCCGGGCTGCTTCAGTCTGTTCAGGGCTGAGGCTCTCATGGACGACAACGTGATGAAAAGATACACCATTAAGGCTTCAAAGGCCAGCCACCACATCCAGTATGACCAAGGTAACAGCGCACCGAGGCTAAAATACATATCTATTTCAGAGAGAGAGTTAAAATCCAGTGGCCCTTTGTTTAGCAGTAGCACAACATAAGCTGTGTAACTAAAAAAAAAAAAAAAAAAAGTGGTTCCTTAACTTTAGTTGACACACTCATGCATCACATTATCACAGTTCATTCACACAAAAACATGTGAACATTTCTGATTACATTATTATTATTAATTACATTTATAGGTGAAGACCGCTGGCTGTGCACTCTGCTGATGAAACAGGGCTGGAGAGTGGAGTACAACGCAGCTTCAGACGCCTACACCAACGCCCCTGAGGAATTCAAAGAGTTTTATAACCAGGTCTCTATAGTGCTCCCTCATACCTTTCAAACCAGTTAAACCAGCTGCAATTTTAGCGGTAATTAAAAAAGAGGCTTTGATCATAAAGACCCTGGGATTTATTGGAAAGTTGTTTTAAATTGCTTTCAGTCTGTGTTATTGACACTTATTTGGCATCCTTTCTCATCTTCAGCGCCGCCGTTGGGGCCCGTCCACTATGGCCAACATCGTGGACCTGTTGGGAGATGCCACTTTGGTCATTCACAGAAACCACTCTATATCCAGGCCCTACATGCTGTACCAGCTCTTCAGCCTGGCCACGTCCATCCTGTCGCCATCCTCGGTCGTACTCATGATTGCCGGTGTGTTTTGTGCATTTATTTAGAACTGTAACTCAAACCTTTTATCTTTTCAAAAGCTGTGTTTAAATTACTTTTTTTTCTTTTCAGGTTGTTTGAGCTTGCTGCTAAACATATCCCAGAATGGTGCCCTTGTAATGGCCATCATACCACCAGCGGTTTTTCTTGGTGTCAGCTTCAAGATCAAGTCAGACAAACAAATCATCATCGCAGCTGTTATGTCCTGTCTGTACGCCTTTCTCATGATGATAGCTTTTCTTACTATCATCGGTATGTGACTCTACTTTCTGCACATTTGTTTGGTTTTTAAGTGTACGTTTATGTATTTATAATAATAATATATAATTGCCCTACTGTATTTCAGGCAACATGGTGAAGGACCAGACCATCATGACTCCCAGCAGCCTCTTCCTCATTTCCCTGATGGTCTTCTATGTTGCCACTGCCATCATGCACCCTCAGGAGATGGGGCTGGTGGTCTATGGCTTCCTATACATCCTGTGTATTCCTAGTGCCTACCTGCTGCTGGGCATTTACTCCATGGTCAACATGAACAATGTGTCCTGGGGCACCAGAGAGACCGCACCTGCCCCTGGGTCTGCACAGCCTGCAGCCGCTCCACAAAGTCGAGTACAGAAAGGTAAGTTGTTTTTCTTTTATTCATTCATAACAATAGTCAACCTTATTGTAAAATGAATGTTTCTGTGTTTGTAGCCAAAACTGCATTGAAGGAGTTCTTCTCCAGAAGGAATTGTTGCCGAAGGTTGTGTCGAAGAGACAGTGTAGAGGAGCTGGTTGTGAATGAAGAGATCCCAGAGTCTCAGGCTCAAGCCGCAGAGGAGCCTGCACTGCAGCCACAAAACTCCATAGTAGAGGATGTGATGCCCACACAGGCTGAGCCAGAGCCGTACGTTCTAACTTTATAATTTACAGCTCTCATACAGTATCTTCTATCCTTTTTTCCCACCTGTAGTTACCACCCTTATGGCTGTAAAGATGACTGAAACAATAAAATTTTTTTCTCCCCTTTTTTAGTTATCAAGAGCCTGTCCCTCTCTGCTCTAACCAGTGTAAGTTACCACACAGATGAAATGACACATTTTTTAGCCTAAATTTCTCACCTAATAATCTTCCTCTCTCTGTTTTTTCAGGCTGGGTCACTCAGTTACAGAGTTTGTCTGATGACATGCATCTGCAAGAGGATTTTCTCGACTCGGTAAGAATTTGTAATCTTTTAGACAAAAATTTGATATTTGAGAGGATCCCATAGGAGTTTAACAGTGGTGCAGTCTTCAGTGGCACTACTTTAAAAATGCTGCATGCGGCTGGTTGTTTAAGATTTGACTTTTTGGTGCAGGAGGAGGAGCAGTTCTTCAGAGAGTTAACCATTCGTTACTTGGAGCCTCTGCCCCATGACAAAAAGAAACAGGAGGAAATGACCAACAATCTCCGGGAACTGAGGAATAAGGTAAATCATTTGGACATTTCATTAAAAAAGTTAGGCTGCCATGTTGTATATATGTTCCAAATATAATAATGTCTGTTTTTTCAGATCAACTTTGTGTTCTTCATGTTCAATGCGTTCTGGCTGGCGGCGACCTTTGCCCTTCAGTTCAGGAGTGACATCGTCTCCATTGAGATCCCAAAGGTGGACGTCCACCTGCGTCCCACTGGAGAGTACATGTACATCGAACCTGTAGGCATCATGTTCATCCTGACCTTCGCTCTCCTGGTCCTGATCCAGTTTATAGCCATGCTCAGCCACAGGTAAACGGCCAATAAACAAGACTTAGACCAAGCTCAAGCCTTTGTTTTTGTTTGCAGTCTGTATATAGCCTTTTATGTTTATAATTTTTAGTGAGATTTATATTGATTACATGTTTTTTTCTCCTGTAGGATATACACCTTAATACATTTTATAGCCTTCCTGGACACAGAGGCAGAGAAGTTCAATGAACCAACAGTGGAAGTCAAAAAGGTAGCCTACTCTTTCTTATGTATATGTAAAGTCATTGTCTATTATAGTTACTTACAGTTGAATCTTTATTTACTTTATGCCATGATTGAAACAGTGTTTGAGCATGTACTGTTTATTCTTCAAAACTTAATCTGCAACAGTGTTTCTCAAACTGTGGTACGGGTAGTCTTTTGCAGCTTGAGTCCTTACTTAGTTACATTTACAGCCAGTTCCATTGATGTTTTAGTCCTGCTCTGGTTTAGGCTTAAATTTGAAGTTTAGTCTTGGTTTACTAGTTTAGTTCTGATAAATTTCTGGTTTAGACCCAGTTTAGTCCTGGTTGAGACCTATTTTAGTTACTGGTTCAGACTTGGTTTTGTCCTTGTCTAGACCTACCTTAGTCCTGGTTTATAGTTGGTTTAGTCTTTGTTTACTGCTTTCGTTCTGGTTTATTTCTGATTTATAACTGGTTTAGTCCTGGTTTACAAAATAAAACCTGAATATATAAGAGGGAGCAGAAGGGCTTTATTAACCTTAAACTTTTTTCTTCATAATCTCAAAAACTCAGGTAGTTGGCATAATCCCACAGGTTGTATTATTTAACAAGAGAAGGTGAGCCATGAGGTTGTCCTGCATTTGTTGACATAATAATGCTATAATATTCAAATTAGCTCAACTTTAAACATTAAAATAATAAACAACACTGTGGTTTAAACTGTTCCTCTTAAAGCGCTGGGGCTCGAAAGTTTCACAAAACCACATTTTGAAAAGTGTTGCACAACAGCTACTGAGCCACAAAAACAGAAGTTAGCTCTTCTTTGTCCTCATTGCACTCTTGACACATTATTCAAATTAGACACACTTCCTTTTCTTGAATTTTCTTTTGGGATCAATAAAATATCTATCTAATCTAATCACATAATTTACTGTTGAAAGCTTAAGGGGATTTCTTCATAGTATTACAGAGAGCATGAAGCAGTGTTTATTAGTTACGGTCACACAGTCAAATTATCATCACAAATTATGCTGTCATTTATATAAGGTTGCAATAAACTCCTGCAGCAGCAATTAGAGCCCATTATACCACACCCTCAGAACAAACTTACTGCATATTGTACATGGAAAATATGTTCTGCAAAATTAGCGTGCGGCTCCTGATCTAGGTGTGTTTTATGACATGTTTGAGAGTATAATCATCTGGATTCCTCGCAGGTCAAAGATGAGGAATTTGACGACAGTGATGACGATCTGTTTCCAAATCTGCACCATCGGACTCACGAGACGGGGACACTGGTCTGACCCACTCAACTTTACACACAGCACTTTAAAATGTACCGCCGGACAACTCACTGATGGGAAGCTTGAGGAGATTGAAGGGATGCACCGTATCTGTATTTTATAATTACCTTAATGACATGTTTTGATCAGCACTCAGTATCAGATCAGTATTTTTTTTAATGACTCAACAGAAATGAAATGAGTAACTCTGAGTAAGTGAAGGGAGAGTTTCTGCGATTTAAAAACACAGTAAATCCTATTCACTGATGAAGATGAAGAAAACATAAATTAGAAAATGTGAAATAATACACAGTCATTTTGAAGGTCAAGAGAAGGAGCAGAAATACTGTGAGGAGGACTCGTGCTGTGTTTAAACATGGTTTGTTTTTTCTAGATATTGTTTGAGTTTTTGTAACGTTTAGGTCTCACTGCTAATGATACTGACCAAACATTTATTCACATATTTTCTACTTTTTATCCTGGTATTTATTCTGTAATGTGCTGTACATTTATGGCATTTTGAATATTGTTGTTGTTAATTAAATATATGAAACAAACCATCCTTACTGTGTTTATGTTTTAAAAAATGTTTATAGGTCACTCAATAAAAAAAAAAAACAAACAAAAAAAACAAAAACAAAAAACTACTTATACAGCGTATGCAGTATTTGACATTTCAGACAGTGAGTTAATGTAAGACTGAATAAAAGTCACAAATGCATAAACTTACCACTACTTATTACTTATTTTATACCAGTGCCAGTTCAGAAATGCTGTTATATCACTTATTTTCCTTTCTTTCTTTGTACATATTACTTATTTATGTTTTTTTTCCTGGTACGTGGTAAGTGCTTGACCAGGTGAGCCGCAGAGGTCCCCCTTTATTGTTTTATTGTAAAATGAAATAACAGCTTGGTGTAGTACTATCAAGGCCACTGTTTCCCAAACGTTTTTGTTTTGTGTATTGTATTGGAAAATGTATTTTTACATTACTTATATTATATTACATGTATTACTCTTAACATTCCTGGTATATGATATATTGTTCAGTCTGTGCAGCAGAAAGGAACTTTAAAGCCCTCACCACTTTTCCCTAGAAACAGACAACACAACACCGCTCTGCTGACTCTGACTCTGCTGATAACACATGCAGTATAGAGGCAGGGGGTGAGTTGGTGGTTTTTCTGTCCCTGCTTCTTCTGCTTCTGTCCTCTCCATCCCTCCCTCTGCTTTAACTTCAGGGGGATAAACCAGGGTGACACATTCTGCAAATTCGGCCTGTATCCCGTATCTTCACCTTCTTTGCCTTCTGTAACTGGTGAATGAACTCATTTGGGCCGTGATTCGCCCCGTCTGTCCTGGGAGAGCAGTGCGCAGCGTCAGGGCGGAGCCTGAGCAGTAGAGGACAGAAGAGGACAGGACAGAGCAGACATCCTTCTCCACTTCTTTCTACATATTTGCTCATTTTAGGATGAAACGAGCTAAACAAAGCTAATAGTGCAGCCACAACATTTATTGTTTTTGTTTGTTTGCACCTAATTCATTATGCAAATTAACCAAGTGCATATTTAATCAGGCGTTAAGCAGGTATGCATGTGACACTTTCATTGTTTCATTGCACAGAAGTTACAAATCCACACTAAAGTAAGGTTTACATCAAATAATACCTTAGAAATCCTAAAGAGTTGAACAGTTTTTCAAAAAATATACTCATTGTTGTTTTATATTTATAATCTTCCTCAAACCCTGGACAAAAACACATTTTAAAATGCCCCAGGATGCAGGAAATGTGGTCTGCTGTTTTAAAATGCCCCCCCACCCCCCACCCACACAATTTTTTTTTCAGAAGTCACACCCTGTATAGCGGTGCAAGGCGCTCACCACATTCAGATCACTTTGAGACAAAACAGTCTAAACCAGGCCCTCAAGTACACTGAGGGGTCAGATAAGCTACAAGTTCCGGCTGTGTGATTTCTATAAAAAACTTGTGTGAGACAGACTGTTACTGGCTGTCTAAAAATAAATCTGCAGAGACAAATCTCTCTCTTGCTTTCCATTTCAGTAGATATTTTTGGCTCCACAGAACCCCGCTGGGCTTTTTGTCATACCATGAGTGCCCCCTCTCTCATATGAGTTGATGATTCTTTACAAAGTGGTCATAAACATCTGTTTATTAGTACAAAGATATTTTATACTTTGTTGAAAATAAGTTCTCCTGCAATTTGTCCCATTAAATAATAAAAAAATATATAAAAATATTATAACTCCTATTACGTTGACTTATTTTACTATATATTTTATGTAAAAAAATAAAATAAAAAAAATAATCTTAAACTCATAATAAATTTAATACAAAGAAAAATGTACATCATTTGAATAACTCCCCCTTGAAACAAGCGCCTTCAAGGAAAACAGGATGGGAACCACTGCTCTATCCTCACCAAATGAAATTTTTGAAAAAATGTTGATATCAAATTACCATCTTGAATGAACTAAACCAGGACAAAACCAGACCATAATCAGAACAAATCCAAGCCTAAATCAGGATGAATCCACGTCAAAACCAGGTCTAAGCAGTAATCTAAACGTCACATTTAAAGGCACTGGAAAAAAAAAAAAAGGTCTGTGGGTCTCCAGTCTTTCCACTTCTAACGATTGGTAAAGCAGGGTATAATATCAACACAAAGAAAGATAAACTTAAACAACTGAGGCATTAAGTTCATTGTTTTTTTATTGTAAATAAATCAGCTCTACCATTGTTATCAGTAAAACAAATATTTGATTTAAACATGTTTACCTCATATCTTGGCACACGTGAGTAATTTTTATAAAATATAAAAAAAAAATATACTGCTCATAGGACTTTATGTCCCAACAACAGGATTAAAAATACCACACGTAGAAACCTGCGTGCCATAGCTACCCAGACCAGTTTGATAACCACTGCTTTAGACAGCATATAATAATTTATTTTTATGATAATTATGGTTTGCCACACCTATGATACAGGACATTCAGCAAATAAAAAAAAAAAAAAAACTATTAATCCACTGTTAATGACCTCTATCAACTTCACGTCATTATTTGCTGTGAAAATATAAACAGCTTTAAATCTTATAGTATATGATAATTATTATATTTAACAGAATGTAATAAAATATTATGTGCATAGTTGAATTTATAACTTATCTTATATGTTTACAAAATACTGTCATGAGAAAATGACAGTGTTTATAAACAGTACATTTTAACCTCTGTCAACATAAAAATCCACTCACCAGTTTAATAGCCCAGTGTAAACCCAAATGACATGTTTGTAATAACTTAATGAACTGGATCTATCCTGGTGGCCATCACTAACAACTTTTCTTTATAAACTGTAGCTACAGAAACACTCTTTGCTCTGGTGGAGAAAATGGCTGAATATTTTTTAAATGCTCTAAATTCCTCTAACTCACTCAGTTTCAGTTCATCTAACCCACAGACTGACCCTTGAACACTTAGCTCTGGAACCAGGCCATTAATAGATTTCCTTCGAAACAGTCTCACTTCCCCTTGCCTTTTCCTTTTTTTTAATTGTTATTTATCTGAATCTATATTTGTTATCACAGGTCATTTAAACACACCCACACCAGACCTCAGTGTTTCCATGTTAGCCAGTGGCCATTTTAGGTCACGTCATGATATTTGGCTCTAGTGAAGAACAGTATTGTCAGTGTAATATTTTTTTATGTTATCAAAGCCATGCAAATTTCACACTGGCCGACACACACGTCTCTGGTTGTGACACATTTGCAGAATGTGTCACCCTATACTTTACAGTGGTGCTTATGTGGAGGCTTTTGTGTTAGACCAGTGTTTCTCAAACTGTGGTACAGGTAACATTGGTGGTACGCGGGCCTGTTCTACTGGTACTCATGAGTCTTATGCAGTTCTGATTTAGTTTATTTGGGCCTGATTCAGTATGGAAATATTGAGTCCTGGTTTAGACTTGTTTAGACCTGGTTTAATCCTGGTTTAAAACTTGTTTAGACCTGGTTTTATCCTGGTTTAAAACTGGTTTAGGCCTGGTTTAAGCCTGGTTTAATCCTGGTTTAAGCCTGGTTTAAGCCTGCTTTAGGTCAAAATATATGTTTTCAATGGAAGTCTATGGTACACAAATTTTCACTAACAACACAAACGTCACAAAAACACCTCACACATTCAAAATACATTGAATATGGATGAGAGAAATGAATTACAAATTTGATTGTAAAACACACATCCTCACCAATATTCAGCCAAAGTTATCTAAAAAAAAAAAAATGCACCCCCAACTACACAAATTTCCCTTAACAAGGCCTAGGGGTTAACTTGAGCCAATGTTTGGAAGAAAAAAAAAGGCACAATACATTCAAAAGTCATATAGAAAATCTTGTAAATAAAAAGACAATCCATACTGTAGCAGTCTTTCACTCAGAGTTTAGCCACCTACTCTGTAGAGCGATGCTTTCTGTCTGCTCCACTGGGTTTGGACCAGCTGCTCTCGTCCACTGTCCCCTCCACAGACTGAGTGGTTGGTCCCTCCACGTCCTCTTCCAGCGCCTTCTTGTAGATTCCAGCCAGACTCTGCCTAAACCTGCCCCTCACGTTCACCCCCATGCAGTAGTACAGGATCGGGTTCACACAGCTGTTGAAGTAGGCCACACCGCTGGCCATGGGTTGCCAGATTTTCACCACAATGTTGTCTCTGTCCACCATTTTGACCAGCAGGAGGCAGTGGTACGGAGCCCAGCAGAGGAAGAAAGCTATGACGAGGGTAATCAGTATCCTCAGGGGGCGGGACTTGCCTGACAGGCGGGTGCGTTTGAGCCCCAAACCGGTCAGGATGTAACACATGAGGATGACCATAAAAGGCAACAGGAAGCCACACACAAAGCGGATGGTGTAAAGAGCCACTTTGGGAGTGTTAGTACCTTCTTTAGCCTCCTTCACATCGAGAGAGCACTTGCTAAGATTGTTCTTGCCCATATAAACTTGTCGGGAAATAAAATAAGGAGTGCTGAAAATAATGGCTATTATCCACACACACACTGCCACTATCCTGGCTGCGAACAATGTGCGTCTTCTTTTGGTGAAAACTGGCCTCCACACGCACAGAGCTCGGTCCACACTGATCACAGCCAAGAGAAACACGGAGCAGAACATGTTGGCGTATTTGAAGAAGCCATTGAATTTACAGACAAAGGTCCCAAAAGGCCAGTGGTCAAAAAAGAGTTTCTTGATGAGAGAGGAGACCCGAGTGAAGCAGAAGATCAGGTCGGCTACTGCCAAGTTCACCAGCCACACGTTTGTGACTTTAGGCTGAGGAAACAAAAAGACAAACTGTAAGAATATCTGAATTTGATCTTTGATAGCCTGCTTAAAAGGGAAGTAACCGATTTGTGAAAAAATGAGATGGTATGATGTCATATGGGCTGCATTGTTACAGATTTTATTACATTGCGCACTCTGTTTAATGACTGCCAGTGAAAATTAGAGGGTGTTTCCCAAATGCAAGGATCCTTCGCCGGTGCACCACCTCAGTGTGATCCACCTCAGTGTGATCCACGTCATCAGCGCCTCGCCAAGTGCTGTCCCAAATGGTTGAATTCTCCACCATCTCTGAAGCTCGTCTCCTCTGTTTGGCAAATTTACAAAGGATGCGACCTCACCTCGCTACAAGATGTTCACAGTGCACTGCGACAGTGCACCTGATTTGATCACGTGACATGACACAACATGCATGCTCCCAAAAGCTCCCAAAGCATTCACATGCAACATTAACAGGGCGCTCGCCTTAATTTCAGAAGGGGGCGACTCTGGAGGGGCTGAAAATGCCTCCAAGCAGCCTCTGCAAGAAGGAGCCTGGCAATTGAGAAACACCCAGAGTCTCTATTTTAGGACTAGATTTGTCTTTTTACACAAAGGGCTATAAAAACATATTGAATAAAAGGGAAGCAGAGTAAAATGTAGATAAAAAATGATAACGAGGTGGAGATACATAACTGCAGATTTGCATCGAGCTAATGCTAAACTAAGCTCCAAGTTTCAGTTTGATGTCATGTGGCAAATAGGTTGAATTTTACATTAGTTAATAAAATAAAGGCCCAAATGTTGCTAAACTGTTGTTGTTGGTGACCTGGAAACATTACAGGAAACAGGTTTTGTTACAGCAGCACAAGGGACGGCAGAGGTAAAATCGAGTTCAGCTTAAGTCATGATGCAATCAACAATATCATAAAGGTTATATTACAAGTCTGTTAGTTTCTGAATTTTGCCACAATTATTTTTCATTAATGTAATTGATATCACTGTTTGTGCAGTGCTTACATTTTACTTTACCTTTATCCTGAATCCTGCCACCCATATGACCATGGAGTTCCCGGGGATGCCCAACACGATGGTCAGTGTGTAGAGGATGATGCTGATATTGTCCATAATGGCGTCAATGTCCACTTCCTGGTCATTTTTGGTAGATTTGAGAACAAACGATGTGCTATTGGAATACATGGTGTATCTGTGGAATGGATATAAATGCAAGTTACTTTTTAATGAAACAGCAACAAGGACCTATACTGTATTTAGTGATGTTTTATGAAGACAGATGCTACTTCCCTTTTCTTTTTGGTTGGCTAATTGTACACATTATAAGCTTTTGGACAGTGGCATAGAGATGATATATATATATATATATATATATATATATATATATATATATATATATATATATATATATATATATATATATAACTTTGCAGAGAAATTTGCGATAGTAGTAATGGCAATGGTACCAATATATATATATAGTGTATATATTTGTATCTTTCCTCTTTCCTGAGAAACACCATGTAGTTTCAGCTTAAGAGTCTGATTCATGTTCTAAAAACTCCTCTACGTTTGACTTTTAAAGCTTTAAAGCTAGAGTAAGTGGCTTTAACATTGAGTTGACCTAACAGTACTAAGTACAGTAGTTACAGAAGCAATGGTTCTTCCCATTTTTACACCCGATGCCCTTCCTAATGTAAGTCTCACCATTTAACCAGTGTTTTGGGTTTTAAAAGTAGCCTGTGGCTCCAAAACATCCTGACTTTATTTTTTAATGACACAGTTAAAATATTGCATGCATATATTTCTTATAATCATGTGCCGGTTAGTTCTCACAACACCACACAATTCAGGAAGATACTTCAGTCTTTACGTGATAATATTCTTGTTCCCTATACTTTTTAAAATCATCCAAATGACATTTTCCATCACTGCACAGAAAAGAAAATTGCCATTTTTAAGGAATAGGATTGCAAATTTGTAGTATATCACTTGACTCTTGATGAGCCCTGCTACTGTATAAATGAGCTTAAACTACTAGTAATATTTAAAAAGAGTTATAAGGAAAGGAAACAGGAATTAGAAAAACTGATCTGTTCGACTCTCAAATTGTAAGTGAACCTCAAATTTCCACAAGTTTAATAAGAGAAGCTCTAATTTTAAATGTGTTTATCACGGGTCAGGTGCCTTGAGTCAGTGCGTCTGTTTAAAAAAGGATCTGGGAATAAAGAAGAAATAAAAAGAAGACTGAGAAAGAAAACTATATTTACTGAGTGGGTTTTGGCATTTGGTCAGTAATTTTACTTCAATACAAGGTAGACTAGAAAGGCTTGTCATAAAGTAACACCAACAACTAAAAATAAAACAAGCAAATAATATTAAAAACACTGGTACTGTATAATAAAAACATCATAAACAGCAGTGTGTATCAGCAGAAGATATTAAAACGCGAACATTTGAATAAATGTTACTTGGGTCTATAATGCAAATGAGGCATTTTACTAAAATATAATTAAAGAGAGACAGTTGGTAGTTTTAATCACAAATGCCTGTGTATTTTTTACAAAATACCTGTAACACTTTAGAAAAACACACTGGAAATCATGAGTTAAGGATTAATAACCAGCCAAAAAAAGTAGCCAAAAATTCAAGTAAGAGTACTTCAAAATAACATTACTCAAGTAGTAGAAAAAAGTATGTTGTGATACTCTTACACACTTTATTAAAATGTTACTCCAATAAATGTCACAGACCCACCAGTAGCACCAAAGCAATACTTTAACATTAAAAATCACCATTGAGTAATAAGCTCATGTAAATCAATACAAAAGTATGAACATCAGTGATAATACAGTATCAATTTATGCATAAAAATATTGATGAGTACATACTTATTAATTCTTTATTACTGCCTGATCGGGATGAGATATTCTAAAAAAACAATAAAAATAAAATACTGGTACAAGTTGCCATATTCTTGTTCTTAGTCCTTATTACTTATAAAATCATTTTAAAGAGCACTCAAACAAACAAACAAACAAACAAACAAACAAAAAACAAAAAACAAAAACAAAAACCAAACTAAACTAAATATCTGTCAAAATAAGAATACACCACTATAAAGACACTTCCTTTAAACATAAACAGAATCAATCTTACCAGTGTGAATAATGCAGTTTCAGATCAGCAGCCCAGCTGATAGAGACAGACTCTTTGGTCTCAAAGAGGAAATGGCTGAGTGCAGCAGCCGTTGTTCCTTTAGCCTCAGTCTTTGGTCAGGGGTGATACTGTCACTCTCCTCCCCCAAAACAAAACCACAAAACCACTCAGAATTTAATTTCCGTTTAACTTTCTGTGCCGACAAGCAGCTCCTGGCTCATTATGCTGCTAATGATTGCAATCCTCATCTTTTGAAAGTCATTAGGAAAAAAGGCTGTGTGAGCCGAGGTATATTTATTATTGAGTGGACATTTCCTGTTTACATATTAAAAATTTTATTATCATGGGATTTTTTTTCACCCTGAAACTACTCATTTAGCCATAAAAGTGGCATTGTTCTCCTTAAACATATATTTTATAGATTGAGTATATTAAAAACCTTAAAAACCGGAGGTTATGTTACACAATCATCATTATAATCCAGGCACAAAGGGTCACATGGCCAGTCCCAGGCTCAGATCAATAGAGAGAGTTGCTTCAGGAAGGGCCTCCGGCATAAATCCTGTTCCATATCAAAATGCAAACCACTGCACGCTAGGAGGTAGATGTCAGTGCCTCTTAGCATGCAGTGACCCCAAAGCCCAAATAACAGAAGATTACATAATCATTGCAATCACTATTCAAATACATTTTTGAAGTGACCTACAGGACAAAACACTTTTCTTTGCACTGCTACTAAGGAATAGATATCCTGTCTTAGGACTGTCTGAGCTACTTTGGGAGCCAGATAACAAGTGCAAATAACATTTAAAAGGATGTATTGTGTTAGTAGTAATAAAAAATTAGCAGCAGTAGTAGACTAGTAGAAGCACTAGTAGCAGTTAAAGTAATAATTTTATTAAAAATAATCTTTATTTCTAGAGTACTTTTCTGAACATGTTCCAAAGGGATTTACATTGTAAAAAGACACAAAACCCTCCAACATAAAATCAAATAAAAGACAAACACAGTTTGGCAGTTGCATTGAAGACAATCTACGAGGCCTTTAGGTATTCAGATAATGAATACTGGTTTATTTGACCACATTATTAAACCACTGAAAAGTTGCTATGTAACCACTGGACATGTTTGCTGATGAATTAGCCACTTCAGCGTGAACTGTCAGGGCTGTGTGCAGCGATCAGTGTCTACAATGTCAAAGTTTTACATACAGATAAACCCAAAATGATTCATATCCTGGCCCTGGTGTTTTGCCACTCTGTGTTGCCATTTCCAGCCAGAATAGATTCAAGTAAAAATGAACTTTTAAGGCCCACTGGCAAAGCGTTTGAGAATGTGAAAAAGTCTTCTCCTCTCCTTGTATGTATTCACATTTTATTTTGTTTGTTAGATTTGCTTTGGCTTTTTTTTTTGTCTCTGTTTTTTTCTGCTGTTTTGTGGTGTGAGCAGTTAGAGCCAGCACTGCAATATGATATTGCATCTTTAACAAAAAAATTTGACATGGATGTGAAAAATATAGGTCTTAACTGTAAGTATTTAGTAAAATATTTGCCTGTAATGACACAAACTGAGAGTTACATATGTAACTAAGGTTCTATGAATTTGGGATGACCGCCAGAGGGAGAGATGTAGAAAGAACAGAATGCTGGGTGACTTGGTATTATCTACAGCTTCTGACATCACCCAGGTCACATCCACTGACATGACTTTGTTGATATAAGATCTCGACCTCTGCGCCGCTCACTGTGGCCTTTATCAAACCAAGAAAGTCCCACTGAGATTAACAATCTCTTTTGCGGGGGAGTCCTATCTCCACTGGGGACCTATTGTACATGTTTTTGTTGGTAGGGAAAACCAGAGCACCTGGAGGAAACCTACGCAGACACAGAGAGAACATGCAAACTCCACACAGAAAGGCCCCACATGGTCCAGGAATTAAACTCGGGACCTTCTTGCTGTGAGGCAGGAGTGCTAACCACTTTACTGCCCAACATAATGAGTATCCAGGCACAAAGCACCGCCTTCTGGTGGTCAGTAGGAATGAAATAGAACTGTTGTATAATTGTTTTTGTTTTTTTCCATCTCTGCCAATGCAGTTTTTTAAATTCAGAGCTGCAAGTGCAAAACTGATAAAACATCTGATAAAACCACAACTGCAAACTTTACAGAGACAGCGATCAAAAGAATCTCTGACATCACAAGACAAGAAAATTTAATCTGAACAAACACAGGACCTGGAGGGAAGAAAAAAAAATCTAATATTATGGTAAAACATACATTATGAGGAAGCACATCACAGTGCCACAGAAAAACCAGCCCACTGTAACCAACATGGTCTATTTACAGCACATGTGGAAAAAGCCAATCAACCACAATCTGTTTTTTAGGTAGCAGTGGTAGAAGGCTAAAATTGTGATAAGTGGAAACAGCTTTTACACATACACGTTCACTGTTTACAGCAAATCCAGAGATGGGTAGGGCATCTGTTCTAATGCCTTTACAAATACAAACATTTAATGGTTCTGAATAAAATAGAGACCACTGCAATATTAATAATGATAACATGGGTGTATGTTTGCAAATGGACCATAGGGACATGTCCCTACCAATCACTTGCTGAAGGGCTAGTGGGGAGAATTGGGCTGGTGTGATTGTGGGGCCGTTAAGGACTACACTGAGTTTCACTGTGAGCCGCTGCGCCTGAGCCGTTTCTCCGCTGTGTGTGTGCTGTTTGTGCCTCTCTCCTATTGGTTTATTCTGATCTCAGATTCGTAAGTCCCGCCTCACTTGTAGTGATGGGCAGTCCGGCTCTTTTCAAAGATTCGGTTCTTTTGGCTCGGCTCCTCTTACGGCTCCCAAATGGTTCTTCATTTAGTATCACTGTGAGCATTGAATTTAAGCCTAACTTAGCCTAATTATGAATGTTTTTTGTGTTGGTAAACCATTTTTTAATCAATGTTTTTGTAAAAGTCTTATTTTTATGCCCAACACAGCTACAAAATTCTGTACTCATTTTTGCTCTCCAGTAGAATAAAAAAATCACTGTCTTCAGAACCCAATTTCTTTTACATAATGACATATGATCCTAGTCTGTGAGAGGGACGGACTGTGTCAACAGAACACAATATGAGTCTGACAGCTATGAATATAATACATGATCAAAGTATATAACCAGGTGATGGACACCAAATATGAATAAATTCTGAGTGTTGCAGACTATAGACAGAGTGGAAGCCTGCAGACAGGGAGCTGAAGCACTCTGATGGAAATGTAAGTCTCTTTGCTAAGTGACAACAATATGAATCAGACTATCAGATAATAAGGCCCATGATAAGGTCAGGTTAACAGTGAGCAGAGGCTCAGAGCAGAAGCATTCCCCTGTAAAGCTGAGCTAAAGCGAAACAGCAGCTAATTAAGCTCCTGGAGAGGACAAACAAAGCTAGTTATGTCCAAACTAGAGTCTTTGTAAATGTGTCTCCTAAAGGTAAGGCTATGGTAAAAAACTACTACTTTCAGCTAAGAAATATTACTTTTACCAACCTATAGTTGGTGGGGGTGTCCCTACCAAAGCTAAAACCAAACCTACGCCCTTGAATGATGGATGATGAATATTTATTTTTGCATTTCAGAGAAAAATGTACTGACTGAGACTGCCAGACTTTTTACAAGTTCAAAACTTTCCCTGTTTCTCCATTTCCAACATTGATTTTGGTTATGTCACTGTTTTTATGTTATTTACCTTTAGAATTAGCCTTCTCCTACAGTCTAAAGATGGCCGCTGAAATTGCCACTGAAGTGGTTGCCATGTCCTCTCTGGTGTTCTATCCTATCTCTATGGGTCAATTTCCATCAATCTTCTTATCAGTCTTCAGGACCATGGACGTATTATAGAACTGGATAGTGAATGATGCCTTGACCACTGTTGTTTTCAATGGCTGTGCTCATAGGAGCATGATGGCAAAAATGTTTTTTACTTCTGCGTTATTTCTGTGTTGTGCGGCCCGCAGGCGCACCACGGCCCTCGCACAGCTTGTGTTTTGAGTACTGCGTGCTGACCAATGGGTGCGATGGCGGGCTAGAACGGTGACGTCACAATCCATAAAAAGGGATTTTTTAGCCAAATTAAAGCTTTTTAATAGTGAAAAACTCCACAGTAAGAAAATGGATAATATACACTAAAAAATCCGACCATTTTGGAAACTGTAGGTGCCCAGTCAGCCGAACACCAGACATTTCTTTTTACATCGCACTCTAAAGGGAAAATCCTTTCTGGGACTCAGATCTTTCCGCTGCAGCTCCACAGAGTGGCCACTAATCAAACTGGCATCAGTGGAGAGGGGGCGATGCCCTATCCAGGTCTTATTATACATCCATGGTATCAGGTTCCCTCAGGCCAATGACGTCATTCACTATTCAGTTCTATAATACAGCCATGCTTAATACTGGCACTAGTGAACACCGCATTATTACAAAATACAACAGTGCCACCCGCTGGTCACTCATTTGAACAAAACCCTGATGATACAGTATTTAAAAGGTAATTTTATTATTTGACCTCGCTAAACGTACCATCAAATTAAGCAAAAGCTCAGGTTTCTGGATTTTTTCAGCCCCACGTCTGTGATGTGGTCTTGTATTATGTTAAGAGGGCAGTTCTGCAATCTTCTGTTGTCACCAATAAACATTAGCTCACTTACAGACCAGTTGATTGTGTAGCCTGAAACATGTTCATGTAGTGCAAAAGATGTGGAAAACCTTCTTGAGGATTACTTAGAGTGACAAGCATACTGTCAGCACGACACTCATAATTCAGTTGAGCCACTGTGAATATCCTCTATGAGAGGTCGATTTCTTATTCTAATAGCATGAGGCGCTAATGCTAAATTAAATAGTAATGGGAACAGGCAATCACCCAATCTCATGCATGAAGGTTATTGTGCTGAGGATATGTGCTGATTGTTATTTGTAATGACAGAGGATTTTGGAGCTAAATATATTGTTCTAATCCAATTCATAAAATTTAAACCAATACCAAATCTTGACAACACTTCAAACAAATTAAAATATACAATGGCATCAAAGGCTTTTTGGGCATCGAGGGTTATGGCTGCTGCTTTAGATTTTCCACCGTAATTTGAGAATATATTTAAGAGTCTATATGTACATTCCAAAAAAAGCATCTCCCTGGTACAAACCCAGACTGGTCTGGGCTAATAATTGTTGATATGACTTTGTTTAATCTCAAAGCTAACTAGTGATGGGCAGTCCAGCTCTTTTCAAAGATTTGTTTTTTTTGGCTCAGTTCCCTTACAAGAGCCGGCTCCCAAAGGGCTCTTTATTTAGTATCACTCAGAGCATTTTATTTAGGCCTAACTTAGCCATTATGAATGGGTTGAAACAAATTTTCAACTGTGTTTCTCTAAAAGTTGTATTTTTATGCAGTTTGCGATCAAAAACACAGATAAAAAATTCTGTACTCATCTTTGCTGTCTCCAGTGTAATCAGAATCGCTGTCTTTGGAGCCCCTCTCACTTCTGTCACATAATGATATGATCCTGTCCTCACATGTGACTAGTGCATGATGTGCCTCTCAAAATAAAATTCTGTTCTGCTTGCACAGATTTCTAGCAGAGTTGAACAGGTGCAGCTGAAGAGTTGGCTCTCATCTATAGGAAGAGGATCTTACAATTCGTACCAAATCGACTCTCAGAGCAGGCTCGTTTGTGAATGACCCATCACTAAAGCTAACATTTTGGTTAAAATTTTATGATCCAGGGACTGTCTTGCTGCTGATTCATTTATCATCCTAAGCAAAAGTGGTGTTAGCAGTTCATTAAATGTTAAAATTCAGACATCTTAAAGTTCAGCCTCAAACCCATTCGGTTCTGGGCATTTTCTTGCAATAAATGATTTCATGGATTTAACCAGTTCATCCACACTAAAAGGTCTATCTATGGACTGATTATTTGAGGTACGCAGTTGTGAGTACAATTTTTTGAAGACATTAATTTCTTGCATATCTGTAAGCAACTGTCTGAATTTTGAGTATATTTTATGAATTGCTTTTTTTCTTTTAGATTGATTGTCTTTTTATTGACTGGAGTGTAATTTCTGGGGTTTATCACTTATTTTGAAAATTTTCTCTGTAGGAATTTAACAAAAAAATAATTAATTTCTCCTTCAAGAATGGAATTATATTCAAATTTGAATTTTAAAAATTGTGTTGTATTCAAACTGTAATAACCCTACTTTAAGAATTAATTTGTTCTTGAATATCTTTAAGCCTTTTCCCCTTTTCTTTGCACTTTCAGAAGAGATGATGGCTCCTCTCATGGTTGCTTTAAGTGCCTCCCAGAGGTCTCATCATTGTCATTTATTTTCAAAAAATCCTCAATGTTTTCAATCATGCATTTTTTTACGGGTACAGGTACACTGTCACTGACAATAAAGCAAGGTTATCTTCATTTATAAATACACTCAAAAAATTATTCTTGGCCCTAGTAAAATAGAAACTATTCAATAAAGTAACTAATTGAACTAAATGTTGTAAAACCTGCGGTTTATTTGTTCTATACGAGTAAACACAATGTATTTTCTCTAAATGTATAATCTACTTAAACAAAAAATATAACCTTTAACTGAATAGATCACATAAAGAGGCTCTGTGCATTACACTCCATGAAGCTAGGGGGCAACAAGGAGCTCTTACAGTAGATGACAGCCACCACCCCTGGACTTTGGCTTGGGTGAACCCTTGCATTTTCAGCACATGGCACTGTGTGAAGGAGTGGGACCAACAACTGGATTGTTTCTGTGAGTTTTCTGTGATAAAGTGTCTAATAGCATGTTTTCTCTTTTCTTCTCCAGGTAGACAGTTGTGAAGGCATCTGGAAATATCAGGAGTGTGAAACATCAGTACTTCACTGCTGTAAAACGGCTTAGTTTGTTAAATGTCCTCATTTGTAAGAAGAATGTGACAGCTATAATACTCTGAAGCATACTTTGTCTGAATCAACTTTATCAACAGATTCATAAACAAACAAGTCACTTAATATTCTAATTTTAGATATATATATATATATACACGCACGCATACACTTACACAACTGTATAAACAATGACAATGTCTAAAAAGGCCATGTTTGTTTGTTTTTAAGCAAAATTCCTGGCAGAGGTTGACATTTGCTGAGAAGCTAAAGTCTTCAAAGAGGAAGGAGGCATTGTTGGAAAGAAAATCTCCCATGGCTCCAGTTCAATGGAAAATGCATTAACTGAGAAAGAATATATTTAATTCCCCACAACATTTTGCAGCCACCATGTTGTCCCAAGTCCTGTCCTGTTTTTCTGCTTTTACAGCACACATTTTACTGCAGTCTCATAATATTTGTAAGTAATATAGAATGTTCAGTTAAATTTTATTGTTAATTTTAAATAATTTTTAAGTTTAGTACTTGCTTTTGAACTAACACTTTTTTCTGCCAATTACAGATAAATCATCATCAACCCCAATCTTCAGAGGGCCTCTTGAATTAGGTGAGCATTTCTTAACATTTAATCAGTAAATCTACACACATTAATATTGGGTATTGATCGAAACTCAACAAAAAAATAATCATATACAACTTATGTACATGAGAGTGAAAAGAATATTCTTTTTGGTCCAGATTCTGAATTCTTCATATATCAACCATGTTTTTAGATTTGACCAAGTTGTTTTAAAGCTTGTATCAGATTAATTGTTGCAGGTGTTTTAGAATGATCTGTCCAAAAAAAGAGTCCAAGTGGCAGTGGTAAAATAAATGGAAATCTTAAACTCATAATAAATTTAATACAAAGAAAAATGGAGGTCATTTAAACATAAGACACAATACGGGGCTCTAGCTCCAGTCTTCCATTAAAAAAAGAATACACTATAATAAAATGTTTTCTATGGATTGTTGAATTTATTAATTATGTTTACAAAATAATGTTATGAGAAAATAAATGTTTATATACAATACATTTTAACCTCTGTCAACATCATAATCAATTCAACAGTTTAATCACAAAATGCACCAGCCTGGTTTTTCCAGGTTAATCCTTACTTTATCTCTTGGTTTTTGACCTGGGTTAGTGAAGATTTAGGCTCACTGTAGTCGGTTAAAGATGGTACCTGGAAAGCCAAATATTCTCTGAGGATGTACTTGGTTTGTAAAAGTCTGAGAACCACTGTCCTGAACTAATCCTAAACTTCAGGTCCTGGGTTGTGTGATCTCAGTTTTTAGTGAAATATGTTTTCTTCACTTCCCTTATCTCAGTTTATGCTTTTCTGTTTTGTCCTGGTTTGCTGTGTAAACATTTAGTTGTCATAAGACACTTTTCCTGGTAGGATTTTTCATTGCCATTGAGTTGCTGTTGACAAGCCATGTTGGCCAAACAATGTGAGAGTCCCTTGGTCACCTGAGAGAAGACCTCCTTTGTATCTAGGCTTATGATTGGACAAACTTTGCTGTCACAGAATGATGACATCTTAAGGTCTTTCTTTTTATTTGTTGTATATTATTTATTGTATTATGTTACTAGCTGATTAAACAAAAAGTAATCCACTGCATATTTTAGACATTACTTATACCACAGAAAAGGTATTTTCCATTTGCTCTAAACCATTTTGACTTGAGTCTGCGTTCCAAGTTTGTACAATAATTTGTCACAGTACATTTAAAAGTCATGTAGGAAATCTTTTAAGTAAAAAGACAATCCATAGTGTAGCAGATTTTTTATACCTTTTATTTTAACCAGGAAGTCCCATTGAGATTCAGAATCTCTTTTACAAGAGAGACCTGGCCAAGGTAGCAGCCAATACAGTCATCAAGACAACAAATACAGCAGGATTAAGCAAAGTTAAACACATTGAGAAATTAGAACAACTATTTAAAAACAGTGAGCCTCTCAAGAAAAACAAGCACATGTCTCCTTTACCACACTCTTTATGATTGCCTTAAATTCATCAACTGAAATGAGTGATTCCAATTTAATATCTCTTTGTAAATTGTTCCATGCCCATGGTGCAGAGTAGGAAAAGGCTGTTTTCCCCAACTCTGTGAGTGACCGGGGAACATTGAAAAGCAACCAAATGGAGGAGCGGAGCTGGTAACTCCTGGAGCCGACACAAAGGAGGTTAAAGAGATATCCTGGAAGTTTTCCCAATATTGCTTTATAGAGGAAAATATACCAGTGTTGTTTTCCGCGAGTGGTCAGTGATGTCCAACCTACCAAATCATAAAGAGTGCAGTGGTGAGTGAGGGACTTTGCATTTGTTATAAATTGTAAAGATGCATGATACACTGAATCAAGTTTATGTAAAATGGATGAGGCTGCATGCAAATACAAGGTGTCACCATAATCAATCACAGACAGAAAAGTAGCATTCACAAGTTTTTTCTTAGCACTGAAAGTTAAACCAGATCTGTGTCTGAAATAAAAGCCAACCTTCACTTTGAGCTTTTTATTAAAGTGGTGATATGTACACTAAATGTAAGCTTATCATCAATCCATATACTAAAGTATTTGTACAATGGAACCCTCTCAATAAATTTCCCATCTGAGGTAGAGATGCTATAATCACCTTCTAATGGGGAGTGGGCTTTTGAGAAGACAATAAATTTTGTTTTACAAACATTTAAAATCAATTTGAAGTTCAGAAGTGCAATTTCTAATGACTGAAATGCAGCCTGAAGATCTTGTACCACCCCTGCAATGGATGGAGCATGGGTGTAAGTTACTGTATCATCAACATACAGATGTATTTTTGAATGAAATGTCATTTATGAAAATAGTGAACAAAATAGGCCCCAGAATAGATCCCTGTGGAACACGTTTTACTATGTTAAGAAATTCTACTTTATGGCCTTTAACAAAAACACACTGAGATCGATCTGTAAGATAATTTTGAAACCATTTTAAGGTATTATGACTGAAACCAATTGATCTTAATTTGTTAAGAAGCAATCCATAGTCAACTGAGTCAAACGCCTTAGAGTGATCCACGAATAAGACTGCACAGTGCTGTTTTTTTTTTATCTAAGGCTCCAATTATGCCAGTTATTACAATTTTGGCAGCAGTAACAGTGCTATGACCAGCTCTAAAACCCGACTGAAAATCATTGAAAATATTTTTATCAGCCAAGAATTGTTTCATCTGTAAGTTTACACAAGACTGGACAATAATTGTTCAAATCTCCAGGATCCCCACCTTTAAATAGAGGGAGAATTTCAGCTGATTTCCAATTTTTAGGTATGGTGTTAGAACAAAGACTCAAATTATCAGCTGCAACCTTTAAGAGGTATGGATCCAGTGTATCTGGACTTGCAGACTTTTTGTAATCAATTTCTTTCAGCGCTTTATGAACTTGAAACAGACAGGTTTAAGATCAGACAGATCTGTATTTCTATAATCTGCTGAGTTGGCTGGACCTGGGACAGGTGCATTTACATTTTTGTTATCAATTATGGATCCAGCATGAATAAAGTGTTTGTTAAACTGACTGACCATAGCATGTTTGTCTTTTATTTTGTCTGAGCCAACAAAAATTTCTTCTGGGAGGCTTGAGTCCATGTGTGTACCAGACAAGGATTTAATAGATCTCCAAAATTTTGCAGGGTTTTTTAGATTTTCTGTAACTGATGTTAAATAAAACTCAGATTTGGATTTTCGAATCATTAAAGTACATTTATTTCTTAGAGTTCTAAATGCTGTCCAATCTTGAAAAGTATTTGAAAATCTAGCCGTAACCCAGAGTTTAATTCCTTAAACAAATCTGCTCTTTAAGACTGTCTGAAAACCAAGGATTGTCCCTACCACTGACCCAGAACTTCTTGATTGGTGCATGTTTATTAGAAATAGAAATAAAAATTGATTGAAAATATTGCCATGCCAATTCAACATCAGAAATCAGAGAAACTCTATTGAGATCACTTTGATATAGGTCATGCAGAAAAGCCTGTTCAAAGTTTTTAAAGTGTCTTAAAAATGAGACGGGGTTTTACCTTGGGGAGTTTAGTGTTTCTGACACAAGCAATTGCACAATGGTCACTAATATCATTACAAAATGAAGGTGAAATGTTTTTGTGAGCTGTATTTGTTATAATTAAATCAAGAATGGTAGATTTATTTTGTGCTTTGGGATTTATTCTAGTTGGTTCATTTATAAGTTGCACTAAGTTCAATGTGTCACACAATTTCTTCAGCCAATCTGAGTTTCCTGAAAGCCAATCCAAATTTAGATCACCCATAAGAATAAATTCAGAATAATTTATTTCATGTAAAATATCTGAAATAGATTGGAGGGCATCTTTAGAAGCAGATGGGGGCCTATAACAGGCAACTACAGTGATATAAGAGTTCTTTGAAATAGTCACTTTAAGTGCCAAGAGTTCAAACTGTTTAGCTTTAGTAACTGACAGGGTTACACAGCTTATGAACCTTGATTTTACATAGATTGCAACCCCTCCTTCTTTACCCAGCTGATCGGATCGATAAACTTTATAACCTTCAATAGAAATTGATTCATCAGGTATAGAATTCTTAAGCCAAGTTTCGGATAGAATTATTACATGAGTGTTTGTGGCATTTGCCCAGATCTTGATCATATCAATTTTAGGGACAAGGCTTCTAACATTTAAATGTATAAAACCAAGACCATCTCTACTTTTGAATTCCGAGGGAGTGGATAAGCACTGCAATGTGCTTGGCCCAGGATTTGGCTGAACATTACCAGACAGCATCAATAAGAGCATAATCATGCAACGCAGCTTTAGTTTGGCAACACACATTTTTTCATTCCCACTAACTCCTGAGAAAAACAAAAATGAATTCTCTGAGATTGTAAAATGGTCCTTTAACACCAGTAAATTTTATAAGATTTTATAATATTTTATAAGATACAAGATCTTATTGGCTGTTACCTCTAAGCAACACAGCTTCAGTTGGTAACATAAACTGATTTGCTGATGACATAACTCATGAATTCTTGTTTGAACTGAGAACTGACTGGTGTACATGACTGAGTCATACTCAGGGTGTATAAAGATTATACAGAGCTGGAGGCTAGCAGGCAGAGGCAGAGGCTAGCAGGCAGAGCCGGAGGCTAGCAGGCAGAGCCGGAGGCTAGCAGGCAGAGCCGGAGGCTAGCAGGCTGAGCCGGAGGCTAGCAGGCTGAGCCGGAGGCTAGCAGGCAGAGCTGGTGAGCTGGAGGTTAGCAGGCATAGCTGGTGAGCTGGAGGTTAGCAGGCAGAGCTGGAGGTTAGCAGGAAGAGCTAGAGGCTAGCTGGCAGAGCAGGAGGTTAGCATGCAGAGCTAAAGGTTAGCAGGCAGGGCTGGAGGCTAACAGGCAAAGCTGACTCGTGGAGAATAACAAGCAGGGCTACCAGCAGAAAGATAGCAGTCCAAGTTGGTAAAAAGAGAGGCTAGCACAAAGGGCTAACATCTAATAGTAGCTAGGGCTGTGAGCCTTTAGCAGATAGAAAAAATACTTAGCTTCAAAGTCCACACAAACTGAGGTGTTTACTAGCAAATCTTGTTGATAGTAATAGGCTAGCACATTGTAGATCTGACTGCTCAGGTGCTCTACTCCATCGTGTGGATTTCAAATAGGCCTAGGGCTCATGCAGTCCATATTCCATGGGAATCAAAAATAACCTCTGCTAAGTATATAACATCCCAAACTGCAGGAGAAATGGTTTTCTTGAGAAGTACCGCTGACACGTGCCCAAAAAATTTAAAAATATACACATAAAACCATAAAAACTCAGATCTCAAACACTGAGACCCACACAGAGGACTGACTTGGCTGCCATCTTGGTTTTTTAATTAATAGATTAATCTTTCAATCAGTGCTTAGTCACCTTCTCTGTAGAGAGATCCCTTCTGTCCACTCCACTGGGTTTGGAGCTACTCTTGTCCAGTCGTTGGCCCCTCCACGTCCTCTTCCAGTGCCCCTCTGCAGACTCCAGCCAGACTCTGCCTAAACCTACCCCTCACAATCACCCCCATGCAGTAGTACAGGATCGGGTTCACACAGCTGTTGAAGTAGGCCATGCCTTTGGCCATGGGTTGCCAGATTTTCACCACAATGTTGTCTCTGTCCACCATTTTGACCAGCAGGAGGCAGTGGTACGGAGCCCAGCAGAGGAAGAAAGCTATGACGAGAGTCACCAGTATCCTCAGGGGGCGGGACTTGCCTGACAGGCGGGTGCGTTTGATCCCCAAACCGGTCAGGATGTAACACACAAGGATGACCATAAAAGGCAACAGGAAGCCACACAGAAAGCGGATGGTGTAAAGAGCCAGTTTGGCAGTGCCTTCAACACCAAGTGAACACTTACTAAGATTGTTCTTGTCCACATGAACTTGATAGTAAACACAATAAGGAGTGCTGAAAATAATGGCTAGTATCCACACACACACTGCCACTATCCTGGATACAAACAACGTGCGTCTTCTTTTGGTGAAAACTGGCCTCCACACGCACATTGCTCGGTCCACACTGATCACAGCCAAGAGAAGCACGGAGCAGAACATGTTGGTGTATTTGAAGAAGCTTTTTAATTTACACACAAACGTCCCAAACGACCAGTGGTAAAACGAGAGTTTCTGGATGACAGAGGAGATCCGAGTGAAGCAGAAGATCAGGTCGGCTACTGCCAGGTTCACCAGCCACACGTTTGTGACTTTAGGCTGAGAAGAGAAAAAAAATAGATAAAAATTGACATTGCAAGACTTGATGTTTAACCTGGCAGAGATAATTGCTTGTTTGCATCAGGCTAACGCTAAACTCAGCGCTACAGGTTAAAAGTAAGCTGCAAATTTCGGTTCATGCCATATTTTATTTTGAGTTGGCAAAGTGGTTGAGTTTTACGTTTGTTAATAAAATAAAGGTGGAAAATTACTATATTGGTGAATGGTGGGGCTATAAACACTATAGGTAACAGCTTTTTTTTTTTTTTGCAACAGCACTTGGGACAGTAGCAGTAAAATCGAGTAGTTCAGCTCTAAGTTGCTATACTTTTTTCATCATGCTATTAAAAACATGATACAAGCTATATTACAAGTTTGTATGTCTCTGGATATTGCCACTACTTCTAAGTATATTTCTCATTAATATTTAGCATGTTATTAATATCACTATTTGTGCAGTGGATATGACATTACCTTTAGCCTGAATCCTGCCACCCATATGACCATGGAGTTCCCGGGGATGCCCAGCACGATGGTCAGTGTGTAAAGGACGATGCTGATATTTGCTGTAATGGCCTCTATGTCATTTTTGGTGGAGTTGAAAACAAGCGGTGTGCTATTGGAAGACATGGTGTATCTGTGGAGAATAAAGGAATGCTTTTTTATGAAACAGCAACGAGGACCTATACTGTATTTAGTAATGTTTTATTAAGACAAATACAGATGCTACTACTTCTGATTTCTTTTTCTTATTGGTTGGCTAATTGTAGGTACTATAAACTTCTGGACAGTGGCATTGGGGTGGTTGGGATGTATCTTTCCTCTTTCCTGAGAAACGTGGTTTCAGCTTAAAAGTCTTTATTATAAAAACTCTTTTACTTTTATTTTTAAAGCTATAAAGCAAGAGTAAGTGGCCCTAACAGTACTAAGTACAGTAGATACAGAGGTAAATGTTTCTCCCATTTTGGATAGTTTTTACATCTGATGCCCTTTAATAAACTTTTGTATTTCTCTAATTGTGTGACTGAGTTTCTCTGTAAGTGGTTCTCCAGTGGAACCCCCATTTCTGATGCAGATCCTGCTCTGCTGTGGTCCTGGTTAGGAAAAAGTCACACAGAGTGTGGCACATCTTTAAAGGCTGAAAACTCTGCACCCTTAGCATTTGATGTGCCATAATTGCCAATGGCACGAGCAGGCTCTGTTTTACTGTGATTAATAGGCTGAGCCAAAGTCCCTGAATGCTGCAGTGGCTGGCAGCGCTTCACACAAGGGGACAGACACCATTCTGCTGTTGATGCAAACTAAACACATCCTCACTGAAAGTGAGCCACAACTGCATTGTGCACACTCAAAGCAGGGGAAAGAGTCACCAAAGCCCTGTTGAGTCAGAGGCCACAGCAGAGCGGGGTTTGTGCTGTTGGCACTCGTGAATCTGAATCCCATGTCTGCATTGGGCCACCTGCCCATCTCACATTCTTTTATGCTGCCACACTGGTCGGCCAGGAAATGTCCCGACTCTTCTGATTACCTTTTTGCCTCTGCTGCTAATGCAGCAAGTTACTGTATCAGCTGAAAGCTGAATCCAGCAATAAGTCCTATTTCTTTTGCTTTAAAACTCACCAAACAAGCAGCCAAAGAATACATGAAAAAATCTGCTGCAAAACAAAACCATGATAACAAGTTTTGTCTTTTTACCTTTGCTGCTTTCTCATCAAAAGTTGTTTCTGTGTCCATAAAACTCCTTATCTTGGGTAATCCATTTATATTTGTTAGACTGGAACTGCGTCCTTGATGTTTTACAGAAAGTCTTATTTATCAGTGTGTTTCTCAAAGCCCAGATATCTTGCCTTACCGTTCCTTGAAGGCATCACAGGAAGGCATGTCTTCCAGGATGTTTCTCAGAATTTGGTTCTTGTCTGTACTTGTTTTCTTGTGACGCGTCATCTGTGGCAGACCAAGTACTACTGTTCCAGTTCAACATAATGGCTCACCAAACTATACATCCACAACTACCCTCTGTGTTTATAGAAAAAAGGTTGTTACATTTTTATGAGGAATGGCTTAACAGGATTTTTTTTTCTGGACTACAAAATAAAAATTATATACTTGCTGAATTTGATAAAAAATCAATCACCCAACTAAGAGCTATGTACCTAGCTTTTGCCCCTAAAGCAAAAGAAACACGAAACACAATTATAAATAACATCTACGCATCCAAAGAATTGCCTAGATAATGATTTAACAATGTTACCTTTTTAAAAAAAATAATAAATTCCAATCATATATGAAATCATTAAAACTCATGAAAGGACATAAAGCCCAGAAAATGTAGTCTTATTTTTGTGATATTTCCCATGACTCGAGCTAAATGTACACTGCTCAAAAAAATAAAGGGAACACTTAAATGACACAAAGTAACTCCAAGTCAATCACACTTCTGTGAAATCAAACTGTCCACTTAGGAAGCAACACTGATTGACATCACTTTCACTGCTGTTGTGCAAATGGAATATACAACAGGTGGAAATTATAGGCAATTAGCAAGACACGTCCAATAAAGGAGTGGTTCTGCAGGTGGTGACCACAGACCACTTCTCAGTTCCTATGCTTTCTGGCTGATGTTTTGAGTTCAAATGAACGCGTTCATTGAACACGTTCATTTTTATGTGAACTTTGAACTGAACGTAACACATTTGTAAATCAAGAACTTGAACGTGAATTTGTTCAGATTATGTGAGATGAACGACGTACGTCACGTCAATTAAGCGTCGGAAGTTGTTTTCACCTGAGTCGAGTGAAGAGGTCTGATCGTACTTTTTAAACAGCGCTGTCCCTCACTGCCCACGGGCTCCACTCCAAAACTGCACAGCTTCACCAGAGAGCGCTTGTGTCCGCAATGCATCTTGGGTAATGTAGTGTGAAGCCCATAGGCGTGCCGTGAGGGCAAGCAAGGCAAGCAGTGCTTGACCAGTCAAATCTAAAAAAATACACGGATTAAAACTATAACGAAATTAAATCGCTATCTCTCCAAACATTTCATTTTGCCGTTCAGTTCCATAGTAATCAGTCTCTTTCCTGTTTTCAGTCACTCTGTTTCTTTCTGCGCCCTGCTGGCCACTCCAGGTACTGCCTCTCTGCCATTCATTTCTGTTATTTTCTCCTTCGTGGAGGCAGAGTCATGGTGCACTGTTTCTGGCTGGGGCTTGTCAAGCTGAGGCCCAGCAGCTTGTTTTGGAGGCTCGCGCATGCGTGCTGTGGTCAGTCAGGCTCAGTGACAGAGATCTCTGGCTGACCGCAGGGGGCGATAAGCGGCGCACTGTGCAGCTTACGGTCCCATACATTACAGTGCGCATGTGCCGCGTGAGACAACAAAACTTTCCACAAGTATCCGCAGCCAAAGTGTCTAACAGCGTTTCTACAGATAAGTCATTGTAGCTTAAATCCTGTTCAATGTTCCTCATGAGTACATGCTGCTGCATAAAACTGCGTGTCATGTAAATGATAGCCTCACGTACATCGTTAAGTGTCAGACATGTTCGTAAGAAGTGGAGCTGGGGGAGTGGAGAGGAGCCAGCGGCCCGTGCCGGGGACTGGATGTGAATATTACAGAAGTGTGAATGAACTGGGCTCTGGTCGTTCTGGACAAACTCAGCTGTAGGAAATACAGGACGTTTCTTCAAAAAAGGAACATGGACTGGATTTGCAGCGTGAGTAGAGAGGTGAGTGTCAGTGAGGCGGTGTTTTTACGGAAGTTTGTGGTGTGGTGTGTAAGGCTTCTTTTGAGGTTTTATTATAGTGAAGCAGCATTAACAGTGCACTAGTCTAGTGTTGATCTCAGTGTGAGTCCTGATGAACAGGCCTCCTTCATCTGTAAAGCTGTAACCTCACTCATCATCCATCCATCTTCATTTTAGTGCTTATGAATTAAAGTTAAAACAAAAACTTAGGGTACATTCTTTGATAAGGCGACAGAGAAGGCCAGCTTTGTGGAAAAAAAATGTTGTAATGACATTCTTTTCTATACAAACAGCATTACCAATCATAATTATATGTGAGTGTGAGATAGTTTGAAACAGCCTACTACTCAAACACTGATGGGATTGCATTTAAGTGATTTTTAATTAAATTTAAATTAAATCAAAATGTTGTCATATAAAACTTAATGAAGTCAAGGTGTCTGCTTGCCCACTTAAAAAAGTCACCACATGCTACTGGTGAAGCCAAAGATAATCGAATCTAATATCTTTGGCTTCACACTACGTTACCCATGATGCACTGCACAAGCAAGCATAACAATAAGCGCAGCCTTCATAGCAACACTGGAGCGGGCAGCAGCAGTCAGTCTGACAATGGCAAGTTCAAGTGAAGGCACAGAGAACACAGACGATGCTGCCTCTAACTATGATCATTTACGGACATTTTACACATTGTCACGCAAAGACTCTGACGGAAAAAAAAACTTACCTTTCTGTGCAAGCTTATATATGCAAAAACGTCAATTTTTTGTGATAGAATTTAAGATCTACAGTGAGGCTAGAAGGTAGTTAACATGTATAGTGATAGAAGTCATAGTTTGAAAAGCAAGTTCAGCCTTTCATTTACATATCTCACCTAAAAATAAAATGAACTGAACTTTGAACTAGTTCAAAATTAAAATTGTGAATTATGAACGTGAACAGTTCACTTTGAACATGTGTGAACTGAACTTTGAACTAGTTCATGAAAAGTGTGAACTTGCACAACACTGGTCATAATATTGCTCACGATGTATACTTGTTATTAAAGTGCCATTTTATATAACGTGCGTGCATGACTGGTGAATTTTTCCCCCATTGAAATGACTCCTTGTTGCCATTTCAGCATTTCCCTCTTTTCGCTACGCACATTATCTGAAAATTACCCACAAACATGGATGTTTTAGAAAGGTTGCCTAATAACCTCTATCATATGCTCCTAAACTACAAACCCCTGGTTGAAATGTATTTACTATGCTGCCCATGTCACTTTTCCAGCCATTACTCTTAATCTCGTAGCCAAATGCACATGTAGCCCTATATAATTATATTAAAGCCTATTGTTATACGTATGTGTATAGTCACCGGCCGAAGGTGCATGCTGAGCAAGCGCACAGGTGATGCCAATGGCGTGATTTCAGTAGAGTCCCCGGCCTCCGAAGGTGCACGTGGTGGTTGTACGTGGCACTTGCTTTGGCATTACGTCTTATGAATGGGCACCTTGGACGCACATTTGGCCCAATGTGGCTCAACAACAGCCGCGGCTCCAGCACTGATCAACAACGCATGACGTCAGAGGCAAAAAGGGGACAGAGCGGGGCATGAGACCCCCCTCTTATAGACTACCACCCTGACGTGATTGGTTAACCAGTGGATGTGTGGGCGTTTCACCACATGTGTAAAGAACTTAAGAGCAGACAGATTGAGGATAGTTGATGTAACTAGAGCAGTAGGCTCGTTCAAGATGAGCTAGACCTGCGCAGTTTCGATCGGTGTCGGTCTGTGCGCAGTGCACGCCGGTTAGATTTGTGTCCGACTTGTTCCCGACTTGCTCTGATGTCATGAGTGCGACGGTCACCGTGAGACCCAAACGAGACAAGCCGTCTGAGCCGCCGCAATTCATCTGGAGCAACTGCAGAGGCTGCTTGGCTCAGTGCATGATGGGAAAACGCTCACCTGTCAGCGGTGAACAGACAGGGGATTGGTTCTGAGTTTAGTGCTGATCAGAAACGTAACGCACGACACTTCACTGCCCTCTTCTCCTACTCCCCTGCCTCTTTTTTTTTTTTTTAAATACAGACTAAAGTTACAGTTTTGACCTGGATAAACTTTGTGCCCTGCTGCTCAGTGTGAAGTAGAATATTATTAAAAAGATATCTGCTGTTATAGAAAGCTGTTTAACATTTATAATGTGTAAACTTAGACATAAAAGCTAAGAACCACTGCTGAATGTGCCTCATGTTGTGAGCTCCAAAAGAGTGCCTCATTTACGCACAGACTGTGGTCGAGCACGGGACAGAAAAGTTCTTACAAATCAGTTTAATGCATTTATTTTCAAAATCTAATCCAACACACGCGAGAAGTGGATTTCGGGCGTGATGGTGCGTGATCTGAGCCACAAACTGTCCAACTTCAGTACAGGCGTATTTCCCCTCCTCCTGTTGCGGCCGTGCACTCTCGTTCACAATCCAGGCGAGGCGCAGTTCATCTCGAACGATCCTAGTATCTCCAGCCTGTAGTTGATGCCCTGTGGCCGCTGTTGAGCACAGGCTGGGGGCAGCCCCACACATGAACCAAGACATGGCTGCGGCTGGTCTTGGTTCATTTGTGTTTTCCTTTTACAAAAAAACAAAACAAAACCTTTTTGTTTCTCAAATGAAAATCAATTGAATGAAAGGAACACAGACTGGATGTGACTTCAGACAGAGTGATCTTCTGTTACAGCTTAAATCTTCCATAAAAAAATAAAAATAAAAAAAACAATATATATTTACAAAATGTTATGAGAAAATGACAGTGTTTACATACAGTACATTTTAACCTCTGGCAACATCATAAAAATCCATTCAACACTTCAATCTCAAAATACCCCAGCCTGGTTTAGTCCTGGCTTATTCCCGGTTTAGACCTGGTTTAAGTCTGATTCAGGCCTGGTTTAGTGTTCAAAAACACCGCTCTGCTCTAGGTGTAATGATGATTTAAGTTCATTTCAATGTCTTCCTGGCTCTGCATTTTGACCTCTTTTGATGCTTACACTGAACACTTGAGTCAGTGTTCCAAGTTTGTAAAATAAAAATAAAAAGTCACAGTACATTCAAAAGTCACAGAGTACATCTGAGTGTAGCAGATTAATCTTTCACTCAGACTTTTGTCACCTACTCTGTACAGTGATCCCTTCTGTCCACTCCATTGGGTTTGGAGCAGCTGCTCTCCTCCGCTGTCCCCTCCACAGACTGAATGCTTGGCCCCTCCACGTCCTCTTCCAGTGCCCTCTTGTAGGCTCCAGCCAGATTCTGCCTAAACCTGCTCCTCACAATCACCCCCATGCAGTAGTACAAGATCGGGTTCACACAGCTGTTGAAGTCGGCCACACCTTTGGCCATGGGTTGCCAGGTCTTCACCAAAATGTTTTTTCTGTCCACCATTTTGACCAGCAGGAGGCAGTGGTACGGAGCCCAGCAGAGGAAAAAAGCTATGACGAGAGTCACCAGTATCCTCAGGCGGCGGGACTTGCCTGACAGGCGGGTGCGTTTGATCCCCAAACCGGTCAGGATGTAACACACAAGGATGACCATAAAAGGCAACAGGAAGCCACACACAAAGCGGATGGTGTAAGGAGCCTCATCCTCACTGAGAAAGCACTTACTAAGATTTAACTTGACCTGAACTATTTCGTACATTAAATAAGGTGAACTGAAAATAATGGCTAGTATCCACACACACACTGCCACTATCCTGGCTACAAACAACGTGCGTCTTCTTTTGGTTAAAACTGGCCTCCACACGCACAGAGCTCGGTCCACACTGATCACAGCCAAGAGAAACACGGAGCAGAACATGTTGGTGTATTTGATGAAGCCTTTGAATTTACAGATAAATATCCCAAACGGCCAGTGGTCAAAAAAGAGTTTGTGGATGACAGAGGGGATCCGAGTGAAGCAGAAGATCAGGTCGGCTACTGCCAGGTTCACCAGCCACACATTTAAGACGTTAGGCTGAGAAAACAAAAAGAAAAACAAAACAAACAAAAAATTAGATAAAAGTAATCTCCAAATTTCAGTTCAATGCCAAATTTTTGTATTTTAAGTTGGAAAATTGGTTGAGATTTACTTTTGTTAATAAAGTAAAGGCACATAATGAACCAAAACGGTGAATGGTGGGTCTGTAAAAGCTATAGGTAACAGATTTCTACGACAGCAGTAAAATTGAGTAGTTCAGCTTTAAGTTGCTATACTTTTTCACAATTAAAAAGATAAAGGTTATATTACAAATTTGTTTGTCGCTGGATATTGCCACTACATTAAGGGTTAGGGTTATTTCTCATTAATGTTTAGCATTGATATTTGTGCACTGGATACATTTTACTTTACCTTCAGCTTGAATCCTGCCACCCATATGACCATGAAGTTCCCAGGGATGCCCAACACGATGGTCAGTGTGGAGAGGACGATGCTGACATTTTTCATAATGGCCTCAACGTCAGTCGTGCTATTGGAAGACATGGTGTTTCTGTGGAGTGGACATAAATTAATACTTTCTTATGAAACAGCAACAAGGACCTATAATGTATTTAATGATGTTTTATTGAGACAAATACAGATGCTACTTCTCATTTCTTCTCCTCATTGGTCGGCTATACCATAAACTTTTGGACAGTGGCATTGGAATGGTTGAAAAAACTTTGCTGAGAACTTTGCAATAAATCTAAAAAATTATGGAGATGATGCCAATATATATATATATATATATATATATATACATTCAAAGTGTGGGAAAGTGTCACCAAAGCCCCGCTGGGTCAGAGGCCACCGCAGAGTGGGGTTGGCACTCGTGAATCTGAATCCCATGTCTGCATCCTGCCTGTCTCACATTTTTTGATTCCACCACACCGGCCAACTCTTCCAATTACCTTTCCGTCTCTGCCTATGTGCTAAAAGCTTCAATAAAACAAACAGTATTGCAGCAGGCTATATCGAGTGATAGCTAACACCAAGCTCAATCCAGTCCCATTTCTCCAGCTATAAAACTCACCAAACAAGCAGTCAAAGAATACAGAAAAAAGCAGCTGATAAACAAAGCCATAATTAAAAATTTTGTCTTCTTACCGTTGCTATTTTCTCATCAAAAGTTGTTAACGTGTACGTAGCATTCCTTATCTGAGGTAATCCAGTCCTATTTGCTAAACTGAAAATAATTCATAAATGTAGAGAGTCTATTTATACATCAAGGTACCTTGCTTTGCTTTGATTGCATCATGGAAAGGAACTTGTTCCAGGCACTTTCACAGAATTGGGTTTTTGTCCACACTTGTTTTCTCGTGACGCTCCATCAAGTACTACTCTATTTATATCATTAAAAATTACTCTAAATCCATATGACCTAGATCTGATTGTCAGCTGCAGTTCCTAAAGTTAACTTATTAAGGTAGGATTTGTGGTGATTGATGAATTTAATCTGACCATACAATGTCAAACTATTGTGGTCCAACATATTTTTGTGACTAGTCCTGTGTAACATTAAAATTAAGAAATGTTAAAAACTGAGCCTTTAGCTTCTGTGCTAAATATAGACCCTAATTGCTACTTTAAATAAAACATATACACCCTGATACACTTACGGATGTTATCAAACCAGGCTCTGAGTTTACTCACATGTGGTCAAGCTGTTGTCAGTCTTGATTATTAATAATTTGCGATGTTGGCTTGCACTAATTTTATCATTAAAAATGTAGTATCGTCTTTTTAACTTCTGATACCAGTCTTCGGAACACAAACATTCTGTTTAGAAACACTAAAATGGTTTATATGTGCTCTTGTCCATACTTGTGTTATCATGTTTCAAAATTCAAGATTCAAAGTGTTAATTGTCATAGTAAAGAACAGTAAAGAAACGTGTTTACCTGTACAATGAGATTCTTTCTTTGCTGCCCACTACTGAATGCCACAAAAAATGTAAAGGTATAAAATAAACAATATTAATTTAACAGTAGAATGCAAATGCAATAGAAATATAAACCATTTAAACTATGCGAAATACAATAAAAAATATACTATTTAAACTATACAATAGAGATATGAACTCTGCGTAAGTAGAGACTATGTACATAAATGTGCGAGACAGTGAGCTACATTACCTGTTGTGCAACAGTCAGCAGTGAATGACTTGCATGTGCAAACTGACAGATGTAAACAGTACATTTACATGTGCAAGTATAAGGTGCAGAAACAGATTTTCTGTGCAATTAACAGTGTGCAAATGTGAACAAAATAGAGAAGTATAAGGGCATGATAACTCCTGTCAGCTGTTTTTCTGTTGGCAGAGAGACAGAGAGAGCAGAGTGTGGTGGTCTTGCATTTCACACTTCTGTCCCTCCAGCCTGAAGGTAGCAGTGTGAACAGTCTGTGCTGGAGGTGGGCACTTGATGATGGAGGCAGCTCTGCGCTGCAGAGAGGGCAGTGGAGTCCTCACTGGAGTCATCACTGCAGCAGTCTTCATCGTGACGCGTCATCTGTAGATGTACTGTTCCAATTCAAAGGCTGTTAATATGCGTGTCCTCCATTTTGCTGTGGCTAATTTGTTATGTTCCATCGGCCAAAATCACCCATAATGCACTGCAACAGATAAAGTACTTTAAAGCTTTATACTCAAAAACAGAGGTGTTTTCTATGACCACTTTTTGAAAAATGAACAGGACTGAGGGGCCACTCACAATATAATACAAAGCTAGGGGGGTACGAAGACAAAAAAGGTTGGGAACCACTGCATAACAACACATACTCTATGTACTAAACATAGAAAACATAAAATAGCCAGAATAGCTACTCACAGCTGTTATGGGGGAAGCAGTAGCTCAGTAGGTAGAGCTGTTCACCCACTAACTGGAGGGTTTGCGGATCAATCCCCGCTACCAACATTGCATGCTGTGTCTGTGATTGTGTTTTTGCCGGTGGTCAGAGAGGCCACTGGTGCAAACTCGTTGCCACGTCTTTGTCACAGATGTAGCTTATCACCACTCAGTGTAACTGAGAAGCGAATAAAAAATATGCCTTATCGTAAAGTGATTGTTTTTATTAATGTTATTATTAGCATTTAGGTTATTTTTTACAATAACTCCTGCAACATCCACATCCAGCCGTGGATTTCAAAATAGATAGACAACAGCACCTGCACCTGGTATTTCCGTTATATGCTGGAAATTCCATCCATCTTGGATAGAGATGTTCAGTCTTCCCTCTCCCCAGACAGTTTCTCCAGCTCTCCAGCCCAAGGTCTTCCCAGGCCAGCCTAGAGACAGTCCCTACTGCTTGTCCCGTCTTTCCCGTGGTCTCCTCCCGGTAGGACTTGCCCGGAACCCCTCTACAGGAAGCCAGCCGAAACAAAAGTACACCTCATATGTTGTTGGCGGTAGTTTGATCTGAGTGTCACTTTTGCTTGAGGAATAGAGGTTGCACATTAACTTTTCAACAGTCAGAGTTACTGTGTCCAAGGAGATTGAGTACTGTGAATACTTCAGGAACACCTTCCAGATTTGTTTGTCAACACGGTACAGATGTAACCTGAAGGCAGCAGATCACAGGTTGTTTTCAGTTCTAGAATCTGATCATTTCAAAAACTCTACAAATATTGAACCTTTTCTATTTAAGGCTGGATCCACAGCATTACTATATATACACTTTATGTTCTACCTGGAGTTAACTTTAGGAGCCACAAGGCCTGGAGCTGCAGCAGCTCAGAGGAACAGAAAGAGTGAAGCAGCGGCACTCACAGACAGGGGAGATTTACTGTTTCTCAGTCTGACAGTTAGTACTGACTGTAAACTACACCAAACAAGCTCTGACACTTGCAGCAGATTCTTCCATAGAATTTTGCCCTGCTTTCATTTTGAATCTCACATCAGAGCTGTTGAGAGAGTTGCGACCTCTCCACAGGGGCGGACTAGCCATCTGTGCATTCTGGAGGATCACAGAACGGCCGGTCGCTGAGACGGCCGGTGGGTCGTTTTACATTGACTCCATAAACACATACACAACCAGGCCAGAAAGGGCGCAGCCGCGCTGATGCGCAAAAGCAGAGTAGAAGAGGAAAGCAGAACAGCTGCAGCCACCATGGATACATCCATGGCAGCCACTCATTGCAGCAGGCACTCAAACAAACCTGCAAGAAGCGGCCGACAGGCGGCCGTGAAGACGGCGGTGGCGCGTGAGCAGAGGCTGCGGTGCGTTTACGTAATGGATAAAAAACAGTTAATAAAACGAAAGGAGAAGGGCGGAGCAGAGAAAGTCAGGGAAAAGAAGCTTAAGTCGCTTGCATGTGAGGCGTCCAAGTGTAAAAATATAACACAACTGTTTGACAGCAGCAGTGCTAAAGCCACATCCACCAGTACAGCACAACATGAGAATGAAGAGGCTGAGTGTGGTGGGGGCCCAGCGCTGCTCAGGCTCAGGGACCCACAGAACCAGATGAAGTTTTACCTCAGTTAGAGCCATGTACAGAGCAAGTGGCTACGACATATTTATTCCACTTCCTATACATAGCTCTAAAACACTATCATAACAGTAACAATATGAATAATATTATATCTAATATGGCTGTGAAGACTCATTCATCCAGGCTGATTCCATTGCAATAGTAGGTTTAAAAGCTGTCATCTGGACTTGGTTTTAAAGAGAGCTCTCTTACAGTCAAATTTCAGAAGTGAGAAAGCCTCTTGGATAAAAGGTGAAACGTCTTCAACTTTAAAACCAAGTCCAGATGACAGCTTTTAAACCTACTATTGCAACTATATCTAATGTGAATTAAATCCAGGGATGTTCCCAAGCCCTCCAATAATAAGCCATAGTGTAATCCAGGACTAAACTATATCTAAAACATGACACAACCAGGTCTAACCAAGACTAAATCCTAACTAAAATAGGTATACGCTGTCCAAAACTATGGCTAAACCAGGTCTAAACAGGGACAAAACCAGGTCTTAATCAGGTCTGTGCCAGGATCAAATCAGATTCAAATCCAGGACTAAACCTGTACAAAACCAGGTCTAAACCTGATGATTAAAGTTTAGGGACTTGAATTTGACGTGTGGACCATGTGTGGTTTAGTCCTGGTTTAGAAATAGTTCAGTCAGATCAGTCAGTTTTTAAAAATGTATTTATTTTATTTACTTTGTACAACCATAAACAATTTCCTGAAATCTTGAAATTATGTTTTTTTTATTTAATACGATAATAAATGACTAGAAGATCTAAAGATTTTTGATTTTTAGTTTACTATCATAAACAACTTTTGTTTTTTGGGGGGGCTGGCCAGACTCCAGGGCTGTTTTTCAGTCCCAGTCCGCCCCTGCCTCTCCATTGACTTCAGTAGGCCAGTTTTTACTCTTGTTCTTTTGAATAGTTCTTCTTCATGAGTTCACACTGGCTGTGTTGCAGTATGTGTCCGGCTTTCTGACAAATATACATATCAAGTCTGTTTTTGTTGGATGCCGGAGCTGTCATGCAGTTGTGACATCTCCATTGAATCCAGTGAGCCAGTTTTTACACGAATAGTTCCTTGGAATAGTCCCCAGGGGAGATCATAAGTTCTGACTGTAAACTACACCAAACAAGCTCTGACACTTGCAGCAGATTCTTCCATAGAATTTTACCCTGCTTTCATTTTCAAGCTCACATCAGAGCTGTTGAGAGAGTTGCGAAATCTCCATTGACTTCAGTAGGCCACTTTTTACTTTTGTTCTTTTGAATAGTTCTTCTTCATGAGTTCACACTGGCTGTGTTGCAGTATGTGTCCGGCTTTCTGACAAATATACATATCAAGTCTATTTTTGTTGGATGCCGGAGCTGTCATGCATAAAGTTAAACAGAGCAGATTGAACCAGACAGGAAGTCAGACCTGGGACCAGTAAAGAAAATATGGTAAATTTCAAAATAAAACACTTGTGCACCCTCTCGCTCGCTCGCAAACATTATGTCTTAAGTGGGGACATAAGGTCACAGACAAGACCGGACATCATTAAACGTGAGTAAAAAGACAGTATTTATATTTGTATTTGTATTTGCATGCTTACTCGAGGTTGAAGCACAAAAGTCAGAAATAATATTCAAATGAATGGAAGATCATGGTTGGACAGGCAAATGTGACTTTTGTTTACATGCAGCTCTCTCTGTACACATGGTTATTATGTTATTGCATGAACTCGTGGTCTACCCAGCTGGCTCAGGTCAGAGACGTGCCACATAAGCACCACACTCCGTCAGAATACACTACCGGAGATATGGTGACTGGTGTTAGTGTCTATATGAAACATATGACCTTCCTCAATCTCTCAGCCAATCATCGCTCAGCTGTACAAATTTAAACCGTTATGTCTCTGCTTTCATTCAGCTGTTTTTTTTACTCAAGCTGAAGCCCTCCTCCATCACCTCCTCAGCAGCAGAGCCATCACTTTTGTCTCATCTCCATTTAGTCAGCTCATATATTCTGCTTTAGCTTAGGTCATTTCATAATCTATCAATAAAGTTTGCTTAGTTTATGCCATAATGATTTTAAGCTTCATGTATTGATTTATGATTCTTATGTTATGTTAAACATTAGTTTAGCTCTTGCATTTTAATAAACTTAATTTTTGTTATGCCATTATGTATTAGGCATCTGGTGTTGGGTTATTTTTCAAGTTCAAGTTACAATGTGTTGTTCAAGTCAGTTGGTATCTATCCTCGAGACATGTTTTCCATATTGTGTTGGCCTTGTTATGTAATTATTGCATGGTCAAATTGTCCTTTAAAGCAGATGAAGTTCAACAATTCATTAGTGAATTAAATCTAAATAAGATAGCAGGTGTTGTAGTGGGAAGGCGCCAATGCACAGAAAACAAGGAGGTATGCACGAGATGAAATAATGTCACTATGATGTCACTCCTGGTATAAAATACAATGGAAAACCCTGGTACGGGGGGGCATCTCCTTACGCTGAGCTGCGGCGGGAGACTGCTGGGATTACAACAAGGGGGATCTGTAACTCTAACTGTATTTGATCTACCACTATATTCTTTGACTTGTTAATCCTTAATAAACCAAGGGCGGTCAATTCAAGACTAAACTTCTGGTCATCAGAGTCATTTTTGACCAAACAATACGCGGCAGGTACCTTCTGTTTTGACGAAGTCTGAACCACCTAATGTTAGATTAAAAAATCCTGCCAACACTCTCCTACATCACATTGCTCGACGTCCCTTCCTGCCGGGGTTCAACCACTGGACATGTTTGCTGATGAATTAGCCACTTCACTGTGAACTATCCAGGGCTGTGTGCAGTGATCAGGGCCTACAAATTCAAAGCTTTACACACAGGTAAGCCCAAAATTATTGATCATGGCCCTGGACAACAGCCCAGAACATTCAGCCAAAGTGGTGAGGAGTATTTAGCTCTCTTGCTTCACAGCAAGAAGGTTGCTGGTTCTATTTCCCACACTGGACAGGGCCTTTTTGTGTGGAGTTTGCATGTTCTTCCCTTCTTCTTGGTACTACGGTTTCCCCGACCATTTAAAAAAAAAAAAAAAAAAAACGTGGGTCAGGTAAATAACTATTTTTGATGTTCACCTCATATGTGAAATTAAAAATAAAGCACTTTAACTTTCACTTAAATAAATAGTTGGAACTGAATCAATGTCTTAAGAGGGCAAGACCACAGTCCAGACCTGAATCATCTGGTTGTTTATTTGTGAAGAGAACTGAAGACGAGTAATGACAAGAAAGCCTTCAAACGGCAAGGACCTGGAAGATCTATGCACAGAAAGAATGATCCAAAATCTTAGTGGAAATGTGCAAAAAATGTAATAAAAACAATAATAAAAATGTTTGACAGCTGTGGAAGAAAATTAAGAATTTGTCATTGATTATTGAGAAGAGTATGAATCATTTTGGACACTGACCTGTTTGTCAACGGGTAAAAAAAAAGAAAGAAAAAAAAGAAGCATTTTTTTAATCATATCTTTACCACATTATCTTACATCATTTTGCTGCTCTTTGTCATTTTCAGTCAGAACAGATTCAAGTAAAAATTCCCTTTTCTTTTCTCCTCTCATCATATATATTCACTTATTTTGTTTAATGTAAAATTTGCACTTTGCTTGTCCTTTTTTGGTCTCAGTTTTCTTCTGCTGTTTTGTGGTGAGAGCAGCTGGAGCCAGTGGTGCAATCTGGTAGTGCACCTTTAACTCAAAATTCTACCTGGATATGAAAAAAATGTTGGGCTTAAAGGCACAGGAAGCAGCATGCGCTCGTACTGATTTAAAAATGGTACTGTGGTCTAAATCAAAACTGTTTTTTGGACTGGCAAAAATTGTTTGTGGACTGGCAGTAGGGATGTCACAATGTCAATTTTTTGTGTCATGATTAACATGAGATGAAATATTCTATACTCTCTCTCTATGGGCATTACTACACCTAATACTTGTCAGATTATTTGTTCTGGTGGTGACTGGCATCAAACAGCAGTGAAATAATAACACATGCAGAGTAACATCCACACTATACGCTATACACTAAACAGCCTCACCAGGAGCCATCAGCCCCTCCCCTCATGTACAGCTCCTTTGCTAACTTGTACTGGGCAGACTAGTGTCCCCACTAGTTCTTATTGCGAATAAATCAGCTGTACAGTTGTTATCAGTAAAGCTAATACTTGATATGAACATGTTTACATCATATCTGGGGACACGTGAAAAAATATACTTCTTATAGTACCTTTAACTGTATATACTGTATTTATTAAAATATTTGTCTATAATGACACAAATCTGTTGTAGCATTGTTTTTTTTTTTTTATTAATCACTGCCACAGCAGTTTTACAAATTCAGAGTTACAAGTGCTACAAAACTGTGCCACCATCTGGTAAAACCACAAAACAAACTTTACAGAGACACACATTACAAGGAAGTGAATCAGTGCCAGAGAAAAACCAGTCCTCCCCCACTAACACGGTTAATGTGAACAGCCACTGTTTTTTGGGTAGCGCAATAATATTACTCAAGCAGGAGTAAAAACTAGTCCAAAGTAGCCCAAAAGTACAATCTTTCACTCAGACTTTAGTCACCTCCTCTGTACAGTGATCCCTTTTGTCCGCTCCACTGGGTTTGGAGCACTGTCCCCTCCACAGACTGAATGCTTGGCCCCTCCACGTCCTCTTCCAGTGCCCTCTTGTAGGCTCCAGCCAGACTCTGCTTAAACTTGCCCCTCACAATCACCCCCATGCAGTAGTACAGGATTGGGTTCACACAGCTGTTGAAGTAGGCCACACCTTTGGCCACAGGATACCCGATCTTCACCACAATGTGGTTTCTGTCCACCATTTTGACCAGCAGGAGGCAGTGGTACGGAGCCCAGCAGAGGAAGAAAGCTATGACTAGGGTCACCAGTATCCTCAGGCGGCGGGACTTGCCTGACAGGCGGGTGCGTTTGAGCCCCAAACCGGTCAGGATGTAACACACGAGGATGACCATAAAAGGCAACAGGAAGCCACACACAAAGCGGATGGTGTAAGGAGTCACCTTACCTTTAGCCTTCTCCTCATCGAGAGAACACTTGCTAAAATTGTTTTTGTCCAAAGAAACATGTTGGTAAATAAAATAAGGTGTACTGAAAATAATGGCTAGTATCCACACACACACTGCCACTATCCTGGCTACAAACATCGTGCGTTTTGTTTTGGCAAAAACTGGCCTCCACACACACAGAGCTCGGTCCACACTGATCACAGCCAAGAGAAACACGGAGCAGAACATGTTGGTGTATTTGAAGAAGCTGCTGAATTTACAGAGGAAGGACCCCACTGGCCAGTGGTCAAAAAAGAGTTTGTGGATGACAGAGGGGATCCAAGTGAAGCAGAAGATCAGGTCGGCTACTGCCAGGTTCACCAGCCACACATTTATGAAGTTAGGCTGAGAAAACAAAAAGAAAAAAAAAAAAAAAAAAAAAACATAAAAATTGACAATGCAAGAAGTGATGATAATTGGTTGTTTGCATCAGTCTAACGCTAAACTAATATTTTGCCATGTTTTGCAGCATGCATGTGCACCCCAGTGGTATGCATGGGTGCATCCATGCACGTGCATGGTACTGATACACTGTCCATTGTGGTAAATGGATTGGTACAGTATTGTTTTCTAAGATCTCTTAGTGAACTGTGTATAAATATGCAAATGACATCAGTTCTGTTATCTTAGATCTCAGTAAAATTGAGTAGTTCAGCTCTACCTTGCTCTTGCTCTACCTTTATTACAACACAATCAAATACATGATAAAAGTTATATTACATGTTTGTCTCTGGATATTGCCACTAGTTTAAAAGATATTTCTCATTCATGTTTAACACGTTATTGATATCACTATTTGTGCAGTAAAAACATTTTACTTTACCTTTATCCTGAATCCTGCCACCCATATGACCATGGAGTTCCCTGGGATGCCCAGCACGATGGTCAATCCATAGAGGACGATGCTGACATTTTTTGAAATGGCCTCAATGTCAGTTGTGCTATTGGAAGACATGGTGTATCTGTGGAGACTAAAGAAATGCTTTTTAATGAAACAACACTAACAATCTATATTGTATTTAATGATGATTTATTAAGACAAATACAGATGCTACTTCTGATTTCCTCTTCTCTTTGGTTGGCTAATTGTGCGTACTATAAACTTATGGACAGTGTCCTTGGGCTGGTACGGAGCCCGGGGAGGACATGAGAAAAATAAATAACACAGGGCCTCGAGTTCTTAATATGTAGGAATGATAATACGTGGGTACGAGTTTGACAATACATGGGGAGGAGTTTTTTACAATACATGGGTTCAGTACGACATTAGACTTGTTCGAGATGACTTGTGCCTCATTTTGATTGTGGACAACAGGAGGCAGGAAAAGATGTCTGTAGTGAAGTCAAACAGTTTTTTTTTTAGCCGTCTATCTGCTTTCGTTATCGAAAATATAGATCTCCACTGAGGGAGGACACAGAATTTCCCCTATAGAAAGTGTATATTATCATCAGTTATATTATGATTGTCGCCACTTGAAAATCTTGCACATTTTTACAAACACAATACATTTAACTCATTATTTTATCAGGCCAACGCCATGGCCGATTACACTTCATGAACCAATAGTACGCTCAGATTTTGACGACTGACCAATCAGAGGATGGCCCTAACCCAGCTGTTCGACTGAAGCAGGATCACATGACTACAGGGACAAGTCTCTATCTCCGTGCAAGTATAATAGTATGACATGTTTCATTCTAATTGCCTCTTTTTCCTCACTAAATGCTCTTGCTTCGCACATCGCTACCACAGGACTGTAAAGAAATAATAGTCATTAAGCCTATATCTTTAGCAATAGAGCAGGGAACCAGGATACTAACAGTTGAATAGGTTTTGAATTGAATTCTAAAAAAAGAGCCACCTTATGTGACGTGCGATCGTAAAAGTTACAATTATCAACGCTCTAATAGCTTTATAATACAGTATAGACCATTTAATATTAGAATTTGTCATAATCTCTCTCTAGCTTTCTTTACAGATACAGAAGTTAAACAGGAGTTCCCGTGTAATTATAAAATAAAACGACATTCTCCACTTTTCTGAGCTCTTTTTTTATGTTGATTAAACACACTCATAGTGTCTTGTAGCAGTGTATACCTCTACTATACTCATTTAGGCGGTGCGTTTGGATCTGAAGTGTTAATATAGACACTACAAACTAAAGTTAAGTAAATAGTTAAGCAAGTAATTAAGTAATGTTTTATATGGTAGAAATATTGATTAAGATATAAACATTAACAGAGTGACTTGCCACTTTTAAATTTGTACATCTGACACACACATTATACTGTAATTATACTGTAATTATATAGTAAACTGGGGTCTAGTTGGCCATTTTATCCTTCCCGTTCTCTCTGTGGCTCACCTGAGGCAAAAAAAAAATCTCTTCCTTTGGTTTCTTGAATGAAAATCTCAAATTGTGGTTTTCTTTTATTATTGAAAGTACAAAAGCGATCGTATCAGCGCTTGGCCTGACATCACCAACCTCTCTCCTGTTCGTGGTTGTTTTTGTTTTCACCCAAAAGGGGGCGTTCTAGCGACAAAGACATATGGCTGCTCTCATCTATTGTGTATTGTTATGAAATATATTATTTAAATATTGTTTAGCAGTAATTTACTGTTTACAGAGCTAATGCTAATTCATTTTATTTTAATTTGATACCAATTGGTGTGTTCCTTGACCTTGTTTAGGTCTCTTTTTTTTGTTTTGTTACTTCATTAAAATTTGAACTCCACGTTCTGGATGGTGAGACCCACCTACACTCTGTGATAAGAAATATCAAACCTTTTTACTCCTTTTTACCTTTTTACTTTTTACTAAGGTGTCAGAGCCTGATGTCACCTGTTTGCTTTGTTTTTGTCCTTCAGTAGTTTGTTGTTGTGTGCGTGAGGAAAGCTGACTTTGTCGAAGTCTCACAAGCTCCTCCCCTGAGCGTTACCATGGAGCTCCTGTCACTCATCAATGCTACTAAAATAATGCTGAGCTTTGATGATAAGCTGCATTGATACTGCAGTTTAATTCAGGCATAATTATAAATATAGTAGGCCTATTTTAATCCATAATAATCAGCAGTTTTAGGAAATGATGTAATGTTGTAAATATCACTGACAAAAATGCTACGTTTATTAGATTCAGTTATTCCTGTCCTGAGTTGATAATTAATGTTTATCATTTTAGTTTAATAAAATGTGACTTTATTAAAGTGGTTATTTCTAGTTTTATTTTCATGTTTAACCACTGCAATAATAACCCTGATAAATGCCCACCATGTTTAATAGAAATAAGGGGTAAAAAAAAATAAAGGTAGCTCTCCCGGCCTTGATGACTTTAAAAGTAGATCGCAAGCCGAAAAAGAGTGGGCACCACTGGTCTAGATAGAACTGTTGCTCAATACTAATGGTAATTTATATTTTGCTTATTGATTTTAGCCTATTGTTTTTGGTGTATATTGTTGCGTCAGAATTTCATTGCCGCCTCTTTATTTAATACGGACCCCCCCATTGCCCCCTCAATGATATTTGTCTGGAGCCGCCCCTGTCTATAGCAGGTTATTAGCGAGTTAGCGACAGAGAGGAGTTTCCCTGTGCTCTGACTGCAGCAGGAGTCAGGAGCTGCTGCCTGTGTCCCTCAGTGTTTACAGCTGTGTGTTTGTGTCACACGGAGCAGAGAACCATCTTTGTTACTGCATAAGTACAGGAGCCATGTGTTTTCAGCCACCGCCGTGCGCAACAGCCACACCAGCGGAAACCAAATGTGAGTGGATTTCAGTTTGGGCCAGTTGGATATGTGCATGTGGCTGTACGAGTGCACTACAGGTAACTGCGGGGTTTTCTCCGAGGCTGGCCCGCCCCGCGCACATCCAGCGCACGACTTCACTCTTTTTCTTTAACTTTTAAACCCGCTTCTTTAAGGCACCGCTCATCGTATCTCTGATCGTTCTCACAGCTGACTGACGGACGCGCACACTCACAGGAGACAGGGGCAGCGTTGTATGAAAGCAGGGGGAGGTCACCCCCAGAGCACAGAGGAAGAGAGAGGCATGTAACATCCGTTAATGTAATAATCCCAACAAACGTAATAAACCACAACTGTAATAAAAACGTCATATGATTTAAACGTAATAAACCACAAATGTAATAAATTCCCACAAATGTAACAGAGATTTCCCACTGCTAAAATAACTTAATTTTCCAAAAACGTAATAACTATTACATTTGCAGTTGTTTATTATTTTTGTGGGAGAGTCATGCCATGTCTGCAAATGTAATAAATTCTTATATATTCTTAAAATGATTATTGTTCAAAAGTGAACATATTACAGTATAATATACTGTTATTATTATTATTATTATTATTATTATTATTATTATTATTATTATTATTATTATTATTGTCATAATCATGATCACTATTTTTATTTATTTCTGCTGTTTTTTTTGTTTTTTGTTTTACTTGTAAGCATGTAGTGACCAACAAATAAATTTACTGAATTGTCAGGAGCCTATGTGTAGGATTACTCACAAACATTTGCGCTCACATAGAGTTGTAGGCAGAATTTACAATTTTTGCTGTAAGCTGTCAATACTAACAAAAGCCAACACTAACATTTTGCAGGATTTCGGGGCAGCAGTAGCTCAGTTGGTAGACTGAGCCCACTAACCTGAAGGTTAGCAGTTTGAGCCTTGCTTCCAATATTGCATACTGCATGTCATTGTGTCCTTGGGCAAGACACTTCATTCAGACAGGCAAGGTGAGCAAGAGTGTGAGAGTGTGTTTGGTGGTTGGAGAGGCCATTCACGCAGAATGGCAGCCATGTTTCTGTCAGTCTGCCCCAGGGCAGCTGTGGCTACAGAAGTAGCTCACCACCACTGAGTGTGGGGAGTGAATGAATAATGCAGAAGGGTCTTTGAGTGTTCAATAAAATGCTATATAAGCATTATTTATTTATAAATAGCACTGTTACCACGACTTAACCAGGCCTTTGACTAAAATTAAATTACATTTATAGATAATTTTTATTCTTTGTTTTTCCTATTTTAAATCAAAATCAACAAAAGAAGCCGTTATATCATTTTTCTGAATGAACACAAAAAACAGAAAATTTATATGTAAAAAAATTATATGTTATATGTATATATATATATATATATGTTTATGTTAAAGCTTTAAATGGCCTGCATGCCCCCCCCCCCCCCCCCCCCCCCTAGTGTGGTACTGAGGTTCGGGTCAGACGCCGCTGTGGGCCGGGTTCGAAGAGCTCTCAGGACCAGAAAATGCCCAGGTCTGGTCTAAATCAAAGTGAAACACATTATAGTTATATTTTAGATCTTTTTTACAGTTCATAATTGACGTCATTAATTCTTTTTCTGCTTTTGTACAATATTTGAATTGATTGACATAGACTTGGAGCATATATGTATTTCATTTACAAAATGCTAAATGCTCAACAAATATTGCAAGTACTGTGAAAGTGCCATTATTGTGATAGGTGCTTCATTCACATTTGATACAGCCTTTTGTGGTCATTATTAATGTCAAAATGTACAGTAAGATTCAGACTGTAATTTTATCCAGTTCAAGTTAATAAAAATTGAATTAAAATAAGAATTTTGTGTTCATATTACTCAAACTGTTTTGTGCAATCAGTTTCCCCAATTGAAATTAGTAACCCCACCAGAGTTTTAAGTTGTGAAAGTAAGATCAATTAAAGGTAAATTAAACTAACTGGAATATGAACAAGTGACACTTTTAAATGAGTTTGAGTAAATGCAGCATTTTAGTGCAACATTTTTAATGGTTTAAGTTAAAATAAATCAAACAGAATTTGTAAATAAACTTTATTCATTTTAGTTTCCTCATCACAATTTGTTGGAGTTGCTCATACAGTTTTAAAGTAAATTTATGAATTCAATTAGTTTGAGTTAATAAACTTAAATCAAATGGTGCAATCGTCGGTTTCTTGTCAGGTTTTACAGTGCATGCGACACAGCTGATAGAGCCCTAGAGCCTCACAAAGTTACATCTGGCTCTGGTAAAGTCAGTCGCTGCAATCTGCTGCTGTCATTTTAGGCGCTATAACAAAGGATCATCTAGGCCTACAAAATAAATAAATAAATGCATTGTGGAAAAAATATATAAATTATATATAAGACAAGCCCAGCTAAAAATGTTTTGGAACCGTTGCGCCAATAATAATTTTCTTATTACATGTGTGGGAATTTATTACATTTGCAGACAGGGCATGACCTTCCCACAAACGCAATAAACAACTGCAAATGTAATAGTTCTTACATTTGTGGAAAATTTCGTTATTACGTTTGCAGTGGGAAATCTCTGTTACATTTGTGGGGATTTATTACATTTGTGGGTTTATTACATTCAAATCATACAATTTTCTATTACATTTGTGGTTTATTACGTTTGTGTGGATTATTACATTAATGGATGTTACAAAGCGTCCTCCTGAGTTACTACGTGCACTCAGAGGCAGAGGTCAATGCACAAACGTTAAATTCTGTCCTGTCTGTAAAATAAAAATAAATATTTATATTTGATGAAAATGTGATTAACTAATTACAAGCCTATAATTAATTAGATAAATGTTTTAATCGTCTCCCACTACTTGAACATATTAATGCTTTTTTTACTGCCTAATAAGGGCGAGCTAGTTCTAAAAAAATACTGATACAAGTTACCATGTTCTTGTATTAGTCCTTACTGGCTTATCAAATCATTTTTTAGAGCAATAAAAAAATCCAGATACTAGTCAAGACATGAATGAAAAACTATGAAGACTTTCCTTAGTTAAACATAAAGAGAATAAATCTTACCAGTGTGAATAATGCAGTTTCAGATCAGGAGCACAGCTGATAGAGACAGATGGACGGTGCACTTTTTGCTCTCAAAGAGGAAATGGGTGCGTGCAGCAAATTTTGCTCTTTTTGGGTCAGAGTCTGTGGTCAGGGGCTGACACTGTCGCTCTCCTCCCCTAAAACAAAACCACAAAATAACTCAGAATCATTTCTGCTAATGATGGCAATACTGATCTTTTGAAACTTATTAAATGAAACTATCTGAAGCAAGGGACATTTATTACTGAGTGGACATTTCCTGTTAAACTAAACTAACTGTCCTACATTACATTTCTCTAGTTCAGTTCAAAGTTAGAGGAGAGTAGCATTGTTGGGCACACTGGGCATGATGGTGCCTGTGTGGTTGGCAGGCTGCTTGCTGGGTCTGCTCAGAGCGGTGTTTGCTATTGCATTATTTTGTGTTTTATACTAATATGCCACAGCTGTAATAATGTATGATCATCAAACTCTACTTGATATTCAACAATCCCAAGAGGTTCACTCAAAAAAATATTTTGGGAAACAAAACCTCAAGCCCCCCTCCTCACCTGGCCTCTGTTCCGGCCTACCTGTTGTGCTCACCTGTCACCTGGCGGAGGAAACAGCCTCAGAGAAGTGGAAAGCAGGGAGGAGTGCTGGTGAGAAAGGCTCTTCGGTGAATTGGTGACTCTAAATTGCCCCTAGTGAATGAATGTGAGAGTGAATGGTTGTCTGTCTGTGTCCATCTCTGTGTCAGCTCTGTGACAAGTTGGCCCCTGTCCAGGGTGTACCCAGCCTAAGGCCCAAAGTTACTGGGATAGGCTCCAGTCACCCGCGACCCCTAATGGGAATAAACAGAAGAAAATGAATGAATAAACAGATGTCAGCTGTTGTCAAATCCAGCTTCTTCCAGCTAAAGCTCTTTAGTAGGGTCAAAAAATAGATTCCCACTAGTGACTTTGCAAAAACAATACATGCATTTATAACTTAGGATTGACTATTACAACTCACTTTATATTGGCCTTGACCAGTCCTGACTCCGGTGCCTCCAGGGGGTGCAGAACACAGCAGCCCCCTACTGACGGGGACCAAGCGGCGGGAGCACATTACTCCAGTGCTTGCTGCTCTCCACTGGCTCCCAGTCAAATTTAGGATTAATATTAAAATTGTATTATTGTTTTTTCAAAGTTTACATGGGCAGGCCCCATTATATCTGTCTGAGCTCCTTCAGGCCCACATCCAGGGGCAGAGCCAGAGGGGTGGCCAGGGTGGCAACTGCCACCTCTAACTGAACCCTTGCCACCCCAGCTGCCACCCCTCTGGAGATGGTATACGTGAAATACTGTACTAGTAGTTTGCCATGAAAACTCTACTTTCCAAGTGCCTGCGAATGCACCCTCATGCAACACCAGCCTGTGTGTTTCCTGACATTTTATTGGTTTAACTGCAGATCTCTGTGACCAAAACAGTCCAAGGTGGTTGTGCTGATAACAGTTCATCTTTGAGGAGTGTTGCTGCCTTATTTACGACTTTTGAAATGAAAATGAAACCTAGAGCTAACTGTAGCGGAGGTGAAGAAGTGTTGTCTTATTTTACAGATGAAGATTAGCTCTGTTAAAAGACCGCTCAACAGGGATCAGCCAAGTGGCAATCACTGTAGGGACAGCCACTTCTGTCAGCAGGACAGGAGAAGATGAGTGACTAATAACACAGTGAGTGCAAAATCATGTTCAAAATGTGCGGAGATATGATTATAAAGGACAGCATTGATAATATGTGCAGTAATATACAACATGCTCCGTGTGCATCACATCAAGGTGTTAAAAAAATGCTTATTTTAAAAAGAAATGTTTTTAAATGTTTGTTAAATGTGCAGAGACATTCTATACGCCTGAGGTCAGCGCATGGTCCCCTTTAGTGGCTCGCTGGGTTCTGGGGATGACCAGTAAAGCAACCTGCTCGGTGCCAAAATGTCTGGAGGGGACATATGGGTGAGGAGCTCAGATAAATAGTGGGGTGCCAGACCATTAGGAGATTGTAAAGTTAATAATACATTTTTTAAATCAATCCGAAACATCACAGAAAGCCAGTGCAGGGTCAGTAGAAGCAGTAGTAGTCATTAGTGGTAATAATAGTAGAATATTTTGCTGGGCTATTCCGCTACTTTCAAACATGCTTCTACTTAAGTAAGCTTTATTTAGGAGGTTTTTTTTTTCTTTTCTACTTACCACTTATTTGTAACATCTTTTTATTCACAGTGTAAATTTATGTGTCCCTGTGCAGCACCTTACTTGAGCAGTGTAGCCACCTTATACTGTATTTTCCACAACATTTTATTTTGCTGCTCTGTGTTGTCTCCAGGAAAACCTACTGCTGCCCCCAGAAGGGCTGTGACTAGTTATTCTGGCTATTCTATATTTTCTATGTTCAGTACAGTATGTGTTAGTTTAGCCACAGTTTGATGTTTATTTAGTAATACATTTTCTGGGTTAATCCCTACTTTATCTCTTGGTTCAGACCTGGGTTAGTGAAGATTTAGACTCACTGTAGTTCGGTAAAGATGGTACCTGGAAAGCCAAATATTCTCTGAGGTGGTACTTGGTTTGTACAAATCTGAGAACCACTGTCCTGAGCTAATGCTAATCTTCAAGTCCTTCACTTCACTTCCCCTTTTTCAGTTTATGCTTTTTATGCCCTGGTTTGCTTGTGAACATTTAGCCAGCACGGAAAAACACACTTTCCTGGTAGGAGTTTTCATCATCATTGAGTTTCTGTTGACAAGTCACGTTCGGCCAAACAATGTGAATGTCCCTTGGTCAACTGTGAGTAGACCTCCTTTGTATCTAGGCTCGTGATTGTCCAAACCAGTGCTTAATTTGATCCTGCTGGAACAGGATCTGGAAACGCTCTTATTTTGACAGCGTCCGATCCGGAAACTGTTTGCTTGGATTCGGTAACTTGGGCACAACTCAGAACAAAGTGTTAACTACATTTGTCTCATTTGATCTCCTTGTGTTGAAGGTCGGAGAAGTAATTACACAGATGTTATATTTTTTAAACATACAAGCCGTGTTACTTTGCTGTTGTTACGTCTCTATCACACTTAGCTAGGAGCTTCATTTCTGCTTGAACCCTTCATAATAATGTGCTTCAACCTAGACCACAGGTGTCAAACTCTGGCCCGCGGGCCAAATGTGGCCCGCAGGATAATTTCTTTTGGCCCGCGAGATCATTTCCATTTTATATTAATAATAGCCCGCCGATATATTGTGCTCGATCTGTTTGAACTACATCTCCCATAATGCACTGCAGAAGCGGCGCTGCGCCGGCACTGCCCCTCCCCCGCTGTTTTAGCGAGCGGCATTTAACGAACCGCAGGAGCAGAGAGAGAGTGAAGGATTCTCCGACAGGACATTTAACTTTCCACAAAAGAAATGGGCAAAGAGGGGTCAGTGTGAGCTTCTTAAACACTGGGACTCTCTGTAAACGCTCTACACTTTGTTTGTTGAGCTCATGTAGCAGTGATAAAAACAGGCTCCAACCGCACAGCATTGTAAGAACATCTCCTTTACAAACCGTACGTCTTTAAAAACAGAAAACCAAGTTGTGTCAGTAAAACCAAGTTATCAGCAGAGAGTTGTCTAAGTTAATTCACAGCACTGCCCTCCGTCACTCTTTTTCCTTTCTCTCTGTCGCTACTTGTGCTCTAATGCACTCATTAACACACAGCGAGCTAAACCTGCCCAGAAAGAGGTACAATCCTGCTCACACTGTGTCCTGCAGAGGACAGAGAGGTGGACAGTAGTTTGCTCAATAAATGTTAAATAAGCCTATAATACGTGTTTGTGTGTAGGAGCTGACTCAGCTTAAAGTTGTGCTGGGCTTACATAAGGGGCATGACATGCACCTAAATATTTATCTGCTGGTAGTACACTGTCACAGTAAAACAGAGTGGACCTGATGAAAACACCTGTCTTATATGAGGAGTTGGGTAACTGTGGCAGTAAATAATACTTAATAAATCATTGGCCAGTGTTAGTCAGTAGTCTGTGGCCTATTTGTTGTTATTTGTTGAGTTCTAAGTTCTGATTGAAAACAAAACTACAAAGCCCGTTAAAACCACAAATCTACACCTGTAGTTCTGTGGGGAAGTATTATTCTATGTTAAAAAGCCTATTGTAGCCTAACTGAGAACAAAAATACAGTAGGCTGGCTTTATTATTTATACAATACTCTTATTCGGCCCACGAACCAGACTGGTTTTCTAATTTTGGCCCCAGCTCCAATTGAGTTTGACACCCCTGACCTAGACTGACTGCACTGTAATACGTGCCTAAAGACTGTACAGGGAATCGGGTGGAAAAGACCTTCACGGCAAACTGAAAGAGCTACTCACCAGAATTCTGACTTTAATCTCAGAACTTAACCCTCAAAAATATATCGTATTTTCCGCACTATAAGGCGCACCTAAAAGCCTTTAATTTTCTCAAAATCCGATGCGCCTTATATATGGATCAGTGTTGGTTAATTATGGCTACCGTATTCAGGGGGCGTCGCCAATGTGACAGCAGTAAAAACGATAAAGGGGAATTCCAGTCCCAGCTGTTCATGTAGAAGAGTTGCGACATTGAGGGGACAGAAAACTGAGTGCTCGAACGCTGTTCATGTAGCTTTGAACTGTGACAAATGGAGTTGGAAATACATTGTTTTCAACGAGGGAGTTGTAAGAACGGTGGTTTGTATTCTATTAATAAAGTTTGACTGACTGACTTATCTGACTGTTTTATTGACATTCCCTTTAGCGCAGCGCCATCTAGTGGATGCACCTTATAATGCGGTGCGCCCTATATATGAAAACAATTTTAAAATAGGCCATTAATTGAAGGTGCGCCTTATAATCCGATGCGCCTTATAGTGCGGAAAATACGGTATATATTTTTTTACAATGGCCCTAATCCTCTTCTGTAAAATTGACAATGCAAGTCTTGTTGATAATTGCTTGTTTGCATCAGGCTAACGCTGTAAACAGAATATAAATTACAAAATATTAAATTTTGTAATTTTGTAGTGGGGGTAAGAGTACACAAATCTGCACTTCATCCTAGTCCTTTTGAGCTTTGCTTGTATTTATCCTCACCCAGTATCTGCTCAAATAAATAAATGAAATGAAACTCAGTGCCACAGATAAAAAGTAATCTCCAATCTCCAGATTTCCTCTCCAAATATGAGTGGGGAAATTGGTTGAGTTTTACATTTGTTACTAAAATAAAGGAAGAAAATCTAACTATACTGGTGAGTGGTGGGGCTGTAAAAGCTATAGGTAACAGATTTCTTTGTAACAGCACCGGTAGTAAAATCGAGTAGTTCAGCTTTAAGTTGCTATACCTTTATTACAATACAATCGAACACATGATAAAAGTTATATTACAAGTTTGTTTGTCTCTGGATACTGCCATTACTGTAAAAGATATTTCTCATTCATGCCAGCTGAGAAACAGTCCCTACAGTGTGTCCTATCTTTCCTGGGGTCTTATCCCAGTGGGACATGCCCAGAACACCTCCACAGGAAGCCATCCAGGTGACATCCGAAACAGAAGTGCACTTCATTTGTTGTTAAAGACACGGTTTTGTTGGCTGTAGTTGTTCTGGCTATTTTGTTCTTTTGAGAAACATCTTCAAACAAATATCATTGATCTGAATGTCACTCTTGCTTCAGGAATTGAACTTGCACATGAACTCTTCAACAGTTTATTTGACCAGGTCAGTGATACTGTGTCCACGGTGACTGGTGGTACTGTAAATACTTCAGGAACACCTTCCAAGTTTGTTTGTCAACACGGTACAGCTGTTACCTGAAGGCAGCAGATCACAGGTTGTTTTCAAATTTGAGAACCTGATCATTTCAAAAACTCAGAGAAGATCTTCAAATATTAAACCTGATGATTGTTTACTAGAGAGTTACCTTTAGAAACCACAAAGCAGGAACAAAGAGGGGTTAGGGTTAGGGTTTTACGTTTTAGGGGAGATTTACTGTTTCTCAGTCTGATCATTAGTAGTGACTGTAAACTTCACCAAATAAGCACTGACAGTTGTGGCAGACTCTTCCATAGAAATTTACCCTGCTTTCATTTTCAATCTTGCATCAGAGCTGCTGAGAAAAGTTGTGACGTCTCCATTGACTCCAGAGGGCCAGTTTTTACACGAATAGTTCCTTGGAACAGTTCTTGGAGATTACACTGCCTAGAAAAAGTATCCTCTCTTAGCTTGTTTCCTTTATATACGCGTTATAAACAGAAAGTGAAATGGCTCATTGGGAGGTCATGTCAGTCACTTTACATCACATCCTGACAACTATGAAAATGCAAAATATTTTTTTTATTAAAAAGCAAACAATAAATATGACAGAAAAACAGAAAACTCAGGACTAACCTTCCATTTGACCATTTATGCAATTTTTGTTGTACACTTTGTATGTATAATAAAAAATAAAGCACTTTAACTTTTATTTATTTAAATAAATAGTTGGAACAGGATCAATGTCTTAAGAGGCCAAGACCAGAGTCCAGACCTGAATCATCTGGTTGTTTATTTGTGAAGAGAACTGAAGACAAGTAATGACGAGAAAGCCTTCAAACAGCAAGGACCTGGAAGATCTATGCACAGAAAGAGTAATCCAAAATCTTAGTGGAAATGTGGAAAAAACTTAATAAAAACAATAATAAAGACAGCTGTGAAAGAAAATAAAGTCTTTGTCATTTATTATTGACAAGAAAATCATTAAGGAATAATTTTGGACATGGACCTATTTGTCAAAGGGTAAAATAAAATTAAAAAAATATTTTTTTGTCAATTGTATCTTTACCACAACGTCTTACAGTGTTTTGCTGCTGTCTTGTCTTTTCGAGTCAGAACAGACTGAAGTAAAAATTCACTTTCAAGGCTCACTATATAAGTGTTTGAGAATGTGAAAAAAAAGTTCTAGTTTAAAAAATCTCTTTTGCTTTTGTTTCTTTTGATTCAGTTTCTATTTTCTTCTGCTGTTTTGTTGTAGCCAGCGCCGGTATTGCATCTTTAACTTCTAAAATTCTACATGGATGTGAAAAATATGGGACTTAACTGTATGTATTTAGTAAAATATTTGTCTGTAATGACACAAATCTGTTGAATCATTGCATTTTCTTTCATCTCTGCCGCAGCAGTTTTTTTTTCAAATTCAGAGTTGCATCACCATCTAATAAAAACCACAACAGCAAACGTTACAGAGATGCAGACCCCAAGAATCTTTGAAGTCACAAGACAAGAAAACCTCATCTGAACAAACACAGAACCATGGAGAGTAGAAAAAAATAAAAAGTAAATAAACATAATTAATGAAGAAGTGCATCAACCAGTCCTGCCACCAACACGGTTTGTTTATAACACAAGAGAAAAGCCAATAAGCCACAGACTGTTATTTTAGGTAGCAGTGCTGCAGGCTAAAATAGACTTGCACTGTTGACAGAAAATCCAGAGGTGGGTAGAGTAACTTACTTACATATCAAAACTATTGTTATTTTAAAATAATATTACTCAAGAAGAAGAAAAAATATGATAAAATTACTCTTAGAAGTACAATTTATCCAAAATCTACTCAAGTAAATGTCACTCATTACTACGCACCTGTGAGCAAATCATTATTAGCCTGTAAGTCAGATAAATAAGAATATACTCACATTAATAATAATAATAAAAAAACATAATATAACCCTATAACCCTAACCCTATAATATATATATGGTGTACTTGAACATTATTCATCTAAATTGTCACTGTCCAATTAAAAGGTTCTTGAAATGTTGCAGATGCAGCGGGCAAACGCAACTCTGGGTTTTATAACAAAAACAGTAGCTGCAGTTAGGAAGAAGCACTTGGACTCTGTAAGTAAAAGTATGGACTATATCCATCAGTCCTGGACACATCTGCAGCGTGTCCGTCCTGGGAGTGGATCTCTCCTTCATGTGGTTCTCCCTCAGGTTTCTCTTTTTCCCATTTTTTTTCCTTTCTGAGAAGGATGTTCTAAGGACAGGGGATGTCCTGGGACGTTTATTTGCCTGTTTGTTTAATGTTTATGCCAATTTATGTGTAGTCCTTTGAGGCAACTCTTGTTGTTGTTGCACTACTAATACTATACTAATGCCGCAACTATTACTACTACTATGAGAGTAATAATACTTTCATACTAATTTTCATTTTCCTCCAAAGATGAACTTCCTTTAGATGCTAAATGTATTTAGTCACTTTCTACCACTTAAAATAAAACTAAAACACATGACTCAGGATGAGCCGACTCTTCCTCTTTCTCACACTCCATTCCTGTCTGTGCTGTCTGTCTTCCAAAGTACTTCTCTTTTCTTGCAAAACCCAAATATCACTCTTTCACATAATGGTCGATTTAAGTAAGAGTTTCTTTTTACATTTATTAAAGGCCCACAACCCACGTTTTTGAAAATGTGAAAAAAGTTAAAGTTTAAGAAAAGCAGAGAGCTGTTTTATTTTGTTTAATGTCAGATTTTCACTGTGCCATTCCTTTTTCTGTTTTTTGTTTGTTTGTTTTGTTTGTTTGTTTGTTTTTTCCTGTTGCTAAGTCGTTGGAGCCAGCCCTGGATTTGGTCTCTTTCCAGTCAGAGTTGCACTGTAGCCATTACTGCAGCGTATGAAGACGTGCGCAATGAAAATAGGTGTGTTTGAGATGAACTGCGCCTCGCCGCAGCAGGGGGCGGGGAAAAGCCTGAACTCAAGTGGGACAGGTCATGAGCCGAGACCAGCGTGGAGAGCCTCAGATCACGCAGCGACTCGTTGGAAGGACAGATCTCGCGTTTGTTTTAAGTATTTTCTTAATAAAATCATATTAAGATCACTCCTCTCACTCACACTTTTATCATCAAAGCAATGAGGCTGCTTTTGTTGCAGAGTTTGCAGCTTAGGCTTAAAATATTAAATAGATCTAGGATTATGAATCTATTCTCAAAAAGATAATTTATTGTTCATGTGATCCATATCTGACAACACCCTGGGCACTTTCAGTCACATTTAAATATTTGTCAATATCAAATGTAGAGCACTAGTTTGTGAAGTTGGGAGGAGGAGGCAGCCGAGCGTCAGGAGTCACGTTTCTGATCAAAACACAACTCGGACCCAATCAGCTCTCAGTGCGTCTGTGCACAGGACACCACTTCCCATCATGCATTAAGCGTTTGTAGTCCACGCAGGCGGCCGCAGTCGGTGGAGAGCAACTGCGTCCGCTTTGCTCATCTCAAGCACACCTATACACACTTAGTTTTTTTTTCCATCTCTGCAGGCTGCAGGCAGTGTAATGATATTCTGCCCCCTGGTGGTTCGTCACAACAAGGCTGCCGTCATTAAATCATCATCGTCATTGTTTATTTTGCTGTAAAATTGTGTTAAAATGTGTGTCTCAATCTGTAGCTAAAATGAATGTGAACAAAAACCTTCTAAAGAACACAGGTATCAAATGTGACACCAAAAAATATAAATTAAACAGTATACAGTATTTATTTTATTTTGTTAAAAGGTTTAATGAACATCTTAGTTTCCAAAAATGTATTTTTTTTTTTTATGTGTCAGGTTTTACAAGGTAAAGTAAAGTAATTGATTATTTAAATTATTAATTTAGCTGTAAATAAAACATGAATTTCAAACACTTTTTACCCTACCAGCACCGAAATCTTTCTAGCCTCCTACTTTCTTTTTAAAAGCAGGAGAGTCTGCTTCCTCAGCCACAGAGAAGGGTTTCCAGTCGACTCGCTGCATGGCGACCTTTCACAGATCATCTCCTCTCAACAATAACCAAGATGGAACCACCACACAGAGCAATTTTTATAACTTCTCTGACCTGATTAATGGTGTGGTGTTTTCCTCTGGTTCTGCTGAAGTCCGTTCAGGTGTTCAGTATGCTTTTTTTCCCCACAAGTCTTTGTACAACTGGCTTTTGTTGCTGTCCCGATACAGAGACAAGTACGTTGCTTGTAATACAGTATTTTCTGGTGTTTTATGGCAAAATAATTTTTTTTTTTATTGGTTTGTACAATAAACACATAAAACAAGACTTACAAGACATCATTTTAGTTTCCTGACATTGTTTTTTTGTCTGTGGCCAAGGAAACAAATAAATTCCTGTCTCTTTATACCTAGCGCCCCCTTTCCTTCCTACTCACTCATATACGTCACTGATCTGTTCATTTGACAGGATACAGACAGACTAAAGAAAACAATGCTGATATACCATGAAGAGGCCTCAGTCGACCTCTTGACCTTTCTAAATGGAAAGCACATAAGTGGTGATACATAAACACAGTAAAAGGAAAACATAAGATTTAATAATTCTGTAATAAAAAGAGTTGGATTAATAACTGCTTGCATGTTTAAAGTTATTGTTAGTGAAATATTAATGACTACAACTCTGATATGTAACTTTGATTTTTCTTACCAAACCAAGCACACTGGTAACAAACCCTATCATTCAGTGTAAATGCAATATTTATTTTGAAATCTGAGTTTCTACACAGCTTTACATAAATCTCAAATTTCCTTTACTTCCTCATCTTGGTTAATTCCTCTTTCTCTTCAGTGAAGTGCACAACACTGAAAATCTACACCCTCTCAGGTAGGAACAAGGTTTTTGGTTTGTTTAAACATGTAACCCGTATGTAACACACCTATAAATGATTTTTACACTGCTCCTTTTCAAAAATACACACTTTCTTTGTGTTAAGTTGATGTTATCCTCCAAAATGGCCGCTGGTCTGGTGCTCGTGCTGCTCACTGCTGTGATCCAAAGTAAGGATTTACCTTGGAAGTTGTCAATGTGTCAATATATTGTTTTTTTTTTTTTTAACAAAAGTAACAGTGTAGCATGGCATAGTACCTAGTACTAACACAGTACTTCAGTAGTAGATGTAATAGATGTAGTAGTGGCAGTAGTAATAGAAGTAGAAGTAGTAGAGGTTGTGGCAGTTGTAGTAGTAGTAGATGTAATAATAGAAGTGGTAGTTGTAGTAGTAGTAGAAGTAGTGGTAGCAGTAGTAGTAGATGTAATAGTAGTAGTAGTAGATGTAATAGTAGTAGTAGTAGTGGTGGTAATGGAAGTAGTAGTAGAAGTAGTGGTAGCAGTAGTAGTAGATGTAAAAGTAGTAGTTGATGTAATAGTAGTAGTAGTAGTAGTAGTAGTAAAAGTAGTGGTAGTAGAAGTTGTAGATGAAATAGTAGAAGTGGAAGTAGTAGAAATAGTGGTAGTGGTGATGTAATAGTAGTAGTAGTAGTGGTGGTGGTAATAGAAGTAGTAGATGTAATATTAGTGGTAGTAGTAGTAGTGATAGATGTAGTAGTAGTGGTAGTAGAAGTAGCAGCAGTAGTAGTAGTAAAAGTAGAGGTAGTAGAGGTAGTAGTGATAGAAGTAGTAGATATAATTTTATAAGTGGTAGTAGTAGTAAACATAATAGTTGTACTAGTAGTTATAGAAGTAGTGGTAGTAGAGGTAGTAGCAGTAGTAGAAGTAGTAGATATAATTGTAGTAGTGGTAGTAGTAGGTGTAATAGTAGTGGTAGTAGTAGTAGTAGTAGTAGTAGTAGTAGTAGTAGTAGTAGTAGTAGTAGTAGGTGTAGTAGCAATGGTAGTACGAGTAAGTAGCCTACTTTCTACCAAAGTACACTTTAGTATACTTTAACAGTACTTTTACATTACATGTGTCAGGTGTGAATTGTGAGCCCTGGAATGTGACAGTGCCCCAGAGGATTGTGGGAATTGAAGGCTCCTGTGTCACCGTGCCCTGTAGTTTTGAGGTTCCCAACACTTACAAAGCTGTCCTCAGTAACTGCTCCACAGGTGGCTCCTGGAGGAGAGGAGAACAGTATGGGCCAGCCGTCAAAACAGTGAGTACTTTAGTGTTTGGATAAGAGTTCATGTTGTTTTTAAGGACAACCAAGGCAATGAACGACCAGAGCTGAAAGTAACAAGATATTTTTAGGTACTCTAGCATAACTTTTGATCTTTTTTAATCTATAAATTAATAAAAGTATTCCTGGACCTTGGTGGCAGAGTGGGCAGTAGGATTATTAGTAGTAGCAGTAGTATAAGTACAAGTAACACAAGTAGTCGTAGTGGTGGTGGTAGTAGTAAAAGTAGAAGTGATAGTATTAGTGGTAGTTGTTAAGTAGCAGTAGTAGCAGCAGTAGTACAAGTAAGGTAGCAGCACTAAGTACTTTCTACTCAAGTACATTTCACACTAATTATATTTTAATCAAGTATTTATGGAGTACTTGTACTTGTACTTGAGTAATAACGGTAACGGTACTTTTACTAGTACAGATTTGGAGTACTTCTTCCACCTCAGTACATGATATTTGTTTCTTATTCCAGATAAATGTCGCCGGTGACCCGAGACGCAGAAACTGCACCACAGTTTTCCAAAATTTTACGAAGAAGCAAAACAACGAGTACTTCTTTAGACTGGACTGTCCAAACTTAAAATACTCTTTCAAGAATGGAGTCCACATCACTGTTACACCAGGTATCAAAGGATTACATACTTGTACTACATAATAATAGGACTACTGTAACTCTACCAACTCTCCACTACTCTGTACACAAACCCATATCAAACCAACAACCTTACTGTACAAGTTAAATTCTCCTTTAGAGCAAAAATGCACATATCTGTGCCAAATTTGGGTTTGAAGCCAAACCTCTCCATCTTGTTTAGTATAGCGCTCTCCAATTCCTACTGTACTGGCCAGAGCTATAGGCTATATATATAATTATGTTTTAGAAAATGTACTCAGAAAATAATGTTCCTTAAAAAATGTACTTGAGTCAAAGTATCACTTTTCACCTCTTAAATTTATATTTAGTAAACACTTTGCTCTTTAGTGTTATTTTAAAGTTACACATAAGCATTGTCAATTTTGGTAACAATTAGAATTGCCCACCATTGTTACTGTAATAAAGAATTAATTAATACGTAATGACAATATTTTAAATAATTGGTTTACAGATATCGGATTGACACAGGTTTTTATAATTTTGCATTGATTTGCATGAAACTGTTGCTCAAGTTTTGAGCATTAATAACATTCTTACTCTGGCTTCCTCCCACTGTCCAAAGACATGCATGTATTTGGTGAATGGGTGACTCTAAATGTGACCCAGTGAATGAATGTGAGAGTGAATGTTTGCCTGTCTGTGTGTGTCTCTGTGTCTGCCTTGCAACTGACTGGCCACTGTCCAGGGTGAACTCCGCCAAAGGCCCAAAGCTGCTGGGACAGTCACCCCTAACGGGAAAGAGAGAAGGAGATGAATGAACGAATGAAAGAACAATGTTTATACTCAGTGATGTTTATTAATGTTAATGCTTTGTAAATAATAAATTAACTGGTTAATAACCCTTAACTAATACTTAACTGATGCTTAAAGTGTGAGTTAGAGTTAGCATTTATCTAATGGGGAGTAATTTTGTGCATTTCTCTGAAATGTTTCTCAGGATGACTGACAGACAGCACTTAGTGTTAAAAGCAGATGTTAACAGGAAGTGTCTGTGTCTTGCAGCAGGTGCGGCCACGCCCCTGCTGACCTCTGTGACTCATGTGTCCGAGGGAAGTCAGGTGACACTGCATTGCTTAGCCATGATGCCCTGCCCCAGTCTCCCCCCCTCCCTCCTATGGGCCACCCCTGAGAGCCACAGGCAGGAGCGATCACAAATACTACAGGTACCTCACTCAGCTGTGTGTTTAATAATGTCATGTTTAGATCCGAGTTTACTTTTTTATTTAATATGTAATTAACAATATTTAAACAAACAGTTTATGGATATAACAGTAGCACTGCTGCTTAACTTCAAAATAATATTACTTTAAAGTCCCATATTCTGCTTTTTTCAGGCATTTTGAAATGAGTTTGGACACCTTTGCATTTGTATTTCACATCTCACAGCTCTATGTAGACACATGAACCCAGGACGTGTTCCTGTGTGTTTCTAAAGCCCACACACCGTCACCGGACTCTGATCATTTCAGCACTTGAATACTCATCACTACAAAGCAGTCAGTTCATTTATCTATTAGAGTCATGTTGCTAATATTCATGCTAAACAGCCATTTGATGCTCTGCCCATTCCCCACCTTTGCCAGCAGGTGGCGACAGACACCTAATCCAAGTGTTCCCTGCAAATTGAAAGTAGCTCTCCAGAAGAAGACATTTTTCATGCACATACATTATTTTAAGTTCTAAAACATGAAATACTAATGCAAAGGTGTCCATAGCTATTTCAAAAAGCCTAAAAACAGCACCGGATGTTTATAATCATGCTATTAAAATCTATTAACATGGGCCTGTATGTGCCACTACTACACCATTTATACTCACTACAGAGGAACACTGAAAAAGTATGGAACTAAATCTACATGTGACACTTTTGTTCCACTGATGTGATGATGTGGACGTGTGCTGTCAGAGTTCAGACGGACAGATGACCCTGAAGTCCACGCTGACCTTCTCGGCCTCAGCTCAACATCACAACCAGACGGTGACCTGCTCTGTGTCCTACCCACTGTCAGCAGGGGGCAGCAGTGAGGCGTCTGTCGCCACACACACGCTCAACGTTTCATGTAAGGGACATTCCTGATTTACCACTACAGCAAGATGTCCTAGAGATGACAATTTATAATATACCATAGTATTCATGAATCAGCAGAGGAGAGTAGTAATGACTTACATTTACTGAGTAACTTTTTGAATGAATTGTTCTTCTCAGAGTTGTTACAGTTTTTGGCTACTCTTCCCTCCTCTGCCAATATGTTTAAAAAGAAAAGTAATCTATAAGGCTTTTTATCTGTTTGTGAACCATATCAATCATGAATCTGTTTGTGAATTAAAAGACTTTATCACATTTCAAGTCTTTTAACGCAGGTGTGGCACAGCTGCAAGATTTTGAAGAGGCATCTTCTCATTCAACAGATCTCTGCAGCTGCTGACCATTAACTAAGGCGATTTTTGCTTTTATCCATCCATAATAACATGATTGGATGTGTATTACTATAGTGCTAATAATTAACCACAATGAGTTATGCTATCTCTCTATTTTTTTACTACATAAACTAAGTCCTATGTGTCTTGTTTGGTCTGTTTTATTTTTTGTTTGTATGTTTTTGTATTGTTTGTTTATTAGTCTTCTTGTTTGTGTTGTGATCATTGTGTGAGTCTGTTGTGATAATGTTTTGTGTGAGTAGCATGTTGGGATTGACTCCAGGAAGAGTAGCTGTGCTTAGTTACAGCTAATGGAGATCTAAAGAAATGAAATGACATGAAAAATGATGCTAAATATGCCATACTACAAATGGATCTATGTAATCCATGTTCCTAACAAGTAAAAATAAATATTTATGTGCAGTACACAATGATGGTAAAACAAATACCAGTCCACAGAGTCTAAATAGGATCAATTAGGTGAGAAGGCAGCTGAAAAAAACACATTATTTATTGGCCTTGGCTTAACCATCAATTTGAATCCAGCCACAAGAAGTCACAAACCAGTGTACTCTCTGTGCTAGTCCCAAGCCTGGATAAATGGAGAGAGCTGCATCAGGAAGGGCATTGGGCGTAAAAAAAACCAAACAAACGCCAAAATAAAATCCCTGCACACCAGGAGGCAGACGATTTGCAGTGGCAGCCCCAGAAGAGAAAAGCTGAAATAAAAGAAGCTAAACCAAACACTTCGACACATTTTGTTGTATAGCTGTTATTTTTCCTGTCTGTCTAATATGTAAATGATCCTTATATCTTAAAACAAGTTGTCATGGTGAATGTAACAAAGTAAAAGTACTTAGTTACTTTACTTAAGTGCAGTTTTCATGTATCTGTACTTTACTTGAGTACATTTTACAAGGGATACTTTTACTTTACTACATTTTGTGTTAGTACTTTTTACTCCACTATATTTTCTGAGTTGATTTAAAGTGCAAAGTATTTTCAGTTTTCGTTTTTGGTTTTGTCGTGCCCTCATTGTAGCCGCACAGTACTTAATATAAAAGCTGACGTTATACTATTACTTTAGAAACATCAGAATAATAAAGACAGAAGACCTCAGTGACAGATTCAGTCTCTTCTACTGCACCAGTTTGTTCATTTTATTAGTAATCAGCACAATTTTTCAGAAAAGTCCCTCACATTTAACACATTGAGTTGTAGAGTCTGTGCAAAATATTACTTTTTTACTCATAAGTACATTTGAAAGTGAGTACTTTTATACTTCAGACATTTTAAGGTGATTCTTTTACTTTTATTTGAGGACATTTTTGCTCCTACTTAAGTTATTAAAATTGAGTACTACAACAAACAAAATACAAAATACAAAGCCAATAAAAAGAAAATATGCAAACAGAGGGTAAAATATAAATAAAAGCAGAAAGAAGTGATTTGCAAATTTCATAAAACCCTTATTCGCATTACAACAACAATGTCAGATGTAGAAACTGGCCATTAATAGCTCATTTAATGATGGCAACAGGTCTCAAAAAGGTTAGGATAGGAGCAGAAAAAGGCTGAAAAAGTACTGTAAGTGGCACTAAAAACAGCTAGTTGCAACATTTTAGCATTTCAGAAAGGCAGAGTGTGTATTATTAGTATTGGATGCTCGTGATATTCAGGTTGTAAATATATCCCTAAAAGTTGAATGATCCTGTGACTGTGTTTTACTCAGATGGTCCCAGGTCGACTGCAGCAGAAGCCAGTGTTTCGGGCCCAGTTTCAGAGGGGCGCGTCGTGGTCTTCACCTGTTCAAGCGACGCCAATCCACCCGTCCACACCTACACCTGGCTCAGGAACAATGGAAGTGTATGCAGACGATTATCACTGATCTGTGAGTGAGTGAGTGAGTGAGTGAGTGGGCGTTCGTGGTTTTAGAGGGGTGTGTTGTGGTTACAGCTGGTGCAGGTGGGCCGAGGGGAGACTCTGGTGCTGCAGGTGAGACTGGCAGACAGCGGCTTGTACCTGTGTGAGGCTCGCAGTCAGAGAGGATCGCAGAGGTCTGGTCGTCTGCTCCTGGAGGTCAACGGACACAAAGGTAACACACTGACACACAGAGGTGAAGGTAACTACGGTAGATACTTTTACGCAAGGGCAAACAGCATTTTTTAAAAGTCTGTATGTAAAAGTAAGTGGGTTGTAATAGAGTATGAATAAAGATATCATTCATTTATTCACAGTTGTAGTAGCAGCAGACAGAGCTTGCCAATGTGGATTGTCTTTGTCAACAGTTGCTAGTGTTTTTACTATAGCACAATTTAATTTTTGTGTATATTTTATTGTACGGATAAGCTTAAAGTAATGTAAATTCTTGTTTTATGTATGGGCAGGGATTTATTAAATATTAAAAACAGGCGGCCCCTAGTGGTCATCATTAGAACAGGATTTCTTGTGATGAATGCAAGAATGGATCCAAAAATGCAATCCAAAAATGCAGACTGGAGTATTCAGGATTCAGGATTTAAAAATGACAAACATGATTTATTTTTTAAATAATTGCAAAAAATATTTTGCAAATTAGAATTTATTTGCAAATTGCTGCGTGCAAGTCACAAGGGATTTTAAATAAATAATATAATATAATATAAATATAATAATATAAATATAATCATTCATAGTGCATCAGTACATTTATTGTTGCCTCAATTCATTTTAGTTTTGCATCAGAGACAAATATAGCTCCATAGAATTACTATACGTATACTAAATGTTGTACACTCAGCAGAGCAACATAAATTCAGACCTAACCTGTAAAGTTTAAATATAGGTGCATAAAATTAAACTGGCCAAAGTGGCTAACAGGAGTATTTGTGTTACCAGCTAAAATGAAAATCTTTCCAGATTTGGCCGGGTGGCTAGGGTTAATGTCAAGCCCTGGTAGCAGAAGGAGCAGTTGTAGTATTAGTAGTAGCACTAGTAGTTGTATTAGTTCTAGCTGAGTACTTAAAACATACTTTTTTCTTATTTTGAGTAGAATTAGTAATAGCAGCACTAGTAGTTGTAATCGTAGTTGTAGAGTAATATCATTGTTAAAACATATGTAAATAAAGATTAGACAATTAGAGGGTCACTTTATTAATCCAAAAGAAATTAATCATCCATTATAGGAAGCACACAACATACAATATTAGTAAGGTAAAGTAAGGTTCAGCATAAACAACCAGTAAACACATAATCAACATTTAAGATATATATTTGGCTCGTGTCTCCAGGCTGCTGTGGGGGCGTTGCTCTGTGGCCTTATGCTGTGAGTGGAGCAGTGGCAGCGCTGTGCATCTTCACTGTGGCCGTGGTCCTGTATCAGTTCAGGAGGTAACTGCTCACAAACTACAGCTCATGCTCCAGGACAGTGGCCCTCCGCTGGTCTGCCTGAGGGGCCCAGTCACCAGGACTTATGACCTCACACGGACTTTAAAATCCATTTAATGTAATTGGAAATATATTTATTCTCGTGCAAATAAGCTGAATATTGTAAAAGGCACACGTTTGTTTTTGCTCACTTTTGCAGTCCTAATTCTGAGTTATTCTTCACAAGTCTGAGTTGAATCTTGAGTCCTGATCTGTTAGAAGAAGCAAGTCCAAGTCTGAGGTTCATAAAAAACTCGAGTCCAAGTCAAATTATTGTGGCTTAACCTGTAGTTGGGTCACAAATCTCAAATGTGTAAAATGACAACTAGATTCCCGAGACTCACGTTCTTTGTCTCTACTTCCTTCTACCCACTTTTGGGTACCCGGCCCTCCAGTTGGGAATCACTGTTTTAGAAACTTGTGGGAAATGTATAAGCAGTGCACTTCAAACTTTATTTTGAGGTTTTTAATAATAAAGAATCTTTATTTTCTTCCACAGTCTGTCGAGGAGGCTGAAGGTAAGCAGACTTTTAGACCTCTGTCTACTCTCTGTCGGCTCTCACATCCTCAGGAGGCCATGACTAAGCACCAAACACTTCCTGCTCTTTCCTTCCACAAAAACTTATTTCTTTTAAAATTAGATTTTATGATTACAGATGTCACAGTGTCTTAAGTTTATCTCTCCCCACTCTTTCTCTGTGCAGCGAGTAGAGCAGAAAGAGGAGCCCGTCTACACTGACCTACAGACCAGCGCCAGCACCTCGGACTACGACCAACTCCAGGTCCAGCACAGTTTTGTACAAATGCTGTAGAATTTCAGTATTATTGATGTGCAATTTTTACATTTTCAGTAATTTTATGTCTTTGTTTTCATTAAGCCTCGCCAGCCAAAATGTGAAGCCACCTCCTAAAGCGTCAAACTATGAAAACGCAGCTGCTCTGAGAGAAATCTTCAGGCAGCAGACAGACAGGACCTGAGCTTCTGAACCTACTGATTATCTTATTTTATATGTTTTTGTGAAAAATGCATTGTTAATTCAAGGAGTTGCACATATTATTTCAGCATTTTTAATTAAAATAAAAAATCCCCTCCTGTGTTGTCTGTTCCTTTGATGTTGCCTCTAAGAATATCTAAAAAGTAAATGACAGATCTATAGATACCTCAAAAGCAAAGATTTCTCTGCAGTCAAAATATTATTTCAAAAAAGATCATATGCAAATAATCCCAGTACACAGTTTTAATGTTAAAAGTACTAAAGGTATAGTACAAACTGGTAACTAAAAATATTCTGGAAAGGTGAATTTATTTCACTAGCTCTAAAATCCTACTTTTATTTCCTATTTATTTCTATTTTGGTAATTTTGCTGAACCACTGATGATTCTTAGTGCTATATTATGCAAAAATCTACTTTTCTGAGCTCTCTACCATGTTATAATGTTGTTCTCTCATAAAAATACAGACCTGGAGTTGTGTTTTGCTTCATTCACGCCTGTTTGATTAATCCTGTATTCTCTGGCGCTGAGTTTCTGCCCACTTTAGGAGGCACTGATGAATCAGCCAGCTTTCTACAGCCAGTCTGCTCTCATTTATTTATAAAAAAAAAGCATTGTTTCCACTGATTCCTCAGAAATTTTTCATTTTGTAGTAAAATGGATTATATAAAAAGTTTAAATAAGTAAAAAGCTCTTTTTCTGTGTTTCTATTCAAAAGCCCCTAACAGAACTGCACTCTGCTGCCCTCTGCTCGTCTCTTCACCTGTTTTTGTTTTGTTTTGTTTTTTTATGGCGGTTGTAATGTATTACAATTAGTATTTTGAAATTCTCTGTTTTAGTCAATGTTTTTAAAAGTTGTAAAATGTGCAATGTTGTGACCAAAACTGGTTTAAAAGTATAATTAGAAGCCTTTAAATGGTCTTCCTATGACACGTGCCAGCGGTAAGGAGAAGTTCTGAGGGTTTTGAAAGGGTGTGGCAGCCTCTGCTGCGTGACCTGGCAGCACTGTTAAGCAAGAGATTTGTGTTATGATGATTATATTTAAATACTCTGTTTTAGTTTTTATCAATTGTAAGCCATAATAATTCCTGTTAAAATAAATATACACTTCCCTTTGGGTTAATGTATGTTATAAATGCAATTCACTTTGAACTACAATAAATTCACTTTTCTGCAGTATTCTAATCTGACTTGAACCACAAAAAACAAACAAACAAACAAATAAAATTGCATATTTGAATACTGTGTTTATGTTATTACACCTGACTGATGACATCTGACCTGCTGTTGTTGTCTTCCCCTTGAAATGTCTGCTCCTCCATGGCATTAGCTATGGCTCTGTTGAACACACTGAAGAGACGGTGCCTAAACCTGCCCCCCACATTCGCCCCCATGCAGTAGTACAGGATCGGGTTCACACAGCTGTTGAAGTAGGCAATGGAGCTCGTAATGCGCTGCCACGACTTCAGCTCCTTGTCATACTTGTCCACCATTTTGACCAGCTGCAGGCAGTGGTACGGAGCCCAGCAGAGGAAGAAAGCGATGACCAGCGTCACCAGTATCTTCAGGGAGCGAGACTTTCTGGACAGGTTTGTGCGTTTGAGCCCCAAACCGGTCAGGATGTAACACACAAGGATGACTATAAAAGGAAACAGGAAGCCACACAGAAAACGAATGCAGTAAAGGGATAATTTGGCCTCCTTCACCTGTCCTTCATCAATTGAGCATTTGGTCTTGTTTTTTTCCAGTTTAATGTGACGGTAGATGAAAAAAGGAGCGCTGAAAATAATGGCTAGTATCCACACACACACTGCCACGATCCTCGCTGCGAGCATCGTGCGTTTTGTTTTGGCAAAAACTGGCCTCCACACACACAGAGCTCGGTCCACACTGATCACAGCCAAGAGGAACACGGAGCAGAACATGTTTGTGTATTTGAAGAAGCCGTTGAATTTACAGAGGATGGACCCAAAAGACCAGTTGTTGGATTGGAGCCGATATGCAACGGAGAAGATCCGAGTGATGCAGAAGATCAGGTCTGCTACTGCCAGGTTCACCAGCCACACATTTGTGATGTTAGGCTGAAGGGAAAAAAAAAAATAGAAAGTTCAATAAAATGAAACAAAGCACTGCATGCAACAAAAGATTAAGCATAACATTATGACCACTGACAGGTGACGTTAATAACACAGATTGTCTTTTTATCATGACAGCTGTTAATGTTGATGAGGCATCAAGAGTACATTTTGTCCTCAAAGTTAAGGCATTTAGAAGCAGGAAATGAGTGGCACTAAGGACTTTGATAAGGGACATTGCGAGTTTGACAAGGGCCAAATTTAGATGGCTACAGACGAATGGGTCAGAGCGGCTCAAAATCTGCAGCTCTTGTGGGATGTTCCCAGTCTGCAGAGGTCAGTATCTGTTAAAAATGCTCCAAGGAAGGAACAGAAATGAACCGCTGACAGGTGATGCACTGGGGAGCGAAGGCTGAGACCCGTGCGGTCTGACCCAACAGACGAGCTTCTGTAGCTCACACGGCTGAAGACATAAGTCCTGGTTCTGGTAGAAAAGTGTTAGAATTAGGGTGACCAGATTTCTGGACCCAATATATTATAATAGATTTTTATTTTTATTTATTATTTTTTTCAGAATCATGGCGTGTTTGAACTTGAAAAGCAACAAAAACGGTTCCGGAAATTTCTGTCATGTAATTAAAAACAATATGAATATAATAGCAATATAAAATAAATATATTGTAAGTACAAAAAGTGACAAAAGTCTTAAGACGTGTGTGTTTAAGTTTCTTGTGCTTTTCTGTTGGTAAAAATGGCTACAGCTGGGACATGGTTTGTTGAAAATTGCAACATATTTTTGGGACAAGGAGCCTAAAACTGGGATTGCCCCCATTAAATAGGGACGTCTGGTCACCCTAGTCAGAATACAATACACAGTGTATCACCGTTTGTGGTGCTGCATATTAGGCAGGTGGTCATAATGTTATGCCTGATCAGTGTATATTGACATTTAAGAAGGGGACAGAAAGCAAGAAATTAGTTGACTTGGCCTATTTGTGCAACTTAGCATCATAAAGAGACGTTAGCATTTGTCAGCATATTTAGCTACTTTCCTGTCCTAAAATGGTGCTGAATTTTTTATACAAACAAACAAACAAACAAACAAACAAACCAACAAACAGGCAAAGGACTGTAGTGCAATCATTTTAAACTTGATTATTTAAGAGTTAGCACTATTAAGCAGTGATAAAGAGCTATTATTAAAGTAATGCTTTGTAAATGAATTAGTTACTAGCACTTATTACTTATCTAATGCTTAACTTCTTACTGACCTTAATTTTGAGTCCAGCCACATAGATGACCATGGAGTTCCCGGTGATGCCCAGGACCACGATCAGTATGTACAGGACCAGACTGAATTGATGAGAGATGTCCAATGGCGGCACCTTCTCACTTTCAGATGAGTTAGAAAACATCGTATGGCTGTAAAGCAAGAATTGGATCCCAAATTATTAAGAAACAGATACAGAAGATACAGTTGCAATCGGAAATATTTAATCCCCTCAAACATTTTAAGGATTTATCAATTAAAGTGTCCCTTCAGTGTGGGTGGAGTGTGCTCTCGGGAAGAGAAAAGGTGCCCATCAAAAGTTTTAGCAACACCTACATTCTCACACTTTACGGATAAAATCTATATTTTCACTTGGGGCAATTTGACCCGCAATATAACAGTAGGGTTAAAGACTTTTTAATATATACATCATACAAGAAGGTCCTGGATTGTCCTGCAGGGGCCTTTTCAGTCTCCAGATTTAAATCCTATTGAAAATCTTCACTTGGTTGGATTTAAAGAAGGCAGCTGCAGCACGGAGACCATCAAACATCAGTGAGCTAGAGGGTTTAGCAGGTGAAGAAAGGCCAATACCTGAGAGGTGTACTGAGCAAATACTGAAAACGTTTGTTAGGTGTTAGAAAAATTAAAGAAACCTCCACAAAGTACTGAAGCTAAGGGCTGAATAAAACTGTCCATGAACATGTGTTAAAAGAGTTAAATCAACTTCTGTGGTCTCAATATGTGGCACAGCCCAAAAACCAGAGGGTCTGCAGTTTGAGCCTGTCTTGAAGTGCGTATTGTTCAGAGCGGATACTGTTGTTGTGGGTGTACATGTCCTACTCCATTCACAGTATGAGGCTGCAATAAGAGATGCATCTGACACCACTGATGACTATGGAGACCCCTAAGTTAAAAAAATGCTGCTCATATTCACTATGTCCTTTTTGCACAGTTTGTCTTTTTTTCATCTTAAAAAACATGGACAGGAAATCGAATTAACAACAAGCAAATGCATTTGATATTTGTATATTTGCAATAGCTACAGCACCTATATTTTTATGGATATTGCACAGTGACAGTTACCTGTTATAGAAGTGTGCTGCAGAGCTGCTGGTCTTCTCTCTGTGCAGTGCGTGTGTGGTTTGTGTTTGGTTCATCAGAACTCATCTTAATATTACTGATAAAGAACATTCAGACTTCACCAGATGTTATCTTTGCACTTTTGCAAAAGAGAATCATTTCTTCCCACAGGGTCACATAGTCATGCAGTTTTGGTAGATTATCATCTGCATTGCTTCTTGAAACACATAAGAGGGACATAACAAAGAGTAGGCCATGCCAATGCCACCCTCTTGTGGGTGTCTAACAAATTCAACAGCGGTCTCTGTTTCTTTTACTGGGACAGATGTGTTGCATAAATGCAGTAGTTGCACACTGGTAATGGCATAGGAAGTGTTTTAACATAAATTTGGGGGATTCTTTTTTTTTTTTTTGCAAATGACGGAAGCTTTTCTTCAGAGTTCGATGAGTTGAACTTGTCCTGACTTGAGGCAGAAGGAAGTCATTACTTACTGAGGCATAAATCAGCACACTGACAAAAACACTTAACTTTACTGCAGGCCATAGAAATAAGTGGCACATTTCAAAGCATTTTATGGGTGACACAGAAATAACACTGACAGTGATTCACCTGCTGCTGACTCAGGCGTTTCTCTCAGACAAAATATGTTACACACAATCATTAATAGTCATTGCACAACAGCCCTATACATAATGGAGAGGCACAGTCTTACCATTAATTACCGTCAAAGACATGAACGTGTGAGGAGAACATGTCAAAAATGAATGAGAGTGTAAGCGGTTGTCTGTCTGTGTGTGTCTGAGAACAAAACAAAATGATACAAAAACTGTATGCAATGCTGGTAGCGGGGATCAAACCACCAACCTTTGGGTTATAATCCACATATGATGAAACTGTCTTATTGTTGTGGTTTGTAAGATGGCTCCAAGCAAAAAACTATTGCAACAGATGATAGTGAAGGTGTTCTTGCCCCATGAGTGTAGCTAGCTCAACCCCTAAGGTAGGTTTTAGCACTGCAAGATGTAAGTGCAGTAAAAAAATATATAAATATATATATAAAAAAATACAATACCAATACTGACCACACATATACCTCACAAAGATACATTTTTATAAACTTTGCTATAGCATTTCTTATGTTTATACTTGGCTACACATATACACAATACAGCTGCAACTCTATAAAAGGTAGCGTAATGTAGTAAATCACATCTTTCCTGTGTTGTATCTAGTGTTAAATGCTTCTTTTGATGACCCATCTTGGCTGACAAGGACATCAGCACCCCTAAACCTTTAATCCTAAAATTGCTCTTGGTTTGCCTGGCTGCCATTTTGGTCTGGATACTAACAAATGTAAACTGTGGCTAGCTGGTCATTAAAAAAAAGAAATTTATCGTACCTATGGTCCAAATTCCAGCGATACCACGAATGATAAATAACTAGTACTATAATATAATATTTGTTGCCGGTTATGGTAATACTTTATGATACAGTTTTTACTTAGAACTATTTTAAGAACATGATTAAAAAAATAACCGTGAATAATTTTGGTAAAAGGTGAAGTATTGTCTCTAACAAGCATTATTTTAGTCCTGAACCCCTGCTCTTTCCGTTCTGACTTTTGCGCATTATCGAGGGCAAACGTCAGTCTTACTTCCTCATTTTCTTGGAAAGCTCAGTCCTTCCTCGAATACATTTAATAATTAATACAAAAAAAATCACAGAGCCTTGAACATGCCTAATATTACATTTTTGTGTGCTTTAGAGCCCTTTATCTGAAACTTTCATCTGTGCTTTTGAGCAATTTTTGTTTGTGCTCCCAGGAGGCAGCGGGAGGCAAAAGTACATTCCTCATCTCCGGCAGACAGAAAGCGTGACTTTTGACCTCCGGAAATATGAGTGTTTTTGACATCTCTGCCACATTTGAGCCGAGTCACTGTCTCGTCTACTGAGGAAGCTAATGACTAATCACTAAAGTGAGCAAACAACTTTTCCTCACAAATGAATGAATGAAAAGAAATGCATTAAACTGTCCTGTGAATCCTGGACCATGTGATGTCTTTCTGGGTGAGTTTTTGTGCCAGAGCGCCGGTTTCCGCCATCAACCTAAAACTGCTGGGTGCTCCTGAAGGATGAGTCAAATAAATAAAATAAAGCCTACCTTACCTTCTCCACAAAGTCATATAAGAGTGATGTTTGTGTAGCCCGCCTAAGTTGCTATGAAAAATAATACTACACTCTTGATGACGCTCAACATAAAATGATACAGAATGACTTTTTGAACCTGATGCACTTGGAGCTGCTGTGCAGATTAATTATGAGCACCACTTCCTCTTCACTGATGAGATAAAGGAGCAGAGGAGTAAGAAATACACTAGCTCATAAACAAGAAAGTTAAAACATAGAATAAATTTACTGTATGTGTGCAATCATCTCATAAACATTTATGTGACTTTGTTAATCTGCCTCAAAACTCTGCGGCATTCACAGTTGTTCTCTACTGGGATCCAGTGTATCCCCAAGGTTATTGTTCTCAACCATATTTTAATATCTAGACTTTACTTAAGCTGAACATCTAGTGCAGTGATTCCCAACCTGGGGGTCGGGATCCCCACTAGGGATCGCCAAAGCTTCACAGTGGGTCAGTCCAAGCAAGGACTGAATGATAATAAAAGGAAGACTGGCTAATGTGTTTAGAAATAGTTTTAAAACGATTCAACATGCTTTTGCATGATGCTTTTGTTATGCTGTAAAAATTTCACCTATAAATTGCTTCATTTTCTTCTAATTATTAGGATCAGGGCCGTCAACATATCAACTGATAAAATGGGGTTCACTTGGGGAAAAGGTTGGGAACCACTGATCTAGTGTATTCAGCTTCCATGTGACCCACTTTTGGGTTCTGACCCACCATTTGAGAAACTCTGATTGATCATATTTATATTTAATTAGTTATTTAGTTGACAGGGACATTGCACAATACATCTATCGCACAGACCACAGAAATACAAGCTTTTTGTTCATCTGTCGTCCCGGGGCAGAGGCAAAGTGACGGCAGGTTAACAGTGCATTTAACAACCTACCCCATAAAACTATTCATGTACTAAATCTAAACTACAGATAAATAGAACACCCAGCAATAATAAAGCATCATCAGAGACAAACAGTGCAATACATTACATTTGATAAATTATAAAATCCTCACTGCCACCACACCAACTCTGCACTAAAGACCACACACCTGATTATCCTTCAGCCATTTCTCCAAAACAAATTTAAGATGTTCTAAAGTGCTGCACTCTCTGAACGTTAATGGTAAAGAGTTCCCTGCAGCTTTGACAGAGAAGCAGCTCTGTCCAAAAGTAGTAGATCCAAAATTTACATTACAGTCTCCTCTGGTGGACCGGACACCTGCTTTGTCGCAGGATTTTACAAACACTTTTAAAGGTTGTGGTGCCAGGTTATGAAAAGACTTGTAATATTTTAAGTGCCTGCTTGTACAGACATTGAAGTGGTTGTAAAGCTGTATTGGTTGGCTGAGCCCAAGTAGTTATGCAGTAAAATGAGAAAAGATCATAGTATGCATGAAAAGCTTGGCTGCATCTGTAATCATTTGATTGCGAATGAATCTAAACTGAGCTAACACCTAAATACAGCTTCTGACAGAATCAACTTCTTGCAACTTTTCTCCTTTAACAACGATGTGGGATGTTTCTTATAGAGAAGAACATGCTTACAGTTTTATTAAAATTTAGTGTCAAATATGAGTGCACCTTCCAATCTACAATTTTTTCCATAGCACCTCTGATCACAGATGCAGCTTTGGCATGTACATACAGTTTATAACAACGGCATTATAGAAGATTACTATTCGCTCTTTCAATGCTGGACATGAAGCTGATTTGTGGTGAGATGGATTAGCTCAACTTGTACAACACTATAGAAAGTTTAGGGTGCAGCTCTGAATGAATGGTAAATAGCTGCTTGACATTCCAATGAACTGAGTCACACCCTTTGAATTAATGAGGGATTTAGTGGGAATACTGGGGGAATTTCAGCCACAGGGGGTCAAAGCTGGGATAAAACAGAGGGTTGTGTCAGGAAGGGCATCTGGCCTAAAACCTATGCCACATAAATGCTGCATGCTGGGAGGCCGGTGCTTTGCTGTGGTTACCCCAGAAGGAAAAAGCCAAAAGGAAAAATGTGCTGCGGAAAAGGTCCAGCTCCTAAACTAACAATGACACAACACACAACTTTTCTTCTGCCTTAATAATGATAAATTGTAATGTCGATGTAAAACATCTTTATCACAAGGGCATTGGCCTCTCGGCTCATGAGAAAACATGTTTGTTTTTTTTAAACCTGGACAGACTTCAGAGCCGTGTTGGTCTCAGCAAATAATTGAACATCCAGAGACCCATAAGACGCTCTGATCCTGCCGCCGCTGCTGTCTTTGAATTTCCGCTCCAGTGCTCGTCTATGGAGATGAGACTGTTGTCTCGCTGCTGCGGCAAATTCCAGCTTAATGCGGTTTCAAAAAGTGTTTGAATTGAACAAGTCTTTTGATGTCTAAAAGTGGAAGTTCCTGTAATATCTTACATCACATTACTTGCTGTTTCCAAATATGTGGCAATAAACTTGTCTACGCCTCTCTGGTGTAGAAAAAAAAGTGAATCTGTCAATCATTTGCATGGTCCTGCCCCCACTCTCCATTCACTACATTCCTCACATGCCTCCACTCAGCAGAGGTCAGAGAAGAGACACGAGGGGAAAAGAAAACTCAGATAAGTCTAGATATATCCGGAGCGTGGGTGGCTGTGGAAATGATGAAACTCGTGGGCCGGCCTGTGCAAACCACAATAGAGGCGCAGACCCCCTGTAACACATACAGCCAGCCCAAAATGGACCCAGGCACTACCCCATATGGTGTTATCTTGTCCTGACAAAGGGAAAGCCGGCGAGTCATCCTGTCGACCGTTATGACGTGCTTCCCCTCTGTTCTGATGCAGTTCAGCAGGTCAGCAGGGCTTTTGATGCCTGGCACCATCTGGGAGCCAATCCAGATGCACTTTTCTTTTTTCAAACGGGGGAAGTGTTGCTCTGGTACATGCGAGAAGTTTTTTTGCATGTTTTTTATGCCACAGTGGGAGGAGATACATTTTAAAATACATTTCAGAAGAAAAAGGAAACATGCAGATTCCTGTAAACTCGTCTTTTCTGAAGCACAGTCACTAATGTCCTGATATAAACACCAGCCACTGTTTAATCAATTACGTGAGCAATGTAATGTGCTCCAATACTTATTCATGGCCTTTTTTAGCTGACAGTATCATCCCAGAGTGACTCAGAGGTGACAGATCTAGGTCCTCTTACATTTGCAATAAAGTTGATTAGCTGAGGCCCCAAGTGAAAACTGCCTAGTCCTCCAAATCCAAATGTGATGTTTCTGCAACCTAGTAATAATGTGTCGGGTCAAAATAATGTCAGATGTGTGTGTCAGACTATTATTCTGGAGGTTGTGCTAAATACATTTCTAGTAAATGCATAAAAAATGAAAACCCAATATGTAACAGTTCTCTAAATGTAACCTATTTTCCTATTCTATACAAAGAAGTTAGTCTGGTCTCCCTTCCAGTAAGTTTTGTTTCTATGGGTCGAACAATCACAAGCGGGGAAACAAAGGTTGGGGCGTAAGCAGTGCAGCGCTGACCTGTAAACGAATCAAACATGGCGGATTGTTGACATTTTTTGCCATAAAACACTAGAAAATGCCGTATTATGAGCAGCTCTGTTCTTATTTCTGAACAGGGACAGCAACCGAGGCCAGTTGTACAAAGACTTGTGGAGAAAGTGGGTTTGTTTGAATGTGGTTGTTATGTCAGTCGTCGACGGGACTTTACTGTTGTGACAAAGGAAAGCACTAAATCGTTATTACTAAAAAGCTATTAAATTAGCCCTGGAGATTAGTTTCCATATTTGTAAAACACGCTGCAGATAAACGGCCACTTCCTAATCAATCACAGGTGTTTCTCTGAGTGAGGAACCAGACAAAGAAGAGAGGCTGGTCACCAGGTTAAATGAATATCAGAGGGAGTACGATGGCAGAAGGGTTACTGCTCTCCTTGCAAGCAGGTTGTGGGTTCAATCCTCATGCTGGTCGGTCTCTCTGGAACTGTACGTCCTCCCCGTGTTACTGTGTTCAGCTTCCTATCATCGTCCAAATACCAGAGGTAGTAGTTTTATTGCACCTACTACTTTTTTACTTTTTTTTAACTTCTATTTGAGTAATATAGATAGATAGATAGATAGATAGATAGATAGATAGATAGATAGATAGATAGATAGATAGATAGATAGATAGATAGATAGATAGATAGTAACCATTCTCTTGAGTACATTTTTTGGCTACTCTGCATGTTTTAGGAGAATTGTTGACTTTAAACTGTGACAAACTGGCCACTGTCCAGGGTGTACCCCGCCTGTGGCCCAAAGTTGCTGGGTTATGCTCCTGCTATCTGCAACCATAAATGGAAGATAAATGAATGAATATGGAATATTAAACACATTTTCCTGTATGATGAACTTATTAAATTTTGACAAATAAATGACCTTTTCTTAATATTAAACAAAATACTGAAAAAAATCTCCTTTAAAATGTCAGTATTTTATGTATTAATAAAAAATAATAAACATATTTAGAAATATTTTTGTACAGTGTATTGAAATGTGAAATATACCACTAGGCCTCAGCTCAGTGTTTCCCAACCAGGGGTACAGGGACCCCTAAGGGTACGCAAGCACTTTATTTTATTATTTACTTACAAAAATATTTACAATCTTTTCATATTGACCCATTGAAACTTATGAAAGAAAAGGAAGTGTCTCTTGCTAGAGATTATCTTAACATTATATTTTGTTACATATTTTTAGGGTAAATCAGTTCAAGTGGGAGTTATTCAAATTATACATTTTTTCTTTGTAAATGTATTATGAGTTTAAGATTTTTATTTATTTTGAACATAAAATATATAGTAAAATAAGTATAAATAATGTATTTTTAATTTATTTTATTTATTGATTTATTTAGTTAGTATTTTATATTTTATATTTTTTAACAGCAGACAGATTATTATTTTTTATTTTGAATTTCAGTTTAAAAGGAAAAAAAATACTGAAGAAGTATTATTTACAATAAAGCAAGTATAATTTGTCTCTATACTAATAAACACAGATGTTTTTTATGACTACTATTATTTTATGACTACTATCAACGTGAGTAAAGGATGCTCATGGGAGGACAAAAAGGGAAAGATGAGATAAAATAGTTTGGGAATCACTGCCTTAGCTTATGGCCATTAAAAAATATTGGTCAAAAACTCAACGGCGTCAGCAGCTTTTTTATATTCTGCTTTAGATCAAGTTGGAGTAAGTTGTTGGTATAAAAATGGCTTTAAACTGGTAGGGACTTTTAGGCGCCAAAAGAAAAAAAAAATCCCCTAAACACATTTAGATTGTAAACCTCAAAAAGACCACCTTTAAAAGATCTGTGGCTCTTCATTATTGCGCTGCTTTAGTTGCTTTGGAAGTGGATCTAAAAACAGAAGTCCTGAGGCTGGCTCCGCTCGCACCTTTCCAGCAGAAACATGCAGCCTTTCCAAATGTTGGTAAACAAACACAGCGCCGTGGCCGTGATCACTGAGTAAAACCAAATCCAGGTTGTTTCTGGAAAGCTTTCACTCATGTTTGCTGTATTTTCCACACTCAAAAATGTTCCTCCCGTGCACTCAGAAAACAAACTGGTGAAAGAGAGGCCGAGGTGTTGCTGATTTATTCACCTCCACGTGGTTCGAGAGGTGTGGGGAAGGGGGATTTCCATTCTGTGATGATTAACTAATTTGGAAGTAATTCCTGCTTAAACGCTTTGATTACAGTCAGCTCGATGATCACAGTTTGGTAAACACAGCCCAACCACAATTCACATGTTCCCCCACAATAATATCAATCACCAATAATATTTTATCCTATACCAAATTTGGTCAGTTCCTCTTTTCAAATATTTTTATTTTGAAGCACACATAGTTACATGTTGCTTCATAGGCTGCCATTGTTTAAGTGTTATACAAGAACAAGAAACAATATCAAAGCAAAAACATAAAAAGTAAAATAAATTAGATGAATAAACGAAACACTCTCCCTTCCCACATCCTTCTCTCATCTTGTAGTGCAGCCTAAAGGATCGGTCCACAATTTTAAGATAGGACGTCCCCCAGTTTGTCGTTTAAAGTGTAGCTAATCCTTTCTAGATGAAGAGTATCTGTCAGGACTGATATCCAAGCTTTTAAAGAGGGCCTTCCCTTTCCAAAGGAGAAGAGTCAGTCTCTTTGCCCTCATCATTAGACCATAGGACAGGAGACAGGACTGTGTGTTTTTTTTTACTTTTTGAGATTGTTCAGACAGTCCAATAACAATAAAAACAGGGTCAGGGTCTGATTAAATGTCGAAAAGTTTGGAGGAAAAATAAAAACACTGATGACCAAAACCCTTGCAACTGAATACACACAAAACTATGGAGCACATCTGCTTCTGCACATTCACATTTATCACAGACTGGTGAAACTTCGGGAAATATTTGATGTAACTTTGCCTTTGAATAGTGCAATCTGTGTAATATTTTAACTGGAAGTAGACAGTGCCGAGCATTAATAGATCACAAGTTAACATAATATAGCTCTTTGGTCCAGATATTGTTATGTATTACTGTTTTATCTATTATCTGTCTGTAATACCTCATATATAAATGAGATGGCATGTTTTTCTGTTACAGTCTATAAGGCATTGATCCAACTTATCTGGGGTATAGTTTCTTATATGAAGGTATCTGAAAACGCGAGTAGATTGTAATTCTTTTTAAGCTGTTGAAATGAAGCAAAAACTCCCTGCAGATATAAATGTCCCACATTTTGCAAACCCATTTCTTTCCAGCGATCAAATGTTCCATCTATAATTGCATTGCATTACAAAGGACAGACCCCTAAGTTTCTATTCCTTAACTATCTGTCTCCAAATTTGGACCATGTTGTGAATAACTGTTCTGCAGCTGTAGTTTTCTTGAACCAATGGGTGAAGATTGTGATCGCAACAAGAAAATAAGGCATCAAAATGAGTCAAAATGTCTTCAGTATACAATGAGATCTTATTAGAGGTATATTTGTTGTTTTCTTTATGTATTTGACTGCTTTCTGTCAGTGGCTCTAATGCGAGTGCAAATAATAAAGGACTTAACACACGCTCTTGTCTTGTGCCCTGAAATAATTTGACAGGTTCTGAGAGGGTTTTATTTGTAAGTATCCTGGCACACGTTTAACTGTATAACAATTGAATCCACGAGAAAAATTTCAATCCAAATCCAAACTTCTCAACCACTTTGTGTAAATACAACCATTCAATGCAATCAAAGGCCTTTTCTGCATCAAGGCTCAAGATAAACAAATTTTCTTGGGGATCCCTAGAAGAGTAAATGATATTAACCTCTTAAACCCGAACTCCTTGCGTCCGCTTGTTGGGACCATAGCGGGGAGATACAGCGGCTGACACACACATGTTTGACATCCTCGTGTTCGGACAATTCGTGGCAACAAAACTATCTACTTCAATGTCTATTCAACAGTTGGATTCCACCTGGATTTTTTTTAAAATAAAACATGTATAACTTTCCATTACTTTGTTTATTTGGCACAAATTTTGCTGCAGTAGACCAAGATATGTGAAATTTTCAATTTATGTTGTTATTTGCTTCACTACAGGAAGGAAAAAGGCTTTTTTGGAGGCAAATATGTGTTTTTTTTTCAGGCGGAAATTAGAATAATCCATTTCAACCTCAATTTATGGTCAAACAATATAATTTATTAATATTATTTCTCTTCCACAGTAATCCCCAAAGTCCACCAATTAATTTGCTACCAAGGTTAGCTATGTACACCTAGTAAATGCTAAGTAAAACCTTAATAAATGTAGATATAGAATTTTTGGGAAAAAGGCCTCAGAGCTTAACAGGTTAATGATATTATTAGATACCTAAAGTTATGGGATGCATTTTTTTTTTTTTGCAGTAGTAATGTAATTATTGAAAACAGGTCTTTTTAGTCTGATAATGTTTTTAAAGTTTGTAAAATGTGAGCAAGATTGGTTTAAAAACAAATAATATAGCCTCTTTAGCAATGTATGCAAATATAACAATGTAATGCAATACTAATGTACTCTCTGTGTCAGTCCCAAGCCCAGATAAATAGAGAGGGTTATGACAGACAGAGGGGGCATCCAAGCATAAACCAAACCAATATGCAAATCACTGCAAGTAAGTAGATGATTTTCTGTGGTGACCTCAAAAGGGAAAAGAACTTTACTAGTACGACACATCTGCTTTTTTTCTTAAGTAGCTCTTTTTGAGAATAAACTTTGCTGCATAACCTGCTAAATTACCTGTTACTGTCAGTGGCTTTTCGGGTCACGTTCGGTTACATAACTCCAGTGACCACAACATGCGCACCACAAGAAAGACTGTGATTAATCCTGCATCAAACGAATGGAAACTGAAGTGGAGCTGTTTGTGCTAATGATGAAAGAGCTTTGAAGTGAGGAAGTGAGGCGTAGCTGAAGACGCATCACCAAAATCTACAATCTGCAGAAACTTTCGCCTCAATTCATGCCAAAAAAAAAAAAAAAAAAAACATTTAGTCCTGAGTCAGGCAGTGATTTAATACAAAAACACGACTTCTTTCTAACTCCAGAAATTCCAGCCGACGTAGTAAACAAGAGAAGTGAGCTCAGTGTTAGTAATCCAACTTGATGCAACAGTGCAGGTTTTTGGTCTGCTGTTGGCTCATGTTGTTGGCCGGACTCCATGCTGCACTGGTTTCACTTTTAAATGATCCTCTCGAGTAAAAGTATTAAGAAACCACACATGGGTAGAGTATCATTACTTCAAAAATAATAATACTCAAGTAGAAGCTAAAAAGCAGTCATCCAAATTAAGTTAAAGTAAAAAAACTAAAAGACTACTCAAGCACTGAGAAACTTCAGATTTATGTTTAATATTGACGTAATCAGACAACATAAAACAATGTGACAATTCTGGTATTTCCAAACAATAAACATTAAAAAATTATTACATTTCCATAAAATAACATAATAAGCCACAAAAATCACAAATTTCCAAATGTTCTCACTCTTCCACGACTGAAAGCTTTTGAAACCAATACAATAAGTAAATTTAAATACTTACTACAAAAAGTAATGTACAGAGAGTTTTGTAACTTCAAAATAACATTACTCAAGTAAAAAGTAAAGGGCAATAAAACTACTCCTAGAAGTGCAATTTCTTGAAAAAGTTACTCAAGTAAATGTAACAGAGTAAATGTAACTCACCACTGTGATGTAGATGATTTTAAAAGTACTTAAAGTGAAAAAGTAAAAAGATGTTTGACAGATTTGACTAGTTTCATAGAAGAGAAATGAACTGCTCAGTGGCGTCTCCTGTCTGCAGTATTTTGCTTTATATTTATGTATTTTAGTTACAATGAGTACGGCAAAAACAAATTATTTTAAATCAAGACTCAAAGTAATGTGTAACAGCAGCAACCCAATTTATATTTGCTCTAAAATGTAGTAAAGTAAAAGTAAAAAGTACTCTTATTAGAGGTGGGTATAATGAATTACATTTACTTGTGATTTTTTTTTATAAATTGTACTTCTCTGAGTAGTTTAATCGCCACATACTTTTTACTTCAACTTGAGTAACATTACTTTGACTCTCTATACATTACAGTATGTAGTGGTTTCAAAAGTTTCATGCTGTGAAAAAGTGACAAGATTTGGAAATATGTGATTTTTGTGCCGTAATAAATTGTTTATTATGGCTTTATTTTTTACTGTTTTTTTATTTTTGTATTTATCGTTTGGAAAGACCAGAATTGTCAGATTTTTTTTGTAAGTTTTGTCTGATTACATTAAAAATAAACCATAAATCAGGCATTATGTCCAAACAGTTACTCAGCACTCTTTGGCTGACTAATTTTTACTTTGATTTCAGAGTAATACTCTGTTGAAATACTCTTACACAGTATTTGACAAATCCACCCACCTCTGCTCCATGTTAAAATCTACAGTGAAGTACAGAAACATGAAAGTTATACTTCAACACAAAGTACTTTTACTTCTGTACATTCCGCCGTTGAGTTTGACCGCAGAGTCCTGGAGCTGTGGGGGTCATGTGCAGCCCGGAGCGTCTGCACAGAGGCGGCGGGAGGGAGGAAGAGCGCTGTGTTTACCTAACTTCATCATCTTTCCTGCATTTATTATTCATGCAGTGATGTACTTCCATCATTTCAGCGGCACACCTTACTGAGATTTTCCCTCTGACACAAGAAATGCCAGCAGTAAGAGGCACAACATAGTCATTCACAGTCATGTTTGGTTATGGCTTATACATTTACATAAAATAAATACATTGCATCTCATATTCGATATACTATAGCAGTGGTTTTCAAACTGTGGTACGGGTCCCACTGGTGGTACATAGGCTTTATTTTCTCTATCAAAAATGAAAAGAAGATCAAAAACTAAACATAAAATTAGAAAACATTGTCTTAATTTGTCATCTTACTGCCACAGGCCCAAATCTGACTTGGTGCAAGGTGTTCCCTTGCCAAAAACATACCTGGAGTTGTGTTTCGCTTCATTCACGCCTGTCCACAAACCTCCGCCTCTCCCACAAAGCCCCGCCCACTCCAGGAAGCACCGACCAATCAACAAACCCCCTACATTGAGTCTGTTCTCATTCATTTATCCAAAAAAACGGTGTACAGCTCTGTTTCCCACTAATTCCTCACAGGCATTTTTCATTTTGTAGTAAAATCACATCATACAAAAAAGTTCGAGGAAATAAAAATCGCTTTTTCTATGTTTGTGTTCAAAAAAAGCACAAAAGAGCTGCACTCTGCTGCCCTCTGCTGGTCTCTTCATGTGTTTCTTTATGACAGCAGTAAAGTAACTCATGAAAATGCTTTCTTTTATTCACAAAATGTTTTTAAAGGTTGTAAAACATGCAGTGCTGCTCCAGAGGTGACCAAGCTTTGTTTTAAAAAGATAAATAAAAGCACAGTAGAGCCCCTTTAAACAATATTGACAGCTGTGTTAGATATTTATTTAAAAAAAAAAACATTTACACCTTTGTAGGACAGTAAAATGATACTTAAATATTGTCTGAGGTAGTACTATAGTATACAATAAACAACTAACAAAGACCATTATAATTGTTAACTCTGGTCCTATGGGAGATGTACTTGTTATTTCATGTTATAAACTATTAATTCCACTGAAACTTGCTCTTTTGTTTTGCCGATATCTTATTTCCACAGTCAACTAGTGCGGCACTTCTATCCAAAATGGGATCAGCTCTATGTTCCTCTGTCCCTATGTTCCCCAGTACATATGAACATAGGTACGTTTAGGGAACATAGGGACTTTCCCAAACGCCTGTTCCCTGGTCCAAACCGGGGCACTTAGGTACACAGCCATCGAAATACACCACTTTTTCTAACTTTTCGAACCATGTCAACCCTAACCCTTAGTTGCTACAATTTTATATGGCTACAAATTCAAATTTTCACATTTCTGCTGCTATTCTGATAAATGTCCTCCTACTCTAGAAACAATAGACAATCCTCATTAACTGTAAACATATAAAAGGGAATTAATAAATGCTTCTTAACATGTGAAAATATACAAATTGCTGAGTGTTTTCTTTTATTGCTAAGTTATAATTACACAGACACCTGCTCAGTGATCATTGTCAAAATAATTACACATAAAACAGCACGTCAGCATTTAAACTGTGCCAAGTTTAAAGTCTGAAGACATTTTACTGCGGCCAGTGAGCAGAAAAGTTTATGTCAAGTCCTGAAGACTAATAAATAAACAATCTTTGGTTTAGCTGGAGCCAAACTCTCTGGTAACAAAATAAAAACACTTATCTGAATTTAATTAATATGCTAACTAAGCACTTTAGAGCAAACAAAGAAAGTGTAAGTTTTTTTTTTTTTTTCCAGATAAAGGGGGTTAGTTGGTTGGAGCGGGGCAGGGGAGGGAGGGGGGGGGACTGTCCGGTGTGGGCGTCGATGCTTGCTTGTTGAATGGCGACGATGGCTGATGACTCAGGTGATGTGTCATACTCCGCTATAAAAGGGAACTTTTACATTTGTCCGCAGCATAACAAACACACCACAAGTTACAGTACACACACTGGACTCGGGCAGAAGGAAGCAGAGGAGGCACAAAATGAAAAGTAAGTTTGTTGCTGTTCACACTTTGGGAACAGGTTTGAGTTTCTGTGTGTGAGAGAGAGGGAGAGGGAAGGGAGGGAGGGAAGGAGGAGGAGGTGGGGGAGAGAGGCGCACGTGGGTCGGGATACTGCCTTAAGCTCTGTATGAGGAGTAATTAATGACAGGACGGAGCTATTTGTTAATGAGGGCAGCTGTGGCTCAATTAGTCAATGCCAATTACAGTTTAATGTTTGTTTCCTAGGAGTTTGGAGACAGGAGTAAAAGCTAAATATTGTTGGAAATGTTTCTGTTTAATTAAGACGAAGATTCCTGAGAGCAAACAAACAAAGACAGACAGATCAATTAGTCATTGTAATGGGATTTTATTAAAGTTTAGTGTTTGTTTATGGAAGTTTATGAAGGAGTTTATAGAAGTAGACAGGAGTAATGCGAAATATTGTGTCGGAAATGTTTTGGTTTAATTAAGGCATGAACTGATTCCTGAGAGCAAACAAAGACAGAGAGTTTGACAGATGGGGCTTTGTTTTGTAAAATGTTATGAAGGAGTTTATCACTAGACTCCTGTTTGGAAAAGTAGTCAAGAGTAAGGACACAGAAGCTAAAATATTGACTAGAATGTGTTCATTGCAAATACCATTGCTTCTTATTTGTTTAATTAATACACAAACTGATTCCTGAGAGCAAACAAAGACAGAGAGTTTGGCAGATGGGTCATTGTAACGTTAAAGTTTAGTGTTTGTTTCTGGAAGTTATGAAGATGTTTATCAGTAGACTCTTGTTTGGAAAAGTAGTCAAGAGTAAGGGCACAGAAGCTAAAATATTGTCGGGAATGTTTCTTATGTGTTTAATTAATACATGAACTGATTCCTGAGAGCAAACAAAGACAGAGAGTTTGTGGCTTGTCATTGTCGAGTTAAAGTTGTCGTTAAAGTTTATAGAAGATTATGCAGAAGTTTGGATAAGTAGACAGGAGTAAGGAGACAGAAGCTAAAATATTATTGGGAATATTTCCTAGGTGTTTAATTAATAACTGATTCCTGAGAGCAAACAGAGAAAGACTGATTGGAAGTTATGGTTTAATCAGTCATTATACAGAGATTTTACTGCCAGTAAAGTTTAGTGGTTTTGATGTTATGTTTGTGTAAGATTACAGTTTATCAGTAAACTGCAGTTTGGAGATGTAGACAGGAGTAAGGACACAAAAGCTAAAACATTACCAGGGATGTGTTTATTATATTTGCCAACATTTCCTGTGTACTGTGTTTATATGTTCATTTATTTGTCACTTGTCAAACATTTATACTATTTTATTGACTTAATGGTTTCTTTACAACTTCATACTTGCTTACACACCCCTACCCCAAAGTATTTCACTTCCTATAATACAACTAGTAGTAGTATTAGTAACACATTGACTACTACAAGCACTTATCTATTGTGAGCTATGTAGTATTTGCACACACAAAAACTGTTAAAAAGTGACACTGATATTTCACATTCATGGCAAAGTTGATGGTAAAATGCTTATATGAGTTGAACTCTGGTATATGTACGTATATGGTATCATAGGCAGTGTGTGGTGTTATTAATGTCAGATGTCACGTTGGGGGATCCTCTAGCGTCACACGGTCTTCGCTGGTGGTCTGGATGATGACGATACAATATTTGGCCCCTGAGGACTTTGGCGGGAGAGGGCCCTCGGTGCACTCTGATTGGCTGACGCTCCGGGACGTCACCGGCAGAGAGGGAGAGGGCACAAGGCAGCGGCTGTGGGCTGTGACTGGTTCCAGATGCAGCTCTGGATGCTTTCCAGCGAACATTTAGTGGGAAAGTTTTGAAACACTTTTTACGTAATTGAGTAAACAGCTTTCACTTATCTCAGCTCGTGATTCGGCAGACCCTGCAGTGAGGGTTTGTCACAGGGGTGAATGCACTGCTGGGGCGGCCACATGTCCTTATTTACAGGGGACTGTCCCGCTTTGAGGCTCTTTGTCCTGGGCCTGTGAGTTACTGTGTGGTACTCAGAAGCTGTCAGTCATTTTTAATTGGACTGAGGAAAGACAGCAGTAGTTTTTTTTTTTCTACTACAAAGGATCAGGGGTGAAAGAAGTACTCCAAATCTGTACTCAAGTAAAAGTACTGCTAAATTATTGTTACTAAAGTAGAAGTAAAAGTACTCAGGAGTGTAAACTTTACTTAAGAAAAAAGTATTTAATGTTAATACCACTAGAAGTACTATTACTACTCTCACGATTCCTGCAACTGCTATTAATACTACCACTACTACTTACTACTACTACTTTTAAAAGCACTACTACCACCACTAATAGTGCTACTACTACTATTACTACTACTTTTACTTCTACCAGCACTGGTACTACTATTTGTATTACCCCTACTCTTACAACTAATACTTCAAGTTCTACTATTACTCCTACAACTGTTATTATCACTACCCCTACTACTACTTATACCAGTACTACTACTACTACCACCACTACTACAGTTACTGTTATTAATAGTACTACTATTAGTGCAACTTTTACTTCTACCAGTACTGCTACTACTGCTACTTACTACTACCCTGGCTATTATGACTCTTCCTATTATTACTACTACTAATACTTCAAGTTCTACTACTTTAACTCTAACTACAACAGCTATTATCACTACCGCTACTGCTACTTATACGAATACTACTACCACCACTACTACAATTGCTACTATTTGTACAACTTTTACTTCTATCAGTAATGCTTCCACTGTTATTACTACTACTCCTGCTACTATGACTACTCCTACTATTCCTGCTACTAACACTTCAATTTCTACTACTATTACTACTGTACTACTACTGCTACTGCCCACTGACTTGTGTAAAAACATGAGTTGCAGTTTTTTGGAGTGGAAATGGGGTGACCTTACTCCGAGCAGCCGCACAGACAGACGGTGACATCATGCTGTACGACATCACCGGGGCTCTTACTGTAACCCGGGCTCGGTCTCGTACTCTCTCTCACTGCCCGGGCCCTCAGACTTAGACTTGGTCCAGGAAGGAATCTGATCTGGTGCGTGAGTCAGCGCTGTGAGTGATCTCCACAACAAAAGATCGATCGGTGAATGCAGCCGTTCCCCGAGCGCGTCTCACTTTAATCCCTCATGATGTAATCTGCAGTCTGCCTTTGTGTGATGCTGCAAGATGAGGTCACGAGTAACTCTACGCACTGCTGCTGTTTTGTGTTTATTTAAAGACAAAGTACACGATTTTTCTACTCTTGTCCCGAGTGTGGTTACAACAAAATCTGTTTCTAACAACAACAACAACACTAGAGCTTCCTTTCTGCTTTTATTTTATTAACAAATGTAAAACTCAAACCACGTGCCGCCTCAAAACACTAATATATGACATCGAAATGAAGTGTTTGAGCTCTGAGTTTAGCTTAAGATAAATCTGAACAAGCAATTATCTTCACCTCATTAAACATCACGTCTTGCTTTGTACATTTTTATCCTTTTTTAACTTTCTCTAAATTACCCTGGCATCCATTATTCAGCAGCATCCATTATTATTCATCCCCTGTGCCAGCAGATTAAAATCCTAAGCCTATTTGACATTGTAAAGCCTAATTTCTTCATGGATTATTCCTTTTACTGTTAAGTATTAATGACGATGACACAGGTTTTCTCCAATTCAAGGAAAACAAAACAGGTAGTGACTAAAAAAGCATTTAGTTCTAACAGTGTTTTCTCTGTACTGACACTTTACTGAACCAGGCTAGCCCTCTTTTTCAAAGGCGTCCTGGGACAACTCAATCCCAGTGGACCCTAAGTGATTACAGGCAGAGCGGGCAAACTCCACCACACAGAGAAAGCCCCTGTCCTGTCCGGGAATGGAAACCAGGAAGTCTTTGCTGTGTTTACCCCCTCACTGCTGTGCCTCCTTAGACATTAAAAGTACTGTATAGTAACAGCACCTATATTTGACCAAATATCCTCAGTCATTTAGAATATATGAAGTTCATTTTACTCAGATGCACATGACTACAACTGCTGACATACTCCTTGCATACTTTCACAGTGGCTGTCTCTGTCACGTGACTTAACTTCACCCAATCAAGTTCAAAGCAGAAATACCCCACACAGAGCGCTCAAGGTGACGCAATATAAACAAACAATAGTCATGCACACTGGCTAACTTTACTTTAGACCTATTTAGCAATGGTTTTATATTAAAACCATGGCTTAAAACAAAAGTTGGTTGCTTTGAGGTTGAATATGCAGTAGTTTTATTATTTGATGCATATGTGTTGTTTTAATTAAACCAAAATTATTCATTCATTCATCTTTGTCTCGCAGCTACTATGGGCCCTAGGTGGTGTGTAGTGTACCAGTCAGAGAGATACACAGACAGACAACCATTCATTCACACATTCATCCATTAGGGGCAATTTAGAGTCATCAAAACAAATAATACATGCATTTCTTTGGAAGGTGGGAGAAAGTCTAAATTGCATGTTGCACAACGATGCTCAACTAATGTGACTGTGTTTCTTTTACCCAGGCAGTTGCTAAAATGTGCAAATAACAAGAGCAAATTCTCTTTGCACAGACAAGCAACAAGTTTAGCAATAAAAGGTTTAAAAAGCAGTCATCTGGCTTTCTCAAACAAAACAAACCAATTTTTCTCAGGTCATTAACATCTGACCTAGGAAAAGTCTTCAACATTTTTATAATCTATCTATCTATCTATCTATCTATCTATCTATCTATCTATCTATCTATCTATCTATCTATCTATCTATCTATCTATTTTAGGTTTAACATATTTGACATTCATAGTTTTTAAAAGCTTTTTATCTCTTTTTATCTGCAGAAATTTTGTTCTGCACTTGACAAGAAAGGAGTCTTGAAATCTTGAAATCATAAAGTTCATAGTAAAATTATGTATAAAAATATGTTTGGTTCTGTAAAAAGTGGGTGAGAATAACATGCTTAGGTGCATGCATATTTGGTCCCACATTCAGACTTTATAATAGCTGGTTTAAAAGACACTAGAGACTTGTATTTTGTTGTGCTTTCGTCATGAGATCTGTAAGAAGACACGTAATACATGCATGTTTTTGGATGGTGGGAGGAAGTCTAAAATACATGTTCCTTAAAGTTCATGGTAAAATTATGTATAAAAATACCTTTGGTTCTGTAAGATTTGGTCCAGCATTCAGACTATACTTGATAATAACTGGTTTAAAAGACACTAGACACTTTGTGCATGTATTTGTTGTACGTTCGTCATGAGATCAGTAACAAAAACAAATAATATTGCCGGTTTTGGTGCCCCCGGGTGGATTTTGTGGAGGTGTCTGGTGAGGGTGAAGCTGGACAGTGTTTTGCTCAAACTTAGGCCTACACACCCCAGTCCTGGATAAGTGGTGGGAGATAGATGAAAGAAATAGATTATATACAATTACTGCACTTTCTGCCAACGTGCCAAAACATGAACACGACGATCATCTCAAAAGGTTTTCCAAAGTTGTTTCAGGAGAACAGGAAAACTGTCACACTGACCACGGAGTTGAACTACACTGCATAATTATACTTCGACATAACGCTACTCATGTTTGCGCACATGCAGGGTTGGTTTATATGCAGCCGTTAGTGCTAAACATAGACTTACGTAGACGTATATAAAAATAGGGCAGACGTTTGTTGTTGTTGGCTCCGGTGCAGTGCAGGGTTGTTTCCAGCGGCGGTGGAAGAAGTTACAGTGTGATGGTTACAGGAGGAGCGACCGTATGGCACTGAAAATCTGTCACTCAACAAGTTTAACACCTCAGGGGGAGGTTTAATTAGGTGGAGAACAGACACAAGTTGTTTATGTTTCACTAAAAAGAATCAGGAATGGAAGATGAGGTCAAAATCTGTACTCATGGAAGCACGCAGAAGAAAATAATTACTTAAGTCAAAACGAAAGAAAGCATTGCGTGTAACCTTTGCTCCGGTAGAAAGTATTTAATGTTACTTCCATTACTGGTATTATAACTACTATTACCACTATTGCTACTACTACTATTACTAATACTACCACCACTTCAAGTACTCTTACCAGTATTATTTCCACCAGTACTAAAAGTGCTACTACTGCTACTACTACTAGCACTCCTACCACTTTTAGTATTGCTACCACTACCATTGCTACTATACTTACTACTGTTACTACTCCTCATACTACTACTACTACAACTACTACTACAGGCTACTACCCATTTTGCTACAGAGGTCATAAATACTTTTGCTTATTTCAATCAATTTTTTTTACTTTTAAAAGTGTTTTCCTCAAAATATACACTAAGTAAAGTAAATATATGCTTTAGAAAATGTACTCATAAAGCACATACTTGAGTATCTTGTTACTTTCCACCACTGCAAAGGATGGAAAGTAACATCTAGAAAGCGTGCTGCATAAATACAGCATGCTTCCCAGTGTGAAGTTTATATAAAGTTGTACACGATGTATGTAAAAGGCTGGATTGAGTCTGGGAGCCTCCTTCTGATTTATGGCCGTCTTGTGCCCGCTGTGGAAAACAAACAGTCTCCAGTTATTTGGCGGCTTTTGGAGGAAGTTTGTAGAGCGGATGACGTGAACTCCTCACAGTGCACCGTTCACATGTCTTCAAGGTTCAGCACAAGTTCTTGCTGAGTAAAAAAAAAAAAAAAAAGAAGACAGAAAAAATCTTTTGGAAACTCCAGCGCTTCTCACTCAGCAAAAAAAAAAAAAAAAAAAAAATGCACCCAAAGTTTCCAATCCGGCTGGTTTGAGTTTGTGCGATGCTTTCGTGAGCTGCTAAATTCATCAACGTTGATCAATTTATTCTGCTTCCTAAGCACTTGAGTGGTGAGCTGTGCAGCTGCCAGAGCCGTGACTGTACCACAACAGTGAGGGATGTTTTTCTATTTGACATTTTCTTCCTGCTCATCTCTTCTAGTCATTTTCCAGTGCCATTTCTTTAAATGATTTATTTGTTTATCTGACCTTTTTAAACCAGGACAGCCTCACTGAGATTCCTTGCTACCTACTGATGTTTTTTTTTCCCTTGCCAGACCCTTGGAGCACAGTTTGACAATTTGTTTTTCATTTGCAGTTGAGTTGACATTTATATCATTCCAGCCACAAGCGCTTGAAAAGCCAGTGTGTGCTCTTTGTGCCAGACCCAAGCCTGGATAAATGGTGTGAGTCGCATCAGGAAGGGAAATTTGCTCAAAACTTTTATTCATTCATTCATTTGAGTTCTACTGTTTCTTGTTAGGAAGTCGTTGGTGGCCTATTGTAGCAACTCTGAGCCTGAGGTGGAGTCTAGCATAGATAATGACCGGTTTGTTGTAATGCTGACACTTAGAGACACTGACAGATGACCATTCACTCTCACATTCATCCACTAGGGGCAATTTAGATTCACCAATTCACCTAACCCATGCATGTCCTTATATGGTAGCAGGGAGCCAGGAATAGCCCACTTTGAACAACTAAAGCTGTATTTGATTGTGAAATCCTGGTGTGTACCTTTGTCAGCTCATTAGTCCTAAAGCAGGAGAGGTGAAGGATCTCACATCCAGATGTTAGCTCAGGGTCTCTCACCTGCACTAACCACAGCTGTCTGGGCCACTCCAGACTCAGAGGTCAGACTCCAGACTACACTGTGTCATTGAGGATTTCTGAGTCTGGCTGGACTCACACAATATTTACATTTTCACAGTACGAGACAAAAACATGAAAACCAAACACTTAAATAACACTTTTTCAGTCCCTCTCTTACCTTCTGTGCTCTCCACAACAAATCATCTGCTTTCCAATGTGCAGTATTAATTTGGCTAAGGTTTTTACACCGGATGCCCTTCCCTTCCTTGCCACAACCCTCTCCATTTATCTGGGAATACATTGGTTTTTGACCCAAACCCTTTAAAGTAATAATTATTTTTGCACATTATAATAACTACATACTATAAAGCATTAAGCATTAATTAAGTGTTAGTAACAATTAATAACCAGTAATTATTTATAATAAAGCATTATTGCAACATAACTTAACATTAATGAGTTATAAACATTGTTATTAATGTTTAGTTCTTGAGTAATAAGTTTGTGTAAATCCACACAAAATTATAAAACATTTGGGTCAATGCAGTATCTATAAGCTGTTTATTCAATGAATTATTGTTACATATTTATTAAGCCTTAACTACTGCTCAGTAGTGGTGAGTATTTTAAGTGTTACCATATTTTTCTTGCTTTTGTCTTGCAAATCATTTGAATGCAAAAGTACTACCCAAATTCTTCATTTAAAATCCTCTGTACTTAATGCAAAAATAAGTGACCCATAATTACACTATTAAGCGGTAATAAAGGTTTAAGTAAATATGTAATTAACAATAACAATAATTAAGGCACTAATGTTGCTAATTGTGCATTGGTTTACATATTATTACTTAGAAATTAAACATTTTTCACTATGTATATAACTTAATAGTGCTTATTAATGCAGAAGTAATGCTTTATAAATAATAAAACGAAGTGTGTACAAATCCTTAACTTATGCTTTATAGTGTGTAGTTATTACAAAATGTTACCTAAAAGTTTTCCACCATTCTCCCACTCGACAGGCGTCCTTACAGCAGACATTTCCTCATAGTTGACCTTTGACCTCACCCATAAACCCAGAGGGGCCTTTGAGCCTGAAGAAAGTGTTTAAGGCAGTCAGCGAGTGTCAGTTTTGTGTGTGTGAAGCGTTTGGCCCCGCGGCGTCTCCCCGGTGATGTCAGAGCATTGAGACTGACGTGACTCACGCCGACTGCTACCCAAGGCATGCTGGGAGAAAAACCCCGCTGCTGCATACCTCTCATTCCTTCTCCCTGATCCGGCGCTGCGTCTCTGAGCACGTCTTTGTTGCCCTCGGTTATGGTTTTTTAGGTAAATCATTGGATAGGTTTACTCACATAAACTGCCCTGAATGAGAGCGTTATTGTTGACAATGGAGATCTTTATCCGGCAAAGACGCAGAGGACAAGACAAAACAAAGCTCTGAGTGTTTGATTGACAGATTAGACGAGATAGGATTAGATAGGTCTGTACAAGCACATAAAAGCATTTCCAATATATCAAAGTATAGACAGTCATTCATTGCTCATATTTTGGCTCAAGTAATAGGAAATTTACGGAACAATTGTAAATATGTTGCAACAGACCATATTAATTCATTCAACTTGTGCTTGTTCTAGTCAATGGTCTACTTGGGGCCTGAGGTGGGGTGCAGACTGGACTATCGCCAGTAAACTACAAGGTTTTTGGGTTTCTGCTGTTTCCTGTTAGGGGTCATGCGGGGCCAGGGCCTTTTCAGGTAACTTGGGGCTTGAGGCTTGTATAACCTGGATAATTGGAAGATTCATGATCACCAATTGATCTAAATACATCTCTGTACAATGGAAGGAGGTTGAAATGATTACTATAGATTATTATTTTTTTAGTTTTTGTGGCCAACGAGAACACTTAAAAGGTGAAAAACTGACAAATGTAGTGCATTGAAACTTGAGAGGCTTGTAAAGCACAATATAAATCAGATTCATTATTACATAATTAATTTTAGACTTATTTTTCTCACTTGAGAGAGGTTTTCAATTTTATGAGATTACATTATGAGATTACTCTTCTTTGACTAAGCTTCTGGTTTAATATTTGGCAAAGTAAGATGTAGAGATTTAGATATGTATTTGTAAGAATAAACATTAACATCACATCACATTAATAAATCTACAATTAACCAGATTTAATAAATAAGAGTAGATAAGAATTAACATTGATGCTGTAGTTTTACATTGATTTACATGAGCTTAATACTCAGTGATTAAACATTAATGAAAACTTTATTACTTTACTAATGTTGAAGTAATGCTTTGTAAATACTTAACCAATACTTAAGTGCTGCTTTACAGTACTGGGTATTTTAAAGTGTTACAGTGAACAAATAAGAAATACCAGTTGTACTAGTAAGACTACAGACTTGTGAGGCAGCAGATGAGGAAGAGACACCTGTTTGTTCATTGTTGATCAGTGGAAACTTCCGTGAAATACCCAGGCATATGCTCATAATGCTCTCATATCAAATTCCCACTAACACGCCTTGTGGTTTTTTTTTCAATTGCTTCCTCGGGGAAAAGAGTAAAATCACATCATAGTTCATAAAAGCCCAAATTGTTACGTAAAAAGAAAGGTTCACAAAGGAAACTCATTGTGTTTTATCAACTTTCAGCTTTTTGTTGTAGCTACGTGTTATTGTTGGTGTGATTTGAGAACTGCGCCCATACAGTAGAAGTCCAGGATACAGGCAGGATATTTTTACAGGAAACTGCAGCTGTGATAACACGGTTTACGGTTAAATACCATTGAGAAATGTCATTACAATTAAAGTGTAACATGTGCCTGTATGTTTTATCTGTGAGTTGAATGAAAACATGATAGAAACAGGATATTTTGTATGGCCTAGACACTATTTTAAAAAGGGCAATGCAAACCTGATCATTTCTTGTAAGTGATTGGGTCAGCAGCCTCATATATTTATCTTATGGCTGAAGCTATCTTTAGGAGCCATGGGGCCAGGTGCTGCAGCAGCTCAGAAGAACAGAGAGACAGAGAGAAGCAGCAGCAGCACTCACAGACATAATGGGAGACACATACAAGGTTTATTGTTGTTAGTTTCTCAGTCTGATCATTAGTAGCAGCCATAAATCAAGCAAAACATCTTTTTTAGACAGCAGGAACAAACAGGTGACAGTCAGATCTATGTCATATTAAATTATAGTCAATTTAAACTAAAATATTATAATATTTTCTAACCAGACTGAGTTGCCTAAACCATCCTGATTATCCATAATTTGCAATGCTTGGTGGCTAACGCTTTAATTCCTTGATTGAAAATTTTATATGGTTTGTTTTACTTCCTGGTAGTATTCTTTGGAATGCAGTCATTCTGTTTATAAACACTAAAAGGGTTTATTGCTCGCGTAGGTTGGTTGCATGAGCACAAGTTACCTGAGTGCAGGTGTGTGGCAGTGAGTGCTCTGTTGACCTCGTGTGGGCTGAGAGTTCTCACTCTGCTGTTTCCTTCCCATCAGTGAGTTAACAGTAAATGATCTTTGGCCTATTTCCTCATCATATTTCTGGAATCAAAAAAAAAAAAAAAAAAAAAACTGTGGCTGTAAAATCTCTGGTTATGGTGTCTCTTTACAACATACAAATACTAACTTGAGTGAGTTTAAAGCTTCCTTAATGCTGTTTATTGGTCTTAAAGTGAGGGAACTTGCAGGCTGTTTATTTTTTGTGCATGTGAGGCTAGAAAAAAAAAGGTTTCTCTAGTTTTGACTTGCTCTGTTGTTGATGCACAAACAGCGAGCATGAGGTCATTGTGAGGGGGAGTCTCTTTCCACTGCATTATTAATACAGAGGAAAACCACAAGCATTACTGCTGTGTTACTGCAGCAGCAATGATGACCCAGCATTGACCTCAATATGTTTTTACGGCAATACCTGAGAAGAAAATCACAATGCATTTATCTATTTTTGCGGTTCTGAAACTGGTGGGAGGCATTTTCAATTTGTATTTGTTTTGAGGCTAACTAGAATAGCTTTATATGATCGGTCAGATACACTGCTGCAATGCTAAGGGTCCTACGCCAGGATATGGAGACTTATGTGAAGAAATAAGGTGTTTGGGGAAAAGTGCATAGTATCCCTGCTGAAATAATAATAAAAAATCTGTTTTCTTGTATTTGCAGTTTTCCCAGAGTCTGTATCCTGCCTTGTCCACCTGCTGCTGTTGGCGGAGCTCTTTGTCCAGTCGTTGTCTCGTCCCACACACAGCCCGTCCCTCTGCGCCCTGTTCGGGTCCATGGTCCCTCAGGTCGACAGGCTCATGAACCTCTCCAGAAAGCTGCACGCACTGGTGAGATTTCACTCAACATGGGGTTACAATGGCAGAGAAAAACAAGGCATCACACTGTACTGCTGAGTCAGGAAAACAACATAGCTGCAGTACTGGTCATCGGGTTCTGACTCCTGAACAGACTTTTTGGGGACAGCTGTTTTGTACAGTAGTATGCCGGCTTATGTCCTTTAAGTGTAGGTTTCAAAGCAGCAGGCAGGCAGCTGTCCTATTGTTCTCTCAGTCAATGGGACCCAGGCTGCTAGGTCCGGGCGTTCACTTCCTCTTGAGATTCTCAGACGAAGTGAATAGTCCCATGGTCCGTTTACTTTGTATTTGTGTCTGTAGATAGAGTGATGAAACACAGCGTTTACTTTTGTTCATGTCCCCACAGACAGATGACGAGCTGAGCCTGATATCTGCGGCAGAGGACAGACTGGACCATCTTCCTGACATACAGCACTCTGCTGCAGTCTTTACCTCAATGAAGGTAACATCCATTCAAGTGAATCTTCCTCTAATTATTTGCCCCAGGTAAATGTGTGGAGCACATATTTAACTAAATGTAAGCTTTAACCCTGTTTTTTCTCTCCTCTGCAGATGAATGAGTCCGTCTCTCAGCTGTATACCTTCACAGAGTCCTTCAGATTACATGTGGACTGGTTAAGAAATGCCAGGGATAATGTCAGTCTTCCCACGCAGCCAGCAGAGGGCGCCAGCAGGCACCTGCTGCACCTTACACACCTGCTCAACTCTACCCTGCACCAGGTGAGACCAACTACAGAACATGTTCAGAAAAGCACTCCGAGCGAGCACCTGCAAGACAAATGAGAGCTGTAAAAAGCTGATAATGTAAAATAAAACAAATCTGACATATCTCTAATTAAAAAGAAAAATAAATATGTCTGCTTCTCTGCATTTCCATGTCTACTCTTTTTGGCCCATCCCATTAAAACCTGTCCTGTTGCGTCCTCAGATCCAGGAGGAGGTCCCTCAGAGCCCGCCCCCCTCGCTCCCGCTCGTCTCCACAGCCTTCGACGCTCTGCAGTTTTCTGTGGAGATCTCAGAGAAGCTGCACGTCTTCTGTATTTGGACGAAGAGGTCTCTGCGGCTCCTCCAGAAGCAGTCGCGCTGCCCGAGACGCTGAGGCCTGAAGCTGCAGCTGCTGCTCATGGAGAACGGACACAGGGTCTGCACATTTGTACAGTGTAGGCTGGATTACTGTGAGGACGAAACTGGTGCATTATGGGACTTTGACTTTATTCCCACAACATTGTATCTCTTAGAAACCATCACTATTGAATGTAAGGCCAGTCCAGTTTCCATGTAGCCTTTAAAAATATAAATATGCACTGTTTTGTGCCAATGCTGTCATATTGGCTTCCTCTGTTTACACTGACGGTGCCTCCAGGATTATTTTTATACTGTTTCTATTTAGAATGTTATTTATGAACTTTTATCAGTGTTTAGTCTGAGGTGCAGGCATCTCATGTTTTGTAACAATAAAATATTATGCAATATTTAATAATAATAATAATAATAATAATAATATTAATAGCATTGTTGTAAGCTTATTTATGTTTTTTTAAGTTTATTTCTCACATGACAATAAATAAATTTTACAAGAAAACTGGCTCCATGTTGAATATGTGTTGCCCTACACAGATGCAAAAGTGCTGTTACTTAATAGAAGTAAAAGTACTCAACAAAGTGAAACTCATTTCAGTAAAAGTAAAAAAAGTACTCAGTATAAAGTTTACCTGAGTACTTGTGTTCTGGCCTCTTTTTCAAATTTCACAGCAAAATATACTACTACTACTACTTTTACTACTACTACTGCCTCCCATACCAAAGCTGTATTGAACCTTGAGTAAAAGTTCAGGGTTCCTGCAGGTATCAGCAAGTCTAATTTAATTCCTTTTAAAGCAATTTTCAACCTTTTTAATGCCACAAACATGCAATCGTGACAGCTTAAAATGTCAATATTAATTTGCAAAGTTTGTGAAATACATTTTATAAAACACCAATAATCACCAATGTCAAATATCTGATGTTTGGGTAATTTGGTCTCGCTGGAATCTCATTCTGCCCAACCATCACAGCGTAGGCTACGAAAAGGATACATTATTATTTTTTTCATTATTTAATGCTTTCTAATGTCATTTAAGGTCTCAATTTTGCAAAATCAATCTAATGAGTGTTGATGCCCCGCTGGAACCCTGAAGTAAAAGTATATATAAAAAGGATATAGTATATTTAGAATATACTTGCAGTGTCCAGTGAATTAGTTGAGTAACAGTATCTAGTTACTTTCCATTGCAGTTTGTCTTATATTGAGTGGTCAGACTGATGTCCCTCAGCTTAGTGCTGACGTGAAGCGTGATAGATCCCACAGAGCTGCTCTTATGTAACTCTCTATAGGCACGGCTCAGGCTTCAGGTTCAGATCTGTGCCTCATTATGCACCACATGCTTTCTCAGTCTGGCTGCATGACAAGACATAAGACATACTCTGTAACAAGGCCTAAAATAAGATTCAAACTAGACCTAAACCAGGACCAAACTGGACCTGAACTGAACTAACCTGGACCTGAACCAGGCCAAAACTGGACATACACTAGGACTAAATCCCTGACTAAATTGAACATAATTAAGGACTAAGCTAAGCCTAAACCAGGACTAAATCTAAGACTAAACAGGGCCAAAACCAGGACTAAACTGGGCTTGAACTAGGGCTAAATTTGTAACTAAGCTGGACCTAAATCTAAGACTAAACAGGACCAAAACCAAAACTAAACTGGACATAAAACTAGGACTAAACTGGACCTAAACCAGGACTAAACTGTGCCTAAACTGGACTTAAACCGGGCCAAAACTGGACATACACTAGGACTAAATCCCTGACTAAACTGAACATAATCAAGGACTAAACTAAGCCTAAACCAGGACTAAATCTAAGACTAAACAGGGCCAAAACCAGGACTAAACTAGACATAAAACTACAACTAAACTGTGCCTAAAATGGACCTAAACCAAGGCTAAACTTGACAAAAACTAGGACTAACCCTGGAACTAAACTGGACATAAACTAGGACTTAACTGGACCTAAACCAGGACTAAACTGGGCTTGAACCAGGGCTAAATTTGTGACTAAGCTGGACCTAAATCTAAGACTAAACAGGGCCAAAACCAGGACTAAACTGGACATACAACCAGGACTAAACTGGACCTAAACCAGGCCAAAACTGGACATACACTAGGACTAAATCCCTGACAAAATTGAACATAATCAAGGGCTAAACTGGGCCTAAACCAGGACTAAACTGCGCCTAAAATGGACCTAAACCAAGGCTAAACTTGTCAAAAACTAGGACTAACCCTGGAACTAAACTGGACATAAACTAGGACTTAACTGGACCTAAACCAGGACTAAACTGGGCTTGAACCAGGGTTAAATTTGTGACTAAGCTGGACCTAAATCTAAAACTAAAAAGGACCAAAACCAAAACTAAACTGGACATAAAACTAGGACTAAACTGGACCTCAACCAGGCCAAAACTGGACATACACTAGGACTAAATCTCTGACTAAATTGAACATAATCAAAGACTAAACTAGGCCTAAACTAGGACTAAATCTAAGACTAAAGGCCTCGATACATCAAGGCGACTCCCAGACTGCCACCGAAAAGACGGCGCGACAGCTTGTCTCTTCCCGTCGCCGCTCGTTCCCTCCCGTTTCCTCACGTCGGATGACCTTTTTCCCTCTTCATACACCGAAGCGACAACCGACCTAAAGACCGTGTCTTGCGCATGCGCGCGATGTAATTACCCCCCAAAGCGGCAGATGGCACTTGCCAGTGAACAAAGATACACGGAAATGACACAATGTTTGCGGAGCACATATGCATGTAGCGCGCCTTGGTCTGCCACTGTTCTCAGCTTGTTTGAACATTTGAGAAGCGTGATCATGGCCGGTTTGGACATTGTTTTGTGTGGATTAGGTGCCGCTGCTCTGTTACTTGAAAAAGATAACTTTCCGTACGGAATTGCGAAACATGCAAAAATGGTGACAGTACGCTGCCACAGCGGTTTTCACCTCTTGTCACTCCGTCACTTCCGCTAAAATTCCCGTGAGCTGATTGGCACGGCAGCTGTAGTGCTAGGCCTATCAGAGCGCTTCGTGCCAAAGACCAAAGACGCCGATTCAACAACAAGGCCAATCGGCCGAAAACTGGTCAGACGGCCTCTGTCCTGGAGCGATGGGGGCTGACGGCACATACATATCAAAAGGATGGAAATGAGCGACGTGGAAGAACCGTTCAGACGGCTTCAGATGGGCGATCGTCGCCTTGGTGTATGGAAGCCTTAACAGGACTAAACTAGACATAAAACTAGGACTAAACTGGGCCTAAACCAAGGCTAAACTTGACAAAAACTAGGACTAACCCTGGAACTAAACTGGACATAAACTAGGACTTAATTGGACCTAAACCAGGACTAAAATGGGCTTGAACCAGGGCCAAATTTGTGACTAAGCTGGACCTAAATCTAAGACTAAACAGGGCCAAAACCAGGACTAAACTGGACATAAAACTAGGACTAAACTGGACCTAAACCAGGCCAAAACTGGACATAGGACTAAATCCCTGACTAAATTGAACATAATCAAAGACTAAACTAGGCCTAAACCAGGACTAAATCTATGACTAAACAGGGCCAAAACCAGGACTAAACTGGACCTAAACCAAGGCTAAATTTGACATAAACAAGGACTAACTCTGGGACCAAACTGGACATAAACTGGGACTAAACTTGACCTAAACCAGGACTAAACTGGCCCTAAACCAGGACTAAATCTGGGCATAAACCAGGACTAAATTCAGGACTAAAGTGAACATAAACGAGGACTAAGCCACAAAGATCTAGAACTGGACTAAAACAGGACAAAATCATGACTAAACCTAAATTAAACCAGTCTGTAACAATCTTCTACACTATCTAATGGTTTTCCAGACACTCTTGAGTCCCACTACGAAGAGCCTGTGTTCCACCAGTGGGACCTGTACCACAGGTTGAGAACCTCTGGTCTTTTAAACCTCGGCAACTGATTAAAATCTTACGTGAAACTATGTCAAAGCAAGCTGCTGAGAAGTGCGTGCAGTAAAACGCTGAAACTGTTGGGTTTACGGCTGCGGTCTCCAGTCCACCCACGGGGGAATGTACAGAGCTGCTGCAGATGTACGAGGGAGACAGATGATCTCACACACACACACTCACACACCCACACACACACACACACACACACACACACAGACAGACAGTGTAACCCATGCTGGCCTCTCCCGGGACAGTCTCGACTGCTGTATGCGTGGACCGTGGCCATTGGAAGCAGCTGTGTAGTCCACATAGTGCAAGAAGAGTGCTGGATAAAGATAGAAGGAGGGATGACAGAACGACAGGGAGGAACGGGGCCAGAGCTAGTTACACAGCATGTTGTTTTTGGGATGAGCAGAGCCGCGCAATGGCTGCATGCAGAAGTATAAAAATAGTCACTGACAACTATAGGACTGATGAAAGAGATATGGTTTTGAGCACATAAATCATTGTGTGACCCACTTCCCTGATTGGTTTATTGTGACCCATTTTGTACAGGAGTTATTGGTCCAAGTTATTTTAAAACAATTTTTAAATCCAGCCACAAGGAGTCACAAACTAGTGGACTTCATGTGTCAGGTCCCAAGACTGGATAAATGGAGAGGGCTGCGTCGGGAAGGGCTAAAAACCTGTGCTAAATAAATATTCAGATCATAGGAGGCAGATGAACTGAAATTAATTTTTCAATAATTAATCTAATAAAACAATATAGGCTTTAATAAACTGATGATTCAAACTTCATTCATTCTTCCCATGACCTAATCATTTTGGAGACTCTGGTGTAGCTGTCTATTTAAACATTTAAAGATACATATTCATACTAAACAAAGAGAAAGGCTGTGTTTAAGTGAGTTTAAGTGAGAAATAAACATATATAATATTAATTTATTATAATTAAGATAAACATTAATTGTAAAAAAAGTGTGTGTGACGATGATGATGGTGAAATGTGAAAATGCACTCACTCCCATCTTCCTGTGTACCTGAGAGAAGCTGTTGTCAAAAGAAAGCTGTCAAATGAGCAAAAAGGTAAAATGTGACCAGATTAGAGTCTGGTTTACTGGAAGATGTTCTGCTAACAAATAATAATAATTTTACTGAACAATAATTGTAAACTGAGGAGATTTGTCTATTTAATTATTCATCTATAAATAGCTGCATGATTTCTAATGCAACAATAAGCAGTCGCAAACCACTGTACTCTCAGAATCAGGAAGGGCATCTGATGTAAAACCTACCCCAAATTAAAGATGTGAATCACAATGTCTTTGCATGACTTCTATTTTTTAAAAATACTATGAGACTGACCTGAACCAGTTCATGCAAATGCTTTAGTTACAAAAACAATGACAGTCACTATTAATAGAAAGCAGAGGGTTAGACAGATAGATAAAGTGAACACATTCTTGTGTTGACACATGCAGGCACGGGCAAAGGGCTGGAGTGAGACCGTCCCGCTCAGAGCAGCTCAGGCAGGACGGGGGAGGAGTGGAGGTGAGGACAGATCACTTTGGGATAAAAGTGGTGCAGCTGCAGACATGAAAACCTTCAAAGACGCCCAGAGAGGCTTTGAAGAGTTCGAACTCTGAAAACTCCACTGGTACTCTGAGTCATCCGTGTCCCAGGACGGAGTTTTGAGGAGAAAAATACTGGGAGTGCACCTGCTAGATGACAAGCGGGACGTGAATTTATGTTCAGGACCAAGTGAATCACAGCAGGATGACAGTAAGTCAGAGCGGCTGCGTGCACTGGCCTTTCTTTTCAAAGAGAAACTCATTTTACTCATACTTCATGTTCTGTGCAGTGTTGGTTTTTAATGTCTTCTGCTGGTGGTCTGCTGTGGAAATAACCTTGAGCTTGTAATGTAACTGAATAATGTCTAATTATGATCATGCAACATCTATCACAAAATCTTTGCCAGTGCAAAGTGGTACTTTAGTTTGATGTTGGTGGGAGCATAAAAGACTATAGCCATCACTTTTTGCACCTGCATTATTATGCTTTATGTAGATCCGTTTTATTACTCCAATCAATTATTATTATCAGAGTCAATTCAGCTCTGCATAAAAATGGCCCTTTTGCTAAAATTTGGTCTCTAAATCAGTTTCTAAAATTTGGTCTGTAGCTGATTTCCTACTCTCTTAATAAAATTCTGGTGTGCTAAGTTTGCCTTAGACCCCAGAGTTCACCTGTACCTGCACTGGATGTGCTGGGTCATGAGTTGCTGCAAGTAAAGTCCACGTCCCAACGATGTGTCAACAGGAAAGCAAGCATGGGACAAAAAATAAACTGATTTAGGAATCAACACCTTTGTTTTCTTCCGGCTTTTCCCTTTTGGTGTCGCCAAAGAAAAATATCCTAGTATCCAGTGATTGGTTGATTTAGCATAGGTTTTACACTGGACGCCCTTCCTGGTGCAATTTATCTTGGCTTAAGACAGGCACAGAGTACTTTTTTATTTCCTTGCAAAGTAGGAATTAAAATTTTATTACATAAATTATTATACATAATCTTTTTGTGTGCATGGTTTTCTATTAATAATCCAACTAAGACGTGAGTATTGCTGTTAAAAGAGAAACTGGTTAGGTGTTTTTTATACTCTAAACCATGCGACAGGGTGTTATAAACTTTTATGATACTGAAATTTACTAAACACATTCTAACCATACCATCGTATCGTTTTATGCGGCCAATAAAATCTGGTGTACGGTGCGTGCCAAGCGCTGACAGAAGTGCGTCCAAAAACACAGAGGGGGGATCGTGTTGTCTTTGTTTCTTCGCGCTGTTTGTGATCTGTGGAGATTTATTTACAGGACTGGCTTCGATGAGGAGGGCATCTCTTGAATAGTTGTTAGTGGCATGTACGCACACACATCCAGTTGGGACCGGTCCACATTGTTCTTATGTAACATGGACCTGAGTGGGACGTCCCACTGGGAGAGGGCTGCTGTCACCTCGTCTTACAGCAGTTTAAGCCAGACAAGTGGAAGTATGGTAGATATGTAGCTCACTGAATACCCAGTTAACCCTTCGTATGCCAGTGTTTCCAGACATGTGCAGACTGAAAAATACAAACTCACATCAGGAAAAGTTGGGACACTGTCTAAAATTAAAATAAAAACAAAACAATGATATGCAAATCCCATTAAAACATGCTGGTGAATGGTCAAATCTGTTTATGTTTATGTTCTATTGTGACTAAAATATGGTTTTATGAAATTTGTTTTGTGTCTGTTTTTATTTACATTTTATTTATTGTGAAAATGTATTCAGATTTGAATTATGGTCCTTGAATAAAAGTAGTAAAAGTTGTTTTTTGAGTGGATGCCCTGTTGCTTTGCTGAGACATGTTTAAGCACAAGAGTCGTTGGTCTTAAATGTCCAATCTCTCTTGGACTTTCCGTCAGTGGATCATCTGCAATATTAGACTTATTAGTATTATTATTGTTATTATTAACCAAATGAACAGACCTTTTGTCTGTGGGCCTAAAGATAACTTTTATTTAGTGGATTAAAGGTCTTTCTGTAGAACTTATTGGAGATAAACGTTTAGGAAGCTGAACATCTTCCTAAGCCAACAGTGTCACAAATGAAAGCTTATATTGGTTGTTTTCACCTTCCAGCCAGTATCTTTATATCCAAAATATCCAAAAGAAAATAAAAAAATGTTGAACCATGACCATTTATTCTAGTGGCAAGGTCCATTACCTATATAAAAAATAAAATACAAACAAAAAAGTGCATAAAATCATTTTAAGTCTGCTCTCTTCCTCGATCTCACAACATAGGCCCTTTAGAAGTTTGTGACATCACGTGAACACAATCTATGAAATAATAATTATACATAATATTTTACTATTATTCAAAACATGTTGGGATATTTTCATTTTGTTTTAATACAAAACAACACATGAGAGACATGAGAGAAGAAGAATGCACTTGTTACAGTTTGTGTATTTTTTATTTGTTTAAAGTATTTAACACATTTTGGCAGGACGACTTGTTGACATAAGATGTACTATGTGTCCTTTCATACACACTTGCAGTAACAGTGATGGAGTGTGAATATCTCACCAATTAGAGAGAGGCAGAAATACTGTGAAGGTCAGAGGTCAGGCTGCACTAATACCCTCCACACTGATGACAGGATTAGGCTTTCAGCAAATGACATAACACTGTGCAATATCTATTAACTTTTATTACACACAAGTCAGGTTTACATATTTTTATAAAAAGAAGAATGTGTTGATACAAACAAAATCTCAGCCAGTGTAGTCAGCTGTCGCAGTAAAGTGAGGGAAGAATGTTGTTTATCTAACTCAAAATAGTCCGTCCATGTTGGTCATGTTCAAAGCATCATAAACAAATTCCAGTTTGTGGTCATGTCCACAGCAAAAGTTAAGCTATTTTTCAACTAATTAGGTGATTTAATAGACCCAATGTGTTAATAGTTAATGTAGTTAATGTCTCTGTGAAAAATAGCAATACTTCGTTATATATTTTAAACTAGGGGGACACAGTCTTTATTTTTGCCTCCCAGCCAGGAGGTCATAAATGTGAATTAGAGACTTTGTAAATGAGTGTTATGTTTCTGTGTCAGCCCTGTGTACCCACCTAAGGCCCATAGTTACTGGGATAGGCTCCTCCACCTCCTTCCCTCATTGAAACAAGCAGAATAAGATAAATTAATGAATTTTAAAGCTATTACCATTAGCATACGTGTCAGTTGCTCTCCTGGTATGTTTGCAGAAAGCTTAGTATGTGTTAGTTTTTATGTTTGTCTTTGTTGCCCCCTTTAGTTTTAAATAGACAGTAATTTTACAAAGTGCTGAGATGATGATAAATCTAGTCCATCAATGCCAGCCATCCCGACTCCTCTCCGTCGGGATGAGCGGTGCATGCCCCCCCTCTCCGTGTTGTTCTCTAATGATCTGTAATGACGGCCTGTTGTTGGTGCGACCCTGACACCAGAGCCCTGTGTGGGCCCGGGCCAGCAGCTGTGTGGAAACATCCCCTGACCCCTCAGTGTTTGAGCGGAGCGTCTGTGGATTTAAGGCACTATTAACAGACCTGTTTATGTCCAGTGTCGCCCAGACGACCACCATCCCTCGACCGACTCCGGGACGCAGTCCAAATACCTACAAGTCTTTAGCGTTGCTTTAACACTTTAGCAATTTAATACCTCACATTTTATTGTCTGTCATTAAAATGCACACCCAATGTAAGGGGGCATCTGTCCCAAGTGGGTAGCTGGTGAATTAACCTAATGCTGCAGATGCACAAGTTATTAGATTTTAATATTTACGTTAAGGTTAAGGTAGATTTTATTGTCCCTGTAGGAAAATGTGTCCTCTGCATTTGGCCCATCCTTCAGTGCCGCTGGGGTTAAACCTGTCAGGAGCGGTGGGCGACCTCAGTGCAATTGTCCAGGGACCTTTCTCCATTTCTTGAGCTATAGGATTCTGGTCAGGAGGACCTAGCTGAAGGATTTGCCTGTTGTGCTTGTTTCAGGATGATCGAGGAAACTCCCGCACCCGGAGAAAACCCACCCAGACGTGGGGAGAACATGCAAACTCCACACAGTAAAACCCCACACAGTCCAGGAATCAAATTAAAATCAAAGTTTAACAGCCCTAGATACATTTATAGACTGTCCAACCTAGGAGAACATCTCTCCTTCAGCGTTGTCTCCATAAGGTTTCTTTTTTTTTTTCCCCACAGCTGATTTTTTTTTTTTTTTTAGGAGTTCTTTCTTACCAAGAAGCAGGATCTGCAAGGGGGCCCCCAGAGGTTGTCTATTTTTCAATTTAATTTAAATTTTAATTAATTCTTTATTTCAGAGACATGGTTTTGGCCCATAACAACAAATAAAACATAAAACTATAACAAAACAATTAGTCAATGAAAATATTAAGTACCTAAAATCATAAAGTACATAAAAAAATCTAATTTGAAAATAATTACAGTTATATACTTTTTAAAAATATTACTTTGAAATAAATTTTAGGCAACAGACAGTGTTTTTGTAATGCTTTTATAGAAATATATGGAGAAAAACATGACAGCGTCTTTTGAAAAAGTGAAGTTGTATAATTGGGGGTCCGCATGTGATTTTCGGAAATTTTAGGGGGCCACGACAGTCTTGACTTTGGGAATGGCTGATCTAAGGTCCTGGGTCTGTTTAGTTTAATGAAGTTATTGTTTATGTCTGATTGTGTGTTATCTCTGATTGTGTGTTATCTCTGATTGTGTGTTATCTCTGATTGTGTGTTTATGTGGTCTATATAAATAAATGGGCTATATAAATAAAACTGAACTAAAAAGTGAATTGAAACGCCGGACTTTCTTTCTGCGAAGCTTTTATTTATCATGATTATCAGTATTACTGGCTTCTCCCTGGTCGCCTCAGCATCTCGTCTGTGTCCTGGTTTGCTGTTATTTGTATATTGATTTGGCATAGGTTTTAGATCAGATGGCCTTCCCACAGCAAGTTTTTACACTGGATGCCCTTCCGGTTGCAACCATATAGTGACTGGAGTATGCGATGTTGGTGAAGTGTCTTGCCAAAGGACATAATAACAGTATATGCAATGGGTTAAAGCAGAAATCAACCCTCTGGAAGTATTGTTGTTTACCTGATGTTTAACTATTAATACATCTTAATAGCTGCTTTTATTTATTTTTTCTCATATTTTTGTGTGTCCAGGCAGCGACAAAGCTCCTGGATGAGATGTGCCTCTTAACGGCGCAGTCTCTGACCACAATGGACACAGCAGAGCACTTCCAGGTCCTGAAGATGCTCGGAGAAGGCTCATATGGGAAAGTCATGCTGGCCGTGCACAAGAAGAGAGGTCAGCTCAAAAACTACTGTCCCATCAATCTATCTTTTTAACTCAGCTTTGTTGATTTTGTTGTATCGTTTTACTAACAATATGATAGTTTAATGTAACAGTGGGGCAGCAAAGGCAACAATATACATTTTGAAGCTGAACAGCCAACCAGACAAATGTTTTTTTCTATTCTCTACAAAGAAGTTAGTCTGGTCTCCCTTCGCGTAAGTTTAATTTCTGTTGGCAGAAGAATCACAGGCGGTGAAAACAATCAGAAATACAAAGGGTGGGACATAAGCAGTGCACCGCTGACCTGTAATCAAAACAAAAAAGTCAATTCTTGCCAGTTTTTCCAGAAAACATCAGAATACGGCATATTAGCTCTGTTCTTATTTCTGAACGGGGACAACAGCGGAAGCCAGTTTTACAAAGACTTGTGGAGAAAGTTGGTTTGTTTGAATGTGGTCGTTACGTCAGACGTCAACAGGACTTTACTGTTGTTAAAATGGAAATAAGACAAAGACAAAAATCACACAGAGGACTGAACAACAGGTGATGAATAAAAACACTAAACGATGTTAATCAGGTGAAAGTAGTTATGAAATTTGCTGTAGACGTGCTGTAGGCCAGTTCCAAAGCGACCGCAGAGAAACGCTTCTCTGGAGACAAAAGAAAGTGGGAGTGGCTGGCTCGCGAGGTTAATAGAGCAGTCTGTGTATTGAAAGCACTGTTTGATTTCTGCAGGTACTCCGATGGCTCTGAAGTTCTTCCCTCGAGAGTCCACCTCCATCTTCTCTTTCCTGAGGGAGTATAACCTGTCGCTGTCCTTCTGCACACACCCGTCTCTCACCCGGGCGCTGGGCATCGCCTACACCACGCCCTCACACTACGTCTTTGCTCAACAGGCCAGTCTTTTCGGCGACCTGTACGATGTCATTATACCAGAGGTGCACAGAGTATTTCTCGCTTTCTGTTCTTACTATATCGTCCTGTATTTCTCACGTTGTCCCGTACCTTATGTCTCCTTCCTCAGGTCGGGATGGAGGAGGACAGCTGCCAGCGGGTCGTGTCCCAGTTGTGTGGAGCCCTGTCCCATCTGCACTCACTGGGGTTTGTCCACAGAGACCTGAAACCGGAGAACGTCTTCCTGTGTGACGCAGCCTGTCGATGGGTCAAACTGGGGGACTTTGGCATGGTCAGTACAACGCACGGCATCACTCAATGTCTAAATAATGAAATCTGATAAGCATATGTTGTTCACAGTGGTCATTAATGCACTCAAAACAAGTCAAGTTTTTATGTTTATAGGCCAGGAAGTTCATCTTAATTGGCAAAAGTTGGAGTGCAAGACAAGTCAAGATTTTAAGGCCTAAAATAAAGACTGTTTACAGTGGCACAGTGACAGGCCTTTCTGTGTGGAGTTGGCATGTTCTCCCTGTGCCTGGGTGGGTTTTTGCCAGAAACTCTGGGCAGCACGGCGTAAAACTGGATAGCTCTTTGGCTTCACATCAGAAAGGTCCCAGGTTTGATTCCTGCAGTGGTGGAAGATGTACTAAATAAAGGAACAAATATTTACTCAAGTAAAAGTATAAATTACTTACCTTTAAATGTAATTGCAAGTATAAAGTAAGTAAGTATTTTGCATAGACTTGGTAACTCATTAATGTGTTAAATGAGAGGAATTTTGTTAAAAAAAATTGTGCTGATTACTGATGAAATGAACAAACTGGTGCAGCAGAAGAGACTAAATCTGTCAGTGAGGTCTTCTGTCTTTATTATTCTGATGTTTGTAAAGGAGTACTACTTTACTGCATCTTTTATATTTAAGTACTGTGTGTCTACAGTGAGGGCACGACAAAAACACATGAATTTAAACCAAAACTCTAAATATTTTGTACTTCAAACCAACTCATAAATGTAGTGGAGGAAAAAGTACAGATACTTGCTCAAAAATGTAGTGAAGTAAAAGTAAAAGTGTATAATTTACTCAAGTACAAATACATGAAAATTATACTTAAGTAAAGTAACAAAGTACTTTTACATTCCACCACTGGATTCTCGGACAGTGTGAGGCCTTTCTGTGTGGAGTTTGCATGTTTTGCTGATGTCTGGGTGGGTTTTCACTGGGTATTTCAGTTTCAACCTAAAACATGCACAACAGGCTCCAGCTGGGTACTCCTGACCAAGATCCTGGCACAAGATCTGGGCGCTACACTGTGGTCGCCCACTGCTCCTGACAGGTTGCCCCAGCAGCATCGGAGAACAAATTTCCCTACGGACACAATCAAATATGCACAATAGCTAATCCTCCAGCGCAGCTAAGCAGTTGCTCGCTGCTCCTGACAGATGCTCATTGGAAGGATTAAATGCAGAGGACAAATTTCAATACGTCTAAATCCTCTGCTATATTTTGAATAAATCAATTTCAGATTCTCTCTGCAGGTGAAGGCCAGAGGCACCAGAGTCCCTGAGGTGTGGTACAGCTCTCCGTACTGCACTCCCGAGGCAGAGATCGCTCGAGGAAACCCCGACAGCTGGGGCGAAGGGAGCAGAGGCGAGAATCAGGACAGGCCCAAACGAGTGTGGGTCCCTGTGGAGCCCTGCACGGACAGCTGGGCCCTGGGCGTCCTGACCTACGCCATGCTCACAGGCAGCCACCCCTGGGCCGAGACCGCCAGCGACTGCTGCTCGTATCTGAAGTACAAGGAGTGGTTCGATGCCGCCAGAGGGCCTGAAGATGAGCTGGACGTGTGGGCGGAGCCACGAGGGGGCGACAGAGAGCAGGACGGGAAGTGCGATGCAGCCCCCGTGGCCCCCCAGTTCAGCTGCTTCACCCCTCTGGCCTGCTCATACTTCCAGGCCCTGCTGGACCCCAGGCCCATTCAGCGCGGCCGTCCCGAAGACATGCTGGCCTTCCTGGGAGCGGAGTGGATGAGAGAGACGGAGAGGGAACGACTGGACCAGGAGAGGAGGAAGAGCAGGGACAAAGGAGCCATTAAAAACATGAAAGACCTGGACGGCAGGCGGGAGCGCTGAGCCTGGGACAAACACGGTCTTCTAGGAAAAAGTGGAAACAGCAACAGAAAACAGACTTAAGTTAAGTTGTTACAGTTATGGGGAAATGATATGTGTTGTTAATATATAAACCTCATATTAAAATCATATTTATAAAGTGTAACAGGTGCAGTAAGAGTTTAGTGTCCTATAAATCCACTGGAGCTTGTGTAGGCCTGCTTCTATTTAAGTGCGTTAAATTAAGTGTCATATAGGAGAACTGTAAATATAGCGTTTTATGTTACATAACCGTGAAGGAGGATGTCTCTTCTCTGTATATTTCAGCTCCTCAGTTTCAGTGTTTGAAAGTTCAGATGGATCTGTTGCACATGTCTCAGTGGTGTGTTTTTAGCGTGTTTGTATTTAGGTGTCAAGCTGCTAAACCTTAGACAGACATTAATTATATTATTGCTTTAACATGGCACTTTCCAACATTTAGCACTAATAGTTTGTAAATATACTCATTAATACACTACTAAATGCACATAATATTTTCTTTTATAGTCCTGATGTACTGTATATTAACCCATTTTGTTCATCCTTTTAGATACTGTATGTAAAATTTCCACTTTGAAAGGTTTTCGCTAAATGACTTTGAGAGTTGTTGTTTTTGACCACAGTTACAGATTTTTGTTGTAAATAAATGAGTGAACATTGCACTGTTTTTTACTGACATTTGTTTGATGCCACCTCTCACTCCTTTTAGCTGTATCCAGACTCTTTCTACCAGACACAGTTCATTCATTCATTTTCTGCTTGTTACCGTTTGGGGTGGGGGGTAGAGCTTATCCCAGTAACTATGGGCTTTAGGTGAGGTACACACAGGACTGTGGTCAGACACAGAGCTGACACAGAGACACAGACAGATAAACTCACTTTCATTCACTAGGGGACATTTCCATGTCACATTCTTATGAGAAATGTAAAGAATACGACATATATAAAGTCAGTACTGATCACTGATATATAACTAAAACTATGGAAGATGGCCATGGATCAGTGGAAGACAATGAATGGATGAAAGATGGTAACACCAACAAAATGTTTAATAGTGGTACTTGTAGGTTACTATAAATAAAAGTAATATATATAAATAAAAGTAATATATGCGATTAAATCAATAAATTAACGCACTGTGTTAACACGATATATATATATATATATATATATATATATATATATATATATATATATATTATAATACAATATAATATAACTACCAGTTATTAATCGCGATTAATTTTTTTCTGCATGGAGGAAACGGGCCAAAATACCAGCAACAGTTTGTGAAAACCTTGTGAAGACTTACAGAAAACATTTGACCTCTGTCATTGCCAACAAAGGGTATATAACACGTATTGAGATGAACTTTTGTTATTGACCAAATACGTATCTTCCACCATAATTTGCAAATAAATTCTTTAAAAATCAGACATGTGATTTTCTGGATTTTTTTTCTCTCATAGTTGAGGATGAAAATTACAGGCCTCTCTCATCTTTTTAAGTGGGAGAGAATTTTTTTTTTTTTTTTTTTTTTTTTACACAGCACATAAAGGGTCACAAGCCAGTGACCCCTTTGTGCCAGTCCCAATCCTGGCTAAATGGAGAAGGTTGTGTAAGGACTATCCTTGACTACCCTCAATGTATCTGCTCTGAAGATTATTATGCATAACATTGAAACAAAAGTTAACAAATTTAACAAAACAGCATGAAAAGGGTCATGGAGAGGTTTAGTGCTTGTTCAGAGATGTTGTTTCTCTCTCTCTCTCCTATAGCTACACACTTGTTGACAAAGACAAGAGCACTTCATTTAGTTTGTTTTTTTCACCACGAGTCCATTCCTGTAATGTTAGAAGTGTAAAGTTAAAGCCAGATTTTCATTTAGAACAATAGGAAATAATGCGGTCTGTTAGTCTTTTGCTTTCAGCACCACAGAGAGTGAGGGAGGGGTACAGCGAGTGGAGGGTTGTGGCTCTAAAAAGTTGAGAACCACTGGTTTAACTACGTCCGAGAGGGAGTCAAGCAAAGCTTTTAACTACAGTCGCTGTTGTGACACTTAAATGTAAGCTACACAGCCCACACAAGGATCAACTTCCAGGTCACGTAAAATAATTAAAGAAAAAATGAATATTGAAATTCTTCCCCGAGGTGGGCCTCAAATGTTAATTTTTTTGTATTAAGCATCAAATCAAAAAATAAAAAATCAAACCATTATTTAACCGTTATAACAACACTTGCAAATACAGTAGAGACAGTAATTAAAAATGCAAGAATTACAAAAACATGTTCAATTTTTAACAACATTTTCACTTTTAAACCACTGAAAACAGCCTCATGTTGCAAAAGCTGCTCTAGAGCTTACATTTGACCTCATGTGTTCACGAGTAAGACGTCCAGCCTCAGAGCGGGTCAGGGCTGGCCCGGCTGTTACTGTACGCCCCGTTTGCCAAGGAGCATTTGATCTTTGAAGGCTGAGTGGAAAAGAGAAAGTCAGCAGCATTTCCGGAGTAGGCTGAAGGTGACGTTAGAGGAACTCTGAGCCGAACCACGGCCCTGGCTAATAAAAGCTGGCAGACTCGTAAATAACAAGCTGAGGTGAAAATGAGCCCTTAGTGAGAGCTTGACATATATTATTTATCCATTGCATGCCACATTCACACTCTGCGTATATACAAATATCAATATCATCTTCAAAATAGGCATTCATTTCAGGCACTTTACCCTCCTTTAGCCCCATAGTGTAGTCTGCACATACTGTATTATTTTATTTTATTTATTTCTATTTTCGTCTTCATGGTTTTACACCTGCAGCAGACCGACCTGCCGCCGTCCTGAACTCTTGGACACATTTCGCCTTAAATCATGCAGTTGAGTAATGGGTTCGCGTTTCTCTGAAGACTTCAAAGCAAAAAGTGCCTTTGACCTCTGACCTTTGCTTCCCTCTGTTTATCCCCACAGTCTGTAAATCACCGGGACACGAACACTGCTTCAGCACTTGGGCACATGTTTGTATATAGCTTCCTAAATGTGACCAACAGTAGCTCAGTTCACAGAAAAATGGACATTTGTAAAGCGACATTAGCTGTTTGTTTACAAAATTCATTGTCTTCTTATAGATTATCTTTATTTATTTCTTCCATTGTGTCGAAGAAGAATCAAAATAATAACATTACCTGTAGGATGTGGATGGATGGATGGAATATTACCTGTATTACATGATTTTAAGGATTTAATCAAAGAGTAGTCAAAATGTGTTTTTAGGTAGACGTGAAGTTAGTTTTGCTAAATTCATGGGCCATTGCTCAGTGATAATTCATTTTTATTCAGCACACATAACAATAACATATTCACTCATCTTGTTGAGGTTTGGAGTTGGCTGGAGCTTATCGCCGCAATGATGGGCCCCTAAAGCGAGCTACACTCTGGACAGTGGCCAGTTATTTGCAGAGCTGACTTACACAACTTAGAACTTACACCAGAACAGCAGCGTCACGTCAGACGTGTGTGAACTGCTTTCTGTTTTATTCATTCTAATAATTCATATCAGGGACGACATACGCACGTCAAACAAATGACTTGCCAGTGAGTAGTTTGTAAAACACAAGGGGGACATCCACTCAGCAGCGTAACAGCAGCAGTTCTGACGTCTTTGTGTCAGAGCTGTTTGTGTAAATTGTTGCTTTTAAACAGAAGCGTGTAAAAACGACCTCCTGCTGCGACGTCCTCGTGACGTTTTTGTTACAAATTTGTAAACTCTCATATTCTCTAGCAATTCAGAGTCACCAGTTCTCCGAACACGCATGTTTTCGGATGATGGGAGGAAGCCTGAGAGGACCCACAGGGGAGAATATGCAGACTCCATTGGGATTGGTCCAAGCATTGAACTCTTGCTGTCAGGCAATGCACAGCCAGACAGCCAAAAATACAGACTTTAAGATCAGATATTATGCTTTTTAAGCCTTTTTGAGATAGTTTTGGACACATTTGTGTAACCCAGGTGCTAGAACTGTTAAATCTTTGGGTTCTCACTCTCAATCCGCTATGACTCTTTGTATTTGGTGTTCCCGCGAGTGTGTGTCATGTCATTACCTGTGGTCACATGGGTCGCGCTCAGCCAATTGTTGCACTATAATACTCGGCAGTCAAACACTGCACGGGAGATGTGAGGGACAGTTAGTGTTTAATGTTTTAGAACTTAAGTTATTGTATATGTATGGAAAATGTCTTCTTTTGGGGAGCTGTTGCTTTCACTTTGCACAGAATCACCCCCTGCTGGCTACAGTGGGAAAAGGACAGAGCATAAAAAGGCTATGTAGCATGGCTATTAGCAACATGCCGCTTAAAGATGAGTGACAGCAATTTAACCTTTGAGACTGAGCATTTTCAGCTCTTGAGAAGGGACGGCCTCAGCATACAGGATTACTCAAATAAGCACAAATGATTAAAAATACTACAGGTATGAGGTGAAAACAAAATTATAGCATGGTTAAATTCATGAAAATTCTTTGTCTGGGGTCTCTCCTAATGTGAAATGTAAAAAATGTAGCAGAAGTTCTAACCTCTGTCATTAAAATAACAAGCAACTCTCCGTGATATCAAAGCATCAGCAGATAAAGTGAAGAGAAACCAGAGCGCTCCATGAATTACACACTCGTTAAAAGGCGACAGATTGATGGCGTCCCGCACCGGTGAGGTTAGGCACGACCCAGCCGCTCTCCTGACATTTCACCTGATCTGTTACGTTAGCGTAGCGTATGTGGAGAATGTCAGGGTCGTGTAACAGTGTCCCGCGCTAAGAAAGTGAGAAAAGAAAGCCTGGAAGCTGACAAGAGGGCAGCTCATAAATATGTTATTCCAAAGAGTTTGACGGCGTTGGCTCGGAATACAAGTGGAATCCAAAATGATCATTAAATGTTGGGAAAATATACTGGGTAAGCTGTGGAAATTAAATGCTCCTACTGCAAACATGAAGCAGCCAAATGGGACGCTAATGAGAGAGGCTATGAACACTTTACATGGACATGATACAAAAAGCTCTTTATACATCAAATCACAAAAATACTGTTCTCAACATGAGTGCTCATCAGTTGTACTTGTAAAAAAACAAAAAAACAATCAGGAATTCAAGAAAAGCATACCCTAAAAGCAGACAAAAATATTCACTGACAAGTTCTCAGTCATCCAGGTGAAGGTTTAAAATGGAGAGCATCTATACAAAGTTTGTTCTTTAGCAGAAAAAAGGGAAATAGAGAGAAAAATAGAGCGAAGCAAAGCACAAATCTGACACTAAACAGAATAAAACACAAAAAAGGGGCTAAAAAGGGCTCTTTTATGCTTTAAATCTTGGTTGCCTCTAGAACAGCAAACTTTAAAAACATATCTGACCAAAAGAAAAACATTTTAATAAGCACTTTTCTGGTGCCATAAAGAAACAGGTGAAGAGACCAGCAGAGGGCAGCAGAGTGCAGAGTGGGTTGGGTTGGGGTAAAAAAAAACAAAAAACACTAAGAGCCAGACTACTTTCTTAAACTTTTTGTATGATGCCATTTTACTACAAAAAAAAATGTCTGTGAGGAATCAGTGGAAACAGAGCTGTACACAGTTTTTTGGATAAATGAATGAGAGCAGCCTGGATGTAGAGGGTTTGTTGTTTGGTCAGTGCATTCTGGAGTGGGAAGTTCATGGAACCGAGCATTTTGAGGCCTTTGAAACTCAGCGCCAGAAAATACAGGATTGCTCACACAGGCAGGAATGAAGCAAAACACAACTCCAGGTTTGTTTTTGATGTGTGAACAACATAACATGGCAGAAAGCTCAGAAAAGTTGATTAGTATAATGATATAATATAGCCTCTTTTTTAGCCTCGTTTTTATTCACTTTCTCAAAAACTTTGGTAGTGCGCCTTTAAGCGAGGGATTTTCCATTTCCTTTGCTATCTCTGGCCTAAATCCAGACTTTATTGGTCTCTGAGGAATGACCCTTTTCTGGGAAAACACTGTTACTATAAAACAGACGTACTTGTAATGACAACATCTCCTTTTGGTCTTTGCTTTTCTGGGGTCATTAAATCATCTGTGTGCAGTGATTCACAGCTTCATTTTTTTTTTTTTTTTCTCCGGATGTCATTCTAGCCTCTCCATTTATCTGGGCTTGGGACTGGCACAAACACCACACTGGCCTATGACCTATAATAAAATGCCACCTGACCAAATAGTTTGAGAAGCACTGACCTGTGTAACTTTTGTGAACACTATACTTGGTCCTAATCAGTCCGACGATGATAGATGGACATAATTTGGAAAAGAGGATACTAGCCAGGCTGCATTTGTATCCCTTGTATGAGCCTCAGCGTTTCCAAATATAAGCCCTGTTTTGCTGTAACACATATCTAAATGAATCCATCATGGTGACACGTGTTGGTCCGGTGTCCAGCGCAGTTCGGGTTTCAGAGCTGACCAACGTTAGCCCCACACACACAGACGCAGTATTAGGTTCACATAGAGCACATTCAGAACAAGTGCGCACCGTTGCTTCTACGACGAGTGCAGGTGCCGCCAAATTACACGCCAGGCTTCGGGTCCGCTGAGGCCAAACTCTCCGGGACCAGAGGGTGAAGTGGGGTGAGCAGGGAACTAGAGGAAGCTGGCGGAGGCTGGCGTTTCCTCTGTCCCATTTAAGTCTGTGCCCAGTGATCGCTCCTTCTGTCAGTCAGCAAAAGCTCCAGGATTAATTTAAAGCCAGTTTTATTTCGGTTTTAGTCATACTTTAGTTGGGGCTAGTAGTGGTTTAGACCTAGTTTAGTTTTCATTTAGTCCTGGTTTAGTCGTGCATGGTTTTATCCTGTTTAAGTCCTGGTTTTGTCCCCCCAAACTTTGTTTTCTCCTGGTTTAGACCTGGTTTGACCTGATAGATTTAGGCTCATTTACATTCATTAAAGCTGGTAAAGCCAAACAGTTTCTGAGGTGGAAGCTTGTGGAAAAAGTGTGAAAAGTTTGATAATCACTGCACTTAAAGATACGTGAACATCAAACTGAAGACTTCATTTTGCAAAACACTAATATAATGTAACAAATCCATTTTTACAGCAAGCTACATCAAATTTCTCGCTCTTTAGTCCTTTGTTGAATCTTGCCCTTCTATATTAACTGAATAGGGTGAGAGGTGCATGGTGGCAGAGTGGTTAGCGCCCCTGCCTCTCAGCAAGGAGGTAGTGATTCTTGGACCAGCCAAAAAAAAATCCCTGAGTCGAGTGTCAGTGTATGCTTTCAGGTTGGCCCGGTGACTAACTTACCATTGTCCCTGCCTAAGGCCCATAGTTGCTGGGATAGGCTACAGCCATGACCCCCTAGTGAGAATAATAGGATGAATGAATGAATAAGGTATAAAGAATTAAAGGCTTTTTGAAGACCTCAACATCACTTCAAGCCTTATTTGCAATGAGGCCATGTAACCTTTGCATCTCTAGTAAGATAATACATAACATCATGTGTGTGCAACCCAATCTGGCTGCTTGAATATGCCTGCACATAGTTGTTTTTAGTTGTATTTTCCCAAAATTGATTTAACCTTTAATACTATTTAAGACCCTGTGGACATCCAGTAAGAAAAGGTCAAATTCTTTTTAAATCCTCTCATCACTTTAAAAATAGTTTATTTCTAATTACACATTAATATTTTTTATAGCAGTATACAAATACACATGACCTTTGAGATGATCAAAAATTATCTGTTTTTTCACGTTGCCATTTTCTATTCTGCAGAGTCTCTGTGTGAGAAGATGTAATCAGAATAGACACTTTTTAACATGTTTTTTTAGAGGTGTAGATATCATATTAAGTTTGAGCATACCATAAGTGTAAAATATAAACCAGGCTTCTCAGCTCCTTTAAAAGGATTTATTGCCTCTTTCTCATTGAATTGGTCATAAATCATACGTTAGTCTTACAGGCAACATGGAATGAGTGAGACAGAGACAATCACATGTTTAAGCAACATAAGCCATGTAAACACAAGACACAGTGCTCCACTGTCAGCCAGCGTACTGCCATCTTAACACCACTTAAATACATATTCTGTCACATTAACATACAAACAAAACAAAACAAAAAAAACATACAAAAAGACAAATTAATCCATTCACAGTAAAGAAAAGTTTGACAATTCATTCGTCAAATTCTTGTAAACACCCTGTATTATGGTCACAATGAGCCAAGGCCTTTTCAACAACATGTACATAAACAATATTATAAGCTGTATGGACATTCATGATTGAAGTTAAGACAATCTCTCAGGCGGAGCTGAAGCAAAAAGCAATAGAGCAAGTTTCTTTCACTGAATAAACCACTTTCAGACACAAATTAATCATACCACAAGCAGGTCTACACTGCCCAATGTCACCTGCCTGTGTGTGTATCCAGAGTTTAGAGAGTTTCACAGTGGTAAAGGGAGTCCTCACAGTAATGCAGTGCAACACCAGAAGATAAATATGTGCTAATATGACTCATTTCTTGTTAATTTCTGCTGTTTGAAGATAAAATACTTCAATTAAACCTCTCCAATCTCCAAAATGGCTACTTTGCTAAGTATTTTCACATCACTGGAATATCAAAAGTAATTTAAATACCTTCCATGTTTCAGTGTTTGTGGAGTGCAACAGTGCCTGCTGCCCTCTGGTGCCAGAAGTAAATTTCCCATTAATTTTTTCCCCTAGATTTTGCAAAAACTACACATATTGGGAGTTTAAAAGCTTACATTTTTTGATTCAAATTAATTGTGCTTTGGCCATGAGATGCCACAGAGCTGATTAGCCTCTGTCGAGATTTTAAACTCTTAATATATGGATTTTTTAAAACATCTATGGTAAAAATGAATGGGAAATTTACTTCCGGCAACAGAGGGGGTCGGTCCCTGTTGAGCTCAATTAAACACAGAGATAAAGGTTGCCCAATAGAATTAATTAAAGAAATCCGTTGCCTAAATTCTGGATGTGAGACAAGAGGTATAAGAATTAAAGTGTTATTTGCTGCAAGCAGATATACAGTAGTAGTAATAGATATATCGTGGTTAATATGATCCCTTATATTTCCCAGTCAAGAAAAACTGAGATGTATTCATTTTGGCAACACAATAGAATTCTGTAAAATACGACGACACAGTAACCATCTTGTAAACATAAATATCATATAAATACATAATTCCAGTGTAAAGGACCTAAACCTTCTGTTACACCCCACATAAACACAGAGTTTAAGCATTAAGCCATAAAATTGCATATAATGTTGCTTTGCACCCAAATTACATTGTCATTATTTGCTTAAAACAAACTTAAAGGTCCCATATTGTGCTTTTTTTTCAGAGTTTTTGAAATACTTTTGCATTTCATGTTTTATAACTTAAAATAATGTATATATATATGGAAACTGTCTTTTTGGGAGTGGTTTCTTTCAATTAGCAGAAAACACTTGGATTAAGTGTCTGTCATCCCCTGCTGGTAACAGTGGGGAAAGGACAGAGAATAAAATGGCTATTTAGCACAGCTATTAGCAACATGACGCTAGCAGATAGATAAATTACCAGACTGCTTTATATTGATGACAATTTAAGTGCTATTATGAGAACAAGTCTGGTGATGGTGTAGAAACACACAGGAGTACTTCTGGTTTCACGTGTCTACATAGAGCTGTGAGACCGAGCGTTTTCAGCTCCTGAGAAGTGTACGGCCTCAGTATACTGGATTACTCAAACAAAAATTAAACAAAATACTATGCCAGGTCTGTTTTTGAGGTGGAAACAACATTATAACATAATTAAAAGCTCAAAAATGTTTTAGCAGAATAGGGGACCTTTAATGTTGTCTGATGACAAAACTGTGCTGCACAGATCACAGTATAACCATAGGGCAAGGAAGCAATGTCAACTACATGCAAGGATTTAACATTTTACCATGAAAATATAAGTATGAGGTCATAGCCTTAGTTCCAGTTTAGTTACTTTCTGCTCAATAACAAAACTGAACTGCTCTGTGATGCGGCTTGACAATTTTATAAGAATTTGTAGTCAATCTCAAGCTTAGCAGAATAAAAAAAAAATCCCATATATTTAAACATACTTTATAATAAGTTAGCATTTCATTATAGTTTTGTTTTGATTTTAGTAGTTTGTTCTCAGATTGTGGTCAGAGCCAGAAAGCACTGGCTTCTAGTTTTTTTTTTTTTTTTTTTTTTTACATGTGGCTCTCCACAGTGCCAGAAGAGGGAGCTGTTGCAGAGACAAACAAATAAAAGTCAAATACAGAATTCACAGAGCCATCTACTGGAGACACAACATACTGCATTAGCCCTTATCTTTAAAGATGGCTGCATACCTAATGGCTTTAATACACCAATGCTTCACTTCTTGTTCCAGATTTTTGCATTTTTGAGTTTTAACTACTCCCATTTGTTTGTGTAGTAGTCAGTTTCCTTAGCTCTGCGTTTTTGGGGACCGGTGTGTGTGGGGGGGTTTACTGTCAGTGGGATGCACAGGAAGCTACAGGCGGCGGTGAAATGGACGTCAGTGCAGACAGCTCAAAACTGGATCCAGTTTGTAGGTTTCTGATGTTGTGAAGGTGGCGCTACAGAGCTGCAAGAACAGATAAGGCATTGGTACATTAGTGCAAATTATACTGATTATGCGATTTAAAACAATGTAATTCTATTGTGCCCATACATGCAATCACATTGACCGGTAAGGCTGAACAAGTCTGAAGTTTTACATGAGACTTACAAGAAGCTAAATAGCTAACCAAACAAATCCCTATTTTTCTTATACAAAGCTTTGATACAAGTTGAATTTCGTATTTTTTTAGACGAACTTCACAAGCTGAGTTGTAAATGCGGCTGCACCGTTTAATTGCGCCCATTTGTGACAGCAAGTGCCGGCAAAGCATTTTTATCTTGTTAAGAAAAGATATGAGCGCTCATATAGGAAGACAGTAATAGAGCATTTAAGTGGGCATTTTAGAATAAGCTAGTCAACGACAGGCAGTTGTATCAAATGTACGTGATATTTAAGACCTAATACTCTGCATCTCAGCAAATTAAAGACTTTTTAAGGCCTTCAATTCAGATTTTTAAATTTTGACCTATTTAAGACCCTGCAGAAACCATTGCTGCTGATAAATCAAATTTGCAGAAGCTGTCAAACTTCACTATATCTGTTATTATTACTTACCTTGTAGAGGTAAAGTCCCCCCATAGATCTGAACTAGGATTTGACTGGACCACTGTGTTTGAATTACTGCTGTCCAGCTCCAAGAGGCAGCCTGAAAAATACACACAATAATTCCACACTGCCTAAAGCTCACTTATTAAAACATGAGATTGAGGTTAAACATCTAAAGCCAGAAAGATCAGTAACAGATCTCTTTATGGTACAGAATCGTAGCAGTGGTGCTTACCTACATCTGTGCCTCCCGTGTGGGGCACTATGTTGTGATTGGACAAGCCAGACGAAGGGGGAGGAGCTATCTTGCCTCCAGGAGGTGGTGGGAGGAGCCCGAATCCACCTGAGCCCTGTGAGCGTGGTTTGTCCCTTTTCTTGCCTTGCTACAAACAAATAAATATTACAAAATACAAAGTGACTGAACCATTTGGAAAGTAATTGGTAATTTGTGAACATGACTGGGTAACTCCCTTCTTTTGTTGCTCTGTGTTACAGTTTTTCTCAGTCACTTTGGTGCATTTCTCACATCACTATTTACATGTACACAACAGTTAGTTCAACCTCCACAATATTTAGTCATTTGTGCAAATCATAGTAGCAGTTTCTCATTCCTTCCAACAAATTGCAAATGCTTTTGGACATGCATCAATTGCTTTCATACAACTCTCTGCTGTTTTATAACATTATCATTTGCTAATGTCATGTCAGTCAAAAATAACTATACTTCATTCCATATAAAATGAATAGTCCTCATTTCATTGCTTGAGTCATTACATGTAAAAATGTTGAACTAGTTGTCAAAATCTGTCAAGTAAATTTTATAAATACTTTAAAAAAAAAAAATTCCTGAAAATGTCTGTCTTCTCTCAGGTGAACCTCAGCTTTCACTGATGAGAAGCGGTATGTGAAGCATTAGTTGCAACCAATGATAAGCCACTTCTCTACAATCACTCAGAGCTGAATCCCAAAAACACCCACTTCACAAGTAAATATGAACCAAGCATGACATAGTGTGTACCATTTCTTCAACACTGTGACACAGAAATGGAAGGTCAGCCTCGTGGAAGAGGGGTGAGGGTGCGGGGAGGAATGGGAAGGGGACAAAACAAAGGAAGAGGAAAAAGAGGCCAAGAACAGAGGTGGATGCCTGATGAAATCAGAGCAACAATTGTGGATCGTGTTGTCAATCACAGCCTCACATTGGCTGAGGCTGGTCGAAGGGTGCAGACAAATGTTGGGAGAACCACTGTAAATTCATAAATTCAATTATTCAAACATTTCGTCGGGAGAACAGGTGTGTGTATAAATGGACAGTAATTCAGCACCAAACAATCTGCACTGCACTACTGTCATTGTGTCATACAAGAAGCTTGCAGTGGGACAAGAACTTGTCACTTTTAACCTTTTACACATTTTTGTCACATTTTACATTTAGACTTACAGCTTTACTGCATCACAGATTGAGTGTACTGTAGTGTTACAGTAAAGATTTACTGTAATTTTACTCTGCACCACATAGGATCGCAAGACAACCTCACAGAGGTGGACAAGGACAGAGAGGAACGTCTGGATGTGCATGAATGATTTACAGTATTATGTATGTTGTATGTTCAGTTCCAATATGTACTGCAATATTGTTTATAGTTGTGCACAGCTCTACCCAAAGGGAGTTTATGTTTCTTGTAAATAAGGGTGTATTATTTCTTTTGCACAATGCTGTGAACAAATTAGAATTGCAAAGAGCATATGCAGTAAAAATGTGAAATATACATATTCAGTGTCTTGTACTCAGTTACCTCACTAAATACAGCAATGTCTAACTTTACTGTAGTTTTCAAATGGCTGTGCAAATAGTATGTAGTGCTGTCTTGAGCATTTTCAAATAGTGTCACCAAGATCTGACTTTTTTGCATTGGAAAACATTTACAGAGTAAACTGTCATAATGGAAACATGACAAAGCCATTTGATTATCTTCATAAACAATGGTGTCAGGACTTTTCATCTTGATGACACTGACACTTTCATTGACATGAATACTTGCTTTTGAAGAATGAGCTATCCATTTTTAGCAAGTGACATGCTTTTGCAGGTTATCAACTAGGTTTTGCAGTTTGTACTGATTGTTTTGAGAAATGCTTTAACTGTTGTGCAAATGTAAATTGTGATGTGAGAAATGCACCAAAGCCACTGAGAAAAACTGTAAATTACCAAAACGAGTCCTTCTCATTGCTGTTAAAGACTGTTTGCTCAAATTAGTGATAGTCAGTGGCAGTAAAAGATTTGAAGACTCTATACTGTGCTTTTTCAGGCTTTTTGGAATAGTTTTGGACACTTTTGTATTAATATTTTACACTTTATAACCTAAATTAATGTATGTATGGAAAACGTCACTTTGACTTTGCGGTAAATGTTTGGATTAGGTGTTTGCCGCTCACCTGCTGGCAACGGTTGAGACTGGGCAGAGCATAAAATGGCTATTAGAAAGGCACAGAAGCGCTTCCTGGTTTCACGTGTCTACATAAAGTCATGAAACCGAGCGTTTTCAGAGCTTGAGAAGGGGACGGCCTCAGCATACAGGATTACTCAAACATGCGTGAAGGAATCTAACTACTCCAGGTCTGTTTTAAGGAGCAAACAACATTATGTCTTGGTGAAATACTTCAAAAAGTCGATTTAGCAGAATAGGGGACATACTCTTTATTACAACAAAAGATAATGTGATGATAATACGTCAACGTTTGTTTTCAGTTTTGACTGAAGCCGTATGAGCAGTGGATTCCTGAACTAGAAATAATCGTTGGATGCTACGTGACAACCTGGATTTCTAGTTTACAATTGTTATAAGTCTGGTTGTTTAGATTTAAATAAGATATTACATAAAAGCATCCCTTACCCCGATGTTAAGAGTAATGGTCTGGCCTTCTTTAAAACCTAAGTCCAGCTTTGGTCCTGTGTCCCCGAGCTGGGCACTTCTACTGAGTTCATCCTCCTGTTTGACCCATCTGCAGGGAGACACAACATCAGCAGCAATTCAGAAATAAATACACTTCTCAGCAGTTTACAGGGAATCTAGAGCAGCAGGTGAAAACTGGAGCAGACTAAATCTACAGCAAGCAGATGACGTTAAGCATTGGATTTAGTAACAAGGACTCGTGCAGGCGCATGTCAACACAATAGAAAACTGTGGAAAAGTGAAATTATTTCAGTAGTTTAATTCAAAAAGCTAAAAGGGTATATTATTTACATTCAGTACACACAGCGATATACAGTACTTCAAGCATTCATTCGTTTTAATTGTGATGATTATGTGATAGTATGTAAAATTCAATTAAAATCAGCACCAAAGGGTCACAAAGCATTAGTGTTGGTTTTACTCTGGCTTCATCTCGGTCTCGAATACAATTTTACTCAGTCTTGGATATGGCGGTCTCAGAGGATTTATTTGCCAAACATTAAAAGAAAATGCTATTCTTCATAATTTTGGAGTAATTTGTTTTCCACATCAGAAGAACAAAGACAATGATCTGTCTCTGTTTGTTTGTTTGTTAGAGGAGTCTGTTGCATTTGATCATTAAAATAATCATTAATGTATTTATAACCCTTTCTTTAAACTTTTCTCTTTGTTAGTTCACACGGTTTGATCTTCTTTTGGTCTCAACTTGGTCTTGAATCCTGAAAATCTCAGCCTTGTCTTGGTCTTGGTCCACTCTGGACTCGGACTGGTCTTGGTCTCGATTAGTACAGTTTTGACTACAACACTACAAGCCAGAGTACTATCTGTCCCAAGCTCGGACACATTTAGAGGGTTGCCAAAATGTTTTTTCATGCAACAAAAAAACAAAACAAAAAGCCACTAGATTCATTGCTTACTTGAAATGATCTTGTAGAGCCACATTGAAGTCGAAGGCATCTCCTCTATCACCAAAACCAACTCCTATAAAAGCACTACGGCCTAAAGGACCAGCAGAAAATAAATTGAAGAAAAACACGATATCTGGCGTTACATGTAAACGGTTCCTCTCCTTTAGTCTCACCACTGTCGTCTTGTATCCTGATGACGAAGTATCGGCTGGAGTCGCTGACTGTCTCTACAGCTATACCTGGATACTCATTTACCGGAGCCTGCGCAAAGAGCTCCCCTGTGAGGCAGAAAAACACAATAAATATCAACATAATAACTCGACTTAACTTTGAAGTTCAAATGAAAAAAGTGACTCTTTTTACACATTCTCACGCGGAGTATTATTCAGCCCTTAGCTTCAGTTCTTTGTGGAGCATCCTTTCACTTTTAGCACTTCCAACAAACATTTTAGGTAAAAAAAAAAGCAGGAAACTGAGGCACTCAAAAAGATAGAAATTATTAAAAGGCCTTTATTATCACATGGCTGGTTAGTTAAAACAAAGCCAACGCGTTTCGGCTCTTAGGCCTTCATCAGGGCAAACAGTTTGCCCTTGATGCTGATCCCTACACTGAAGAGCACCTAAAGGACATCATTTCAACAAACTCATCACATCCAAGTAGCGCTCTTGCATGCTATACTTTGATAAACATTTTAGGTAACTGCAAAAAAGCTTCTTACTCCTCTTGAGTATTTGCCCATTCTTTACATGCAAAAGCCTGTAACTCAGTCAGGTTTGATGGCCTCTGTGCTCCAACAGCCTTCTTTAAATCCCGCCAAAGATTTTCCATGGAATTTAAATCTGGAGACTGAAAAGGCCACTCCGGGATCTTTTTGTCATCTTGAAAAATCTTTATAAATGACCCCCCCAATCTAATAAATATTTACTGCAGATAAATAACTTCTAATGGTAATAAATATGTAGTTTCCAAGTCAGTCTCATCTTGAAACATGAAAATTAACCCTTCTTTTAATAATACCAGACACTTTTTTCATACATTTATAGATTAAAAAAACTTACAAAACTTGTAAAAATCCATACTAATTAAAAACATGTTTCTAAAAACCTTTCTGAAACATAACCACTTATCTAAATCTTATTCTAAAGGAACTGAACAGGTAACAACTTGTACCTCATTACCAACATAGAGTCAATGTGGGAAACTTTGTACCTGACACTTTGTCCTCCAGTTTGATAAAAGCCACTTTGCCTTTGGCTGTGATCCTCATTCGTCCAGCCCAGTCGGGGGCATCCAGCTTCCAGTCAGCTGCCCTACATAAAAACATCAAAAACATCAAATTAAATCAGCTGTGTCAAATTGACCTTTCCAAAATACAAGAATGTAGAAGAAGTCGGACAACGGACTGAAATCCAATTATGGGCCCATTCTTCAACATGACATTAATCATAATTCCAATAAACAGTACCATTGTGCATCCTACATTGCAACATGTGCGTCCCTTTCTCTTCTAAATTTAGTTAAATTTAATTACACTCAATATGTTTTAGTTCAACAAAAAGATGTGTTTTTTAGATGTACAAAGGGCTGAATGGAGTCGAATAAAAGACAAAATGTAGGACAGTTACATGCAGGCTGCCTTCTACATTGTGTAATAATAAATTATGAATGAGGTACAAGGGAAAATATCGATTCTCCAGACTAGAAGCTAGTTTTATGCGCCCATGTTATCGGTGCTGTCTACATTAGATAATAAAAAGACCTATAGCAAAACGTGCGTAAAACAATATATTACAGATTTTTTGTTGGGGATTTAATGCATAAAGAGGACGCAGGTGGTCACGTACAGTATGGGTCAGGTTGACACTGCTTTGACAACGCGCCTGAATCGTTTAAAATTACAAATAACTACTCATGAAAACATTAAAAACACGTTTAAACGTGACAACATTTGGATAAGCCACCGCGTCGTGACTGTTACCACCCCGGTGTGTGTGCGTGCGTGTGTGTTGCCTGTGTGTGCGCCCTCGGTGTTTGACAAACACGTAGCGAGCAATGAAAGTGACAACCCCAACACGACAACATTTCGTTATAGTAGAAACAATTTACCAGCGCTTTAGGCCCCCTTCACCGTGATATTTACCTGTACGCGCGGTTTGAAGCCCTCGGTGGGATGCGGTAGACGTTTACTTCGGGTTTTACGCACAGGATAGACTCGTAGTCCCCTTCGGTCGCCATCTTGCATCAGCTGTTATCGGGAGTGGGAGTGTGTGGTTGTGACTCATTTGATTCAGCGCTGTACAGAGAGGGGCTTGTGTTGTGGGTTTACGACCTCTCCATCGCGGGACGGCAATAAGTGCATCCAAAATGTTACCAGACACAGATAATCCTAAACGTTGAACTTCTTTTTTTTTACATTAAAATATCAACAAATATACACGTTTTTATAGCATATTTCTCGTATATTTCCTGTTGGCAAAAAAATAAAATAAAATCCCAGTGGGGGCATCAGCTGTCGTGAGGGGGCGGGGCCTGGCAGGTGCTGAAAACTGCGGAAGCGGAAACGTCGCGTCGTCTCCTCGTCGAAGATTCTTGAGGATCTACTCAGGGTTTGTACCTTGTTATTCTTTCGATATACACGCATGATAGTTGCATGTGCAAGGTCGTTTTTAGATCTCGTATTGCATGTTGAATGAGCTTCTGTTTGTTTAGTTATTAGTTATTTTCCTGGTAAGATTTATAAGCTAAACCTCGCTGACTTGACGGTCGTCTGTCGTCTTCAGTCGCTGTCCGAGGTTCTGAAATCACAAAACGCAGATATTTCACATTCATTTTAACCACACAAGACAACTTCGAGCCTGTATATAAGCTGTCTTTATGAAACCTAGCTTGCAAAGCCACTGTGCTGCTCATGTTTGATGCCAGGAGTTGCTGTTGACCAGGGTTGCCTGTGCCAGCTAGCTTTTAGCTCACTGTTAGCCATGAAGCTAATTAAGCTGGCAGAAATTGTGTTGCACAATAACAGAAAACAATGGGTTTACCAAAACAAAGAAAAGCTGCGAAGTAGGTCGTTGCCTTGCTTTTGTATTGCAGTGAATCAACCAGGGGCGTTTTTAGCATTTGATATTTAGGGGTGCAAATAAAAGAAACAAACAGCACTGGATAAAATATTTTTAAAAATTACACGTACTTGTATTATGGAGCCTTTTATGATGTTATATTTGTAGCTGTCTAAAGTGTAAATAGGACTATGGGCTACAGTGTGTCTGACCCCTGATCACAAGTTTAAAAGTAAAAAGAGAGCAGAGACCTGAAGGAGAAAAACAGAATGGCAAAGTGTATTAAACCTTATGTATCCTTGTGAATTATGTCAGTATGTAATCAGATAGGGTTAGATTTAAGGGTGCTAAAACTCAACTTAGGGGTGCTGCAGCTCCCCTAAAAATGGTCTAGCTATGCCTATGGAATCAACTATGGTTAAATACACACATAATTCACCATAAGCCCTGAACGTAGTGGATATTTTGAGCAGAGACCGAATACCACCTCTATAGAAATTTTATTGCTGAACATGTGACATTGCTTGATATCGGTGTGAGAGCCAAACCATGCTTCAGCTGATTTTTCTGTCGACTCGTTCCTTCTGACCTCTGTAGGATCTGCTTTCTTTATCCTAATGCAGTTTGGAGGAAGAGGGAAGAGCAGAATGAACGTCCACTGAGCGGGCTTTTGTATACAAGCAACATAGATTTCCTTAGAGCACAGCTTTAGCTTACAGAAGGTAAGAGATGGTTGATGTGTTTGTGGTCAGTATGCGTGTGCTGTTGGGCAGTATGTTAACCTTGTTTGCATTGAAATATAGTTTGCCTTGTCAGATTTTTGTAGTGTGAACCCCCCTCATCCCATCCGACACCATGACTTCCTCCATGCTCCGACGACAACTGAAAAACCTGGTCCAGAACTACTCTGAGGCTGAGGTCAAGGTATGCACTGGGGATACGTTGCTCTAATGTTATCAAAAAGCCACATATAAGCATTTAACATTGTATTGGATTAAACTATATCCTATTCTTTCTCTGCAGGTGAGAGAGGCGACATCCAATGACCCCTGGGGCCCATCCAGCTCTCAGATGGCTGACATTTCAGACCTGACGTACAATGTAGTAGCCTGCAACGAGATCATGACAATGCTGTGGAAACGTTTAAAAGATGACAGAAACTGGAGACACATCCACAAGGTGACACAACTATTTTGAAGTCATGTATATGTCCAGTTATTCTGATATTATTTGAGATATTGGATTTAGTCTGGCTTTGTCCAGTTGAAAGCACATACTGTAGATTCATTATTAAAACAGACTGACAAAGAAGAACTCCCATGGCTGAAGTCCAAAGTAATATGAGTCAATTTAGAAAGTTGGCCGTCCTTGAAGTTTGAGCCTAACCTTCAGTGCTTAACAACACAGACCGTCAGATCCACAGCAGTATCATGATTTATTTATTATTTCTTCTTACTAAAGACACAACACAACCTCATCGACTCAATTTACAAGATTAATAGAATGTAAAGAGCAGTGTTGTGTGTTTATGTTCAGTAATAATAATAAATAATAATGCCTTGGATTTATATAACGCCTTTCTAGATACCCAAAGCACTTTATAATGCATTATTCATTCACTCCCTCAGACACACTCGGTGGTAGTAAGCTACTTCTGTAGCCACAGGTGCCCTGGGGCAGACTGATAGAAGCATGGCTGCCAATCTGCGCCTACAGCCCCTCCGACCACCACCAAACACAGCCACACTGACACATTCATACATAGGCAAGGTGGTAATCTTTTTTAGAAATTATGTGATGAAAAATGTGTTTCTTTTACTACAACAGATATACTAACAGATTTATTGGCTGGTTTATGGTGGAATGATGTTCTTTCCACTTTTGGATTATGGCCCCAAAAGAGCTCACATGGACATTCAGAAGTTTAGAAATCCTGAAACCATGAGAGAGCTCTGTGCTTTTACCTGTCATGACGTGTTTTCTGTGTGACACCTTTTTACAAACAAAAGGCAGGACTGCTTTCTGATCACTGATCTCAGGTGTTATCTTGGCTTTCCATGGCTTTTTGCACCTCCCTTTCGTCATGTGTGCAATGCTTTTTTTCTGCATCATTCCCTTTTATTACACATAACAACTTAATCTCTGAATGTATTTGCTTTGGTTTCTTTTTATCTGTTGATTACTTTGGTTGCTTTACCGACATATGGTGAAAATTTTATGTCAGAAATATATTTGTTGAGAAAAGCGATGACATATTCAACACTTGTTTTACCTGCTGTATGTATATTTTTTGCTTTCTTAGTCCCTGACCCTGCTGGAGTACCTGTTAAAGACTGGTGATGAACGCGTGCTTCTGAAAATGAAGGACAACATCTACATTGTCAAAGCGCTCACAGAGTATCGCTTTGTGGAAAAAGATGGCAAAGATCAGGTAACTCGCTTGTTTTATAAGCGTTTCATTCTCCTTTTCTATTAATATTAGCAGTATTGTGGTTGTCATGGGCATTGCCTCTACATTGTTTTTGCAACTCACACCTTTGCTAACACAAGTGCATCTATATCAGGGTGTGAATGTCCGGGAAAAAGCCAAAGTTGTTCTTGTTCTTATGGAGGATGACGATAAACTAAAGGAGGAAAGAGACTTTGCCTTTAAGACCAGAGAGAAGACGTCAAAAAGCTCTGCAGGTGTGATTTTTTAATTAATTTTATTGTCTGTCCTGGCACAAACACCTATACATTGTTTTTTTTATTACTTCATACCAGCTTCATCGGCCGACACAATAAAGGATCCTAACTACAAGCCATGTTATGTTCCTGGAGCCACTGGACTTCCAACATTAACCAACATACCCTCAGTGGCAGATTTGGCAGCAGATTTTGCTGCTCGTAAAGAAGAGCGCCTCAGACAGGAAGCCGAGAAGAAAGAGGCAGAGAGAAGGGTGAGCAATCAGTATGGTATCTATAAACAATGAATGTCATGGCTAATTCAAGATTGAGGTTTATAATCTTGTGATAAATCCTAGGCTAAGATGAGCGAGGATGAGCTGAAATGGGAAGACGCTGGCAAAGGCTCTGGTGTTAAAGTCGACGCTTGGGGAGGACAGAAATCTGAGGAGGAAGATGTCAAACCCGGTCCATGGGGAGCTGCCAAAGAACCCAAGGAGGCAGGAGGGTCCTTGGGGCACCCCTGACCGACCAGAGACTTCAGACACAGAGATGACAGAGACCACCGACGCTTGGGGAGCTCCTGTTAAATCTAAGGAAGAACCGTTTGCAAAAGCTGACGAAGACCCGTTTGCCGCACCGAAGAACGGAGAGGATCCCGTTTGTAGAAGCTGAGGATCCCTTCAGTGCTCCCAAAGACTGATCCTTTTACAGCTAAAGACAGTACCGACCCGTTCAGTGCCCCCAAAGACAAACAGTCTCCAGAGGGTAAACCCGATCCTTTCACTGCATCAGAGGACGACCCATTCACTTCCAAAAAAGACGCCCCATTTAACACGCCAAAGGATGACCCGTTCAGTACTGCCTAAAAATGACCCCTTCACTTCAGAAAAAGAAGATCCCTTTAAAACGAAGACAGAGGATCCCTTCACTGCATCTAAGGACGACCCGTTCACTTCTGCAAAGGACGACCCGTTTAACACTCCCAAGGATGACCCCTTTAATACGCCGAAAGATGACCCGTTCACTGCAAAAACAGATGACCCATTTGGTGCACCTAAAGATGACCCGTTTACTTCCACAAAAGATGATCCGTTTAATACTCCCAAAGACGACCCGTTCAAAACACAGGCAGAGGATCCCTTCGGTGCTCCCAAAGACGACCCATTTACTTCAAAACAGGATGATCCCTTTACTACCCCAAAAGATGATCCGTTTAGCACATCCAAGGACGACCCGTTCACTTCTGCAAAGGAGGCACCGACATCTCCGCCCCCTAAAGAGGATCCCTTCGCTGCCCCATCCAAACCAACAGACGATCCATTTGGTGCCCCGACATCGCCTCCTAAGGAAGACCCCTTCTCAGCGCCATCAAGCACAGAAGATCCCTTCGCAGCACCAACTACGCCCCCCAAAGAGGACCCTTTCTCAGCACCCTCAAAACCATCAGAAGACCCATTTGGCGCCCCCACGTCACCCCCAAAAGAAGATCCATTCGCAGCACCGGCAAGCCCACCGAAAGACACTGCCTTAGATCCATTCAGTGCCCCCTCTGCAAGCTCGCCCCAGGACAGGACAGACGCATGGAGTGAGCCTGCCAGCCCTCCGCCCGCTACAGCTGCAGACGCCTGGGGAGCGGCGTCACCATCGCAGGAGACCAAGGCTGGAGATCCGTGGGCAGATGGAGTGAGTGCCATGTCTCCTGTTGATAATTCAGATCCATTTGGGGATGCATCCAAGCCAGGACAATGACCCGTGGGGAGCACCAGGTAAAAAGACAAACTGAACATATAATTTAGATCATTATGCATCCTCAAAATAACATTACATGACATCAAAATTAGGGTTGGAGCTCAACTTTAACTTCTAGCTCTAAGGATAGCTGATTAGTGCTGTAGATATAAGGAACTTAATAATGGAGCATAGTTGATATATTAAGGTCTGCTATTACAATATACTCTTCAGTGATTAAAAATAATATCTCTGCTCATTCAGCTTCAGCTCCAGTAAACACAGACGATGCATGGGGTTCTCCTGCTCCTCCTACAGCCACCTCTCCCAGTGACCCATTTGGATCTAAAGCAGATCCCTGGGGGGCACCAGGCAGCACACCCAACGACGGCACAGGTAAGTCCCACTTAACTGTGTCTGTCTTCAAACAATCATCCATTTAACACATCCAATTATTTGTTTTTATTTACCACCACTGATGCAAGATTTAGAATTGGTTTATCCAAGTTTAGTTGTTGTATCTTGCCTTCTTGCACAAATTAGAACTGATCTAATCATAATGACTGATCATAAAGTCTAAACCATTTTAAACACTCTGAAACAATTGTGGCTTTGCATTGCATTAAAGCGGAACTATGCAACTTTGCTAGTTTACTTCAGTTTTGGACGCCTTTTTCTCGATGTAGCTCCCCTACATTTCAAAGTAAAGCACTTTTGTAAAAACTCACTGAGTCCTGACTCCTTTCAGCTTCTCTGTTACGATGAACATCTAGCCATAGCTGACTTGTTGTCATGGCTAACCAGGACGTGTCACTGTGTACTGAAGTGCCGTAAAGCCATTTGTGTTTCTTGAGAGACTTGAGATTTCAAGCGACTCTGGGTTGGTTCTCATATTCTTGCAAGGCTGTTTTCTTTTTTTTTCCCCAAGATAAAAAGCTGAAGGTAGCTTCATTCACCTTCAACCCCTATCAGCACACTGACTCTGGAGATGTTTAATTAGGTAAAAAAGTTGCATAGTTCTGCTTTAAAACCCTATGTATTAATAACTTATAACTTGCAGGGCTTCCATTTCATCTTCATCTTCCATCCAATCAGCAAAAGGCTCCCAAATCTAATAAACTAACCCCTTTGCTCTCTCTTCCTCCCTGTCCACTCCCCAAAGAAAACACCTTTTAGAGTAGATTTGGACCTGTATTTTTTGCAGGGAAGCGATCTACAAAGGATAAGGAGATGTATAAAAAGACTGCTTCGTTCTTGGGCTCGGCCGGGGCGTCGTTGGTCGACTTGGATGACTTGTTTTCCTCTAACCCCAAACCCAAACAAGGCAGCCCCGTTGTTGCCAGTGCAGTCGCTGGCCAGACTCGAGCCACTGGTAAGGACAGGTAGACACTGACTCAATGCTATGCCATAGGATTTCATGTGGATAGAACTGTGGATGCATGACTAACCTGCCAGCCACTGATATACTAAAAACAATGACTCCTTCTTGATGTGTCAAATGCATTCCTCTTTGTTTGACGACTTCTTCAGTTCAGTGAGAATCTTTATTTAGAAAGAGGGTTGTTTGGAAAAGTTTATTGTGCTGTTTTTTTTTTTTAAACCCAGTCTCTTGCTGTTTGATTTTTCTGCAAATCATATACACTTATTATATTCTTCTATCAGAAAATACATTTCATTTTCACAATAAAAATATATCTAAGTCACAAATTTATCCCTGTTTGCAATATCTGATTTGATTTAGTTCACAAACTCACTAAAAACTGTCTTGTCCTGCTCAGGGCAATGCATTTGAATTTGACTTGTGGTGGTTTGGACCAATAGTGTGGCAGTACAGACAGTTATGGGTATGTTTTAGGTTTGCTGACAAAGCAACAACTTTTTTGTTACTAACAGCATGTTGTTGCACTGCAATTGTTTCATCCAGTCACTGACCATGTTTTATCCAAATTATTATTAACTGTGCACATTAATCAACAAGTCAGCAGTGAGCATCAATGAAAATATGCCGGAATTAGCTAAATTTCATCCGTTGTCCTAAGGCAGGTACCATAAAAACTCTCAGACAAAATACAGATTCACTTACAGACATAACATCACACATGTAGACAAATAACAGAACAACAGAGACCAGGCAGTTGCAGTAAGCAATAGTCACATAAAAGATAAAAGGGCACCATGAACATGCCGGCCTGTCAAGTTTTAGTTGCTCAAAAACAGTATGTTAGTTACTGTTCTTTTTTTATCAATGCTCATCAACTGTATGCCATCGAAATTTGTTTTAAAATGGAAAAAAAACACAAACTGTTCAAAGAAAACTGTAGTGTTAGCCTCCTTTTGGTCTTCTCTTTTCTGTTTTACGCACAAAAAAAACAACAACACTTAACTTGTTTAAACTAAAACTACAAATGTCAAATGCAATGTAAACATGTCCTAAACGTCAATCTTAAAATGGTTTGCAGAAAGTTCACAAAAATACATTAATTTTCTGAGACTGGGTTGTTTTTACCTAATCACGCTCCTTCCCCTGTGATCTCGCTGTAGTATGTAGATGTTGTTACGTATGTGAGCAATAGTGAACCATTAGAGCTGTATAGAGACTAGTGTATAATATAACCAGCAGATATTTATTGTATCTCTTCACTCGCCTCTGTCTTTGCTTTCTGCTGGGCTGCTCTGAACTGTTATGTCCCCTACTTTCTTTTACCCCCCACCCCTCCCTTCATATTCTGTTACTAAATTTCCCAGGCGCTCTGAATGCACCTTTGCCAGTGTCCTACCCCCAACAGGCAACAGCTTTACCTGGCGGCCATTTTGGTTCCACCCCTGCTCATTCATACTCTCCTTTTGGAGCTGCCAGACAACCCACTGAGCCGTCCCTATTCCAGTCACAGATTGTAGTGGACGTGTCTCATTTTGGCTGTAACATGGGTCAGCTGGCCTCAGGGAGTGGACCAGTTCAAACCCAGGCCTTTGCAGTAGGTCCGCAGACAGTATTCGGGGCGCAAATGACCACGCCGGGACCTCTTTTTGGGGACTTCTCGGCTCTAGCGGGGCTTCAGCAAACTGGAGCTGCTCCACCAACAGGAAGTGGAGTTTCCAGCCAGTTATTTCCAAACAGTAGCGAGACAAACAATAATTACAATCCGTTTCTCATATAAAGACGCATTAAAATGTTCAGAAAGTTGTAACATGGCTCTTAATAAATTGTGTTTTTTGAGGCCACTTTTGTTAGTTATTTAATTGTTTTATTCTCACAGTCAGCAACAAGGAATCGTTTTGCTATAAAGTAATTGAACTGGCTTGATAGTAAATGCCTGAATGTGACACAGCTGGAAGACGTAGGGAAAAAGAACCCAAAGAAATATATAATATATATATGTTTGCTCCTTTGTGCCACATTACCATGACAGAGGAGGGCTCAATTTCCAGTTGTTTGATTGTGAGAATTGTGCTTGTTGGTCATAATTTGCATAAATAAAAATGACCAGTCTCCTGTTATTTTAAAACATCAACTAAATAAGAAATAGTGGCTATTTCCTTACTGTTCAGAGCTTTGCATGTATAGTAGGTGAATTGGTGAATCTAAAACGCCCTTAGTGAATGAGTGAATGTCTGTCAGCAGAGGTGGTAGAGGTACTCAGAATGTGTACTCAAAATAAAAGGTTATAGTACCCCACAAGATGATTATGTTAGTAGAAGTAAAAAAAATATATATTACTGTGAAATTTACCTATTTGTTCTTGCAATATCTTCTTCTTCTTCTACTACTCTTAGCTACTGAAATAAAGGATACTTCAAAATTACTCCAAAAATTATAAATTACTCCAAAATAGCAAAAGTATGTTTTAGAAAATGTATATGAAAGTGAATTCCTTGTACTTAATTACTTGAGTAATCGTATTTAGTCCACCTCCAGCTGGATACAACCTCTTGAGTGGATATATAATTGAAATAAGGGCTAATTTTGACTCCCATATCTCTTTGTGCTAACCCTTAGACTCATCATTATCCAGCCCTAAGCAGCTGTAAAACACCCCATGACCTATAACAGCACAAGTGGTGAAACAAATAAATATACTGATGAAAATGAGTTCAAAAAGACAATTTATGAGGAGCCTATGTTGTACACCCTGCTGTGATTAAACTGGAAACAAGTATCTATATTTCTACCATTTGTATTTTGATTAACTGCAACAAGATGAAGCTTAGCAATTCACAGTATGTGCATTATCCGACCTAAAAAAGCTATTACCATTGTATTACAGTATAAACCACTAACTACTGTGGTTGAAAATGTGTTTTTAGCCCTCCTTTGGTCTGGCCTGTCTGCTCTGTTTCATGCACAAGTCTCCGAAACAGAGAGAGACTGTGAGTGTTTTATGGGGAATTATACCACATTGTTATCAAGCTGCGTCCAGAACATAATGAGAATGATGTTTTTAATAATTTTATTGAACGAAATAACAGCTGAACATTGTCTCCTTCAAAGTATGCACACAACGCTCCCAGTGATTTTTCCATTCATAGCATATCATTCCTGGAAGTCTTTAACTGGGATGGAGTTCAGAGTCTGTGCAGTGGCTCTTTGGTTTTCCACATGACCAAAAATCTCATCTTTTTTTTTTTTTTAATCGTTATTTAATCTTGGAAATATGAAAGAAATCCCAAGGAACCAAATTGTGGCTGTAGGTGGAGGGGAAAGCACTGTGACCTGAAGCTGTATGTTCAAGGAAAAGCATCACATCTGGGTGAATTATTAACGGTTTAAAAATGATTGACACAGTGGCTGGAGAGAAGTCAAAATTGTAACCAGCCTAAAATATTATTTCCCATCAAAAATGCACCAAAAAATAGGAAATCACTCAAGTTTTGCCTTATGTTATTCTCCATATTCACCTGTGTTGTGCATACAAAGTCACAATTCAAGATATGAGGCAAAAGAGAGAGCTTTATGTTAATGCTTAGCAAAATTTGATCAATGCCCCATTACCATGTTTTTAGGTTTGAGGTGAGATTTACAAAAAATTATGGAGCCTATAAAGGGCCTCGGTTGTCCGTCTTGCCTAGGGCCCCTTATAGTCTCTAACGGCTCTGCTAAGGCCCACAGTTGCTTGGATCAACCCCATTTAGGAATAATATGAATAAATAAATGACTTTTAAATTACATTATCCACAGTTTTACAATATTTTAAAAGCATTTTCAAAAGTCCAAAGGATCCAAGTCAAGCTGATCTCAAGTATTCAAAGATGAAGATTTGAAAGGACACCATTTTGATCTTGTGGAAAACCAAAGAGCCACTTTACAAGCTCTGAGCTCCATCCCTTTAAAGACTTCCAGGGACGCTATGAAGAATGGAAAAATCACTGGGAGCACCGTACATACTCACTTCAGAAGGACACATTGTTCACTTGCAAAATGTTTCAACAAAATTATTTTAAAATCTCATTCTCATCATTTTCTCGACACACCTCATATTGTTTTGTCGATAAATGGGCCTGAATGATATTTACTAAACTGGGAAATGCGTATTGCTGTAGCATTTCAGAGAGCGTGCATGTGTTTGTTAGACGGTTGTACATACTGTAAGTGTGTGTGGTATGAGTGGACTCTGAATATATATTGTGCTCTTGTAAATAGTGGAAGTAAACTCAGATTTAAATATACTGTATATCAGAGTGTTACAATCAATCAGTAACTATTTATGAATCTATTTATGGGTTAAATTATTGTGCGGTTCTTCACTGATGCTGCAAAGATCTCCAGAAAGTGACAATTTCAGGGTTCATGTTTAAACTGTGGTCACGTGACGCTGCAGGCTTTAATTTGATTGACTCTGCTGAGGATCATGTGACCAGTGGTGTCTTGATTTCCTGTTTGATTTGTTGTCATTTGGACTCGCTGTGTAGTTGTTTGAGTAACAGAGACATGATGTGTGTTACTGTTAATGATGTGTAGCTACAGATAAAGCTCAATAAAAACCTGAAATTAAACACGACTGTTTGGTTTGTGACTGTCCGCATGTGCTTCCTGTGTTACTGTGGGTTCTCTCCCTCTCCTCCCACTGTCATACATGTGTTAGGTGAATGGGTGACTCTAAAATGCCCCTAGTGAATGAATGTGAGGGTGAATGGTTGTCTGTCTTTGTGTGTCTATGTGTCAGCCCTGCTTATAACTGACTATTGTCCAAATTGCTGGGATAGGTTCAGCCACCTGTGACCCTAAATAGGAATAAGACTGACTAATTTATTCTCTGTTAATATTGTACCTCTCTATTTTTATGTATTTTAGTTATTTATTTATTTCTGTTACTTGCTTTATAATGAAAAATCTTCAAATGTTACTTGAAATGGGCCACACAAATGAAATCCTGTATAATGAACTCAGTTGTTTGGAGCTAAGAGGCAGAGGTGGAAGAGGTGCTCAAAACGTTTGTAGTTGGTTCGTTTGTGTTGTCAAACTACTTACAGTATTGGAAACTGAACACTAACAAAACCAATGTATGGACAGAATATCCATCCATCCATCTTCTTCCGCTTATCCGGGACTGGGTCGCGGAGGCAGCAGTCTAAGCAGGGACACCCAAAACATCCCTCTCCCCGGACACTTCCTCCAGCTCCTCTGGGGGAACCCCAAGGCGTTCCCAGGCCGAGAGACATAGTCCCTCCAGCGTGTCCTAGGTCTTCCCCGGGGCCTCCTCCCGGTGGGACATGCCCGGAACACCTCCCCAGGGAGGCGTCCAGGAGGCATCAGGAACAGATGCCTGAGCCACCTCAGCTGACTCCTCTCAATGTGGAGGAGCAGCGGCTCTACTCCGAGCTCCTCCCGGGTAACCGAGCTCCTCACCTTATCTCTAAGGGAGCGCCCAGCCACCCTGCGGAGGAAACTCATTTCGGCCGCTTGTATCCAGGATCTTGTCCTTTCGGTCATGACCCAAAGCTCATGACCATAGGTGAGAGTAGAAACGTAGATCGACCGATAAATCGAGAGCTTCGCCTTTCGCCTTAGCTTTTTCTTCACCACAACAGACCGATACAACGACCGCATTACTGCAGCCGCTGCACCGATCCGTCTGTCGATCTCACGCTCCATCCTTCCCTCACTCGTGAACAAGACCCCGAGATACAGAAGACAGAATATTGCATTTATAAAAGTATTGAGCATAGTCTTCTAAGAATGTCTGTTTATCAAAATCAGAAACAGACTTCTTCTTAGTTATTAGTAAGCAATGTTACTTTGAAATGGTATTAGCCAAGAAGATGTAAAAGTACTCAATTATTACTTGAGTAAAAGTACACAAGTAAGTAGGAGTGTAGTACAGAAAGAGCAACATTTGAATGTATTTTTTTGCCTGTATTTTAATCTACTACTACTTCTGCTCGCCTTGAATATGCTATACAATTTGCCACTGAGGTAAAACAAAATATGCTGCTGTTACTCATGTAGATAAATAATAAAGTTTTGCTTATGTTAAGTTCCTTTTAAGATTTTCTCCAGTAAAAGTATATTAGAGAACATGTACCCTCTAAGTACAGAACTTCATGAGTATCTACAATACAGCACATGGCCACAAGAGGGCCCCCACTGCACACATTATCCCTCATTCAGTAAACTACTTTCTAACTAAGCTCCACTGATGATACAGTATTTCAAATTGAATGCTAATAAAGCCAGAAGAATGGACACCATATTACATTTAGAAATGTATCCAAAATCCAAAAGATGTCTGTGGGGTTAGTGAGGTGACAGAGGACGGTGGAGGCAGGTAATTTGTTGAAAATGACCTGACTGAGGCCTGAGCCGGATGTGCAGGTCCCATTGAGAGAGAGAGAGAATTTGACAGGCAGCTTTAGGACATGATGATGGTCAGTTGAGTCCTCGGGTTGCCTTTTTTTTACACGAGCCCAACAGATCATCTAACACGCACCAAACTCTGACACCTCACTGTTTTTAGGCAGCTTATTTAGGCTCTACCTCAATTCATTCACTTAAAATGATCCAAATAAGGGATAGTTCATTTATTTGCCATCACGTTGTCCTGTTGTTGTGAAGCTTTAATTTTCCACATTTACAAGGTTCCCCATTCTGCCAAATCAACTTTTTTGAGCTTTTAACTACTTTATAATGTTTCCACCTCAAAAACATACCATGAGTAGTATTTTGTTTCATTTACATGTTTAAGTAATCCTGTATGCTGAGCCCGTTCCCTTCTCAAGAGCTGAAAACGCTCGGTCTCACGGCTCTACGTAGACACACGAAACCCAGAAGTGCTCCTGTGAGTTTCTAAAGCCCACACACCATCACCTGACTCGTTCAGTGTTTACATTGCCGTCACTCTGAAGCAGTCAGCTCATTTATCTATCTGTTAGTGTCTTATTATCTGTGCTAATTATCCATTTTATGCTTTGTCTATTCCCCACCAATGCCAGCAGGGGGCAACAGACACCTAAGCCAACAAAAAGAAAATGTTTTTGTACATATATATTCTTTAAGTTATAAAACAGGAAAGACTAATGCTAAGGTGTCCAAAACTATTTCAAAAAGCTTGAAAAGAGAAATAAAATTAGAAAAATGTAATATAGGACCTTTAAGATAATGTGTTGTGTGTTGAATATATGGTTGATGTTTACATTCATAGTTTTTTACTTTCACTCAGATAATTTTATTGAGTACTTTAGCTTCTATGTGAGCAATATTAATTAGAAGCAACAGTACTTTCACTTGAGTACAAAACTTGAGTACCTCTCTAACCTCTGTACAATATATAGGGCTCACATTTGTGTTTACACGACTGGAGGTTAGGTACGTAGCTCACAGCGCCATCTTGTGTTACAAAGTGGCATAACAGGCAGACCATACTGCACTGTTGTCTGCAAAAGTGCTTACATTTTTGGGAATATTGTCAATAGTTTATTTCTAAACAAGTACTGTTATTGCAAAATAATGTACTCAACTTTACACAATTATTAGGCTACTTGAATAAAAGTAAATATATATATAGTTATGTAAAGTTCCTTATGTAGAAAGTAATTTTGAAAGTTTTTTTTTTTAATAGCACAGCAAAACTTCTTCTAGTACTATTATTGGTGCTACTAGTACTACTACTACTATTGCAACTGCTGCTACTACTGCAACTGGTACTACTACTACTACTACTACTACTACTACTACTGCAACTCCCACTACTACTTCTACTACTGCAACTGCTGCTACTACTGCAACTGGTACTACTACTCCTACTACTACTACTACTACTACTACTACTACTACTACTACTGCAACTCCCACTACTACTGCTACTACTGCAACTACTGTTACTTCTGCAACTGGTACTATTACTACTACTACTACTGCAACTGCCATTACTACAGCTACTACTGCAACTGGCGTTACTACTACTGCTACACCTGCAACTTCTAGCCTACTACTACTGCAAATGCCGCTACTACTGCTACTACTACTACTGCTGCTACTGCAAGTGCCACTACTACAACTACAACTACTGCTACTACTACAACTCCCACTATTACTTCTACTGCAACTGCTACTACTACTCAAAAAATTATACTTGTTTGAAAAAATTTTACTCAATTAAAAGTATGTTTTAGAAAATACTTGAAATGTAAATGTATTGTCTGTATTGGTCTAGGGCTTATTCTTTCTTCATTTCATTTGCAAGGACCATACAAATAAATTTGAGCAAAGCTTGCAAGTTTTTTTATGACATCAAGGCTGTCTGTAGTTATAAAGTGTTACCAACAGAGCTGGATTTGAGCCAAACACAAGTGCAGCTTTCGAGTCATGTGACCTTGTGTACATTGAGTTGTACTGATCGGCGTTAAGAAGGGTGAAGTTAATAAAGCCACAACGCTCATCAAGCTGTTCATACCATGAAGACAGATTAATCTGTACAGAGCAGGGGTCAGGAAGCCCCCGAGATGAGAGTGAGACCGGGACAGGAGAGATGAGTGAGACAGAGAGACAGAGACACAGAGGGGAGGTACGAGATGGACTTGTGAGGATTAGAGCCAGATCTGGGTGGGTCTTTCTCTGTTTCGAAGCACAACCCAGGACCACAGAGGAGGCGCACGAGGACGGGAGAGGAGATGGGGACTGTCCAGATATGAGTGAAGCAGGACAAGGCGTCGCTCAGTCCCAGGGTCCCGAACCGAGAGGTGGGTCCAGATTTTGTTTCTGAGGTGTGAGGACAGTAGCTGTTTGTTTGTTGTCATTGTTGTTGTTGTTTTTTTTTCCAATCACAGTGAAGACTTTAGATTATCATGATGAGATGAAGAGAAAATCAAAGCCAGTACTTCTCTTTTGTTACTTCTGTGTTCGTTTATGATAAAGATTGGTTTTATAACTAGTTTACGTGCTAATACTACTAATACTACTAATACTATTACCACTACTGTAACTCCTACTACTTTTTTTAGGGTCTCAAATCAAGAAAGGTGTGTCTAAATTTTGTCAGCAACTGTTTTTTTTGGGGTTTTTTTGTTTGTTTTTTCAGATTATCATGAGATGAACAGGACAGTCTAAGCCAGTACTTTACTTTATTTAATACATTTTTTAAGTCTATGTTTATTTAGACAGTACAGTGTATTACATTTATACTACTACTACTGCTGCTACAACTACTATTTCTATTACTACCGATACCACTGCTACTGCTATTACTATTTCTATTACCACTATGTGCTGCTGCTGCTACTCCTAATACTACTACTACTATTACTACCACTACTATAACTCTTATGACTACAAGTATAAACATGTTATAGTCTGAAACACATGTCCTGTATGGATTATAGTCTCACTCTGGACATTGATGTGACAGAATAAAACCTGAAGTCTGGCACTGACCGCATCATTCTCATAAACTGTATATGAACTCATGTCAGCCACTCAGGTATTGTTTGGTAATTTGGTCGTTGTACAAAAGTAGTAGTTGTCTGTAAATCTTAAATATAAACCTTTTGTCAACATGTACCTGATCCAGTTATGTGCCAGTCCTCAAGTGGGACTTTGAGCAGGGACGTTACACATAATACAGAGGTGGAGATACTCCAAATTGTTACTTAAGTAAAGGTACTGTTACTTAAACAAAAGTACTTAAGTAGAAGTAAAAGTATGTGAGTATAAGATATGTTAGAGTATTGTTTTTGCAAAAACACAGCGTAACCAGCTACTAATACTACTACATACTTGATATTGTATCAATACTGCAACTACAAATATTATTACCACTACTGCTACTACTGCTGCTGCTACTACTACTACTACTACTGGGTTTGAAAATACTTTGGTAACAATTTAGAATAACTCACAACTATTAAGCAGTAACAAAGAATGAATAAATATGTAATAAAAAAGTTTAATGAATGAACACTTTATAGATTTTTTACAACATGGTGTTTATCAGTTTGCACTGATTTCAATGAGCTTATTACTAAAGAATTACACATTAATAACTATATTTATAACTCAATGGTGCTTATACATGTTGAAGTAATGCTTGAATAATCAATTCATCTTAACTAATACTTAATTATTACTTAATAGTGAGTTATTCCAAAATGTTACCAATACTTTAAGTCTGGAGACTGTCAAAAAATTACTTGAGTGAAAGTTTTTTTTCCTCAAAATTTGGTCAAGTAAAAGTATGTTTTTGAAAATGTATGTACATTTTTTCCCCGCAAATAATTACCTGAGTAAAAGTGTCTAGATCCTTCTCCCTGCAGTGTGCTGTGATTTTAGGAAGAGTGACAGGAAACAATATTGGACACGAGACAGTGCCCTTAATTTTACCCAGTTCCTTAAAGAGAGGGGAAAAAAACAAGTTACAGATTTTCACCAACCTGCTGAGTCCTAATCCAGATGTTGTCTTACTTTTTCTTTTAGGTGATCCTAAAGACAGAGACGGCACCATAATCTCATCCACCTAACCCCCCCAGATTAACACAGATTACAGAGACCAGAGGTAGTCCTAATCACCGCTTCTCCAAACTCCAATCCTGCTGCAGAGGTGGAGGAAGGGGGCAGGCCGAGGAGCTGGGCTGATTAGACCTACAATCCTCAAGATAAAACTTCATTTCATCTGGGACACAATGGACACCTGGGATCTGGGGTCAAAGCCGAGAAATGGACTTGAATGACTGGTCTACAAGCTCCAGTGTGGGACGTCCTGGATGGTTAAGGAAATGTATAACAAGGAATGAAACTGAATAGTGTTTTGCTGGTGCTTCCAGCTGATACGTCTGCCTGCTTTTCTCATAGGAAGTAATTAAATCCCACACTACTTCTTTGTCCGCTGCACTATCCACTGACCTCTGCTCTTAAGCCCCGCCCACTGAGCCATCTTTTAAGCAGTGACCTTTGCCCCAATTCTCAAAGGCGTAATCACTTTCCTGTACTGCGAGGCATCCTCCATGAATCAGAGTCACGCTCCGCCTCCTGACGCTGAGAACTCCAGCTCGACTGAACATCATCTCTTTTTCACGGATTCCCCCACACCTGATTGGTGGAGAGTGGAGTCACATGACCGTTTGAACTGATAAAAAAGAAAGACGGTGAAGTCAGAGCCATGCTGGAGAAAATGTCCAGAAAGAACCGCTCCCTCTTGTCCCTGTCCCTGACGTCCATGGCCCTGACTCTGTCCGTCTCTGCCTTCTGCACGTCGTACTGGTGCGAGGGCACACACAAAGTGGTCAAACCTGTCTGTCTGTCTCCGGTCAAGATGAAGAACTGTGGGCAAAACAACAGCCAGCCGTACACCACAGGTGAGGCAGGTCTCTGTGAGCTGTCCGAAGAAGACCCAGCACTTTTGGGTGTAGAAATAAGATTGCATCCACACTCCTCTGGGTCTTTATTTAGTTCTATTTTATTTCTATATTTTTTACATTAAAAACATGAAAGAAACAAACAATATATAAATAAATATGTGATGGCGTGTGGCAGAAATCTATAGAGGCTTTTCCTAAAAGTCACACCCCAGTCCAGAAATTAAGTACAGCATCTGCCACAGACTCTATTAAGAAACAAACAACCCTATTTGAATTCACAGTTTATAAATAAAGTCAGAAATCAGAAAAAGTCATAAATCAGTCAAAAAACTTCAACCAAAAAATCAATAACAAAAGCATCAACTACATCATTCTTTCTACACCTTTACTTACAAAATATGACACCACTATAACAGCGGTTTGAAACTGTCACCACATTTACATAATAATAATAATAATAATGCATTGGTCTTATACAGCGCTTTTCTAGACACTCAAAGTCGCTTTACAATTTGGTGCATTATTCATTCACTCCTCAGTCACACTCAGTGGTGGAAGCATCGCTGCCATCGTGCCAAGCTATTCAACAGGCAGCCCAGGGGCCAAAACCAGCCCATCCCTCAAGTTAGACCGGCCCTCGGCTTGAGACACTTTGTGGCATTAAAGCCAGCAGTACAGGGGAATGTCCGGCCCTAAGACCATCCAGCAATTTGTCCCAGAGGTAAATAAAGTTGAATAGAATGGATGTAGAGCATAAAAGGTTTATAGCTCTATAAAGCTCTTGTTTGAGTTCACATGAATGAAAGTGAATCAAACTTCAGTCTCCCTCGCAATGATGGTCCATTCATGTGTTCTGGGTATTTACCAATAGCGCAAATTGTCTGCAGTGCTAAATGCTAAATGCTAAAAAAACAAACAAAAAAAAAAAAACAGCGCTAATTTACTCTGTGATCATAATTTTACTGGTAACGTTAACAATTTTGCTTCATGAAATGATCTGCACCCACGTTGTTGGGTTTCTAGCTCCATCTGGAAAGCAAATACACAAAGCGTTTAAAGCATTTATATTAAACATGTTTCTCTGTGCAATGAAATTCTTTCTTTGCTGTCCACACTGAACGCCACATAAAATCTAAGGAATAAAATACACAATAATAATAAAAATGGTGGTGCTGACCCACATTCAGGGCAGTCTACCAGACACACTGGACCCTTTGCAATATGCACACCACCCCAGCAGGCCCCAACAAGTCCCAACAGGTAAAGTCACCTACCCAATCCCAAGTTACATAGTGATAGAGTTTGCTGTTTTCTTATTGACAATCACATATTATTAATAGGCACAACATTTTTGTATTTGTAACAATTAAACAGATAAAATTCCCCACTAAAAGCCTGTCACTGTTGTTTATTTTTTTTATCTGGAGCCGAAAACATCTGAGTCCTGGGTGTTTTGTTTTTGCAGCAGCGGCGCCTTCTGTCCTGTATCGGCTCATTTTCATATTTCTGGGTGGCGAAGCCTTTTACACTTATTTGACTGGCAGAGCGGGCCCCTAATCCTGGCTTTTGTTGCTAATCTCTGAAGTTAACATGCAGCTGCATGTTATCTGGATCGGCCTCTGTCTTATCTGCACAGTGTTAAGCCTATTTGTTTTCACGGTGCAGAGGACACAGATTACCTCCGGAACAATGTCTATGTCAGTGGATCCTGTGGCGTAGAAGACTACTTACTAGGATTTGTGTTGATATTACCTCATGAGATCCCACACTTTGACTCTGTCTCTGTAATGGAATAGGCAATGTACCATATGTCAACATCCATTTGAGGTTCCTCTTTGTTGTTCAGAAGTCGTAAGCAGGGGATGGTACAAGTTGCTCAGTATAGCATCCGTCCTGTGCAGTGATGGACAAAGTAAAAGCACTGTTACTTCAAAAATAATGTTACTCAAGTATAGGTAAAAGTACCTAACACAAATTTTACTACAGTAAAAGTAAACAAGTATTGACTGTAAAATTAACTTGAGAGGAAAGTACATTTTAATGTTTTTTTTTTGCAAAAAAAAAAGTCTTCTCAATTCTTCTTCTTCTTCTTCTTCTTCTTCTAATTCTTTTACTTCTTCTTCGATGAGTTTCAGACCCAGAGCCTTCTGATATTCAGATGTGTTACACCACAGAGGACAAAAAATACTTTTACTTCCTTAGACAATTTAAAGTTTTACTGATGCAAAAGTAAACAATATCCAAAATGTAATCAAGTAAAAATAAAAGTATGTGCCACAAAATGTACCCAGAAAATACTTTTTCTTCAAAAAATATACTTTAGTAAATTACTTGAGTAAAAGTATCTGGTTACTGTCCACCACTGGTCCTGTGTGAGAGCTTTAGGAAGCTCAGTAACTATGGGCCCTCAGTGCTGTACAGCTTGGACAGTGGACACAGAGACATACACTGACAGATCACTGACCACGAACTAAAGTTTTTATACATCCTATCACATTGTCAAAGGAAATTGTTTTTCCTTTCTCTTGTCCGATTTCTAGAGGCCCCAACCCCAGACCCGAAAAGTGCATCCTCCAACGTGACTCTCTCGCCCCTCCAGAAAGAGGAGCTGGCCAGACTGAGGAAGAAACAGCTGGCCAACGCGGTGCAGTACATCTGGGAGACGGGCGAAGACAAGTACATGCTCCGATACTTCCACACAGGCTTCTGGCTCTCCTGCGAAAAACATAATGAAGGTTTGCACTGAGATATATTACCTACTGTTTGTTAGAAGCTAGATTTTTTTTTTTTTTTTACCTTGCATTACAAATAATAAATGTTCTGACACTAGACATGTACTGTGAAGACACACACGAAGTATTTTTGCATACACAAGACAAGACATCATTTCCACCTGTGTTTTGGAATAAATTTTCCTTTTTTTTTGTGGCAAGAATGAAAGAAAAGGTGTAAAAGGCAGGAGTCAGAGCTGAAGATGTTGAGGCTCTCTTTGGGACTGATGAGGATGAATAGGATTCCCTAAAATCCCATGAGTCCCAGAAAGGGTCCCATAGAGCGCAATGTAAAAAGAAACGTCTGTTCGGCTGACAGGGCACCTACAGCTTCCAAAATGGTTGGATTATGTAGTGTTTATTATCTATTTTCACACCATGGACTTTTTCCTCATTCAAAATCCTTAATTTGGCTAAAACCTAACATTTTATGGTTAGTGGTGTCACCACTCTAACCCGCCATCACACCCATCGATCAGACCCAATCACGCGGTACGCAAAGCAAGGATGAGTCTACTCGAAGGCTGCAGTACGCCTGCTCTATGGACTGTACCACATGGAAGTAACGCGAAAGTATGCATCCATGGTACTGAGCGATCAGGTGGTCAATGTTTAAGTGTACTGGACAAATAAATGGGGGGTGAGGGATAAATCATGTCAAATGTAAAAACCTCTATTTAACATGTAGGACATGACTGAGCTTAACACCAGTGTCAATATTTTTTTCAGGAGGTAAGCATGTTGAAAAGTGCCGAAGCTTCATAGAGTTAACCCCAGGAGAGACACAGGGTTAGTATTTTGTAATGTTAAAAGTGTTATAAAGTGCCTGGTGTTTCCTCTCACACCTTGTGCCTCTTGTGCGTCCAGGCGTCCTGTGGCTGTCGGTCTACAGTGAGTTCACGTACATCGGGCTGCTTGGCCATGGGCTTCCTCCTCATGTGCATCGAGTGCATCTGTCTCTGTGCCAAGAGGGAGATGAACGCCCTGAAAATCAACGCCTTTGCCGCCATGTGCACAGTGCTCTCAGGTGGGACGGACTGGTCATGAGATCTTTGGGATGTGGTGAATATAAAGTTGGGATATACTGTCTAACCTAATCTAGATCTTAGGTTTGGAATTTATCTGCAGTGCATTATACAATGAAAGCATCAGTAGTAACTTCTCACGTCCTCGTGTGTTGTAGGTATGATGGGGATGGTAGCCCACATGATGTACACAACAGTGTTTCAGATGACGGTCAGCATTGGGCCTAAAGACTGGAGACCGCAGTCCTGGGACTATGGCTGGTCTTTTGCGTAAGTACAAATTGGACTATAATAAATCAATCAACTTTTATTTCTATAGTGCTTTACAACAACCAGAGATGACCAAAGTGCTTTACAATGTTAAAAACTGTAAATGATCCATTAAATGCAATACAAGAAGTGTCACAAAACTACATGTGAAGAAGAACCATGATCCTGCTCACCTGGATCTGACACCTGTACCTTGTGTTTTGCAGCATGGCCTGGCTGTCCTTCAGCTGCTGCATGGCCGCTGCTGTAGCTACACTGAACTCTTACACAAAGACCATCATTGAGATGAAGCACCGAGCCAGAGTTCGGCTGGAGGAGGCCAGAGCCGCCGCCTGCGCCCCGTCCTACGAGGAGGTGGTCCGAGGAGGGGGAGGCCTCTACTCTGTCAGTCAGCTGATTCAACTGGGACAGCAGGGGATGCTGGTGGACCCCCTTTGGCCCAGAGGAGTGGGCCCGGCTGTGGGACCTCTGGCCTATGGAGCTGGAGGGGCGCTGCTGGTCGGAGGAGGAGGGATCGGGGTCGGGATGGGTGGACTGGAAGTGATGGGGACTGTGGGAGGAGTGGGAGGGGTTGGGCCAATAGTAATGGGAACCTCAGGCGGTATGGGGTCCGGGACAGTTGGGGGAATGGGACAGGTGGGAGGGGCCAGGCTGGTGGACCCTCATGGGGTGGTGGTCCTGGAGGGGTGCGGCTCAGAGGGCTGTGAGGACTGTGAACGAGAGATGGACGAAATGGACTACACTCTACAAGAAGAACGGAACGGCTCCCTCTGCTGAGGTCAGAGGAACAAGCTGTGTTTGTGGACCTGTGCACAGTCAGCGCTACATCAGAGACTACTGCTGCTGAGGACGTGGGACCTACAGACATCACCACTAGGAGCCATTTTTGTATTCTCACACATATTTCACATTTCTTATTTAAGTGTAGCAGCAATGTAAAAGGTTGTTTCTTGTATATTCTAGCGGTGGTAAAAAGTCAGTACAAAACATGAAATAAACGCAGCACTATTTGTAGTCATATAATTGTCACGGTTTGGCTTTTTCAGTTTTAAAATAGGTCTTTTACTTATGAATGCTGACAACTGTCTTGAGTAAAACCTACCAATTAACGAAGCACTACCAGATTTTTTTCTTTTATTTGAGGAAAACTAATGATCCAGTAAACAGCAGTCACCTCTGAGGCCACATCCTGGCTTTATGTGAAGCATTTTTTGTCAGAGGGAGAACTAGAGCAATCACATGCTCAGAATGAGGAAGGTGGTCCCATCAGGATTCAGATCAAGGACATTTTCCTTGGTTGAGTATGAGCTTGTGCACTTCATCTTTACACACTGGAGCAGTGGTGAAAATTTACTCAAGTAGAAGAATCACCTTAAAATTTTGATTTAAGTAAGCAAAAGTACTTACTTTTAAATGTACTTGCAAGTAAAAAAGTAAAAGTATTTTGCACAGACTCATTAATGTGTTAATTGTGAGGGATTTCGCTGAAAAATTGTGCTGTTTACTAAAGAAATGAACAAACTGCTGCAGTAGAAGAGACTGAATCTGTCACTGAGCTCTTCTGTCTTTATTATTCTGATGTTTGTAAAGGAGTACTACTTTACTGCATCTTTTATATTTAAGTACTGTGTGAGTGAATGACGGCACGACAAAAACACATGATTTTAGACCAAAACTCAAAATAATTTGTACTTCAGACCAACTCAGAAATGTAGTTGAGTACAAAGTACGGAAACTTGCTCTAAAATGTAATGAAGTAAAAGTCAAAGTACCCTTTCTACCCCTTTACCCAAATAAAGATACATAAAAAATGTACTTAAGTAAAGTAACTAATTAATTTTACTACAGTACATTCCACCACTGCACTGGAGTAATGGCGGTGGCAAGTCCAACTGGAAACAGACCAATTCCAGCGCTGGGTCCAGCTGAAAAACAGAAAATAACATTAAACAAAATAAAACCTGAATATAAACAAAGAGGGGAGGAGAGTTTTTGTTGTTTTCTCAGGGCCTTTAATGTGAAGCTCTTACCATTTAATAAAAATAGTAAATTAATAAGTGCATGATACAGATACCATTGTATATGAATGTAACTTTGCCAATAGGAAAGTTACTGTTAGTGCAGAGATACAAAAGAATAGAAAGCGGAGGGTAATCTCGCTGCTGCACAGATTTGAACGTTAAGACAGATGCTCGCACAAGTGGTGGACAGAAGATTATGTGAATAATCTCCACGGTCGGGGGAATGAGAGGAGACAGTGTGATTGACATCCTCTACACTGTCAGCAGCAGATCAGCAGGGCTCACAGGTCACTCCGCCGCACACTGGAAGTAATTAAAAATGTAAATTAAAAAGATGAATTATGCAAGAGATTGTGTAAAGTGATAATGTGCTGAGGCGAGCGGGTTTTTCCATTGATCAAAGGGTTAAATCACTTGTGGAAAAATAATAGAAATCCAAAATGTTTGACTTATACTTTTTAAACACTAACTGTTGTCTTCAAGAAAGAAAAAAGGAAGAAAAAAAGTGATTTTGAGATTATAAAGCAGCAATAATCTTTACTGACACTGATGTTTTAGTCTGAAATGTCTTGCTCTTCTTGGAAATGCATTTCAGAGACCGTGGTGAACATCTGGACTAAGAATAACTCTATATCAGATTCCACTGTGTCCAGTTTGTCCCGGTAAAGTCAACCACAGGCCTATTATACCCTCGTCCTAACTTTTGTCAGTAGATCCTTTCACAAGAGACGTATTCATGTTTGGAGACAAGAGTATAGCACAAGTCTGTTAATGTCGGATGATTTGAAAACCTAGACCTGATGCAAAATACTTGGAACAAAGTTAACATGACCATTTAGGGGCTTCAAAATCATTCATGATTCCAAAAGATGTGTGTTTTCCCACCACAAATCACAAATGCAATGTTAAGTTCAAGTCCAGAGTCCACAATTGGGCTCAAAATGAACTTCCGTGCATTATGGCCAGTGAGAGCTTTTCCCAGTGGATTATGCGGATGAAAAGCTGTTATTTGAAACTTTAGGGTAGTGGTGGTGGTAAAGGAGGGGCAGGCAAATTCGGGCTTAACCTGCAGCAGACAGCAGCTGCTAAAGTGGGTTAGACAGATGTTGCTTTACACACAGCAGGTCTGTTTGTTTGTAGGTCGTCTGTGAAGATTATTTACATTTATACAAGCTCAGATAAAGACAAAATCACTTCAAATCTGGTTTTGAATGGAGAAACATTTGTACCAAGAGGCTAAAAGAGTAAAATTGGTGACCTAAAAAAAATCAAAACAGCATAGATTATTACACATTATCACACCGTAACCAGCATTATTATCTGCTTTTTTCCTTTTGGCTTTTCCCTTCTGAGATCTTACCCCCTGCAGCAAGCCTGATTGTTGGGAGATTTATAATTTCACAAACTCCTGTAAATCCATCTTGTCAGGCTCCAGGATCCATGTTAATTCGGTTGGGTCCGCACAACGGTGTAGCAGAACGGTCCCAGGTGAGTTAGGTTTGCCAACAGCAACAAGCACTTTTAGCAATGCATTTTATCAGCATGGCGACGCCGAAAAACGTAATGTGTGCTGCTATACATTTAGAAAAACAACAAAAATCTTCTAATGTCTTTATTGTGTTGTTTTATTATCATAGTGGCTTGTTGCTCTGTGTAGGTGGCGCTTCTTCCAGTTACCTCCAAACACTCTACTAAAAGTCTGAAGACATTCCAGATTCATATACAGTAACGTTATAACAACTCTGTGCTATCGTTATATCAATTTGGCCTTTACTAGATTATCTGGGATCATCACAGCCAATCACCGGCCTCCTAACATACTACTACTCATTTGCTTTTTAATTTAGCAAAGGTTTTATGCCGAATGCCTTTCCTGACCCCTTATGGTAATATTCTTTACCAGCATTGTTCTAATTTTATGAAAAGCAGTATTTTCAATCTCAAATTTGTAAAGAAACTTGACCTGCAAATAACAGTATTACACTCCACTTACCCCTCCAAGAGTGGTGTGATCACACAAGAGCTTCTTTCATCTGTGTTTTAGTGACAAGAAGTGTTTTATCCATTCATTTTTGGAAGGGAGCATGTTGTTCTAATGTTCTTAGATGGCAAAAATAACGATTAAAATGTAAAATGTGCATTTCAGAAATCAATATTATTTAGCCTTTAGCTTATAGCCTATGCTAACTGCTACAAAAAATGGCTAAACATTCATGCCTTTGCTAATATTTTCCTAACCAGCCTCTGACATTACACACATGTAGTCCATTGGTCAGTTACCAAAACCATCTTGACTGTTGAAAATGTGTGATATTTGGAGCTGATGCAAACCTGCTTAGGTCATGGCACCAAGTATGCTAGTGCCGCCATATTGTTTACAAACTCTTAAAAAGGGTCTATACCAGGGTTGCCAGATCTGACTGACAGTTTCCAGCCCAAATATAACGTAAAACCCGCCAAACACAATAAAAACCCGCCCAAATCGCAACCATTCTACAATCTTAATGTTAAAACTGTAATACATATGAAATAACATATTTTGAGCACACAAAACTTCACAACTGCCACAATGAGTGTAATCAGAAAAACAAATAGCTCTCTCACATGCTTGCACTCCTCCGGGACAGGGGCGATCCACATTTTTAGCTCTGGGTCAGTCTCCTTCCTGTACGATTTCTTGTATTTCCCCCACTTCGGCAGTGTTGCTAAACGCTAAAACTCCAAGCTTGAGAGGAAACACTGTTGGCCCGTCCGCGCTCACAGGGCACAGGGAGTGTTTACTTTTTTCAACCAATCAGAAGTCCATAATTAGACATGTGATTGACAACTAGTGACACTAATATTACTACTTCTATTTTACAAATTAATTTTATTCATCAATAACCAGCAAATATATAAAATTATTGATCAGGAAATTTAAAAATATTATTAAAATAAGTTTATTTTACATTTTCAAAATCCCACCCCATAAGTCTAAAAATATTATATTAAATATATAAATATTTATTTATTTATATTAAATATTAAAATATTATACACCCGCCGAAAGCAAAAGTAGCCCAATTGGGTGGGAAACCGCCCAATCTGGCAACACTGGTCTATACCTTTTTGACCTGGATATGGTTCCGAGCTTTAGAACAAATAATCTTCCTTGTCTTTATGGGAAACAGAGAAAAACACTGACACCATAAACTTTTATTGAAGATTGGCAAACCCATGTTTAACACTAAAATGCAGTGCTATTCAGGATTCAATAAATTAATCTGATTGTACCTCATTGGTGTGATAAAGAACTATACACAAGACAATGAACAGTAGAAAGTATGGTCCGAGAGTTGACTAATCATCGACCGACAAAAATGGCTGCTCAGAAAGAACAAACTTTTTTTTTTTGTCTGAGGTACATGAAATGTGATTAAAAACAATAAAATATATGCGTGGAACTGGGCATTACTGTGTGTATCGTTATAATTTATATTTTGTTTAACTGGAAACCAAGCTATTTTATACTTCTTTGTTATGTGCAGATTGCTGTAAACATTAAACATTTATCAAATTGTTTCCACTGCAACTGCTCAGTACTGTAGTAGCTAAAATAGTGCCTTATTTATAACACACGTTACTGCTGTCGGAACACTTTCAGAGCAATAGATCCAACACATTACAAAGAAGAGATGAGGAAGAATAGTCTGGAGGAGAACGGGCTTTACACAATAAAGTATTGAGTGAGAGGTACCTGTAATAAGTTGAGACACTGTGTAAAATGCAAAATACAACAAAATATAATGGTTTGCAAAGCTCATTAAAAACATATTTTACCCACTATAAAACATAAACAACATTTCATGACAAATAAAAAACACATATTAAAACATAAAAAATGCTAATTTTGCCACTAACTGGTGTCTGGGTATAAAAGGCAGAGTCTGTATTATTAGTATTGGATGCTCATGATCACTGCGGCTCTGCATCGTAACTAAAACATTGTCCAGTTTCATTAGTTGCAAAATTCCTCCTCCAGCTGCTTTTTAATATAGTAGTAATATAAATAGTAAAAAGTTTCAAGCATTTTGTTGCTCCATAGCAACTTTTTTGAGGTGTTGCTGTCATCAAAATGTAAATGTGCTATTATTTTTCATGAAAACGCTTTTTCACACCCAACATGTTGTTTATGTTTTATTGTGAATCAAAGGTAGTTTTATGAGATTTGCAGATCATTACATTCAGTTTTTATTTACATTGCAGCGTCCCAACTTTTGTCACAATTGGGGTTGTGCAGAGACGCTGTGATTATTTTATAGGCTGGTACTGAATCAAGCGAAGCGCAACTTCATCCTCCAAGACTCCCTGGATGAACTCTCCTTCTGCCACTCGCTCTGCACAGAACACAACGTTACAGTAAAACATTACTACTGTTGTGTAAAAGAACGTGTTTGGTTTGGTCAAATTAAACTCACCATCATCTTTTTTGTTAAAGACCTTCCACAGTTTGTCCGCTCTCTTCTCGGCAGTGTTTTCATCATCAGGCAAAGAGCTCAGTTCCTCTCTAGGAATCATCTTGAAAATGGCCTGAAATAATATACAAATTTTACATTATATTTTTAGTCTGTGATCTGACAATTTAAGTAACTTTATTTATCCTTTGGTGGACATTTAAGGCACAAAGAGTAGTACAGTAGACACAACCATTAAAGGGGAACTTTAACTTTGCTTGTTCTCTGTTTTGGTTTAATTTTTCTCTTTGGAGCTGCCCCTACATTTTGGAGTAAAGCACTAAAAACTCATAAGTCCGATTGATTCCTATGTGACCACTTGCTCAGTTTCTGATTTTCCTCTGCTTTTTGGCCGCTCTGCCATGACGAACATCTAAGAAATAAAGCCATCGCTGGCTTGTTGTTATGGCTAACCAGGACTTGATTCTTTCTCGCGAGACCCAAGACTTCCGGGACATTGGGTTGGTTTCCCCATACTTGCAAGGCTGGTTTTTCGTCAACATACACCAGTGGGAGATGCATGGGGCTTTAGTCAGCAGGTTAGCTTGAGTTCATAGTTCCTTCATGTTGGAGCAGTTGCTGGCTTGCCTATCTTTGAAATGGCTTCAAATTATACCAATATTTTCCATAAATTTACAATGTATTCTGACCGTCAGCTTTTGGGAGCAGTCACACCTAAATCCCACTTTAATTTCGTTCAATTTGCCACCTCTCTAAGCCGGTCATGTGTGGACAAAAGCAAGTGCAGTGCTGCAGATTAACTTGCCCACTCTTTGCCCTCTCAGGCTTTGTTCTCTGATTAAATGAACATTAATCTTTTGAACTGAAATGTGGGCTCTATAAATAGGCGCCAGACTCAGATTTAGCAAAGGCTGCACAATTTACTATGACGCAGAAAATGTTCCATCTATAAAGCAGGTGAATTAATCATCACCATATTACAAAATCACAGCATAGCACTGTGCAATGAAAAATAATCTTCCTAGGCCACGTCATCAGAAGACTCAGAAAGTGCTGTCATGGGTAGCCTGTTATATCACTTTATACCACTAGATAATCTCTTTATATAGGTTAAATGGTATCACACTTGCCTTGTAATCCTTGACGCTGGTTAGGGGATAGTAGTAGTAAAACTTTTTTACTTGCTCAGCAGTGCTCAGTGCAAGTGCTTAAGTATTTCATTGTCTGAGGTACATGGAATTTATTTGGAAACAATTAAATCTATGCGAGAACAATGGACATTACAGCGTATTTTTGTTAAGTTTTTTGAAGATATTTTTCACCTTTCTAGGCTTTATTAGACAGGAACGCCTAGAAGTGACAGGAAACTATAAAGAAGGACAGAGAAAGCTTTAATCACAATGTTCGGCTGTGCTGACACTGAGAATATATTTTCCTTTTGCCTTGTGTAATTATTGGCTCATAATATGTGTACACCAATCAAATAGATAACTACCCATTATGATTTTCACATTTTACACAATCTGAATCTGTGTTTTCAGAAGTCTCTCTGCCCATTATAGTGTATTTCACAAATCTCCTCCTCTCATGTTCACTCACCGCGCAGATCTCCTTGACCTCTGACTTGGTGATGTATCCGTTCTTGTCCACGTCGAACAGAGAAAAGGCCCACTCCAGTTTCCTGGTGGTTTTTCCGGTGGACGTCATGTGCAGAGCGATGATGTACTCCTTGAAGTCCAGTGTGCCATCGTCGTTCGCGTCGAAGGAGCGGAAGACATGTTGGGCGTACGTGTTGGCGTCGCTGTCCGGGAAGAACTTTGTGTAGATGGTCTGAAACTCCTCTTTGGAGATCTGGCCCGATGGACACTGCTTCTTGAAGTTTTCATACCACTGAACGATCTCTGTCTCGGAGAACTTGGTGTTAAGCTTCAGGTCTTCCAGGATTTCTTTGGACACAGCTCCACTCTTGGTGTTTCCCATAGTTTCTGCTGGTGGTGGCACCAAGGATCTTTTATTCTAGTTAAGGTGAATATGAGTGGGCTTGACCTCTTCTGGGGTCACTGACACACAGTTGACTTTTGTTTATGAAATTCTGAATCTCACAAAGTTTTCCAATAAAGAAACTGCTGTACAAGAAAGGAAAACAAGGACCTGGTTAGCACAATAAGTCAGTGGAAAAACAACAGGATGTGCCACACATTTTTTTTTTTTTTTTTTTTTTGTTATTGATATTTTTGGCCTTTTGGCTTTATTAGACAAGACAAAGGTATAGTGACAGGAAATCATGAGATACGTTAAGGTATAATTTACTGTCCCCGTTAGAAATTTTGTTCTCTGCATTTAACCCACCTTTCTCCAGATCTACCTAGCTGGAGGATTAGCTTATTGTGCATGTTTTAAATTGGTGAGCTGTAGTTGCTCTGTATACGTGCCGCATGCTATACCTACTGAGCTATACCACGGCAAACATTTTTAACATTCATATGGCTCGTTTATTTTGATTTAAACTGAAAGCAACTGGTTGAAGTAATAGGCCACAAATGCACACACAATAGTTCATAAAAGATGCTTTTCATTTTATATTTGCTGAACATTTAGATTCAGTTAAAACAAATAGCTTTTAATGAGATAGATACAGTGTTAGTACTGCAGAGTAAGAGTCCCAGAAGGCATCTCAAACCTGCCACTTACTAAGTGGAACTGAGGTTATCAGCTTAACTAATGGAGTTCATTTCAGGCTATTCTGCACAGTAACATTTACTTTAGTTTAATTAAAGCTCATTACTTCTTAGGTACTTAACAGGTAAAAGAGGAAGTTATATTTAAAAAAATTACTCTGTTAAAATAAAGTGAAATTTGGCACTAAATATATTGTTTAATGCTATTATTAATATACGTAATGTCAGTGTTCACAATTTTAGTTCCACTTCAGTAAAAAATAACTTCATTTTTGGATTTAACAAAACAAATAAAGGGGAAACAAAAAGCATTAAAAAAATCAATTACAGTAATTAAGTATAGATTAATTAATAGCATTAATTGATATACTGTTATATAATGTTATTCATGTTTAGAGTCACCAATACAGTAACAATGCATTGATATGGTCACTTCACATTAACAGTCATTTACCATGTCCCTTAAATGGCAAAAATCAATTTGTTGTTAGTTGCAATTAATTTTATTGCTACAGCTGTCCTACAGTCAGTACTCATTTCTCCATTTTTCCTATAGTCTCATAAAAAACCCTTTCTAACTCTAAATATCTAAACTATCAGTATCTGTTGGCAGTGTGAGTCCTACCTGTAGTCGCCAGTGAGTCCAGGTGAAACACAGAGTGGACGAGCAGTTGGGACATCTGCGTCCACCTGCACAAGATAAGTCCATTAAACCAGCTCAAACCGGGGAGGAGCCACGGGACGTCCCATGTGAACCCTCGGCCTCCCCTGCACCCGCCACTTTAATTTAGAGGCTGATTTTCACAAACAGGGTTCCAAGGACGTGTGTCTATGTGTAAACAAGTAAAATCAAAGCTCAGTTCAGACTATACCATAGTCTCTGACCTTTGACCTTACCAGCACTAACCATGGAGTAAGTGTTTAGCCCAAGCCTTGTGAACCCCAAAATACTCTTGGATGCTCAAAAAAATTACTAAAAGACCCTTTTAGTGCCTATAAACCATATGGTTGCTTTTGAAAGAATGAAAGCTAAACAGGCTATAATGCATTTTCTATGGAGGAATTAGCATTAGCCACATAATATCACAAAGTATGAATAATCTAGATGGTTTTAGCAACTGACAATGAATCAACTCTGTGTCTAATGTCAGTGCCGAGTTAAAAAACAAAACAAAAACAAAACTTTAGCAAGTGTATCAGTGTTTAGCTGTTTTATTCAATGTAGCAATTAGCATATAGTTAGCATATAAGCTAAAGGCTAAATAATACAGTTTCTGAATGTTTATGTTTTGTTTTGGTGGATAATTAGACAGGCCCGCTGACAGGCTCGCTGCGTCCTGGGGCAAGAAGGCTTCACAAGGGCCCATTATAACAGAACATATAACAATATGGAACATTTCTGGGCCCCTCTGACCCTGAGGGCCAGGACAACAGACTCCTTTGCACCCCCTGTCGATGGGCCTGGTTACAGAAATGTGGTGAATGCTCAGATTTAATCAATCACCACAAATCCTACTTAAAGGTGCTATGAGCAGTACATATTTTTTATATTTCATAACAATTACCCACATTTGTCCCCAAATATGAGGTAAACATGTTTAAATCAAATATTAGTTTTACTTGTTTTTTGTTTTGGTTCTAAAACCCTGCATTACTGTTCGTCCAATCAGAAGGGGAAAGACTGGCAACCCATAGACCATTGTTTAGACTGCAGTACTGTTTTGAAACCAGTATGAGCGCATGCTGCTTACAGTACTTTTAACTTTAACAAATGGACCTGACTCAAATCTGAGTGCTCTTAAAACTCTTTTAAAACAACCATTTGTTTCTGCCATCTTCAGACAGTGCATTATATTGGTCTGTAACATGGCCTGACACCTGGCTCTGACTCCTGCTGCTACTCAGATCAGCAGATTGGCTCTGAGAAACATTAATGAGATTAGTGCAGTTTTATCTGGAGTAAAAATACCTCCGTAAACATGTCAGAAACAAAGAGTGGACCGAAGGTTTAGTCAGAGGCAGACTCCAAATCAATCTGCAATTAAAAGTACTGTATGTCGGTAGAGTTTCTCAGTCATCTGGGTGAACATTAATTAAAAGTACTGTGACTTCAAAATATTATTATTTAAGTAAAAATATACTTATACTAAATGATTTGAATAAAAGTACCAAAGCACCAAATGTAAAGTTTAATTAAGTAAATGATTTTACTACAACAACTACTGCTACTGTTACTACTACTATTGATATTCTAAAAAAAAAGAAAAAAGTAGGCTATTTGTTCAAAGACTTCAAATAAATACTTGTGTAAGTAATTTGTCTCGTAGTCTCGTAGAGGACATGAGAAAAATAAAGAAATAATACGAGGCCTCGAGTTCTTAATGTGTGGGAACGACATAACAACACGAGCGTATGAGTTTCACAGTACATGGTCTCAACATGTGATCCATCTCTGGTCAGAGGTCATGACCTTTGTGATGTTACGGTCTCAGTGTAATTTGTAGTTTGACTCTCTCCTCTCAGAGCTTCCTCTGAGTACAGCTCAGTTTCTGGGAGAAAGCTGAGCAGCGTAAATGATGTGGCTTCTGTAGAAAGCAAACACACGGTTGTACCAGTCCTTCAAAACTGTTTCTTTGCAGTTGCTCTCTTGTGACATGTTCTCTCTCTCTTCACGTTATTTCTCTCTTCACATGTCATTTCTCTCTTCACGTTATTTCTCTCTTCACATGCTATTTCTCTCTTCACATGTCATTTCTCTGTTCACACGTTATCTTTCTCTTCACGTTATTTCTCTCTTCACATGCTATTTCTCTCTTCACATGTCATTTCTCTGTTCACACGTTATCTTTCTCTTCACGTTATTTCTCTCTTCACATGTTGTCTCTCTTTACATTGTCTCTCGCTTCACATGTTATTTCTCTCTTCACATGTTGTCTCTCTCTTCACGTTAACTCTCTCTTCACGTTATTTCTCTCTTCACATGTTATCTCTCTCCACGGAATCTCTCTCTTCACGTTATTTCTCTCTTCACATGTTGTCTCTCTCTTCGCATGTTGTCTTTCTCTCTCTCTCCACAGTATCTCTCTCTTCACACGTTATCTCATTCTTCACATATTATCTCTCTCCTCGGTATCTCTCATGATGTTATCTCTTTCTTCATATGTTATCTATCTCTCTCCAGGGTATCTCTCTCTTGGCATGTTATACATCTCTCTTGACATGTTAACTGTCTCTTGACATATTCTCTTTCTTGACATGTTTTTTTTTTTTTTTACATGTTATCTCTCTCTTCACATTTTATTTCTCTCATCACGTTATCTCTCTCTTCACGTCATTTCTCTCTTCACACATTATCTTTCTCTTCACATGCTATTTCTCTCTTCACATGTCATTTCTCTGTTCACACGTTATCTTTCTCTTCACATGTTATTTCTCTCTTCACATGTTGTCTCTCTTTATGTTGTCTCTCTATTCACACGTTATTTCTCTCTTCACATGTGATCTCATTCTTCACATATCTCTCTCCTCGGTATCTCTTACCACATTATCTCTCTCATGATGTTATCTCTTTCTTCATATGTTATCTATCTCTCTCCAGGGTATCTCTCTTGACATGTTATCTCTCTCTTTTGACGTTATCTCTCTTTCTATACGTTATCTTGACATGTTATCTCTCTCTTGGCATATTCTCTCTCTTGACATGTTATTTCATTTTTTACATGTTATCTCTCTCTTCACATTTTATTTTTCTCTTGACATGTTATCTCTCTCTCAACATATTATTTCTCTTCACGTTATCTTTCTCATGACATGTTATTTCTCTTGACATGTTATGTTCCTGAGACAGAGATGGTTGAGTCCTGAGACATGTTGAGGCCTGACTTCATCGCCCTGGGACACAGCTCCACAGGTGATTTGGGTTTTACCATCTGCTGCTGAGCCTCGCCAAGAGACAGGAGCTCAAAGTCACCTCACAGCAGGGCATTCTACATTTACACACACAGGTTGAAACAGCAATTAGTATTACATAACATGTTTTTGTGGTACGGCAAAGACAGAAAGACATTTTTCTCTGTAATTAGGAGAAGTGGCCACTGGGAGATGACACAAGGTTGATAAATTTAAGGTGTAATGACATTCGGTTGCCTGTGACAAATTCATGGATATAACTAGGTTACATATATTTTCACATATACAATATCTGGCGTTGTTGTCCGAAATCACAGTGGACTGAAATCAAGACAAGAACAAGCCCTTTCGGAGCCGAGACAGAGTCAAGAAGAAGTCAAACCAAGACCAGGTCAAGACTAGACCCAGAGAACTAACAGTAAATAATGAAAAAAACAAAAACATTAATGAACATTTTAATATTTTAATGAACCAATGCCAATATTCATCACCAGGTTCCAACAGAGAACAGATGGTTTTCCTGGTTCTTCTAATGCTGTTGTACAGGACTGGTTTATATGTTTCTTCTGCCTGTGACACTTCTGTATTTGTGCATAATATGAGCCACTGATAAATAAATAGATGTTGGTAAGATACAATTATGTTCTGAGCAGAGACATGAACCAGACAAAGTAGGCTATCCCAGGTCAGATGTGGGAAACAAGAGCTTTGTCTGGTTCATGTCTCTGCTCAAAAATCTCTGTGCTGCTTCAAGTTAATCTATTTGTGTCCAAGACCGGGATGAGAACGAGCCTGCATAAAAGTGGTCTAGCCCTTTAAGACTATGAGGAACCTTAATCATTTCCACTTTGAGGAGACAGATTTTTGCTGGAGGCCGATGAGGCTTTATTTATTGGATTAGCCGTTTGTTGCTTGGCTGTTGTGAGGAGCCTCTCGCTCTCCCAGTCCCACCTCTAACCCATAGCCTTCTTTAGGGACGGTTCTAGGAAGGGGAATCCTTTAAAAGCGGGATTAGATGCTAAAGTCGGGGAGATGTTTGAAAACCATGAAGGTGTTGATGTTTAGTCGCTGAAGGAGGATTTGGCAGCGGCGCAAAGCAGACGTCCAAAAAAACCACAGGACCTAATCAGGACCGTCAGAGCTCTTTGGGTTGTCCTTGAAGAGTCCATTCCTAAAAAAAGAGGCTTTAATCTCCACTCATCTCACACACACAGGCTAGGTCCAGCGAAAGGTAGCCTAATAAAAGATAGATGTTTGTCCCCAGAAGAGATGAAGTGTTGGAGGTTTGTTTTGCATCCTTTTGGCAAATGGGACAAAGAAGTTTTAGACTTAGCCTTAGACAGAATTTATTGATCCACAAGGAAAACTGCTTGGTCACAGTAGTACATTAAAAAAAAAAGAACACACACACAACTGAGATGCACTGTGTATTTTGGCACAGTTCTTTCAGAATCAGCCTTAACTTGTTTGCTGCATCAGAACACATGGGCCACAGCCTTCGCGCCCCGCCTGCATCACCTGTTGCTGGTTCACCACTGTTCCCTCCTTGGACCAGTTTTGATAGATACTTACCACTGCAGACCGGGAACACCCCACAGGAGCTGCAGTTTTGGAGATACTTTGGCAATTTGGCCCTTGTCAAACTCGCTCAAATGTTTACACTTCTTTTGTTGATTCTAACACATCAATTTTAAGGAGAATGTGTTCACTTGCTGCCTTATATATCCCACTCACTAACAGGAGCCATGATAATGATAATCTGTGTAATTCACTTCACCTGTCAGTGGTCATAATGTTATGCCTGATCGGTGTATATTGCAGTCTTTATCTGAATCCACATGCCTGTCTTAAGGTAAAATAAGGTACTGCACTCCAGCCTTGAACTTAATGCACTGATTTAAGAGTAAAGTGTAATCCTATTAGCGTTTGTTGAGCCGCTGTCTGCAGCGAATACTCCCCTCACATTTACTCTGTAGAGGGCTGAATGAGGTAGTGGTTCTCAAACTGTGGTACGGGTGCCACAGGTGGTACGCAGACTTTCTCTGGTGGTACTCTTTTGTAATTCTGATATAGTTTAATTTAGTTAAATTTAGAGCCGGTTATATTCTTGCTTTAGTCCTGCTCTGGTTGGGGATTAAATAAAAGTAGACCACTGCTTTGTCCTAGTTTGACCTGATTTAGTCCTAGAGTAGTCCTGGTTTAAACCTACTTTAGTCCTGTTTTAGTCTTAGATTAGTCCTGGTTTAGACTTGGTTTACACCTGGTTTAGTTCTGGTTTAGTCTTGGTTTAGCCCTACATTAGTCCTGGTTTAAACCTAGTTTAGTCCTGTTTTAGTCTTAGATTAGTCCTGTTTTAGTTCTGGTTTAGTCTTGGTTAGTCCTAGATTAGTCCTGGTTTAAACTTGGTTTATTCATGGTTTAGTACTAGAATAGTCATTGTTTAGTTCTGCTTATGTCCTAGTTACCCTCGTTTAGTGTTGGTTTAGTCCAAGATTTGTCCTTGTTTAGACTTGGTTTAGACCTGGATTAGTCCTGGTTTAGTCTTGGTTTAGTCCTAGATTAATCCTGGTTTAGACTTGGTTTTGACCGGTTTTAGTCTTGGTTTAATCCTGGTTTAGCCTTGGTTTAGTCCTAGGTGTAGTCGTTGATTAGTTCTGGTTTAGACCTGGTTTAGTCCTAGATTAGTCATTGTTTAGTTCTGGTTATGTCCTAGTTACCCTGGTTTAATCTTGGTTTAGTTCTAGATTAGTCATTGTTTGGTTCTGGTTTTGTCCTAGTGATCCTATCCACACTTGCACTCACTGTCAATATTATAATTATATAGTGAATATTAATGTGAAAAATGACCTTTGGGACTTGCCGTAGCATTGACAGAAGTCCAACAAAGCCATGCATAAAGTCACCACCAGGGGGCGTCACAGTGCAGCAGGTTACAATAATCCACAACAATTAATCCATCTGTCCCTAGCCGGATGTGAAAATGTTTATACACAGCTTCCAGCAAAAAGGTCAAAGGTGAATGGGATTACACGATGAAGAAAGGAAACGTCCTTTTGAGGAAGTGGAGGGGATCTCTGAGTGAGGTCACTTCCTGTATTCTGTTTATGGACAATGCCGAGTTAATCACGGTTCAGCAGTTCATTAATCACTCACTGAGGAGCTGCAGTGTTTTACGCTCAAGTGATGTTTAAAGAAAGACACTCTATACTCTAATAATTTGTTTGCATAATCCAGGCTTTCACAGTTAAAAGGGATTATATATTTTTTTCATTACTGACATCGCAGGTGGCTCTGATCACTGTCGGTGCTCAGTGACTGTATCTGAAATTACTTAATTTGAGAAAACGTGAGCTGATTTTGATGTTTATGTTTTACCTTTTCACACAGAACAGCGGCCTTGTGATCAGAAGGTCCTAGTGATAGTGAGTAGGGTTTGTAGTACAGATTTTGAGTACTTCTTACACCTCGTTTCTTTGTTTAATCCTTTGAATGCGTACTGCACTTGTGCCCTTTAAAGTCATAATATGCATTAATTTTTTATTTTTTATACTGTGTTGAATGAGATCTATATACTAAAAATGTGTTGACAAATACAGCTGTAAAATAAAATAATACATGTCTTCTATAGCACTTTTCTATACATTTTTCTATTGGGTCCATTATTTATTCACTCCTCAGTCACACTCTGTGGTGGCGAGGGCAGGCTGACGGAGACGTGGCTGTGATTCTCATACATTCATACAAGCAAGGTGAGTGAAGTGTCTTGCCCAAGAACACAATGGCAGTAAGAACTAGGGAGAGCGGGATTCATGCGTAAATTAAACAAAAATAGTACTCCAGGTCTGCTTTTGAGGTGCAGAACATGGTTAAAAGCTCAAAAAAGTAAATTTAGCAGAATAGGGGATCTTTAAACTACTGAAATAAACTGAATTTTATTATTAATAGTAATGATATTATAAGTTGCAGATGGATTTATGTTAAGAAATGTTGCAAATGACTCATTAGGACAATATTAATAAGAAAATACTGTGTGTAGCAAAAGTTATTTTATTTTAATTTATAATAGATTTTCAAGGTAGGTTTTAGTCAAGCTTTTTAATTGAAATGCTCATAGTACCAAATATCTAAATATAACACGCAACATTACAAACATACACGTATAAAAACACTGGCAAAGGTAAAATATAGAAATGCTTGCTCTAAATGTACCAGTCCTTGTGGTTTCGGGGAATATAACACTGTCTACAGCAGACTCAGCGGTAGCTCTTGTAGCTGTGGATCTTGCGGCTGAGGTTTCGGGCCAGGCGGTCCACTGCGCTGCCGATGTGTCCCAGCTCCTTCTTGGACGTCAGGCCCTCGATGTTTCCACTGTACCACAGCACCCACCCGGCCAGGGAGCTCACCACAAAAAGGGCGCCTGAGAAAAGAGGAAAACTGTAATCATCCCAAAGCGAGGAGATTTACTGCAGTGGTTCACAAACTTTTTTGTCTGCGTACTCCCTCCATTCATACAGGCTGATGACTCTTAAAGTGGTCATAAAAAACATTTGTCCTATTATACAAAAACACTTTATACTTTAGGGCTGTGCAGTTAATCGGATTTTAATTGATTTTGGCTCACAACGATAACAAAATCTATATAATCCAAAATAAAAAAATAATTAAATTAGACTCTGAATGACCCTGAACGCTCTTTACGTCCATGTGTAGACACTTTACAGAGCTGTCAAAGCTTGATGAACACTTGTCTTTGTTTAGAACATTGTCCAAAGTCTCGTACTAGGCTCTGAGAATCAATTAACACAAATAAATGATAAAACTACTCTTCCTCTACAGGTTATTCATTTGGCAGTACATGAAAAATCTTTTTAAATAATCATGATTCCAATTATGACCTAAATAATTGTGATTTTTCCATAATCGAGCAGTCCTAATTATACTTTTTTGTGAATACTAATTCTCCTGCATTTTAAAAAAAAAGTAAAATTTAAGGTAAAAATGAATTAAAGGTGCTATGAGCAGTATATATTTCTTATATTTCACAAACATTACCCACATGTGTGCCAAGATATGGGGATAATTATGTTAAAATGTTAAAACAATGGTTGAGTTGAATAGTTGAGTTATTACCAATTAAAAATATGTTTTACATAACAATTGTTTTTGTTTACACTTTTTTGTTTTGGTTCTAAAACTCTGCATTGGCGATCATCCAATCAGAAAATAGACCATTGTTTTGACTTAGCTTTTCAGTAGCTTACAGTAGCTTTAAATAATAATCTCCTCAATCTTCCTCAACCTCTGGTTGGGAAACACTGATTTACAAAGTGCTAAAGTGCAAAAAAGTGTGCATGCGATCATAAAACAGCAATAATGTGCAATAAGATTATTTACAGGGAAATGTATAACAAAAGCAAAAAGGCTTCTCTTGTCACGGGTCGCCACAGTGAATCATCTGCCTCCATCTAACCCTGTCCTGCAGCTTCTTCTCACTCTGACAATGCTACCTTCAAGTCACTCGGCCTTTTCGCTCTCCATCTACTTCTTACAGTTCCTATAACCTTTTGGGGAACTACCCTGTTTTGTGATTGCACATGACAAGGACTGAGGACTGGGACCACAGTTCCTGTAACCTTTTCAGCCTCTTCTTCAGGAGTCAGTTCTGATTTAGTTCAACTTAGAGCCGGTTATATTCTTGCTTTAGTCCTGCTCTGGTTGAGGATTAAATGTGATGTGTAGATCCACGGCTTAGTCCTGGTTTAGGTGCAGTTTAGTTCTGGTTTAGACCTGGTTTAGTCTTTGTTTAGTCCTAGATAAGTCCTGGTTTAGTCATAGATTAGTCATTCTTTAGTTCCAGTTATGTCCTAGTGATCCTTAGTTCTGTCCACACTTGTTGTCAGTATTATGATATTTATAGTAAATATTAATGTGACATAATGCAACAGGGCAGGGACTTTCCAGGGACATAGGAACTATCCAGTGATGTAGTTAGAGACGTAGGTAACATATGCACATGCACACCACAGTCTTTCGCAATTAGCTTGAAATATTAACTCATAACACACAGACAAGCAGCTAATTTTAAAAATAGTCAAACTCTGCCCTTGTATCTTTTGTCCGTGGAGTTCTGCTTTTCTTTTTTCAGTGATAAAATGATTCAGTACAACTGGCACTGCAGTGAATGTAACAAAGTAAAAGTACTTAGTTAATAAGTACAGTTTTCATGTATCTGTACTTTACTTGAGTACACTTTACAAGGGGTACTTTTACTTTTACTTCACTGCATTTTAGAGCAAGTTTCTGTACTTTTACTCCGCTACATTTCTGAGTTGGTTTAAAGTACAAAGTATTTTGAGTTTTGGTCTAAAGTCATGTTTTTTTGTTGTGCCCTCACTGTAGACACACAGTACTTAAATATAACAGATGCAGTAAAGTAGTACTCCTTTAGAAACATCAGAATAATAAAGACAGAAAACCTCAGCGACAGATTCAGTCTCTGTGGCATCAGTTTGTTCATTTCATCTGGAATCAGCACAATATTTCAGCAAAAATCCCTCACATTTAACACATTCATGACTTGTTGAGTCTGTGTGAAATACCTTTACTTTTTTACTTGCAAGTACATTTAAATGTGAGTATTTTTATACTTTTACTTGAGTAAAATTTTTAAGGTGATACTCTTACTTAAGTAAAGAAATTGAGTACTTCTTCCAACACTGTGGCGCTGGATCCTTCGTCTCCTCACTCTCTGTGTAAACTCCTAAAGCCTGGACAGTATACAGTGTATCTGCCACTCTGTTATGATTATTGCCTCAATAAAAAGTGTGATCTGGTTGTCTTAGCTCTACATGCTAGTGGCTTGTTTTGGTTTGTTGTAGGTGCTGGAGGCTGTGCGTAACCCTCTTCCTTGCTGATACTCTTTTATTTGTATTTGAAATAAAAAATACTGGCTAGAAGTCCTCGATTTGAGAATATTTTTACATTTTTGTCCTTATATCTTGTTAATGACTTAGGACAACACCAGCAAACACCACAAGTCCCTCTCAATCCAAACACAGACTAAGAAGAGCTCAAATTATAAAGTCATATTTGTCATACCAGTGTAGACTAACAGGTCTCCGAAGTCCTGCCCTCTGATTTCCAGCGGCACAAAGACCCCGACCAACAGAGCGGCTCCCCCCAGCAGGTCCATTATCACAGCGAAGGCCAGGGCCAGTTTACAGTGGGACAGGCCTCCACACATCATGGACCTGGAGAAGGAGGGCAGTTTGAGTTCAGTCACCTGCTTCATGTAACATTTACTGTTTTAAGTGACAGCGCAGGACATGTAATTTTTTTTTACACCCTTAACATCTCACTGAAACATTACAAAATTAGCCTAATTACTGACAAAATGCTTACTCAAGCTGCTTTTAGATTAGTAAAACTTTTTTTTCCACTTTTTGTTGCCTTGTATCAACCTTTTGAGACGTGTTGCTACCAAATAAAAAGGTAACACATGGCTAATATTTCAACACCTAAAATATTGTTACACATTGTCCCAAACTCTTTGACTGGGGTTTTGACTACAGTAGGTTAGACCAGTGACAACTGATCTGGCTTTGGGACCCACCATCACTCTATAATGACAAGCTTCACCCAAATAAAAAAAAAAAAAATATATATATATATATCAAGACGAATTAAGAGATATTTCAGGAAAATTAGAAGATATTGAAGAAAATTAAGCAGCACTCACATCAATCTTAGGTATAACAGTAACGTTATCACTGGATTTTTTACTGTGGTTGAGTTTCTTTAATATTTTTTTATTCTCTCCACACTGCCACCTACTGTTACTTACTTACTGTTTACTGGAGTGTAAATTGATGATTTATTAAAAAAAAAAAAAAAAAAATCTTTTTTTGCCCTGGCAAAGGCCTGCAACCCACTGAAAACAGTTCTGTGATCCACTTTTGGGTCCTGGCCCACCAGTTGAGAACTGCTGTGTTAGACTAGACCATACTTGGGTGTGTAATCTACCACACCTCTCACTTTTCTCATATGGCAGTTAAAGAAGAAACAATCATCATCACAAAGTAAGTACACACCTCTCTAAATGTTATGAATGGCTGGTTAGGTTATTTAATACTTTTAATTGATAATTCATTGCTGGTTGAGTACAACGACTACCGGAAATATGAACTGGAGCTAAATTAGGGAGACCAGATTTATGGCCCCAAAAACTATTATATATATATATATATATTATATATCTTTTTTTTCCAGAATTGACAGTGGATTTTTAACTCACCAAGGGCCAGAAAAGCTTCAGAAATCCATATAATTTTCTGTCATGTAATTAAAAGTCAGTGGTGGAAGAAGTCAATTTCTTTACTTAAGTAAAAGTACAGATAAAGGAGCAATTATTTACTCAAGTAAAAGTAGAAGTTATCACCTTAAAATTTCTACTTAAGTATAAAAGTAATTACGTGCAAATGTACTTGCAAGTAATACAGTAAAAGTATTTCGCACAGACTCGACAGCTCATGAATGTGTTAAATGTGAGGGATTTTGCATGATTCCAGATGAAATGAACAAACTGCTGCAGTAGAAGAGACTGAATCTGTCTACTGAGGTCTTCTGTCTTTATTATTCTGATGTTTCTAAAGGAGTACTACTTTACTGCAACTTTTATATTTAAGTTACTGTGTCTACAATGAGGCTACAACAAACCCACATGATTTTAAACCAAAACTCAAAATACTTTGTACTTCAAACCAACTCAGAAATGTACTGGAGTAAAAAGTACAGATACTTGCTCTAAAATGTAGTGAAGGAAAAATAAAAGTATCCCTTGTAAAAATTGACTCAAGTAAAGTACAGATACAAGTAAATTGTACTTAAGTAAAGTAACTAAAAACTTTTACTTCCTTACAATCCACCACTGTTAAAAGTACTATGACGCTAGGGCTTAAGTTTTAACTTTGATGGAAATTTATTTTATAAAAACAATTGCGAGAGACAAAACTCTTTAGATAAATTATTTAAAGTATTATATGCCTTTCTGCATGTTAAACAACTGAGACATGGTTTGTTAAAAACTGGGACTTAATACTGTTTTTACAAATATTATATATGGGACTGCCCCCATTAAAAAGGGACGGTCACCCGAAACTAATCCAAGTATTCAAAACACATAAAATGTAATTTGTAGCCTAAAAACACGAACCTCTGTGAACATAGGTCCAAATAAAACCATGCAAGAGTTGTTGTAGCTAGTTTGTGAGCCGATTTTATTTGTAGGTCTTTCACACAAACACAGAATCACATTTTTTCATACTTTCTTTGGCATGTAGGGTACAGCCCAAGCCCCCAAACTTTTCCCAAAACGTCGTCTCCTGAAACAAACGCACGTATTTTCAACTTACTTCTGCGGTGATGCCTTCACTGACTTGCTGATGTTGCTAAATAAACTTCATAAACCTCTTCATTGACGTTTTTCAGAGCTTTAACTTAAACGCGTGTGATTTATTCTGCGGTTTCTTCTGAATTTACCTACTTTTTTTTTTTTTTTTTCCTTCGGCGGTGCCCTCTACCTGCGCCCCGCCCGGCTCTGACGCACATCCGGTCCGCCTTCAGGGTAAAAGCGTCAGTCCCAAGCTAAACCTGAGAGCAGTGTGCACCTTCTCAATGAAAGTCTGCGTCAGCCGAGCAGATATAAGTCGCTGTAGAGTCATAAAAGAATAGAGAGTAAATCAGCTTAGCGCACAGTCCAATTGGGCTGCGCAGTGCTCTTGTGCGCATGTGTGAGCGAGCACCTGTGCGCTACTTATAATCAGGTAATTGCTGCGGATAGCGTTTGAAGTGAGCGGACCGCGGCAGCAGGCGTGCGTTTCAGCCTGTATTACAGAAGTATAAGTGAACACAGAGGCACCAGTCGTTATTATTGAGCAGAAATGAATCCCCACAGCAGCAGAGAGGACCCAGACCCGGCAGGTAATGCTCCTGTAACTCAAACGGCGTGCGCTACAAACGTGTACCAAATGAATCAGAAACGTGGAGGAAGCGTTCTTACTTTTGAGTTTAGCTTAAAATGAGCTTTTGTCATTTGTAGAGTTTTAGTCAGGTAAGAAAGTAACTAATGAAGTCACTGAATATATGTATTATTAATGGTTAATGTAGGCCTTCTGAAATAAAGGGCTAAACAAGGCCTAATGCGGTAAACACATGTTTAAGGTAAACCTCGGCTGAAATTCATCCGTTTACTTATAGCCGTGTATATTTATTTTATAGGCTTGTCATATCCTTTAAAGTTGCACAACCTGATTTCTTTTTCCTTTTATCTGGGTAAAAATAATTATTTGTTATATTATATATCATTCAAACTCAACATTTTTTCAGACACATCACTTTTACAGTCACAAAATCAGGTAGTGCAGCTTTAAATACAGAAAATGTTATACACAAAGTGTTGCAACTTACTCTGAAGATAGACCTCCTTTGATTCATAAACACTGGCAAGCTCCTGAACAAGTTGGGCCATTTCAAACCAGTAACACAGAGACCTTTGGTACATTAATATAATATACAACATAAATGAAGTGTGGTTTTCTTCCAGCAGCTCCTTCTTATCATTCTACTGAAACTAGTTGGCAGCCAATGTAATCTTGGCTGTTTATAAAACACTGTGTGGGTTGACATATTTTTTAATTCATATCTCTGAAAATGGTTAATTAACCATGAATCCTGGATTCTGTGATTTTAATATGTAATATGTGTCCTGTTCTAGAGGACTATGCGGGTCAGTCGGACCCCTCAGAGGAAGCCCCAGCCCGAGGAGGAAGAGGAGGGGGAGGTCTGTATCTGGACGCCTACGAAGTGTCCTTCCCTTTAGAGGACAGCGTGGAGCGACCTCCTGTCTATCACTTCAACCACGGCCCCAGGATGGTCGACGGTACAGGGATCAATACTACTACTACTACTACTACTACTGCTACTGCTACTACTACTACTACTACTACTACTACTACTACTGCTACTGCTACTACTGCTGCTACTACTACTGCTACTGCTACTACTACTGCTACTGCTACTACTGCTGCTACTACTAGCCTACTACTACTATTACTACTACTTCTAATGCAAGTACTACTACTACTAATGCAACTACTACTACTACTAATGCAAGTACTACTACTACTAATGCAAGGACTACTGCTAATGCAAATACTACTACTATTACTACTACTACTACTAATGCAAGTACTACTGCTAATGCAAATACTACTACTATTACTACTACTACTATTACTAACGCAACTACCACAACAAAAACTACTACGACTACAACTACTTACTACTAGTAGCAACCATTTTAGCTCCGCTGTTATTTACTGTCAATAGATAACTTTCTTTCCTTCTGGCTTTTCATTTTTGGAGTCACCAGAGCTACTCATCTACCTCTGTGGCAAAGATTCATTTCTTTAGCATTTTTAGTAATGTTTATTAAAATAGTTTCATGTTCAGAAGTTTTTTGTCCATATCTATTAACGAGTAACATAATAAGTATATAGTATAAGTTTATCTTAAAGTTTAGCTCTGTTAATGTGATGCTGTTGTTACATTGATGTGTTTCTTGTCCTTGGTGCAGAGGGGGTGGTGCAGGAGCCTCCCCCCGCCCCCTACAGCCCGTTCATCCTGGTGTCGAACCTGCGCGCTCACCTGTACGTGGCCCTGGAGAAAAACGCCTGGCTGCAGAAGCGCATCGAGGAGCTGGAGGAGGAGCGTAACTTCCTGCGCTGCCAACTGGACCGCTTCATCGTGAGCATGAGGACCCAGGACGGTACGGCACACTCTTACAGGACATCCCCGAGGTTTTACAAGTAGTGGTGTAAATGTGTTAAATTTGATGCTGTCACAATCTTTAAAAGCCTTTAATGTATTATACAGCTCTGGGGAAAAAGGTCTCGGGTACACAGGCTTCTTCTGGTGGTACTCAGGAATCCCAGCTTCATTTAGAACCAGTTTTATTCCAGTTTTAATCCTGCTTTACTTGGGTCTTTTAGTGTAGGCCATTGATTTGTCCTAGATCGGGTTTCAGTCTTGGTTTAGAGATGGTTTAGGCCTGGGTTTTGTTGTGAGATGGTCCTTGGTTTGGGAACCACTGCACTAGAGAAACTGAAAACGTTATTCATTACACATCTGTAGAGCAGCGTAGAGCACCAAACATATGGACAAAACTGGTAAAAGATGAAAAAAAATTCTATTTAATAAAGTTTAAAATGATTAACAGAGGTTCAGAAAGTAATCAAAAATATTCAAATGATAATTTACAAATTATGGGCTCAAATGAGGTCAACTAAACAGAACCAAACTGATCTGCCCAAACAGAACAAAGGACAGTTTCTATAGAAAAAAAACAAAAACAACCCTAAACAACAAGAGGGAGGCATTACACACAAAAAATCAACAAGAGCAACTAAAGCAAAAGTAAGATACTGGCCAAATCATTATAACTAAATAAAAAATACTAATAATGAAATATAAAGTCATTTAGACAAGGATAAGTAACTAAAATTAACATTAATGAATTTATAATGTCCCTCCATCGTCAGTTTTTGCTTAGGTCGGCCCTTCCATCTCCTTAAAATGACTTCCAACCATTTGCTCTTATTCTTTGTTGTCTGAAAATCTCAAAAGTAAGTCAAATGAATGAGCCAAATCGTGCACTGTAATTTGTGAATATAACTTAGAAAATACCTGTGAATGTAAAAGAAAAATACTAGCAATCAGGTTAACCGTGACAAATGACCTAATAAATGACCAAGACCGTGTAGACGCAGTAATGTGGATGGTACGGGGGACTACAGTTACAAAAATAACAGTAACTACATCTGTGTATCAGGTTTCCAATAACAGTGCTGACAGTGAATGAATGATGAGTGTTGTGTCCCGTGTCAGATTGGTGTGGAGACCCCCAGCGCAGCGTGAAGGTCCAGCCCGACAGCTCTCCCACGCCCCCCTCCCCGATGACCACCAGGTCCGGGATGACCCTCAAACGCCTGCAGGGAGCCGGGCCCAGGATTCGCCGCCCCACTGCTATCCCCGGTAACAAACCCACTCCAGGGTTTCCGAAAGTTCTTATTAAAAATGTGTAAAGACTAGACATATTTTTAAAGATCAGGCCATGTTGTTTCACATTAACATAAGAAAATGTCCAAGCTACACTGTTCATCTAGGCTGTTTATTTCATTACATTTTGTCCACTTGCCCTTTTAAATTTCTACCTGAAATATTAACTTAAAAGGACATATTCTCTAAATCCTTGTTTCTCAAATGAGGTGGTACTTGGAAGCGTCCAGGGAGTACTTGAGTTTGGTTTTCTTCAAGCTGTTCCTTTAATAAATGACATTAATGTGAGAAAATATGTTAAGATATTGCATATACTGTATTCACACATTACATTTTATACTTATACCTCTTCACCTGTAGTGTCTTTTCCTAAATGCTATCATGAGTGGCAATAAAATAGTCTTAAAAGCCTTAATTTTTACTTGGAAAAACCCTGGAGGTGCCCTGAAATCTCAAATCAGACAACAGTAGCAACCACTTTATGCATTTATTTAGTTTAAATTGAGTTGAGCTGTGAGTTTTATACATGTTTTTTGTGGTTATAGTGAAGCAGGAGTATCACCTGGAGGAGGAGAAGTTCTACACAGAGGATGAGTTTGTGGAGGAGGAAGAGGAGGAGGAGGAGGATGATGATGAAGATTCATCTGTGGAGAAGGGCTCGAAGAAGAAGGGCAGAGGCCGCGGCGGCGGGGAGCCCCGGATGAAGATGAGGAGAATCTTCAGGATCACACACGGCAGGGAGAGGCAGAGGGGTAAGGAGGTTGTGGGTATGATCCTCGGTTCTCTTGGCTTCCTCCGACTATGAATGGTCGTCTGTCTGTGAGTGTTGTAGTCAAGACTGTACTATTCGAGACCAAGACCAGTCCGAGTGCAGAGTGAACCGAGAACAAACCTTCTGAACTAAGGCTAAATAAAGGGGAAAAGTAAAAAAAACAAAGTGGTTCAAATACATTCATGAATATTTTAATGATTTAATGCAACAGACTCCACAAACAAACAAAGAGCGGCGATGTTATGGGTTTTTCTAAAGCGGAAAATGAATGACTCCAAAATTTTAAAGAATAGCATTTTCTTATAATGTTAGGCAAATAAAATCTCAGGTACCACCACATCCAAGACTGAGACAAGGCAGAGAAAAAATGGATTCGAGACCAAGACCAAGTGAAACTGCAGTCGAGACCATGACAAGACCAAGACTGTAAAAAAAAATGGTCTCAAGACTGGTCTCGGGTGCTACAACACTACATACATACACTGTCTGTGTATGTCTCTGTTCAGTCCTGTGACTAAGTGGGCACTGTTCAGGGTGTACCCCGCCTAAAGCCCATAGTTGCTGGAATAGGCTCCAGCCACCCAATAATAAGTGTTTATGTTAAGCTATTTTTTAGTTTTGACATGATTACATACATTGTAATAAGTTTGTATATTTATAATTGTAATAATCTGTATATTATAAGTATTCTTTACTTCTACAATAATCTGATTAATTGACATGTGCTTGTATGCTCGCTCAACATTTCTTCTTTCTGGTCATGTCCCGCCACAGTTAAGGACCCAGACGGTGTGCCTGATCAGATATAAGAAGATCCTGACCACGTACCAGCGAGTGAGGAGCATGTCCCGGGCCTTTCAGATCCACGGAGTCGACCGGAACACCATGGCCTCCACCTCCCCCATCGCTGAGCTGCTGCTGGTCGCCCCCGAGAAGGTACAGAGTTTTAGGATTATTGTGTGTTATTCTCTGAGGTTGTATAAGTCAGCGGTGGGAACTAGATATAGTTACCATTTAGCAATTTAAATGTGCCTTCTGAGTACGCTTTGTAGGCCATATTTTTACTTTTACCGAAGTAAATGTTTGTAGTAAATGAGTTTTGTTTTTTTACCTCAGTAGTATGCTTTAATAGTAGTAGCAGCACTTGGAGCAGTATTAGTACTATCACTAATAGTAGAAGCAGTAGTAGAAAAGGCTAATAAAACTTTCAAAAGTAAATTGTACCTAAGTCAACATTTCAGTAGCATAGTGGGTAGTAGTTGCAGCCGCACTAGTAGCAGTAGTAGTAGAGAAGTAGATTTTGTATTACAACTAGGGCTGGGAAAATTATCGCGTTAACACAGTGCGTTCATTTATTGATTTAATCGCGTTAATTTCAATTGACGCATCGATTAATTTGATCACAACAAAAATATTACGACGACACTGACAGAGGCAGCAACACGCCATGGGTCTTCCAGCGGGGCAGAAATGCACCGCGCGAGCGTAGAAGACGACACATTTCCGTTTCCAGCCATCAGGCGCGTTCGAGATGAGCCAGACCTGCGTCAGTTTCGATCAGTGTCGGTCTGTCATGATGGGAAAACGCCCACCTGTCAGCGGTGAACGGACAGGTGATTGGATCTGAGTTTAGTGCTGATCAGAAACGTAACGCACGACACTTCACTGCCCTCCTCTCCTTCTTCCCCCTGCCTCTATTTTTTTTAATACAGACTAAAGTTATAGTTTTGACCTGGATAAACCAACACACGCGAGAAATGGATTTGGGGCGTGATGGTGCGTGATCTGAGCCACAAACTGTCCGACTTCAGTACAGGCGCATTTCCCCTCCTCTCATTGCGGCCGTGCACTCTCGTTCACAATCCAGGCGAGGCGCAGTTCATCTGGAACGAGCCTAATGCAACAAGTGAACGAGCTAAAGCAACATGAGTGACCAAAAAGACACATTGCTAAATGGACAATTCTTTTTCAAATCGTCACCAGACAGCAATAGACAAAACAAAAGTTATGTGCAGTCTATGCAAGGATGAGTTCAATTACCACTGGAGTAACACAGCTCATAGTATTTACACTGTTGTGAACCACAACAATTGTTATTAATTGAAGAATTAAACTTATTTTTGTTAAAGTTCTAAAAGAGATTACACATGCTTTTTTAGGTTAGGGTTAGGGTTAGTCTAGGTTAGGTTTTGTGTATTTGTTGGTTGTACCTTTAGGCAAACTTTGAGTTACAGCTCTCAAAGAGACTATTAATTTATTTTCTTTGCAAGTTTTGTTTGCATTGCACAAGTTTACAGTAAAGTATGTGAAGGTTAATTCAAAATAAATGTTCTAAATTTACAATTTTGTGTTTGTACGTGAATTCATAATACGATTAATCATGATTAATAACTGGTAGTTATTAACTGCGATTAATCGCAATTCATTTTTTTCAGATTTGCGATTAATTAGTTAATTTTTTTTTATTGATTCCCGGCCCTAATTACAACTTCAAAGGAAGCTTTAGTAATTTGTTCTTACGTAAACCTTTAGTTAAAATTTTTTATGAATTGATCATTTTGTCAAACATATACTTCTATTTATGAAGCATTTGTTTAAAGTTACCATACTTTTACATCTGTAGAAAGACCACTTCTTCCATCTGTGGTATTAAGTGTGTAATGTGTAATGCGTGACTCCTGCAGGTGGCAGAAGTGGGAGAGTTTGAGGCCTCAAAGGAAAAGCTGCTGGATTACGCCAGACGCTGCTATAAAACCATGGATGAAGAGACTCACGGCAAAGTCCAGGCCATGAAGAAGACGCACAAGCTGCTGCCGATCTCCTACAGGTTCAGAAACTGACCGACGATGACGAGTGGAGAGAGAAGTGATGTATTTGAGTCCAAAACAGTGTTAAGTTTAAATTGCTGTTTGATCTGTGTAGTTTATTTACCATTTTTTTGTTCATCAGATGGTATTGTTTAAGTTGAAGCCAAGCAGAAGAGAGTAATACATACTTGAGCTGGTTTTCATTTGAAAAGTGTTTACAGTGGCTGCAAGCATTATTATAAGTGAATTAGCCACTATAAGTGATTAGTATTTACTTACACCTTAATTTATTTAAGCTTATTCTTGAAAAAGAAAAGTTATTTATTTTGTATGTTAATATTATTTAACTTTATTATATTTTGTGGAAATGTCACCCTTATCGTTGTGTTATTTCTTTCAACTTGACAACATGGATTTATTTTTGTTGGTATTAAAAATAAAATGTTGCAAGAAAAAAAAAAAAAAGAAATTAAACCTGAATTTTGATTTGTAGACGCATCTTCCTTTAATCTTTCAGTACAATGTGCACTGATGTAAGTCAGCTGGATAGACAACAGCGCCCTCATGAGGAAGTTTATATTATTACAACAAATAAAGAAGACGTAAACAGACTTTTATAAAAGAGCAGAGAGCAGTAGAAGTGCGAATTGACATAGCATTTTAAAATGTAGTGATGGTCTTAAACTTAAAGTATCCTACAGACATGCTATTTCACATTACAATGCAGAAAAAAAGATTTTTTTTTTATTGTGTCCATTATAAGTCGAGTGAGGATGGGCTATTTTGGCAAAATGTAGAATAGGTATTTAATATATTTATTTGTGGTAGTTATTAGTTAAAAAGAATTAAGATTACTTAAGATTACATATTAAGTTAGTAAAAAAGCTTATGTAAAAAAGTTGACAAATTATAAAAGCACTTCATTTCCCAGAGGATCTTTGCGCTCGCCCTTTGACCCTCCTTCCGGACCAATCGGAACCGGAGTTTAGCGGGAAGTAGTAAAAGTCGTAAGTTTTGACTGACAGCGGGGTTTGACCAATAGAAAAGCGGGAGAGGCCTCAGCGGTCCAATCAGAACGAAGGTAGGCGGGACTCCTGTCCAACGGGGCATCGGAGGAGGAGGTGTTCCTGGTAGCCATCTTGGATGTGCGGAGTGATTGTTTAGCGAGAAGAATTGACATTTTATTAAATAATAGCCTTTAAATTCAAACGCTGAAGATTTGCCGGTGTCAGAAAGATAACGGAAAAATTCAGGTAAACTATTTGTTGACAGAAAGAGGATAACTATATTTGCCTTTACAGCTTTCCCTCTGCCTCTCTCTCTCCCCCTTTTCCAAATTGTGTCTTCCACATCAAACAGCGCAGCCGGTGGGAAGCTGCAGCCGTCCGCTCTCACACAACTTCACTTCACTTTTATCGCATCTGAACGCATCTCACTTCTGCTGCTGAGATATTCTGCGTAACTTTAGTTTGTTTGGAAACGTGGTGCGTGCAGGAGGAGGATAGTGCCCAAGGGCTGCTGCCACTTAAGATGCCCGCATTGTTTATAAACATCCCGGGCTGTCCAGTCTCTGTCACTCGGTCCTAGAGGGTCTCCTGGTGAAAGGGTCTGACCTTTTTTTTTTTTTTTTAAGCAACGGGACAGAGAAGTCTCAGTTGCTGCTCACTGTGCCATGAGATGCTCAGTCTCCAGATGGCTCCAGTCTGCACCTGTTTCTGGGTTTAATCTTAGTTTATAAATACTTTAATCTTGCATCAGCCAACACGAGTAGCCTTTAATCATCAGATGGTCTGTATAGTTTAACATCTACATTGTATTGTATGCAATAAGCTGGCAATATATCATTCAGCACATGGCAGTATACCAAGTCTCAATATTGGATTTGTAGACCAAAATCAGCGTTGCATTATATGTCTTTCTGTTCACCGTTAATGTTCCCTTGGGGGCAAAAATACTGGACAATAACTACTTTACTGGTAACCAAATTGCAATATTACTTAAATGTGTTTGTGTGTGTGTTTAGGTTGCGGCTTTTCTAGCATGTGGCTTTCTCCATGTTGAATTACATTGTTTTGTGTTTCTGAGCATAATTCAATCCAGGGTTGCATAGCTCTTGCTGATATCTTCCCACTCTTCCCACAGATTTCAAGGCTGTTTTCTCTCCCGTTCCTGACATGGCATTACAGTAACTTCCATAGACTCCTGTTTGGTCATCAGCATTTTGTTTTAAGTTTAAGATGTCTAGACAAGTGCTACAGCAGTGTTTTCTGCAGAAAATGTATCAGTTAAGGTGATGATCGACTCGTTGTACCTCTAAATTGTGAACCTACAAATTAATGGCATTTATAGGAATGCACATTCGGTTAATTTTCTTTAATCGATTAATTGGTAGTCTTAACAAACGATTATTGATTAACTGTTAACTACCAGCTTTACATCACTTAGCATTATGCTTTAAAATTACAGCTCTTTATTAAATTCGAAGTCATGAACCATAATAAAAAAGTGGCTTTTTTAAAACTAAAGACAAGTTATAGGCTTGTATAGGAAACAGTTGCTGAATTTTATGTTTAATTTGTCCTAACTCTCCAATACTGTACCTTTACTCTACTGTACAGCATACCAACTAATTGTTAGTATTTCTTTCAATCGATTATGACCATAATGCCGATTAACTGAAAAACCACAAACACCCCTAATTTATATGGAGTGCTTTTACAACCCATAAATGTCTCAAAAAGAAAATCTTACTGTTTTTTTTTTTTACATAACTTCACACATTTAGATGGTGGAAAGTGCTTCTTGCCAAAGTTTCCATCTTAACTAGTGAGTGTTGTGGGAAGCACCTTTTATGCACAGGCCTTACTGATTTGTTTGTCAAAAACATGTGATGCCCTGAATGAACGGGACTGGTTTTCCGGTCCTACCTGCTCCTGTATTATGTGTGTGGTAAAGGCTTCAGATTACAGTATCGACTCCGATGTAAAGAGCTGCAGGCGGCACCTCTGGCCTGTTTGATCAACTGATATTATGATTTTTGTGGAAAGCTGTGTTAGCATGAGTAGATATTATGGTGATATCCAGGCAGACAGACAGGGAGGTCAGGTTTAACTGCAGATCAACAGTAGCTCTAAGGACCACTTGTGTCCTTAAGCGTCATGGTTGCACTTACATTATTTTATATAATCAGCAAGTGTATTTGTATGGCACAGTTCAGTTAACGGTATTTCAACATGCTTTACAGACAAATTAAAAGTGCACAGACAAGATTTACAATTCAAGCGTAAAATTAAATTAACAGAGGTTGAGTGCAGGCCACGCCACTGAATGCATGCAGTCAAAAGGGGACTGACGGAACAAGTTTAAGCTTATATACACTTGTATACAGGGCTGTCCTGTATATGGCAGATCTTTAAATATTATGTAAACAGGTGCCGTAATCATACTAAAGGAATGATAACTATGTAGAGTGAGTCTTCTAAGCCGAGGAAAGGTAAATTTGCATGTCAAAATAGTTATGACCAATTACAACAAGCTCTAATTTGACTAAATGAAAGCCATTTTGCGCAATGGCAGTTTTCATCATTGCCGGCGTCTATGCATTTTCCTGACCACAGATCATCTGCAACTTATTTCTAGAAAAAAAGTATTCAGGCATTAATTAAATGACGAATCAGTTACTGTAGCTCCCATAATAATGATAATAAGACCTGCTTTTTGTATTGGAAGGTGGCTAAAATGTATGCATTAACTGTTTACACCAAGTACCACCACAGAAAATATTTGGCTCTCCATGTGCCATTTTAATAGTCTAAAATTAAGCTAAATTAGGAGCTTAAGTAGGGATTAACTGTGTCGGTGTAAACAGGACTAAATCAGAAGGAAACCAGACATAAAGCAGGTCTAAGGCAGGACTAAACCAGGACAACTCCAGGACTAAACCAGTACTAAACTACATCTAAACCAGGGTTAACCAGGGTGTTAACTAAGCAGTGATCTAAACGTTATTACTGTTATTACTTACTCTAAAATGAACAAAATCAGAACTTGAACTCCAAAAGACTCCAGAGTACCACTAGAAATGTATTGCATGTCATTTCATCTGTTCAGACATTCATTAGCTATGTCTACATTTATAAACACTCTTATTTTTCTTGTCTTTCTCTGTTTTGCAGTGAAAGAAGGCATGAAGACATCATCCTAGTCGTCAGTCATGGCCGATAAAAGGAAACTTCAAGGTGAGGCGTGAGTGTGGTGCTCAGACTAAATGCAAATGGCCGTTTGTTGTGGTTTGATCTGGTGTCTTTGGGCGAGGTTCACCACAAATTAAAATATCTGTTTGCATCTGAAAAGCATTTTAGAGACATCAGCATATAATTTATAGTGAAAATAGTCCTGTTTCCTGATGTACTTTTCTCAAAATGATAACCGAATGAGTTCATCAGAGGGACAGCCCATGTTAGATGTTTTGGAGACAGAGAGGCCAGACTGAGATGGTTTGGACAGAGGAGGGATGGAGATGGGTAGAAGGATGCTGAGGTCAGAGCTACCAGACAGGAGGCCTAGAGGAAAACCAAAGAGGAGATTTATGGATGTAGTGAAAGAGGACATTAAGGTAGCTGGTGTGAGAGAAGTGGATACAGAGGAAAGGGTTAGATGGAGGCAGATGATTCACTGTGGAGACCCCTGAAGAGAACAACTGTAAGGAACAGAAGTTGTCGTACTCTATAGCAGCGATTCTCAAGCTTGTTCCACCAAGTACCATCTCAGAAAACATTTGACTTTCCAAGTACCAGTTTAATGGACTAAACTGAGGTCTAAATCAGGACTAAACTAGGTCCAAATAACAACTAAATGCCTCATGCCTAAACCAGTACTAAACTATGACTAAACCAGGATGAAATGAAGATAAATCAGGTCTAAACCAGGACTAAACAAAGACTAAACCAGGAGTAAAGCAGGTCTATAGCAGCACTAAACCAGGTCTAACTAACGGATAAACCATGTCTAAACCAGGACTAAACTAAACCAGGACTAAAACAGTAATAAAACCACCAGTGTTACCTGTCCCATATTTTGAAAATCATTGTTGTGTAGAATAGGATAGTCTACCCAAGCATCAATCCCATACAGCTGCCACTTCTTCCAAATGAATTACTGTTTGGTGACATGCCCCAGTAGCCTGTTGTTATTGTTGCGCTGTGGTGAGAGCTGTTGCCCTGCCAGGTTAAAGCTTGCACAATGCACTAAATCACAGTTTGATTTACTGTGCCCTTAGCCTCTTGTGCGTGGTGCGTATGTTTTTCTGGTGTAAAAGTGGGGCACAGAGGGAAAAGAGCTGAATAAGCCCAATTTGTGCACAATGTCATGAGTGGATTGTGTCTGAAATAGTCCAAAGTCATCTTTTTCCGCCTTCATGTCAACATCTGTATGTGTTCACTGCGTGGGGAAGAGTCCACTGTGTATGGCTCTACGGCTTTGTTTCACTTCTGCTTAAAAAAACTAAAGATTGTGTAGGCAGAACTCTTTGTGGCATTGTAAGCAAAACGATACTACACATTTATGTTTGATATAACAAGATACTGACTGAATTCACAATATCATTAAACCTTGACGATAACTGTGTTGAATATTGTAACGACTTTATTCCAGACTCATAATAAAGATACAAAGAAGACATTTCATAAAGATACAGAAAAGGTCTAGATAAACTGATTGTACATGTATTTTGATACAGTAGAGTAAAGAAGAGGTGTCACATGCAACTCCACTGCATTTTTCCCTTTTTGTTGCATCAATAGTATTGTAGATAGATGGGGCAGCAGTAGCTCTGTAGGTGGAGACCTTTGCCCAATAACCAGGCGAGACGCTTCATCCACATTGCCTGTATGAATGTGTTTGTGTGATTGAGGGCTGCACCAACTAATCGGACTAATCGGTTATTGAAATAATCGTCAACTAATTTAGTAATTGTTTAATTGTTAACAGGGGAATTCTCTGAAACATGCCGTGTGCTGAGAGAGGAAGGTTTCTGACCCAGACAGAGCAGTAAAGCAACAAACACAGTTGACCAAAACAACGAATATTCTGTGTTTTTGATTAAAAATATCTTTGTGTGTATATGCTCTTTCCGAATGTCCTCAAGTGGCAAACACATGGCTTTGTCAGGTTCAGATTTTATAAAGAAGTGATTTTTAGTAGAATTATCCTTTTTTTTAAGGGAACTAAAAAACTCCAAGTTTTTTAACCACTTTATTCACACTTCACTATCCAGTTATTAATCAATTAATCAATTATCCATATCCACTTTATTTGTTTAGCATATTTTACAAACAAGACAGTTTCCAAACTGCTGCACATAAACAGTAAATACCAATAAATTACTCTATTTAGCTCCACTAGTCCCCTTAAAATAATAAGAACCAGTAAAACCAAAGAAAGAGCAATACAATAAAATAACAATATATAAGTATAAAAACAATTAAGTAAATAATAACGAAACAATATAAAAGACACAGAACCACACAATTTACGCCGAGTTAAAAGACAGAGAACAAAGAGTGGGTCTTAAGACGAGACTTAAAACATTCGACTGTGAGGGCCGAGCTGACGTTTGGGAGGCAGAGCCCTCCACAGTTTGGAGCGGCCTGGTCGCCCTGGGTTTAAGTCTCGTCTTAGGAACCATGAGCTGGAGCTGGCCCTCAGACCTCAGAGAACAAAATATCAAAATAATTGTTAGTTGCAACCCTCGTGTGATTGGTCACTTAGTGGTGGTTGGAGAGGTCGTAGGCGCAGAATGGCAGCCACATCTCTGTCAGTGTGACCCAGGGCAGCTGTGGCTACAGAAGTTTGACTGAAGAGTGAATGAATAATGCTATGTAAAGCAACTTTAAGTGTCTAGAAAAGCAATATACCATAAGACCAATGCATTATTATTATTATTATTATTATTATTGCCTGTCAGTTTTTCTAGTGTGTGTCACCCTACAACAACTGGCCACTGTTCAGGGTCCATCCATCAGTGGCCCCTAACAGGACTAACCAGAAAATGAGAAAATGAGAGAGTGATGAAAGTTGTAGCTCAAAAAGTGAATTTCTCTGAGTCAGTAACCTCCATTCACATTTCCCAGGCTGCTTAGAGTCTTTAGGGGAATAGACAGGAGCGTATTCCTTGAAACGCCTCTGTAGTAGACACATGTCAGAAATATGGATCTGCTGCTGCTGACTTTGGTGAATTCCTGGAGACTCACAGTTTGTGGGTCTGTCAGCGCTCTGCCCCGTGCCGCTCTTTTCACTGTAAAATATTAAAACGGTGTTAGCGTCCAGTGAAGCTGATGCTGACAGATACGAACAGAGATGATGATGGTGCATCTGACTCCACGCTCTCCACTAACTGGCCCTGTAACCCGACCCAGACCTTTGTGTATAGGACCCAGAGGCTGGGACGTCCCGCTCAGGCCTCTCTCTGTGTTTTTTTCACTTTGATGCTCCCTTCAGCCGACGTTTGTAACCGCAGGCACAAAAATCAGCTTTGGACAGGATTCAGCACCGTCTCCCTCTCTCTCTCAGCCCTTTACATGTTCTGTGCTTCGACTTTTCCCACAAACAAACGCCTGTCAACTCAGAAACAAAACGTGCATCTTTCTCCAGAAACAAAAAAATCCCTGCACCGGAGCGCGTAGATCAAGCACAGAATATGTCAGACCGTTATGTATTATTACAGAGAGGAGCGAGACTTTCATCTAAAAATAACAGCAGCACAGCAATATCTTAACATCATGGCTGCTTAAGGTCACGCTCAGAGTCCTGTCACATCTGTCAACGCCCTCCATTCACATTTTGGGATTTTTTTTAAATTATCAAACACTGCTGTCCCAGAATCAGATCTCCCTAACATTATTTTATGTATTTCTCCTAACTTCTGCTGTTCAGTACCACCAGAACTTTGCCTTTAACCATAAAGCAACAGACCAGTGGCTCTCAAACTGTGGGATGGGTACCACTGAGGGTACTTGGCCTTCCTCTGGTGGTACTCAGGAGTCTTTTCAAGTTCTGGTTTAGTTGGAGATTTCATTTGTGTAGACAACTGTATAGTCCTGGTTTACACCTGGTTTGGGCTTGGTTTAGACAAGTATTAGTCCTAGATTAGTCATGGTTTAGTCATGGTTTAGTCTTGGGTACTTGGTTTGAAAAGTTTGAGAACCACTGCAACAGACCCTTCTATGAGTGTGATGTATTGAGATAAGTTGCTCATGCAGTTAGCAGACAAGAGTAGTGTTCTTTCCCAGGGAGCAGATAAAAACATTATATAAAATGTTTTCAGACGGCACATGAAACAAATGGTGGTTGTTGATATTTTTTGTTCAAATGTACTTTAAATTGATATCACACTGCTCTGCTGGTCTTACATTTACTAAAGATAACTTAGTAACACTTAAGAGTAACTCCCACTATTAAAGGGGACAGATTATGCTTTTTTCAGGCTTTATGAAATAATTTTTGACACTTTGCATTAGTATTTCCTGTTTATAACTTAAAATAATGTGTATGTATGAAAAACGTCTTCTTTTGGGGAGCTGTGACTTTGACTTTGCGGAGAGCACTTGGATTAGGTGTCTGTCGCCCCATATGGCTATTTGGCCCGGCTATTAGCAACATAAGACTAACAGATAGATATATGAGCTGACTGCTTTGTAGTGACGGCAGTTTAAGCACTGAAATGATCAGAATGAGTCCAGTGACGGTGTATAGGCTTTAGAAATGCGCAGGAGCACTTCCTTGTTTTAGAGTTTAGAGACCGAGCATTTTCAGCTCCTGAGAAGGGCAGCGCCTCAGCATACAGGATTACTCAAACATGCATGAAAGAAACAAAACACTACTGTACGTATTTGATCTAGAAACAACATTATAACATGGTTAAAGCTCAAAAAAGTTGATTTACCAGAATAGAGGACCTTTAATCACTTTATTTCTCAATCTGTATTTTGCAACATTTGAAACACAATCCTAAAAAACTTATGTTCAAACTGTGACTCACTGAGAGTGTAACAAATCCAGGCGTCTCTGTAGCTCTGCCAAAACCAAACCTCACATTATGCAACGTCTTCTGATTTATCATTTCATTACCACATCTGTCCGCGATCTGTCACATGTGCAGAGAGTATTTCTAGCACATCAGCAGTGCTAACATAGAGTATTAAAGAGTTTGAGAAATCAGAAAAGATTAGCATCACGAGAGAACATACAGTGCGTGTTTGCATCTCTGTCGCTCTGAATATCCAGGTCAGAAATGATAAAAGCGACTAAAATACACGGCTTCCTGTTTACTTTTAGCTATAAACTCCTCGGTGTTGCATAAATCTGGGACGTCTCTTCAAACCTGTCCGAGTTTGTTTGAGTTTTTTTTCCGGTTGGTATTCATGTGACCCTGTTATCTCACCCCTCCCCTGTCCATGCGCTAATGGAGTGGGCTGCTTAAAAATGTTGTGCTTTTTGTCAGAAATAAGTATGTAAAAGAGCGCACTGCATCTGTTGCGGTGTAAATAATGCACTTTTTACGGCATAAATCTTTCACGAACAACAGTTTTAAGTGCTGAGCTGAAGTAAGGCCAGTTTTTTTAAAAAGAAACTTACCTGAATGTGCTCACAAAAGGCAGCTATTTTCATTTTTTTGCCTGCTGTAGCTGTGATGCAGAGGTGTCCAATAATAAAAATTATAGTTTATAATAATTCCAGGCAATTAAGACAATATTTAGGCTATGAATAAGATGAACACTGTATTATACATCCCTCTGATGCACTTTTTGGGCCCCACCCATCATTTAGAAACCACTGGTCTATTAAAATGTCTCTGTCATAAATTCAGACAGGAATTAACTTTAGATAGCAACCATCAAATAGTCATGAGAAAGAAAGGTCTGGCTTGAGAGCAGTAGGTTATATGAGCTGTTGTACAGACAGAGCTATTGTAATGGTGCTGTAATGGTGCTGGAGGGCCATAAACAAAATGTTTTAATTATAGTCACGCCAAAGTGGTGTGACTGAGTCCTGGGATGGACTTTGGACATGTCTGGTGTAGTGTTTTATTTTTAACTGAATGTATGATTTTTTTTTTTTTTTTTTTTCTTTCAGGAGAAATAGATCGATGTCTGAAAAAAGTAGCGGAGGGAGTGGAACAGTTTGAAGACATCTGGCAAAAGGTAAAAAAAACAAACAAAATATAGTTAATGTTTGATAACAGTCATAATTGTTTGCACATGTTTTGTTCTTATAATAATATTATTCTTCCACAGCTTCACAATGCAGCTAACGCAAACCAGAAGGAGAAATATGAAGCTGACCTCAAGAAAGAGATTAAAAAGCTACAGGTGAGATCAAGGAGAAACAGGACAGTGCATTTAAGCAACCAACCTGGATTCTGGTTTTCTGTTTATTTCTAATGCCACTATGTAAAATAAGGGTCAAATGCATTAAATAATAACAAATGAAGACATCAAAGAGACACTTGGTGCAGGCCATGCACTTGGTTAAGTTTGATCTTCAGTGATAAACAGACACAAACATGTACAGCATGTAAGCAAGCAAACAGAGACAGTCTCAATACCTTCCTTTAAATAGTGCTGGACAATCTCACCCTCAACTCTCATATTATATTAATTTTTATAGATGTTTTTATTGATCCACTGTGCTGTTAACCTCTATTTATTAATATCAATTTACCTTCTATCAAAGCACTACATTTTCACCTCATCCTCAGCAAACAAAATGTAAAAATAATGATATATCTATGTTTGTTTGTCCATCAACAGTTTGCTTTTTTATACCTATTAATAACAGAGTTTTTGCAGCCAAAAATCACAGCGAGAGAATTGATCACTAATTTATTATAATTGTGCTATTAAGGTTAACAGTATTGGCAATACCTTGATAGCGCAAGTATCCAAAGTCTCATATTATCGTTGTAGACTTTTACAATATCAAATGGTGAGCTCCCGGGATTAAAATGCATTGTTTTGTTGCCGTGGAATGGTAAAAAAGCAGAGGGAACTTCATAGGCCATGATCCTTTGCTCCGTCTCAGTGCAGCCAACATGACAAAATTATTGTTGCTAAACACTTATTTAGTCTTAATCTTTTGAAATATCACAATAATTATGGCACTAAAGGCTCCCCAGGGCATTTTTAGAGAATATGTTTTGTTATGGAGAGGATTTCTACAAAACCGTGAGCCTCCATATAATAATGCAATAAATACCATACCATGAAATTAATATCATGCAAATACTGCAAGAGAAATGATTATTGTTACATCCCTATGTGCTTTTGTGGTGAAAAAGACAGCAATTCAGATGAAAGATAATGTTTTCATTCCCTTGACCTGTTTTTAGAGACATAGTCCAACTTTAAATGAGATAACTTGCTTACTTTCCATAAACATTAATGAGAAAATGAGAAAAATGGAAAGAAATTAATGGTTTCTTCGTCCTGGATTTGACAAATGAGCTAAAGGCGTTGAACTGCCCACAGGTCAATATGTGTTTAGGTTTGAGACTATTACATTTCACCTCAGTCAGCCTTATGCAGCCTCCAGTATGGACCAAGCCAAGCTGAGGAGTTCATATGCATAAAACTGTGCTAAGACAAGTCTGTGCGCGTACCCCTGACTGAGTTTATCTTCTGTGTGTCTCTCCTCCTCTCTGCTCTCTGTACCATTGTCTTCTTCATCTTCGGGTCCCGCAGCGTCTCCGAGACCAGATCAAGACGTGGGTGGCATCCAACGAGATCAAAGACAAACGGCAGCTAGTAGAAAACCGCAAACTTATAGAGACGGTGAGTAGGAACTGGAGAGAGGAGCGGCAGGAGGCTGTGCTGAATATTTAACACTCCCACTATAGGAGCCATTTTAGTCCTGAGAAGTCGGTTGAATAAGTTTGATAGTTGCAGGTTGATCAGATAAAAACTTTTTAAGTCCTACATCAAAAAATTATAATATGGTTTTGTTTCAGTTGTTGAGTTCAAAGTGACATTCGTACATTATATAGATTCAGTGCACGCAGAGTGAAATAATGTGTAATAGTGTGTAATTTTAACTGTGAGGATTATGGATGACAGTTAATGAAAACCAAAAAATTTGGATCAGAATCAAATAAAATATATAATATTTCATAATCCTCACAAATGAATAAATGCTTGAAACATTTCACTAATGTATATGGCTATATATTTCTTATTTATTGATGTTGGACAGTCCAATAATGTTTTTTTGCCCATTACAATTTTGAGTAATGGGCGGTAGAGGAATTTTAATTTTGGCACAATTTTAACAGAGTTCATAAGGTCTTCAGGGTTTCTGCGGGACATTAAAAAGCATTAAAGTCATTAAATTGACTAAATGGCATTTAAAAGCATTACATTTGATTCTAACAGGCATTCAAAATTATTAGTTTTATTTGTGAATATAAATTTGTATATGTAAATTTAAATTTACCATTTTCATGAGTTTTCAACGAGTCTGCTTCCAGTGGGATCAAACTACCCAAACATCAGATATTTGACTTTCAACATTATTGCTTTATGAACTGTTTTTTTTTACAGTACTTGCAAGTAAGTTTTGACAATTTGAGCTGCTGTGATTGTATGTTTGTGGCATTAAAAATGTTAAAAATTGCATTAAAAAGCATTAAATTAGACTTGCTTGTCTTGTTAGGTTAGCAATGAATGAATGGGTGAATCTAAGTTGGCCATAGTGACTGCCAGTTTATCTCTAAGGGCAAATTATCATTCTCTTAGTGTGCAGTGATTTGCATTTTGAGTTGGCATAAGTTTTACACGAGATGCGTTTCCTGACACATCCCTCTTTTTCTTTGGACTTGGGGTCAGCAACAAAAGTACGCTGGCTTGTGACCTCTTGTGGCTGGATTAAATAACTCAGTTCATGATTAGGACATGCTGCTCGTAAATAGTATTGGACAGGATAACTCTCCTTTTGCCCTCTGTACCAAACCCAAATCTCCCTGAGCTCACAGTCAGATGGTAGCAGGAGTGGATCTAGTTGGATTTCCAGCACCTGTTCCCAGCCCTCGTAGCCTCATTGGTCTTTGATGAGGCGTATTGAGATGCTCTGAATGCCAGCCACCTGCCACACAATGAGCTCCCTCTGATCCCCACATTCATCTACTGACTGCAGCTCTTCAAGTTTCCTGTGGTTTTTGGGCCGGTTTGACCTGAAATTATGTGAGTGCTGCAGGAAGTGGACCAGGATTGTCAGAGGCATCTTGTAGTTTCATAAAAAGAGACACGTTTTTTTGGGTTTTTTTTTTTTTCATTTGAAAGCCTTGATCTGAGGAGCACATGGGTCTGGCATGAGACTGAAATAGATTTTAGGTGTGAAAACTGTAAAGCGAAGTGACACACAATATGGCCCCTGTTCAGAGCTGGCACTGAAACGTGTCATGGTTGATTGTTTATCCCATCTGTGAACACACTCTGTCCGTCCTGAGATCCAGTCAGTTATGACAGTACATACAATGGACCGAGTATCAATGTTCCTATGCATCTGAAGCATGGACAATGAGTTGTAGCAGTAGGGTTGGAGTACCTTCGACAAAAATGGAAATATACCTTTAGTAGAGGTCGACCAATATTGGTTTTTCTATAGGCAATGTTGATAACGAATTCAGAGCGGCCGATAAACACTGTTGATTTTTTTTTTTTTTTTTGTTTATTTATTTTTGACCTATATGTAGGCCCGATTTGCTTCATTTTATGAAAGACATAAATATAAAATAGCCATTTCTTTGAGTAATGCTTATTAAAACGCATGCAGATGTGTTAGAATGTGACAGTGAGAACATCTTTTTGAGAAAACCAATAAGGCAATCTCAGTTAAACTCACTGTGCAAGTAGAGCTTGGGGACAGCTACAAAATTCATCTGGAGTTTCAGTTCTATGCGGCTCTGTTCCAGAGAAACTAGCAAAATCTATTTATTGCTGAGCTTTTCAGGCCAAGATAAACTGTTCTTGGATGTTTTCTATGAACTGCAGTCTAAGATGTCTAAACTGGTATAAGATGTTTGGGGACGCTCTGAGCTGGCTTCTAAGGACTTCCCAAAGCATCTTAAACCCAAATCTCACAGATCTGCAGCAGGGCTGCCACAATGGCCTCTAGTGAATTGATAGTGAGAACAGATAAAGATTTCTTTTTTTGAAGAAAAAAAAAAGAAAACAATAAGGCAATCTCAATCAAATTTTCTGTGCAATTAGAGCTTGGGGAGAGCTACAAAATGCATTTAGAATTTTTGTTTTATGCAGTTCTTTTCCAGAGAAGTAACCAAAATATTTTATTGCCTTTTATTGCTTTTTTGAGCTTTTCAGGCTGAGATAAAGTGATTTTAGATGAGCTGCAGAGTCCAAACTGTTAAAAAATGGTTGGGGAAGCAGGGGTCCTTCAGTCACATGGTTGCCTGGACATGTGCTTGACCAAAAATAAAAATTAAAGTGCGAGATTCTCTAACCTTACACTTTTTTAATTGTCTATAACTTGGTGGGTGCACAATGGCAGAGTGGTTAGTGCTCGTGCCTCTCCGTAAGAGGTTATGGGGTTGATACGTGGGCCGACTGACTATCATTTCTCTGAGCCGAGTCTGCAAGTCTTCCCTGTGAGTTCTTCTCACTGTCAGAAGACGTAGATGTGTTGGAGAATTAGTGAATCTAAACTGCCCTTAGTGAATGAATGGTTACACACAGTTTAAACTTGGCTGGCATAAGCTGAAATAACATGTATGCCCTTGTTGTAAACACGAGGAATTCTGTCTTTGAGTTTTGACCCTCTGAAGCAGCTGTAGTTATGAGAGACACAAGAATGCAGAGGCTGGGGTTAGATGAAGGCAGATGATGAGCCAGTTATGCCAGTACCATTACTATGAGTTTGTAAGGCATAGTACTTCATCCTCTTTGTAACATATATTTGGTATTTATAATGGCGTACCGTATATTCTGTATTTCATTGTATTTAGATCTGCTGTACAGCTTCTAATACATTACTCCCTTTGTGTTTGATTTCTGCAGCAAATGGAGCGGTTTAAGATTGTAGAAAGAGAAACCAAGACCAAAGCGTACTCTAAAGAGGGGCTTGGCCTGGCTCAGAAAGTGGACCCTGCGCAGAGGGAGAAGGAGGAGGTCGGGACGTGGCTAACGGTGAGTGGATTATTAAATTATAACACACATTGTAATATGATATAAAACTCATGTCTCCAAGAATGTAGCCTGAAGTAACCTGGACAAGTGTTTGATCATTTTCTGTCTGTATTAAGGAAAAATGCTCACTTTAACGTGATTAGATTTTTATAATGATGGGAGGACACTATCAGTGGTCATGAATTATTAGTTCAGTGACTTTAAATATTCAAAAACCTGAACAAAAATATGAATATTTACCCTTCTTCCCATCAGTCTAGATTTTGGAGAACCAAACAGGAGCAGTAATGCAGGAATGTCATGCACTATTGAAAAATAGATTTCAGACAAGTCATATCTAAAACATAAAGCTTCACCAATATTTACACATTACTTTGTTAAGAGCTTATTTGCAATGGCCCCATTAGTAAGCAGACAAAACTCAAGGTCAAGTTTTTTTGTATAGCACATTTAAAACAACAATCGCTACCCAAAGTTCTTTACAGGCTTATTAAAGTCTAATACTGAAATATAAAAGTAATCAGATAAGTCGCATAATACATAAAAACAAGTTAAAAACACGAAAAGTACAAGACAATGAAATGAAATAAAATCTTAATCTGGAAAATTGAAGCCTGTCCCACTGCTCCTGTCTGTGAAAAATCATAAATTATAAATCAGAAAACATAATTTACTTAAAAAAAAGATTTCATCAATACAATAGTTGCTGCTATATATTATATCTTGCCATTGTTGACTGTGTACACGCCTAAGTAGTTGAAACTGACTCCAGCTCCCTGCAACCAGTATGTGGCTAAGTGGTGGAAGATGAATAAATTAATATTATTATTTTTATACATTAAGATTCTTTTAATACTTTCAAATAAAAGTATTTCTAAATACTTAATAAATAAATCTCAGACTGATTGTGGGAAACAAGACCTCTTGAATAATTAAGTCTATAGGAGAACTTGATTTTAAATTTAAGGAGAAAATATTGCAGTAATTGGTAATATTAAATTACAACTCTTGCAGTGTATCAAAATTGCAATACAAATCATACCGGCACCAAAGTATCATGATAGTATTGTGCCGTGATAAAAGGGTATCGTCCCAGCCATAAAATGTATGTATCAAAGAAAACACTTTTAAAGATTCTGTTCACTGGAATGGCAAAATAGGACGCAATCAATAACGTGGTAAATATGAAGTTTCTCACTTATGTATGGTTGACGGATGCTTTGTTTGTGTCTTTGTGCAGAATACGATAGACACGTTAAACATGCAGGTGGACATGTTCGAGAGTGAAGTGGAGTCTCTCTCAGTCCAAACCAGGAAAAAGAAAGGGGACAAAGAGGTGAGTGGTGCCGCTCTCGATGCATTTGTCCAGTGTTCCTTTAGTCTTTGTCCCACTCAAGCCTCCTGCCTCTGTCCTGCCTCTGACCCCTCCCCTTAGACCCTCAGCTCCATCTCATCTCTTTTATCTGCTGCTCTGCTCTCAGACAAAGAGGTCAGACCCAGCATCCAACATTCATCTTGTTTCTGATGACGATAACCTCACTCAGCCTTTAAAGTTTCTCCAGAGGCTTTATCTGTTGTAAACTCTGTATGACACAAGGGTAAAAGAGAAACCTAAAGCTTTGTCGAATTTTCACCGGAAAAACATCTTAACATTAATGACCATAATGACTTTTACAGAGTTTTCTGATGTAAAAATAGTGGCCAACACAGTTTACTCTAGATTTCTGTGGTCTGGGGCGAAATAATTTGGTTATTCTTGATGCTTTGTCTACTTGATGTTACCCTGAATTTTTGGGATAGCTTAAAAAGTGTTTGCAAAGAGCATCCTGTACCTTGAAAATAATTGTTAGTCAAATCAGTGAAAGATTGTCTGAAAATTTAAAAAAATCTAAATTTTTTTAGCCGTATTGCCCAGCCCTGGGTTTTGCATTGTTTTACTTGTTAGGGCTTGGCTAAAAGTCAGAACAGTAATCATTTATTTCAGTGAACAGAAATGAGTTCTTTACTAATTGATGTAAAATGCCATACTCATTAGAAATGTATGTTTTGTTTTGAAATGAAATATGGCTTGGTTATTTTTTTGTGTAAAGGGTTTGCTGGCTGCTACATAGCAGCGTTTTTAACTTCTGTCATTAATGATTTGATTACTGACTGTAATGAGATCCATTGTCCCATAACATACCTCCGCTCATGTATGCATTTGTTCCCACCATTAGCTGCTGTGTTGATAATGATGCATCCACACATACTGGGACATAATTTCATTAATATTGACACAAATGAAACACATTACATGATCATGTCCCACTAATGCAATCGATGTTACATATGTCCAGAGCACATGCAGTGATTTCATAATCCCATTATCCCACCATGTTCAGAGTCAAACTTTCTACAACAGCCCCACAAGGTCACCTTTGTCTAACACATAAACAAAAACCTTTATTATTACAGTTAAAGTGCTTTAGGACATGTATGAATAATAAAATATTGAAATCACAAGCGCCACTGTGGCTGTGCATTAAGGCATTAGAGAAAGACCTGCGCTCATGCTGCTGTACCTTTACTGTTAAAACTTTAACATCTGTAGTTTTTGAGCTCTCTGAAACCTCCACCTTACAGTGAATAATTTTCTCTTAAATATTAATGTCTAGTGTATTATGTGTCGCAATGCCCCAGCGTGTTAAATATTACCATTACATAACCTGAGTTATGCATAAGTAATGTTATTGTTGAGGAAAGCTGCACGTTTGGACATTGAGCATAAAATGTTAATACAAAAGTTTACATTCAGATTTACTTTATGTACAAAATGACAAAAAATGGTATTAAATATTGATGTTGTCAATCAAGGCCTTAAAATTATTATATTTTATGAGCAAGTATTAAATGTTATTGTAATATTATCTTTACCTAGCCTTTACAGAGTTGCAGGAAATGTGTAAATTAGTAAATGTACGCGAGCAAATGTTGCCATTTATGCTCGCTTCATTCAGTCGCAATGTTACATTCATTCAATATAACAATTATTAAAAGCAAGGTTCAAACAAGAAGCTTGTACTTAAAAATATACTGTATATTTTTGAGTAATACTTGGTAATCCTAAAATATGTGTGAGTTGGCTGTGACTTTTGCATTAAATTATGCCATGAGTGGAAATAGGAAGGTCTAAAAAGTCTTAAAATTGGAAAATCGTATAGAAGAACTATAATGTATTTTAAGTCACTTCATGAGTTTCTCTAATTTGATATTTTTGCTTGGGCCAATAGTAGGCCTGTATCTTTTCATCTGACCAAATAATATATACTGTAATCTTTAATCGTAATTATTCAATCTTAATCTCAAACTTCACCTCATAATTTCCTTTGTCTCATTCCTCTTCCCAGAAACAAGACCGACTCGAGGAGCTGAAGAAGTTCATAGAGAAACATCGGTACCACATCCGGATGCTGGAGACCATTCTGAGGATGCTCGACAATGACTCAGTGCAGGTGGACGCCATCAGGAAAATCAAGGTCGGTTCACTTCACTTCGGTTGCTAACAATACTGTAATTTTTTTTCCTCATAACCACTCTGCTCTTTTTGAAGGACGACGTGGAGTACTATCTAGACTCGTCGCAGGATCCAGACTTTGAGGAGAATGAGTTTCTTTATGATGACATAGATCTGGAAGACATTCGTAAGTGCAGCGTGGCTATTGAGCTCAAAAGCATGTTGCCAATTAAATAACCACCTTCTTAGATACCAGATACTCCACTGTCTGACTGTACAAAAAGGCACAATACCATATTTCACCAGATTAACCAGACTTTCACCACATCTGATATAATGTTTAGGATTATTCAGATCAATGCTGAAAAGTAACAAGAAACGTTTACTCATGTCATCTAGTTAAAGGTCCCCTATTATGCCAAATCAACCTTTTTGAGCCTTTAAACCATGTTATAATGTTGCTTTCCAGCTCAAAAACATACCCAGAGTAGTATTTTGTTTCTTTCACACGTGTTTAAGTAATCCTGTTTGCTGAGCCAGTTTGCTTCTAACAATCTGAAAATGCTCGGTCTCACCGCTCTACGTAGAAACGTGAAACCAGGAAGTGTTCCTCTGCGTTTCTAAAGCTCATACACCGTCAGCAGACTCGTTCTGATTATTTCAGTGCTTAAATTGCCGTCACTATGAAGCAGTCAGCTCATTATCTATCTGTTAGCGTCATGTTGATAAAAGCTGTGCTAAATAGCCATTTTATGTTTTGTTTAGTCCCAGTCATTGCCAACAAACACCCAATCCACTGCGTTCTCTACAAAGTCAAAGTAACAGCTCCCCAAAAGAAAAAGTTTTCCATACATATACATTATTCTAAGTCAGTGGTTCCCAAACAGGGGTCCGGGCCCCTTGGTGAGCCAGTGACGGTACTGCAGGGGGGCCCCCAGAGGTTGTCTACATTAAGTACATAAAAAGAAATTGAGTTTGTAAACAAATTACAATTAAGTACAGTTATGTAGTTGTTTAAAATACTAATTTGAAGCTAGTTTTATCTAACAGTCTGTGTTTTTTGGTAACAATTTAGAATAATTTGCAACGATGAAGCAGAAACACAGCATTAATAAACATGTAGTTAACAATAATTACAATAAATAAACCGTTTTAGATCCTCAATTACCACTGATGTTTATAATCTTGCACTGATTTACATGAGCTTATTACTGAAGAATTAAACAGTAATAATGTTTATAACTATAATAATAAATAAGTCATGTTTTGTAAATAACCAATTAACAGGTTACAAACTCTAAACTAATTCTTAAATAATGCTCAGTACTGTGAGTTATTCTAAAGTGTTACTGTTTTTTTTTAAACATTTTTAATATAAATCTATGGGGAAAAACATGTCATAGTCTTTTGAATAGAGTGAAATTTTATTGTTGGGGATCTACGTGGGAGTTTCTGATTTTTAAGGAGGCCGTGACCATGACACTTTTGACTTTGGGAATGGCTGTTTTAAGTTATAAAATGTGAAACACTAATGCAAAGGTGTCAAAAACTATTGCAAAAAGGCTGAAAAAAGCATAATATGGGAACTTTAGAAATATGTGTTTTTTTTTAAATTGCACCTGTACTTCAGTAAGCTTATGAGGAACTTCATGATGAGAGTGTCTGAAAAAGTAAAAGTATTTTTGACCTGGGTTTAAGCCAGGTTTGTGCACAGTAGTAGTTGAAGAAGTTTTAGTGGTAGTCAATTAAACTTTACATCCAATACCTTTTACTTTGCCTCAAGTAATAATTTTGTTGTATACCACTTAAATAATATTATTTTGAAGTTAATTGTTTGGTTCAGGTATTCATAAACACTCAGAGCAGTGCAGTTTAATTTTGAGAAAAGTCATCAGTTGTTGTTTGAAGTATAAAGTACTTCAGAATAGTAGATGTATTTACACTCAGTCACAAATCTCTCAGTAAATAATACTTTACACTGCTTTATACACTTATACCAGATATAACTGTGGAAAGCAGATGATTGTAAAACTCTTTTTTTTATGCTTATTATTATTATTTTAGTTTTTACATTTACATTTTTTCTTTCATCTTGTGTGCAGCTGCGTCCATGGTGGCCACGTCTCCTCCGGGACACTCGACCTTAGAGGACGAGATCTTCCACCACTCCAGCAGCACGCCCACCTCCACCACCTCGTCGTCCCCCATCCCACCCTCGCCCGCCACTTGCACTACAGTAAGGCTTTTCAGTTCAGCCCCTCTGCCCCCCTCTGTGTCACGTCTTCAAATGATGATAACAGCGTAATATTAGTAAGAGAGCGAACCTGAGCCCTTTGTTAAGTCAGGTCAAGCCATTATTCAGCTGCAGATGTGGGATAATTGCTCGTATTGTCGTGCCATATTGCCTTTATGGTACCTGTTCTTAATTTCCACCCACACGTATAGAAAAAGAATGGGTATTAAAGCTGGGATAACAATGAGTGGAGGGTGGGATGTGGTTTAAGTTTAACTCTGGCATGAAAAGAAATTTAAGTCATGCATATTACAGGTGATAAGAGAAGTTCGGTTTTAATTATCTTTTGTCACTTTGTGCAGTTAACTGTATTGAGTCATTTGTCCAGTCCGGTGTAGATAATTGTGCAGCTAAAGCCAGTTTCAAAGTTCAAATGTCCTCCCTACGTCCTATAGCATGCGTTTATAGGTGAACTGGAGACTCTAAATTGCGTCCCATTAGTCGGGACCAGAGAGTGCAACCAGAAGAATAAAAACTCAACAAGTGTGTGATCTATCTGAGGGGCTCTCCATTCAACAAAAGTCCACTCAAAATCTTTAAAGGGGATATGCAAAGTTGACTTTTCTGAGCGTTCTACCATGTTATAATGCTGTTCCCTCATCGAAAACATGCCTGGAGTTGTGTTTTTGAGTAAACCTCTATTCTCTGCAGTTTCTGAGGCCTCAAAACGCTCGGTTGCATGAACCTGTGCCTCTCCCACAAACCCCCGCTCACTCCAGGAAGCACTGACCAATCGACAAGCCCTCTGCATCCACTCTGCCCTCATTCATTTAACCACAAAAACGGCGTACAGCTCTTTTTCCACTGATTCCTCACAGCTGTTTTTTCATTTTGTAGTAAAATGGCATCATACAAATAGCTTAAGGAAGTAAAGCTCCTTTTATTCTTTAAATTATGTCTTGCACTTATTAAAAGCAATCTCTTTTACTCAGATAATGTTTTTAAAGGTTATAAAATGTAATGTAAAATGTTGTGAGATGTGACCAAGATTGAGTAAAAGCATATTATAGCATAGCATATTATGTAAATTTGATGGTTTCTTTTGTGTATTTCTAGACTCTAGTCCCAAATAAAACTACTTCCTAAAAGGTTCTTCCTACTTCCTTAAGTAGTTAATTACTCAATAAATAGCTCACACTTAAAATACATTATTTTTAGTAATGCTACAATGAAGAAATAATGTTAGGACATGTCACAGGGTTTGTTGTTTGTTGGCAACAGTGTTTAAAGTTGTATTAATCAGTTTTGTTTTTTTCAGGAGAACTCAGAGGATGACAAAAAGAGGGGGCGCTCAACAGATAGTGATGTTAGTCAGGTAAGTCCCCTACTCACCAATATTTCACTATGATTACAGTACTGCTTTAATCCAGTCCATGACACAGTGTGCAAAGTCCACCTCTGTTCAAAAATAAATGTTAATTTCATTTTGTGGAGCCTGACACAATTATGTGCTCAAGAGAGAAACCATTTTAATAATTCAAGGAGTTCAATTTAAAATGGCTCTTAAACCTTTCCTGTAATAACCTAATTAATCTAAAATTACAAGTCCCTTTAAAATACTTGAACTCTTCTTCTGTTCATTATTATTACATATCTGATGATTGTCTCATTGTCCATTGGCAACATATTTTGTAAGGGTGATTTTTTTTCTCTTTTGGCTCCTCTTTTACACGGTCACACATCATTCGCACTGTGGCTTTTACACTGTATTCTCTTCCAAGTGCTGTAGTCAAGACCATATCAAGACTAAGGCAAACTGAGACCAGTTCAGGACCAAACCCTGTGAAAACTAAGAAAACTAAAATTAGGAGAAAAGTTTTAAAAAGTGATTCTAAAATATCATTGATAATTGTAACAATCTGATGCAGCAGACTCCACAAACAGAGAGCACTTCCTTTTTTTATGGTTCTTCCAATGCAGAAAACTAATTACATTAAAATTTTGAATTATTATATTTTCTTATGTTTGGTAAAAAAATAAAAATAAAACGCCACAGAGACTGCCACAAACAAGATTGATGTAGGGCCGAGTTAAAATTGGATTATTCGAGAACAACCCTGAGTGAAACTGCAGCTGAGACCAAGGTGAGATCAAGATTGTAAAAAAATAGTTTCAAGACCAAGACCAGTGTTGGGCGCTACAACCCTACTACTTCCTGTTGCAACCACATCTGTGACTGGAGTAAGCAATGTGGGTGAAGGTGTCTTAACCAAAGACACAACAACTCTGGTTTGGCTCTTTAGTTCCCACACTGGGTCAGAGCAGGAATCGAACCGCCAACCCTCCGTTTAGTGGAGTAATGTTTTACTTGGTCTCGATCCTCATCTTGAATCCAATCTTACTCGGTCTTGTCTCAGTCTCAGATGTGGCGGTCGCTGAGATTTTATTTACCAAACATTATGAGAAAATGCTCTTCTTGGAGTAATTATTTTTCCACATTACATGAACCATGAAAATGATCTGTCTCTGTTTGTTTGTGGAGTTTGTTGCATTAGATCATTAAAATAATTCTTAATGTATTTGAGCCATTTAAAAAAAAACGTTTCCCCAATAATTAGTGTTCATGGGGTTTGGTCTCAGTTTGCCTTGGTTTCAGTTTTGTCTCGGTCTTGAACCCTGAAAGTCTGGGCCTTGTCTTGGTCTTTGTTCACTCTGGACTCGGACTAGTCTTGGTCTCGATTAGTACGGTCTCGACTACAACGTTAGCGCCTTCTATATCAAGCCCTATATTACTGTAATCTCCAAAGACGATAACTCTCCTCCATGTCTTGTTTTGCAGTCACCTGTGAAAAATGGAAACCCTTCGCTGCTCTCTTCCTCTTCCTCGTCTTCTTCCTCCGTCTCGGGTCTGACCTCATCCTCATTCGTTTCCATGGCGACCATCTCAGGGGGCGGGAGCAGCGGCATCGGCGGCGGCATCGGCATCGGCATCAGCAGTAACAACAACAACGGCGGCGGCGGCGGCGGTGGTGGCGGCAGCAGTCACCCCGGTTTGGTCCTCCTATCCAACACTTTGTCCGGCAGCTACAGCAACGCCACGCAACAGCCCCCGCACCCGTCAGCACAACAACAGCAGCAACAACAACAACAACAACAACTCCAACAACTCCAGGCCAAAAACAACTCAACCGCCACTGCCTCGGCCCCAATCTCCGCCCCCAACACCAACAGCCACCCTGCCTCCTCGGGACCGTCCCCGCCTAACGTCAGCATGCAGGGGCCGATCACGTCAAGCTCCCAAGCGCCGATAGGGTCCACTTCTAATAGTTTAGGTCTAAGTTTGGGCCTCTCTCTCGGAAAAGCCCCTGGTTCTCTCACCACTAGCCCCATGTCTGGCGGTCTAGGCCTGTCGGGGATGCCGGCGTCCCTCAGTTCGTTGTCGGGCCTGTTGTCGAGCTCCACCCCGGCCCCTTACGCCCAGGCAGCGGCTGCGGGAACGGCATCGTCCGGTCTGCCTGGATCTTTAGGAGGAGGAGGGGTCAGCGCGTCCTTGAGTTCGGTTACAGTCGGGGGTCCCACGTCAAGCTCGGCGGTAGTAGGCAGCATCGGGGCAGGGATTCTGGGTTTGGGATCTTCAGGTCCGTCGGGGCTGCAGGGGTCCCAGCTTGTCTCTCAAAGCCCGGCGGGGAATCTAGCGCCGGGGAGCGGAGTCGGTGTCATCGGCAGCAACGGAGGCAGCTCAGGGTCCAACAGCGGAGGGAACGCGGCGCTGTCTGTGAGGCCGCCCAGCCAGCAGAAGCAGAACGGTAGCACTAGTAAGTATCAGTGTAAAAAATGTTTAAAAAGTGGATTTAGTACTTCAAAGCACATACACTGAGTTAAACAGAATCTGGTATAATAAAGTTGAAAAGCAATCTTTTTTTAAGCCAAGTGTTTAGGATGGTATTTAGATATAGGTTTATAATAACAATTAGCCAAGACCCTTTTTTTTTTTTTTTTTTTGTAACCAAATTGTATGACAGGTGTCCCTCCCACCTAAACCTATTTCCACAGAAGCCAACCCTACCTGACCAGTCATTAGCTTTTTACCAAAAATAGGGAGGGCTCCATTCAATAGTTGAATGTATGCCTTTCCATTTGCAGCTCAGAGTTGAGTTAATCTATTTTCATTTTTTTTCATCTACTGGAAATCTGCTAGCCAGGCTTGGTAACAGTACCAAAATACAGACTATAAAAATAGCCTTGACGTCAACTTTTCACATGGTTTAAACATCTGTTGTGTGTTCAAAAATCAAAACCAATTATACACTAACCTTATGCAAGCACAGAATATTTAAGTTAACTATATTTATATTTTTTTATATGCCATATTGTTGATGCCTTGTCAACGATCATTATCAGTGCACACAGTAAATCAGATTAGTTGAGCAGGTACCAAAATCAGTATGAAAAAGTTTATTGTTTTAATCTTATCTCCATCTATAGTTCATCAAGTACTTTCCAAATGCAAAGAGGTCTGGAGTGTACTTTAAATGAAATGCACCACTTACAGTAAAATAGGCAGGTTATTGGAGGTTATAGGATTTGTTAAAGGTCCCCTTTTCTGCTAAATAGACTTTATTGAGCTTTTAACCACATTATAATGTTGTTTTCCACCTTAAAAACATCCCTGGAGTAGTATTTGGTTTCATTAACGCTTTCATTAGAGTAAACCTGTAGGCTGAGGCCGTTCCCTTCTCAAGAGCTGAAAATGCTCGGTCTCACAGATCTACGTAGACACATGAAACCAGGAAGTGCTTCACCGGACTCATTATGATCATTTCAACGCTTAAATTGTCATCACTAGGAAGCAGTCCACTCATTTATCTACATGTTAGTGTCATGTTGCTAATAACCTTTCTAAATAGCCTGTCCAGTCCCCACCTTTGCCAGCAGGGGGCGACAGACACCGAATCCACGCATTCTCTGCAAAGTCAAAGTAACATCTCCCCAAAAGAAGACGTTTTCCATACATATAAAAATTATTTTAAGTTTTAAAATGTGAAATACAAAAGCAAAAGTGTCCAAAACCTTTTTTTTTTAAAAAGCCTGAAAAAAGAGATTTCCAGAGGGTTGGGACAGCTAAAGCAAAGCCTCCATATAAGTACAGTCCGCAGGTTGTGTCTTTTAAAATGTCGGAGTATCCTCCAGTGTTTCCTGTTGAAGCCAGCAGAGTCCTGGCTCTAATATTATGTAAGGAGATTTGTTTATTCATGCCGCCGTGAATGACACGCCATTAATAAAGCCCGTGTGTCAGTGACTCACATAAATGACGGAAATGTCCTTTTAGTCCAGGCTGAAAATACTGAACCAGTGACCTCAGAGAACAGGGAGAAAGGCGGTGTTTAACTGTATTTGCTGTAAACCTACGCAGAGCCAGCCGAGCCACCACTGTGAATAATGATCGTTCATTACCGCCTGCAATAACACTCAGGATGTTCTTTAAGTGCCTCCACTATCGCCACAGAAATCTCATAACATCATTACCTCCTCATAGGCATCAAATAATTCATTACCGACTGCATTAATCAAGAAAGAACCGGGGACTGCCTCGGCGAGACAGACTGCGGCTCACACTTAGATCGCACTAATAGTTAATTACAATCAAAGGCAGCTGGTGCAGAAAGCTGTGTAAGTCTTCACGGTTTAAGATGGACTGTAGAGCTGTGGATTCACTTTCAACATTAAAGTTAAAGTTATTTTCACTAGTGGTTCTCAAACTGTGGTGTATTTACCTCTGGTGGTATTCTGTCCTGATTTAGTTTAGTTTAGAGCCGTTTTAATTCAAGTTTTAGTCCTGTTTTAGTTGGGGCTAGTCCTGGCTGAGACCTGGTTTAAACCTAGTTTGGTCCTGGTTTAGAGCTGGTTTAGTCCTGTGTTAGTCCAGGTTTAGACCTGCATGTTCCTGCTTTAATCCTGGATTTGTCCTGGTTTTTAGGTCTGGTGTTTAGTTCAAGTTTAGATCTCGATATTCCTAGTTTAGTCCTGGATTAGTCTTGGATTTGTCCGGGTTTATACCTGATTTAGTCCTGAATTAGTCCCAGTTTAGTCCCATGTTAGTTCTGTTTTTTAGTTCTGCTGTTTAGTTCAGGTTTAGATCTGGTTTAGTCCTGGATTAGTCTTGGCTTAGTCCTGGTTTAGACCTGCTTTAGTCCTGAATTAGTCCCAATTTAGTCCAATGTTAGTCCTGGTTTAGTTCAGGTTTAGACCTGGTTATTACTGGTTTTGTCCTGGATGGATTAGTCTCGCTTTTGTCCTGAATTAGTCCTAGAATATCTCTGTGTTTGTCCTGGTTTAGTTCTGTTTTAGGCTTATTTTAGCCCATTATAGATGCTGCTGTTCTTGGAAAGCCAAATATTTTCCGAGGTTGTACTTGGTGTTAAAAGTTTGAGAATCACTTATGTAAACAAAAAAGGTTAATTGGGTTACACTGTTGATACTATAAGCATTAATTAAGGGGAAGTAACCAGTAACAGATAAAATAACATAATAGACATAATAGTTAGCATTACAACAACATTATTAAACACCATAGAGTTATAAACATTGTTATTAACATTCAGTTCTTGAGTTATAAGCTCATGTAAATCAATATAAGCTCATAAACATCAGTGTTAATTCCATATTTAGAATCCAGCCACACAGGATCACAGCCAGTGTACTCTTTGTGTTGGTCCCAAGCTTAGATAAATGCAGAGGGTTGCTTCAGAAAAGGCATTCAGCGTAAAATTTATGCCACACCAATATGCAAGTCACAATAGGAGACAGATGCTTTACTGTATTAACCCCAAGAAGGAAAGAAGCAATGTAAATTTAGTATCTAAGTGTATCTTAAAAATATTGTTAATTACTTATTTATTCATGCTTTATTACTGCTCAATAGTAGTGAGTTATTCTTAAGTGTTACTTGTTTTTTTTTTTCCTGGAAAGTTTAACTTTACTGACAATTTCCAACCTCGACTGCGTTCAAAAATATGACTCACATAATAATATGAACAAAGGAAACAGTGAAACAGCAGGCCAACAGCTCCACAGTATAAAGGAAACTAGCAATTATGGCCCATTTCATGCATTGAGACAAATGGCATCACATTGTACTGTGTAATTACAAGGTGCCCAAAGGTGACACTGATGCCGTCTGTACAGTCTTATAGATTTAAATGTGAGATTAAATGAGAAAATAAACCAATGACTCAAGACTGAAGTTAGTTTAAAAAGGGAAACTTCAACGGGACTGCACAAAGAAGTCCACAGTCACTTTTATATCACACTAACTGCAAAAAGCTATTAAATATTATAAAAAAAACTGACAATACATGTTTATTTATTTTGCAGGTTACAGTGCTGTGGTAGCAGACAGCACAGACTCTGCCCTCAACAGTGCCAGCCAATCACAAAACAGCCAATCCTCATCTCTGACCTCCACAGCCAATCAGCCGTGAGTATAATTGAGAAGTTTAATTTAATTTTCCCCTCATGTGTTGTTTGTAGCCTTTTTAAAATTGATCTTAGGTTACAGCTTTTCTAACTGTTTGTATTTCCCTCTCCTGTCCTCAGTAAAGACACTGGTCCCAGTTTACTGGCCTCTATGAGTTTTTCGTCCAGCTCCCCGTCGCCCGCCTCCTTCAACGAAGCCAAAATAGGAAGTGGTTCTCTGTTGAACGGACCACTGTCCTACTCTCAGTCTGGAGACATCATCAAGGTGAGGCTCAAACACCTGTGGGAGCTTTAGGCGGCCGTCTTGGATTCAGATTTTTTCTTATTTATGAAAAGAAAATGAGTTAAGAAATCTGTTTCCCTACTTGTTTTACTAATAGCATCATCCCAAATCTTTCTAGGTTATACTGTTACACTACTGGAAATGTTCCTCTATCCCATGGCCAATTCCACCCCCAACAATATGACAAAAGTTTAGAGCTTACCTTCAACTTCTGCCTTGTTAAACACTGCATGAGCGCATTGCCATTATTTTTCTGCATCACTTTGCATTCCTGTTTTCTCTTTGTTTGTCTTTTCAGGAGTGCTCTGGTGTGTTAGCAGATGTAGTTAGTGCTTATGGCAGCTATTAAATTTATATATTTTAATAATCATAATTTAAAGATGGTGTAGATCAGCAGCAAATGGTGGCGTCCCTCAATCGAGAGCTTCGATAATTGTTGATAATAAAGCTCAGATGTTGTAATAAGTCTACAGTATGCAAGGTGATAAAAAGGAAAAACTTTCACTCTAAAACATATTAAGGTGTGAACTATGACTATTGTCCAAAGAATTCTCCTTTTTTTTACCGAATAACCAAGCCCTTCTGTAGTCCCAAGTTGCTTTCTCATGGGCATATTTTGTGAAGAGCACCAGAGTACATAAAAGCTGTATGCATCTGTCCACTGTAATTTGTTTACCAATAACTTTTTTTGCGTGTGTTTGCCCCAGGAGCCTCTGAGCAGCCTGAAGTCGATGGCCGAGCGTGCGGCACACAGCTCAGGGTTGGAGGCAGACGTGCCCTCCCTTCACCTCAGCTCAGGTACGCACTTCTGCCCCTCTGACTGACTCTGCGAGGACACAAAATGCAGTGGGAAGTGGAAAAGTTGTTAAAAGTCATTTCAGCTCTTGCTCCTGACTCCTGAATAAAAAAAAAAACTGCTGACTGTGGGATAATCTTAACTTTAGCTATCTTTTTGTTCAAGCCATGGTCTCTCACTTTGTCTCTCTTTGCCCCACATTTTATTTCTTATTATTATTTCATTTTTTAATCTTGAAAAAGTTGGGACAAGGCAACAAAAGTTAATATATTCTATATTATAATTGTGTTTTAGAGCCTTATGTTTTGTGTTACTCATATTTAGTCAAAGAAATTATGCATTTTGTCTCACCCTCACATAAACCCACAGAGAATTTAAAGTTTGAGTTTTTACCCTCTGAGGCTACTGTAGTTTCTGGAGTTAAATTGAAGCGATGGTCTCGAATAAATGAATGCGATGGCTACAAATGAAAGTTGGTATGTTTTTGTGTAACCTATTGAGAAAATGATGTCCTGTCTTGGAAGCTTGTGAACCCAGAGCAGTAACATTAACTCTGAGCGTCCCGTCTCTCCTCAGACATCTTCCCCAGCGCCACAGCGCCGTCGGGACCCCCATCAGCACCTCAGCCCTCACTGACGGACGTCAACATCCCGCCTTCGCTGGGTGTGTGTCCCCTGGGTCCGGTCCCTCTGTCCAAAGACCAGGTTTACCAGCAGGCCATGGAGGAGGCGGCTTGGACGCACATGCCCCACCCATCCGACTCCGAGAGGATCAGGTTTTAGCTATTTTTTCCAGTTTGCCAGTGTTTAGTCAAATCTAGCAGACTGTGCTGTGCAAAAAGTCTTCGGCAGGTTTTAAGAAAAGCTGTGAGTAAAGAAAGTTGTATCAGTGTTCAAAAAACACACAAGACTTTAGACCCCTGCCTAGGCACTGGTCTCGTCTCACAATGGCAAAGATATAGTGCCCAGACCTGGACTCAAACTCAGAGATTATCTAGTTCAGGGGTAAATGCTCGTCCCCTCACAACGGTAAAGAATATACTATGGCTGAATGCCTCTGGTTGCTTAGTAGATTTATTAGTCAGTGAGCTCTTGGTCGACTAAAATTTTATTGGTCAATTAATTGCATCCACTGATTTAATTAATCGAATTTATTTATTTAAAACCTTTATTTTCAAGTTTATTTAGGTTAACAGATGATTTTGAGATAACAATATATCACAGTATTACAGCCATCTTTCCAAATGTTATATCAACTAATTAATTAAAGTAAAACTCTGGTAAGATTTTGGTATCTTCAGTTGACTAAACATTTCTTTGGTCCATTACTACTACTGCAAATATTGCAAAGTAAAATTCCTATTAAAGCACTCTTAACAGCATTTTCACACCTGCCCAAAACTTTTGTCACAGTACTGTAGTTTAGTTGTAGTCGTTTGAAAATACATGTTCCATTAAAAGTTGTGGAAGAATATATTTGGTTCTGTAAAATGTGTGTCATAATAAAATAATCAGGCATAAAATTGAGAAAAGCTGGAGGTAGCAGAGCTGAAGATGTTGAGGTTCTTTTGTTGAGAGTGACAAGGATGGATAGGATTAGGATTTGTTTTGGAAATAAAGTCAGAGAGACCAGACTGAAATGGTCCAAAGCCTGTATAGAAGCCCGCTGTAGCATATTTAAATCCAGTGCATTATTTAAAAAGACATTTAACCCCTAATTAAGCTGCACGGTAATAATGAAATAATACATTAAGCATGTAGCTCAGTTTTACCTGAACAAATACAGAAAGGCTACAATTACAGCCATGGACCCGCTGGTGTTTTTTGCTCTGCTCTCAGCCCACACAGCCACAATTGACATTTAAAGCCAAACACTTTAAATCCTCTTGGCGCACAGTTTCTGTTGTGTTTTACAGTCAGTTTTAGTCAGGAGAGCCCCACACACAGTACTAGACACTATACTACATATACACAGATCAGGCATAACATTATGACCACTGACAGGTGAAGTGAAAAACACAGATTATTGCTTCGTCATGGCTCCTGTTAGTGCGTGGGATATATTAGACAGCAAGTGAATATTTAGTCCTCAAAGTTGATGCGTAAAAGCAAGAAAAATGGGGATGCGTTGCTTCTCCAATTCACACCGAGTGCGTTGTGTGTGCGGCACATCTCCGACCAGAGCCAGCTGCGAGACCGCGAGTTTATGCTGGAGTTATGAGTTCACGCAATAATAAACATGTACAGAGAGAGCTGCATGTAAAAAGCCACTTGCCTCTGACCACGATCTCCTGTTCATTTGGAGATTATTCTGAGATTTAACCATGGTTGAAGCACAAAAGTCACAGAAATATATACTTTAACCCTGGGTAAGGGTGCTGTGTATGTAAATACTTAACTGTTCTGTCCTGTCTTGTTTGGTCCCCAGTTAAGACGTAATGTTTACAGAGTAAGAACAAGAGGCCGCACAAGCGTATTTATTTTGAAATTTGCCAGATCCTCTTCACTGGTCCCAGGTCTGACTTCCTCGATCTGCTCTGTTAAACTTTAAGCATGACAGCTCTGGCATCCGACAAAAATAGACTTGATACATATTTCTGTTGGAGCACCGGAGACGTACGGCAGCACAGCCGGTGTGAACTCACGCATTCTCTTGCATTGTTTGTTGCGGAGGTCGTACGGGACACGCAATGGATTCAGTGTAAATTGGGTGTAAGGATATGAGCGAGTTTGACAACATCTCTGGCCCAAGTTAATGCTGATACTAAATGAAAGGTGTCAGAACACACAGTTTGTTGCTGCGCATTAGGCAGGTGGTCATAATCAGGGTAGTCCCAAGTATAAAAAAGGTATTACATTTAATGTTGCAAATCTCCTGAACCTGCCAAATGGTGGCCTCTGCTGGACAGGTTAGAAATTGCAGCCTGATACACCTAATTAAGTTGGAGATTGAAACCAGGTGTGTTGGGACTATTAAATGCTGAGCTACAGTAGTGAAAGCACTGCTCTCCACCAGCACACACCAAACTCCAAGCCATGCGTCTCTGCTGAAAAAAACCATGGCATGTTATGTTTGGACCAATAAATCTAAAATCAATGGAATCTATCTCCAACTGTGTCTCTTTGATTTGAGAAGCTTTTGTGGTCAGCCATATCACGAACTAAAATAATTTAACATTTAATGTTGCCAAAATCAAGGCCTTAAAAGTATTAAATCATATGAACAGGTATTAAATTTAGTTCATCTAGGTCTTAAATGTTCAAGTTTGGAAACAAGTCATGTTTTTTCAGTATTATTCTTGTCAAAAATATATTTAAGATCGGTACTTTGTAGGTAACAACAGAGAAGTCTGTCTTTTTTGCGAATTGCATGTGAATTTGGCAGTGGTGTTACGAATATCTTAAAATCACTCACTCAGATGTGCTTTTATTTAGCACGTTTTTGAAAAGCTACATCTACTGTTTGTATGTGCTTGTAATGTTGCAGGCATAGGCACAGTTGTAGCAAAAAACATCCCCACAGTACAGTAAATGCTGTTACCACTGAAATTTATGATTCCCTGTTGAGATTTTTAATGTAGAACTGGAGATATTTCACCTGTAATAGACTTTATACAGATTATTGTTCTTCTTTTGCCAGCAATCTTGCCATTCAATTTTATTCTAAGGGGCATTGAAAAGTCTTAAAAAGGTCTTACATTTCATGAGGAAAACCTGGAGCGACCCTGATAATGTTTAATGTTTTTTTGTTATCGCAAAATCAGCCAAAGCAATATCTGTATCATAAGAAACTAAACGTATTAATCAGTCTGACAGAAATGTAGAAAGTCTAGAGCCTTAAACGAAATGATGTTATCAGCAAATGTGATCAGGATTTAGTCCTAATTCAGTCCTAAAATTAGATCTGGTTTAGCCCCAGTATTGACCAGTGAGTCTAGAGCAGCTGTGTCCAAACTGTTTTCTATAGAGTGCCATATTTAATTGTGTGAAAGAGCATTATCAGTCCTTTCTAGCGCATTCTGAATCATAATTAATTATTGTATATAAGCCCTGATATACAGCACATACCCATAAACACGAGCAGAAATCTATTGTCCTATTGGCTCAGCTATTCAAAACATTTCAAAGAGTTTTTTGGCATCAGCATTGGTGACTAACATCCAAAAAGCCTGATGGAAACAGAGTGGATAAAGTGGGTTTGTCACGCGTCTAAAAATACTCTTAGTTTGTGGAAAAGTGCATCTGGAAACTGTGAACTTTCCAACTTTGTGTGGATCCATTTGGGGACGTCGATCTATTCTGTGGTCAATACCTTCACAGAATTCAGTGCATTGTCCCCAAAAAAAAGTTTTAGCCACTAAAAGCCGCTCGCCATTAGCTCCCTTTGTACTCGCTTTTTGTTGCGGGATAGGCCTAGATCTTAAAGGTACATTATTGGTATTATTAGCATCTTTATCTCACCAACAGAGATGAGATTGCATTTTCAGTAGGCCATTATAATTTTATGCCTGATATGTGTACGTTAGTTGGTTTGGAACATAAATGAGGCTCTAGTTTCTTCATTCTTCCACTTATATTTCTACTGACGTACCTTAGTATTGTATTAATAATTTCCTTGTGTGGACGTTACAGACAGTACCTGATGAGGAACCCCTGTCCGACGCTGCCTTTCCACCACCAGGTGCCACCTCCTCACTCAGACACGGTGGAGTTTTACCAGAGACTGTCCACGGAGACGCTCTTCTTCATCTTCTACTACCTGGAGGTGAGCGTCTAACGTGTGTTTATCCCACCAGCCACCGTCCCATAGGCATTGGTGACCTCAAAATTAGCCAAAGAAATGAATAAGATTGCATTTCTGTCAGCTGTCAGACACTAAGCATCAAGAAAGGTGCCAGTTCCATGAAGATTAGTTAGATTATGAGTGGTTAGTGGTCCAGACTCATAGCAAGAAAAGGCATGTGAGGTGAAGTGGTGAATCTAAATTGCTTACAGTGAATGAATGTGAGAGTAAAACCTGAAAGTAACTGGTTATTGTCCCACATCTGGCCCAAAAAAGCTGGGATAGGCTCCAGTCCCATGCAGCCCTCAACAGTATAAGCCAGTGGTTTATGGTCTAGTGTACCCCCAGGACTGGGCTTAGTCCTGGTTTAGTCTTAGTTTAGTCCTCATTTGAGCTGGTTTAGACCTAGTTTAGACCTAGTTTATTCCTGGTGTAGGCCTGGTGGGCGTAGTTCTGGTTTAGACCTGGTTTAATCTTAGTTTAGTCCTGGTTTAGTCTTAGTTTAGCCCTCGTTTGACTTGGTTTAGACCTAGTTTATTCCTGGTGTAGGCCTGGTTTAGTTTTGGTTTCAAACCTGTGTTTTCCTGGTTTAGTTCTGGTTTTAGACCTGGTTTATTTATTGTTTAGTTTTGATTTTAGACATAACTTTAGTCCTGGTTTAGTTGAAGTTTAGTCCCTGTATTGTCCTTTTTAGTACTGCAGTTTTATCATTCAGCGTAGTCCTGAGTTAGTCCAGATTTAGGTTAATTTTAGTCTTTGACAGCCAAATATTTTCTGAAAAGGTACAATAAATTTAAAACAACTCCACAAAGCCCCTGCAATGTGCTCGTGTACCCCAGGGGTCCCCGTCCCCCTGGTTGGGAAACACTGGTGTAAGCAGTAGAGGGTTTTGTTGTAATAAGAAGTAACACTAAAGATACCCAGATTTGTTGTACAACTGCTTGTCTCAAAAGTAACTCCTGGTATTATTTTATGTGGTTAATTCAAATAAAGAAGCACTTAATCTCACATTGCATTAATCAATATTGTTTTTTGTTTTGTTTGTAACCCCACAGGGCACTAAGGCCCAGTATCTGGCAGCCAAAGCCCTGAAGAAGCAGTCGTGGAGGTTTCACACAAAGTACATGATGTGGTTTCAGAGACACGAGGAGCCCAAGACCATCACAGACGAATTTGAACAGGTGCGAGAAAAATCTAAATCACATATGTTTATAACAAGTCAGTATTTTTAAATGTGGTTCTGTTAGATATTGTGTGTCTACTTATGTTATTTCCTACAGTAGAAAGTATGGAGCAGCAGACAGGAGCAACCAAACTGCTGTGCTGCTATTATATGTTATGATTTAGTTTTGCAACAATTAAAAATGTCAATAAACTGGATTTCCACAATTTTTGCTCTAACTTTGGCTCTAGAGAAACTTATGCTGGGGAGCTACGTTCGGCGCTTGTATAAAGAAGGAATATTATAAAAAGCAGTCATATCTAAATACTTCCATCTAACAGACTTTCATTAGGGTTAAAAGTTGCAGAAGCCTTTTTTCACTGGCAATAAACCCACAGACCCCTTTTAAAAATGATGTGACTCTCCCTAATAAATATTTCTATAATGTAAATTGCATTTGAGTAATTATATGTTCAAAAATCAAACCAGACCTCTGCCAAGGCACTGGTCTCATTTCACAAAGTTAAAAATGTAATGCCCAGACCTGGATTCAAACTCAACTATCTTCTAGTTCAGGAGTAAATGCTTTTTCCCTTGTGCCACAAATCCCTCATACCTAAAGGTGTAACAATAGGTTTTTGCAACGATACAATATGTTTAGATTCAATTCAAGAGCGATATCGGCTAATTCGATACAGCAAATTTTGCCAAAAATCTGAAAAGTATACTCAGCATTGATTATACCAAGCAGCCAGAGAGCTAAGAAAAATTAAATTTTATTTAATTTAAAACACAAAAATTACATGCTATCTGGATTTATTTTAACATGCACATTTCTAATATCGATATTTCCGACATCATACATTTTTTTCCATGTATATCGAAATACTCTACCTAAAAAACTTCGATACAACGTAATGTGTATTGATATAGTTGTATCATAGAAATAAAAAATTGATACATCCATATAGTAACTGTATTGTTACGCCCCTACTTATACCTGACAATGGCAAAAAATCTACAAAAACAAATCATCTTTTCTTTTAGTGAGTGAAGTTATTATCTCTGGTCTGTTTCTCAAAATGGTACAGAATCCCTTAAAACACTCCTGGATCTAAACAGTGATCTAAATCCACTCGCACAAGAATTTATTTTGTCCTTGGCCCAACAAAAATAAAAAATAAAATCTGTTTTTACTACATATATTTATTAGTTAGCAGCATCTTTTTACACCTCGATAAAACGACAATGTAACGTAATGTGTGCTTTGCTACAGGGAACATACATTTACTTTGACTACGAGAAATGGGGCCAGAGAAAGAAGGAGGGCTTCACGTTCGAGTACCGGTACCTCGAAGACCGGGACCTGCAGTGACACCCCCTCCTCTCCACCCCTCCACAGCGGGACAGGCCTGTGGACAAATGGACCGCTGAGACCCAGAGAGGGGCGCACACACAGACAGATGGAGGTCCAACTGTTTCCACCTGACATTCCTGGATTTGACCTCAGCTCACTTTGGGACGGGTACACACACGCAGAGGCCCAGAGCGGGACAGTGGCTCGTATAGACACTTTTATAGCCCTTCCCTTATCTTGTCCCGCTGCTAACATCCTATCGAGGCCTCTTCTCTGTCCACATCTCAACTGGATCTCATTCAAAACACCTCGCTTTGTTTCGGCTCGTATTAACTTCTACCACAAGCTTTCCCATCTCTGTCCGTATTCCCCACGTTTTGTTGGCTTTAAAAATCATTTACTTTTATTATTAACCCCCCCTAAGAACCAAAGATTTCTGGTTTAGTCCCATTTTAAAGTTTGTGTGACAAATGGCAGCTAGACTAGAAGCTTCAAACTACCACCGACCCCTGGACTTTGCTGCGTCAGCGAGCGACAGTAGTTTTGCAGCAGCGAGGCAAGAAATTATGAAATCTGACGTTACTTTTTCTCCCTTTGAATTTGATATTTTTTTAAATCATGTTTTTATTTTTCTATGCCACAAATTTAGAATAAGATAATGTTTTAAACGTTACAAAGGCAGCTTATATCAATCAACATTTTTGCTTTTTTTTACCAAGAAAAGTTTTGAAATATTCAGCTTTTAATTTCAAGGAGACGTATTTCCCAAAGCAATAAATATACAGCATGACCAATCAGACCCATTCACTTTTCTCAGCAAAGTCAAGCAGGTCTCCAAGCCCTACCTTTTCAGACAATTTCCATTAAAAATCTGACCAATCATAACTTGTTTAGGGCTGCAACAACAACAAATCAAATGAATCAATCAACTAATTTAGGCATCGTCTTTGAAACATGCCATGTGCCGAGAGAAGAGGCTTTATTACCAAGACAGAGCAGTAAAAACAATAAAAGAAAATGTCAATTTGGTTTATAGGATGAAAAAACACCCTCAAGTAACATACTTGTAGCTTCATCTTGTTAAATTTTTGTAAAGTATCTAGCTCAGCCAGCAGGGTATCACGCATTTACTTGAGCTTCACTATCAGGTTATTATTAGATTAATCAAAAAAATAAGCGACAGTTTAAGTTGCAGCCTTAAACTTGTTATCTGAGAAGGGACTGGCTTTACATGATGCTTTGTTCCACTCACAAATTGATTTTTCTAATTGCATTTGTCCCGAGGCAGTTATGTATGTGTCGGTAAAGCCCCCTAAATTCTGATTGGCTGTCTGTTCATCCAGTCACATTCAGATTCAGTTTAATCTGTTTTGTTCTGCATCCTGGAAATCATGCTCAGACATTCATTCTTGGTAGAAAATATAAAAATAATGCGGATGGTTGGCCATGCTAGTAAATCTAACCCTACATTAAAATTAAAAATCAAAAATGACATTTAAGATTTTATGCTGGCGTGTCTTCTTGCCCCGCTGCTGCCTCAACAAGGGCTTGTCGAGCTGTGAGCCTTCGGGACCCGCCTCGTGAGTGTGGCAGCTGCGCTCCTCAACTCCGCGGAGAACAAACAGGTTAATGCAGTTCGTAGGTGGCAGCGCCGCGTCCGCTCCCGGGACCCCTCTTTGGGCACTTAACTAACGTGAAGAGGTCCCGCTGCGATCGTGGAGTGGGTTTATAAATATCTCTATTGGCCCACTCCATCGCCCCGAGCCGGAGGAGTGACAGAGAGCAAGAGCGCAGCGAGGAGTCATAAGAGACAGTCATTACCTGGTGGGCAGGTGCACATCACTGCTGCCATTTAGGGAGGTTTGTATGAATGGAGCTGGGTTTAGACGCTGAAATGTATCCGGATTTATCTTGAATGACTGAGCGTTAGTTTTAGCTCAAATGAAATGGGTCAGTTCACTCGACTTGCACAGGAGAACATGTCTTTACTATCAATAGCATTTGTTTGTTGGCTCGAGTTGTGTTCATTGCAAGTTATTCACTTTTTTTTATAGGTTTTAAATGATTGCTGCCCTTTACTTTTGGCCTCCCCACAGCAAGTCACCTGCCTCATAGTGTCTATTGATTCTCATTTTATTTTGGTTTAGTTTTTTAGGTCAGATACTCTTCCTGTCTCTGTTTATTCGTGTTTGGAGCAGGCACACAGAGAGAGTACACTGGCTTGTGGCTGGATTTATTAGCTATAAACATTCCTATAATCCAAGTTTTTTTCAAAGTCCTTTGCCTTAGCTAACTTTGTTCCTTGGCTCATTTTTAGTTTTTAAACTTTTAGCTTGTGTGTGCGTGTTGTGCGTTTGAATCATTTATACTTTAATGTGTTTGACAAAGTGGTATTGGCGGCAAAGTCTTTGTTGCACCTCGAGTGAACTGGCCCTTTTTCGATCGGAGTTAGTTAGCGCTGCTGTTGGATGTGTCAGCGGCTGGATACAGAGTGCCCTCGCCTCCTCCCTCCTCCTCCTCTTCCTCTTCTTCTTCCTCCTCTGGGCTCCGAATGCACAAAGTGAGCCGGGCGCACCAGCAGCTGCCCACGTCTCTCCCCTGGTCTCCGTTTACACCGAGCCCACGACAACACACCACTGTCCGCTGTCCGAGTTTAGCTTCCATCACCCCGGGGTCTGCTCTCACTAAAGTGGCTGAAACTGGTCTGCAATCTTAGACTAGACTTTGTTATCTTCCTAAAGTGGTTTAAAACATCTGTAACAATGATAAAATTTGGTATTTAGTTGGCCTAAATCATAACTCTTCTTTCCTTTTCTTTTCCCTTCTGGGGTTGCCACAAGTCCCGTGTCTTGTAGTGTGCTTAGTAATTTGGCATAAGTTCGTACGCCAGTTTACGTCATTCTCTCCACTTAACCAGGCTTGGTACTGGCACAAGTCATATCCAACTCTAAATTTTTTCAACCAACAGAGCCGCTCCTTTTAAAGTTGTAGCGTTACTAGAAGATACTGGTCTATCGTGGCCACTCTCAAAATAGTCTACAGAGGCTAATCTTCGTTTTAGAAGAATGAACTGAAAATTTACAAAAGCCTAGTTCAATGTTCAGGGGTTAGTTGGTGGCGGATATTAGGTAAAATTAAAAATATGTTTGTTTATGTGTTATTGACAAACAAAAAATGGCATTCTTGGCAGTTTCATGAATAATCACAGTTAAAATGTTCTAAGTAATTATCCTTACTTTCTGCTTTGGATAAACATTAACATTTAACATTAAAGTTAAAGTAAGGCCAGACTTGTGATGTTAGTTAAGCAATAACGCTAAGGTCTTGCAAAGCATTTAATAAAACTACTGTTTCACCAAATGAAACTATTGAAATCAAGACCTAATGTAGTCTTGATGTATTATTTTAGCCCTGGGTTAGCCTTGTTTTGGTCCTGGTTTAGTCTTCAGTTTTATTTTTGACCTTGTTTTGACAACAGAGGCATGGATTTCTGCTTAGATTAAACAATGTCAAAAAGAAAATCCATAAATTTCCAGTTATATTGTTCTTGAATGTTTTTCTGATATTGTGCAGGCCTAGCTAACATTAAACACCAGTTGGAGCTACTTTTGTGAAGCCGATCTTGGACTTTTTGCTCTCTTGTTTTGCCTTTTCGTCGGCCGCTCCCTCTCGTGTCCAGGTAGAACTTTCCTTATTTCTCAGGAAGTATTTGATAGTTTTCAGAGGAAATGTATTGCCAGCAGAACAACCGTCTACAATCACCATCTCTCAGTCTGTCACCAAATCCTCACTCGTCAGGGGCCCGATTCATTTCATTTGTTTTTATTTCGGAGCAGCGCCTGAAAGAGACCATCTTTATATTTTGTATGTGTTGGATTCAGTGTAGTAGATTGTATATTGTTTTTTCTTTTTTTTCCAGAAATGGGGAAAGCATTTTAAACACAGCTGTGTTGTTTTAAAGGTGGCTCACTTCTGGATGGAAGTGTGGGGAGTTTTATAGCCAAACAGACACTGTTCACTGACTGACAGTCCTGCTTTTAACCCTTTGTTTACTTTACGAGCGACGAGACGAGAGGAAAAACCAGCCCAAATGTGAATCTCTCTCCTCTGCTCCACAAAGTGTTGTATAGACTCATTTTACAGACCTCTGCTGTTTTTGTTTTTGTCATCCAGACAGTATGGAATAATGACACTTTCAAAGTGGCGTTGAAAAGCTAAATAATGACATAACCATGAATAAAGGATTGTAAAATATTAATAAAAGAATTACTTTTCAGAAAAAATATACTTTGTTTGTGTTTTGTGTAAATGTAGTGGTTTGATTCCTGGCTGAAAACAACCCAACAACATCTTACACACAAAATTACACAAAATGTAATTCATAGGCAGAGGTGGAAAATAACTGGGTACTTGTATTCAAGTCATTATATTTAGTTTATTTAGAAAATGTTATTGAAGAAAAAGTACTGTCTGAGTACATTTTGTAGAACATACTTTTAATTTGTCACAGAGGATAAAAAAAATACTTGTTTAGCCAAGACTTACTCAAATCAAAGTGGGTACTGCACTTGACCTGCAGTGTGAAGTTTCTGGTATGAGACTCAAGATTTGTACTTCTATTCAAGTAAATCATTTGTAATGTACTTTTACTACTACTTGAGTAACAGTGCTTTTACTTAAGTACAGATTTTGATAACTTTGTGTCCCCGTGCTAAATACACTCAACTAATTTACTTCAGTACATTTTAATAATATTTACTTTGTGAGTACATTAATAAAGTTATATTACCACAGTAGTAGTGATAGCAATGGCAGTAAAAGCAGTATCTCTGTGTGGAGTCTGCACATCCTCCCTGTTACTGTGGTTTCTCTCCTCCCACCGTCCAAAGACATGCGTGTGTTAGGAGAATTAGTGAATAAATAAATTGCCCCTAGTGAATGAATGTGAAAGTGAATAGTTGTCTGTTTTTAAATGTCTCTAACAGGTCCCATGTGTAGTCTTCCTCAGGCCCACAGTAGCTGGGGTAGTAATATATTTGAGCACATACTGTACACTTGTATTTTGAGCTAACAGGGCAGTCCCATGATTAAATCTCAAACTTAGCCCCCTTACCTCTGTGCACGTCTAAATAACTAAAGTTTGTGAACTCACCCTTGCCTAATATTGTTACATAAACACATGAAACTCCAGCAGAAACAAAGAAGGAGGCTGTAGGACTCTTAACATTGTGCAAGTCGTGCTAATGCATCGGTGAGAAGCTGAAGTTCATAAAAGCTTTATTGTCCCATACAAGAACATAATGCAGTCCCAGTTAAAAGGTGGGACGTCCCGCTCCTGTTGGTCCCGAGTGTTCAGGGTGTTCAGGGAGAGTGGCAGGTGCTGCTAATGCACTGCCACACGCTTCAGGACTCACTCAAACGCACTTCCAATTTAGTTTTTTTTTTTTTTTTTCACAGGCTTGAGTTTGAGTGGAGAACTGCATAAAAACAGTTGGTAGTACTGTTGTATGGTTATTTCCACTTAAATACATTTTTTACATGTCTCTAAAAAGGAAACATACTTTTTAAGTGATTTGTGAAATGGATAGCATGCTCACCTTGCAATAATAGGGACAGGTAAGCCAGGTTTAGGGGTAGTAGTAGTAGTAGTAGTAGTAGTAGTAGTAGTAGTAGTAGTAGTTGCCAAAAATTAAAACAAAAATCGTTCAAAATAATTAGTTGCAAGGACCACGCCACAGCAACGAGGTAGATTTGAAATATTTTTTAGCGGATGGACTCGATAAGATGAAGGACGCTGGATGAGGGACACTGGATGAAGGTGTAGAATTCAGGGGGCGTGATGCAGAATGAGGGATGTGGGATGGACAATGACAGATGCAGGATGATGGATACGGGGTGCGGGATGACGGATACAGGATGCAGAATAGCAGATATGGGATGCAGAATGACAGATACAGGATGCAGAATGACGGATGTGGGATACAGAACGACGGATGCAGAATGGCAGATACGGGATGCAGAATGATGGATACAGGGTGCAGAATGACAGATGCAGGGTGCAGAGTGATGGATGCAGGGTGCAGAATGATGGATACGGGATGCAGAATGACGGATATGGGGTGAGGAATGCAGAATGACGGGTACGGGATGCAGAATGATGGATATGGGATGCAGAATGACGTATGCAGAATGATGGATATAGGATGCAGAATGACAGATACTGGATGCAGAATGACGGACATGGGATCCAGAATGACGGATACAGGATGCAGAATGAAGGATACGGGATGCAGAATGATGGATATGGGATCCAGAATGACGGATACGGGATGCAGAATGATGGATATGGGATGCAGAATGACGGATGCAGAATGATGGATACGGGGTGCAGAATGACAGATACTGGATGCAGAATGACGGCTATGGGATCCAGAATGACAGATACAGGATGCAGAATGAAGGATACGGGATGCAGAATGACGGATGCAGAATGATGGATATAGGATGCAGAATGATGGATACGGGGTGCAGAATGATGGATGAGGGGTGCAGAATGACAGATACTGGATGCAGAATGACGGATACGGGATGCAGAATTACGGATGCAGAATGATTGATATGGGATCCAGAATGACGGATACGGGATGCAGAATGATGGATATGGGATGCAGAATGACGGATGCAGAATGATGATATGGGATGCAGAATGACGGATACAGGATGCAGAATGAAGGATACGGGATGCAGAATGACGGATGCAGAATGATGGATATGGGAAGCAGAATGACGGATGCAGAATGACGGACATGGGATCCAGAATGACGGATACAGGATGCAGAATGAAGGATACGGGATGCAGAATGATGGATGCAGAATGATGGATATGGGATCCAGAATGACGGATACAGGATGCAGAATGAAGGATACGGGATGCAGAATGACGGATGCAGAATGATGGATGCGGGATGCAGAATGATGGATACGGGATGCAGAATAATGGATGTGGGATGCAGAATGATGGATACGGGATGCAGATTGATGGATACGGGGTGCAGAATGATGGATGTGGGATGCAGAATGATGGATACGGGGTGCAGAATGATGGATACGGGATGCAGAATGACAGATGGGGGGTAAAGGATGAGGGACGCGGGAAGCAAAATAACATGTGGGACACTGAATGATGGATACGGGATAGATTGATATGGGATCCAGAATGACGGATACGGGATGCAGAATGATGGATATGGGATGCAGAATGACGGATGCAGAATGATGATATGGGATGCAGAATGACAGATACTGGATGCAGAATGACGGCTATGGGATCCAGAATGACGGATACAGGATGCAGAATGAAGGATACGGGATGCAGAATGACGGATGCAGAATGATGGATATGGGAAGCAGAATGACGGATGCAGAATGACGGACATGGGATCCAGAATGACGGATACAGGATGCAGAATGAAGGATACGGGATGCAGAATGATGGATGCAGAATGATGGATATGGGATCCAGAATGACGGTTACGGGATGCAGAATGAAGGATACGGGATGCAGAATGACGGATGCAGAATGATGGATGCGGGATGCAGAATGATGGATACGGGATGCAGAATGATGGATGTGGGATGCAGAATGATGGATACGGGATGCAGATTGATGGATACGGGATGCAGAATGATGGATGTGGGATGCAGAATGATGGATACGGGGTGCAGAATGATGGATACGGGATGCAGAATGACAGATGGGGGTAAAGGATGAGGGACGCGGGAAGCAAAATAACATGTGGGACAATGAATGATGGATACGGGGTGAGGAATGCAGAATGATGGATACGGGATGCAGAATGACAGATGGGGGGTAAAGGATGAGGGACGCGGGAAGCAAAATAACATGTGGGACACTGAATGATGGATACGGGATGCTGAATGATGGATGCAGAATGATTGATATGGGATCCAGAATGACGGATACGGGATGCAGAATGATGGATATGGGATGCAGAATGACGGATGCAGAATGATGATATGGGATGCAGAATGACAGATACTGGATGCAGAATGACGGCTATGGGATCCAGAATGACGGATACAGGATGCAGAATGAAGGATACGGGAAGCAGAATGACGGATGCAGAATGACGGACATGGGATCCAGAATGACGGATACAGAATGATGGATATGGGAAGCAGAATGACGGATGCAGAATGACGGACATGGGATCCAGAATGACGGATACGGGATGCAGAATGAAGGATACGGGATGCAGAATGATGGATGCAGAATGATGGATATGGGATCCAGAATGACGGATACGGGATGCAGAATGAAGGATACGGGATGCAGAATGACAGGATGCAGAATGATGGATGCGGGATGCAGAATGATGGATACGGGATGCTGAATGATGGATGTGGGATGCAGAATGATGGATACGGGATGCAGATTGATGGATACGGGATGCAGAATGATGGATGTGGGATGCAGAATGATGGATACGGGGTGCAGAATGATGGATACGGGATGCAGAATGACAGATGGGGGTAAAGGATGAGGGACGCGGGAAGCAAAATAACATGTGGGACAATGAATGATGGATACGGGGTGAGGAATGCAGAATGATGGATACGGGATGCAGAATGACAGATGGGGGGGTAAAGGATGAGGGACGCGGGAAGCAAAATAACATGCGGGACACTGAATGATGGATACGGGATGCTGAATGATGGATACGGGACGCTGAATGACGAAAGTGGGGTTAGTTATGATGAGTGCAGAGTAAGGGATATTATTATTATTTTACATGAATAGCACTTTTACTTGATTTCTTCTTGCACCTCCGGTAAGGTGCATATATTTCCTTCTTTTCTCTCCCTCTGCCACTGTCCCACCTCCTCACGTCTGAGCCCCCCTCCTGCACCCCGTCCCGTCTTTCATGTGTGCAGCTTGTTTACCCCCGGCCCGCCTCTGTCCCGCACAAACCCAGGGGCAGCATATGGAGACGTGGCACCATATGGCCGTGTTGTGCTGTTTGGCTGCAGACTCCGCGCTCCTCTTCGTGGGTGACTGGGTGAATGTAGGCCACATCCAAACTCAACTTTACCCCAGGTCAGTGAAGCAGATGTTTGTTTTTTGTTTTTTTGAGAAGGACAGTCGGGACGTCTCGAGTCTCTCTGAGTCTGAGGAACTTATGTGTGTCGATGGGCCCTTAAGACGTGTGTTACTTTCTCATAGATCCTGACCTGGTTGAGTGACTCTGTGTTTGTGAGTAAACAGGGAAAGTGAGTTCAATGCCACGCTTTGTGCAAAAAAAGTGCTTTGTAAAGATTTAACAAGAGGTAGAAAGTAATTAGACACTACTAACAGGTGCATACTTTTAACTTAAAATCTTGAAGGAAACAAATACTTATATTTTTTAAAGTCTGAATGAAAGATTTTGGACCTTGGTTAGCAATGAGGGTAGCACACTGGTGAGGGTTTGACCTTCATACATCAATCTTTAAAAGTTGCGTTGTTTCTGTTAAATGACAAAAGTGTCCTGGTCACAAAACATTCATAAAAAATGTATACAACACACACAAAAAAATCAAAGTGGATTTTTCTAAGGGGCATTTTACAGCCTTGGGAATGTCAATGATTACCAATAACATCATTATTTTTTTTTATGTAGAATCTATAAACAAACTCCCATTCTAACCCATTAAGAGAGGTTGTAACTTTTTATTACTACAAAAAATCAAACTTCATCTAAATTAGTGTTGTTGGTAATCTTTGACCAAAATACTTCATTTTTTTGTGTGTTTTTTTTACTAAAAAATGAGATGCCATTACATACACTGGGATAAAAATGGTTAAAATTCTGAAAATAAATAAATATTTGTATTTATGGTCAGGACAGAAGTTGATTAAAAGATTTATGAGGTCAGGAGCTCGATCCTCGGGCCCCAGCAGTCACATGATCTCCTCCCTGTGTTACCCTGGGTTCTCTCTGGGTGCTCCACCGTCCCAGGACATGCATGTGTTTGGTGAACTGGTGAATCTCTCTCCTTTAGTGAATGAATGTGAGAGTGAATGGTTGTCTGTCTGTGTGTGTCTCTGTGTCAGTCCTGCAGCTAACTCCAGGCTCCAGACCCCAACGAAAAGAAGTGGAAGTAGATGAATTTATGTTATTACTGGATATAGTTATTATACACATCCATTATGAAGGGGTTCTTAAAATCAACCAGAGATCACACGCAACAGAGGCTTAAGACACAGCTGTAATGATTTTGAGGGGGAACCAGACGCACTGATCCCTTGGTCCATTTACTTTTGTTTGTGTTGGATGTATGCAGCAGTGTATCAGTGTCATTTAAATCTGAATTACCTGATTTTACCACTGCCATCCCGGTTGCTATTTCAACAAAATGTGTTTCCTCCAGCGTTTCTAACTACACAACAGTACAGCTTATGGAGGACCGTGAGCACCACGCGAAAAGGAATAATGCTTTTATTAAAAGAGTTTTTAAAAGAGCCTTTAATAAATAGATTACTAAATGCTTTTATTAAAAGAGTTTTTAAAAGTTTATTTAATAAACCCTTGTTTGAAGGATAAAATTGCGTTAGTCCAATGCAGCGTTAGTATGGTGATTTTATTTTGCGATGTGTAAGACATAAATATGTTTTTTGAAGCTGCCCTTGTCCAGCTGTTCGCTTACAAGCTGTGACCGGAAGTGGATCATTGACTTTAGCCGAATGCAGAAGTAGTTAGCGCATAACCCCTGTTTTCTGGCCAATCAGAGCACGATGTAGCTCTGACCAATCACAGAGCTCGTCACATCGCTTTCCTTTTTATTTTATTTAACTTTAGCCAGGAGGACCAGGAACGCCACGGAAAAGCTAAAAGGAGAAGCTAATCGGAGAAGCTAATAGGTTTTGCAAATGCTTTTCCAAAAAGGTTTTGTAAATACATTTAGAAATTGGTTTCCTAAATGGATTAATGAATAACGCTATTAATCCTTCTTTTATTAAAAGCATTTAGTAATCCATTTATTAAATCCTCTTTTCAAAACTCATTTAATAAAAGCATTTAGTAATCCGTTTATTAAAGGCTCTTTTAAAAACTCTTTTAATAAAAGCATTTAGTAATCCATTTATTAAAGGCTCTTTTAAAAACTCTTTTAATAAAAGTATTATTCCTTTTCGCGTGGCGCTCACGGTCCTCCATAACAGCTACTTTTCTGCTTTTATGTTATTAACAAATGTAAAACTCCACTAATGTGCCACTGCATGCCAACAAACTTTATTTTAATCTTGCCTTAAACTTCTAGGGCAGAGTTTAGCGTTAGCCTGATGCAAACCAGCAATTATCTCCGCCTTGTTAAACATCACATCTTGCATCTTACATTTTTATCTGCGTTCTCTTTGGCTTCCCTTTTTTTCCTCCCAACATATGTTTTTGTTTTTAGCACTGTTTAATGTGTTTCTAACTTCCCCTGGCTGCCATTATTTTTATTAGAGTGGGCCAGTAGATTAAAATCCTTAATGATAAAGCCTATATGACGATGCAAAGTTTAATTTTTTGCACAGATGAACCCTATTACAATACACTCTTAGACGATCACACAGGTTTTCTCTAATCTAAAAATATTTATGTCAGGAAGTTCCCGCTTAAGAGAAAGATAAAATCAAGCCATTTCTCATCCGGTCATTTTCAGGACACAGTTTAGTGTTATACGAAGATGAAGTGATGTATTTTTTTTTTATTGGACAGCTGTTTGTGTGTGTGTCCGTGTGATTTCAGTGACGCACTCGCTCCACTGGCCAGAGGACGCTTTGACTCATCAGACTGTTGACTGTACACAGGTCTGGCAGGTCCAGCGCTGAGATCCACGTCAGACCACATCCTGGACTGCTGGACCCTCCCCGGACACCCCCTCTGCCCCCTCTCTGCCCCGGAGCAAGACGAGTACAGCCCATAAACAAGAAAACAATCCAGGAAGGACGGCTTATTTTAGTTTTTTTTTTTTTTTTAACCTCATCTGCAGCCGACTGTACGGGAACATTGGAGGAGATGCGCTCTGACCTCAAAGACGCTCTGTAACAAGAACTGTTTCTAATCTTAGATCGTCTTCCCCTCTTCCTCTTTTGCTCCACAAGTTTCAGCTTTGAGTCATCTTACTCTCTTCTTTATGGTTTAATCAAACGCCAACAAAGAAGGAAATTATACCAGAAATGACTCATTTGTCCAGGCATGGGACCGCAGGAAGAGACATTCAGGAAACAGCTAGAGAAATGCGCCACCAACTGAGCTATACCACGAAGCTGTTAGATTTTTTAATAACATAAAAGCAGGAAGTGGTGCTTTCAGTGTCTCTCCAGCAAAGATGCAATGCAAGATGTTGTTTGGGGGCCCCTAGTTTGCCAAAATACGATGAGATACGAGATTCCTAATCCCTTAAATCAGCCATTCTCAAAGTCAAGAGTGCTGCAGCCTCCCTAAATATCATAAAATCCCATACAGACAGCAATAAAACTTCACTCTTTTCAAATATTATGTCACGTTTTTCTGCATAGATTTCCAAAAAACATTAAAGAAAACACTGACTGTCGGCTAAAAAATGCTTCAAAGTGATATTTTTGAACATGTATATAGCTGTACTTTATTTCAAACTCAATTTCTTTTTAGGAATCTAATATAGACAATTTCTGGCGGTCCACCAGAGAGCCCCGGACCCCACTTTGGGAACCGCTGCCTTAGATGATCCACAAACTTCTAAGTGATATCCACTCATGATGATCTACAGTTGAGCAAGATAATGAATAAAAATTATAATAAATAAAATAACAATCATCCATGTGTCAATAAATACTATAAAGGATAAAGAAAGGTCATTTGAATTATCAGATGTACATTTAGCTTTGGGGCCCCCTAGTTGTTTTATGGGGCCCTAAGCATGTGCAAAGTCTCAGTATAGCAAGAAACGGCCCTGCTTCTGACTGTCAACTTTCTGAGATGAAGACTTGTTTTTCCAACATTAAGTTTATGTTCATTATGTAATGTTTTTCTTGTAAAGTTCGTAATATCAACATCATTACATACGTATAAACAGCTTTTAGTTACTCATGTTGTTAATTAGCGTTTAATGCAGTCACATTTAGCACAACCCTTCTTTAAAATTAAAAGCTAATTGTTAAAAAATGTACAAATATAGCGACAGAATTTGGCTGTTAGCGGTAAAATAGCAAATTAACAATAATGACTGGCATTTCAACTTTATTATTAACCTGAAATTTGGATTGCAGCAGGTGTCAAAACACATGCACAGATAATAAATCCATCAAGTCACAGCTTAAACTGTCCGGCGCCAGGCAGAGGCACATTATCTTGACTTTAAACAACTTAAAACCTCAAAAACAACCACGACATTAAAATACATTCTGCAATTATCTGCATTTTTTATTTCTATGGCTCGAATGTTGCTCTGTCCATGAAGCAGATGACGCCATGATGTGGGAAAGTCAGACTGTATGTTCCCCAGTTCTTGTTTCCCCAGTTTCCATGCACCACACAGACGCTACACAAGAACTGCGACATAAGAACTGCGACACAAGAACTGCGACACAAGAACTGCGACATAAGAACTGCGACACAAGAACTGCGACATAAGAACTGCGACACAAGAACTGCGACCTAAGAACTGTGACCTAAGAACTGCGACATAAGAACTGAGACATAAGAACTGCGACATAAGAACTGCGACACAAGAACTGCGACATAAGAACTGCGACACAAGAACTGCGACCTAAGAACTGCGACATAAGAACTGCGACACAAGAACTGCGACATAAGAACTGCGACATAAGAACTGCGACACAAGAACTGCGACCTAAGAACTGCGACATAAGAACTGCGACATAAGAACTGCGACATAAGAACTGAGACATAAGAACTGCGACACAAGAACTGCGACATAAGAACTGCGACATAAGAACTGCGACACAAGAACTGCGACACAAGAACTGAGGCATAAGAACTGCGACACAAGAACTGCGACATAAGAACTGCGACATAAGAACTGCGACACAAGAACTGCGACCTAAGAACTGTGACATAAGAACTGCGACATAAGAACTGCGACATAAGAACTGCGACAAAAGAACTGCGACACAAGAACTGCGACATAAGAACTGCGACACAAGAACTGCGACATAAGAACTGCGACATAAGAACTGCGACACAAGAACTGCGACATAAGAACTGCGACATAAGAACTGCGACACAAGAACTGCGACCTAAGAACTGTGACATAAGAACTGCGACATAAGAACTGCGACATAAGAACTGCGACAAAAGAACTGCGACACAAGAACTGCGACATAAGAACTGCGACATAAAAACTGCGACACAAGAACTGCGACATAAGAACTGAGACATAAGAACTGTGACACAAGAACTGCGACATAAGGACTGAGACATAAGAACTGCGACATAAGAACTGCGACATAAGAACTGCGACATAAGAACTAATGAGAGAGTCGCCATCATTTCAGACTTTTAAATTAAATGCTGAGAAATGGCTGATTGAATCTCCAAAATGTGAACACTGAAAACTATTTATTTTTCTCTTCCTTGTATTCCTGATGACTGAAGAACTAATGTATTATTGTGTTTTTATTGTGATGGTGATATTGTGATTATGTATTGTTAGGATCTGGCAGGGGGGCTGCTGATGAAAACAAACCTTTTTGGCTAATTTGGGTACATTTACATTTATCTGAATGTTCATTAATCCAAACTGTGCCACTAATCTTTTTTTTTTTTTTTTTTTGACCTTTATTTAACCAGGAAAGTCCCACTGAGATTCAGAATCACTTTTGCAGGGGAGTCCTGGCCCCATGCGGGACCTGTTGTTCAGGTTTTTGGTGATTCCCCAAATCAGTGGTTCCAAAAGTGGGGTCCGGGCAGGGGCGTAACATCAGGCAGTGCAGCCAGTGCAACTGAAGTGGGGCCCAGGGGTTTGGGGGGCCCTGGGAGTGGGCCCCTTTCCATCTTAAAATCATTTTAATTTATCTTAAATTGAACTAACTTGTTATAAATGATGAGACTTGGATTTATTTGTATAATCTGTGAGCAAGTTTATCTTTGGAAATCAATATATTTTCTTATGGTTTATACAAACATACATTCATTCATTCATTTTCTACTGCTTATTCCCATTAGGGGTCGCGGGTGACTGGAGCCTATCCCAGTAACTTTGGGCCGTAGGCGGGGTACACCCTGAACAGGGGCCAGCTTGTCGCAGGGCTGACTTTATACAAACACTCATTTTAAATATATTAAGTTATATTTTAAATGAAACTCTGATACATTTTATAAATTAGACACTTAATGTAAAAACATGGAGTACTGTGGCTTTATACCATTAGGGCCCATTCTAAAACATTACTAAGTTACGTCACTGGGTCTGGGGCCCCCTGGGGGTCCGCAAAGATACTGCAGGGGGGCCCCCAGAGGCTGTTGATATTAAGTGCATGAGAATATTTTTTTTTATTCCAAGTAACATGTATAAAACAAATCAGGGTACAGTACAGCTGACATAAAAATGACAATTTTCAGTACAAAAATGGTGAAGTGACTAAATATTCCTGTTCAGTAAACAAAAAGTTATACAAAAAAAAAAAAAAAAAAAAATCTGGCACGGGCAAGGCATTGTATTTAAAACAAGGATTGTACAGCTTTTTTTGGTAGATCATGGTAGTTTTCTTGTTGACGTTAGGGACATGTTTAAGTGACTTCAAATATTCAGCAAAGCAGTTCAAAAAACAGTAAACAATGGAGTAGTACTTTTCCATTTACTTGTGTGATAAGAAGATATTGAGTTTGTAATGAGTTAGAGTTATATATTTGTTTAAAAATATTACTTTAAAACCATTTAACAGTCATATGGAGAAAAGGAGTTGTAAAGTAAAGTTGTATACTTGCAGGTCTGCGTGGGATTTTCAGAAATTTAAGTGGGGGCTCTCTTGAACTTTGGAATTCGCTGAAATTAATAAAAAATAGCTGGAAAATCACAGTAAATGAATGATGTGTGTGAAAGCAGGGACATTAACAGCACACGAACAATGAACCTACTGAATTTAAGTGCATTTTTCATTTCTGACCCTTATATTGTGAATTATAAACCTTTTCCTGTATGCACTGCACTGATTTGAAACTTCAAAAACGTAAGATAGACAGATGTGTGAAATAATACAAACATAAACTTTATGTACATCATAATGATTCCTGATTACTGCAGGACTGTGAGTCTTCCCCGCAGATACAAAAACAGGAAAGAAGAAAAAATGCAACACTTTTTCAGTTTTTTTTTTTCCCATACTCTGACTTTTGAAGAAGATTCCTCTCGGTCTGTTTCGTGTGCGTACCTTGCAGCGAGAGGACGCCATCTTTGCTTTGACCTACATTCGGCGTCTTGATGCTTATCCGTTCATACATGTTACCATGGAGACGAGCGTCGGAGGTGGCGGAGCTGCAGCCGGAGCTGGAAATGCCCTCAGATAAAAAGTTTCCACTGCTTTTCTCTCCGTGCGTTTGGATGGAGATGAAGCTTGGTAGGGTTGCTGCTGTGATTTTGGTTTTTCATTTTCTTTTCTTTCCTTTTTTTTTTTTTTTTTTTGGCCTAATATTGCAGTGTGACATGAAAACAGCCTGCAGGGGAAGCTAAACTATGACTCAATCACACCGCGGCCAATCAGAGGAGAGGAAAGCAACAAGCTGTCCCATGATCAACAGACTCTGCAGAGACTCACATGGACTGAGAGCTTTTTATCTGTTGATTTCCTTTTGTTCCTGTGTTTTTCCACAAAAGAGTCATGTGGACAGAGCCAGAACTGATTCACCACAATATTTTATCTGTTGATTTCCTGGATATAAGTGGTAGAAGTAGTTTTGCGGCTTGTTTTTGGTCCTGTTCTTCCATCTCAGAAAGTCAGGATATTGAGTTATTGGGCAGTAATGTTATTGATTCTAACACCTCAGGAAATCATTGGCTTTACTTTGGTTTTTACATCTTTGTTGGACTAAAATTAAGTATAAACTGGGACTGAATCAGGACTAAACCAAGTCTAAACCAGGACAAAGCCAGGTCTAAACTAAGACTAAACCAGCATTACAACAAGATAAAACATAACCAGGTCTAAACAAGAACAAAACCAAGGCTAAACCAGGAATAAACCAGAATTAAACTAGATCTAAACCAGAAAAAAACAAACAAACAAAAAAAAAAACTAGGTCTAATCCAAGATTAAACAAGGGTTAAACCAGGACTAAACATGGGATAAGCCAGGTCTAAATCAGAACTAAACTAGGACTAAATCAGGTCTAAACCAAGACTAAACCAGTTTTAAACCAGAACTAAAGCAGATCTAAACCTGAAAAAAAAATAAAAAAAAAAATAATAATAATAATAATAATAATAATAAACTAATTAGGTCTAATCCAAGACTAAACCAAGACATAACCAGGTCTAAACCAGAACTAAACAAGGAATAAGCCAGGTCTAAACCAGGACTAAATCAGGTCGAAACCAAGACTAAACCAAGACTAAACCAGGGCTAAACCAGAACTAAACAAGAAATAAGCCAGGTCTAAACCAAGACTAAACCAGAACTAAACCAAGACTAAACCAGGACTAAATCAGGTCTAAACCAAGACTAAACCAGAACTAAACCAAGACTAAACCAGGACTAAATCAGGTCTAAACCAAGACTAAACCAGGACAAAGCCAGGTCTAAACTAAGACTAAACCAGCATTACAAGATAAAACATAACCGGGTCTAAACAAGAACAAAACCAAGGCTAAACCAGGAATAAACCAGAATTAAACTAGATCTAAACCAGAAAAAAAAAAAAAAAAAAAAAAAAAAAAACTAGGTCTAATCCAAGATTAAACAAGGGTTAAACCAGGACTAAACATGGGATAAGCCAGGTCTAAATCAGAACTAAACTAGGTACTAAATCAGGTCTAAACCAAGACTAAACCAGTTTTAAACCAGAACTAAAGCAGATCTAAACCTGAAAAAATAAAAAAAATAAAAATAAAAATAAAAAATAATAATAATAATAATAATAATAAACTAATTAGGTCTAATCCAAGACTAAACCAAGACATAACCAGGTCTAAACCAGGACTAAATCAGGTCTAAACCAAGACTAAACCAGTTCTAAACCAAGACTAATCCAAGACTAAACCAGGGCTAAACCAGAACTAAACCAAGACTAAACCAGGACTAAATCAGGTCTAAACCAAGACTAAACCAGAACTAAACCAAGACTAAACCAGGACTAAATCAGGTCTAAACCAAGACTAAACCAGGACTAAACCAAGTCTAAACAAGGACTAAACCAGCATTACAACAAGATAAAACATAACCAGGTCTAAACAAGAACAAAACCAAGGCTAAACCAGGAATAAACCAGAATTAAACTAGATCTAAATCAGAAAAAAAAAAAAAAAAACTAGGTCTAATCCAAGATTAAACAAGGGTTAAACCAGGACTAAGCATGGGATAAGCCAGGTCTAAATCAGAACTAAACTAGGACTAAATCAGGTCTAAACCAAGACTAAACCAGTTTTAAACCAGAACTAAAGCAGATCTAAACCTGAAAAAAAATAAATAAATAAATAAATAAATAAATAAAATAATAATAATAATAATAAACTAATTAGGTCTAATCCAAGACTAAACCAAGACATAGCCAGGTCTAAACCAGAACTAAACAAGGAATAAGCCAGGTCTAAACCAGGACTAAATCAGGTCTAAACCAAGACTAAACCAGTTCTAAACCAAGACTAAACCAAGACTAAACCAGGGCTAAACCAGAACTAAACAAGAAATAAGCCAGGTCTAAACCAGGACTAAACCAGAACTAAACCAGGACTAAATCAGGTCTAAACCAAGACTAAACCAGAACTAAACCAAGACTAAACCAGGACTAAATCAGGTCTAAACCAAGACTAAACCAGAACTAAACCAAGACTAAACCAGTTCTAAACCAGGACTAAACAAGGACTAAACCAGGTCTAAACCAGAACTAAACCAGGACTAAACCAGGTCTAAAACAGGACTAGCCAAGGTTAAATAAGGAATAAAACTGTCTCTAAATGAAGCTAAATCAGGACCTGGCCTGTAAAAGACTCTTGAGTACCTCCAGTGGGACCCGTACCACAGTTTGAGAAGCACTGCAGTCACAGTCAGATTTAATGTTCACCTTCTCACAAATGAAAAACAATAAGTTTAGTGAATGTACTTTTAAACTGAAAAACTGCAGGACCACTGTGGACTGTGCTGTGAATAAGTGCAGGGACATTAACATTACTTTCTCCTTTACTGTGTTGACTTCGGCAGTAAAACATTTATATTCACATTACTGCCCCCTACAGGTCATCAGTATTTTCAGTTCCCAGTATTTTCCTGGGTCCAGTGTGAACAGGGCCGACCTGGGAACGTTGTGGCCTTTTAGTGTGAACGAGGCTTGAAGATAATTCAGGGTCATTGGAGCTTAAAATACTTTAATTAATCACACCTCAGTGAGAGCGTCACGTCTAATTCTTCACAGATCAAGATTAACATAACGACCACAGGAGAGCTGGGTTTAACAGAACCTTAGTCTGAAAGAACTTAACTAAACACATTTCTATGGAAGAGTTAGTATTAGCCTCCAGATATCACAACTTTAAATTGTTAAAACTGTTTTGGAAACTGACAACCTATAAGGAGCTGAATATTTAAAAATGACTTTCTGACGACTTTTTTGGTTTATAAATAATAAGGTAAATCAGGTCTAAACCAAGACTAAACCAGAACTAAACCAAGACTAAACCAGTACTAAACCAAGACTAAACCAAGGACTAAACCAGTACTAAACTAAGACTAAACCAGGACTAAACCAGAACTAAACAAGAAATAAGCCAGGTCTAAACCAAGACTAAACCAGGACTAAACCAGAACTAAACCAAGACTAAACCAGTTCTAAACCAAGACTAAACCAGGACTAAACCAGGACTAAACAAGGACTAAACCAGAACTAAACAAGAAATAAGCCAGGTCTAAACCAGAACTAAACCAGAACTAAACCAGGACTAAATCAGGTCTAAACCAAGACTAAACCAGAACTAAACCAAGACTAAACCAGGACTAAATCAGGTCTAAACCAAGACTAAACCAGGACTAAACCACAACTAAACAAGAAATAAGCCAGGTCTAAACCAGAACTAAACCAGGACTAAATCAGGTCTAAACCAAGACTAAACCAGAACTAAACCAAGACTAAACCAGAACTAAACCAAGACTAAACCAGGACTAAATCAGGTCTAAACCAGGACTAAATCAGGTCTAAACCAAGACTAAACCAGGACTAAACCAGAACTAAACAAGAAATAAGCCAGGTCTAAACCAGAACTAAACCAAGACTAAACCAAGACTAAACCAGAACTAAACCAAGACTAAACCAGGACTAAATCAGGTCTAAACCAAGACTAAACCAGAACTAAACCAAGACCTTTTTGGTTTATAAATAATAAGTATAATAAATTATAGTAGGCTAATTGATCCATCCACACACAGTTTGTATGGGTGTTTATTTTTACAAGAGGTTTTAAGATGGAGAAACAAGTGGTTGTTGTTAATGTATTTGTATAAATTTACTTTGAATGAATAGACCCAGATCTGATAGTTCTGTTTGCTAAAGTTGGCTCATTAGTACGGCTGGCTACTGTTCAGATTAGTTATGTAAATGTAAGTTAAAACCAGTAGCTTATGATTTATTCTGTGTTATTTATTTGATTCTTACCTGCAAAGGGAACATTAAAGGTCACTTATAAGGTATACTTATTAGGCAATAGTAGGATTTGTGGTGATTTCTATCAGATGTGAGCATAGCCTGATCAAGCATACCATTAAATACTAATTATTATATTAAATAAAACATCCTAAACACTGATACACTCGTTAATGTTTTCTAACCTAGACTCTGTTTTTACTCACATGTGGTCAGTTTCTAAAACCATCTTAATTATTCTTCATGATTTAGCAACATTTTGTGGCTTTCTCTAAATCCTCCATAGAAAATGTTTTATGGTCATTTCAGCGTAGGACACCATTCTTTGGACCACAGCCGTTCTGTCTGCAAACAGTGAAAGGCAAAATAAATTACAGTGTATCAGAAGTTCAAGTCTTAATAAGCTTTATATCATAAAACATGTTTACCCAGTAGTAAGAAGTTTGTTAGAAGTCAGTCACATTCCTGATATAAACAAACCTGTTTTCCTCGTGTATTCTCCAGAACCGTCCTCCTCTGTTCGGGGCTGGTCCCGGTGAAGAATGGGACATTGTTTCGACTGCTGCTGTTGCCACGGTAACCTAATGATGATGTCGTCTGGGGTCAGAGGTGAATAACCTGCCTCAGTCCGGGCTGTGTTTACTTTAGACAAATGGTCTAACCTGAATCAGACTGAGCCAACAGCAGCTTTGGATTGGTCTGAGGCTAAAACACTTCTCCAAATGCATTATCCATGTGATTTTAGAAAATACTTTAACTTTTATTTACTTTTTATTTCACAGAATAGAAATAATCTATTAATATTTATACACGTGTGAAAGTCAGTATGTAATCACATTACTTTTAATTTAACAGGAGGCTGAAGACCACTTAAAAAAAAAGAAGAAACATAGATTTTCCTGTTACTTATGAGCTCAAAGTGAAAACAGGGCAATGGGTCATATAAGAAACATTACTGGAAAATGTACATATAGACAAAATAGAAAAAAACATGTAAGTTTAAGTGAAACTTGCCAATTTGCATTACATTTATTCTTTACAATATTGTGTATGCATAAGTGTAATTCATTACAGGGCAGCTCCAGGTTTTTTCTCATGAAATTTAAGACCTTCTAAGACTTTTTAATGCCAATTTGAATAAAATTGAATGCCAAGTTTTCTGGCAAAAAAATAATAATCTGTATAAATTTTACACTAATAAAATATCAGTATGACTCTCTGAAAAACAGGTGAAATATCTCCAGTCCTGCATTAAAAATCTCAAAATGGAATCATAAATGTCAGTGGTAACAGCGTTTACTGTACTGTGGGGATGTTTTTTGCAACAAATATGCCTGCGACTTTACAAAACTAGACTTAGCTTTCAAAAACTGTACTAAATAAAGGCACATTAAGATATTTTTGAAACCACTATTGAAAGAATTTGTTGCCAACTTCACATCCAACTCACAAAAAAGACAAACTTCTCTGTTGATACTTACAAAGTATTGATCTAAAATATATTTTTGACAAGCACAACACTGAAAAACTTTCAATTTAAGACCGAGACAAACAAAATTTAATCCCTGCCCATACAATTTATTACTTTTAAGACCTCTATTTTGGCAACATCAAATTTAATACCTTTTTAATGTTTTTTTTTTTTTTTTTTTTTTTTTTTTTTTGCTAATGGGGCTACCCTGTTTATTACAATTACAGTTCTTGTTTTCTGTATATTTTTTATTTAGTTGAGAGAGTCAGGCTTGGTACAGAGTAGTTATTAATAGTAGCAGAAGTAATAGGAGAGGTAGTACTAGTATAGCAGTAGTAGTAGTAATAGCAGTCGATGTAGTAATGGTAGTAATAATAGTAGCTTATAAACTTTACATTTTACTTTTACTCAAGTAGAAAAGCTTTTCTTTTACTTCTACTTGAGTTATATTGTTTAAAGTAAGATTTTGAGTACTTTTTTCACCTTTATAAACCTAAATATATGTACATGAAAAAGTGAAACACATTTTAAAATACAGTATGTGTTTCTTAAAAGTTTTAATAAAATAATTTGATTAGTCTTGTGCTTCTGTAAAAAGTTGCTCACAATAAATTAATCCAGGATAAAAACTGGGTCCACATGTGTTTGCTGAGCTCAAGAAAGATTTTGATATGATGTGATATTTAAAAAGACACCTGATGTGACTCACCTTCCTCTCCCACTCCTCACAGCCGTCCCAAACAAACCAGGTGTCCGGTACTGGAGGGGACCTGATCACGTGACCTCGCCTCGTCCAATCACAGCGCTCCGTCCTCTCACTCTCTCTTCCGGTGGGTCACAGTGAGGGCGATGATTACAGGTGTGTTTGCTCCTGAAGTGTCTGCCTGAATGAATCATGTGTCTTCTTCCTCCTCCTCCTCCTCCACCAAACGCTGTCGGGGCTGCTCTTTAAAAATCTCTTCAAATCCCTCTCTGCACATTTCTGTCGTTCCTCAATCCGCTCCTCGCATAGAAAAATAACAAAGTGCCATGAACGTAGGATATTTTGCATACAGTACGTTCTTCATGACAATGGCGTTGGTGAGGTATATAAGGGATTTCCTATATAGGCTGCAAGTGAACATATAATCTGTAAATTCCTCTTAAAACACTTTTCCCTGGGTCACATTTAAAAATATAACATTTTTTTGTTTGTTTTTTGGTCATTAACCCCTGTCTTCGTCATACATAACAAAAGAGAATTCATTTTTATATTTTTAACCCTCTAAAGACTAGTTTTTTCACATAATTTCAACATATTTGTTAATAAAACATGCATTATTTACTATTTAAAGATGCAAAGTACTTCTTTGTTTCTGCAGGAATTACCAGCCCATGGACAGGTTACAGATTAGTCCTAAAACTGATTTTAATACATTTTTATATGTGCCATTAAAAAAAGGGCAGAAAATCACATTCTTCCTCTTCCTTTTTCTGGTCAACAGTCACTGTTATCTAGGAATTATAAAAAATTGTTTCCCACAATGCAATGAGAAAATGGTGAATTTGGTGGTGATTTTTATTTTTATTTTTTATTATTTTTATTTTTTTTGTTAGTGTTTTCTTAGACTCTGACTGACAACTTACAGAGGATTAAGATTTCTGTGTTGCAATGGCAGTGGAGTGAAAATAAGTGATTTTAATGTAAGTCAATTGGAGCTAAAAGGGCTTTAAGAGAAAGACAATTACTTTTTTTTTTTTTTTTTGTGAAGCTAAAATTCTAAAATTCATATCTTAATGAACATCTTTGTCAAATATCATCACCCTAGCGTAAGAAATGCCAAAATGAGAGCAAAAAAAATACATCTGAAAAGCCCTAAGCACTTCCTTAAATCGCCACACAGCAAGAAGAAACAAAATCCACCTCCAGTTATGTTTCTGATGAGGGAACTACATTATAACATGGGAGAAAGCTCAATATAACCTCTTTAAAAAAAGATCAGTAAAGGTGAAAGCAACAAATTGTTCGTTTTTGTTTTTGATCCAGAACACAATCTTGATCCAAAAATGTAGATAAAAAATAGAGCCAAATATACTGGCTCCAGCCACAAGGGGTCAGTAGAGGAACCATTTATCATTGTGAGATAGAAGGGCTCTGTGGCGCAATAGTCAGAGCATTTACCCTTGAATTAGTCAGGTCTGGGCATTATATCTTTAATATTGCGAGATAGGGCCAATCCCTTTCCAGTGCCTCTAGGATTTGTACTTGAGTTTATTTGTGTTTTTGAAGGAGGAGGAGGAAGAAGAAGGAGGAAGAGAAGAAGAAGAAAAAGGAGAAGAAAAAGGACAAGAAGGAGGAGGAGGAGGGGTAGGGGGAGAAAACAGGGAAGAAGAAGGAGGAGGAAGAGAAGGAGAAGAAGAAAGACGAAGAGGGAGGAAGAGGAGGAGGGGAAGAAAAAGGAGAAGAAGGAGGAGGAGAAGGAGAAGAAGAAAGAGGAAGAGGGAGGAAGAGAAGGAGGAGGAGGAGGAGGGGAAGAAGAAGGAGGAGGAGGAGGAGAGGAAGGAAGAGAAGAAGGAGGAGGTGAAAAAGGAGAAGAAGGAGGAGTAAGAAGGAGGAGGAGAAGATGGAATAGAAAGAGAAGAAGGAGGAAGAAGAAGAGAAGAAGGGGAAGGAGCATTCAAGTGTACTTTCTACTTAAGGTAATTTTATACGCAATACTTTTTTACTTACTACTACTTACTACAAACAATTTTGTTTGTTGTTTTATTTCTACTTAAGTAATATTATTTTTGAAGTAACAGTACTTGTACTTAAGTACATGTTGAGTACTTCACCCAGCGCTGGTTTTAACTCAGTAAGAAGAAACGCCACCAGAGACTGGATCAGTTGTGACTTGGCAGTGTTGTCTTTAGAGAGCTGGAGAAAATCCATGGGACCAGGCCTTCAGGTCACTCTGTGGTTTGGCCTGGACAGGAGCGCTCTGAGCTCCCGTCCACCACTCCGAGCCTAATGGACCCACTATTGAACCTGAGCGTTTGTCTCCGGCTCGGCTCTGATGCTCTGCGGACGTAAAAACAAACTCTCCTCCAGGGCTGTGGTTTTCAACAGATCCAGTAATGAAAAGAGAGGAGCATTTCTGACCTCATAAAATATTCAGGGGCAGTTTTAGTGACAGTTATCGTCCAGGGATCGTCCAAACTGAAGCGGCTCTTAACAGTGAGACAGGATTATATTGACTTGTGGTTTATCTGTCACTAAACACCTATCAATCAGATCAACTCGTGCCAATAAGGATTTCACTACAACGCCAGTTCAGAAAACATTAGGACAATGTTTAAAATGTGAATGAAAACAAATTGCAACGGTTTGTTAATCTTATAAAACAATACTTTATTCACACTAGAACATAAAAAGCTTACTGTTCAATGAGAAACACTAACTCATTTTGAATTCAATGGCAGCAACACATCTCAAAGAAGTTGGGAAAGGGGCAATAAAAGGTTTGAAAAGCAAATCAGCATTTAGCAACTAATTACCGTAATTGGCAACATTTCAAGATGACTGGATATAAAAGGGAGATTATAAAACAGCATTATACATTTTCCCAACTTTTTTGCTATTGGGTTTGTAGAACAGTTCTTTTTCATGTAATACGCAAGCAGTGTTGGGAGTAACGCGTTACAAAGTAACGAGTTACAGTAACGAGATTACAATCGTCAGTAACGCAGCGGGTAACGCGTTACTTTTGAGCCCCCAGTAATAATATTACAGTTACTAACAAAATATCCAATTAGTTACTCCGTTACAGTCACGAGAGTCAGTTTTATTTACCTGCAGTTTACCGCAAGGACACTTAAATGAATGGCGCTAATTTTCATCCAATCCCTTCTCTGCTCCTCTTTATGCGCTTGCGGCCGCTCGTCCTGTCCGCGCGCTGATCCCTCTCCGCGTGCGTCAGGGCGCGTGCAGCTGCTGCTGCTGTCAGCGGGGACAGTGGGGAAAGAAGAGACCTGCACCGCTTTGGCGCTAACAACAAATGCATTTTAGCTTCAGTGTAGTGAAATAAAACTGTGTCCACAGGACTTGAACGCTGCACAGGAGCAGAGGCAGTGAACTTAAAGGGCAGTATTTGCTGTCAGGCTGCACTGCTGCTGAAATGAATGCAGCTAAAAAAAACTCAGCTTGAACGCCTGCATTAAGACTGTAGTAACAGAGCTGGGCAACAGTGAGGTTATAGGCTTCTTCTGTTTAGAATTGGGTTCATTTAGGCCTTGCTGTTAGGAAGTAATCCGAAAGTAAAAGTAAATAAGTTACTTTCATGAGTCAGTAACTAAGTAAAGTAATATATTACTTTTTAAAAGAGTAACTATCTGTAACTAGTTACTTTTTTTGAGTAACTAACCCAACACTGTACCCAAGTAATTACATGTTGCGTTATCCCATTTTGGGTTAGTCTAAGGTAAAATGATGCGAGTGTTTGCAACAAGCTCACCAAATTTCACGTTGGCAGATGTTGTGACAGTTACAGAGATAAAGACTCCCACCCATGAGCCGGACAAACGCTACACATTCTTTCATATAGAATTTATTCATGATTATCGAGGAAAGTAAGGAAGAAAGCTTAAATGCTATCAACAATTAGCATTAGCTCACTGTCGAAAACAGTAGATGAATAATGCAGCATTCAGGTTTGTTGAATACTGCATTGTTCATTCACTGTTTGGGCATGTTTTTATTAACAAAACATCATCATTTGTGTAATTTGTCTATTTTAAGTCATATTATGTAATAAACTATATCTTTTGTATCTGCATCTGTAGAGTATGAAATGTAGTTGAGGGGCCAGTCGCTGTCAGAGCAAAAATGTTCTTATTCTTGGGTTTGGCTATTTTACGCTACTTCGCAACCCGACTTCGGGTTGAAAACGCAAAAGTGTGAAAAAGGTCTATTAATCTTTAGAGGAAAACAGAGTGATGCACCTCTTGACAAAGCTAGGACAAAATGAAAAACATGCTGTGAAAGTAAGTGATAGGAATAAAAAGTACGTAATAGTAGTATTTGGTAGTATCAGCAAGTACTTTCTTCTTACACTCAGTACTTTTTTACTCAGAATATTAATGACTATTTTTTCATCTACTTAAGTAATAATATTTTGGAGTACTTTTAATTTAATGAGGTATGGCATATTTCTGGTTAAGTTATTGTCCCTGTAGGTAAATGTGTATCCTGGTCAGAGGTACGTAGCTGGAGAATTATATATTTTGCATGTTTTTAGCCTGGAAATTCCTGGAAATAATCTCAGAAATAACCAAGCTAACGCTGGCTAATACCGAGCTAATTTAATAGTTTAGTGCTTTCCTTCTACCCCTTTCGTAAACATAATGACTGACTCTAAAAGGTGACCTGGTCCGAGTCCTGATCCAGCCTCTGTGTAAACCCTTTAAACCAGATTCCCTCACATTTACAGAGAGCAGCAGCCGCGTCCTTCACTCACCGATCGACAGCAGCTCATCGATCTCAGTTTAGTGAAAGTATTGATGTATTGACAGATTAAAGCTCTTGTTATGAGGATCCAGTGCTGAGGCTAAATCACTGGAGCAGTCTTTTACATAAATCATTCAAACGCCGCTGCCGTCTTTGCTCTGTAAGCAGATTTTTTACACATAGGCTCGACTTGTTTGTACATATTTAATGCAGTGGTTCTCAGACTGTGGTAAGGGTGCCTCTGGTGGTACGCAGAAGTCTTTTGCTGTTTAATTTAGTTTAATTTAAAGCCAGTTCTGCTCTGGTTGGGGATTAAGACCACTGCTTTGTCCTGGTTAAGGCACAGTTTAGTCCTGGTTTAGACCCAGTTTAGGCCTGATTATGTGCTAGTTTAGTCCTGGGTTAGGCCTAGTTTAGTTCTGTCTTAGGTCTGGTTCAGTTCTACATTTGTATGGCTTTGTCCTGGCTTACATCTGGTTTAGCTTTTAGTAGATTTAGTCCTGATTTAGTCTAGGTTTAGTCCTGGTTTAGTCCAGTTTTAGTCCTGGTTTAATCTAAGTTTAGTCCAGTTTCACTCTTTTTTTTAGTCCTGGTTTAGTCCAGTTTTAGTCCTGGTTTAGTGAAGATTTAGTCCTAGTTTAGCCCTGGTTTAATCTACATTTAAGCCAGTTTCAGTCTTTTTTTTTAGCCCTGATTTAGTCAAGGATTAGTCCTGGTTTAGTCCAGTTTGAGTCCTGGTTTAGCCCAGTTTTAGTTGTGGTTTAGTCCAGTTTTAGTCCTTGTTTAGTCGCGGTTTAGTCCTGGTTTAGTCCAGTTTTAGCCCTGGTTTAGTCTACATTTAGTCCAGGTTTAGTCTAATTTCGGTCATGGTGTGGTCCTCGTTCAGTCGAGATTTAGTTCTGGCTTAATCTAGGTTTAGTCCAGTTTCAGTCTTTTTTTAGCCCTGGTTTAGTCAAGGTTTAGTCTTGGTTTAATCCGGTTTTAGTCCTGGTTTAGACCAGTTTTAGTCCTAGTTTAATCTACATTTAGTCCAGTTTCAGTCTTTTTTTTTAGCCCTGGTTTAGTCAAAGTTTAGTCCTGGTTTAGTCCAGTTTTAGTCCTGGTTTAGTCGAGATTTAATCCTGGTTTAGTTGAGATTTAGTCCTGGTTTAATCTACGTTTAGTCAAGTTTTAGTCTTTATTTAGCCCTGGTTTAGTCTACGTTTAGTCCAGGTTTAGTCTAATTTCTGTCATGGTGTGGTCCTCATTTAGTCGAGATTTAGTTCTGGCTTAATCTAGGTTTAGTCCACTTTCAGTCTTTTTTAGCCCTGGTTTAGTCAAGGTTTAGTCTTGGTTTAATCCGGTTTTTGTCCTGGTTTAGACAAGTTTTAGTCCTAGTTTAATCTACATTTAGTCCAGTTTCAGTCTTTTTTTTAGCCCTGGTTTAGTCAAAGTTTAGTCTAGTTTTAGTCCTGGTTTAGTCGAGATTTAGTCCTGGTTTAATCTACATTTAGTCAAGTTTTAGTCTTTATTTAGCCCTGGTTTAGTGTATTTTTAGTCCAGGTTTAGTCTAATTTCTGTTATGGCGTGGTCCTCATTTAGTCGAGATTTAGTTCTGGTTTAATCTTGGTTTAGTCCACTTTCAGTCTTGATTTAGCCCTGGTTCAGTCCAGGTTTTGTCTACATTTAGTCCAGGTTTAGTTTAATTTCTGTCATTGGTATAGCCCTGGTTTGGTCGAGATTTAGTCCTGATTTAGTCCAGTTTTAGTCCCTCTTATGTCCTTAGAAATAAAATAAGCCTAAATCTGAACTAACCAAAATCTAAAACAAGGAATAAAATAATGATTACCAGAAAAAAGCATTACTAAATAAGAAAAAAAAAACAAAACCTGGACTATATCAGGACTAAACCATGACTATACCTGAGCCTTGTCCTGACTCAGGTGTGGGCTACGCTTCATATTTAACCCCAACCAAGTGGAGCTAAAGAATAAAACTGCCTCTACATTAAACTAATCCCAAGAAGAGACGTCCGTACCACCAGTTGTGCCTGGACCACAGTTTGAGAACCACTGGTCTAGATATGTTTTGATGATATTATTTGAGACTTTAGATTATGTAAAATATGTAAAAGATCCCAACAACAAAATGATGCTGAGAGAAATCCTTGAGTCCAAGATCAGACCATTTCAAAATCGACGTGTCCCGGCTTCTCGCTCAGGACGAAGGGAAGTTTTTTTCCACTTGCAGCTCTCTTTCTGTGTTCTGTGCTTCCAGATTCTGCTGAACTCAGGCCGACCAGGCTTCTCCACTCAAACCTCTGGACTCAGCATCAAATATTAATACTGGGAGAGAAGGTAACAGGAAGGCAGCTACAGGAGCGGGACTCAGACTCAAATACGGGCTGAAGGAGAGGTTTAACCAGGGCGAGACAGTTTTTATAGGACGGGCCCGCTGTGCATTCTTACTCAAATATAGCTGTTTGAGAAAGGAATAAAAACTACTGAGTATAGCACAAAAACAGTTCAAAACATTTATTAAAATTAGGAAAATGCGTGGGTCTAAGTACAAGCCAGCACTTTATGTTTTTAAAGATTTTATAATCATTTAGCCACATAAAATAAAGGCTTTTAAAACTTCAGTTAAATGTAAATGTGCCTTGGTTTTTCCTCACTTTTCTGTATATATTTCTTTATTATATGGCAGAAACGTCTCAATTAAGTTGGAAGGAGGCAACAAAAAGCTGGAAAATAACAGTTGGAGTGACCATTTTGTGACAGTAGCTCAGTAGGTAGAGCAGTTCGCCCGGATCGATCGCCGCTACCAGCATTGCAAACAGTTGTTGTGTCTTTGGGCAAGACGCTTCACCCAGAGTGAATGAATAATGCACCTAACTGTAAAGCGACGAGAAAAGTGCAATACAAGACTGATGCTGTCATGATCCTGTGTCTTGTCCTGTGTTCATGTTTCCCTTGTGTTTTATTTTGATGTTCTTGTGTTTTTCTGTTTTACTTCCTGCCTCCAGTGTTTGCCGCCTGTTTGATTACCTGCCCCGCCCTGATGTGTTTCACCTGTGTACTCCAAGTTTATATAAGTCCTGCTTTCTCCCATGTTCTTGGTTGGATCATTGTCTTTGTCAGTGTCTTGTTTAGTCCATGTTTGGGTCAATTCAGTCCTGTTCATCTTTTTGATTTTGTAGTTTTGCACTTTTTGATTCCTTGGTTTTCTGGTCTTTTGGTATTTTTGTCTTTGTAATATTTTGGTATTTTGTTACTCCCGCTTTTTATGTTAAGACCGTTCTTTGGATTTTTCCCTTTGTTTAGTTTTCATCTTTTATTAAAACTGCACCCTCAACAGTCCTGCTTTTTGTGTCCTTTTTCCCTTCTGCCCAGTGTCTGTGTATTAAAGGGGCATTTTAGAAAGGCAGCATCTGTATTATTAGTACAGGAGCTAAAGTGAATGTTCAGCCTGGAAGACGCCTCCCTGCCGCTCACCTACACCTGCTTCCTTTAAGACTCCTCCTCCTCCTCTTTTCTGACCAATGCCTTTTCTCCTCGGCCACAGCCCATAATCGCTCAGCCCGCAAATTTAAACAGGCCTCACAATTAGCTCTTCAGCTCATGCAACCTCCATCCCCACCTCTGCAGTAAATATATTCATCTCTGCACCTGAAGATCCACCTGAAGCTCCACATTTACTTCAATAAATTCAATTCTAATGCATACATTTGTCTCTTTTTGAGTCTCTCCAGATTGAAATGGATTTATTGGATGCTCATGATCTTCAAACCCTAACACAAATAACTCTGCTGCATTAAAACAGTCATGATTCTGTACTAGAAAACACTAAATGGATCAGAAACACTTACAGAAGTCAGTAACTCTGAACATAGTCATAAGCTGTGTCCAAACGTCACCCCTAGCCCCTAACCCCTCAATCACTATATAGTCCAGCACTATATACTGGACTATATAGTGCACTCATTTTGTGAACAATTCGGACACTCGCACACTATTTTTCTCTCACCGGTGATCATGTGACTCTGGCGTCTGTGTAAAAAAAAGTTTGTTGAAACTCCGCTGATAATGTTCTTCTGTGGTAAAGCCTGCCCAGACTCACTTGATGTTTTAGTATTTATAGATAAATACTAGTCATACATGTGATATTTAACATAAATTATCGCCATAATGACTAAAACGGACTGGATTATTGCAGCTCTCTGCCTTAAGGCCTCCATACACCAAGGCGACGATCGCCCATCTGAAGCCGTCTGAACGGTTCTTCCACGTCGCTCATTTCCATCCTTTTGATATGTATGCGCCGTCAGCCCCCATCGCTCCAGGATGGAGGCCGTCTGACTAGTTTTCTGCCGATTGGCCTTGTTTAATCGGCGTCTTTGGTCTTTGGCACGAAGCGCTCTGATAGGCCTAGCACTACAGCTGCCGCGCCAATCAGCTCACGGGAATTTTAGCGGAAATGACAGAGTGACGAGAGGTGAAAACCACAACAAAAACACCGCTGTGGCAGCGTACTGTCACCATACATGTCACGAAAATGATCTTACCTGTAGCGAGGAAACGCAGTGTGACCATCAGCCTTTCTCCCACTGAAATACAAGCCCGGTAATTTGTGTTTCGATGCCGTAACAGAGCAGCGGCACCTAATCCACACAAAACAATGTCCAAACCGGCCATGATCACGCTTCTCAAATGTTCGAACAAGCTGAGAACAGTGGCAGACCAAGGCGCGCTACATGCATATGTACTTCGTAAACATTGTGTCACTTCCGTTTATCTTTGTTCACTGGCTAGCGCCATCTGCCGCTTTGGGGGGGTAATTACATCACGCGCTTGCGCAAGACACGGTCTTTTTTGGTCGGCTGTCGCTTCGGTGTATGAAGAGGTAAAAAGGTCATCCGACGTGAGGAAACGGGAGGGAACGAGAGGAGACGGGAAGAGACAAGCTGTCACTCCTTCTTTTCGGCGGTAGTCTGGGAGTCGCCTTGGTGTAGCGAGGCCTTTACATGAGGAGGCTGAATGCTGGGTAAGCTAACGTTAGCAATTTACACTGCAAAGGTTTATTTAAGAGCTTTTTATTTCTGATTACGACCTGACAGAAGTAAAAAAAAAAAGGTGTTTCTAACTGGATTCGACGTGTTGTGTACAGTTTAAAGACCTGCCGCAGTCCCGCTGTTCTCCGAAACTCGCAAAGCATTCTGGTCTTTACTGACCATTTTTGACCATCGCTGTCCACTACTTTTCAAAATGCATTGTGCGAAATTTTAAGTGCACTATTTTTTATCCATTAGACATTCGGACACCACTTCAAAATGGCGTGACCACTACATAGTGCACTATAGAGGGATTAGGGAGGACGTTCGGACACAGCCATAGTCTTACAAGCTGTATAATGCAAAGAGAATCCGTATGTGAACATAATCCAGAAAAACTGCTGTACCATCTGGGCCAAAACTCATCTAAAATAGGCTACAGGTAAAATCGATAATTGTTCTGCGGTCAGATAAACCAAAATTTAAAACGGACAAACTTTATTGGTCCAGAGAAGGTGGAGGTGTTCAACTTGTCATTAATTTTGCTGCACTTACAGATATTAACAGCTCATTTTCAGATCTCAGATGATGTTCGTAGTAGTCGCTCATTATCCAGCAGCGCTAAACAACGCCGTGTACTGTGGGGCTTCATGACTCAGTGCTGCTAAAACCCAGTCCCCAGCTCGCACCTATTCAACCAAGAGGAAGCTCCGGGAAGCATCCTGCCTTTAAATAAAGTATTCATTTGCATAAACATGAATAAATGAAGGGCTCAAAGTGAATCTAATTTCATGTTCGCAGAGTGCAGCCTCTGTTATGACTGATTGTATTCGGCGGTGTAATGGGTGGCACACACAGAATAATAATAACCAGCCCAAGAGCCAGGAATCCAATAAAAGTCCATTTCAAACTGTCCTGAAATGTTGTTAACAAAGCTATTTCACTTCTCAGCAGCCCAGTGCTGGTGGGCTCGCTGCTGGAAGTGTCTGCTGTAAATGCTGTTGGTTTTTACCAGGAAGAAGCGCTACTATCAAGCAAAGTATCATGGGTAATTGTGTGCCAGAAGTTGGTAAAATGTGGCTTTTGTTACCATATTTATAGACAGAAGTGGTCAAAAGCTTTGTGCCACGCCAGACTATAACATTAAGGGCCAGATTTATCAAAGGTTTGTGTGCACGCTAACTGAATAATATGCGCTAAAATTGGAGCAAACCCAGACGCAGTTGAGATTTGCGTGTCTTACAGGAGCAGAGCGAACGCAATGCAGATTTTGCTCCTATGACCTAATGAATCTGTAAACAGAGGCGTTCTTCCCAGAGTGCGCAAAATGGAAGGCGGAGAAAATGCAAATTCATTCATTTACCGCCCGCAATATTATTTATCAAGGCTTACCATGACTTTGCGTGCGAAAATAGCGTATAAATTTAGCACGTTGGAGAAGGACGTGCTAATCTTTTGCACAGATATGGCTGCTGTGATTCGTGTGAGACGAAGGAGAAGAAATGAAGAAATAAGTAGGGTTAGAGTGTTTGCCACGCGTGCAGATCTATTTGCCGTGACGGATGAAAAAATTATTCACCAGCACTTTCAGCTATTCTTGGTTAAATTTTTGCTTCCGTTTGTGTTCCACTTCTGCACCTTCCATGACGCAAAACAATACACGCAATGATGCCGTTTAAATAGTTCCGCCCCTCTGTTTGCACTGTCACCGGTCACGCAGTTTGTCTTAGTAATTCACGCACAACACGCCCATTAATAGCGGCCGCATATTTTCTCACTGCACTCGCAGTTTAGCACCCGTCTTAGTAAATATGGCCCTAAATGCGTCTGACCAATCAGAGCAACAGACAAGGTAAACTTTTTTAGCTACCAGCGGAGCCAGCTGGTATATTAGACTTTTGCCATAGCCAGTCGGCAAAACAGCAATTACATCCTTCTTTAAGATGAATGATTTGAGTTCTTCTTTCTGCTCCACTTTCAAAGAAAAACCCAAATCTAACTCTTCCAAAATTGATGTCAAGGCTGATTCAAATGACCGCTGTTCGTTAGCCACAGCCATCGTAGTTGTTCTGCTCTGCACCGTCGCCCAGCCCTGTCGTCATCGTGCTAAGCCCCGCCTACTCCACTCGCTACACACCCGCTACACAGACAGAGCTTTGTGATTGGTCCAACGAAGCCCTGGACGGAGCCAAGATTGGCCCCTATGGTGTGTTACTAGACCAACCCACTAGGCAAAAAATATTTTCTGCTGCGAGGGTACGTCTGGATTTCTAGGCTAGGTCACGTCAGGAAGGGCATTCGGGATTAAACCAGGTCTAAACCAGGACTAAACCAGGAGACTACGTGGAGACTAAACCAGGTCTAAACCAGGAGACTACGTGGAGACTAAACCAGGTCTAAACCAGGACTAAACCAGGAGACTACGTGGAGACTAAACCAGGTCTAAACCAGGTCTAAACCAGGAGACTACGTGGAGACTAAACCAGGTCTAAACCAGGAGACTACGTGGAGACTAAACCAGGTCTAAACCAGGAGACTACGTGGAGACTAAACCAGGTCTAAACCAGGACTAAACCAGGAGACTACGTGGAGACTAAACCGGGACTAAACCAGAGGACTACGTGGAGTCTAAACCAGGACTAAACCAGGACTAAACTAAACATGTCATCAGCGGAATCTCTGATGGGATAGGATAGGAAGTGCAGACAGGATGGGGAGCTTGTGTGTTGGAAGGAACTATGAATGCCGAAAGGTTTATAAAGGTTTTAGAGCAACATCTGCTCTAAATCCCACCTGCTCATTAGCTGGAAACCTGTATCAGGCAAGAATAGGACCAAATTCCAACACCACAGCTCCAGAAACTCATTACCTCAAAGCCCAGACATCTTCAAAGTGTTGAAAAAAAGAGGAGATGCTACCCCATGGTAACTACTGTGAGACCTGTATGCATCAAATTTGAAGTGAGCTCATTTTGTGCATAAAAGTGTAAGTGTTTCCTCAGTGTAAACATTTGTTATGTTACCTATTTGACCTTTTTATTTAACCAGGAAAGTCCCACTGAGATTCAGAATCTCTTTTGCAGGGGAGTCCTGGCCCCATGGGGGACCTATTGTACATGTTCTTTAGTGGTAGAGGAAACCTACGCAAACACGGGGAGACCATGCAAACTCCACACAGAAAGGTCCCACCCGGTGCCTATGTTATACTGTAGATAAAATATTGGTTCATGTGATTTTACAGTGTTTTAGTTTTTATTTTATTCAAATTTAAATAAACGTCCCAACATTTCCAGAATTTGGGTTGTACATAAAGTGTGCAGGTTTAATTAAGACATGCCTAAATTTATTATGCAAGTCTCTAGATAAAAGAAATTTCAAAATCCCTCAGGTACTGTATAAAGTGTGTTGCACAGATGAGAGAACACCTGCATCACAAAGATGGGTCTATGGGGATTTCAAGACACTTTGGGAACAGCAGAGAATACCATCACCAGCAGCGTCAGCGGTAAATGATAACTTTAGACACTAAATAAGAAAGAATATTGCAGGTAGATCTGGATCAAAAACTCATCTTTCCAACAATGATTGATGTCAAGTCACATTTGGAGTCATTTCAGTTCCAAAACAATGTGAAATAAATGAAAAAGCTGTCTACAATGAAGGAAGAGCAAAGAAACCAACACAGGAAAACAAGCTTAAGCAACAAATTTAGTGGAAATTTTATGACGATCAGTATTGACCTTATGTACTTTTGTACTTTTGTGTATCCTTAGTGCTAAATCATTGTAAACCTACACTCTAAAGAACAAAAACAAAAAATAAAAAATAAAAATGCTATGAAAACTCAAAAACACAAGGCAACAGGATCACAGATTTTTTAGTTTTGGGGCCAACTCAAATTCTAAACAACTAATATTTTTTGTTCACTTAATTTGACATTCATACATCTAAAAACTTTCAGTTGTAAGATTTACTCACTATAATTTTTTTTTTAACTTATCTTACAGCCAACTTACTATCCATTGTTCAGAAAAGGTGTTATTCTTTTGTTAAATTTAGTACATTTCGTTTTTATTATTATCAGTAATAATACTTTTTTTCTGCACATTCTTCTTAGTATCAGCTACTATACTGTACATGACATATCGAGTTACTCTCCGGCTTTTATTCAGTAATGATTGCGTGTTATGAGTGGTGTTTCCAGGCCATCCCAGCACTGACAGAAACAGACACGCAGCGTTCTGCCTTATTTACTGCCTGCTGACCTGTGAGCCCATTTATTTGATCTGCTGTTTTTCGCTGACGTGCCAGTGTGTGTGCGCGGTATCAACCCGGGACGCGCCTGCTGCCCCGCGCACACAAGCCTTTCTCCACTAGTCCACAAATCTCCGGCTATTTTTTTATTTGTCCCGTAGCAGAGGAGTGTTTAGTAATGAGTTACCTTTGTTTGGGTTATGGTCAGGGCTTGGTGTTTATTTTGTTATTCACTGGCCACTGTGGGCAGTCTTTGTAGTTTTTGTGTGTATTTAACAGTGTACGGTAGCTTACTAAAATGTAAAATTTGGTTGTATGCATGGACAAGGATTTGTCAAATATTTAAAAACAGGTTGGCAGTATAAATTATCTCTGTGCATGTGGTGTCACATCTTTTAAAACATGTTATTTAGTTTACATCAGTGGTAGAAGAAGTAAAGGAGCAACATTTACTCAAATAAAAGTATCAACAATTTCTACTTAAGTAAAAGAATTAAAGTACTCACTTTTAAATATACGTGTGAGTAAAAAGGTACAAGTATTTCATACAGATTCAAGAACTAATGAATGTGTTAAAGGCACTGTAAGCAGCAGGCGCTCATACTGGTTTGAAAACAGTACTGCAGTCTAAATCAAAACAATGGTCTCTGTTTTGATTGGACGATCGGTGAACCAAAATAAAAAATGTAAACAGAAACAATTTGGCCATTATGTAAAATATGCTTTAAAGCAGAACTCAGTAACTTTTTTACCTTAAATAAACAGTTTCAGAGTCCGTGTGATGGTTAAATGAGTTGTTGTGGGGTAAATGAAGCGTGCGGCAGCTCCCCCTGGTGTCTCGGGGCTGAAAGTGACACTTGCAACAATGAGTGCCGTCGACCCGGAGTCACAGAAGTCTCGGGTCTCGCGAGAAAGTGGCACATTGTGGTTAGCAAAACAACAAGCTAACGGTGGCTTTATTTCTTGATTTTTGTTGTGGCAGATCAGCTAAATGGCAGAAAAAACTTTGTGCAGATACGAGGAGGGGAAAACAAAAGTAAAGCTGAGTGAGGGGTCACACAGGAGTCAACTTGTGAGTATTTATGATAGTGCTTTACTCCAAACTGTAGTGGGCGCTCTGTAGATGAAAAGAAGGCAAAACAGCAAAGAAATGAACAGAGTTACTGAGTTCCGCTTTAATTGTTACTGTACCATTGTTATCAGTAATACTAATATTTGATTTAAACATGTTTACATCACCATGTGGCTAATTTTTATGAAATATAAAAACTATATAGCCTACTGCTCATAGCATCTTTAAATGTGAGGGATTTTGCAAAAAAAAAAAAAAAACGTGAACTGTGAACTGAAAACTAAAGGTCGGCAGTGCAACAGAAGAGACTGAATGTGTTGGTGAGGTTTTTCTGTCTGTATTATTCTGATATTTCTGAGGAGTACTACTTTACTGCATCTTTTGTTTTTAAGTACTGTGTGTCTACAATGAAGGCACAAAAAAACAAACAAAAAAACAAAAAAACAACATGATTTTAAACCAAAAGTCAAAATACTTTTTACTTCAAACCAATTCATAAATGTAGACTGTACTTAAGTAAAGTGACTTTTACTTTGTTACATTCCACCACTGGTTTACATTAATATTTTTCTTTTGTTAATCATGATAAACGACTACTAGATGTCACACTCAAGTGGAGCTACATAAATCCAGGCCTATCCTCTAAAATTAAGATGGATACAAAACAACCGGCCTTTTGTGTTTTCACCAAAATAAAAATCTATAGCATTTAGCCGGTTGACTGTAGTGTTAATGCCAAGTCTGGTTACGATAAACGTTAATAAATCAAAAAGGGGTGACTGCTGAGAAATATCTAAGCTAGGCGAGCCTCGAGGAAGCTGTAGAGATTTGCGTATTAGGTTTTCTTGTTGTCGGCAGCGAGCAACGGAGGCAAAAGCTCTGAGCTGTGATAGCTGCTGTAGAGGCAGCAGGGGCCCGAGAGCAAGAGGGGAACAAGCCGCAGCTAATTTCCTAGAAGAAAAAAAAGAGAGAGAAAAATGTTTAATTAACACGTTGGAAGTGCAGGCAGCAGTTGTCTAGGTAACTGATGACACCACATTATCACTTCCTCCAGCATCGCTCTCATTCATCAGGCAGCCATTGAAAGAAGGAGGAAGAGGAGGAGGAAAGCAACCCCACCCAAATTCACATCACACTCCAATTTATTCACAAAAAAAAAAAAAAAAAAACCCAGCTCGCCTCACAGAGATACAGTGTCACTCTGTTAGTCATGTGGGAAAGTCAATTACGATCAGATGTTATTATCAGCTCCGCCTGTGCGCGCCGGCTCAGGCTGCTGTAGGTTGGATCAGGCGAACGCGTGAGTCACAGCGTGTGGCTTCATTTTTAACAGGGAAAAAAAAATAAAAGCAAAGGGGACACAAGCCAGAGTACTGCTTGTGCCAGTCCCAAGCCCGGATAAATGGAAAGTGTTGCGTCAGGAAAGGCATGTGCCGTAAAATCTGTGCCAATGATGATGATGATTCATGATTCTGGTTTGCGATTAAAAAGATGAAGAAGTGTTTTTAGTGTTAAAGGGGCTATAATAAGCTTTAATTTATCTTTTTAAACCAATCTTGGTCTAGAAGAGCATTGCATGTTTTATAACCTTTAAAAACAATATCTGACTAAAAGAAAGCGTTTCCAATAACAACTTTTCTACTGCCACAAAGAAACAGGCGAAGAGACTGGCAGAGGGCAGCCCTGTTACACCCTTTTTAACAGAATCATACTGCTGAAAAAGAGCTTTTTATTTCCATAAACTTTTTGTATAATGCCATTTTACAAAATTAAAAAAAATGCTGTGAGGAATCAGTGGAAACAGGGCTGTACACCATTTAAAAAAAAAATATATATATATATATAAATGAATGAGAGCAGACCGGATGTAGAGGACTTTTTGATTGGTCAGTTCCTCGTGGAGTGGGCGGGGGGTTTGTGGAACCAAGCGTTTTGAGACCTCAGAAACTCCACACCAGAGACTACAGGATTACTCCAACAGGAGTGAGTGTAACAAAAGGGAATGTTGTGAGGGAACAACATCATAACATGGTAGAAAGCTCAGAAAAGATGATTTTGCAGAATTTAGAGAGTAAAAGTTACAGAACTTTGAGAGTAAAACTGCTCTTGGTCCACAGTGATGTCAGCCTAAATTAATATCATTTTGTTAACTGCAGACAGCATTTTTCACCTTGACCGTGTTCAGTGCATTGAAAGACCTATAGCACATGTTTTGGGTGCACGGTCACGTCATTTTTCACTGGGGGGAGGATCTGAATCACTTAGGCTACCACCACTCCTGGCTGTCACATCTACCCTTCAAATAATCATTAAGGAAGGAAGAAAGGAAGCAAGGAAGGAAGGGGGAAGGTATGATATTGAACGTTGTCTGTCTGCTTTACTGGCTTCTGTCCATGGTTGGTGTACCCTGTTTAAGGCACATAGATGCTTGGGATAGGGTAGAGCCAGACACACAGCCCATAACAAGAACAATGAATAATAAATTTCAAGAGCTTCTGGTGGTATTTTGCAGTTTAGTTCTGATTTAATCACAGCTTAAATGTAAGATTCAGACCACTGCTTAGTCCTGTTTAGGCACAGTTTAATCCTGGTTTAGTCCTAGACCTGGTTTAGTTTTAGTTTGGACGGCAGTATAGCTCAGTGGGTTGAGAAGTTCGCCCGCTAATCCAAAGGACGGCGGTTTGATCCCTGCTCCTGGATGTTGTTTGATCGGTCCATGTCTTTGGATGGTTGGTCCAAAATAGTTTTTATCGCTTGAGGAACATCTCTAAAATCAGAAAAAATGTTATCTAAGACTGATCTGGAAATGATTATTTATGCTTTTATCTCATCTCGTCTTGACTATTCGAACTCTGTTTTTATGTGTTTTAATAAGTCAACTCTTAATCGACCACAGATTGTTAAAAATTCTGCAGCGAGGCTTTTAACAGGAACCCCAAGAACAGCCCACATCACTCTGGTTTTATCTTCCCTGACTTTTAGATTAGTTAGTTTAGTTTAGTTTAGAATACATTTTAAAACCTTAGTGCTAACTTTTAGAGCCCCCCCAGTATATTTCAGATCTTTTGACCCCATACTCGTCAAATTGTGCTCTTCGATGATCAGATCAAAACCTCATCATGGTCCCAAAAACCTGTTTAAAAACTTAAGGGGACGTGTCCTTTCAGGCAACAGCCCTCAGACTGCGGAACGTTTTTTTAGGTTTTAGTTATTATCTTATGTCATTGTATTTCTATTTTCTGTCACTGTATTCTATTTTCTCTGCACTTTGTAATGCACTTTATGATTTATAAATAAAGTTTACTTTTTACTTACATCCCATACTCACTATCCCTTCTGTTCATGCCCAAAAACCATCTCAGTGTGACTTTATCTCCAAAATAAATAACATGAGCTGTCCCTTTGAGCCTTCCTAATCCTATCCGTCCTCATCACTTCCCAAGAGAACCTAAAGAAAATACTGCACTCTCTTAATTAGTATGCTCTAGGCCATGCTATTACCAATTCCAGGCAACTTACTGTACATAACTAAACCATGCGTGGTGAGTAATGTTTCTGCTCCACACGTGTGTTTACTGGTTTGATATCAAAGAGAAAGGATAGGTCAACTCTTGGCGCATAAATCTTTCACACTGACTGTAAACTGCCCCTGGTTTAAATGTCGGGAATTTACCAAAAGGATTTCAGACGCGTGAGGACCAATCAGATCTTTAATGACCGCTGCTGCGCGCTTTGTCATTGGCTGATCATTTTGCGGGTAGAGTGGAGGAACGCAAACGTGGGCCAAAAGAGTGCCGCGCGTACTGTCCAATCAATGCGAGAGCTGCGGAGCACGGCGAACCTCGGAGAGAGCAGGCTGATTTAGAGGAGGCAGAGGAGCGAGGAGCATCACATCAGCAGCAGCATCACAGCAGCAGCGCCGTGCGTGGAGTCTGCGCGCATCACAAGCGATCACTCAGACAACGACGAAGCTTTGAAAACGTGACTGCGCGTTCGAAAGAGAGGTTTTGTAAAGGCGTCATTTGGCCGATTTTGTACGCTCCTGCCGCGCGTAATTTATTTTTATTTTGTGTGTGTGCGTGTGTGTGAGAGAAAGAAATCAAAGAAGAGCGACCATTCTTCACTGCGGCGCGGCGTCGAGACCATTCGCCAAAAGAAAACGTGGGAATTACAATGAAAAATGTAGGTGACACGTTTCCTTTTACACACCAGGAGTAACAATAGGATTCAAGCCGAGACGACAGCGGAGAGAGAAGGTAAAACACTCGTTTCTTTTCGTGAGTCCATACATTGTGTGTGTGTATGTGTGTGCGTGTGTGGAAGTGGCGTGTCATGTTGTAAACCCTGCACAACTTCAAAAGCACATTTGGTTAAGCGGGAACTGGCTCTGTCAATTAGTGTCGTAGTTAACTTGGCGAGATTTGGATGCACGTCGTTGCTGGAGAGATGAGGAACACGTTTGCTGCAAGGATACATGTGTGGCATCGCTGTGTTTACTTAAAAAAAAACACTGGCTTGTGGTTGGTTTTAATTGACACAAGAGACGCTGTTTACGTTGTTTGTTCCATGGGGGAAAATGGTGACGGGTGCCGCATCCATACGATCAGCATCCTCTCCCGTGGAGCCCCTGCGTAAAAGACAAAACATGCATTCGCCGCCTCACTCTCCCCTCGTTGTGCTGCAGCAGTGTCAGACGAGCTTTATGATATGTTATTATGAGGCTTTTGCGGGGCTTGCCATACGTGCAAAGACAATACACGAGCGGCGTAATGCAACAAACCCTCCCTTTCCGCCCCCCCTGTATCTCAATATGAAGCCCTGAATGCAGCACCATAGCATTCACGCACGGGAGTCAAAGGGCGATTGTTGCACATTTAAAAAAAAGAAAAAAAGAAAAAACAAACGCACTGGCTTTGTGTTTGGTGGCTCATCTATGGGGAGGAGAGACGAGCCACACACGCCACGCGCTGCCTCTTAACACATGTATGCATCAACGTGAGGAGGGTAAAACTGCCTCATGAATGCTAATGGCAGAGAAACACTGCAAACTGGCTGCTGCTGCTGCTTGCTCCCGCCGCACCGCCCGCCGCCTCTCGGGCTCGCAGGTGCTGCTGGCTGGCCTTACCTAACACCAAGCCTCCAACAACATGTAGGTGTCTGTGTAGGTGCCGAGCTGTTGCTGTTGCTTCTGCTGCTGCTGCTGATGATGATGATGTTGGTGATGATGGGAAAACTAGCCGCGGACGCATGTTGGTTGTGTGTACGCAGGACTTTTGCAGATGCACGCACCTACACCAGGGTTAGAGAGGATTATTGAAGTAGTTCTGATTATAACATTGACATATATCTGCACAGTTTGAACAGAGGAAAGCTGTTTTTAAGCTTGGAATAAGGAGGGTAGATGAACATGTGGTCAATATTGAAAAGTAGGTAAATGTCATAAAGTCATAAAAAATAGGTTCTTATGACATTTTGAAGACTGATATCTAAGAAATATGACTTCTTTTCCTTTCAGCTTTTCCCTTCAGGGGTCACCAAAGCAATTCATCTGCTTCCATCTAACCTCTTCTCTCACAACTTCATGCTCTCTTTCACTACATCCATAAATCTCCTCTTTGGTCTTCCTCTAGGCTCCCAGCTCTAACCTCCGCATCCTTATATTCATATATTCACTATTCCTCCTCTGTACTTGTCCAAATCATCTCAGTCTGGTCTTTCTGACTCCAAAATCTCTCACATGAGCTGTCACTTCTGATGTACTCATTCTTACTCCTATCCGTCCTTGTCGCTCTCAAAGAGAAACCTCAACATCTTCAGCTCTGCTACCTCCTTTAAAGGTGCTTTATAAATTGCAAAATCAACTTTTCTGAGGTTTCTACCAAGTTTGTTTCATTCACACATGTTTAAGTAATCGTCTCTCCTTTGGCACAGCTGTTCTGGGGCCTCAAAATGCTCAGTTGCACAAACCTCCGCCCACCCCAGGAAGCACTGACCAATCAACAAACCCTTTACATCCAGTCTGCTCTCATTCATTTATCCAAAAAAGAGTGTAGAGCTGTGTTTCCACTGATTGCTCGCAGACATTTTTCATTTTGTAGTAAAATGACAAGGAATGAAGTGCTTTTTTTTCTTTGATTATATGTTTAAAAGACCGCAACACTCTGCTGCCCTCTGCTGCTCTCTTCACCTGTTTCCTTATGGCACCAGTAGAGTACTTATTAAAATGTTCTCTTTTAGTCTTTCAGTCACAACATTTGACTTTAAGAGCATTTTTGATTTTGGCCATTTATTGGAATAAATTACAATCGTGGCATGCATAAAGCAAGTAGTTACGCTTTGGTTTGGTCTGAATCTCGATGCCTGGTGCTCGTTCTCTGACCTCACTGTGGCGGTGGTGGCTTGTGGTGCCTTCATGCAGATTTTATGAATTGCGTGTGGTTGAGGTGATGAAAAGGAGTGGGACTGCCAACACAGAATGCATTATACTGCACAGATACACAATATAAATATAAGTTTTCTTCTTTATGTCTGGCAGATCATATATTGGCACAAAATGAATTAAAGCTGGCTGACGTCAAAGCTGTTTTTTCTTCTTTCATGCCATTTTTATATTGTTGGAAATACACGTAACCTCACAAACAACATGTGTGCCAACGAATACAATGCACGTTTTAGATAATATTTAAAAGTTCTTTTTAATTAACAGATGTATTAATTGAAAAGAGCATCTGCATTGAATATGAGGAATCAATAAGGTGTATCACTACGTTTACATGCAGTGAGTATACTATAAATCAACTGGCAGCCCTGGGGCCAGATGTGACCCGCCAGAGCTTTCCCAGGGCCCCAGAATCAAAATCAAAAATCAAATCAAAAATGACAATAAACTCGCTCAATTTTTTTTTTTATTGTTTTACATTCTCATTTTATCTATAGTCATTTTTCACATATGTAAGCTTGGGCTTTTCCCCCCTCATAAGTACAAGCCTTGCGCATAGCAAAGAGCAAATACATACAAATGCCAAATGTTATTAGAAATGTTACTCTTTATATCAAATTAAGGAGGTCTCTGATATAAAACATAAACACAAATGAAGTCAAACCTAAAAACTCTTGGTCAAGAGTTTGATTAATGGGAGAAATTACAGTTCGCCCTGATAATTTCATTGTAATATCAGACTTAACCTGTGTCAGGCTTATATGCAAGCAGAGTAATAATATATTGAATAATAATATATTACCTAATTTATTTTATTTTATGAGATCTTCTGGCCCTCACTGTGTCTGCTGGGAAAAATTCTGGTCTTTGGATAAATGTAGTACTGCCTCTCTAGAGCTCATGCTGCATTTGTGTGGCTGTGTACTCAATATTTGCAGAAACTTGGATATTTTACACAGTATGCATAGTTGTATTCGTGTTACTGTTACCAAACTGTTGAATCTTTGTGGGGAGAGAAGCTTTAGCAGCAGCAGCATCAGGCCTGAGCCATTTTACAGATTACACAAGTGTCTAACCCTCCAGATGAATGAGCACACTCTCAAGCTGTTTGTGTGCCCATATACACGCCTACCTCGCAGTCAAATCAACAAGTCTACGCCCACTGTCCGGGGGCTGCTGAACAGCATTCTGGGAAGCGCTGCACGGGAATCTCTGCCTGGAGTGGAAGCAGAGTATCGTGGGTACATCAAGCTCATGACAGAGGCGCTGCACATGACATATGGCTGCTATAACATCGACAGCAGCAGAAATCAGCTTCTACAGTACCTGAAGCTCCTGGGCTGAGTAAAGGAGGCCAAAATTAAAGAGTATGTAAATAGGTCGTGTCAAAAGGTCAAATTCTTATAACATTTTGTTGTTGAGTAGCTCTGAAATTGCCACAAACATATTATTTTCCCTTTGGTGGATCATGCCTCCTTATCATAGCCCTGTCCTCTGCATCCTCATCCCTTACACAAACTAACTTCACGTAAGGAGTGAAAGAAAATATTGAAATATCAAAATATATTTTAATTTAATATTTTATTTGGTGATACTGTATCAATATCAAAAACTACTGTATCAATATTTTGGTACAGAATTTTCTTTTACAGGAAAAGTTCTTGTAAAAAACAGAATCAGTTTGCGTTTTAAAATTTTTTTATTCATTCATTCATTCATTCATTCATCTTCTGCTTATTCCCGTTAGGATTGGACTGGAGCCTATCCCAGTAACTTTGGGCTTTAGGCGGGGTACACCTGGGACAGGGGCCAGTTTGTTGCAGGTCTGACACAGAGACACACACAGACAGACAACCATTCACTCTCACATTCATTCACTAGAGGCAATTTAGAGTCACCCATTCACCTAACACCCACAGTGAGCACACACATACACTAGCACATGTTTTTTTTTTTTTAATTTGACTAAAAAATTGATTCTGGCAGCACTTTTATTTTGTTGCTTATTTGAAGGAATTTGTGAAATACCAGTGCAGTACTCACGCTTCTGATTATTAAATAAAATGTGTTTCTGTATTAAATTTCATGCATGCAGAAGCATACTAGTAGCAGATGAGCTTTTCCAAAATCACCTTAGTTACGGAATCATGATGTATTGATTATTTCGTGATGTGTAGCCTATATTATCGTACATCCTTACTTCATTTTCCCAACATCCATAAATCTCCTCTTTGGTCTTTTTGCTGTTAAAGTGGAACTCAGTAACTCGTTTCTTCACTGTTTTTTCCAACCTTTTCCTCTGTGGAGCTCCTACTACATCTCAGAGTAAAGCACTGTCGTAAATACTCACAAGTTCAGTTGACTTCTGTGTGATCTCTCGCTTGGCTTGACTTTTGTCTTCCCCCTGAGCATCCATACATATTTTTTTCTGCCTTTTGGCTGCTCTGCTGTGACAAAAATCGAGAAATAAAGCCTTCACTAACTTGTTGTTTTGCTAAAAAACAATGTGCCGCGAGATGTGAGGCTTCTGTGACACTGGGTTGGTGTGGTTTTCAGCCCAGAGAAACCAGGGGGAGATGCAGGACGCTTTATTCAACCCACAGCTCATTTGACCCTAACAGAGGCAGTTTATTTAAGATAAAAAGGTTCCTGAATTCTGCTTTAAGCCATGCTTTAGCAGCTCGTGCTCGTTCACATACCTATCACAGTGCAGTACCACCTTAATTCTTTTATTTTTTTGTTTGGCACATTATATATTGGCACAACGTCAAAGCTATTTTTTCCATACTATAACAACAACCCTTTTTATTACTAACTTCTATTTGTTAGTCTTCATCACCAGTAAGCAGCTTGTACCTGAAGATCTGGAACGATTCAGCTGTCCCATGTTCGCTGGTGCGCTCATGCGGCCATGTGTCGGAGGAGGTGGATGCTTTGCGGCTTTGCGATCCATCATGGTTGTTTTATGAGTCAGTGGTGATTAATCTGAAAGGCGGCGGTCAGCTTTCAGTGCGTTCCCCGGAGAAACGCTGTTCAAACGGAGCGGCCTTGACTTCACCAAATCCCCGTCAGGAGCACACACGCGGGGCGCTCAGAGTGAGGGGAACACAGAGGGGGGCGGCCCACGTCACTTCTGAGAACGTGGGTGCAGTGACTGACAGCGACCGAGTACCATCTGAGACAATATGGATTCAATCTGGACTAACCTAGATTTAAACCAAGAGATGAAATATGTAGGGGTTACCAGAATGGTGCTTTATTAAAAAAAGTACTAAACCAGGACATAAACGGGACTAAACCAGGTCTGAACCGAAAGACACATAAAACCAGGACTAAACCAGGACTAAACCAAAACATGACTAAACCAGGACTAAACCAAAAGATGACAAAACAAGACTAAACCAGGACTAAACCAGGACTAAACCAAAAACATGACTAAACCAGGACTAAACCAGGACTAAACCAAAAGATGACTAACTCAGGACTAAACCAAAAGATGACTAAACCAGGACTAAACCAAAAGATGACTAAACCGGGACTAAACCAAAAGATGACAAAACAAGACTAAACCAGGACTAAACCAGGACTAAACCAAAAATATGACTAAACCAGGACTAAACCAAAAGATGACTAATCCAGGACTAAACCAGGACTAAACCAGGACTAAACCAAAAACATGACTAAACCAGGACTAAACCAAAAGATGACAAAACAAGACTAAACCAGGACTAAACCAGGACTAAACCAAAAACATGACTAAACCAGGACTAAACCAGGACTAAACCAAAAGATGACTAACTCAGGACTAAACCAAAAGATGACTAAACCAGGACTAAACCAAAAGATGACTAAACCGGGACTAAACCAAAAGATGACAAAACAAGACTAAACCAGGACTAAACCAGGACTAAACCAGGACTAAACCAAAAATATGACTAAACCAGGACTAAACCAGGACTAAACCAAAAGATGACTAACTCAGGACTAAACCAAAAGATGACTAAACCAGGACTAAACCAAAAGATGACTAAACCAGGACTAAACCAAAAGATGACAAAACAAGACTAAACCAGGACTAAACCAGGACTAAACCAAAAACATGACTAAACCAGGACTAAACCAGGACTAAACCAAAAGATGACTAACTCAGGACTAAACCAAAAGATGACTAAACCAGGACTAAACCAAAAGATGACTAAACCGGGACTAAACCAAAAGATGACAAAACAAGACTAAACCAGGACTAAACCAGGACTAAACCAAAAATATGACTAAACCAGGACTAAACCAAAACATGACTAATCCAGGACTAAACCAGGACTAAACCAAAAAGATGACTAAACCAGGACTAAACCAAAACATGACTAAACCAGGACTAAACCAAAAGATGACTAAAACAGGACTAAACCAGGACTAAACCAGGACTAAACCAAAAAGATGACTAAACCAGGACTAAACCAAAACATGACTAAACCAGGACTAAACCAGGACTAAACCAAAAGATGACTAAACCAGGACTAAACCAAAAGATGACTAAACCAGGACTAAACCAGGACTAAACCAAAACATGACTAAACCAGGACTAAACCAGGACTAAACCAAAAGATGACTAAACCAGGACTAAACCAGGACTAAACCAAAAGATGACTAAACCAGGACTAAACCAAAAGATGACTAAACCAGGACTAAACCAAAAGATGACTAAACCAGGACTAAACCAGGACTAAACCAAAAGATGACTAAACCAGGACTAAACCAAAAGATGACTAAACCAGGTCTAAACCAAAAGACAACTAAACCAGGACTAAACCAGGACTAAACCAAAACATGACTAAACCAGGACTAAACCAAAAGATGACAAAACAAGACTAAACCAGGACTAAACCAGGACTAAACCAAAAACATGACTAAACCAGGACTAAACCAAAAGATGACTAAAACAGGACTAAACCAGGACTAAACCAGGACTAAACCAAAAAGATGACTAAACCAGGACTAAACCAAAACATGACTAAACCAGGACTAAACCAGGACTAAACCAAAAGATGACTAAACCAGGACTAAACCAAAAGATGACTAAACCAGGACTAAACCAAAAGATGACTAAACCAGGACTAAACCAGGACTAAACCAAAAGATGACTAAACCAGGACTAAACCAAAAGATGACTAAACCAGGTCTGAACCGAAAGACAACTAAACCAGGACTAAACCAAAACATGACTAAACCAGGACTAAACCAAAAGATGACAAAACAAGACTAAACCAGGACTAAACCAGGACTAAACCAAAAACATGACTAAACCAGGACTAAACCAGGACTAAACCAAAAGATGACTAACTCAGGACTAAACCAAAAGATGACTAAACCAGGACTAAACCAAAAGATGACTAAACCGGGACTAAACCAAAAGATGACAAAACAAGACTAAACCAGGACTAAACCAGGACTAAACCAAAAATATGACTAAACCAGGACTAAACCAAAAGATGACTAATCCAGGACTAAACCAGGACTAAACCAGGACTAAACCAAAAAGATGACTAAACCAGGACTAAACCAAAACATGACTAAACCAGGACTAAACCAAAAGATGACTAATCTAGGACTAAACCGGGACTAAACCAGGACTAAACTAGGACTAAACCAGGACTAAACCAAAACATGACTAAACCAGGACTAAACCAAAAGATGACTAAACCAGGACTAAACCAAAAGATGACTAAACCAGGACTAAACCAGGACTAAACCAAAAGATGACTAAACCAGGACTAAACCAAAAGATGACTAAACCAGGTCTAAACCAAAAGATGACTAAACCAGGACTAAACCAGTGTCTAAACCAAAAGATGACTAAACCAGGACTAAACCAGGACTAAACCAGGACTAAACCAAGACTAAACCAGGATTAAACCAGGACTAAACCTAGACTTACTCAGGACTAAACCTATCAGAACCAGACCAGGACTACACCAGATCTGAATGAGGGTAAATCAAGGACTAAATCTGGACTAAATCAGAAATAAACCAGACTAAGCAAAGACTAAACTGGGTCTAAACAAGGACATAAACAAGATTAAACGGGACTCAAGACTCAAACGGGAATAAGCCAGACTAAACCAGGACTTAACCAGAACTAAACTGGGAATAAACCAGAACTAAACCAGAACTACACCAGGACACAAAAAAGGACTTAACCAGGAGTAAGCCAGACTAAACCGAGGCTAAGCTGGGTCTAAACAAGAGCATAAACAAGACTAAACAAGGGCTAAATCAGACTAGGACAGAACTAGACCAGGACTAACTAAGGACGAATAAAGGACTGAAACAGAATGGCTCTAAATTAAATTAAAACCAGAACTTGCACATTGTTTTATAGTTTAAGTCCTGGTGACGTGATGAAGAGATGAATGCTGAGATCTCTGTTTAGTCCTGGTTTAGACACAGGTTTAGTCCAGAATTTTGAGCTGGTTTAGTTCTGGTTTAAGTCTAGTTAATTCTAGTTTTGATTTTTTTTTCCTGGTGTTGAGCTGGTATTTAAGTGAAAGGTCCAGAAGATAATATTATTAGAAGTAGAAGTCACTTGAGTAAAGGTAAAAACATATTGCTACTTCCTCTCTTGGTAATACCTTTACTGCTTGTAGTGCTGCTAATACAAATACTACTGCTTTTACTACTAATTTTATTATTACCACTACTACAGCTACTTCTACAGAGGAACAGTGTTGAGACGGAGAGATGAAGTGTCAGGAGGCTGGGGGGGTGAGGGGGACACAGAGGGGGGCGGCCCGTGTCATTTCTGAGAATGCCCTGTGTGTGAGTGACCTACAGGAAGCAGCGCTGTCAGAGCTTGATGGTTTCAGTCGTTTTTCTGAGAAAGCATCAACTGTGACGCGATGGACAGATGAGCCCTGAGGTCTCTGTTAGTCCTGGTTTAGTCCTGGTTTAGTCCTGGTTTAGTCACTGGTTTAGTCCTGGTTTAGTCCTGGTTTAGTCCTGGTTTAGACACTGGTTTAGTCCTGGTTTAGACACTGGTTTAGTCCTGGTTTAGTCCTGGTTTAGACACTGGTTTAGACACTGGTTTAGTCCTGGTTTAGACACTGGTTTAGTCCTGGTTTAGACACTGGTTTAGTCCTGGTTTAGTCCTGGTTTAGTCCTGGTTTAGACACTGGTTTAGTCCTGGTTTAGTCCGAGTTTAGACACTGGATTAATCCTGGTTTAAACACTGGTTTAGTCCTGGTTTAGACACTGGTTTAGTCCTGGTTTAGACACTGGTTTAGTCCTGGTTTAGTCCTGGTTTAGTCCTGGTTTAGACACTGGTTTAGTCCTGGTTTTTAGTCCTGGTTTAGTCCGAGTTTAGACACTGGTTTAGTCCTGGTTTAGACACTGGTTTAGTCCTGGTTTAGTCCTAGTTTAGACACTGGTTTAGTCCTGGGTTAGACACTGGTTTAGTCCTGGTTTAGTCCTGGTTTAGTCCTGGTTTAGACACTGGTTTAGTCCTGGTTTTTAGTCCTGGTTTAGTCCGAGTTTAGACACTGGTTTAGTCCTGGTTTAGACACTGGTTTAGTCCTGGTTTAGTCCTAGTTTAGACACTGGTTTAGTCCTGGTTTAGACACTGGTTTAGTCCTGGTTTAGTCCTAGTTTAGACACTGGTTTAGTCCTGGTTTAGACACTGGTTTAGTCCTGGTTTAGTCCTGGTTTAGTCCTGGTTTAGACACTGGTTTAGTCCTGGTTTTTAGTCCTGGTTTAGTTCGAGTTTAGACACTGGTTTAGTCCTGGTTTAGACACTGGTTTAGTCCTGGTTTAGTCCTAGTTTAGACACTGGTTTAGTCCTGGTTTAATCCTGGTTTAGACACTGGTTTAGTCCTAGTTTAGACACTGGTTTAGTCCTGGTTTAGTCCTGGTTTAGACACTGGTTTAGTCCTGGTTTAGACACTGGTTTAGTCCTGGTTTAGTCCTGGTTTAGTCCTGGTTTAGACACTGGTTTAGTCCTGGTTTTTAGTCCTGGTTTAGTCCGAGTTTAGACACTGGTTTAGTCCTGGTTTAGACACTGGTTTAGTCCTGGTTTAGTCCTAGTTTAGACACTGGTTTAGTCCTGGTTTAGACACTGGTTTAGTCCTGGTTTAGTCCTGGTTTAGTCCTGGTTTAGACACTGGTTTAGTCCTGGTTTTTAGTCCTGGTTTAGTCCGAGTTTAGACACTGGTTTAGTCCTGGTTTAGACACTGGTTTAGTCCTGGTTTAGTCCTAGTTTAGACACTGGTTTAGTCCTGGTTTAGTCCTGGTTTAGACACTGGTTTAGTCCTAGTTTAGACACTGGTTTAGTCCTGGTTTAGTCCTGGTTTAGACACTGGTTTAGTCCTGGTTTAGTCCTGCTTCAGATCTGACTTAGTCCTGCTTTACTCCTGGTTTAGTCCTGGTTTAGTTCTGATTTAGACACTGGTTTAGTTCATTTTTCCTGGTATTTTTTGTTTTAACTTAGCTTTAAAAAGTTTGTAATTTTAATTTCACCTGGTTTAGTAAAAGCACTGTTACTGCGAGAGAATATTACTTAAGAAGAAGTAAAATCAGTACTTGACTAAACATAAAAATATTGAATATAAAGATGACTTACTACTACTACCATCATTTATACAAGTACCACTATTACTGTACTACCACTACTCCTGCTACTATTATCAGTACTTCAACTGTTGCTATCAGTACTACTATTACTACTATTCTTGCTAGAAATGCTGCTATTAACACTAGTTATTATATTATATTATATTATATTATATTATATTATATTATATTATATTATATTATATTATATTATATTATATTATATTATATTCTACTACTACTACTACTAACCACACAACCATTAAGGTCAAAAATACTTGTGTAAAAGTATTGGAGGTATTGGTTTAGTCCCGTTATTTAAGTCCCTGGTTACCTTTGCCAAGTAAAAAAAAAATGTTTTAGTTGTGGATTCAGACCTCTGTGTGCATCCAAGATTTTTTTTTAAGGACTTGGTGCCATTGTGAGATAGGGCCAAAGATGCTAACTCTAGCCATGGTCAGTAAAGCTTTCATTGCAGTGGATTTTTTCCTATTGTGAGATACTATAAGAGCTTTTTGGCTCAATATATATAGCATTTACCCCTGAATTAGAAGATCAGGTCTGGGCATTATTTCTTTACCATTGTGAGATAGGGACAGTGGCTTGGTGGAGGTCTGTGCTCTTAGGTTGCTTCAAGTTTAAAATTTATTTTGGTTTAGTGCTGAGTATAAACTTTTTATGAGCGTACCTGGTCCCAAGCCTGGATAAATAGAGAGGATTGCATCAGGAAGGGCATCTGCCTTAAACTTTGCATGCAAGGAGGCAGAAGATTTGCAGCGGCCACCCCAGAAGTCGAAAAGTAATGAGATTTTGGTCTTAGTTTAATCCTATATTCCGTCTTGGCTTAGTCGTGGTTTGGTTTGTGTCCAGGCTAATTAGTATAACGAGTGCATAAATGTCCTTTGTGTGAGCACCAGGGGACAGCAGATTTGTGCGCGGAGGGTCACCGCATGGAGTCGACCGATAAAGGAACATCGCCATGGAGACGTAACCATGCTCTGCACACGTTACACAAGACCTCCCCGTATGCAGGAAAATACAGACCGCTTGATATACGAGAACATACCAGAGAAAGTACAGGCCTCATTTCTGTCAGGGTTAGGGTTAACGCCATATTAATCCAGATACAGACGCTTACAATCCTTACAGGTTCTCTTTGTGCCAGTTCTAAGCCTGGATAAATGGAGGGCGTTATGTCAGAAAGGGCATCCGTTGAAAAATATATACCAGTTTGTTATGCAATTATGCTAAAGAACGGAAAAGCCCAAAAGAAAAAAGGTTAATGTCATGAAAATCAATGAGACTTAGAGACTTTCATTCATTCATTCATTCATTCATTCATTCATGTAGACTGTGTAGATCAAAATTAACAGTATGAACGTTGCCTTGACTCCAACATAGTCATTTTTTTTTATTTTTTTTTGCCAGTGCACAAAGCAAAAACTCCTACTATCACTGGTACTAAAATTAGTTTTATTATTACTACACTAGAGCTGCAACTGATGATTATTTTGATGATTATTCTGTTGATTATTGTTTTGATTAATGGGTTGATAATCAGAGAGTGAAGCACGAGGAGAGTGGTTAAAAACTTAAAATATAATAATATAATAATTCTACCAAATCACTTAATTTTTACAAAATTTGAACCAGATGAAGCCACAAGTTTGCTGCTTGAGGACGTTCAGATAGAGCAGCGGTGTCCAAACTTTTCTCTAAAAGGGCCAGATTTGAAGATGTGCAAATGCTCAAGGGCCAACAGTTCCTCCTTTCTAGGAAGTGAACGCATGTACAATGTGAATTATTTTTTTAAGTATTTTGTTTTCAAAAGCCAGATAATTCCAAATTAAATAGCAAAATCTTAAACAGGTCCAAACAAAATGACTTCTTTGAACATAAACAATCCAACTACAATTATTTTTCAACCAACTTATTAGAAAACTTATTAGAAAAGTAGATGCACAAATGTACGGACAAACCTACGGAAACACTGGTGGGCCATAAGTAATACATTTTCTTATAGAAGCCAAGGGCCATATGAAATCTTGACCCGTGCCACATGGGGCCCCGGGGGTCTGAGATAGACCATACACACACAAAGACATTTTTAATCAAAAACACAAAATGTACATTGTTGTTAATTGGTTTTGTTGCTTTACTGCTCTGTTTTTGTAATAAAGCTTTGTCTCTCAGCTTATGGCATGTTTCAGAGTCTGTGAATACAACAATTAAACAATTAGTAAATTAATTAACGCTTATTTCAATAATGGATTATAATTGATTAATCTGATTAGTTGTTGCAGCCCTGTACTACACTTTTTTACTGTTACTGCATCTGCTGCCACTACTATTACTGCTTTTACTGCTGTTACCACTGCCACTGACTACTGCTGCTCGTGTCAAAATATTTAAATCATAATTGGCTTCATCTGGCTTTCAAATCATTACCAGGAGCAGACATTAAGCCTAAATGTGAAATTGCAAAGACAGTGTTGGCAGATTGTGTAAAACAAAGCTCTTTACATGTCAGCGGCCCGTCGTACTCGGAGTGACTCACACCGATGACGACACGAGCGGCGTCAGACCTGAACATGGGCTGTAAAAACGACGGCAGCAGAACTGGGTCAGAGCTCAGCGTCTCCGGCTCCGCTCGGGCCCAGAGGATTTAACCTCAGTGGGAAAGGATCCAGACCCATGTAGGCCAGAGGAGGAAGAAGTACTCACACATGTACTCAAGAAGTACTGTTACTGCAAAACGATATCACTTAAGTAGAAGGAAAATTACTCAACAAAACCATTACTTGAGTAAAAGTAAAACTATTGAATATATACAGAATACTACTAATACTATTTCTTTTATTAACACTACTGCTTTTACTACTGGTGCTGCCACTGCTGTACTATTATTACCACTACTACAACTCCTTCTACTACTACTACTACTACTACTAACCACTTTCAAAAATACAAAAAGAACGTTTACTACTACAATCACTACTACTGCTACTATCATACAACTACTTATACCACTGCTATTTCTCCAAATATTACTACTACTTGTACTACTACTACTACTAACTAACTACTGGTTTTACTAGTACTTTTATAATTATTACCACTACTACAACTCTTTTTTTCTACTTCTGCTACTACTAACCACTTTATTACAAATTCAAAGTATTTGCTGCTACTACCACTACTACTACAAATGACTACAACTCTCACCATTACTACTAATACTACTACTTTTGTTGCTACTGCTATTTCTACAACTAATACCACTACTACTACAATCACTACTACTGCTACTATCATACAACTACTTATACCACTGCTATTTCTCCAAATATTTCTACTACTTGTACTACTACTACTACTAACTAACTACTGGTTTTACTAGTACTTTTACTATTATTACCACTACCACAACTTCTTCTTCTGCTACTACTAACCACTTTCAAAAATGCAAAAAGAAAGTTTACTTCTACAGCTACTACAATCACTACTACTACTATCACCACTATTGCTCCTACTTATACTACTGCTATTACTCCAAATATCACTACTACTAGTACTGCTACTTCTAATATTACTGGTGTTACAATTATGTTTTATTATTACCACTACTACAACTCTTTCTTCTACTTCTACTACTGCTAACCACTTTATTACAACATACAAATATAAAGTATTTGCTGCTAGTACCACTACTACTACCCAAATGACTATCAACATTACTACTAATACTACTACTTCTGTTTCTTCTACTTCTATGATTACTACTACGACTGCTATACTAATTTTATCACAACAGTACATCACATTATTTGGATTATTTGGATTATTTGGATTACTTGAGTAAAAGTATCCCGTTACCCTCCACCTCTGGGCCGCTGTAGTACTCCGTAGTGTTTTGACAGTGTCCCCAGACGCAGTGTCACATGTTTAATTCATGCAGCTCTTTATCTCCTTACATCGCGGTACGTCTGCTGTCTCCGTCTCTCTGTGCAGAGGAGGATGTTGTTACAGCGGATCTGTGTTGACTTGTTTGGTCGATTGTGTTTGCCAGTGACACCGCCGCAGCAGCTCCGAAAGTGCGACTGTTCAAACTGAAGCTGTTTGTCCCACAGCCAGACACTCGGAGCTGGAGCGGGACGCTGCTGTGGCGCCCGTCTGTTGGCTGTGGGACAGGGAAGGTTACATTTCAGGCATTAAAGTGAAAGAATGTGATTTTTTGCTGTATGGGATGTAATGTAAGGCCAGTGTTTCGCCTTTTTTTCTTAGTCCTGTTCTAGATGTGGCTTAAATACAGTGTGTGGACCATGGGGTAGTCCCAGTGTAGCCCTGAAATTAGTTTAGGTTTGGACTCTTTGAACAGGAGTGAAGTCCTTTTACTCAGTCCTTGCCTTATTTCTGATTTATTCATTCATTTATTCATACTTTTATTCTCGTTTAGGCCCATTTAGACCTGGTATGATGATGATTGTTATATTGATCTGTGTTAGGTGAATTGGTGACTTTTAAAATGCCCCTAGTGAATGAATGTGAGAGTGAATGATTGTCTTTCTGTGTGTGTCTCCAGGGTGTACCCCGCCTAAGGCCCAAAGTTACTGGGATAGGCTCTACCCTGCGACCCCTAATGAGAATAACTAGGTCATAGGATCGTTTTAGGTCATAAAAATGGCACTCGAAAAACACTGAACGAGCTGAACGATTTTGAAAAAATATCTAATTGCGATTTTTCTGACATTTTTCTGATATTGCGATTGTGATTTGATTTGCGATATATTTTATAAAATCAATGTTCAGTTCACAGTTTACATTTTAAGCATGTGATAGAGCATTGACACTTCATTTACAAAATAAGAAAATCCGATGCGTACCACCAAAAATAACATTTCACTCTATTTAAAAGACTATATCATATTTTTGCCAATAGATTTCTATAAAGCATTACAAAAACCCAGACTGTTGGCTAAGTAAGATTTTTAATTAAAGAAATTGACTGCGATTAATTTCAAACTTATTTACTTTTTATGTACTTAATGTAGACAACCTCTGCAGTACCTCCCCCACTTTGGAAACCCTGAATAACTTCAGCCATTGCGATTTACTAATTGTGACAGTTCAAATTGCGATTTTGATTTGATTTCAATTAATTGTGCAGCGACAAGGTGTGACCCTCATGAAGTGTCCCATTGTTTGGCGTACACCACTTGTCAATGTTGAATCCAAAGCTGCAGATTACACAGAGAAAGTAGGAAACTCATCTGCTGTAAAGAGAAAATAAGTAGAAAAGCAGGAAAGATAGATGAGCTGATGTTAAAGGAAGGTATTGGATAAAATATTTTGGGTTGTGTGCCTTTAATGATGCAGGCAGAGTGAAGGATTGGCTAATCAGTAGCTATATGGGTTTTTTTAAGTTAATAAGTCTCCACTACCATATTGGATTTTGGTGAGATGCTACTGTAACTCCAATATGACCAATATCACTGATTTGTCTGTTGGTTGCATAGTGGCAGAGTGGTTGGCGCTTCTGTCTCTCAGTACGGAGGTTGTGGGTTCAATCCTACAATCTCTCTGAGTGGAGTCATCATTACTCTTTGTCTCATTCTCCAAAGACATGCATGTGGTAGGAAATCAGTGTCTCTTAAGTAAATAAATGTGAGCTCAGTCCTGTGAATAACTCTTCTCTGTCCAGGCCGCACCCCGACGAAGGCCCATAGTTGCTGGGTCCTATTGCACACAAGCAGAGGAAAATGAATGAAATGCCCATTTTTAAGTGAACCTGCTACTCTGACGGTGGCAGCTTTCGCCATAGAAAGAATATTTTATCACTTGGACGGTGCTGGTGAATGTATGTTTGACGGAATTATTCAGCGGCGAGGCGAGGAGAGGAGCAGCCGACCGAGTCACACTTGTTCACTCCCCGTTCACAGTTAGCAGTGGAGCACATGGTGTGACAAACTGTCAGTCAATAACATTTCCATATCTCACATAACTCCGACTCAGAACTCACACCAACTCCCAGCGATCAGCCGAGGATTAGTCATGTGACTGCGGCTCATTCACAAAAAAAAAAAAAAAAAAAAAAAATCATGTTTCAATTCATTTTATTTTCTCGAGGTCATTTCCAGCGAGTAGACGGATAAAGTTGTGTCTGGCTCACAGTGATGAAAAAAAAGAGACTAAAGAAAGACAGCGTGGTTGCTCTCTGTGTCTTTTGTCTGATTATAGTTAGCTAGATAGACCAGCGGTTCTCAAACTGTGGTACGGGTACAAGCGGTGGTACTCAGCAGTCTTTTGCAGTTCAAGTCACTTTACATTTATTCATTCGTTCACTTCTTCTGTAGACTAAGTTTCCCTGGGGCAGAGTGACAGAAAAGTGGCTGCAATTTGGTGCCTACAGCCTCTCTGACCACCAACGAACACGAAAATCACACTGACACATTCATACAGGCAAGGTGGGTGAAGTGTCTTGCCCATAGACACAATGGCAATCCATCAGTGGGTGAAGGATTCTACCTCCGGAGCTACTGCAGGGTTCATACACTTTTTTACCAAGAATTGTTCATGACTTTTCCATGGCTTTTCCAAAACTTTTGACTACATTTCCAAGAGCCGAACAACTGAAATGACTTATAAATAGTATTCGAAATGTCCAGCGTGGTTGCTTTTTTGGTAATTTCATTTGTTAAAATTGGAACAGTTGGGGGGAAAAAAAAAAAAAAAAAACATCTCCCAGAAATGTATTATTCCACTAATTTTACTGACTTAAAGCCTACACACCAGTGATTGAAAGATAATTATGCTTGGTTCAGAATGCCTTTTTAAAAAGTAAATTAAGATATAAAGTAATCATCAAGTCAGGCTGGCGCAGGTTTAACTAGGTGTGGTCAGACTGTTTAAATTTCCCAAACTTTCTTTTCTTTGCGCCACTTTTCCAGGTTTTCCATGACTGTACGAGCCCTGCTACTGCCTGCTTTAGGCCTGGTTTAGTCTTGGATTTGTCATGGTGTAGTCCTGGTTTAATCCTGGGTTTAGTGCTAGTTCAGCCTTAATTTGAACCTGGTTAAGTCCTAGTGTTGGCTCATTTTAGTCCATTTAGGTTGGTGCTGTGAAAGACAAATATTTTCTGATACTTGCTCACTGACAAAGAATCACCCAAAGACCGCACCAGACCACTTTTAAATGAAGAAAGCCTATCAAATGAATACAAATTACTCATAGCATTTACTACATTTGAATCATTACATTACTATCTAATTTATCATTTACAAAGCATTATACCTGCATTAAAATTAGGGCTGCACAATATATCGCAAAATTATCGTTATCGCAATATCATCAAACACAATATCTGTATCGCAAGAATCTAAATATATCGCAATAACGCTGTGGTCTTCCATCTGACAGAGATTTACACTGAAGAATCATTTTCCACCAGAGCCTTAAAAGAACATGTGTTGTGTGTGACTAAATAAAAATGATTAAAAAGTCCAGTTTTAGTGGTAATTTAATTAATTTAGTCGCAGCTTAGCCTTGTTCCTGGTTTAGTCTGTGTTAAGTTTTGATTTGTCGCTGTTTTGACTTGTAAATACAGGAACATGACATTTTTTGTGAAATGTAGTGAATTTAACTTACTATGTTCAAAAAGTAGGCTCTATTTTCAAATACTTGCAATAATATCGTTATCGCAATTTTCAACATAGTTATTGAATATCGCATGTTTTCTCCATATCGTGCAGCCCTAATTAAAATCACTATTACATTTTAAACATGTCACTTATGCTTAGTCCTAAACACTTGATTTATTATAATAGCATCTATAAATTGTTTTTGAAGGCATATATACTGCTTAAACTGTGTAGTCATTGCACAATTATACCAAAATTAACCTTATTTATTGTAACTATGGGCCTTAGGTGTGGTATAACCTGGATTATGGCCAGTCACAGGGCTGAGACAGAGACACGCATTCAGTCTGACATTCATTCACTATGGGACATTTAGATTTACCTGTTTTCCTAACACGTGCATGTCTTTGGACGGTGCCAGGAGTAGGACAGAACCCAGGGAGAACATGCAAAGTCCACTCAGAGAGACTGTAGTCGTCCGGCCCAAGGATCGAACCCACAACCTCCTTGCTGAGAGGTAGGCTTGCTCTCAGATTGCGGTGATACCTCAGCGTCTCCTCCTAACGACTTCTTTGTACTCTTGTTTGAGTAAAACTTGAGTAAAATGATGTAGCCGCGCCTCTGCATCACATCACATTACCCAGCCGCTTTCCGGATCGAACCGCTGTGGTGGCATTACGTGTGCTAATGGACGCACAGGGCGAGCTGCGACACTGTGTCAAAAGTAGGCTACATTAATGGATTTTTTTTTTTTTTTTTAAAGCAGTTTCAGACCAGGACCAAGGGCGGTGCGTTGACCTTTACGGCGAGAGTTCAGAGCAGCTTTGCCCCTGGTCTATGTCAGCGAGCACACAGCCATATACTGCCACTGCTGCTGCCACTGCTGCTGCCCTTATGCGCTGGCACATTTCCCAGCATGCTTCAGAGCGGGGGAAAAAAGCGGGAGGCAGTGGGGTAAAGAGGGAGGTAGTGGAGTGGTATAGAACCACAGAGAAGCAGTGACGGCATACATGGAGCCAAGCCAAAACTAGGACTCAGTCAGCGAGGATACAAGCAAGAAGAAAAAATAAAACAGCCTCAGTCAGATTGGGACAGGACTTTTAAAATGTAAATATTAATTTGGGGGGCAGTCATTTGGATTATAATGCCACACATTAAATTGCTAATTTATCATTATCACATTATCCCTCTCACAGGAAACCAAATGTATTGCAATAATGTCATGGTCAGGTCTTTATTTGGTTTAGAGCTGGTTTAGTCCTGCTTAATTTGGGGTCTCATACTGGACTGGTTGAATCTGGGTTTAGTTCTGGTTTAGTCTTTGTTTTGTCCTGGCTTAGACCTGGTTTAGTCTTAGATTCTGGCTATTAATTCCTGGTTTAGACATGGGTTAGGGCTGGTTTATTCCCAGTTTAGTCCTGATTTAGACCTGATTTGTGCAGTTTCCTACTTGTCATTCCTCTCTGTCTCTCCTTCATTTCCTCTTAAACTCTCTGTCCAGTAAAGGCAATAAAAGCCCAAAAATAAACCCTAAAAACCCATTAAACGAGCTATTTGCTCCGACCTGGCTCTGTTTAGAGACTGACACCTCATTTTTAAAAAGCACAGCTAACACCAACACGATTTTACCACTGGGGAGGATATAAGTTCGATGTCCTTTCTCTTATTTTATTGCGTCATTACTCTGGCTGTCTCCTGCGGGGCGTGGAGCCGTGAAGCCTGGCCTGGGACAGACCGACCGACCGACTTATGGACCAACAAAATCAATGGATAGAGTTTCTGTTACCGCTGCTAAACTGTACTGTACGCTGGAGGTCAATACATTTATCCTTTTGGCTTGCATTAGGAAAGGGATCAATGTTGTGTGCAGTATGTACAGTCCAACCCCATACGGGACATGAGCTAAAATATAGAGGTACAGACTGTGTAGGTTTGTAGCATTGATGTAGAGAGGTGTGCTTGCAGGACGTGTAGTGTTTGTTAGAGGAGCTCAGGTTGGAGGATACATTTCATTAATTGTGAGTATTTGCATGATCTTTTTCATTTTTCACGAGCTGTGATTGGCTAAAAATGTCCCTTCCATGTAGGTGTGTATTAACCTTTATATCCCAATTTTAAATTTACGTTGCTCCTGTTAAATGAAAAAAGTGTCCCCATTAAAAACATCATAAAAAAGGTATATATTCTAAATTTTTTTGCATAAATCCTTTAATCAACTTGTGTCCTGATCATAAATACCAAATATTTAATTATTTTCAGAATTTTAACTCTTTTTATTCAATTTTTTTTTTGTAAAAAAAAAAAAAAAACATGCAAAAAATGTATTATTTTTAATATTGTCAATGCAACAGTGGATTTTTCGAGGGGGGTTATTACAGCCTTGGGTCTGTCAAAGATTACCAACAACAATTATTTTTAGGGATAATTTTTTCCTGTGCTATGTACAAGTCTAAAACCCAGCTCCCATTAAAATCCATTAAAACTGGTTGTAACTTTTGTTACTACAAAAAAAAAAATAAATAAATAAAAAAATTCCATGTAAATCAATGTTTTTGATAATCCTTGACATTCCCAAGGCTATAAAAATTCCCCTCAGAAAAAAATCCACTTTGCACTGAGAATATTGAAAACATTTCATTTTATGAGATGCTATTATATACACTGGCATAAAAAGGGTTAAAATTCTGAAAATAATGAAATATTTGGTATTTATGGTCCTGGTATGGTTATGGTTTATGGGCAGTTGATTAAAAGATTTATGCAAAAAATATGAATGTATACTATTTCTATGATGTTTTGTGACAAGGACACGTTTGTCACTGAACTAGAGCAACAGTGTAAAAATGAATTAATATTATATACTCTAGATTTGTGTTTAGAATATCAAAACTAGTGATATAATACACACCTGAGCCAAATGTCATAGAAAGTGTAAGGCAAATCAAGCAAAGTTATCAACAATGGAACAACCCTTTTGTGCATGTGACCTCTGCCCTCTCGCGATTGGCTTTGACTCAGATGTGCGACCTCTGACATCTGTGCATTGTTGCCCATACATTGATTCCTAAAGGCCGTCTGCCACATTAGCAGCATCGACGGAAACATAATGCGTTCTGTTTATGTTTTATAAGCATATGTCACAGTGCATCGTGATGAATAATGTTTTTGCTATCGATCCCTCCGTCTGTTACATGTCACTGTCGAGCTGTCATCTGTGGCTGAGGAGATAATGTTGGTAAACGTTGTACTGTGTTGGAGTAGAAGTAAAAGTAGTACTGATGTCTCGGCTTTGAACTGGACCCATATGTACTCACGGGAGCAAAATTGTGCATTTTTCATTTTTACAAGGGAACAAACTAATAATATTAAATAAGATGTTTTTAGATAGTACAAATGAATAGTTGAATTTCCTTTGGGATTAATAAAGTATGTATATTGTTTTGATATAATAATAGAAAATACTCATCTGATAGTCTGTTCCATTTTCTAAAATTAACATAAAAATTCTGAAACCTGTATTATTTTGCCTGATTATAAAAGCTAATTGACACATAAAATGAAACAGCTGAACGTTACACACTCACTAATGTTTTCTAATCAGGCTTTGAAATTACTCATAGTAATTTTTTGATTAAAAGTCCCATATTGTCTGTTTTTTCAGGCTTCGAGAAATTGTTTTAGACACCTTTGCATTAGTAGTTCACATTTTATAACTTAAAATAATGTATATGTATGGAAAATGTCTTCTTTTGGGAGCTTATTTTGCAGAAAACGCTTGGATTAGGTGTCTGTCACCCCCTGCTGGCAACGGTTAGGACTGGACAGAGCATAAAATGGCTATTTAGCAACATGAGGCTAACAGATAGATAAATGCTTTAAGCACTGAAATGATCAGAACAAGTCTGGTGATGGTATGGGTTTTAGAAACGCACAGGAGCACTTCCTGGTTTTATGTGTCTGCATAGAGCCGTGACACCGAGTGTTTTCAGATCTTTAGAAGGGGACGGCCTCAGCATACAGGATTACTCAAACATGCGTGAGCAGAGCTTGACAATAACACTCGCCAACCGGCCAAATGTGGGTAGATTTCCATTTTGGCCGTAACTTATTCAGTCTCACTGGCCACTTTGTCTGGTTAGATTATATACATGAATTTGAACTACTTTAGACCTGATTTTCTGCTGCTAGACTTATAAATCCCCATAATTTAAAAGTAAACCATCAGAGGAGAGACAAAATTAAGCTCTTAAATGAAACAAAGTAAAAAAAAAAGAAAGAAAAGTCTACAGTCTAAATGAAGTTATTTTCTTTTGATGATCATAAATTCCAATTTTACAACTACCTTTTCAGTGGTTTTCAAACGAATTAAAAAAAAAAACCCAAACAAATTATTGTCTTATATACTACACATCAATTAGCATTTTAACATCTAACTATGGCTAGCGAAAAACCTAAATGGCTAGTTAACCTTTATTCTGCGCGTGAGTGACTACTCCAAGTCAGTTTTTGAGGCGCAGCTAACATTATAACATGGTTAAAAGCTCCCAAAAGTTGATTTAGCAGAATAGGTGACCTGTAATCCTAATTTTGGTGGCTAATGCTAATTCCTCCATAGAAAATGCATTGTGGTTAGCTTATTTTAGCTTTTAGCACTACTCTTTCAAACACATTGGTCTAGATTCAGCTTAAGTTCTTGAAGGTGTGCATCCGTCGCAGGTTTATTATACCCACACATAAACTGTAACAATATGGGTTTTTCTGTCTGTGTTGTGAAAATGACTCATTAGCTTTTGGTGTTTTGCAAAAGCCTAATGTGTTTGTGTTGGGGTAAACATTTTAATGACTTACTTTTATACTCACCTGCTGCTGTTTTGCGGAGGCCTGCGTGTGTTTTTTAGCTGAGGTCGAGTGACTGACAACGCTGCTTGAATCACTCACAGAGACATTACTCATCTGATCAGCTTTTGTAACCAGGTTATAAATAGCTCCAGGTTAAAGTTTCATGCATCCACCTCTGTGTTTTGGATACCCACAATGCTTAGCAAATCTGATGCAATGTAAATACGCATTAGCATGTTTTAAGAATTGACGTTCTCGTTCTAAAATATAGCTGGCTCTCAGACACATGGGTCATCTACCAGAGACAGAGTGGTTCTTTTTTGTTAAATCATTTCTTCTTCAAGGACAAGTCTACAACAAAATGCCGTACATTCATTTCAAAGTACTTGCTGTACAAAAATACCCCTGCATTTGTAGCTTTTTTAATGAATGCCTGGACAAACTAAAGACACTATAGGAGTGGTTTATCAATGTAATTTCACAGGGCAGTAATAATAAACGATAGAGTCTATGACATTATAGATTGGAGATGGAAATTTTAGCTTTATTGCAAATTTCGCAGTTACAGTATCCTTTAAAGGTGCTATATTATGCTTTTATTTACATTTTTAAACCAATCTTGATCGTCTCTAGAACGTGATTACATTTTACTACCTTTTAAAATATAATGTGACTAAAAAAAAAAGGTTTCTAATATTTACTCTACTGATGCCCCAGAGAAACGGGTGAAGAGACCAGCAGAGGGCAGCAGAGGGCAGCTCTGTTGCACTCTTTTCAATATAATCAAAGAAAAAGAGCTCTTCAGTTTTTATTTCACACCTTAAACTTTTTTATGATGCCATTTTACTACAAAATGAAAAATCTCTGTGAGGAATGAGTGGAAACAGAGCTGTACACAGTTTTTTGGATAAATGAATAGGAGCAGACTGGAAGTAGAGGGCTTGTTGATTGGTCAGTGCTTCCTGGAGTGGGCGGGGGTTTGTGGAGGCCTCAGAAACTCAGTGCCAGACACAACAGGATTACTTAAATAGGCATGAATGAAATGAAACACAACTCCGGGTATGTTTTGGATAAGGGAACAACATTATAACATGGTAGAAAGCTCAGAAAAGCTAAATTTACACAATATAACCCCTTTAATGTTTGTGCCGGACACTGTCAAAGTACTGTACTTGGCCAATCAGACTTCACTTTAAATTCTAGTCAGGCCCTAATCAAAATTCAGTGGTGGTGGTTTGGTCAGTGGAAATATTGCTGTAAAGCCTGGATATGGTCATAAATTGTATTAATAAAACTTTTATTATAATCGACAGTGGCTCAGGAGATAGTAGGTTCAAGACACTTCACCTACCTTGCCTGTATGAATGTGTTAGTGTTATTGTGTGTTTGGTGGTTGTTAAAAAGGCCGTAGGCGCAGAATAGCAGCCACGTCTCTATCAGTCTGTCCCAGGGCAACTGTGAATGTACACCTAATTGTAAAGTGAGTTTGAGTACAGATAAAAACACCATATAAAACCAAAGCATTATTATTATTAATAATAATATTATTTCCGTATTTTCTGCACTATAAGGCGCATCAGATTATAAGGCGCACCTTCAGTGAATGGCCTATTTTAAAACAGTTTTCATATATAGGGTGCACCGCATTATAAGGTGCATCCACTAGATGGCGCTGCGCTAAAGGGAATGTCAATAAAACATTCAGATAAGTCAGTCAGTCAAACTTTATTAATAGAATACAAAACAGCGTTCTTACAACTCCCTCGTTGAAAACAATGTATTTCCAACTCCATTTGTCACAGTTCAAAGCTACATGAACAGCGTTCGAGCGCTCAGTTTTCTGTCCCCTCAATGTCGCAACTCTTCTACTGAGATGGAGCAAAGGCCGCGCCTCCTTGTTCTTTTGCGGCAGGATCCATAAACACGCCTATGGCACACATGAACAGCTGGGACTGGAATTCCCCTTTACCGTTTTTACCGCTGTCACTTCGGCGACGCCCCCTGAATACGGTAGCCATAATTAACCAACCCTGATCCATATATAAGGCGCATCGGATTATAAGGCGCACTGTCGGTTTTTGAGAAAATTAAAGGCTTTTAGGTGCGCCTCATAGTGCGGAAAATACGGTATATTATTTTCATTCATCTTCCATCTACCACATATTCCCATTAGAGTTTGTTGGGGCTGGGACTACTTTAGGCCTGAAGTAGGCTATACCCCAGGCAAAGGCCAATTAAATGCAGGGCTGAGACAAACACTTCTCTTATATACACTAAGGCATTTAGATATTGCATATGTCATTGCTATTTAGGGCTGAAGGATATTGGAAAAATATCTAATTGAGATTTTTCTGACAGATATTGCGGTTGCGATTAGATTTGTGATATATTTTTTAAACAGGGCTTGACATTAGCACCAACTGCACCTGTATCGTTAGAGATTAGGCCCGAATTTCTGATGCTCTTCTTGAATGTACACCTTTAACTATATAGTAAGTCATCATGGTCAAAGAATTATTAATTTAACCAATATATTTTAAAAATGTGACCCCAAATGCACAGAAATACAGTTTATTCTACCTAAACCATATATAAAACCAAATTTTACATTTCTTTATGTTTGTCGTATATACTATAAAATAAACACTGAAATAAATGATATTGTGGCTATTAAAAACACTAACTGGCTACCAACCTTTGACAAAGGTGGTCAGTGAGCAAAAAAGTTATTGTCAAGCCCTGTTTTTAAAATCAATGTTCAATTCACAGTTTACATTTTAAGCTTGTGATGGCAGCATTGACACCTGAGTGAAGACTGAAATATTTACTGCTGAGCTAATGCCTTTCAGATCATGTCTGTAGAGGTTGAAACTACAGCTGCAGTATGAGTTTTACATATTAAGACCCAGTGGAGATGATATATTTTGTTTTACGCAGTGGAAATGATATCGCATGCATAAATAATTGCAGCCTTTGCGATTTGCTAATTGTTTTAAATGAATTGTTCATCCCTATTGCAATTTCACATTATCAGCCAGTGCTATTGTCATAAAAGCCCTGTTTAAGCTTACACCTGCAAGTGTTGCTCGAAACTGTTGCTCAGGGGTCAACACAGTGATTCATCTGCCTCTGTCCAAACCTATCCTCTGTATTCTCTTCTCTCACACCAGCTAACTTCATGTTCTCTTTCACTACATCCATAAACCTCCTCCTCAAGGCCTTCAGCTCTAACCTCAGGATCCTTACACTACTATATCATTTAAGACTCTATACACATACATGCATTGCGTATATAAGATGACAGAGAGCGCAAATGCTGCATGTTTGAAATAGGGCACAGCTGTGATGGAGTATATAGAGAGCGGTGCCTATAGTTCTCCATGGAAACTGCAGATGTGGTTGGCAGGAGACGCCGTTCGATGATCCACATGTGAACGGCGCCCTGAGAGGGAGCAGCGGGGGGCAGGAAGACCACAGACTGGGGCAGAGAGAGCCGGGGACATGGCGGGGCGTAACAGTCAGGGAGAGCCATCAGTAACTGCATTAGGGATATTTTTATTTAGTACAAAAACAGGAAAGGAATTAGTTCAGAGAGTGGTCACATCCTCTCTGTCTTTGTAAGAAGTCTATGTGTGGTTAGTTATTAGTGCATGTCCACTCAAATGTGCGCGGTGAAGTGGAAATAATGAGGAAAACATGGATACATGACATTTCTGATGTGGCCGCAGTGTCCCCCTGAGAAAATAAATACTGTTCTCGTGATCATGTTTTATATGTTGATTATTAAGTAATGTGAAATGAGCTAAATAAGATATATGTTGTCTGTATTAATACACATAAAAACTTCTGTTCATTCACTGGCCTTGAATGAAGAAAAAATGTATTTGTCGTCAGATTTTAAGACTAAAAATGTATAAAAAACACCAGTGGCTTTAACTCCATTCATAACAAATTAAATAGTGACATTAAAGGCCCCATATTATGCTTTCTTCAGGTGTTTTGAAACTTAAAATAATGTATATGCATGGAAAATGTTACCTGTTGGGGAGTTGTTACTTTGACTTTGCAGAGAACGCTAGAATTAGGTGTCTGACGCCCCCTGCTGGCAACGGTGGGGAATGGAGCGAGCATAAAATGTCCATTTAGCAAAGCTATTAGCAACATGATGCTAACAGATAGATAAATGAGCTGACTGCTTCATAAGCACTGAAATGATCAGAACGAGTCCAGTGACGGTGTATGGACTTTAGAAACGCGTAAGAGCACTTCCTGGTTTCATGTGTCTATGTAGAGCTGTGAGACCAAGCGTTTTCAGCTCTTGAGAATGGACGGACTTTTCATACAGAATTACTCAAACATGCGTGAATAAAACAAAATTCTATTACATGTATGTTTTTGAGGTGGAAGCAAAATTATTAACATGGTTAAAAGCACAGAAAAGTTGATTTAGCAGAACAGGGGACCTTTAAGGGAATGCTGTAGGACTTTTTTTTAAATTAAAAGTGAATATACTCTATGTGCAAGGAAATTTTGTTTTCTAAATTGTGTGCATTGGCATTTGTATAATTTTGGATGTGGATAAACTCAGTCATCATAACAGAGGCTTGAGTTATAAATTAGAGTCGCACAGTGGCATAGTGTCATCTCACAGCAAGAAGGTCCTGTGTTTGATTCCAGGACCGGACGTGGCCTTTCTCTTTGTGCATTGTGGGGGAAGGGCGGATCTGGTGATACAGTCTTAACATGTGGCTTGTCATATTTTAAGATCATGCCTTGTTTGCAATCAAAACAAAGTAAAAAACAAAACAAAAACTTGACTGTCTTATCCCAATCTGATCCCTTTCACATGTTTTGGTTTTGCATGAGCAGCTGCAGGGATGTTTTTGTGTTTGTTTTTAGACTAGTGCGTGCGCCGATGCTCCCGTTGCCTCGAAAGCCAGTGGAAGTTCAGCTGTTCTGTCAGTGGGGCTTCTTAATTATGACATCTGAGGAAGCGAGTTGGAACAGCCCCGGGAGGCAGGACGAGGACACGCTGATGTGCAGCCGGTCTGTCAGGCCAGCGCCGGGGCTCCTCTCTCCTGCAGAGATCGGCCTATGTAGGTTACTGTGATTCTGGAAATACTGCTAAACCGGGCTGGGAACATCCTGTCCTCAGCCATTTTCCGTCCACTTACATCTGATCACATGGTCCTTATGAAGGATGCGCCCAGATTGTAAATTCCTCTTCTTCACTTCAGAGCTGTGTGCAGATGCTGTTTAGGAGAGGCAGATTTTTCTCCTAGAAGCTCATAATCTCTTCTAAGATGCTGCACATATCTAAAATAATAACAGTAGCGCCAAGCTCACGTTATGGGATCTAGTGTTTAAGCCTATAATAAATCCAGCCACAAGCCAGTGTACTCTTTGTGTCAGTCCCAAGTCTGGATAGATGGTGTCAAGAGGGGCTGCAACAACTAATCGTCATCTAATTTTAACACGTTTTAAAACCACTTGTCATTGTTAGGCCATGCATTTAATTGGTCTTCACTATCCAATTATTAGTCGATTAATTGTAAAAAATAATCGACAGAATAATGGATCAAAATCAAAATAATCTTTAGTTGCAGCTCTAAAGAAGGGCATCTGGTGTAAAAACCTATACCAAATCAATATGCAAATCACTGTTTGTTAGGAAGCTTATGGTTTGTGGTGAACTCAGAAGAGAAAAGCCGCAAGAAAAGATGTGATACAGTGTCATGCAAACCTTTTACCGTATTTACTGTAGATGTATAAGAGTTGTAAGAGAAATTAAGCTTTAGCGTAAATTCAACCAGGAAGACTGATTTCTTTTCCCCGTCCATACCCTAACCCTGTCACTGTCGGCCAATCACAGCCTGCCACCTGCCTCTCGTCCAATCACCTCTCAAGTCATTCTCACATAAATTGTCCCACACCCTCTCCTCTCCTTCATGTCCTCTTTCACTACATCCATAAACCTCCTCCTTGGTCTTCCTCTAGGCCAGTGCTCCTCAACCAGGGGCACAGGGGCCCCTAGGGGTACGTGAGCACTTTACAGGGGGTACTTAATATTTCATAATTTGATAAGAAAATACTTGCAATCTTTTCTTATTAAACTATTGAAACTTGTGAAAGACAAGCTCAAGTGTCTCATTGACGATTGATTAAAAAATGATTAAAATAAGATTAAACTACTATAAATATGATTTGAATAGGGTGATTATAAAGCTTGTTTCAAAGGAAAGTTATGTAAATGATTATTTTTCATGAATTTTCTTGTCAATTTATTACGAGTTTTAATGTAAATGTAATATAAGTTTATATTGTTATATTTTTATTTTTATTTTTATTTTCTTTATATGTATGGGATTTTGTTTGTATCTTGAATTTAATTTTCAAATCAAAAACGCAGGAGAATTAGCTTTTTACAGTAAAGTAAGTATAAAATGTCTAATAAACACAGACCACTCTAGACATTTTTTTTTAAATGAACATGTAAAGGAATGAGGGGGGTCCTCACGGTGGGACAAAAAGCCCAGGGGGTACGCAACTCAAAAAATATCCTCTACATTCACTTTCCCTCCTCTGTCTGTGTCCAAACCATGTCATTGTGGCCTCTCTGAATGAGTTTTCCCTCTGATCTACTCATACTCTCACCATCTTTGTCGCTCCCAAAGAAAACCACGACATTTCCAACTCTGCCTCCTGTCGTTTCCTCAGCGCTTTTCTCTCCAAACCTTACAACGTTGCTGGTACCACTTACAGTAGCAGCTTCAGTCTATAGGGGAAGTCTTTTAACTAATCTTGGAATCGCGGCGGGAAACTCCACGGCCCCCTCACTCTCACTATTTCACCTCTTTTTACAGCATGTGGGAAATCTTTGAGAGAGGAAGCATGCATGGAGTATGAGCTGCTGTCTGTCTTTGTAGTGACAGAGTTTTTTTGAGCTGCTGCCTGGGTAGATATCTCTCGGTCTGTCCTTCTGTCTCTGCTCCATATGGCAGCTCTCATGGCCCTGATATGGTTTAACACACATCACTGCTCTACCTCTGGCCCATCTATGTCCTGGTTTACTGTATAGGTCGCTGTAAAGGTGAAGGACAGTGGTTCTCAAACTGTGGTACTGTACGCATCTTCTGTGCTGATTAAAGTTTCATTTAGAGACAGTTTTATTCCTGTTTTAATCCTGCTCTGTTTGGGATTTAAATTTTTTGTATGAAAGTTTAGATCACTGCTTTTTGACATAGTTTAGTCCTGGTATAGACCTGGTTTAGTCCTAGATTAGACCTGGTTTAGTCCTGGTTATGAACTGGTTTAGTCCAGTTTAGACCTGGTTTAGTCCAAGATTAGTCATTGTTTACTTCTGGTTTAGATGTGGTTTATTAGATTAGTCCTGGTTATGAGACGGTTTAGTCCTGGTGTAGTCCTGGTTTAGTTTTCATTTTATCTTGGATTCACTATAGTTTCATTCTGATTTAGTCCTGGCTTAGGTTTAGGCCTGACTTAGGTTTAGATATGGTTTAGTCCAGGTTATGACCTCATTAGGTCCAAGAATAGTCCTGGTTTTTGGATGGTTTCATTTTGGTTTTCTTGTCTTGGACCCGGTTTGGTTCTGTCTTAGATCTGGTGTGTCTTGGTTTAGTTCCAGTTTAGTCCTGGCTTTAACCTTAATTGTTTTGGTTGAGATCTTGTTTAGTCCTGATTTAGACCTGGTTTAGTTCTGGTTATGAGCTAGTTAAGTCCTGTTTTAAACCTAGATTAGTCATGGCTTCATTCTGCTTTAGTCCAGGCTTAGACCTTAGATCTGGTGTTGTTCTGGTTTACTCCTGGCTTTGTCCCTGTTTAGTTCTGGCTTTTTTTGTTTTTTAGACCTGGTTTACACCTAGATTAGTCCTGGTTATAAGCTGGTTTGGTCCTGGTGTAGTCCTGGAATAGTCCTCATTTATTCTAGATTAGATATGATTTCATTCTGGTTTAGTTCCGGCTTAGACCTGGGTTAGGCCTGTCTTAGACCTGGTTTAGTTGTGTCCTAGGCCTGGTTTAGTTCATTTACAGACTCTTTTGAATATAAGATCTAATAATATTCCTGTCTGTGCTTTTCTCTTGCAGTTTGAACCTGGAGCCCTTGTGACCGAGCAGAAGACAGAAGGTGGATCTTCTCTGGTCTAGCCTTGTACTTCCTGGATCTCTGCCGTTGGACTAAAAACTGTGGCATGTCTGTCGCTAGCTCCTCTCCTCCCAACATCTCCAAGACTTGAATCCTATTGTCCCCCTTTTTTAGTGACCAAAACCAGGTGCCAAACCGACTGTGTCAAAAGAAGAAGCAAAAAATCTTTTATACAACCATCACCGTACATTTGCAGTCTGCAGTCTCTATTACTTCCTATTTTAACTCAAATTAGCATCATTTTAATTCAAAAACACACTTACATTTTTACAAAGGGATCTTAGATGTTTATATCCATTGTCTTGCCAGTGTTTGCATAGCTGCTGCTCTTAAACGTGGAGAGACGACCAGTGCATTATTGGTTCAAAGTGCTTTATAGACATCTCTAGACTTCGCTAACCGTTCGCCCTCCTCCCTCGCCGCTGCTAACCGCTAACGCTCAAGATCTCTGCGCTGTGAAAACCTCTCCACACGTCTCCTCTTTATCTTCCAGCTGTCTTTTGTTTCTTCCATAAACTGTGGCCATCCTTGCACGCCACAGTGAACAAGCAGAAAACCCCCTTTATCTGATACCGCTGACCTCGTCGAAACGTATTATTCTTCCTTTCAACTTATTGAGAACATGCAATTTCAACCTTTCGCTGTATTTAATTGTGGGAGGAGTTAAAAAAAAAAGAAGAAATCATAACCTAAAGCCATACCTAACACCAGCCATACTTTTTGACATTTGAAGAAAAAAAAAAGCCAAACGAAGTGAGCTTTTTACATCGGTGCACATTTGTATTCAGGGAGCCAATGTAGAAAGTTAAACAAGGACTATTTGAAATTTTGAGTTGAGAAGTCGGTCGTCGTTTCTAGTATTTGTAAAGTAACAGGGAGCTTATTGTGGCGGTGAGTTTCTGTATTTCGTCTGGTGTTTTCGCTCTGCGTTGACGGATGAATCCGGACATTTTCATGCGTTCCTCGTGGGCAGAACCTTGCTGCCCCGCTCGGATCGGGCCCAAACCCACTTTCGTCCTGTTCTGTTGGGCCAAGTTAAACTCAGAGCAAAGACACTCGCGTAAGGGCATTGAGCGCACATAGGCAGACGTAACCGGGCTGTAAATTTTCATCGCTTTTTAGTGCATTTTGTGACTGCCTTGTTTGGGTTTCTTCTTGATATTTCTAAAGCCAAACTCACTGTCCGCAACACATAGAACATTTTTTTACAAACCAAAACTTCGAGCATACTGACCTTTACTTGTCCATTTTCTCCACATTTTTCAGTCGGTGGATTTTAAGCTTGTGCCAAATTTGTAGAAGTACTTCCTGTTAGCTTGTTTACTCGAACAAAGCTGAAATTTCAACGCTGCCAGTACTGTTTACAGATAAAGTTAGCTTAAAAAAAAGAAGTCTAAAATCATCTCCAGTTTGCGAAGTGCCATACATCGGCATCAAGACACTCACTAGATCTCAAAGTTTACATCCAAATGTTTACAGACTGAAGCCCATTGCAGGTTCATGCATGAATTGTAACTTGTGTGCCGTAAACAACTCTGAAAAACCTCTTTAGGAAACAGGAGAGGCCGTTTACACTTTTCTCACTCCATTTGTTTACAGTAGATCAAATACTCACTGCCTGAGGTGATGACTTTGGCCAGTAGACTGTCGATTTAACCGTGCCAAACTAGTTTAAAACAATACATTTGTTATTAATATAGATAAAACATAAGCTGCCACACTCAAACCCCTTTATTCACAGTTGATTATTTTAAACACAGGCAGTTTCCTTAGGGCCTAAAACGACCTCAACGTTTACTAAAGCTGCTTAAGGGAAGGAGAGGCATGTTTACATGTGTTGAATTGCCACATTGGGAAAACGTTGCTTGAATCTGCTGAACCCTTTGCACCTTTGTATCGTACAGATTTAGTCATTGACTGAACTTTTCATTAAGAAGGGTTTTTAAGACTTGGAGAAGGACACTTGTCTGTGCTCAGAGACTTGTGACAAACCATGGAAGCCACATTTCCCACAGGGATGTTCTGCTTGTCCCTCGTCCTCCTGCTCTCGCCCTGCCTCGCTGTTTCCACGGTAACCATCACCACGGAGCGACGCGCCGCTGCCGAAAATAACAACAGTAAAATGAGCTCCACGCTGTTCCTGCTGACCGGCCGCAAGCCCCCCCTGCTCCCACTACCGGCCGGGCCCAAAGTGGCGCCCAAAAAGGCCGAAGTGGTGGACGGAGACGATCCACCAATCGTGGCAGAGCTCCCGCCTAAGCCCCTCCCACAGACCATGTTACCCAGGAACATGACTGCAGCCGACGCCCTGAAGCCCCCGCTCGGCGCCGCCCAGGTGGCCCCTCCCCCCAGACAGCTGGTGGACGTGGATGTGTGCAGGTACGGCCGTGCACCACATCAGCAAATATTAGGAAATAAAAGCCATGAGTGTTGGAGATAGACTCTACAAATAATTTTTTTATTCATTAGTCTAGATCAGTGGTTCTCAAGCTGTGGTACGAGTTTCTTCTGGTGGTCCTCAGGAGTCTGGGTACAGTTTTATTTGTGTTTTATGGTTGCTCAGATTGAGGATTAAATTTGAAATGTAGAGCGAGGCTTAGTCCTGCTCCAGTCCCAGTTTTAGTCCTTGTTTAATCCTGGTTTGGTCGAGTTTTAGTTTGGTCGAGTTTTTTTCCTTTTTTAGTCCTGGTTTTGTTTTTGCTCATTTTAGTCAGTTGAAGAGGGTACTTTGAGAGCCAAATATTTTCTGAGATGGTACTTGTTTTAAATATTTAAACGCAGTTGTGGCACAAATAGGCCTATGGTTTTACAGTGACCTCTGCCTGGTTCAAATAAACTGAAATCACCTACAGTAGCTGTCCTGCACACTAGATAGATCATTAACAATTTAAAAGTGAAAATGTAACAGAAGGGTCATAGCTGTTCGACTCAAATGCGGCTGGAAACATGGGAAGCATACATGTAACAAAAACTACCTGATTAATTGCCACTGGATTGGAGGAAACCCATGCAATTATCTAATAGTATATTGTAAAATGAACAGTCTGTGAATAGGCTTTATTATTAAGGATTTTAATAAACTGCACACTACAGAGGGACCCTGTGATTGGTTGTTGAATAATGGCTGCTTGGGGAAGTTAGAGAAAGTGGGCAGAGATAGACAAGCAGACATTGTTCACTTTGGGCTAACACTAAACTCAGTGCTACAAGTTATACAAGGTATTTTTCAGTTAGATCATATATTTGTATTTTGCAAAGAGGTTGAGTTTTACATTTTGTAGCTATACTGTTGTTGCCTGGCAAGCCAGCCTTTCCTACTTTCTTTTAGAAAGCAGAACAGTCTGGTTCCTCACTTGCAGCAAAGCGTTTCTCTCCGGTCGATTTGGAACTGGCCTATCACAGCTGTTTAGCTGAAGCTATGAAAGCAGAGCAAATTTAAGAACTTCTCTGACCTGGTTAATGGCATTTAGTGTCGTCACCTGTTGTTCTCCTGAAGTCCTCATTGTTGTTCAGTCCTCTGTGGGATTTTTTTCTTGGCCTTGTTTAACAACAGTAAAGTCCCCTTGACATCCGATGTAATGACCACATTCAAACAAAGTGACTTAGTACAACAGACTTCTGCTGCTGTTCTTGTTCAGAAATAAGTACAGAGCTGCTCACAATACGCTGTATTCTGATGTTTTATGACAAAAATGTCAAGAATCAGCCATATTTGTTTTGCTTACAGGTCAGTGGTGCACTGCTTATGTCCCACCCTTTGTTTTTCTGATTGGTTTCTCCACCTTTGATTGTTCCGCCCATAGACACAAAACTTATGTGAAGGGGTACCAGACTAACTTCTTTGTATAGAATAGGAAACGAGTTTGTCTGGCGGGCCAGGCTAGTTGTTGGTGCGTGGTGGGGTTGGAAACGCTACAGGTAACAGATTTCCTTGTAACAGCGCCCAGATAGCAGCAGTAAAATCAGGTAGTTCAGCTTTCATTTATATTGCACAAGACAGTTGTCCCTAATTTGAGGTTACATAACTCCTGTACTTGTCTGGATATTGCTCCTTGCATTGATACATTTGCACAAGTGGAGAACATGGTAACACACATTGCCAAAGACTAGACTGAACAAGATATAATCCTTTAGTAAAATAAATCTTGCCTTGATCGGTTCAAACATCAAAGTGGGTCGAAAGCCAATCATTTGTCGAGCTTATAACAAAGTGTTTAGCTTTATTTCCAACCATAAGACTATTCCCATTGTTGTGAGCCAGTGATGAGTGAGCAGCATAAGAACGAGGCTGACTCCGAGGATGATTTTGTGCACTGAGAGGCGTCTGGCTGTTGCTAAGAAACACCTAATCATCTCGGGACGGTTTGTGTTGGTGGCGAGCTCCGCACTCCGACTATCAAGAGCCCATCATCGAACACACACACAGCAGCACCGCCGTGTTCACATGGAAACTGATACTGCTCTAATAAACGGGATCATCAGCCAGCGAGGACGCGAGTACATATGCGTCTTCACGTTGGCAGAGTCTCACCGCGAGGCCATATTGTTAGCTGTAATTTTGTTTTACACCAACACATTTTTGTCAGGTTTTAAGATGCAACAATATGAAGGTACACTGTTGGATTTTTAAGTGAAGTATTGCCAATCTCCCACCACAAAATACCAATTCATTACATCAAATCAAAGTCAAGAGCAGTGGTTTTCAAACTGTGGTGCAGATCTGGTTTAATTTAGAGCCATCTTTTTATCCTATTTTAGTCTTACTCTGGTTGATAATTAAATTTAAAGCATACCATTGCTTTGTTGTAGTTTAGTCCTGGTTTGGTCTTGGTTTAGTCCTGGTTTAGTCCTGGCTATTTGATGATTTAGTCCTTGTTTATTCTTGGTTTAAGCCTGGTTTGAACCTGGTTTAATTCTAGTTATGAGTAGATTTAGTCCTTGTTTAGAACTGGTTTAATACTGACTATGTAACACTTTAGTCCTAGTTTGGTCTTGGTTTAGTCCTGGTTTAGACCTGGCTAAGTTCTGGCTATGTAATGCTTTAGTCCTGGTTATGTGTTGGTTGAGCTCTGGTTTATTTCTGGTTTAGTCTTGGTATAAACCTCCTGCTTAAGCTCTGGCGATGTGTTGCTTTAGTCCTGGTTTAGTCCTTGATTAGTCTTGGGTTAGTCCTGGTTTATTCCTAGAATACCTGTGCTATGCTTTGGCATTTTGTATCCAGATTTTGACTTTTCTGACTACATTAAAATCTTCTCTTTGACCCAGGGGCTACTTTGACGTGATGGGACACTTCGACAGCACCTTTAACTGCTCGCGGGGCAGTTACATTTACTGCTGCGGGACGTGCCACTACCGCTTCTGCTGCGAGCACCAGCGGGACCGCCTGGACCAGGACTCCTGCAACAACTACAACTCCCCCGTCTGGATCGAGCAGCAGGGCCCGGCCACCGTGCCCGCGGGACAGGGGCCCGACCCGGCCTTGGAAACCCTCCAGCAGCACAACAGCAGGTCCGTAACGAGATGCTTTTACTCCAAAAAATTTGCTAATTTTAAGTGAACTTTTTTTTTTTTATTTTAGTCACGTAATTTTCTTCCTAATAAGTTTCTAAATGAGTAGTGGGAATTGTAGTTGTTGTTGTGGTGGTAGTAGTAGTAGCAGTAGTAGTAACGTTAGTAGTAATAGTGGTAGCAGTAGTTTTTGTTGTTGTGGAAGTGGTGGTGGTAGATTTATTAGTAGTGGTAGTAATAGTTACTGTGGTAGTAGTAGTAGTAGTTGTAGTTGTGGTAGTAGTAATAGCGATAGTAGAAGTAGTAGTAGTTGTGGTGGTAGTAGTAGTAGTGGTGGTAATAATTTTTTGCTGTTTTAAGTTTTTGTTGTAGTAGAAGTTGTGACTGTTGTTGTGGTGGTGGTACGAGTAATAGTAATAACAATAGTAGTAGTTCTTGTAGTAGTAGTTGTAGTTGTTTTTGTAGTGGTGGTAGTAATCATATTAATAGCAGTAGTAGTGGTAGTAATGGTAGTAATAGTAGTATTAGTTGTTGTGGTTGTTGTGGTGGTAGGAGTACTAGTATTAACAATAGTAATAGTAGTAGTTGTTGTAGTAGTAGTGGTAGTAGTTTACTTTTATTTGAGCACAGATTTTGAGTACTTTTTCCACCTCTGTCCAGCTCTACATGTAGGAATGGACTGTTCTTGACTAAATCAGTCATAAAATGTCATTTTTATAAGTTCTCTGTGAACAGTACGGCATATGTGATCGGTGGAGTGATCTCTTCATTTAGGGATGTAACAGTATTGGCGATATCACAATATCACGATAGCAAAAGTCTCAATATTATGGTTATGGTATCAAAGAGTATTCTCCCTGAGTGAAAATGCATAGTTTTGTAGCAGCGCCAGTGGTAAAAAAGCAGAGGAAACTACATAGACCATGATCCTTTGCTCCATTTGAGCCTGAGCACAGCCAAAATAATGAGCCAATATGGAGGAGGAGGCCAGTGTTTTCAGTAGGCGTTAGCAAGATAAATAAGCGAATATCAAGACTCGCGACTGTTTTATGTATCAGAGGATTCAAAAGGTTAGTAAATAATACATTAAAAGTTACTAAATAAACTTTTTACGTTCACCCGCGACACCACAATGCTTCACTCGTTCATTTCCCTTCTCTCCCCGTCTCTGTGCGCTCCGTTAGCCTCAGAGCAGCGCAGGCTGGACTTGTGCTGAAAACGATAAACTACCTCTAGTGTCCAGCAGAGGTAGAGTGTGAGCAGGAGTTTGTAGGATAAAATCAAACAGAGAAGACTTGCCTCTGTCCTGACTCCTGAGCAGTGGGCTGAACAGGAGTCTCATGGCCAGTGACATAAAGGGGAACACAGTCATTGCTCTTGGCACCTGTTTGAGCTGCTGTGTAAACCTTTTTGTTGTCAGACAAAACTAATGTGATCCAGATGAAAACTTAGTTATCAGCCACACTTTAGAGCAGATAAAACATGAAATATGATGATAGTTATTGCACCAATAGCTTTGCAGGGCATTTTTATATAAAAAAAATGCTGTTATTGTGAGTATTTCCACAATACCCTGAGGCTCCCCGCAATATCACAATAAATATCGTATCATGAGGTTAATATCGGGATAATATTGTACTGTGAGATTTGGATATCATTACATCCCTACCTTCACTCATATATGTTCTGTGTGAACAGTACGGCGTATGTGATCGGTGGAGTGATCTCCTTCACTCTGGTGGTGGCGGTGGGAGTGAGGATCGCCTTCAGTAAAGTGGCCCGACGACCTCGAAACAGAGACATCAACATGCCCAGGTGAGATGGACCACGTGTGTTGCAAGGAGCCTGCAAGGAAATGGAGGTTTGGAGAAGCAGACAGGAGCCATGCCACAAAAAGTGATCATGTATTATTATAAATTGGGCCATTAGAATACAGTTTTTAAATGTGAGCTTCTAAGTGGATTTTTAATCTTTATATTTTGCTGAGAAATGGCACATATTTGGGAAGTGTTGCACAAATAGAATAATACATAACTAAAAAAACACATTCCGTTTTTACTTTTTAGGGGCACCACAGCAAATCATCTGCCTCCTAGACTGCAGAGAGTCATATACTGATTTGGTTTGACGTCAAATGCCCTTCCTGAAACAACCTCCACTCTATTTTTCCATTCTTGAGACCAAATAATACATTAGCTCCCTGTGACTGAATTAAAAATGTGTTTGTCCTTTTTCTGTGTTAAACGCTGAGAAATGGCCTATTGCTTTTGGTTCAGATATCAGCCACCGTGAGGTACTTGTACATTTTCACCACATTTTTGTCTCTTGTGCATCAGATCCCTGGTGGACATCTTGCGTCACCAGTCCAGCCCGGTGCAGCAGGGAGAGAGGAACAACACCACGATCCTGAGCAGCACCACCTCGGATGGCCGCACCTCCAAAAACCTCTACACCCCCGTCCTACAGGGCAAGGACAACCGCAGTAAGTTCGTCCCATCCCCCGTACCAGCCCGCTGCCGATCTCACACACACACACACACACACATACACACACTGTTACAATGAAGATGTCCACATTTGAACTCGCTGTCTCTCTCTGTATCTCTCTGAGGACTGAGATGATAATTGTCGCCTTGTGCAGTTTAGCTCTCAGCCTCACACACACAACAAACACATCCCACCTCGGGTGCCAGGTCTGCTGTGAATGTAGCGTTGCCAGATAAGACAGGGAAAATCTCAGCGGGGCTATGTTTTCAAATTAGGCAACACTTACACTGGATCTAATTATCATCTCTATCTCCAGGTAATGTGCTGCAGTCTTTATTTAGTCTCACACACTCGTGTATTTAAAGGGGAGTATCCCATAACGTAAACACATATGTCACTGTAATTCCCATGTGCTTTTCTCTCACATGGTGACATTATGCATAGCCTTTCCTAACCCTTATCACATGTGGTTAATAACTTATGTTTCTTGAGTTGACATAACAGCAAATCCTACAGTTTACTGATTTATTCTCGCTCTCACTATTTTAATTGCTGTATTTTTATAATATGTGTGTCCAGGAAGTAATGAGAATTTTTTAAATTCTTGTGTATATTTTATATACAATATTTTGTACACGTTACAATTTTACAAGTATGTACCTTGTGAGTACACACTGATGCTCCCAGTGATTTTTCCAATCTTTCTAACATCCTGGAACTCTTCAGGTGGGACAGTAATCAGAGCCTGTGTAGTGACTCCATAACCAAAACGACGTCTTTTAAAGCCATTCCTTGTCTTTGGGAACTTGTACCTGAAAGTTGCTGGCCTCTTGAGTTTTTCATGTGTTTCCTGAGATTCCTTTCCCATCCACCTACAGGAGGGGTGTCCAAAGTTTTTTAATCCAGGGCCACATGCTGAAAAATATATGCCAAGGAGGGCCACTCACTACAGTAATAATAATAGCAAGTCCCTTTAGGCTGCTCTCTTTCCTTTACTTTCTTTCAACACTGAATCACTCACGTGGTACTTTAGCATAGGTTTTACTCTGGATGCCCTTCTGCAAACACACATTTATCCAGGCTTGGGACCAACCAGCACATGGATGAATATACAATAGTCAGGCCCTGCAGAGCTACTAGGAGGCAGAAGTTGCAGCGATGACTCTGGCAGGAGAAGAGGTAAAAGACATCTATAGTGCATAATCTTAAGAGGTTGGATTATAGAGTCAATAACAACTATGGCAATTTGGGCCATTTGAGAAGGAAGCACAAGGGCCACTAAAAAATGGTCTACGGACTTGCATTTGGCCCCCCGGGCATAGTTTGGACACCCCTAATCTACAGTCCTTGACATGGCTTCTTGTGACTTTTCCCAAAGATGAAGAGTGGTTTGAAAGGACACCATTTTAGTGTTGTGGAACGAGCCACTACACAGTCTCTGAACGGAAAATCACTGGGAGAGTTGTGACGACTCACAACGTCTACACTTCAGAAGGAGGTGTTGTTCAACTGTAAATATTTTTAAAATATTCTCATTACTTTCTCTACACACCCTTGTTGTACATGCTATATTTTTAAAAAGCTATTGTTATAAACAGCAGCATTTGTCATTTTAACCCTTTTTCACTACTTATAACATTTAACATAGTGACAGTAAACATTGTATAATTAATACAATATAATCCATAAAAAATGCAGCTCTCCTCTACTCTTTCTTCTGCATCTTCTCTTTCTCTCTGTCTTCTCTCTTTTTGTGGTCTCTACAGGACATCAAATATTATTTATTATTATTTTCTATTAATACACTACTTCTTGACAGAAGTCTTACAGAAGCTCTGGATAGTCTGGCTTGTTGAAAAATGTATGGGTGAAAAAAAGTCAACTGATCTGTCTATGTTTTTAATTTGTGTATCTGAAAACGTGATAATCTGGTGTTTATTAGTTTAATAGGAGCTGTAGAAGTAAAAAGACAGAAGTAAAAAGACAATTACACTTATGTCCTGGAGGATCTGCTCTTCTCTGTCCTCTCTCTGTCTCTATCCTGTCGCCAACTTATGAACACACACAAAGCTTAACTGGACTCGTGCCTGTGTCTCTCTGGAGTGGTCTGCTTCAGTTTGTCGGCTCTGCTCTCTTCGCAGCTGGGACTTTGCCTCACCATTTTAACCAGCAGGGGGCGTCTTCCAGCCCCACACACACAGCCACCATCGGTAAGCCTCACGGTCCGAGGCACAGTCCAGGACAGGGGGCCGGACCACTGGCCCTGAGCACGGACCATCTGATCCTCCCCCTGTGTGGCTGGTATTGTTTCAGGAACGTCTTTCCAGTTGTTTGTCCCAGGACCATCCCCACAGTCGCTTTTTATGGCATTCTAAGTCAGGTCTAAATGTGGGTGAAGGCTGAACCTTGAGGTCTGATCCAACAGACGAGCTACAGTAGCTCAAACTGCTGAAGAAGTTAATGCTGCTTCTGTTAAGGCTGGGACACACCGGGCCGTCTGGTGTGGTCGGACAGTTTGACGCGGTCGGTGATGTGAGTCTGTTTGGTGTGTTCTGCACCATCGGACGTAGTACAGCACAGTTGGACCTAGTTCTGGCTGGTTTAACATGTTGAAATAATGTCAGGCGTCGTGCACAAAGAAGATCTCCGATTGGCTGTGTGTCCTGTTCACAGTTTGTCATACAGCTTGAGTTTAACATCAAAATATAACAAACTTTTGTCCTAACTCGTGCTGCTAAAGCTTACCTTAGCTTGTAGACTCGTGCAGATGAAAATATAATCCTCCCTCTGAGGCAAACAGCTGCAATAATCCAGTCTCTTTTGTTCATTACTGTAATCAGACGAGTTTAATTTAGTGCGTATGATTATTATTATTAACTGATAAATGCTTGAGTTAAACAAGTGCTGCAGAGTTTTGTTTATAGGAGCCCTATATATCCACAGAGTTCAGTGACTAGCGCCGCCTGCTGATGTAAAGTTTTATTGCATCTTGCACATGTGCAGAATTAATGCACTGCGCGGTGATGGGTCTGAATCGCCCCAGTGTGTCTGTAGACACTTTTAATGAAGACAAGGGAAGATGTGAGGAGACAAAGAAGTCACCCTGCCTCTTCTGATGGCAGTCAGGCATTGGGTTGATGTGTCCTAGTCTTTAGAAAGTTGTCAGGATACACAGAGCATCGCAGTTTGTTGCATATATTGAGCTGCATATAAGGCAAGTGGTCATAATGTTAAGCCTGATCATCGTAATAAGTTTTTTTTTTTTTTTTTTGGGGGGAAATGGTCCTAGAACAAAAGCTAGAACGGTCCTGGAACCTCAGCGACACGGGGAGATCAGTTTGTCCCCTTGTAGCACCATGTCTGTCTGTCTGTCTATGGCCTTCTGTCCCTCACTCTTACAGCTGTGCTACTGTCAACACGCTCGTTTGTGCTTCAAAAACCCAGCACATGTTTAAACAGTGTTTTTTTGTGTTGAGGGTGACACATCTTTCCTAAGAGTGCACTCTGTAACGTGTCTGGCCTGTCCTGCTGCCTGTCTGCCCCTCCACGCACTGCTTCAGACGTGCTTCTTCTTCTCCTTCTCCTCTCTGTGATGTAGCAGTGATGTGCAAGTGTGTGCTTACTGCTGCCTCCAATGTTAATGCAGCTCTTGGCTTAAGCTAAAGCCCACTGACTGCCCTTATACCCAGCCACAAAAAAGCAATGCTAGCCCTCACAAGTCTCTCCATAAGCAATTAATCATATAATAATGTTTGTAAAGAATAACTTGGTAACAGAGTTTTGTCAAAAGTAGAGGACTCAGACATAGTGATGCACACCAAAACAGAGCGAAGGCAACCCCAAAACAAAATGAAACTGAAGAATGAATGGGCAAAATTTTCTATTACCAGTAAACCAGGGGTCACAGGTGTCTGTTATGGTGCGTTCCAGCAAACTGGGAGGTTGCCTGTTTCCCACTTAGAGCTCATTGGTTCCGACCTCAAAGCGTCCATAATAATAAATAGGGGAAAGTGATTAAAACCATCCACAGGCTGGTTTATAATGCCATATACTACTAAAAAAGCATATATTATTACTTGGAGTGTAACGATACGCTTTTGCAACGATACGATGCATATCGATTGGAATTATTTTAGATACAATTCAAGAACGATATTGGCTTTTTATTACTTTTGCATGTACCTTTCTTGATCCAACACAATTGTAAGGTATTTTTGTGGATGTGCGTGTCTTTTTCACTTACATGCTATGACTGTAGGCTGCAGAGAAGATAGCCATGTCTTCACACCAGTTTAGATGCAGACAATGTTAAATAACAAAATCTAGTGGGTTATGACCAATAACAAAGATTTAGATAGTTAATGTAGTAGTTGAGTACAGCTCTGTTGGGGCTGACATTGTGGGGTTCATCGATCAACCCCGAGTCTAAGGAAGAATAGCCCACTAACACTCAGGGCTGATACAGTGTTGAAGTAATTTATCCCAGCTAATATTTGTCGTTGACTCAACATGGCAGCTCCGGCTGTGCCTCAGACCCCAGTGTCCTTCCTGTGTTCGGTAACAGCCTCAGGACCATCCAAAAACAGAGCACTTTAAATGTGACTCATGCATATTTTCTCTTATCAAACCTCTGTCAGTCTGTGTAGGTGTTCAAAAACATGAAATGAGCTAATTCTGCTTCTCCAAAAACCTCTGACTTTTTTTTCTCCTCTCTGTATGAGCTCAGAGCTAGCATTGCTTTTTCCAGTTCTGTGTGTATCTGAGGTGCACAGTATACAGAGGTCCATGTGTTTGCGTCCCTGGGTGATGCTTAACAAAGACATTACTGGCCATTATTGCCCATTACTGTCAATGGTCAATGTCCAGTATGTGCGCAGCAGCTATCTTAGCCAGATCCCAGCTCATAACCATCAGCACCTGAATGGACTTGCATCGATCGTGTCTGTCTCTGAGTCCGGAGACAACAGCAAATGGACACTATCTGAGGGTTACATAATGTACTTCCTCTGCTCCACGGTTCTGAATGAGCACATGATTAATCCACTGAGACTCAGCGGTTAATAAAGTGTGTCACCGTCTCCAGAGGCCAAGTCACGCCTCTTTTATTGGGACCACTGGGACCTCTCGGCCGTAAATATACAGAGCACTTATCAATGGGAGCACCTTTGATCCCATTCGCACAAAGGTGAAAGAAGAGTTAAAAAGTACTGTTACTTTGAAATATGAATACTCAAATAGAAGTAAAAGTACAATATTATACTTTTATATAATTACTGCTACTAGTATTACTATTACTCTACTTGCTATTAAAAGCTACATCACAAAGTCAAACACGTACTAGTTACTTCTTTGGTAAAAGTTCATTCTGTCTTAAGTTTATAACTGTGAGGTAAGTTTCTTTTAGTTAGAAAGGAGCGTTTACTTGCTTCACTAATCTCAGCTTCTTCCTGTAGCCTTCATCAGAAGCGTCATGTGATGTTGCTGTGACGTGTCTTGTAGGCTGCTTATGTAGTTTTGCCAGCAGAAGAAAACCTCAAACCAGCCGTATCCGACCACTGCAAGAGGGAAAACCAATCACATCATGGAGTGGAACAATGCCAGGGTCATCTGTGCTAAACGTAACAAGTATCACCGCCTTTGGGATTAGGAAATGTGCACCAAGGACCATGAACCGAGGGAGCCTACACCTTATCTCACACCTGGGATGTGCTCCTGGAGAAGGTGTCAGACAGTAGGGGCCACAAACTTTCCTTACGGTAGGGGGCGCAAGCTTTCCCTACTGTCTGGCAAAACTACACAAGCAGCCTACAAAACACATCACAGCAACATCGCATGACGCTTCTGACGAAGACTACAGGAAGAAGCTGAGATTAGTGAAGCAGGTAAACAAACACTGCTGTCTGACCAAAAGAAACTTACCTAACAGTATCTAGTTACTTTCTACCTCTGTTTTACATAGGTGAGAACCAAATGGGTGTTAAGTGATAAGTGTTCTCTTTGTGTCAGACCTATGCCCAGATAAATGGAGAGGGTTGCACCAGGAAGGGCATCGGCTATAAAACCTACGCCTATAGTCAGGGCTGTATGCAGGGTTTTCAAAATACCAAGGTCCAACAAAGCTGCTTACTCGTGGCAGAGGATCAAAGATACCCTAGCATTTTATCTGTGGAAAAAAAAAAGCAATGCACTGCATCATTGGACAGTTTTTACACACAGAACGCACTCGCCTACTTCATGCCAAAATGATGGATGTGTCTAATAAATTAAACTAGAAATAGGGTCTACAACAAAAGAAAAACAAATACACACCTCAGGATTATGTCTAACCAAGGACATATTACAGGACAATAAAGAAAATATGAAGGAAAAGGTCTGGACCTCATAGCTGCATACAGCGTATAGGATTTTGCTTATATCCCAAATGCTATATACAACAAATTACAATACAAATGCCCTTCTCTCTCTGTATTTTTCTGTTTTAAAGTGGTCCATCATTCGGGCTGTGACTGTGCCTCTCTGTTGTCTCTCTGCAGCATGAGCCTGTACTCAGATCTGCTCCAGGCCTACACATGGGTCCCCTCTGGGTGCACCTACATGTGAGGCCGATACGTGCTGTGTGTCTGCTGTGGCAGGAATATGACTGTGGCGTATACACGTATATATATATATTCTGTTTTGTATGATGTAACTAATAATGCGTTTACATGTTGCAAAGCACTGCCCCTCCCCCACGCTACTGCTATGTCTTACATAAGGACAGCATCCTTTATATGTGAACTGATCAATGTGCTTTGCCTAAATGTGAATGTGCAGGTGCATCTACAAAAATGTGAATATCATGGTAAAGAGAAATTATTTCTGTAGTTCAATTTAAAAAGTGAAATGCATATATAAAATAATCCAATGCACTCAGGGTGAAATATTTCAAGCATTTATTCATTTAAATTGTGGTGAAATTGTTATATTTAGTGGTTCCTAAACTTTTCACTCCAGATACCACCACAGAAAAATATTTGGCTTTCCAAGTAGTACCATCCAAGTAGTACCATCTGGATGTCCAGGACTAAACCAGGTCTAAACCCAGGATTAAAATAGTGGTTTAATCTTAAGCATAACTGGGACTAAACAAGATCAAAGGCAGGACTAAACCAGGAATCAACATACAAGGATTAAGTCTGTTCAAAAAAGCCTAGACACATAATTTTGGGACCAAAGTGGGCCTAATCCAGAAGTAAACTTGGTCTAAACTAGAAAGCAGGACTAAAACAGGAAACCTCTGTTCAAAAAGCCCTGTGCATAGCACTGAATGTGGGAATAAACTGGGCCTAAACCAGAACAAAAGCAGGACTAAACCAGGAATCAACAGACAAGGACTAGTTCAAATAGGCCTGCACACAGGACTGAATCCAGGACTAAACTGAGCCTAAACCAGAACAGAAGACTAAACCAAGAGGAAATTGACTTCTGTTGACAAAGTCCTGCCGATAGCAGTAATCTGGGACTACAGAAGAAGGAAGTCCAAAGTGCGCTGGAAGTTTTTGTTAAAATATTATTCTGTATTGACAGTGTTCTGTGGTGCTCGGAAACAAAAAACATGCAAAAGAGTGAAGAAAAAACAAGGCGCTCTTCATTTACATGAGGTATAAAAAGCCTTTATTTCATGTGGCTATATGAATAAAAGATCTTTAAAAACATAGCGTGCTGGGTTGTACTTAGGCCCAAGATTCAGGGTCTGGGTCAAAACTGGGTCCAAACCAGGACTAATTGAACCCTTAATAACTAAAATGAAACAAAACCAGGACTAAACTTGAACTAAACTAGTCTGTAATCACCTATTTAAAGGTTTTCATCTTCAGAAATCTCAGACACTCCTGAGTACAACTAGATAGAGCCTGTGTACCACCCGTGGGACCCATACCACAGTTTGAGAACCACTTTTCTAATTTTATGAGAAACTGAATTTGGGCTTTTCATTAACTGTAAAACCATAGTCATCATCACAATTAAACTAAATAAATGTGAATTGAACTACTTAAATACATTAATTTTTCTACAATATTCAAATTTTTGAGATGAACCTGTAGCTCGATCCTGATGCTGTCTCTGTTTTTATCTGTTTTTGAATGTGGCTGATATATTTGCACTGTAACCACGCCTGATTAAAAAATACTGATTTGTATTTTTAGTCGGTCTCCATGGAGCTGAGAGGCACTTCCAGTATTTTATTTTATTTCCTCTCTAACTCCTGTGTTTCCTGGTTGCAGAGCGCGGCCCGCGGATGAACAACACCACCCAGCTCTCCTCGGGCCCGGGCCTGTTGTCGGGCAGCACTAAGGGTCCCAGTGCGGGGCCCAGTGGGATCATGGGGGGCAGCATGAGGCACAACAGCAGCCACCCGTCCTTCTCTCACTCCTTCCACAACCTGGCCCAGCTCCCGCCGTCGTACGAGGCCGCCATGAAGCCCGAGATCAGCCGCTACAGCTCCCTCAAGAGGCTGGGTGAGTCCCGGGACGCCAGCGCTGAGAATTATTCATTAATTCAGCCTATCCCAGAAACTATGGGCCTTATACGGGGCACTCCCTGGGCAGTAGCCAATTAGTCACAGAGCTGAAACAGAGACATTTTTATTATGCATCGGTCTTATATATATATTGCTCTTCTAGCCACTTTGGGGCAGACTGACAGAGACATGGCTGCCATTCTCTACCAATTTTTGCCACCACCAATCACACAACCACACTAACACATTTATGCACGAATGCCACTGGAGGCAAGGTGGGTGTTGTCTTGGTCTTGGTCTTGAGACAATTTTTTTACAGTTTTGGTTTCGTCATGGTTTTGGCTGCAGCAGTTTTACTTGGTCTTGGTCTCGAATCCAGTTTGTCTTGTCTCAGTCTCAGATGTGCCAGTCTCAAGAGATTTTATTTACCAAACATTATGAGAACATGCTATTCTTCATAATTTAAAAAAAAAAAAACAGAAAAAAAATATCTGTCTTTGTTTGTTTGTGGAGTCTGATCATTAGATCATTAAAATAATTATTAACATATTTGAACCAACAAACTTTCCTCCTTTATTTAGGGTTAGTTCCCAGGGTTTGGTCTTGACCTGGTCTCGGGTTGCCTTGGTCTCGATCTCGGTCTTGACTCGGTCTCAAATCCTGAAAGTCTCGGCCTTGTCTTGGTCTCGGTTCATTCCGGACTTGGACTGGTCTTGGTCTCGATTAGTACGGTCTTGATTCCAACACTGGTGTCTTGCCCAAGGACATAGCAGCAGGATCGGTCACCCAACCTTCCGGTTAGTGGGCGGATGGCTCTACCTACTGAGCTACTGCCGCTACTTTGATTGACTGGTGGCAATTTAGAGCCAAAGGGAGCCTAACATTCTTTATAAGGTCAGATTCCAAACAGCCAATGGTCTCTCTTGACATTTCTATATAAAATAAAAACTCTTATATTGTTAAAAGGTCATTAATGCCAAACCTTTAGGTAAAACTATAGAGCCTTAATATCATTTATCACTATTCATTTTCATAAAGCAGTGGTTAGGTTACAAACAATACATGCTACAAGATACAGTAGTGGGAAGTAACTAGATACCTTTACACCAGTAGTATTTCTGACCAAAGTAGTAGTAGTAGTAGGACTGTGGGAATAGCAGTAGCAAAACTAGTAGCAAAAACAATAGTAGTAGTAGTGGTTGTAGTACTTTAAGTAAATGTTACATTCAATACCCTTTTACTGTTACTGAAGTAGTAGTTTTGTTTACTTCTACTTGAGAAATATTATTTTGAAGAAACAGTCCACCTCTGTTAAAGATGTTAAATTATACTAAATCAACATTTTTTTTTAGCTTTTAACCATGTTATAAGGTTGTTTCCACCTTAAAAATCAAAACATACTTGGAGTTGCATTTTGCTTCATTTATGCATGGTTGAATAATCCTGTATGCTGAGGCGCTGCCCTTCTCAAGAGTTGAAAGCGCTCGGTCTCACGAGTCTACATAGACACGTGAAACCAGGAAGTGTTGCAGCATGTTTCTAAAGCCCATACACCGTCCCCAGATTAATTTCGATAATTTCAGAGCTTAAACTGTCGTCACTACGAAGCAGTCAGCTCATTTATCTATCTGTTAGCGTCATGTTGTTAATAGCCATGCTAATTAGCCATTTTATCATGCTCTGTTTGAGGGAAGTGTGCTGAGGTAGCAGGGCCTTAAAGCAACGGACACCAAATCCAAGCATTTTCTACAAAGTAAAAATAGCAGCTCCCCAAAATATGTTTTTAATACATATACATTATTTTAAGTCAGAATATGTAAAATGTTGAGGCAAATATGTCTGAAAAAAGCCTGGAAAAAGCATAAGTATGTCCCCTCTGACATATACAATTAGGTTTGTTTGTTGGTGATGCAGCTTTTGTGAGGCTTTGGACAGCTCCACCAGTTTTGCAAAGCCTACCAAACCCACTATTATGTCCACCATTTTGTTTTTTTGAAAGATTAATAAAACAATGTGAAGGGGACAGGGGAACGTGACAGGAATGACAATGACAATGCGACTGGCCGTCCAGAAGAGCAGCAGCATTCAAAGAGGGCAGCCGAGGATACTGTGGGGACTAAAAAAAAAATAAAAAATAGATATTTGGGCTGATAAGGATGCGGAGGGAGACAGTGAGCAGAATGAAGGGGAAGGCAGTGAAGTAAAGGCAGGACGTCGAACGGCTGGGGGGGAGGGGCGCTGGTCCTGGTCTGTCTGCAGGGGACGGGCTGGGGGAAGAAACCGCCTCAGTCTAGCTTCCCCGCCTCTGTCTGTACCTCTACGTCCTGCAGTGACCAAATAGAAGTGTGCAGAAAGGGAAGTCTTAATGAGGCCAAACGCTAGGCCCAGATGTACCTCTTTATTATTTCAATTCAATCAAAAGACACAGCGCAGAGTGAAAAAGTGCAGCGGTTACGTCATAGGTCAATGCACTTCGCCTGTGTTTTATGGCTTTCTATTGTTGTCGGTAATGGACACAATATGGAAAATAACATGCATTTTTATGTTGTAGAAGATTAAAAAGGGAGAATATGTTGTTGTTTCGGCAATAAAGTCAGAGAGGCCAGACTATGAGATGGTTTGGGCATGTACAGAGGAGGGATAGGGAATATATAGGTAAGAAAGATGCAGATATTAGAGCTGCCAGAAGATAGGAGGCAGATGATTCGCTGTGGCAAACCCCAAAAAAATAGTGTTAATATATTTTATGCTTTGAGCTCATTACATTCAGTGGACTGTTCGCTAAATCTAGTCAGTTTGAACATACACAAAAAGGGCAGAGTTAATTGAAATTGTACCTCGTGGCCTTTTAAGTGACATGGGCTATCTGACCTACCACCAGCTTCAAATCGTTTCCATTGCAACAGGAACAATACAGTGAAGTTGAAAGCTTATTAAAATGATGTTGAATTAATTAGGTCTAAATGTCCAGTGAAGGCTTCATTGTCTGTGTTAGCAGTAAGGAAGGCATTATACAGTATAGAGCTCTGGAAAAAAATAAAAGACCACTGCTGTGTGTAAATGAGCCTCTCTATTGGAGTCTGTGTCTGTTATGGCATATCTAAGTATAAAGTTAACCAACAGTGATGTTAAAAACTGGTGGAGAGCAAGACGCAGGAGAGCTATGGGTACAGATCAGGGTTATTCCCCTAAAATACTGATGTATGAATGTTCTTTGGTGAAAATATTATCAACATTTTGTTTAAAAATCTTTCAATTACTGTATTTTCCGCACTATAAGGCGCATCTTCAATGAATGGCCTATTTTAAAATTGTTGTCATACATAGGGCGCACTGCATTATAAGGCGCATCCACTAGATGGAGCTGCGCTAAAGGGAATGTCAATAAAACAGTCAGATAAGTCAGTCAGTCAAACTTTATTAATAGAATACAAACCAGCGTTCTTACATCTCCGTTCACTCCCAAAACAAGTTAGTGCATTCACAATACGGTAACGTACGTACAGGTAGCTCTTATTTGCGCCGCCCTCGTTGAAAACAATGTATTTCCAACTCCATTTGTCACAGTTCAAAGCTACATGAACAGCTTTCGAGCGCTCAGTTTTCTGTCCCCTCAATGCCGCAACTCTTCTACTGAGATGGAGCAAAGGCCGCGCCTCCTTGTTCTTTTGTGGCAGGATCCATAAACACGCCTATGGCACACATGAACAGCTGGGACTGGAATTGCCCTTTACCGATTTTACCGCTGTCACTTCGGCGACGCCCCCTGAATACGGTAGCCATAATTAACCAACCCTGATCCATATATAAGGCGCATCGGATTATAAGGCGCACTGTCAGTTTTTGAGAAAATTAAAGGCTTTTAGGTGCGCCTTATAGTGCGGAAAATACGGTATTCAAAGGTACCATATTATGCTTTTTTATGTTTATGTTTTGAACTCCTTTGCATTAGTATTTCACGTTGTATAACTTAAAATAATGTATATGTATGGAAAACGTCTTATTTTGGGGAGCTGTTACTTTGACTTTGTAGCAAACGCTTGGATTAGGTGTCTGTCGCCCCCTACTGGCAACAGTGGGGGCTAATGGACAGAGCATAAAATGGCTATTTAGAACGGTTATTAGGAATATGATGCTAAGTGAGCCAACTGCTTCATAGTGAGTTGAAGTGGAAACAACATTATAACATAGTTAAAAGCTCAAAAGTTGATTTAGCAGAATAGGGGACCTTTAAGCTCTGCAAACGCTGTATCATTTCTCTCTATTTTGGTGTTTTTTATGCTCTAAAAAACAGTATTTAAAAAACAAAAACATCGAAATATTGTCATCAAGTCACAAAAATAAGTGTTCTGTTCACAATATCGCACATATAAAAGATTAAACCTGAGAAAGTGTTCATATTGCAGTGGTCTCTTACTTTTCCAGAGGTCTTTTTGTCTTTACTTCCTGGGTGTAAACCTGGAAGCAGAAGTGAGCAGCAGTCAGTGTGGACAGTGTGACAGAGGCTGGAGAGAGTTGGGTAAAGGTCACGTTTAAATTGGTTCGATGGAGCCGCTCTATGGAAATGCTTTGAAGATTAAAGCACTCTCAACAGAGCAGAACGCAGAGAAACTGCATTTCACTTTTAATGAACCTTATTATGTTTCTTCTCTCTGTATTTACAGCCCGACCCTAAGGCAGCTCTCCACCACTGACTCTGACTCATGTAATTTTTATAGCCAAAAATGTGCTTTGAATACAGTCAAGAAAAAAAAAAAGTATCTCAAAAATCAGTCACTTATTTTTAGCAATGCTCAGGTTTTTTACATACATTTAGGCTGCTGTGTAAAAAGGCAATGTTTTCATGAGAAATGATCATTGCAGATGTTGCAAATAACAAAAGCAATAAAGATGTGAAGTCAAGTTCAAACCAAAATGCATTTACTGAAAGGTCGGCGGTTCGAAGCTCACCCAAAGTGCAGGCTGTTGTCGTGTCCCTGGGCAAAACACTTCACCAGCATTGCCCACTCGTTGCGACAGGAAGAGCATCTAGCGCCTGGTTTGCTGTGGCAACCCCGAATAAGGAAGGGAACAGCCAAAAGATGGAAAAGAAAAAGCAGCCATGTACGATTGTAAAAATATATGTCCATATTTTGTTGCAAATTCATCAGTCAATCAGAAAAGATCGTTCCACGTTGCGGTATGGCTCAGTTGGTAGAGCTGCAGCGCATATACAGGGCAACTACAGCCTGCCTCGTTGTGTTGTGGGTTAAAGTCCAGACTGCGACATTTTGCCCAATTTCTCTCCGCTCTCCCTGATTTCCTACTACTCCGTCCTATCAATAGAGCCTAAAAATGTCCAAAAATATCTTAAAAGAAAACAAAGAAAGAAAAGATTGTTCAGATGGGCCATTGTATAGAGCAATACAAGAGCAGGAGCATTATTAGTTTTTAGCTTTAGGTAAGATACTGTATGTTGTGTCTACATTTGTTTCATCAACTACATTAGGTTGTTTACATCTTTGTCAGCATCACTTTAACAAACTACCAGTATTTTTATCTGTAGTTGTTCACTGTTGGTCCAGAATTAAACCTGTCCAGTGCAGTATTGGTCCATTTTGTTTCAGACACAACCTCTTTCTGCAGAAATCGCAGCTCCAGTTTTGATATTTTTTATATTTGTGTCTTTTGCCACACAGAGAAAGAGTTTGATGAGTACTCCACCTACTACACCTCCAAACGTCGGCCCAACAACGCCCCTCCCTCGTTCCACTCATCCCAGCACCACCTGCCCTGGGGAGGGGACTACACGCTGGGGTCCCGGGGCACGCTGCCTCTGCACGGCTCCCGTCCACGCCTCCACATCCCGGCCTCAACCCCGAACCCCTACCCTCTGCCGTCCCAGACACAATACACCAGCTCCTCCTTCGACAGGCCGCCACGCCGAGTCCGCTCCCAGGACCAGCTGCTGGCACTGGGGGAGGGAAACACCCTGTCCCGCCTGTCCAAGAACCAGCAACACCAGTATTATAAAGCCATGATGAGCACCAGCCGGAGCTCCAACTCACAGACGCTCCGCAGGTGAGCGTTTGTTCTCACACAACAGGAACGTGTACAAAAATAAAAAGAAGAAACACCTCCTAAAGGCCAGGATTAGACAAAGACAAACATAAATTATTAAAAACGTTAACATATAGAGGTTTGCATCACAGAAAAAAATAAAATAAAATTGCTGTGTTTACGTATTGACTGTACAAACTGAACATACTGTACATGTAGTTGTTAAAAGCTCTTGTTATTGCAGGTCCCATGAGAGACTGCTGGTGTCGCCCGACCGTCTGGAGGACCGGCTCTTGTCCATGGGCATGATCGGGGGAGAGCGAGGGGGCACTGGGATGGTCCCGACCATGGGCCGCCTCAGCCACCACCAGAAGGCCCAGTCCCAGCAGAACATCTGTGTGACCCCCTCCATGGACCGCCACCACATGATCAAGATGAACTCCCATCCCACGCCAGGCCACGATCACGACCGCGGCTCCAGCGCACCGTCCCACTGGGACCCCTACGGCGGCCACACCGGGACGGGGTCCAGTGGTCACCCCAACGCCCGGCGCATGGCCTTCGCCAACAAGAGGCAAAACACCATCGAACAGCTCCACTTCATCCCAGGGGGAGGCGGGGGGCAGGGGCTGCGGACTGGCAGTAAGAACGAGGTCACTGTGTGAGCCCAGGGCCATCATGGGAAATCTAGGAAGCTGAGCTAAAACAGGAGGGTCTGAGCCTCAGTGCGGCGCTGTCCCAAGAATGAGCTGCTAACAGACCCCTTCCCAAAACAAAAGTGGTGATACACCTTTAATCCTTTCTGACAGTAAAGCTTTTGTCACTTTGTGTATTGGAAACAGAATCTTGAGCCATTCTTTGTAAAGGGAAGACAGAAATGTCCATTTTAAAAAAGCAAAAAATTGTGGCTTAAAGCTGCTGGGTATCCGCTGTGACTTTTATTCTTGGATCCCGCTTCCTTCAATTTGTTGAATTGTCCTTGAGCTGTTGCAGTGTCCTCTGTCCTCAGTGCTCTGTCTGTGTGGAGCACTGAACGAGACAGACGGCTTTGCCTGTCTTTGTATTCGTAAAAATTATTTAAAATTATTGCTTTTTTATTAAATTAATCTATGAATAATATTACCCTGACTGAGCCCTGTAGTACTGTGTATACTCGTTTCTATTTAGCCAGCTAGTCCGAACATGTCCACTTGTGATTGGACTGTCACAAAGATAAACCATTCTCTGCAAAAATGATCTTTAAGATGCCTTTGAGGCTTGATTTTCAAATCTAAACAAACTGCTGCCATTAAGGTCTGAGTCTGAAGCCTTTGTACAGTGGGTGTATATCTTTATGAAACATTGTGCTGTGTGACCCTTTGCGTAAGTTATCTCTGAATTAGAAGTATTCACCTCACTGATTCACGGGTCGGATGTTTTGACCTAGAAACTTTTTCATTGCCAGTTGGTAGAGATTTGTTTCTCTACAACGCCACATTTGAGCTGCTCACCTCGATGAAGGGCAGGGGGACGGGTCTGAGACGGGGACAATGGACACTTCACACCAAGGGCTAAACTAACTGTGTATCTGTGCTCTGTACAGCGTCTGCTTCTCATTCATTCGTACTGTGCGTCACTGTCGGAGGCATGCTTGTGTAAAACCCAATTTTCTTCTCTTTGTTATAAAAGTGAGACAAGAAAATAACCATGGACTCTCTGAACAGTGTTTTTGTATCCTCAAAGATTTAAGGGACTTTTTGTGGCGTTTGAAACTTATAAACATGATTATTTATTGTGTCTCCATGAAGAAGTCATACTTCCATTTTACTGGCTGTGAGCTGGACCTTTCGGCTGTCCAGGCTGGACTTTAACGGGGTGTGAACAGGACCTTGTTTGATCTTAGTCAGTATTCCTGTTTGTCACTTGGACCTCATTTCCACCAGGGGGCAGGTCGGGGCCGGTGCGAAACCTGACATTTAATGTGTTTCTTAATTTTTCTTTGCTTATCCTGCGTAGGCCTGCAGAAATCTGTTCACTTCTGTGTGTTCTTGTGACTTATTTTGCAAAGGAACTGATGCCTTTCTAAAGTCAAATTGAGGACAAATTGTGATCAAGAAAGTATGCTCCTCTCACAGAAGCTTTGGTAAATGTTGGCTTGCAATTTAAGATTTTTTTTCTTTATCATTATTATTAGACTTATTTTATTTTTCATTTTTCCCATTATAAAACTTCAAATTGCAGTTTTAAATCAGTGTTTTTTACTATTATTTTAGGAATAATAATGGGTTGGTGAAAGTATATTTTGACCTCAGAAGCAAAGTGAGAGTGCTTACATTGCAATCAGAAGGTAACAGGTTTAATATTCAAGTAATAATTTAGTCTATTCGAGTAATATTGTTTTGAATATTATTTGACAGATTTAGAGTACTTCTTTTTCCAGCTGTGGTGTTTCTCTTTCCTGCTCAGACACCTAAATTATCTCAACACCGACCCGGAGCCAGCGCCGGCCTCCTCCTGGTGGAAACAGAAATAGTTTGTGGCATTTAGCTCGATCTGCGGGCATTGATTTGTGGTGAAGCTTTCTTCCAGCCACTCTCTGCTTCATGTGCTCATTTGTTAATACTTTTTCATTCATTCATTCATGTAAAGACCCCCCCGACAAGACCGATTGCTCTTACAAACGACCATCCCCCTTTTTATTTTACTCAAACATTTTTTTTAAATCTCTGTGAATTTTAATGTATAATCCTGAATTTTTGAGTATATTCAAACTTTCTAGTGGAATTCAAAAATATTATTAATATATGAAAAAAATAATAATCTCTGTATTCTCCAGAACTAAAAAGAGCTGATGCAATCATTATTATTGACAAAAGACAAACCGCATGTTGATGATGTCACAGGCCAGTGTTGATGATGTCATAGTGCTGACTGATGATGTCATGGCGCGTATGTGTGTAAATGTCCATGCGTCCATTTTTCAGTTGTGTGTATCTCGTTGTCTTTTTGCAAATGCAGACCTGATTTTATTTATTTTTTAACCAGACTTGGGTTTTTAGTCTTTTTAGACTTTTTTTTTTTTTTAAACCCAAGTTGTTACATGTTCATATCAACTTATATGGATTTTATGTAATGAATTTTAAAGTCCCGTGAAGTTAAAATTGAAAAATGAATTGCAGCTTTTCTTGTTGAGCTACGTTCACCAAAGCGAGTACTTTTTAAAACTCTCAAAAATGTAAAATACTGATGGCTTATATTGTGTCATATTTTGGTATTTAAATTGAATGAAGCAAGGATGTTCATTCAAGGTTTTGTGATGTCCCTGGATTGTTTTTATTGACATCTGGAAGATTTAAAAGGGCACTAAACTTAAAAACCTCCTCATTATGTAATAACAGCAGTGTAATGTTACAAATGAAAAAAGAGGAAAAACATATTACATTTAGGCGGATGACACTGAGGGTTGTGAGAATGCAAAGTCGCCAGAAGAGGGGATTTGGAAAATAGATAAAGTTTCGAGGAAAAATAAGTCACTCTCCCTCACTTTCTGCTGGATAAGTTAAAGTCAAACACGCTTTGTTATTCTCGTGGAGGTTGAGGACAGTATCTTGTCTCTTATGTACACAGCCATAAGCCCAAATGTAAATATTTATGTCCCACTTCCGCCACAAATGCATGAACCCACAGCTGGATCTAGTTCCAACATGTTTTTTCACAAATTTCAAAAATTCACAAACTTTTGCTTCCAGTTTCAGTAGCCTGGGCAGCCAAACCATACAGAAGAGCGCCATTAAACTGTAAAGTGAAAACAGGATCCATAAACACCTCTTTGGTCTTCCTCTAGGACAGGGGTCTCAAACTCAAATTCGCCAGGGGCTACATTTAGTATCGTCACGTCTCCCGAGGGCCACATAAAGGTTGAGATAAAAACTTCAAAGTAAAATACACTTGGAAAGGGATTTCTTTAAAACGCCATTATAACTTTAGATTAGAAATGAAATATGTTTTGTCAAGTGCCATGGAATATGCAGTGCAGTAGCAAGAAGCAATCTATTAGCGCTAAAATCTCTGACCACTTAGGAGCCAAACAAACACTAGCAACATACCTTTAACCTGTTTAGAGAGTACAGTTAAAACATTATTATTATGTTATGTTTTTGATATTATGCTGGACAGCAGGGGGTGGGAGGCCGCAAGTTTGAGACCCTTGAACTAGGCCCTCGATATATTCACTCATGTCCAGACCATCTCAGTCTGGCCTCATCTCCAAAACATCTAAAATGAGCTGTTCCTCTGATCGTTCCTAATCCTATCCATCCTCGTCATGAACAAACAGAACCACAACAACCTCCAGCTCTGCCTCTTCGTTGCCACCGTCTCTAAACCATATACTGCTCTCTGGAAATCCTCCTCAAATCCACATAGCCCAAAGTAATTCTTATAAAAAGAGGATTTGAACGGCTTGCAAATGATACCTCTCAAACTGATGATGAGATATGTTTGTTCACTCTTTTCTATTGTCATCTAATTATTCAGCAGAAAGTGAGAGTTTCTTTACTTCTTTCAACTAAGACAGATTTAAAAATGTAAAATGGCAGGATATTTATGATGAGACATATACATGATACATAAATCTGTAATTCTCTGTCCCCTTGCCCTCTGATATTGTTGTCCATGTTTGGATATTAGCCCCAGACCTCTGTGTATGTGTTGTGTGAATGAAGTGTGTGAATGGGGCTGTGTTCACTGCTGGGGGGAGGAGAGAGAGGGGGGGGGCATGGGCATATTTGTATTCTCGAAAAGCTACTCTGCATACCTCAACTTGTATGATACATTTATTTATGACATCCCTCTCTATGTCTATTTCCAAGAATATCCAATCTTAAGGTCTCACAGATGTGCAACCCTTTTGTTATTGGTGATCAATTCTTGCGTTTGTAGAAACCATACTGTTGATAATTATAATAAAAAAATCCCACTAAACCACACGCAAGTCTGGGGTCTTATTTTATTTTCAATAATACACAGATATATTCAGGAGTCTGGTGGTCCTGGTGTGGATGGACCTCTGTCTCGTCCTGGAGGGCAGCAGGTGGGACAGGTGGTGTGCAGGACGATGTTTTACTCACGACGTAGACATTGGGGGGTGTAGGGCAGGGTTTCCCAACCAGGGGTACAGGGACTCACGCACTTTGCAGGGGGTTCTTGGGATTATTTCATAATCTGTTAAAGATAACGTTGGAGTCTTTTCATACTGGACTGTTGAAATTTAGGAAACACAGGTGTCTCATTAATGATTAATAAAAGGAGGTGAAAACATTTTTAATAATTTTGTTACATATTTTTTAGATTTAATAGCTTGTTTGAAAGGGAAGTTTTTCAAAAGAAACTGTATATTTGTAGTAATTTGTTATGAGTTTATTTTTTAATATTTTCGTTTATTATTTTAACATAAAATAATAAAATGAGTAAATGTAATAGGAATTTATATTATTTTTTAAGGCAGGCAATTATTATTATTATTTTCATTATTATTATTACTATTATTATTATTACTATTCACAAGTATGATATAAAACTCAGATATTTTATATCATACTTTTTAAAAAATGTGTGAAAAAACGTGAGTAAGGAGCAATGGTGGAAGAAGTACCTAATATTTTTTTTTACTTAAGCATAAGTACAGATAAAGGAGCAAAAAAATCACTCAAACTAAAAAAAGTAAAAGTATCACCTTAAAATTTCTACTTAAATAAAGCATAAAAGTACTTACTTTCACATGTACTTGTGAGTAAAAAAGTAAAAGTATATCAAGTAAAAGTATATCGTACAGATTCAAGAACTAATGAATCTGTTAAATGTGAAAAAACTTAGGATTAATGGTGCAACAAAAGAAACTGAATCTGTAGGTGAGGTTTTTCTGAAGAGTATTACTTTACTGCATCTTTTACTTTTTCTTATGTACTGTGTCTACAACAACGACACGGCAAAAACACGATTTTAAATCAAACTCAAAATAATTTTTACTCCAAACCAACTCATAAATGTAGTGAAGTAAAAGTAAAAGTGTCCCTTGTAAACTGTATTTCACTTGTATTCCACCACTGGGAAGGGGGCACTTATGGTATAACAAAAATAGCCACTGGTGTAGAGAATCAAACAGGTCAACGTGCTAGAGAGTAGAAGTTGGTCTGCTCCCTCCGTACCTGAGTGTCTTTCTGCAGCAGAAGTCTTTTGCACCATGCTCTCAGGACGTCCACACTCTGACTGTCCCCAGTGTCACGACAGAGAGCGGAAAAAAATGTCTTTTCAGTATCGTCCTCCTACAGACTGGAACGGTTTACAGTAAAACTCCAAAATCTTGTCCCTTTGGATCATTTTGAGTCTGTTTTGAAGGACTTGGAGATGCAATCACTTACCTGTCACTGCTTCTAAATGTGTCTTTTTTTATCTTTTCTCCTCCTTCTTTGTTTTATTGTATTTTGTACGAAATGCAGGCTGTTTTGTTGACGTCTCGTGGCCAAGACTTCCTTGAAAAAGAGCTCTGTGAATCTCAATGGAACTTTCCTGGTTAAAGAATGGTTAAATAAAAAAAGAATAATAATAAAAAGTTCTCCATAAGCTCCAGAGGAATAGCTTCCTCAGATTGAAGAGACGTTGTTGGGCCTTTCCTAAGTGAAGCTCAGTGGCACTAACTCCATGTGAAAGTCTGATTGGAACAGAAAGCAGGAATGATCACTGAAGAATAACAAAGTATTTAATAAAAAAATAATTTTACATAAGTCTGACCAACTCCTACAAAGGGTTCACACTGGGCTGTTTGGTTTTCACAAAGCACTGTGGTGTCAAAACTCAAATCATTGGACTGCTGTCATTTATGCACAAAAACAAACGACTACATACTCACTGTCTCTGTCCTTTACAAGCACAAATTAATATCTGTGGATTACAAGATCGCTCGTCCGGATTTTTAATGGTTCTGTAGTGTTGCTAGATAGGGCCAGATACTCACAAAGAGTCAGCAAAATAACCAACGGAATACTTTTAGTGAATTCTTTACCATTGTGAGATATAAGGGCTTTGTGGCACAATGGACATCACATAATAGCTACATTATTACAGAGATGGCCTCATTTATAAGTGATTTTCTACATGCTTTGTCCATTTGAAACATAAATGAATAAAATAAATACATAAAACTCACCAAACACACACAAATGCAAAATGTACAGTCAGTGTTTCTCTCTCCCTTCTTCCTGTTTGTGTTTTTTTTTACCCAGGAGACCAATTTGAGACTCCACGTGGGATCTTAAACATAAATGATTAAATTCATTAAAGCCATTAAACCAGGGGCAGCACTAAATCACAGAGAGAAAGAGAAATGAGGGCCAGAGAGTAACCTGTAACCCACTGGACTCATTATCTTCATTCAAAATTAATTATACAAGCTATTATTGATGTGACTGACTTATGCCAAAGACGTTCCGGCGTGTGATTTCCATTCGCACCACTAGATGGAGTTATAGGCATCAGCAGCACTGGTGAGTAAACAGAGCATAACTTTCTGCTTCTTTTTGGAGGAGACAGATGAAATTTAAAGATGATCCTAAGGTTTTCCATTTCTGTGCTTTATATGCTGCACACTTCCCCTTTTAAGCTAAAGTGGGCAGGTAAAAGTTTAATTTAGCCATTAAGACAAAGCAGACTCAATACAATGCACAACATGCATAACATTTTAATATATAGTTGTTGTTTTTTTATTACAGTGGGTGCTTCCTTTCCACTTTAGCTAGGCTGTTAAAAAATTTTAAAAAAATCTGCCACTGACAATAAACCTAACCCACTGAGCTAACAAATATCCATAAGGCTACAGTAGAGTCATACAGCTCTATATCCACTGCTAGTTTCCCCACTATTTGAGAATAAATACACAGAAGACAAAAGGAGTTGTTGGAGAATAAAATGCTTACAGATTCACTGATCTAATGTAAAATATTTAAAGCATTATTTTTTCATCAAAAACAGATTTCCATTAATTACTTTTATGGAAGCAATCATGTAATTCCCTATAGATTTAGCCCCATATCACAATAAAACAAACAAAGAGTTAATGCGATGCAGAATGGGCCTAATGACATCTTTAATGGAGTAATTATCATTTCACACGCTGCAGTTTAATGACATGCAGTGTCAAAAAGCGCACCTCCTCCTAATGGAGCGCAAACAGAGAGAGGCACATGCGCGCTCAGGATGATCCATAATATTTTTACAAACGGAGAGGCTTTGAGCGGAGCCGGGCCGCACTGAACCGAGCTGTACCCGGAACCAGTCTGCTCCCAGCCCCTGACCCAGCCAGGAAACTACCATTTTACCACCACTACCACCACCAGCAGCAGCAACAGCACCGAGGGGGACACACCGCCACCCCGCGCACACGGGGCGGAGAGCAGCCAGCCGAGGAGAGAAAAGAGCAGGCAAAAAACGCGACGGAAAAAACAAACAAAGACGCAGTTTGGATGCATACGCGCGCGGCAGTTTCGCCCCGGACCGAGGGGTTGTAGAGCTGCAGACAATGGACAAATGTGACCAGGCCAAGCGGAAACGGCGTTTGCTTGCAGCGAGTGAAAAGCCGATGGATGTCCAGGCCTGCCTCTGTGTTTTTCCATGGATGAAGAAAAGGGCCCCGCTGACAGGCTCCGCGCACCCCGCAAACATGGCACACTCCCCCCGCGAGGCTTTCACACGCTCACCCCCGCGTATCTAAGCTTTTTTTCGGCTCCGATCCACCTACAACACGAGGTAAAAACGTAAACAAAAGCCCTTCCTGAACAAGTTGCAGCTTTGGAGCTAACGTGGGCTAAAGCTGCTAGCGCTGCTAATGCTACGCAAAGAGGATTCTTTCATGTTTATAAGCGCTGCTGACTTTAAAATGGCTAAAAATCACTGCTAATTTTAAAATATCCTGCACGTTTAGCTGAATAATGTGTTTCTTTATTATATTATCCCACCAGCTTAACTATATTTAGCTCGTTAATGTGTTAGCACAGTGCTTACAGTGTGCAGAGGCTGAAAAGTGACTCGGAACATTTTTTTTCCTGTTTCTAACCTGTCTCAGATTGTCGTCGAGCTAAAGTCAGCGGATGCTTGCAGCGGTGGACCTTTGTGATCCGTGCTTCAGTCCAGCAGGAGGTCCAGAGCTGAGGAGCAGCAGGTGAGCCGCAGCACGCACACGCCTCCTCCAGACTGTCAGACTCCGGGACGGGTCCATCACCACTGGGACCTTCTTAAAACTGTCTATTGTTTACTCTCAAACATCCTGGGATGGGACAGAGCGACAGTTGTGGGAAAACACATAAAACAGCAATGTTATTTTCTTTTTTTTTTCTTTTTTTAGTTCACAAAATGCAAAAGTGTTCCAGTTCTGTCCTGCCTGGGATAATATGCAGCCTACATCCAAAGGTGGTCACTGCAAGTCATTTAAATTTGATTTAATTGTGTAAATTGTTAATAAATAGTCGCGTTGTTCGTGGTTAATTGATTAATCTGCATTGTGGCCATAATCGATTGACAGAAATACTAACAATTAATGGTTATTCTGTGCAGTAGAGTGAAGGTGCAGTACCATTGGAGAGTTAGGGCAAATTAAACATAAAATTAAGGAATTGTTTCCCATAATATACAGCCTATAACTTGTCTTGTTAGTTTAAAAATCCACTTTTATTATGATTTATGACTTGAACTTTAATAAAGAGCTTTTTCTTATCAAATGTAATGATAGGTGATGTTAAGCCGGTGGTTAACGGTCTATCGATAATCGTTTGTTTCAGACTGCCAATTAAACGATTAAAGAAAATTAACAGAATGCGCATCCCTAATAAAGAGTTACATTTTAGTTTTTTTTTTTTAAAAGGGGGTGCATGGTGGCAGAATGGTTAATGCTCTTTCTGGGTAGTCCGCTGTACAAAGACGTGCATGTACTGGAAATATTACTGAATGTTAACTATAAATTTCTCGTAGTGAATGAATGTGAGAGTGAATTGCTGTCAGTGTCGCGGATGTACCCCGCCTGAGGCCCCTTGTTGCTTAGATGGGCTCCAGCCACCTGCAACCCAGAACAGGAAATAATTGCAGAATTTCTTTTTGTACACAGCAGATAAAAACATTTGTACATTTACTCATTTCCGTATGGTTCCATTTAAGAAGAGCCCCAAAATATCCTCTCTCCACTGGGGGACCAAGATAGGAAAAACAAATACTGATAAGAGGAATCAGGCGCACCAGTCTTATCTCACCTGTATGGTACACAGTCATATTCCACCACTGACCTGCTGGTCTTATTGCTTTTTGTAGCATCATGTTTTGGGCTGCAACAACTAATCGGATTAATTGATTATAATGAATTATTGAAATAATCATCAACTAATTTAGCAATCGATTAATTGCTAAGTGGGGGATTCATGGACTTTGAACCAAACACCTTAAGATTTTAACCACTTTACTCATGCTTATATTTCCGATAATTAATTAATTACATAAAAAAATTGACAGATTAATCAAAAACCAAAATAATTGTTAGTTGCAGCCCTAATCATGTTTGACATAGCTGGTGCTTCTCATGTGTTGCCACAGGTTGATTCCCTTTTCTTTTATCGAAACCCATAAATTCACCAGTTTGTCTCTGTTTGCATGTTCTCCTCCGTCATTTGATTTATGTTTTCAACTTTTTTGGGCTGTTTGAAATAAATTAGTAGTTAAAAATGTTTCTTGGGTTTTGGAAAGGTCCGCTGAGCATTTTGGTGCAAAGTGCTTACACATCCAAGACAGTGTGCAAAGTGCTTCTCATCCACAGTCCCTCAGGGTGTAGATGCAATATAAGTAAAAGGGTAACAGCATCCGAGGCTAGTAGGTGCCAAATATGCAGTTTATCTAGAAATAAATGTGCAGGATGGGAGGCACATTTTTTAGAGTGAGATTTGACTGGGACATTGTTCATTATGAGTGTTTTGTTTCCTGTCATAAACAAAAACAATGTTTCTGGCATTTAGTTGTGCGTTGGAGGCAACAGGGAGGGAGCCATGTTTCTCAGTGGAGTCATCACTACAGGAAACGTGTGGCATTTAAGAGCCACCACATTTGCTCTTTTCTCCCAGTGAGCGTGTTTCTGTGTGAGCTACACAGCGCTGACCAGAGGGATATTTCTGTTTTACTCTTTGCTTTGACCGTTGGGTTTTTCCCCATTTTAAACCATAGTCTTTTATTATTATTTGAGCTTCAGACTGACCAACTTCCTTATACTGTACAGTTTGATGATAACCGCAGGTGTTAAGATTTAAGTTCACTGTTAAGATAATGCAGGGGAGAGACACATTTAACAGGTTTTAGAAGCGCATTTTTAGAGCACTTTCCTCGATATTCAGGAGTAATTGTGCAACAGCTGCTCAGGCCCTCTGTGCAAACTGGTGAATTGGGAAACTCTGACCTAATTTTCACTTAAATAGAGCTGTAATATGTCAGCAGACTTTCATTTTTGCCAGACTGTTTGAGATATACATGCATCTCTATATGAAATTAAGCGAATCATGAGATACTCAAACTCTTAATAAACTGCTGTCATCCTGTCTGGAGGGCAAGTGTTAAACAATTAAAATGTGAGTATTTTAAATTGAAGAAGTTGTTGTCATGATGCATATCAGTCTATTTTTTATTTCATGACCCTGTTGTGTCCCCAGTTGACACGTAAGAGTAGCTGAAGTCAGTGCTAAGGGCTAACATTTATATTTGCAAATGTTCTTTGAAATCCAGGGTTTGAGGCAAATGGTGGAAAAATGTTTCTGATAGCAGTGATTGCATTTCATTTTAAAAACAAATAATTTCATGATTTCTCTTTTTTTCCTCCTCTCCAGGCTCCTGTGACTGGTCTCCATGAATGGACAGAAGACAATAAAGGAATGAGGAGATCCACTCTGCTACAAGGAACTGCTAAAGCTCACTCTACAATAAGCAACATATGGAAGACTTAAAAGCAACACTACAGACTCACTACAAACTATTTATGAACTGTTTAAAAATCCCACAACAGCACTTTGGGCCATTTTTATTGACCTTGTAGAAGTATTCCTGATATTTATATGAAAAACACAAGCTTGGGCAGGACAGCTTGTGCAAATCAGACCTTATTAGATTAATAAGGGCTTAGTGTAAGTGTATACGGTAGTTGTGGCCCGGGACACTGCCGTAACTTCAGTAGGAGATGTTCCAGTTCAGTAAGTACCCCATGGACATTTTAGAGATGCTAAGTGGACACCAAGCCCATCAGTTCAAAGGCCTTGGGTTGGATCGACAACTGAGCCACCAGCAGCAAGTGCAGCTGCAGCATCAGGGGCAGCTCCAGGGGCAGCATCAGCCCCCGTCTGAAACGTCCGGGAGTCTGTTGTCCGGCCTGGGGCTGGGGTCCCTGCAGAGCTCCCGCACCAATGCCTTTGCCGACTCTTCATCGCTGTTTGCCAAAATGGGCGCCCCTCCTCCCCCCATCTCCCACCAGAGTCAGTCCTCTTCATCCTCCACTCACAGCTCAAGGAAGTCCAACAAAATGAATAGTACCAGCGGGTCTGGTAACACCGCTACAGGATACCCTCAGTTTCTGCGGCCTTTTCACCCCGCAGAAGCACTGGCTCAAGAGCAACTACACACTGGGATGGGACGGTTTGACTTTGGGGGTGGCACCGGTGGTGTGGTTACATCTGCTCCCCCTCCACCACCACTACACCCAGGGCTCTCTGTCCCACAACCCTCCCCTGGACCGCCCTCTTCCTCACCGTCTCCCTCAACATCTGTCTCAATTTCCAATAACCCCTCTGGCAGCACTGCCGTCCCGTTAGTGGGTCAGTCGGACCCTCGTAGCCTCCATCAGCAGTTTAGCTGCATGCTCGCCGCTAACCAATACTTCCTGTCCGGTGTCCCCACCAACAGCAGCTTAGAGCAGTTCTTGGTGCAGCAGGGCACACACAATCACCTGGGCCTGGGTCTGAGCCAGGGAGGCTCAGAGTCTAATTCTGCCCTAGCCCCTCCCCCTGCTCTACACTCGTCCCATAGCCACAGCACTCCCCAGCCTCAACAGCAGCAGCAGCAGCTTACCCCACACGCCTTAACGCACAGCCACACACACCACCCACACCCTTTACACCCTGCCCCCCAGCCCGCCCCGCTAGGGGGCTTTGACTTCCAAGGCATTCCAGTTCTGTCTTCAAACCAGATAGCCTCACTCATGCAGCAAGAAGCTGGCATCCCTCTCCCTTTGCCCTTACACCTGTCCCTTTCCAAAGAAGAGGCATCAAAGTCAGGGGACACCTCATCAACTGGATCATCCAGTGGAGGGAGCAGGCGGAAGAAGGCCATGGCGGGATATCTGCCCCAGAGGAAAGCAGATAGCCATAGCCACAACAGTGGCAACATTAGCAACTGTCATGAGAGCAACTCGAGTGGGCACAGCCAGAGCTCCTCTTCAGGCCTCGTAGGTGGTGGAGGGGCTGGGGGTGTTGGGATGAGTGGCATTGAGCCCCAGCACACGTCACTCCTATCTCCATCTTCATCTGCCACTGTCTCCTCCTCTTCCTCAATTCCTTCTTCGTCTAACTCCTCATCTGCACTTGTAGCTAATGGTAGCCAACAATTGTCCAAATCCAGAGAAAGCCAAAACAACAGCTCTTCGGGCCAGCCCGAGCCTGAACCTCTTTACCACTGTGGTGAATGTGGTAAAACTTTTACACACCTCTCCAGCCTCAGGAGGCACCTCCGAAGCCACGGCCTGACCCCAGAAAGCCAAAGCAGAAAGTCTGACTGTACCTCTCCTAGCCCAGAGAGGATATTCTGCTGCGGCGAATGTGGCAAGAGATTCAAAAAGAGGGGTCACCTTATCCAGCACAGTGTCACACACTCTGAAAACAGGCCGTTTGTCTGCAGCATCTGCCAAAAGTCGTTTAACCGCAGAGAGTCTCTGACCAGACATGAGAAAATCCATGATGAGAAGCCCTTCCGGTGCCCCGCCTGTGGACGCTGCTTCAGAGAGAGCACATCTTTGTTAAACCACGCAGCCTCTGGGGCTTGTGGGAAACCACCGCGGAGCTCAAAAAGCAAGATAGGCACCGAACACGGCAGATCATCCAACCAGCCCAATCCAAGTGGCATTAAAATGGAAGGGAGTGATGGAGTAGGCATCTCAAATGAACCCATGAGCATGGCCAGTGACAAATATGCCACTGATTACTCCAGAGGACGCTACCAGAACCAGTCGTACAGCAGTAGTGTTGAGGATTACAGACGATCACAGTCTATGTACTCTGAAAGTACCTTAGGCACTGATATGTCCAATCAGACACTCCGCAAAGCTCCCTTAGCCCCAACACTTCACCCCCACCCACAGAGCCAACAACAACAGCCGCACCACCACCAGCCCCCACCTCAGCCCCCCTCTCAGCCACACCTGCCTCTGTCCTCTTTGTTGGACGACTCCGAGGATGAGGTCACTAGCAGTGCAATGTCGGCCATCGCTGCTGCTGCAGCTGCCTCTTGTGACATTAATGCAGAGGGCCGAGAAGGAGAGCGCAGGGACATCATCGGGGGTCTGCTGGGGGGCCTGGGGTTTGGTAACTTGGGTGGACCATCAACCACCGCAACACTAAACGGTGCCACTATGCCTTTAACCCACCCCAGCCAGCCCCAGGTGAAGCAGAAGAGGCCCAGGAAACCTCGAGAGAAAAGAGAACCTGGATCAATGGTGAGGAGGCGGCGCAGCCCGCTGCCTCCAGGGGACAACAGTGACCGGCCGTATGGCTGTCAGATCTGTGGCAAGTGCTTCAGAAGAGCAGAGACTCTGCGCCGCCACCATCGCATTCACACAGGGGAGAAGCCCCACACCTGTGAGGTCTGTGGAAAAACCTTTAGAGAGCCTTTCCACCTCACCAAGCACCTAACAGTGCACTCTGGTCAAAAAAATTACAAATGCAACCTGTGCGGCAAGTTGTTTGCCTATGCACAGAGTCTGGTCAGACATGGGAAGCTCCACAGAAGAGGAGAGATTGACTCTCAGGGCAGACGCATTAAAGGCGCTGCCACAGCCTTGAGTCAAGTTGTTAACTCGGAGAACTCGGACTACTACACCTCCTGTTCACAAGGAGAAAAGTCCCCAACATCTGGGACGCCCACTCAGCGCATTTACACCTGCACCGTGTGCTGGAAGTCCTTCAGACACTACTTCCACCTGACAGCACACACCCAGACAGTGCATGGCGGGGGCGTGGGGCTGGAGAAGAACTATCGATGTGAAGTCTGTGGAAAAGCCTTTGCCTACTCCAACAGCCTGGTGCGACACAAGCTCTCCCAACATGGCATGGACCGCAGTGGTCAGAAGGTCAACCAGGCCCAGCAGTCTGGATACTCATCCCTTTTCTATGATTCAGGATCAGGCAACCCCTATGCTGGGACATCCCACATGCAACAAGACACCTCAGCACAGCATCAGCCACAGCCACAGCATCAGCCACAGCCACAGCATCAGACACAGCAACAACCACAGCAACAACCACAGCAACAACCACAGCAACAGCCACAAACACAACCCCTGCAGCACCCTTTTCACTACCACTCAAAAAACTTTCAAAACAATCATGGACTAACCAGAAAACGGCGGAAGAAAAAGAGGCGAGTGGTGATTCATAGCATTATGCGGGACGGGAAGCTGGTGGGCGTCCCGCTGAGTAAAGAGACAAAGAGGAAGCTTCTGTTGCTGCGGAGGAAGAGGGGAAAACTCCAGGCCCAGATCAACAGGAAGAAGCTGCTGGCCCAACTGCGAATGAAAGGTGGCCTCCTCAAAGTGAGATCATGGCGTGGAGGAGCTGTTAAAGTCACTGGGCTAAGCTCAATAACTGTACCCCTCAAACGCTACCCCTGCCCCATCTGCTCTAGCAGCTCCTTCTCCAAACAGGGCCTGCTGCTCGTGCACTACGCTGTCCGACACCCCCCCAGGAGCTCAAACCGCTTGTCCCGGCTGCGCTGTCAGGTGTGTGGCCGCCGCTTTCGCTCACTGCACAGAGCACTGAAACACCGTGGCCATCACCTGAGGCAAGCCTCCTTCCAGTGCCTCAAATGTCAGCACCGTTTCTGGAGCCCAAAGCTTCTGTCCCGACACAAATACTCCTGTCGAGGGGCGACCGCAGTGAGCGCGCCCTCAAACTGGGGACTCATGAACCTTAAAACATCCCCACCTCACCAACAGGACACTGATCACTCACCAGTGCACCTGGCTGTGCCACAGCTCATCTCTCCTGACAGAGCAGCCATGCTGACCGACTACAGTCACTAAAATCTTGGTTAGACTTTAGTTTTGGTAAATTATCCAATATAGAAGCAAGAGCTAACAGGATTTTAACCACCAGATGGGACACTGGGACAGTTTAGTGTAACTACCATGATGTCCTGAGTGAAACTGAAATGTGTTGGTGGTTGATAATTAGCTTGGACTCTAAACCACCTTCACTTCCATCACCATGAGGTGAGGGACTCTGAGTAGCAGCTATCACAAACTGATTCTTTTATACTTTTCTGTTAGCAGTATTTATTCAGAAAATGCCTACTGTAGACCTGAGATTTATTTTTATTGTTACTACATTATTTACAGCTAAACAGTGTAGTCTCTTGTCTCCCGTTGTCTTTATTTCATGAATGGAAGATCTTCCTGTTTTTAAGATGCTCTTAAGATAAATGTATCTTTTGAGGGAAACAATCCTGACCTGACAGTCAGCCATGACTTTATTAAGTGATTAGCGCCTGAGTACTGTGCTAGAGACTTTAGTACATGGATGATACTGTTTGTAATGTACACTACTTTTTTAAATGGTGTGAATGAAAGAAAACACGACTCAAACTGTTCAAGTATTCAGGATTTAAAAGGACACAGATAACAGAGTGTACTGTACAAGTCATATTATATTTTATTGTATATTGATTTATTTGCCGTTTTTTACTCGGAGCATCATTTCTTGTATCATTGTTGGTAATGTTCGGGTGGGAGGGGAGTCGGGGGCTGTTTGTACAAGGGTGGAACGACTGTATGTATCAATGTGATATTTTTGCCCTACTGTAGCCTTTACCCACACGAGCTGCAGTTATGCCCAGTTTTTGTAATGATGTGTGTACACATAGTTTATTACTTAGGTCCTGTCCACGTGTTTTTCTTTTTCCTGTAAAACTAAAACATGTAATATTATTACTAAATTACTATCCATTTTCTCTACATAAAGTGAGTTGTTGAACGCTAAAATCAAATAAAAAGCTCAAGTGTTTACACCTTAAATAGTTTGTCACTATGTAAAGTTAACACTGTAAAACTGTCTCAAAATAATCTTAAATAGCACCGTACAGACTAAAAGGTGCGAATGACATAAAGGTGAGGTTTATTTCTGCATTAACCATTCCAAAATTGTTGCAGTAAATCTCTACTAACAGAGGGGGAAGAAGTAGTCCAAATATTAGCTAAAAGTGCTATTGCTTCAAAATAATTCAAGTAAAAGTAGTTGATCAAAGAACATGTATTACTGTAAACGGTAAAAAGTAGGCAGTGAAAAGTTTACTTAAGTTGAATGAAAAGTACTTTTGAAAGGTGTCAGCAAACTACAACGACTACAGTTGTTTTCAGTGCCTATAGTAATGTTACTACAACAACTGTTTGCCTCTCTGTCCTCTCTTTCTGTGCTCCGCGTCTGAACAAAAGGGATTGTTGTCTCCTGTGAGCATCAGTCAGCTGTGAGAACGATCAGAGACGATGAGCGGCGCCTTGATGCAGCGCGTTTGAAAAGGAAAGTGGCGCTGGTTGCGCGGAGGCGGCCACCTCTGCACCACGTGGTGCAGTCTGTGGGCACATTATCCAACTGTTCACAGCTGAAATCCACTCCCATTTGGTGTTTTGGTCGTGTAGATGTCCAGCCCTGGTTACTGTGCGTACGAAACTATAGACAAGTGCGATAATTTTTTTTAACGTGTTAATTCTTTGTAATTAATTAATCGTGATTAACGTGTTAAAGTCCCGGTTCTAAAAAAAACAAAAAAACAAAACTCAATATTCATTCTTTCATATTTTTTTGTATATACACAGACAGACGAGCACTAACCACTTGCCACTGTGCCTCCCCAATACCAGATTACTTATTTAGAGACACATTACAGATTTATTTTATTAAAAGAAAGTTAAAAAATATATATCTAAAGTTGACTACTGACTACATATTTATGTGGAGTTAGCTGTTCACTGTTAATTGTTGCTGTCCTTAATCTTGATTCTCATTCTTCTCACGCCAAGTACCACCTCAGAAAATATTGGGCTTTCCGAGTACCATTTTGGACCAAAATGAGACAAAATCTTGATTATACCAGGACTAAACCAGGTCCAAACTAAGACTAAACCAGAAGTAAACCAGGACTAAATCAAGTCTAAACCAGGACTAAACTAGGACTACACTAGGACTAAACCAGGTCCAAACTAAGACTACACCAGGTCCAAACTGGGATTAAACCAGGACTAAAGCAAGACTAAGCCAGGTCTAAAAAATGACTAAACAAGTATAAACCAGGATTAAACTAGGACTACACTTGGACAAGCAGGTCCAAACTAGGACTACTCTAGGACTAAACCAGGTCCAAACCAGGATTAAACCAGAACTAAACTAGGACTAAACCAGAACTAAAGCAGGACTAAGCCAGGTTTAAACCAGGACTAAGCAAGTCTAAACCAGGACTAAACGAAGTCTAAACCAGGATTAAATCAGAACTAAACCAGGTTCAAACTAGGACTACACCAGGACTAAACCAGGTCCGAAACAGGATTAAACCAGGTTCAAACTAGGACTACACCAGGACTAAGGCAGGACTAAACCAGGTCTAACCAAGTTTAAAGTAGGACTAAACTAAGTCTAAACCAGGATTAAACCAGAATTAAACCAGGTCCAAACAAGGACTACACCAGGACTAAACCAGATCCAAACTAGGACTATACCAGGGCTAGAGCTAAAGTAGCTCTAAACCACAACTAAACTGGGACTAAAGCAGGACTAAACCAGGTCTAAACCATGCACGTCTAAACCAAGACTAAACTAAGCTCTAAATTCAGTAAATCAGGACTTGAGCAGAACTGCAAGACTCCTGAGTACCACCAGAAGATGCCCACGTACCAACAGTAGTGCCCGTACCACAGCTTGAGAACCACTGGCCTACAGTATAACGCTATACAGTGGAGTCTAAAAAGTAGCTCCTAAAATTATTTGCGTACTTAGATTTTCCAGATGAATAAAATAAAAAGAAAATAAGGCCAAGTTGGATTTAGCACTCATTGTGCAATACCTAGAAATTCCCACTAGATGGAGCCACATACGTGCAGTTTAAGCTCTTCTGGGAGAGAAAATGTGTTCATTCTCAAACGCCTCATCATCTCCCTCCCTCCCTCCCTTCCTCCCTCCCTTCCTGGCTCACTTCAGAGAGAGTTGTGGCACATCTCAGTTTATAGACGTGTGTGAGGAAAAACAGAGAAATGTGCTGAGTAATTTTACTGCACCACACTCCCGCTGTGCACCGCTGACAGCTCCGAGCACAGTCACAAATCTCAAGCCCTGCTATTTCTGCCTGGACAGGGCTTACAGGAGACTACTGCTGCCTGTAGGCTTGTAGTGTCGAGGCTATAGTACTGTATTTTATGATCCACGCACAAATAATAATAATTAGGGTACTCATTAAAGGCATTTTTATTTATTAGCGCTGGATCCATGTAAAATTGTTCTCTTTCCTGCAGTGTATGAAGCCAAAAAGTGTACTCAAGTAAGCGTGTTGTTACTTCAGAATGACTGAAATGACTGAATAACATGTACTTTGTCATAAAACTGTGCTTAAAAGTATATTTATTCAACAAAGAAAATGAAATTACTACACATCTGCGGTCAACAAACAACGTATTCTCTACAGCTGTAAGCTTGTAGTATTTATAATTTTTTTTTTATCCTCACAAAATAAGTGAGAGCTTTTTAAAGGCTAGTAAGTAAGTATTTTTTCTACACTTAACTAAATGACTTGTGTAACTGTATCTTACTTAAATGTATCTTCCACCTCTGGCTGCTTCTATTTGGTGTTTGCTGTTAATTGTTCCTGTAGCCATCTTGTGCCAAAATGTGCCTAAATCTGAACTATACCAGGACTAAATCAGGTCCAAAATAGGACTAAACTGGGGCTAAAACAGGACTTAACCAGGTCTAAAGCAGGACTAAACCAAGTATAAACCAGGACTTAACCAGGACTATTATTAGCATTGGGTCTTTATTGATTTTGAATATTTTTACTTTTGTAAATTTTAGAGTAAAGTAGTAATAGTAGTAGTTACAGAAGCAGTGGTAGTTGTAGTAATATGACCCTCTCACAAAATTCTACTATTGCTTAAAAATTGGCTTTCTATACTATTTATTCCAGCTGGGTCTATGTCTGTAGTCTTTCCTGCAAAATAAATGTGCATTACATTGTTGAAACAAGAACTGTGGCCTGTTGTGAAGCTTTAAGACATACATATAAAATCTGCACTCTGTAGTAAAAGTACTATTACTTCAACATAATATTACATTCAAAGGTGGCTAGCAAAGAGTTTACTGTATGAATAAATTGTATCTAAAAGTAGTTTTTATTGCAATATGCTTTTTAATTCTACTTGAGTAATATTATTGTGAAGCAACAGTGCTCTTACTTGAGTAAAATATTTGGTAACTCTACCCATTTCTTCTACGTTAGCTCTGTGTTGGTTTCAAAAGCTTTATGTTGTGAAAAAGTGAGAACATTTGTGTCCTTGTCATTGTGACTTTGGGCAAGACCCACCTTGCCTGTCAGTGTGAGTGTGTTTGGTGGTGGTCGGAGAGGCACAGTCTGGCAGCCACACTTCTGTCAGCCTGTCCCAGGGCAGCTGTGGCTACAGAAGTAGCTCACCACCGCGTGTGACTGAGGAGTGAACGAGTGAATGAAGCGCTTTGGGTATCAAGAAAGGTGCTATATAAATCCAATGCATTATTATTGTATTATTCACTTATTTCATAAATATGTAATGTATTTTATCTTTTTTTTATTGATTATTGTTTGGAAATACCAGAATTGTCTCATTATTTTACCCGTTTTTGTCTGATTACTTCAGTATTAAAATATAAATCACATTACGTCCAAACAGTTACTCAGTACTTGAGTATATTTTTTTCACCCAGTACGATGATATATATATATATTTTTTACCCTTACTCAACTAACATTTTACTGAAGTAACCTAACAATACTCTCACTTTGGCTAAGCAAAATTGTTAGGTACGCTCTGCCCACCTCTGATTAACTACATTACATTACAATAGCCTCAAAATCTACTCAGAAAAAGCTTTTTTTTTTCTTTCTTGTAAATAATTTATATTGCACCTTTTCTTTTTGATGCATGCTCACTTTATTTTCTTACTTTGCACTTTATTCTGTATTAAGAGCTGCCATAACAAGTTAATTACTACTGTGATATTAATAAAGTTCAATCTAAACTTATCTAATATAAAAAGGTAAAAGTGTTTAGTTATTTTCACCCATTGACAAGAATTAATTCAAAATGCTTATATAGGAGGCTATATTTTTCCTGTAAATGCTTCTGTAATTTGTCTTTCTGCAGCTTGCATCAAAATTGTTCATCATAATCACAGGCAGTATATTATTTTTTATGGCAGCGGTGCTTGCCACAGCCCAGAGCCCATCCACAATAATCCTGCACGCTGCTTTTCTCTCACTGGGAAAAAAAAAAAAAAAGACTTTGCCATCTCCTCCAGAGCGAGTTGTTTACCGATGACACGAGGTGAAACACTAATCCACGCTGCCTCCTGCCCATGATGTCCAGTCTGTCACGCGGATGTGGCATGGGGGAAAACCTGTGGGCGGGAACTCTGACCTATTTTCAGCCAATGGGAGCGCGGCAGAGGCAGCGAGTGACCTAGATTCAGCCAATCGCGGCGCAGCTGAGTCGCCGGTAGGCAACAACGGCCCCGTGCAGCAGCCATGTGCTTCTTCAGGAGGGATGGCAGGAGAGTACACGGCGATTTTACAACGAAATACCCCGACAATCCTGCTTTAAACGCTTCAGTTTGCATTCTAAACATGTTATAGCCCTAAATTATTAATTTGCATGACAGTCTGCCCACTTACGCACCACGATTTGTGCGTAAAATGTGACGCACGGTGTCGTTTCTCTGTGATATAAGCAGACCTTGCGAGGCAGGGAGGTGAGAAATGCTCTGGAAAGCGATTTGCAGGCGTTTTTTGAGCTTTGTGGTCGATTGTTGTTGCACTGACAGCGTGAGAGCAGGAGAAAAGGGGCGGGCCTATCAGGAAGAAGCCGCCAGCTGGAGTGGGCGGGGCCACGTGTGCCCGATGCTGTCGTGCCATTGGCTGAGGCGGTGCATATTAAAAGAGGCCGCTTCAGGTGCTCACGGATGAACGGAGAGATTACAAAAAGAGTCTCAGAGGCGATTTATTAAAAGCATAATGGACAAATGTAATGAACTTTATTGAGTTTTTCCATCTTAAGTTATTAAAAACATGAGGTGTCAATGGCAATGCAATAATAATTTGCCTATAAACAGGACTAGGCTACAGTGAGTGGTAGACAGTAGCTTTAACAAATACTTACTGAAGTATTTTGTAGGCTACATTTTCTAAAACATAGGCAGACTACTTTTTTCTAAGCTCTATAAATGAGTAAAAGTAGGACATCAGAGGCAAAGAGGGTAGTAATAGTCGCTGTAGTAGTTATAGTAGCAGTGGTAGTAGTAGAAATAGTAGTGCCAGTAGTGGAAAGTAGAGGTGTGAGAAGATTTCACAAGATCTAAAATGTCACAACATTCTCAAGAAGGTAAAAATCAGCCTCGTGTTATCTCAGGATCAGGTTCTGTTCGCACTTTTTACAAAGGAGAAGTGATTCAGTTTGAGTTTGTGGCAAAACATTTGGCAGTGTATATGTTCTACTGCTGCATATCATTCAAATAATAGAAGTATATACCATTCATTACAAGTCGATTTTAAAAATGCACCTAAATAGTTTAGCATTTTATAATTTCCAGATGAATAAATTAAATTTTTAATTTGTGTAAAATACATATTAATATTCAATACTGTCAAAATCCCATCTTGTCTCATCAACCCAGTTTTGTGTCTTGTCTCGTCTCGTGGGATTTGTGTCTAAAGTTACAAGATATACTTTTTCTTCAGTAATTTAGTAGTGTGTGTAGTGTTTGAAGAAAAATACTTTCTGAGTACATTCTGTAGAACATACTCTTATTTGAGTACATTTTGGATATTTTAAATTTAAATTGTCTAAAGAGGTAAACATATTTTTTTCGTCCTCAGTGGTGTAGTGGGTAGCGCACTAGACTTGCTCAAGAAAAAAGATTTTGCCAGAACATTAAAATATATTTAAAAAAATAATAATAAAAAAAGGAAATTGTACTCAATACTTTATTTTACTATTACTTAAGTTTTTTTGAGTAAAATTTTAAGTACTTTTACTTTTACTTAAGTAATACTATTTTTTGAAGTAACAGTACTTTTACTTGAGTGCTAAGTACCAGTAGAAGTAGTGATAAAGTAGTAGCAGTAGTACAGACTTGAGTATCCAGTATTTTGAGTACTTCTTTTACCCATGGCTCCTTCTTTTTTACAGTGCAGCCTATGATCTAAGCGCGGAAGAGGCCAAGTGTCTTTCCAAATTTCATTTTAAACTAGTTATTCCCATAAAAATCTACACGATCTGAGACATGTGAGCGAAGTCCTCACATTCCCCACGCTAGCTGCAGGTCCGTGAACGCCGCTCCGCCGCCTGTCAGTGAAAGTGCAGCCTCGTCCGGAGCCCGAGCTGGCGGTGGCGGTGGCGGGGGGGCGGGGAGGGGCGTGTCCTGCGTATGCAAATGAGCCCCGCCCCCCAGAGCGCCTTTCCCCCGTGAGCGCTGACGTCACGCCCGTGGCCCGTGTTGGTTCCAGCTGACTGACGGCGAGCGCGAGGAGCGAGGCAGAAAATAGAGAGAAGCGAGTGTTTGGAAGAAAGGAGAGAGCTAGAGAGAGAAAAGAGAGAAGGAGAGGGAGGGAGGAAAATACCAGCCAGCAGCCCCATCTCCGTGGCGCGCGCTCCACCGGATTTATCATTATTTTTGTGGAGTCGCCTCTTGATTTCTCTACACATCTCATTTTCTGTTTTGTCATATTTTTTTTCTCTCTCTCTCTCTCTCGCCTGACGCCTGGGACTGCTGCTAATCCTCTCGCTTTTTTACTCGGCGAATGGAAGGACAGTCATCAGCGCTCATTCCTGCTTTGCTTTGGCTCCTCTGCCCCTCGGAGGAGTTCACATTGTCCGTCCAAGTGACCAGACGAGCCTCCGCAAACTTAACCGAGGGACTCCGCGCTGGCTCTCCGCGCTCTTACGCACCGCTTCAGGCAGACTTGAGGATGATTTAAAGACTCTCAGGTTCAACATGGTGCCATTTTGGAGATAAATCTTTTTTTGTGCGTGTGTGTTTTTTGCAGATAGTTTCAGTCATGTCAGGTAGAGGTGTCACTCGGAGATCTTGTGCGTAAACAAGTCAGAACGCGCGGCTTTTGACGGCGCGCCTGTCAATTAGTCTCTGCTAATTGGATTATTCTGATCTTGAACTTAGAGCCTGCAGGTTGTGCTCTCTCTCGATAGCCCGCCTCCCCACCACCTCCCCTCCTCCTCCTCCTCCTCCTCCTCCCCTTGTTGGAAGAAGTTATGTCAAGGCCTCTCACGCAGCTCCTGCCGCCGGATCTCCCTGCAGGGGCCACCAGCCCCCAGTTTGGGGCCAGTAACCCAGCTGTAAGTGGCCCCCAAGGAAGCCACCTGACTTCTATGACCAACCTGAAGTCTCTGCTGCAGCTGCCAATCAAAGCCGACCAGAGAGGCCCCAAGGACTGCTGCGAGATGAAAGGTGGGTTTTAAAGAGTTTGTCCTCAGTCTGATTTGTTGTCATGCCATTTCTACGAAACACCAGCTCTGAGGAAGCAACTGAAACTCCCAGAAACAAACATGTCTGCCATTTATTCACTGAAAACATGATTGCCTCAGAGGTTTATTTTATATATTTTGTGGCCTCTCCCACGTGACCCCCCTCTGACCAATGACCTTGCACACACTTTACTGCAGCTATGCCACATTAGTTGGGCAGGTATTAGATTTCAATTGTGTTGGTTATGGGAATGCAGTACCACACTTTACCACTAGTATCACCACCAGTAAAACGAAACAAATGTGCAATTTTAAAAAGATGCCTAAACTGATTTTTCAGTGGGACAAATATAATAAAAGTGTATCTTCTGGAGTCGCCACCAAATCGCCTGCCTCCTAGCGAGCAGTTATTTGCTTACTGATTTGGCATAGACTAGGTTTTTATGCTGAATGTGACAAGCTTCTCCATATATCCGGGCTTAGGACTGGCACAAAGAGTACGCTGGATTGTGACCCCTTGTGGCTGGATTAAAAGGTGATTTTTAAAAATAGAATACTACATTTTTCAGTGGGACAAAAGTGACCAAACACAAATGTTTGTATAAAGTCATTATGTCGAGTGGCCACATGTGATTTTACAAGATATTTTTTATCTTATAGCTTGCTTTTTTCAGGCTTTTTGAAATAGTTTTGCTTTAGTATTTCACATTTTCCAACTTAAAATCATGTATATTTATGGAAAATGTTTTCTGCTTTCTGGAGCTGTTATTTTGACTTGTGGAGGACCCTGCTGGCAATGATGGGGCCTGGACAGAGCATAAAATGGCTAATTAGCACGGGTATTAACAACATGACACTAACCGATAGATAAATGAGCTGACTGCTTAGTGACGGCAGTTTAAACGCTGACATTATCAGAGTGTGTCCGGTGACAGTGTATGAGCATTAAAAACACACAGAAGTACTCACGAATTTGACGTGTCTACATAGAGCAGTGAGACTGAGCGTTTTTAGCTCCTGAAAAGAGACGGCATCAGTATAGAGGATTACTCAAACAGGCGTGAATGAAACAAAATGCTATTCCAGGTATGTTTTTGAGGAGGAAACATTATAACATGATTAAAACACGCATAGCAGGGGACCTCTGAAGTGTGCTAGCCAACACTTATGTTCAGTAACACATCAGAAAGCTGTCTTGCAGTAATTAATTGCATAACTGCATAAATTAATTACCCATCATTCTTTGAAGCATGCACAAGGCAACCAGCTGACAACCTCTGATCACAATCATGTTTAGCAAGCAGTAACCAACCAATGGCCATCTAGAAAATTGATATCAAAGACTTTAGGAGCCATAGCTTCTCGGAGCTGGCCCTCACTTCCAATTTGTCCCTTGGTCCATTATTTCTACAGAAAACAATGGCTCTTGTGTTGAAATTGGACATCTAAGTCATGCCTGAAGTGTTTTGTATATTTAATGTATCTTGCCAGTGTACTCTTTGTGCCAGTCCCACCCCTGGATAAATGGAAAAGGTAAAGTCGGGATGGGCATCTGATATAAAACCTATGCGAAATTAAAATGCACGCTAGGAGGCTGACGAATTGCTGTGGTGACCCCATGCAAAAAGCCGAAAGGTATAAAGAATGTACCTTTTAAGACAATGTACATTTTCTGCTTTACAAATGGCGGAGGTTGGCGTTTTTGTGAAAATCTTTTGAATGCGTTTTGTGGCCCAGCACTCGAGATTGTAAGTGCAGGTTTTTTATTTTTTATTTTTTTCAGAAATCTCTCTCTTTCTCTCAGAGCGATTATTCACTGCTGTATGTGCATGTGACTGAGTGGGTAGGTGCGAGTGCTTATCCAATATGCATGCTCCACCACAAATACACACTTACACTGGTTTGTCTGCACGTTCCTCTTTTCTGGCCCTGCTGCTGGAGTTGAAATTAAGCGTTTCCTCTTGCATTTTTTTTTTTTTTAAAGGACATGCATAAAAATGTCACACAATCTGGAGCGACAGAATCGAAGCAGGCTGCGTCGGATTGGCCGCTCCGCTTAAATAAAAGGTTGGACTGGATTGTAAACCCTCTAACAGCTGCCATAGCAAATATTAACCAGGCTGCCTCTCTGCCTTCCTCTGCCGTCAGCTGCTGTCACTCGTGCAAGCACGGCTTTAGCGAGGCTCGCGAGGACAATCCAGCCGGAATATGCAGAGAAATATGCAGACTTTGACCAAAAATATGTGTTTAAAATGAGATTTAGTTGGCAGATACAACAAGGACCTCTCGGGAGCAGAAGCCAGTCAATAAAATATATAAAAAAAATATAGTTTTGCTAGATTTGTGAGGGCATTCGGCATAGTATTTCTGAACAAAGGAGCATAAGGAATGACATTACAGTGGTTGGAAAGGCCCCTGAGTGCATTTAACTTTATTTAATCTAACTTGACAGGGTTGCAGATGGATGCAGATAACCCTGAATGTGATTGGTTAGACATACACAGATGAGGCGTAACATTATGACCACTGACAGGTGAAGGAATTAATTATCTCTTCATCGTGGCACCTGGTAGTGGGTGGAATATATTATAGGCAGCATATAGGGAACATAAAGGCAGGTGGTTATCGTGACAGTGACGGTTGGCAGTAGCTCAGTTGGTAGAACCGTTTGTCCAATAACAAGAAGTTTGGCAGTTCAAACCCTTGTTAGGGCTGTGCAATTGTGATTATGATTTTGTCTCCCAATGATTACAAAATCTATATAACTGAGAAAAAACGATGAATTAAATTGGACTCTGAATGACTCTGAACGCTCTTTACGTCCTTGTGCAGAGACTTTACAGAGCTGTCAAAGCTTGATGCACACTTGTCTTTGTCCAGAACGTTGTCCATGGTCTTGTACTAGGCTCTGAGAATCAATTTCCACAAATAAAAGATAAAAAAAGGTTATTATTTTGGCAGTACATGAAAAATTACTTTAAATAATCTTGATTCCAATTATGACCTAATAATAATAATAATTGGGCAGCCCTAACCCATTGCACTGACATTGCATGCCGTTGTTTTGTCCTTGGGCAAGACACTTAACCTTCCTTCCCTCCAGCGTCTGCCAGTTTTATGAATCTGCAGACTCGGAGTCTGCATTTTCAAATCCTGCAATCTCAGGCCCCTCGTTTTTGGAGACTATGCCTTCTGTGTTTCGGAAGATTGTTTAACAGCCCAATCCAAATGCCATAAAAACCTATAGGATGCAATAGTTTTGGTATAACTTTTGCAAACTGGATGCCCATGGAGATAGAAAAGGGCTGCATAAAGGTGGCGATACAGTATGTGGTGCCTGATCAGTGTACAACCAAGCAGAACCAACACACCGAAAATGAAGTATTGAGTAAAGCCCATCCATATTTTACATTTACAATTGGTCCCACATGATTTCTACCAATTAGGGAAATCTGTTGATCTGACTGGCCAGGCTGAATTACATCAACTTACCAAATAATACTCACCAGCTGACTTTATTTGCGCCACTGAAGTGAATGATAAGCCATTAAAACCAAAGTCCTTCCAGACTAGAATAGTGTTCAGTAACATTGTATTGCTGCTTTTAAAATACTCTAAAATATACTTGAAAATGACCTCATCTATGGTGTGTACTTTATGCATCGTCTTATGGGCCAATGGTACAGATACTAGTGGTGGTACATGGGCTTCTTCTAGAGTCTTTTGGATTTAAAGTCTTGATTTAGTTGAATTTAGAGTCAGCTTGCATAATGCTGCTCTTGTTGACGTGAAGACGACTGCTTAGTCCTGGATTTTAGCACATCTGTCATCCTTTAGTGTTGTTTGTTTCTGGTTCAGGTCCAGTTGTGGGTTAATCCCTATTTGGTTCTTCAATTTAGTGCCTTGATTTATGCTCATTTTTAGTCCTAAGCCAAACATTCTCTGTGGTTGTGCTAGGAGAGAAACATTTGGGAATCACTGTTATAGGCTATAGTCAGGTTCGCCTTTTATGATTGAATATATTGTTTTATTGCTGTTTCTAAATGTAAATATAATTGTTTTTAGTTCTGGTTTAAGATTCAGTTCAGTCCTATTTTAGCCCACTGCTTGATTCTGGTGAATAGCCTGAATTCAGTCCTACCTTGGCTTTGGTTTAGAGCTGGTTTTGCCTTCAAAATGTCCAGATTTTGTCCTTTGTTTAATCCTTGGAGTTAGGCCTTTAGTACAGCACTGTGCCTAGTCCTGCATTTAGCCTCTTAGACCTGGTTTCGAGCCATGTTTTGTTCCATTTGGTCCTTGTGGGTGGGTCTTGGTGTAGTCTAGATTGGTCTTTGGTTTTGGCCTAGGTTTAGTGCAGTTTTGATCCTAATGAGTCCAGGTTTTGTTCTGCATGTAGAAATTATTTGACCATCATTTTATCAGTATTGGTTTTGGCATACTGAAAACAAAAAACCCTCCATCCACTGTACTGTCTCTTGCTCTGTGGCGGCCCCTGGTGGCTGTCCGAGCTGCAGCAGCCTTGTGTCTGTAGGTTTTTCCCCTGACTTGAGGAGGAGGTGAGCGATGCATACATCCTCGCCACTGGGCCCTGTGTCAGCCTCTCGTATATGAGCTGAGCCTTTTCCTAATGATCCGTGATGCGTTCGGGGCCCTGGGTTGATGCTGCGTTCGTGGACACTTCCCTCCCCGGGCCTACGTGCTTCACCGTGGCTGCCTTTGTTTGACGCCTTCACAGACTCCCACGCCATCGCACATCTCCCCGTTCCTCTCACACAGACTCGAGTTCAGCCTTTCACACTTTACTGTCTTGCTCTCTTTCCGTCCGATTCAGGATTTTTTTTTTCTTTTTCACGCTTGCTTTAATGAAATATAGTGTCCATCTCATTATTCAGCTTCATGCCCGTAATGTGTTTGCATATGTGTGATTTCCAATTCAGAATAATGTCAGTTTTCAATTGCAGTGTCGCTTCAGGGCCTGAAGATCATGAGCATCAAATATGGGCTGCACAGTCTGAGAAAAACATACGATAACTATGTTGAATATTATGATATAACCATATAACAATATGATGGCGATATTTTAATGAACTATTTTGACAGACACGTTTAATTAAGTTAAAGCAGGAATATAACTCCCAAGTCAAAACTGAAACCCAAAAGTCTAAACCAGGGCTAAACCAGGTCTAAACCAGGTTTAAACCAGGGCTAAACCAGGTCTAAATCACCCTTAAGCCAGGTCTACACCAGGCCTAAACCATTTCTAAGCCAGGTCTAAACTAGGGCTAAGCCAGGCCTACAGCATGTCTAAACCAGGAATCACCTAGGTCTAAACCAGGACTAAACTAGATTTAAATCAGAGCTAAACCAGGGCTAAACCAAGTCTTAACCAGGGTTAAACCAGGGCTAAACCAGGTCTAAACCAGGCCTAAACCAAGTCTAAACCAGGGTTAAACCAGGACTAAACCAGGTCTAAACCAGGCCTAAGCCAGGTCTAAACCAGGGTTAAACCAGGGCTAAACCAGGTCTAAACCAGGCCGAAACCAAGTCTAAACCAGGGTTAAACCAGGGCTAAACCAGGTCTAAACCAGGCCTAAACCAAGTCTAAACCAGGGTTAAACCAGGACTAAACCAGGTCTAAACCAGGCCTAAGCCAGGTCTAAACCAGGGTTAAACCAGGACTAAACCAGGTCTAAACCAGGCCTAAGCCAGGTCTAAACCAGGGTTAAACCAGGGCTAAACCAGGTCTAAACCAGGCCGAAACCAAGTCTAAACCAGGGTTAAACCAGGGCTAAACCAGGTCTAAACCAGGCCTAAACCAAGTCTAAACCAGGGTTAAACCAGGGCTAAACCAGGTCTAAACCAGGCCGAAACCAAGTCTAAACCAGGGTTAAACCAGGGCTAAACCAGGTCTAAACCAGGCCTAAACCAAGTCTAAACAAGGGTTAAAGCAGGGCTAAACCAGGTCTAAACCAGGCCGAAACCAAGTCTAAACCAGGGTTAAACCAGGGCTAAATCAGGTCTAAACCAGGCCTAAACCAAGTCTAAACCAGGGCTAAACCAGGTCTAAACCAGGCCGAAACCAAGTCTAAACCAGGGCTAAACCAGGTCTAAACCAGGCCGAAACCAAGTCTAAACCAGGGCTAAACCAGGGCTAATCTATATCATGATAATGATACATTTGTGGTATACAGTATTGCACAACCCTAATCAAAAAAATCCAATAATACAGACTGTGCCTTTCTAAAATCCCTTTTTCCACAGACATCTTACTGAAATGTTGCCAGTTAACTTTTTCCAGCTTTTTTGTTGCTCCGTCCCCACTGTTGCTGAGACGTGTTGCTGCCATCAAATTAAAAATGTGCTATTATTTTTCCCTTTTCCCCTGTCCCTGGCCCATAATCCTGACTGCTTTAGTGTCCTGCCTCGATGCGTTGGGTTTCTGAAAATTTCTGGTGCAACTTATTATAATTAATTTCTTTGCAAGCAATGAATTACTCACAGAAAAATGTCAGCGTAGTGCAAGTTTATTTTGCATTTGAATCCTAGCTACAATAAAGGCGAACAGTCAATGGTATTTGCATATGAAAAGATGCCTCACACGATATTGCTTAAAATTATATACTGACTGTTTCTTGAGTGTTATGCAGAACAGTGGTTGTCTGAGTGTGTTGCCTCACTGCTGCTGAGGATGTGTGGTTTGTATGTTTTTCCTTTGTCAGCAAGTTTTCTCCACCCCCAAAACATGTCCACATGTAGTTTCAACATGAATGGGGCCTTGATAAACATGCATGCAGTTTATCCAATACAGACACTGGTAAAAAAAAAAGAGTTAAAAGACAAAATTAATGTGATACAGATAGGCTGGAGAGTAATTCATTGTTTTTTAGTTCAGAGATTTAGTTACTTGATCCAGAAGTTCAAAAATACCATATACACTTTACACTTGGAGAAGCAGTATTAGCAGTAGTAGTAAAAGTGGTGGTTGTGGTAGTATTAGTAGTATTAATGGCAGTTGTAGTAGTTGCAGTAGAAATAGAAATACTGCTTAGTACTGTAGGCGCAATGCCCATCTCTTTGTGGGCATAGCACGGTTTATAAAGCACATTTTGAAACAACCAGAGTCCAACAAAAGCTCTGCAAAAACATAAGAAAAAGTAGATTTATTAGCAATGACATAAGAACAATATACACAACGTAATAGGAACAATATCAAGTAAATGGACAAAGTAAATAAAAACAGGATGCAGCATTTCCAGGTGAACGTAAACAAACCTTTGAGCCTTCTTCCTCTCTTTGGTGTTTATTCAATTTTGAGTGGATTTTGCATGAACTTTTGTCATTTAGTTTGTTGTGGCTAAAAGGTTTAATCGTATATTTAAAAGACAGTGTGGAGAGATGCTTTTAGGTTTTTCTTACACTCTGATTTCTGTTTGATTTTGTTTGGTATTTCCTCATCTCTTTCCTGGTTGATGCTGTTATGAGAACCCTTTTGTTGTCACTGTCACGTTCCTGTAGTTGAAGGTTGTGTTTTCTTTGTGCACTTAATAAAACCTGACCTTAATATCAGATTGTCATGGCACTGACTCTTCCTGTAACCTCTCCCTTGTTCTTTCCTTCTTGTTTTGTTTGCGTCTTTGAGCTTGAAGTCCTCTTAAGATTTTTCTGTCCCAATTTCAAACCCCACTATCCCACCTCCCGATATCAGCGTAGGTGTTTTTCTGCTTTTTTGCTATTTTTATTCAAAAAATTACAGCTGAAGCAAAGTTTAAAGCTTGCCTTAAACTTCCAGCTCTGAGTTCAGCGTGGAGTGTAACTACATACCTTTACTTCTTGTGCTTAGTTGCATTTTTATAAATTTTAAGTACATTTTCTAAAACCCGTCTTCTCTTGTACTTGAGGACATTTTCAAAGGCTTTTACTGAAGTAAGTAAACATTGGCAAAGTGAGTTAACGTGTAATTATAAAATTATATGGGTTGGTCACAGGTTTAAAACAGGTTTGGTTAATAGTATTTGTAATTAGAGTATTATTATTAGCAGCAGCTGTTTTATAAGTAGGTTAATTAGTGGTATTTTATTGTTAGATGGAAAACCCAAGGTGAAAATGTTCAAATGTACTTTGAGGTAAATAAGACAGTTCTTTTATTTACACTTGGATAATATTATTTTCAAGAACCGTACTATTACAAGAGTACTTATTTAGGTTTTTGTATTATTCAGTATTTTTGTGTTGACTGTGGTGTTTGTGGTTAATCGCTAAATCAAATTAAACGGCATTATGGCCATAATCGACTGAAATAAATAATAACAATTAATTGTTATGATGTACAGTACCACTGGAAAGTTAGGGCAAATTAAACATAAAATTAAGCAACTTTCTAAAATATACAAGCTAGGGGTGTAATGATACAGTAACTGTATTACTAACCCTACGATACACATGACCTTGTATCGAATCGTATCGTTTTCTAGAAAGTGAATATTGATACACATGAAGTATCGATCGATAATATCGGAAATATCAAAATTAGAACTTTGTATGTTAAAATAAAACCAGATATGGCTTTTTGGAGATAAATTTTGTGTTTTTAATTAAATAAAATGTTATATTAAACTTTTCTTCACTCTCTCTCTGCTGGACATAATCAACTCCAGCTGCGGTGCTACATTTGAGAGTAAACTTTTATGATTTTTGGCAAAAAGTTGCTGTATCGATTAGCTATACGAAGGTGTTGAATTGTATCGAATTGTATTGTTCCAAATTAGCCAATATCGTTCTTGAATCGTATCAAAACACTTCTAACCGATACATATTGTATCGTTGCAAAAATGTATGGGTACACCCCTAATACAAGTCTATAACATGACTTAAAAAAGCCACTTTTTTTTTTTGGTTCATGACTTTGAATTTAATAAAGAGCTGTTTTTTTATACGACTTAATGAAAGGTGATGTCAAAGCGGTGGTTAATGGTTAATCTATAGTTTTTTATTAAGACTACCAATTAATCAATTAAAGAAAATGTGTTGACTGATGCAATCCCACAATTATCTCAGGCTTGTTGTTAATGCGTGGGCAATATTTATGTTTCCTGGGATAAGATCCAGCCTCCAGTGGCCCCTCGCCTCTGCATCCTCTCCACTAACTCTAACTAACTTCATGTTCTCTTTCACTACATCCATAAATCTCCTGTTTGGTCTTCCTCTAGGTCTCCAGCTTTATCTCTCTACCCATATATTCACCATCCCTCCTCTGTACATGCCCAAACCATCGCATCTTAAGGTCTACTTTGAAGCCTCTCTAATTGTCTTTACTCTCACTGTCTGCTCGGGGCAGTCAAAACTGCTTTTTATTACTAATTTATTGAGTTTGAATATTCAGCCTGCTCTTCATTAAACATGCTCTTTACAAACTTCACAGAAAGCAGCGCAGCGTGAATATTTTTCCTCATATGTTATATTGTGGCTGTTGTTTTATTGACATGCGAAGTGCACGATCCATGTTTCCATTGGGCAGTGTGGGTCAGTCCAGTCCGCTGTAGTTATGGATGCCTTTTAATGATCGCGGCTAAATGCCTCGTACAAAACACGGGACAAAGCTGCAACGAGCCCTAAGCAAACAGCCATCTTTTTTGATGCATTGTGGATGCCATATCTTTGGAAACACCCACTAAAGACTTCTGTGACCAGTGTGGGCAAGAGGAATATAAAAGATACTTGAATGAACTGGACAAAGAGGAAATATTGACAGTGTCAATATTCAGAGTCAGAGTGGTCATTCACAAAGACAATATTGCAGTGAGTTGATTGGAAGGCATTGCAATATTGGCTCAGGGCTCATGGGATAAAGGGGAGTCATGGGAGGGACAGGCTGCTGTAATAGGATGCTCTATGCTGTAATTCTGGATGGTCTATAGTAATATTGCTTTATTAAAGGGTAACAATGTAAGTTTGCTTATTTCTTCACTGTTTTGGTTTTATTTGTGTCTATCATAATAAAAACTCGGTTGACTCCTGTGTGACCTCCTCGCTCAGCTTCACTCTTGTTTTTTTCTCCTCACCGCTCTGCCATCATGAAAATCTAATAGATAAATAAATAAAGCCATTGCTTGCTGGGACGTGTTGCTTGTTTCTCGCGAGACCTGAGACTTCAGGGACACCAGGTCTGTGATCCCATTCTTGCTAAGTCTGGTGAACCAGCCTCTCCTACTTTCTTTTCAAAAGCAGAAGAGACTGGTTCCTCACGTGGAGGGAAGTGTTTCTCTCTGGTTGATTTGGAACTGGCCTATCACAGATGTTTATCTGAAGACCTAACCAAGGTAGCATTTACTCTGTGGGATTTTTTTTCTTCGTCCTGTTTCCATTTTAACAAAAGTAAAGTCCCGTTGATGTCTGACGTAACAACCACATTCAAACAAACCCACTTTTCCCACAACTCTTTGTACAACTGGCTTCTGCTGCTGTCCCTTACCTGTTACCTTGGTAAAACCATCTGTTTGGGTCAGTGGTGCACTTTGTTTCTCTGATTGGTTACTCCGCCTGGGATTGTTCCACCCATAGAAACAAAATACCAGACTAACTTTTTTTGTCTATAATAGATAAAGAGTTTGTCTGGCTGGCCAGGCTACATTCTTGCAAGATTGTTTTTTCAGAGTGCAGAGTGGACCTGGCTCTCAGCAAGGAGGTTGTGGGTTCAATCCTTGGGCCAGCCTTCTGTGATCTCTCTGAGTGGAGTTAGCGTGTCCTCCCTGTGTTACTGTGGGCTCTCTTTTCTTTGCCCAGAGACATGTGTTAGGATGGGGGTAGGCAACCCTTGGCCCTCGTTAACTTTTTAGCTGATATTCACTTTTATGACTTGCTATTACTTTATAGCATTTAACCCCATGGAGCTGTCAGTGAATGAGGCCCCTATTTGCAAGCATACAGCTCTCTGTCATGGTTTCATGGTTTTAGTTGCCTCCAACCACTGAATAGCAAGCATTCTATCATGTGACCTCCTTCTGTCATGGTTACCTTTGCCTCTATCCAAGAAGTACCCAGTGTTTATTTAATTTGCTGCGTAAAAATATAGCAAAACTGGGGTGAGGATTTTTATTTAATTATTTTTAAGGTGTTTATTTATTTATTGATCTATATTTTGTATATGTAATTGAAGATGTTAATATAAGTTCATATAAAGCTGCCAGGTAACCATGGCAGAGAACCGTATGTCCATTCTTGTGGCCCGCCATCTGGCAGTTCAATAATTATTTGGCCCGAATGCAAAGAAACTTGCCTACCCCTGTGTTAGGAGAACTGGTGACACTAAATATCCATAAATGTGAGAGTGAATAGTTGTCTGCCTGTGCGTGTTAGCCCTGCGAGTAACTGGCCATTGTCCAGGTGTACCCCGCCTTAGCCTTATGGTCACTGTATCCATGCAGTGTAAACAATAACGGGTCGAGGTCTAGAAAACAGAATGAGAATAACTACTACTTAAGGATCTCCAAAGGTTTAATGCCCCTCTGAGCTGGTGTATTCTGTACACACACTGAATTACCTCCTTTACTCAATCATCTCTCTGCTCTTTGACTTCAGACTGAAATTATTCCACTCGCTGAAAGGGAAATGTTACTTACAGCAGTATTTCTCTTGACTGGCTTTAATTAAAAGTCAGTGCATTAAAAGGCATTCAATTAGCCTTTTGAAGTCACAGTCAGAGCAGAGTGGACTCACAGTGTGTTTGATAATGGAGTTCTCTGTACAGTAAAGCCTTTTAAAAACACAACTACAGCATCTGAGGCAATTGAAACAGAAATCCAGCTATACACTGTCTAAATCTGAACATCAGGAGTGATGCACATTTCCACAGAGCAGTGCTGTTTTGTTGCTGGCAGAGGTGGACAGTGTTCCTCCTCAAGATGTTACTTTTACTCTTACTTTTACTTACTTTTAGTTTAATGCTGATTTTTGGTCAGGCACATGTCCGGGTGACCATGTGACTGAAGGACCCCAGCTTCCTCAACCATCTTGTAGCAGTTTGGGCTCTTACACTGCAGTTCATAGGAAACAAAATCGCTTTATCTCACCCTGAAAAGCTCAAAACAGCAATAAAAAGAAGATTTTGCTTGTTTCTCTGGCATAGAACCTGATAGAACAAAACATATAAATGCATTTTGTAGCTCTGGCCAAGCTCTACCTGCAAAGAGAGTTTGCAAGTTTGATTGAAACTGCCTCATTGGTTTTCTCAAAAAACTAATCTTTAAACTGTTCTCACTGGCCGATTCTAACACATTTGTTTTAGTTTTAACAAGCATTACTACAACAAATGTCTAAATTAGATTAATTTCTTTCATGAAGTTGAGAAAATTGTCCCTACATATAAAAAACTTCAGTGTTTATCGGCCATTGACTGCTCTGAATTTTAGAAATCAGCATCAGCATTGACCATAGAAAAACCCATTTCAGTCGAATCTCTACACCAGTGATTTGCAACCTGGGGGTCCTGACTCCAACTAGGGGTCGCCAAGACTTCACAGTGGGTCTAGCATGGACTTTAAAGAGGTCCATGCTAGAGCTGAATGATAATGCAAAAAAGACTGGCTAATGTATTGCAATGGTCACACAAAATGGGTTGTTAAGGGGCAAGGAGGCGAAGGGTGTGGGCCGTCAACATAACAACTGATAAAACGGGGGCCACTTGGAAAAAAGGTTGGGAACCACTGCTCTACACTGAGTAAGCATTTATTTTCACCTTGGTGGCAAAGTGGGACTCACCCTTGGCTTGCAGTTGGAAGGTCATGGGTTCTAGGCAGCTGTGTGGACAGCAACAGAAGTAGTAGTAGTAGTATAGTAGTAGTTTTATATAGAGATGCAGCTCAAAATTGGTATTAGCCGACATTGATGGGGTTGGCAGGCATTGGCCTAATGACAAATTTGGTGCCAGTGAGCCAATGTTAATCTGTTGTGCCACATTTAAAGTGTCCTGGGTACATCTCCTCTCGTCCTCTGCCTTTCTGCTGCAGCTTTAGTGAATTTTACTGTCCATTAAAAATAATTTGCTCGAGTAACAGTGTGTGTTGTACTTCTTCCACCTCTGTCTGCTGACTGTCGGCCTTGAGCTTCCTAGTTCAAGTGGAGGTTGTGGGTTCAATCCTCCGGCCAGCCAGTGGAATTAGCATGTCCTCTCTGTGTTCTCTCCTCTTTGTCCCATTAGATGCAGGAGTTAGTGGAACTGGTGACAGTAAATTTCCTTTTAATGTGAGAGTGAATGGTTTTCTGTCTGAGAGTAACAGGTATTGTCCCGTGTGTCCCAGAGTTGCTGGGATATTCCCGCATGACCCCCTAACAGGAATAAGCTCTGAGACGTCTCACAACCTCAGCAGTCTAGTCTGGGAGTTACTATTACTCTTAGTGTCTGCTCTTATATAAGAAATGAAGAGAAATGTGAAATATGTATAGCTATATGTATTTTAATCTGAAGTGTGAGGCGTCTGAGGTATTATTCATCTTCACAGTCCGTGTCATGAGCACAGCCTGTTTTTCCCTAAAGGGCGCCATCTGTGAGAGTGGAAACGCTCTGGGAATATGCTTAAAAATGAAGATATCTGTTTTATCATTTTCAGTACGACTCACTGTTAGGATGTTCTGCTCATGACAGCCATCTCAGGTCTGTGTTTGTGAGTTAAGTCTGAGCTTTTGATGACTACTTTTCTTGTTTCCTCTCGTCCTTGTTGTTTTACTTCCTACTCTATCAAGAATGGGAGCAGTGAGAGTCAGGGCAATGTTTTAGCAATGTTTTACGTTTATATGGGAATATGGGCAGCAGCTTATTAATTATATATATATATTTTTTATTAATATTGAGTTCAAGACCATAGAAAATAGTAGAACATAGCAACATCCTCATTACTTGCCCAGTCACTTTGTCCATTGAGGATTTAAGGATCTGAATAAGTTTAACCAGGGCCGGCCTAATTGTGAGGGTCTGCAGTGGTCAGTATCTATCAAAAGTGGTCCATAGAAGAGAGGGCGCGCAATTAATCCAAATCGAATCAAAATTGCAATTTAAACTGTCGCAATTAGCAAATCACAAAGGCTGCAATTATTTAGGCAATATAATGTCCTCTGTGGAGAACAACATACCCGGTCTCCACAGGGTCAGGAGGATAAATCTTGCTACAGCTGTAGTTCAGAGCTCTACAGACAGGATCTAAAGGCCTGTGATTCCTTTTATTAGTTAAGCAGTCAATATTCCAGTCTTCTCTCACGTGTCACTGGCCAAATGGCCACGCCTGATCTTGGCACAGACAGAGGTAATTTGATATTGGCGTGGACGCTCTCTCCGTCAAGTTCACCGCCGGCGCAGCGGGGCGTGGTCCTGTACAGGTGAGGTGTGTCAGGAAGTGGCTTGGTCGAAATCTAAGGCGTGTTGTGGAGCATGAGAAACCCCTCAATGAGCATTGGATTATTATTATTATTATTGTTATTATTATTATTATTACAAGAAGAAGAATGAGGAGATGAAAGGATGTGGCATAGGTGATATATTGAGCAGAGACACTAGAGTTCACATGAAACTAGCCAGAATCTGCAGGTGGTTGTTTTTTTTGTTTTTTGCCTTCCCTCTGCATAAAAGTATCCAATACCCAACCCAGTTTACATCACAGCAGCGAGCCGTCCTCATCCAAATCTCCGAGGTCACAAAGGAAGCGCTCATGTAGCCTGTCCATGTGTAAATCCAGCTTTTAAAGTAACTTATTTCCTTATGGTAAAGAAGGGTTCAGAAGAGTGGGGTACAATCCGGCACCACGCAAAAAAACCTCTATGGAAAGAATGAAGTGTGAACTCTGTAGCTGTGGGTTCTGTCCTGTTCATGTGGATCATTAATGAAGGCAACAGAGACGCGAGCTGAAGACGGAACTAACTGAGTAACTGAGTGCTCCTCATGTGGTTTCTTGTTTCATTATCCCGTTTGTAAACCAAATCCAAAAGATAAAGAGTGTGCAGTTTGCATAAAATGTCTCCGTGTTTGCTCTCGCGTGTTTGGCTGCTGTTTATTGTAGGTCACTATTACGCAGGAAACATGACATTGGAAAGAAGGAATTACGAGAAATTTTTTTGCAAATGAATGTATTTTTCCTGCGTGCATTCAAAATTAGGCTTCACTTAAAACTATAGGCCATAAGAAATAGCAAAGTATTTATTCATATTTTAACAGAACATTAATCAACTTTTTTTTATCTCTAAAATAATGGATCAACAAATTAGTTAAGCTTTTCCTAGAAAGTAAAAAAACAAATGTTTAAATATCAGTTTAAAAAAAAAAAATTACCACATAATTTTTTTAATTAGCCTGTCTTTTATTAATTAACAGCCCGGGAAGTTTAATTAAAGTGTTTTATTCTGATACTGCTGCAGTGGAGCTGGGAGAGAGCTGCTCTGATTGGTTTAGAGTTTAGAGCAGACACCACCTCTGAACTTGTGCCAGCCCCAAGTTCAGCCTCTTTAGACCAAGTCCTGTACCGATGGAGAGAATCTATTTGGACACGCCCCTAGGTGCACCGCATCCATGCCGCCGTCCTGCGCCACTTGGCAAGATAGCGCCCATAGTATTTCAAATCTCATTGCAACCACAATATCTGTCAGAAAAATCGCAAGTAGATATTTTTTGGATGTTGTTCAGCTGTGAAAAGGTACGAAAGAGGATTATGGCCACTGTAAGAAAAAAAATATTTTTGAAGGTTGAGTTCTGAGATTAAAGTCAGAAGTATGGGTGCATGTAAGGACTGACTCTGTGGGAAAAAAAAAAACAGTTAAAAATCCCTGCAATAAACTATATAAATGCATTTGTTGACATTGTCTTTGTTTCACTAACTTATGGTTTCAGAAAATACATTTTTAATACGCTCTGAAGGGTTTTCTCTCAGAATTATGACTTTTTTCTCAGAACTCAACCCTCAAAAATATATATTTTTTACAGTGGCTCTAATCCTCTTCCGTATCTTTCTTACGTGTAACGTTTTAACATTTAGAGTATTTGTGTTTTGGGCTGGTTGTTATTGTGTTGGTCGGGTTTTGAGCTCTGTTTGGGCTGGAAACTGTCACTGAGATCTGGCAACCCTTGGTCCAACCCAACAGCTCCTGTAGCTGAAGAAGTTAATGCTGGTTTTGACTGGGGCTGCAGATTAGGCAGGTGGTCATAATCTTCTTCTTCTTCTTCTTCTTCTTCTTCTTCTTCTTCTTCTTCTTCTTCTTCTTCTCCTTCTTGCCACAGTGACCTAAATCCTCTGCGTCTTTCCTTCCAGACAAAGACAAGCCCGTGGACTCAGGAGACGAGGACTCTCTGGGTGTCGGAGGCGGAGGTCCCGCAGGAGTGGGCGGGGGTCCCGGGTCCGGATTACTGCGGTCCAACTCCCAGTCCGCGTTCCTGGGCCCGCTGCTGTGGGAGCGGACCCTGCCCTGCGACGGGGGCCTGTTCCAGCTGCAGTACATGGACTTGGAGGAGTTCCTGACCGAGAACGGGATGGGCATGCACAGTAACGGGCCAAGCTCCACCAGCGCGCAGATCCCCTCCCAGGTCAGGACGGCAGCTCGCGCAGGGTTTAGTCTAGTTTTATTATCAATACCATTTCAAATCCAGGAAGACTTTGTGATTTTATTTTACTATTTATAGATATTTTTTTATTAAAATATTTAGCCACTTTTTGTTAATTGCTTTGTTTTTCTTTATTAATTTTGTTTTATTATAATCTTGATGTCAAAAATGATCCAGTAAACACCACATTATATAACTTTTTAGTATCTACAACACAGATTTATGTATAGTAGTAGTATTTAAAATATATGAATTTATTGGGAAAAAAGTGGTATAGTTCAGTTTTAGCCTTTGGAGGGGGCACCAAAAGCGGGCTTTTACAGAATATTTACATCTTAATACTGGATTTCTGTTTATGTTTAAAAATAAGAAAGAAAATGATCTGTAGTATCCATGCCAGGCCTGTAGGTGGTGCTACTTTGTATGAGCACCTTTCACAGCAAATGATCCAAACAAATAAAATACCAAAGACCCTAAAAACTCTAAAAATGATACATTTAGACCTGGTTCAGTCCTGGTTTAGACCTGATTTAGACACAATTTAGTCCTGGTTTTATTATGGTTCAGTCCTGGTTTAGAACTGGTTTAGTCCTGTTTTAGTCCTGGTTTAATCCTGGGTTAGTGCTTGTTTAGACCGGGTTTAGTCTTAAGTTTGATCCCAGCTCAGACCTGGTGTAGACCTGATTTAATCCTGGCTTAATCTTGGCTCTGTCCTGGTTTATACCTTGTTTAGTCCTGGGTTAGACCGGGTTTAGAGTCTAAACCATGGCTAATCCGGATCTAAACTTTAGTCCTGGTTTAGTCCTGGTTTAATCCTGATTCAGTATTGCATTATTACACAATAATTAATAATAATAATAAACAAAACTCAGCTACATTGTGCAGCTTGCATTATAAAACAACAGAGTAAAGCTAACATTTTTCCTTTCAAATATAATTAAAAGTATTTAAAGTATGTAGTTACTTTCGCCCTCTGCAAAACTAAACAACTAAAAGCACTTTTCTGTTTTAGTTTAGCCTTTAAATTTTCAAAAGCACTGTGACTCACTGCTGAACTGGTTTGGGTCATGAGGTGGACTGAAGTGTTGGTCACAGTTTGGACGCTCGGCGCAGGTCAGAACCACTCCATTACTCACCGGCTCGTTAGCTTAGCTGCTAAAGTAAAGCTTTGTTAAAGGACGAGAGCTTCTCCAACTTCTGTGGACCTTTACAGGAGGTATAACTCTGAAGTGTTTGATTACTAAAGGAAACAATGATGTAAATACAAGGAATAAAGAGTTCTGCTGTGTCACAATAACCCAGAACAGCGTTTCCCAACCAGGGGTACGAGGACCCGTAGAGGTACATGGCACATTACAGGGGGTATGTGGAGTTATTTGATCATTTATAGTACTTTTGTATACTTCAAACACTAAAATAAACCAGGAATAAACAGGAAAACCAGGTCCAACCAGGGCCAAACTAAGACTAAAGCAGAAATAAACCATGCCAAAAACCAGAACAAAACTAAGACTAAATCAGGACTAAACCAGGTCTAAAATCAGATCTAAACCAGGACTAAACCAGGACTAAACCAGAACAAAACTAAGACTTAATCAGGACTAAACCAGGATTAAACCAGAACAAAACTAAGACTTAATCAGGACTAAACCAGGATTAAACCAGAACAAAACTAAGACTTAATCAGGACTAAACCAGGACTAAACCAGAACAAAACTAAGACTTAATCAGGACTAAACCAGGACTAAACCAGACCAAAACTAAGACTTAATCAGGATTAAACCAGGACTAAACCAGAACAAAACTAAGACTTAATCAGGATTAAACCAGGACTAAACCAGAACAAAACTAAGACTTAATCAGGACTAAACCAGGACTAAACCAGAACAAAACTAAGACTTAATCAGGACTAAACCAGAACAAAACTAAGACTTAATCAGGATTAAACCAGGACTAAACCAGAACAAAACTAAAATTTAATCAGGATTAAACCAGGACTAAACCAGAACAAAACTAAGACTTAATCAGGACTAAACCAGGACTAAACCAGAACAAAACTAAGACTTAATCAGGACTAAACCAGGACTAAACTCAGACTAAAGCAGAAATAAACCACGCCAAAAAAACAGTACAAAACTAAGACTAAATCAAGACTAAACCAGGCCTAAAACCAGAACTAAACTAGGAATAAACCAGGATTAAGCCAGAACAAAACTAAGACTTAATCAGGACTAAACCAGGACTAAACTGAGACTAAATCAGGACTAAAGCAAAACCAAGCCTGGACTAAACCAGAACAAAACAAAGACTAAATCAGGACTAAACCAGGTCTAAACTAGACCTAAACCAGGTCTAAAACCAGAACACAACCAGGAAAGAAACAGGTCTAAAACCAGAACTAAACTAGGACTAAACCAGGTTAAACTAGGACTTAACTAAGATTTAACCAGGACTAAACCATGCCTAAAGCCAGAACAAAACTAAGACTAAATCAGGACTAAACCAGGTCTAAACAAAGATTAAACCAGGGCTAAACTGGATGTAAACCATTAATTTTTTGTTGTAGAGCTCCCAGTCGGCGGTGCCCAGCCAGAGCTCCCAGTGCCCGCCCAGCTCTCCTCCCCCCTGCTCCTCCTCTTCCTCCTCCATGTCCTCTTCATCCTCCTCCTCCTCACTGCTGGGACTGGAGACCGTACAGCCGCAGCAGCAAGGCATGATGGGAGGACCCGAGTGTCTACACGGTGAGTAAACTGAGCCGCATCACTAAATCCAGTACGTGATCTTGTTTTCATACCAGCACTTCACTACAGCTGAGTTATTTTGTAACGAGAACAGAAGATACTCCAAGGCAGTGGTTCTCAAGCTGTGGTGCGGGTACTGCTGGCGGTACATGGGCTTCTTCTGGGGGTACTCAGAAGTCTTTAGCAGTTCAGGTCCTGTTTTAGTTTCATTTAAAGAGGTTTAGACATGTATTAGTCCTGGTTTAGACCTAATTTAGATCTAGCTTAAACCTGCTTTAGTCCTGGTTTAGACCTGGTTTAGTCCTAATTTAGACCTAGTTTAGGCCTAGTTTAGACCTGTTTTAGACCTTGTTTAGTTCTGGTTTAGACCTTGTTTAGACCTAATTCAGATCTTATTCAGACCTGTTTTAGCCCTGGTTTAGATCTAATTAAACCTAGCTTAGACCTGCTTTAGTTCTAGTTTAGGTTTTCTAGTTTCTGGTTTTGTTGTGATTTAGACCCCGTTTAGACCTTATATTGTGCTGGTTTAGACCTGGTTTAGTCCTGCTTTGGTTCAGTCCTGGTTTAGATATTGTTTAGTTTAGACTCTAGGCCTAATTTAATCCTGGTTTAATCCCAGTTTAGACGTAGTTCAGTCTTGGTTTTGTCCTGGTTTAGACCTGGTTTAGTCCTGGTTAAGACAGGGTTTAGATCTGGTTTAGTTTAGAATTTAGGCCTAGTTTAACCCTGTTTTAATCCAAGTTTAAACCTAGTTCTGTCTTAGCTTTTTAGACCTGCTTTAGACCTAGTTTAGTCTTAGTTTAGGTCTGGTTTTGGCTCATTTATGTCCATTAATGTGGTACTTTGAGAACCAAATCTTTTCCGAGGTGGTGCTTGGTGTAAAATGTTTAAGAATCACTGCTCCAAGTAATTCATATAATCATCGACTCTGTAGCAGTTAATAAAGTTATTGTACTACTGCTAAATCAGCTCCCTCCTGCTGCTTATTTTGGGTGATTTGGAGCCAGCATCTAGTGGCCATTGGTGGTATTACTCTTCCACAGTTCAGTAAACTGTGTGCTTGTAATGGACTTTGCCAGGACGCAGACCAGAGCATGGACTGTGAGGTTTGTGGCAGTTTGGTAGCGAGAGGAGTAGGACTTTGTCTAATTTTAACACTGCTTGATAAATGCGCGACACCTCTTTTCTCTACTCTTCATCCTTCACATATTCATAATTCATTGTTTCCTCTCTCTGCGGGTTTTGATGTGAACCAGAACGACCAGTGCTGTAGCGTTGGGCCTTTTCTTCTCAACTCTTGACTAAATTCGTCCACGCTGTTACTTTGTGAAGCTTGTCTCAGGAGAAGTATCGGCTAACGACGCAGTGACAAGTGTGCATTTCTCAGTAAATATTTATATAGTCTATGGCAGTGGTTCCCAAAGTGGGGTCCGGGGCCCCCTGGGAGTCCGCAAAGGTACTACAGGGGGGCCCCCAGAGGCTGTCTATATTTCAATTTCAATTTATTATTAGTTTTTTATATTATTATTATTTCAGACACATGGTTTTGGTTCATTAAAAATGAATAAAACATACAAAAATATAAAAAGTTAACGAAAATATTAAGTACCTAAAAACATTAAGTACATAAAAACATTTGAAATTAATTACAGGTGTATACTTGTTTTTAAATATTACTTTAAAACAACTTTTATTTAATAACATGGCAGAGTCTTTTGAACAGAGGGAAGTTTTATCACTGGGGGTCCGCGAGGGATTTTCTGAAATTTAAGGGGGCCGTGACAGTCTTGACTTTGGAAATGGCTGCTCTATGGTAATTTGAGAACAGGCTGCTGATTGGATGATTGAGGATGAGAGCTTTAAAATGTCACATCTATCAAGATACACTCAGATCCACAATTGACTTAATAGTATTTTTACATTGCTACTATAGTGTACTAGGGCTGCACAATATATCGCAACATTATCGTTATCGCAATATCAGCAAACGCAATATCTGTATCGCAATAATCTAAATATATCGCCATAACACTGTGGTCTTCCATCTGACAGAGATTTACACTGAAGAATCATTTTCCATCAGAGCCTTAAAAGAACATGTGTTGTGACTAAATAAAAATGTTTAAAAAGTCCAGTTTTAATTTACTTAATTTAGTCACAGCTTAGCCTTGTTTTATTCCTGGTTTAGTCTGTGTTACGTTTTGATTTTGTCGCTGTTTGACTTGTAAATACAGGAACTTACATTTTTGTGAAATGTAGTGAATTTAACTTACTATGTTCAAAAAGTAGGCTCTATTTTCAAATATCGCAAAAATATTGTTATCGCAATTTTACATACAACATAGTTATCGAATATCACATGCTTTCTCCATATTATGTAGCCCTATAGTATATGTAATGTGGTTTTGTAGACCTGGGAATTAGGATCTTCCAAATCGTCTCCGTAGGTTCTCAGTCATCCAGGAAATATCTGTGAAAAAAGGATGAACAAGAAAGTCATCTGGACAAGATTTGAGATATAAATCTCCGCTCTAACAGCAGTTTTCCTTGGAAATGAATAAGCTCTTCAGAGCAAGGGCAGTATGTCTTCCTCAAACAAACCTTGTCCAGATGATCTTCTTGTTCCACTTTTTTTTTACTAATTCCAAATGTTGACTGGGGTTAATAATTAATTTTATTTGATATTTATTTATCCTGGAAAGTCCCACTGAGATCTGTGGGAGTGGTTAGCTCTTCTCCCAACCGTCTCACTCTCATGGTGGTGTTGTTATTATTAAACAAAATGAATTTCATGCATTTTGTGAATAGTGTGACCGCCTCAAAAAGTGCAAAAACAGGGACAATTTGTGTGATTTGGTGGGAAAAGGAGGGACAGACATGAGAAATAATAATGAGGACTAGTGGAGCTAAATGGAGTAATATTTTGTTCTGTTTTTTGTAATGTGCAGCACTTTCTTTGTTTATAAAATGTACCATATAAATAAAGTGGATTGGATAAATGCTTTGATAATATACATATCTAACTTACTTAGTCTAAACCTCATTTAGCTAAAGATACTTGCTACTGTTTATGAAATATTTAATGTGCTGTTTTCATAAAAAGGTGAAACTGATCTAATCTAAAATCCAAAATGACCCCCCCCCCCCCCCCCATCTCTTTTTCTCAACACTGTCCTGCAACAGACCAGCACCAACTCATGGCACCATGGAGAGGCGCCCACAAATATTTATTTGACATTTTACACAAGGAACAATGATATTACGTTGTTGCTCTTAACTTTAATCACACTTTTTATAAAATCCACTGAGCACCAATGAAAAAAGGGACATTTTCTTAATCAGTGGGACGAGAGACAGACGCCTAAATGGCTTCGGAGTACAACCAAACGTGGGACAGGTGCTCACTCTATTTGTGAATGCTGTGGTGTACTAGTAAAAAAAAAATCATATTGTATTGTAAATGTTACGGTATGGCGATATATCGATATATTGTATATGGTGATGCTTATATACTGATATGTATTGTATCACCAGACTCTTTCTCACTAAAAAAATCACTAACGCATCATTTGTCTGAAGACTTTATCTGAGTATTTCCTGGTTGAAATACAGTAAGGGTGCTCCGATCGATCGGCCGCCGAAAAATAGAGTGATCGGTGATCGGTAAAATGGGCCGATCAGAAGGGCCGATCAAATTACAACAAACACGGGAGGCTCTCACATTTACTGTCCTGCGACTCCGGTTTGATTAAACAGCAGTAGCGTTATTTTAGCAGTGTTTTTAAGTTAAGCCCTGGTTATAACTAACACAAACCTGCCCTGGAGGCGCTGCTTTGTGTCCCCGCTGTGTCCCCGCCTGCTTTAGGAGCGCACGGGACAGAACCGAGGCGCAGCAGTGCGTGTATTTGCAAACACCAACGTAAATAGAGCTACAGCTAACCCGCTAACAGTTACGTTAAAAGGATTAAGAAAGTTCAGAGTCTGCCTGTGTCTTGTTGCGCGGAGAAAACTGTGCGTTTTGTGGCTTAAACTGCACCAAATGGCTGCTAATGGAAAGAGAAAGTAAAAAGGCAGCCCATGTGTCCGTGAGTCTGAGAGGAGCACCTTTCATCGTTGTCTTCTCTGCTCTCTTTGCACGTTTTCTTCATTCAGACGTTGTCAAAACTGGCAGCAGGAGCTGTCTGCTCTTTAGTCCACTGTGTTTCAACCTGGTTTGGCTGCGCGTTACGCGGACACAGGTGCTGCACCCGCAGACTCGCATTAAAGGAACCAATTAAGAACAGCTGATTTTTACATCAGCGGAGCATTCAAACAAAGCCACAGACACTGGGCACACATTAAAGACCAATAATGCAACAAAACCTCTTCTAAAACAAAAATAAGTAGAATTTTGTTGTTCTTTTATATTTACAAAGGCTACAGTATTTTTCAAATGGAACTAATAATAGCCTGCATACAATACATTACTACATTGAAGACCACGTGATCGGTATCGGCCATGATCGGTATCGGCCGATCACAGCAGAGGCTGATCGGTGATCGGTGATCGGCCTCAAAAACCCTGATCGGAGCACCCTTAAAATACAGCTAAGTAAGATATAAGACTAAGGCCATTTTTTTCAAACCGATACGAGTACTTATAAAGGGATTACTTTAAACAGTTATGCACACTACTATATTTAACTCATCTTATACCATGTCGTCTTTTTGCCATCTAGCCCCGCTCTGTGTTGCTAAGTTATGCTAAGTGGTTTGAACAACTAACCACGGCTAAACATTTCAGTAAAACAATTTGTATTTTTGTGATAAGTGGAGTTATACTTTTATTGGCAGCAGCTCATTGACAGACTGCCAAGAGACAGTGCCTTCAGTGAAGTTAACAAAGTCTACACAGCTGAAGACACACAGCTGTATTGAGCGGGTCAGGTTGTATGTAGTTATGTTGGCATATAAATAATAAATAATAGATAAGGTTTGGTTTAATGTCTCCAGAGGGAAATGTATCTCTGTATTTTCCAGTGCACTTGAGTAAAAGCCACTGCACAGTTCACACCATGGTGAGGTGATAGGCCTTAACACTGTAACATATTGTAGAATAAATATGTTTCTTAAAGTTAAATTACGCTTCTTTATTATTTACAACGGTGTATTAGGGCCACATGGAAAAAATAAAATTATGGGCACTGCAAGAATAAAGTTGTAAAAGCTCGAGAATAAAGTCAAAAAAAGTTATAATTTTACGAGAAGTCATTATATTTCAAAATTAAAGTCGTAATTTTTAAAAAGTTGCTTCATAGTCTTTATACTAATGATAACGGTGACGCTGGGACAAAAGGCTCAGTATTTTTCCTGTGTGAAGCCTAAATGAAACCTCACAAAATGCTCAAAATTCCCCAGAGACCGCAGCACAGCACACTTTATTCTTATAATATTTCAACTTTATTCTCATAACATTATGACTTTATTCTTGAAATATTATGACATTATTCACATAAAATTACAACTTCAATCTCAATATTTTACGACTTTATTTCATATATCAGTATATTTAGTGTTGCATTTTATATTTTTTCAGTGTGGCCCTAAAACGCCATCGTGATTTTTAAATGTGCATTGGACAAACTTTTTGTTGTAAACCATTTAAACACACATTGTAAAGAACTAATTGTCCACTGTCCGGTCGCTGTGTGCATGTCCTGGGCTGAACGATCGCTTCTTTTTTGTTCGTTTCTGAATTGTATCCCTGCCACAGTTTGACAATCAGCTGTTTTCTTGCCGTACTATCAGCCTCGTTCTGTGTTTGTTGGACTGCCTCTCGCATACTATGAATATCTTTTCATAAAATTTGCATGTGGTATGGATTTGTAATGCGACGAGTTTTGACAGCGGAGGGGAAGGGAAGAATGAGAAATTGGCAGAAATCGAGAGACAAATGGCCAAAGCTTTTATTCAAAGCCGTTCGTAATGATAATAATAATAAAAGTCTGATTGAAAATGCTGCTGGGAGAAGTGGTTTTGTATTTCGTGCGCTTACAACAATTGAATGTGCCTTTAAATGCCTGAACTTTGCACACTCCGCTTTGTCGTCATTTGCATGTAAGGTTTTGGCCTGAACAGCTTTTTACTCCTGTCTATGTGCGAGCTTGTGTGAGTGTGAGTGTGTTTCCTTTGAATTATGAAACACGTGACTGCGCTGGAGCATGATGCATCCAGCCAGAAGTCCCTGAGGTGGTTGTGTGGCTGTTACTAGACACAGAGAGAGAAAAGAGAAGAGAGGAGAGCAGAGAGAAGAGAAGAGAGGAGGGGGGGAAAAAAAAATAGGCTGGAAATAATAGAGCCATCCGAATGCACATGTTTAGTCAGATTTTCAGATTGAAATTAGCTTGTCTCGCGGGAGGAATATTAAAATTATTATTATGAAGTGGCTTTGATGAGGAATATAATGCGCCTGTTCAAGATCCATTATACAAAACTGAGCAAATATAGAAAGGCTCAGACAAGCAGAGGTTTAGAAATTAAGACAAAAAAATCCAACTAAAATTTAGGAGGAGTTGTGAGCTTTTTTTAAAAAAATGCAGCAAAATTAAGAAAATAGAAATAAATTCAATTCAATTCAATTCAGGTTTATTTGTACAGCCCAATATCACAACAAAAGTCGCCTCAAAGGGCTTCACAAACAGTTGATCAAACATAAACACACAATCAGACTTAACACACAATCAACACAAACAATAACTACACTAAACGAAACAGACCCAGGACACTCCTGTCCTTAGACCCTCCTTCTCGGTAAGGAAAAACTCCTAAAAAAAACATAAAATAATGACTAGACGTGTAGACCAGATACCCAATGGGCGCATCTGGTATTCAAATCAGATGATGATGACGAAATATCAATGAAATCTATAAAAATAATAAACCAGATGATTTAAAAAGGCTTATTGTTATTCACAAATGATAGGTATAATTATGTAGTATTAGATAAAACATTTTTGTCCAATTTGTTAAGGCACAGGCTTAGGGTAGGTCCTTTTTTTAAAGACTGTTGACTCAAAAATCAACTTCTTTGAGATTTCTACCAAGTTATAATGTTCCCTCATCAAAAACATACCTGGAGCTGTGTTTTGTTTCACTCAGGACTGATCGAGTAATCGCTCTGTAGTCTCTGGTGCTGAGTTTCTGAGTCCTCAAACCTCCAAAAAATGATGTACAGCTCTGTTTTGACTAATTCCTCACAGACATTTTTCATTTTGTTGTAAAATGGCATCATACAAAACGTTTCAGGAAATAAAACGCTCTTTTTTTTTGACTATGTTCAAAAGATTGGAACAGCTATGCACTCTGCTGCCCTCTGCTGGTCTCTTCACTTGTTTCTTTATGGTAGTAGTAGGTTTCTTTGGGTCAGATAATGTTTTTAAAGGTTTTAAAACATGCAATGCTGTTCTAGAGGTGACCAGGATTGGTTAAAAAATATAAATAAAAGCACAATATAGACCCTTTAAAATTAATAATCAATAGTAAGATTAGAAGAGTGCACCGTGTTTAAGGCCCTCGTAAAGAAGATGATTTATTATTCTAGATTATATAAGGCTCTGGTATCAGCAGTCTATACAATATTTGTGTCCCAAAGTGATTTCCAAGTGAAAATCCTCATAATGATGTGTTCAGTAATACAGCAGAAGAAGGTCTCATGGCATAAAAACTCCCTTTAATAAAACAGCTTGTAAAATGCTAATATATTTTTAATAAAGTCCCTTAAGGTAGGCTAAGTATAAACTAACGACAAAAACTTGTGCTTTAAAATATCAAAGTTCCGCAAGTGCACAAAGTCAACAGAGATTATAAATAAACACAAGTAATACTGGAGTTTCATTTGGGGCATCTGTAATGTACACACCATGCATAATACTTAGCCTAACTTGTTTTTACTGTGAATATATTTACATGCTGCTTGTTTGCTGAAGTTGGTAAAATGAGCAGTCAGACCCAGGGTGGAACATGTTTAGATTGTGTCCGGTTTTAAAGACGAGCCTGAATATTTGTAGAAATGTTATCCCATGAATTATATGATGGCAGTGTAATGCTGGCTTAAATGGATTGTGTAGATTTGCATTATTAAAGAACTGCATAATCTGTTGAGTCCTCCTAAATATATCTTTAAATACCAAAGTCTAGACTGGGAAAGTCCACCTAAAGCCTATGGGATTTATACATTTACACACCTGGATGAGAGTGTGCAGCCATATAGTAAAGCTATATTAATTTAAATCACTGTTTGCAAGAGAAGCAGGTACTACTACTACTACTCCTGCTACCCTGGTTTAAACCCCACAACCCTCATATTATAAGGCGAACATGGGACCTATTTTGCCAAAAAAATTGACTCGGAGTAAAAGTATATTTTAAAAAAATGTACTCAGAAAGTACATTTTATCCAAAAAATGTCCTCAAGTTAATGAGTTGAATAAAAGTAGCCATTACACTGTGAGAAGTAGCCTGGTCAGCCATCTTATTTCTGCTGTAAAGTAACTACTAGATGCTTTTATTGAAATTATTTGATTGATCTTTACTTTGTGCGTACATTCTTACATTGCCTGTACCAGGGGATGAGTCTGGTCGCCATTGAATCAATTTGATTTCTAGAGCAGAGCAAACCTGAGTAAACTGACAGCGGATTAATCCAATCAGAAAATGGCGGACGTGACATTACCAAAGCCACAAGAAAGTGAGCAACGCGAAAAACATCTTTTTCTTTTTTAAATAAAGGCTTCTAGTGCTGTAAGCTGCTGTGGTTTTAATGATTTGATATGTTTTTGGTCATTTAAAACGGAATTTACCGCTGAATGAAACAAATTCTCGGCTCCTCGGTGCGCCATCTTGATTGTTGTTGTTGAGGAGACGAGTGACGCTGCTCGCGAAGAACACGTGACTTAAATAAACAAATAATACAGAGACATATCATTTTGGATAAAGTTATCTTTACATTCTTTATTTAAAGGTGCTATGAGCAGTATATATTTTGTTTGTCGTATTTGATAAAAATGACCCACATGTTCCCAGATATGATGTAAATATGTTTAAATCAAATATTAGTTTTACTGATAACAATGGTACAGCTGATTTATTCACAGTAACAAAATATTGAACATGATGCCTAAGTTGTTTATGTTTCTAAAACCCTGCCGTCGCTGATCATCCAATCAGAAAAGAGACCATTGTTTTGATTTAGACTGCATGTTTTAAACCAGTACGAGCCCTTGATGCTTACAGCGCCTTTAAGTGACAATTACTTCTACTTGAGTACTGTTATTTTGCAGTACCAGTACAGATTTACAGTACTTCTGTCATTAAAACCAGACTAGTTTTGGTTGCTGTGAAGTTGTCCTGCGTCTTTAAAAGCAGAGGAGGCTGAAGCGTTGGTTTGACATTGAGCTAATCCCGGTGAGGAGCGGGTTAAGGCGCGCTCTGACTCTGCACTCTGCACCTCTCTCTCTCTCTGTCTCTGTGTCTCTCTGTAACTCACTCAGCTCGGGCAGTGGACGGTGTTTGTCTGTCTCACGCGCTCGTCCATGTGCGGGGCCGCGTCACGTGCCGCTGCTGCATCGGAGAGAGAGGGAGGAGAGGAAGCGCCGGAGATTACAGGGAAATAAACAGTCAGGCAGGAGACACTGGAGGAGCATGTGGACGGATTGAAGTCAATATTTAATCTAGGGCTTTTAGATGGAAACGTCTGTCAGCTCTAGATTGGACTAATTTACATAAAGGCTGTATTATTATGTGTTTGTCTGTCCTGAAATAACACCACAGCTTGTCCAAAGAAGGATTTAGGAGTCAAGTCTTCAGTTAAATTTAGATGAATAATTAAACATACACCATGCACAGGCCTATATTAAAGCTAAACTACTAACATCATATTGTAATTAGAAACATCTGTAAAAAAACAAGACCCTATGATTTCACATAGGTTTTGTTATTAATGATTTTAAAGCAGAACTCAATAATGGTTCTTGTTTCTTTGCTATTTTTGTCTAATTTTTGTCGTCAGAGCTCCCCCTACAGTTCGGAGTAAAGCAGCATCGTAAATACTCACAAGTCCAGTCGACTCTTTACTTTCATCTTCCCCTCCATGTGTCCGTACACTTTTTTCTGCCATTTTGTTGCTCTGACTGCAAAATTGAGAAAAATAAAGCCACCTCTAGCTCATTGTTTGGCTAATTTGCCGCTTTTTTCGCGAAACTTCTGTGACACCGGGTTTTTGTTTCATTTCGTTTCCGTCCCAGAGAGATGTAGCACGCTTTATTCACCTCACAACAACTCATTTAACCATCACACAAACGGCAAAACTACTGAGTTTCGGTTCAGTATGCTAGCACGCTCCAGTAAGAGGCTCTGTTGACTTAGAAAAAGAAAGTGAAAGTAAGACAAAGAACATGAACATAAGCATAAAACAAACATGAATCTGGTTTGCATCAGTCTAACGCTTAACTCTGCACAAGAACTACAAACTTCAATCTGATGTCATTTGTTAGTATTTTACTGTGGTAAGTTGGTCCAGGGTTCCCAGATTAGGTCACAAAAGAAAAATCAAGTTACGTCGCTTTAATAGAATCTAGAGTTTGAGAACAACTTTGCATTAAATGTGTTGTGGTCCATTATGGTGCAACTTGGTTAATTAGCAATACCAAACAAGGCCAAAAGATGAATAAAGGTTGGAAAATATGCATAAATGATTCATTAAAACTAAATGACCGTCCAGTCACCTTTACACATTTGTACCATTGTCTCTCTGCTCCCTCGTCTCATTACAGATGTTGTTGTTCATTAACTGCTGCCAGTGTTTTGTCATTTATTGATTTAGTAATCTTTTCTCTGGCAGTGTGGACTTTGTGTCACAAGTTTCCAGTCGAGACAAAAACAAAAAAACCCATCTCTCAGCTGTAGATCAGTGGTTCCCAACCATTTTTGTCTCGTGTCCCTCCTGGGTTTTTTGTCATATCTTGAGTAACCCCGCAGTCGTACGTGTGTTGATGATTTTTCTAAAAATGCTCATATAAAACCATAAAAATCTCTGTTTATTAGAGCAAGAAAGCTTCATATTGGTCTACTGTAATCAAAAATATAAGAAAAGAAACCATTTCTGGGCCCCTCTGACCCTGAGGCCCAGGACAACAGACCCCTTTGCCCCCCTCTGTCGACGGGCCTGCAAAGACATATTACTTATTTTATTGTAAATACATATTTTAATTGTTTGTTTTTTTTTTACACTCAAATTTATGAAAAAAATACAAAAAATAATACTATGGTTTTCTTTAAAATTAAAATGTTAAATTATTATTATTATGTTTACTTATTTTACTATAAGTTTTATCTGTCTTCTGTTAAAATTAAAATATTAAAGGAAAATATAAAATTATTAACTCTTATTTTGTACGCTTATTTTATTGTATATTTTATGTTAAACAAATAAAAAAATACAAATAAATACTCTTAAACTCATAAAAAAACAATTAAACAAGATTAAACCAAAAAAAATAAAAAATAAATAAATAAAAATTGAATAATCTTCTCAGTTTTACTTCCTTTTGTGTTGTCTTTTGTGAGTTTCAGAAGTTCATTGCAAACATTTTTCTTCAAATCACCTTGAATTACAGAAAGTACTCCCTGCAAAGTGCTCACGTACCCCTAGAGGTCCCCGTACCCCTGCTTGGGAAACACTGCTATGGATGATTTTTATCTGTACCTCTTCACAGTCACTACAGGATTTTATGCAGGTACATAACAAATGGGCAAACAGTAGCACGTTATTGTCTTTTCTGGATTTATGTTTCGCCATAAAAAACATTCACAGCCTCACTTTTTGCCTCAGGGAGATGTACAGGACAAACACGACAATTAAAGCCGTCCCGTTGTGGTTTAGTGGACGCTCGTACAGTACGGCCTCTCATAATTAAAAAGAGTTTTTCATTTAGTGACATCAGTGTTTGGGGATTTAACGGCATTTGACCTTTTGCGACACGTGCCTCGTGCAGAGTAATTAAATGTGTGCAGTGTAAGTTGTGGTGTGGAGTGTTTCTGAAACCTGAACCGCAGAATCTGACAGCTGTACCCAGGAAGGGGGCTCTGTGGGACGGGCTGCCCACCAGCGACCGCAACTTTCACTGCAAATTCACACTGGGTTACACAAAAGTCACACAAAGGCAAGCAATGTCTGAACCCATTGTCACAGAATTTCAGATTATTGCCTCATAGTCTGAAGTCGCCTAAAGAGTTGGTGGCCAGTTCGTTTTTTGGTTTATTTAAAAGAGAAAGCTCGACTGGTGCAGTAAAGAGCTGTACCGCCAGTCTTTTGGACAACTACAAATCAGGATTTATGTCTTTATTTTGGATTAATGGCAACACACCAACATTTAAAGTCAGCGCAAATCCATTGTCAAGTGGCTCTGCATAAAAACAATTACGTTAAATACATGCCACAGAAATAGACCCAGTATTATTGAGTAGTAATAAAGGATTCATAAATATGTAAATGACAATATTTTACTGAATATATAGTTTATAGATACCTTATTAACTCTGGCATTTATAATTTTGCATTGATTTACATGAACTTATAACTCAAAAATTCAACTATAATAACATTTTACTCAATGTTTACTCAATGGTGTTTAATAATGTTGAAGAAAAGCTTTGTAAACAATGACTTAACTTGTTACTAATCCTTAACTAATGCTTCATAGTCTGAGTTATCCTAAAGTGTAAAACCTGTTTGTACCAAATCATGCCATACCTACTCAATTATTACTCAGCTGAAATATTTTTTAGTGAAAACTCTGCACGGTAGAATGCATCAGTAAAATCAGCAGTCTATCTATCACCACTCCCAGATTTTGGATGTTCAGCAGTGGTTTGAAAGGGGACAGAGTATGTAAAAACTAGAGCCCGACCGATATATCGGCGGGCAGATATTATCGGCCAGTTTGGCGCTTACTCTGCAGTTCATGGGAAACTCCCCAAATTTCCTTCTCATGGCCTGAAAAGCTCAAAATAGCAATAAAAATATTTTACTAATTTCTTTGCCATAAAACCTCAGAACAAAAAAATCTAAATGCATTTTGTAGTTCTCCCCATGCTCCACTTGCAGAGCAAATGTAAATGAAATTGAAGTTACACAAATTTAGTTAAAGCTAAATAAAATAAATAAATATAATACATAAAATATATAATAATACTCCCCACACCAATGCCCACTATACCCTACATAACAATCAGCATAAAGAACAATAAGCAGCTTTCTACAATATTTTAAAAAGATGTTAAGTCTAATAAAGTGACCTGGGGTGTACACGCCATATTCATGTAAACGAGCAGAAAGAAAAATGCTTTAAAATATTTTTTCCTAATGTATAATGTATCGTCCAGTATATCGGATATCGGTATTTTTTTGTTACTTTATATTGGTATCGTCATCGGCCTCAAAAAATCCATATTGGTCGGGCTCTAGTAAGAACTGACAGAGGAACTGGATGGAGATACTGTCCCACTCAGAGCTAAAACAAAGGCACACAGTTTTTGAAGTTTCTCTTCAACAACAGACCATCAACATCGGAGAGGGCAGGTTATGCAAATGGGTCACAGGTAGGGAACGACTCTCCCTCTGACTCTGCCCAGGCCATTTGCCCGGGGTTGCGTGTAGTTTTAGTTTTTATTTACTTTTTGCCATTTTCAGGCTTTATTAAACAGTATTCAGTGAAGTAGTGACAGGAAATCCGTGCGTGTGCTCTGCTGTGCCTCTACCAACCGAGCCATGTCACAGCGCGGGACACATCTGCTGTAACCCGCTCCCTCTGAGGGGATAAGCTCAGCTGACACACGAGTTATCTCAGAACTGACCCCTGGATGAGAAACAAAACATCCTCAAGTAAAAAACAATGATGATGGTTAGCGTTAAGGCAGACTTTATTATCCCTGTAAGGAAATTTGTTAGTCGACCGAAGTTAAGTCCAGTACAGCAATTTATCGACTGAAACTGACCAAAGGATATGGATATGGGGGGGCATACAAAGTCTTAAAAAAACAAGTGACTTCACATTAATTAGGTGACACAATATTAACAGCAGATGGCTTCAAAATAATAAAATATATTGCTATCTAAAAATCATCTGTGTTATCTTGAATAAAATTAAAAATAAAAGTTATAAAGTAATAAATTAGACTAGCTTTTTCAATGCAAAAAGTTAACACAACTAATTGACTAATACAATTTTAGCTTTTTGCATGTTTTAGGTTGATGTTAGAAACCAGACACAGGGAGAACATGTAAACTTCACACAGAAGCCAGTAAAAGAGAATGTACGTTTTGTGTTTTTGATGAAAAAATGGTTAAAACATGTTGTTGGCAGCCCTAATTTATAAGGATGACTGAAAACATTGACAGACTGTTTCTACATCTGAACAGAGAGAGCTGAGTTGTGTGTGTAGTGTGAGCGGCTGGAGGAGGTCTTGAGGTTGGTGACATAACTCTGTGTGTGTGTGTGTGTGTGTGTGTGTGCATGTGTGTGTGTGTGTGTGTGTGTGTGTGTGCATGTGTGTGTGTGTGTGTGTGTGTGTGTGTGTGTTGACATTAGGAGCAGCCTCCCGGGGCGTGTCACCTGTACAGTGCTGTTAGTGTGGGTCCAGTGGGTCATGTGACCAAGCATGTGCTGTCTGTCTCCCTCTCTCTCTCTCTGTGTGTGTGTGTGTGTGTGTGTGTGTGTGTGTGTGTGTGTGTGTGTGTAAAACCAAACCTGTGTGTATGTTTCAGTGTAAAGTGGCTGTAAATGTAGCTATAAATAATGTACACAACTGGAAAGAAAGACACACATGACCTTGGCCCCTTCAGTAACCGCACACAGATGCTACAGTATATAACTTTATTTAATTCAAACGTATAACATGCAAGGGGTTCACACTTGTTATTTTGATTTTTTTTTTTTTTAAATCTTGCAGTGTATGGGCCTTGATTCTAAAAGGAAATATCTCTTAATTAAAAGTTCCAACTATTATTATGCTTTAGCTGTACCAAAGACATAGGTGTTAAGGTGAACTGGTGAATCTCGATGTCTCATAGTGAAAGAATGAGCCTTAAAGTGTCAGAGATAGGCTCCTCCCACTTGTGACCAATGGAGCGCCCCCCTCTGGCGCTAGAAGTAAATTTCCCATTCATTTTTCCCATAGACCAAACCATGTCCAAAGTGCGGGCCCGGGGCCTTTTGTGGCACAAGATTTCATATGGCCCTTGGCTTCTATAAGAAAATGTATTACTTATGGCCCTCCAGTGTTTCCATAGGATTGTCCGTACATTTGTGCATCTTATCTACTTTTCTAATAGGTTTTCTAATAAGTTGGTTGAAAAATAATTGTAGATGGCTTGTTTATGTTCAAAGATATCATTTTGTCTGGACCTGCTTTAGATTTTGCTATTTAATTTGGAATTATTTGGTTTTGAAAGCAAAATACTTAAAAAATAATTAGTATTGTACGTGTGTGGGCCCTTGAACATTTGCACATCTTCAAATCTGGCCCTTTTGGGGAAAAGTTTGGACACCCCTGCCATGGACTTTTGGAAAAATGCGTATATAAAGAGTTTAAAAGCTCGACCGAGGCTTATCTGCTATGTGGTAACTCATGACCATAGCAAAATTAACTTCATAAAAACAAATATATGAAACTATATGTGTTTATAAGTACATTTTTTCTGTCTGTTTGGGTTTGGGCTATTGTTATTTTGGTTCTAGTTCTGGTTCCAGGTTGATGGTTAGGCTTTTTGATGAACTTTCCTCATTAATCTTCAACACTGGTCATGACGCAAACATCTCATATTCAGTTTCCTTTCTTTTACTAATTTGATCCAAGTAGGTCTCAGTTATTTAAAGCTTATATTATATTCAAACAATAATTTAGCATATAACTCAATATTATTTCTTAAACGTCCTATATTATGCTTTTTTTCTGGCTTTTTAAAATAATTTTGGACACCTTTGCATTAGTATTTCAGGTTTTATAACTTAGAATAACAAAATAATGTATATGTATGGGGAAACCTGCAGAAAAATGTAAGGGTAACTGTAACTAAGTAAGTCACTTTTTTTTTTTTGCTTGGTGCTATAGGGAGAAGCACACTCACCTTGCAATCAGAGGGTTGCGGGTTCAAGTCCGGTTCAAGTGTGCTTCATAGTAGGCTTCATAGTTGCAGCCATAGTCATAACAGTATTCAATTTTACACAATAATACTATACTATGTACTTACAGGGGATATATTAGGCTTTTATCTAACTTTTTAAACCAATTTTGGTCACCTCAAGAACAACTTGCGCATTTTGAGAAAGAAACCATTTCTAATTATTACTTTTCTCCAGGTTTACCACATTATAACATGATAGAAAGCTCAGAAAAGTCGATTTTGCAGAATATATCCTCTTTAAATAAAGTTTACAATCCAGCCACAGGGGTTCACGAGCTGCTGTGTCCTTTGTAACAGTCCCAAGCTTGGATAAATGCAGGAGGATGATCAAACCAGGCATTAAAACCAAATCAGTATATGATAACGGGACACTAGGGGGCAGATTATTTACAGTGGCGACCCCAGAAAGCAAAAGTTAAAAGGAAATAAGAAAGTTTACATTAATACTTTTGGTCAAGTAAATAATTTTGAGTAATATTATGATTCTGTGAGAGTTTTTTGACATTATTGTGAGTATTGCCCGTACATCCCTCTCATTACGAACAATGGCCTGAGTACAGTAGAGTAATAAGCCTTGCTGGCATGTCTCCAGTGTGTTTACATTGCAGGAGGGGGGCCCACTTTATGTAACACACTTCCTATATCAAATTCCTGTCCCGGCTCGAGTTTCCATGTGATGTTTGTGAGTCTGATGCACAAACAGCTGCTGGCAGGGCTCGCTCTGCGTCCACTTCCACCTCACAAACACCAAACAGGAAATGAAAAGGCTTCAGACGATTACTGCCTGCACAGACTGATGCTGAGACTACCACCGGCTACTACAAGTAATACTTCACTGTACTTCACTGACTGTACTGCGACTGTACAGCGACTGTACTGCTACTGGGCGGGTGAGAGGGTACAGTATAGAACAGTGGTTCTCAAACTGTGGGACAGGTACTACTGGTGGCACTCTGGTGGTAGTCTTTTGGTCTTGAGTTGGGTTACGTTAGCTGGGTTTATTCTGGTTGTAGTCCTGCTCTGGTTCTAAGTGTAGATCATGGCAAAGTCCTGGTTAAGATACTGTTTAGTCCTGGTTTCGACCTGGTTTAGTCCTGGTTTAGTCCTGGTTCAGTCCTGTTTTAGACCTGGTTTTGTCCTGGTTTAGTCCTGACATGTCTTAGTCCTGTTTTATTCCTGGTTTATACTTGGTTCAGACCTGGTTCAGTCTTAGTTTAGACCTGGTTTTGTCCTGGTTTAGTCCTAGTTTAGTCTTGATTTATACTTGGTTCAGTCTTGGTTCAGTCCTGGTTCAGACATGGTTTTGTCCTGGTTTATACCTGGTTTAGTTCTGGTTTATACCTAGCTCAGACCTGGTTCAGTCTTGGTTTAGTCCTTGTTTAGTTCTGGTTTTGTGCTAGTTAATCCTAGTTTAGTCCTGGTATATACTTGGTTTAGACCTGGTTCAGTCTTGGTTTAGATCTGGTTAAGTCCTGGTTTATACCCAGTTTAGTCCTGGTTTATACCCAGTTTAGTCCTGGTTTATACCTAGTTCAGACCTGGTTCAATCTTGGTTCAATCCTGGCTTAGTCCAGGTTTAGTTCTTGTTTAGTCCTGGTTTTGTCCTGGTTTTGTCCTGGTTTAGTCCTAGTTTAGTCCTGGTTTAGTCCTGCAGCAAACCAATTTAAACATGTAGTGTAGTAGTGGTAAAATAAAAGTACCCCTTGTGTACTTAAATGAAGTACAGAAACATGAAAATTGTACATTAACAAAGTACTTTTACTTCATTACATCCCTGCTCTGTCTATATCTGTACCATGACCGCACTGCGACTGACAGTACTCCTATTCTTGTCACCATACGACCAAATATAATGCACCTGTGTAATGTTTCCATTGCTATTCCAGTTATGTTCATATTTAAAGCACCACAGTCTTCCAGGATTTGCACCTATAGTAACAAATCGTCCCTGAGCTCACATGGGACTGGCCCGTCTCAGGATGCATTCGTACACTGGAGCGAGATTTTAAAGACTTTTAAATAAATAGCCCACTGTTTTCTGACTGGCTCTACTGTATATTTATTATTCACAGTTAGCTTAATCTGTGTCCATTTGATCCAGCTCCAACTTAAATCACACAGGATTATTCCTAAACCCACAGCGAGTACAAACCAGTATCACGGTGCCCAAATTGCCTCGTAATGTCTTGTAAGTTTGTCATTATCATCAGATCTTGCTCTTAATTCATGAGACGGGATGATTATGTGAACTTCCGCGTCTCACCGTGACTGAGCTGCAGCGTCTGCCGCAGGGAAACTCATCTCTGGGAGACAAACTGATTAGACTTTGGAGCTGTAATTAAAAAGAATTGCTCCCTTTAGTTTCATAAAGAAGAAACTCATCAAATGTTAACAGCGCGGCTCAAGGGCTGCTTTTACAGTGCTGTGGTAATCGTGGTTATAGTTGTGCGTCTGCAGATTTGTGGTGGCGTTAAATGTGAATACGAACATGTGTAAAGTCATAGATAATAGCAAAACTGTACAAATGATACTTACATTATTGTCCATGGCTCCAGCAGGACTCACTGTACTATAGTGAATGTATAAGTCCACTGCACTATAAAAAAACAATTGCTGCGAAAACTCAAAAACTCAACACAACAGGATATTTTTTGTTCACTTAATTTGACATTCATACGTCTAAAATCTTTAAATTTTAAGTTTTACTCACTTGTCATTATTTTTTTAGCCCATTTTACAGCCAACTTACTATCCACTGTTCAGAAAAAGTATTATTCTTTTGTTAAATTTAGTATATTTAGTTTTTATTATTATTAATAATACTTTTTTCTGAACAATGATGAGTTAAACAAATATTGATAGTTAGAGTAAAACTTAAATTTTAAAGTTTTTAGACATATGAACAAAAAATATATTCTGTGTGAGATTTTGAGTTGACCCCAAAACTAAAAAATCTTAAGTTTTTGCAACATTTTTTTTTTATAGTGTAGCCTTACATGTAGACCAAAACATTGACCATATTTGGGCATCAGTAGCTCTGTAGTTATAAAGCTAGTCCCCCTGTAAGGTTGGCAGTTCAATCCCTGCTCCAGCCAGTTTATACTGCCTTCGTGTCCATGGGCAAGACACTTCACTCGCCTTGCTTCCAGTGTATGAATGTGTAACTGCAGCTGAGGATTAACACCAGAAAAGTGCTAAATAATTCCAAACTTTTGTATCCTAGGTGTTGTTCCTGGCTAAACCGTACATTACAAGTCTATTTATGTTGTTGTCCAAGCGGTAAGCCTTTTAAAGTAATACAACAAATCTTTTTTTCTGTGCATTTGGTGGTGGTCCGAGAGGCCGAAGGCACAGAATGGCAGCCACATCTCCGTCAGTCTGCCTCAGTTGCACTTACTGAATCCCTGCAAAAGCACTAATCCAAAATTTAATGTGAATTCTGTAACTTTAGTCCTAAATAGTAACATAAACACAGATGACCGCTCACAAAAACAAAATATTTTCTGAAACAGTGCAGCAGCTTTATGCCCTTGAGCCCTTTTGCCCCTGGCTGATTCAGTGCTGACACATTGTGAGCCTGTAAGAAGCTACAGAAGCCTGGCGGGGACATTTTGTTTTTGTGTATGAACGGATTGTGTAGCAAATAACCAGATGATAAAATTATTCCAGAAAATTGGTGGCAAAATGTATTTGGTTCAGCAGTGGCAGAGTGGTTAGTGCTCCTGCCTCTCAGACATGCATGTGTTAGGCCTTATTCGCACAGGATAAGCCTGTGTAATTGATAGACTTTATTCCGGATATGACATATTGACAACCCCGATTTTGTTTATGTTTCTAGCTCTACTTAATCTTCAGCTACTATCTTTTAAGTTGCTTTACAGTAGGCTACTGACAAGAAAAAAAAAAAATCTTTACTATTATCTTAGGAGATTTTGCTCTTCTTAAACATTAGGCGCCTCTCTCTTTTAATTTATTCACTGTGATACGTCTCTTTGGATCTAACTTTAGCAACTTTCCAAAACAGCCTCCATGTTGCTCCAATAGTTTTGTCTTAGCCTATCGTTGCCATGACGATGGGGGGTCATGTCTTCACCGTAGTTTGTTTTCTCTTTTTTTACTTTTTAATAATAGGGGGAAAAAAAGTTTGTTTCGGAGTAGGACCAAAAGAGACATGTTATTATGAATATAGTTTAGATACAGACATAAAATGGAGCATTACAAGACATTTTGGATTGCTCTTACAGTCTTTAGGAAACGATCTGCCGACAAAAACAGGGACATAGGGATTCACACAGGACTGGTATGATCTACGTTGGCTTGGTCATTTTCAGGGAAATTCTTACAAACATAGCAGATTCGTACAGGATTAAAAATCACAAACGACATCGGCCATTATTACAAATTACTGGAGGTCCCTAGGTAACACTAATTCCCTTGCTAATAGGGCTTTAGATGAATTGGTGACGCTAAAATGCCCCTAGTGAATGAATGTGAGAGTGAATGGTTGTTTGTCTTGTGTGTGTGTGTGTGTCTCTGTCAGTCCGGCCATTAACCTTGGCCCAATCCTGACCGTTTCTGTAAACTGACCATAACCTTTTGAGATGTTAACTAAAAAAACAACGTATAGTGGAGGCCATGATGGTTTATTCCACTGCTGGCATCTATGGAGCTTGATATGTTTCAGCTAATAACGGGTGAACTTTAATGACTGATATAATTACATGTTATTAAATGGAGTTGCGACTAATGTCTTCCATTTGCAAACTGCAATTTGACGCAATGCATTTCAGACGAAGAGTATTATTTTCATTAGGGATATGTCCAAGCATTTTATCAGAGTTTTTTTCTGTGTATTTAGCTCCGTGCATCTGCAGACTACAGTACAGATGCAACAAATGCGCTTGTACGATGAACTCCGCGCACTTTTTAACCAAGGTTTGTTGACAAAAGCAGATGTACTGTATAGAAATTCAATGTATCTGTGTTCTCTTTGTGTGGTTATAGTACAGTGAATTGAGTGCCGCTGACTCAATTATCCCCGCTGCAAATGTGATTCCCTCCAGTGCGTTACATAAAGGCATCATTAAAACCAGGCTTGTATTTCAGGAGAGAATAAATTCTTGTTTGTGCAAAGAGCAGAAATGAAAATAAGTATTGCAAAATCCTTAAAGGTGCTGTATTATGAAAATATCTACTTTTCTGACTTTTCTATTGTGGTATAAAGTTGTTCCCTCATCAGAAACTGCTTTCTGCTCTCATTCATTTATCCAAAAAAACTGTGTGCAGCTCTGTTTCCACTGATTCCTCACAGCTATTTTTCATTTTAAAATGTAAGTAAGTAAGTAAAATGGCATCATACAAAAAGTTTAAGGAAACGAAGTTCTCTTTTTCTTTGATTATGTTCATACAAAAAACCCTCAAAACTCAAAAACTCAAGGCAACAGGATCCCTCAAGATTTTTGAGTTTTGGGGCCAACTCAAAATCTCAAGTTTTCAACAATGAATATTTTTTTGTTCATCTAATTCAGCCCTTCCCAAAGTCAAGACTGTCGTGGCCCCCTTAAATTTCCGAAAACCCCTCGCGGACCCCCAACAATAAAACTTCCCTCTATTCAAAAGACTCTGTCATGTTTTTCTCCATATGTTTGTCCATAAGTTGTTTTAAAGTAATATTTTAAAACAAGTATACACCTGTAATTAATTTCAAATGTTTTTTATGTACTTAATGTTTTTAGGTATTTAATATTTCTATTGACTTTTTATATTTTTAAACATATATTTTATGTTTTATTTCTTTTTATGAACCAAAACATGTGTCTGAAATAATAATAATAACAATAAAATAAATTGAAATTGAAATTGAAAAATAGAAGGCCCCGGACCCCACTTTGGGAACCACTGATCTAATTTAACGTTCATGTGTCTATGACTTTTAATTTTATTTTTTACTCACTATCATATTGTTTTTTTTACTCATCATACAGCCAGCTTACTATCCATTGTTCAGATATTATCAATCAATAATGAGTCTGCCCTCTGCTGGTCTCTTCACTTGTTTTTACTTGATACTTATTAAAAATGTTTTCTTTTAGTCAGATAAAGTTTTTAAAGATTGTAAAATGTGCTGTTAGAGGTGGCCAAGAGTGGTTTAAAAATATAAATAAATGCATTTTATAGCCACCAAGGTTTGAACACAGGAACTGATTAATTTTCTTTTGACTTTTTGCTTCAGAGGTCGCCACAGCAAATCATCTGACACAACCTTCCTGACACAAACCTCTATTTATCCAGGCTTGGGACCGGCAAGGGCAGAACAAATTCACTCTGATTAAATGAAGAAAACATTGCTCTATAGAAGTAATCTCGCAACAAAGGGTCACAAGCCAGTGTACCCCTTGTGCCAGTGCCAAACCTGGATAAATGAAGAGGGTTGTGTCAGGAAGGGCATCTGGTGTAAAGCCTGTATGCCTAATAATTGTGAGGCAGATGATTTTGCTGTGGTAAAAAAATAAAAAAGGAAATGCCCTATAAGGAAAAAAAAATACTTAAGGCAAAATGCTAAATAAGTCATAAGTCATAGTTGTGCTAATATCAGTTAAAGCACCCTATCTCGCAATGTGGCCAGACCTGGGCTCAAACTATCGATCTTGTAGTTCAGGGGTAAATGCTCTATATAATTTTTTTGTCCTATTACTGACCTTTTTCTAACCAACTCTGGCAAAATCATAACCTCCATAGTTAAGGCTTTAAACATGGTATAAATGTAAATAACCTTTTTTTTTTTTTTAATGGAAATTGAAACAGAAACGTGGAGCTGTTATAACAGTGTGAACAGTGTCATTTATTTATTCTAAACAAAGTCACTGAATCCCCAAATATGGGCCTTACACAGCCTACTCCGAGATCGCAGCTATTATTGCATGAATACTGGTGTCACTTTAATGATATCTGACTCACACTGCACTGAGTTTAATACCAGCAAACTCCCACGACAGAAACAGCTGAAAATACAAGTCTATGCAGCGAAAGGCTTTGTGTGTGGAGAGCGATGGAAGAACATGACCCGGAGTCGAAGAAAGGCCCAGTGATTTCAGCGATGTCTAGTACAATAGTGTTATAATTTCACTTTTCAAGAATGCACGGTTACTGTGGGTTTTCTGTCCAAAGACATGCATGTGTACAGATGATTGAAAGTGAAAGTATGCATTATTATTTTGTTTTAGAGGAATACTAGTACAGAAGTTTTTTTCATTAAGGGGCCAAATACTGAAAAATATATGAAGGAGGGCCACAGCAGATACAAAAAGTCCCATGTGGCTGCTCCATTTCCTTAAAAGTCTTTTGTTTGGCAAAGGTTTTCCACAACCACACATTTGTTCGAGGAATAGATTTTCTTTTCTTTCTTAATGCCAGGTCCATCTTAGATAAATACTGAAGTCTGTGGGGCCAATGAAAACTGTTCCTCGGGCCACATTATGTCCCCTGAGCCATAGTTTGGACACTCCTGTCCTAATGGTACCTGGTAGCATTTTTTAATCCAATCCAATCCACTTTATTTAAATAGCAAATTTGACAAACAGGGAGAGTTTCCAAAATGCTGCACAGACAATGGTAAAAAAAACAAACAAAAAAAACAAACAATAAAAGCTCTATTTAGTCATCCTGGTCTCCCTTAAAAATAATAAAAAACAGTAAAACCAAACAAGTTCAGTTCAGTTTATTTGCTCCATCTGGTTTTGTAAAGTCAGCTGAAACAAACTGCATCTTGTCAATTTAAAATAACATTTTCTCCATGTTTTCCAGAATATGCTATGGACTAATAATGAACCACTGTTTGTAGCCTTTGTTGTTGATTTGAAGTGCAACACACATACGTTAAATAAACTGCACCAAGAAATAGTAACTGGATATAACTCCAGTTCTCAGAGCATGCGTGGCTTCTGTATTACACTGCTGTTTAGTGGAATATTAAAGATAATCAGTGCAGTGAGTATTTAACACAGTTCTTTGTTAGTTTTATATAATTAATGACCATCCATAAGCTTTAGCTCAGTTATAGGCTCAACTTTTGCACATTCATAGTAGTTGCAGCTCTTTACAGATGCAAATTTTGTAATTTTTGGCAAATATTGGCTCTGTGGATCCAGAAGGTTATAGATACAACTGAATTATCATTGATTGGTCTACAACACTTGTCTACAATAAAATAATGGCAGCTGATGATACAGGAAGTGCCAATCTCACTACTTGGTTTACACAGAGAAACATAAACATAAACATGGATAGTGGTAAAGGTATCTACAGTTCAGTTTGATTTTGTGAGCAAATGTTCCCTTTTTAATTCAACACAAACAAGAAGTAGTTGCATTGTGGATGTAAATATTTGATTATATTGTAATAATGTGTTGCTTTGTATCCTAAATAGGTACAATCTAACTTAAACTCCCCTGTCCTAACAACTCTTAAACCTATCTATAAAACATTGGCTTTGTTTATTATACATTATACAGTATTAACTTGATTTAAGGGCCAAACTTTATTACAAAATGATCATGGATCAGATAAAATACACTTAATCTCGATGATTAGCTATTTATAAACTATATATAAACAGGTTTTATTGCTTTCTCTTGGCCTCTTAAAGTAGACTTTTTGGATGAACACAGACTATTCCCGATCTCAATGAAAACAGATTTTATGGTTGGCGAACTTGAAATACTAGAAACTCGCCTGCGTTTTGTATTCAGTGCATTTTGCGGAGGTTTGTTCTTTCCGATCGGCCGTATGGACCTCTCCGCTGCTCACATTCCTACATTTCCTAAAAATACCTGTGGCTCACGGCCCCGGCTGTGGCGGAGCAGCAGTGAGTGCGGTGCTTGTGGAGGTGGAGCAGGTGAAAGGATAGTTTTAGATCAAACAAACCATTAGTGAAAGAAGAAGAAGAGGAGGAGGAGTGGTCATGTGACTGTTTCTGCAGCTGCGGGCGTCAGCCACCTCTGCACCGACAACTGTTACTCACCGTTTGGAAAAATCAAAAACAACAGAGAGGGAGAAAGATTCAGCCCAGGCCCTGTTGCACATGTGAGAGCTTCTTAAAGGACGTTTTTAACAATAATTGCGATATGTTGTACTACGCTAAACAAAGACGGAAGCAGTACTCAAAATATCAAGTATAAGCTTCTTTAAGGGAACATCACAAAAGTAAAAGTATTCAACAAAATGATTACCTGAATAAAATCTATTAACTGTAAACTTTACATAAGTGCAAAGTAGCTTGAAAGATTGTTTTTGCAGCTACACATTACTTCAACTACTACTACTACTACTACTACTACTACTGTTGTTTATACTATGAAAGGCTAGTGTTGTAGTGCCCGGTCTTGGTCATGAGACTGGTCTTGAGACCTTTTGTTTACGGTTTTGGTCTCGGTTGCAGGTTTACTCAGTCTCGTCTCAGTCTCAGATGTGGTGGTCTCTGAGATTTTATTTAACAAACATTATTCTAAAATGCTATTCTTCAGAGTTTTGGGTTAATTATTTTTATGCATGAGAAAAAAAAAAGGAAAATGATCTGTCTCTGTTTGTGGAGTCTGTTACATTAGACCATTAAAAATAATCATTAATGCTTTAAACCACTTTTTCACAATACATTTTTTTTTTTTTTTACTTTCCCTCTTTTATTTAGTGTTAGTCCCCAGAGTTTGTTTTGGTCTCGACCTGGTCTCAGTTTGCCTTGGTCTTGGTCCTTAAATACTTTTATTCATTTAGAGACATTAAAGTAAAAGTAATTAAAGTAAAAGAAGAAAAATTGTCAACCTAAAAATCCCCAAAAATTTAAATTACATTGTGGAAAATCTACTCAAAGTGGACAATTTCTTTAAATAAAAATAAACGTACTAGTAAAAGTGTGCTGTATGCTAAAAAATAGTAAATAACTCGACTCACTCTGCTTCTGTTACACAACACCAACGTAAAAGGAACTAAATTCTGCTTTTATTCATATGTTTAAACCAATCTTAGTCACCTCTAGACCAGCAGCACATTTTACAGCCTTTAAAAACATTATAAGTGTTTTAATAAGTACTCTACTGGTGCTATCTAATCAGAGAAAAAGCTCTGCACTTCCTAAAGCGTTTTGTCTGATGCCGTTTTAGTACAAAAACAGATTTATGTCATGGTAGAAAGCTCAGTAAACATGATTTTGCATAATAAGTGAACAAAATAACATTAATATATGCCATTATTAACGCATAATGATAAATATCTATCTATGCATATTATTTTTGTTATTGCTTACTGTATGTTAGTGGTATGACTCTAATCTTGATATATTTGGCTGTAGTGCAAAAAGCATAGAGTTTTGTCTTTACCTGCACAAATCCTCATATTTCACTGGAAGATAGTGATAGTCCTGAGTGACCGTGAAGAGAAGCAGCCATAATCTGATTTAAATTAATGTAAACAGTGCGAGTAAAGAGATTTTTTTTTTATTTTTATCCAGCTCAGAGACAGGAAATGAAGCAGCAGTAGCAGAGGAGAGACAGGAGTAAGGAGAGTTTTTGGACCCGTGTCAACTTTTTGCCCAAAATGGTTGTTATTAGGCTGGGGCTTTGGGGCAGACTTATCCAGGATCAGCGCCTCTCCAGCTGCCAGTTCATCCCAGAGCCACAGATGGAGAGAAAAACCTATAGAGATACTGGATAAAAACATATAGATTTGTGGGTTTAGTATATGGTCCTCCAAAGATTTATAGATTCATCAGAGTCAGGATGGATTTGGTAGAGGATTTTTTTTTGTATAATGCATTCATCACAGTGACATTTACAGGACTGGGCAAATAGTGAGGTGTGATACAGATTGTTTTCTGTTAGAAGCATTTCAGGAAACTTCAGTAATGGGCCAAAGACAAAATGATTCATTTTGTTGTGGGTCCAGGAGTATTTTAAGGAGTTCTGTACCATTTTGAGGACTGCAGATACTAACTTCACTCGCTACAAGAACAAATGATTCGTTTTACGCTTTGGTCTGAAATTTACACTGAAGAATAATTTTCCTACCAGAGACTGATATTAAAATGTGTTGTGATTAAATAAAATTGTTTAAAAAGTCTATAATTGTAATTTTTGTAACAATTTAGCCTCAATTTATTCCTCGTTTAGTCTGTGTTAAATTTTGATTTTGACGCTGTTTTGAATTGTGAATACAGAGACTTACATTTTTGTTTTAAGTGAATTTAACAGTGTTAAAAAGTATTAAAAAGTCTTAAATGTGATTTTATGACATCTTCAATTTTGTTATTAAAATTTATAAAGTTATTAAGAAAGTTTGACTCCAAAAGGTGTGCATTCATGGATTCATTCTGTAATACATGTTCACACAAGAATCATTAAAAAACAATAAAAAAAAGATAAAAAGTGGTTTGAGAAACACTGCTATTTATTTTTTAATAGTGATATTGACATCGGCCAATATCGGCGATCTGCCACAGGAGAAAGATTGATATCAAACATCGGTATCGGATAAAAAAATCATCCTGGCCCATCCCTACGCTAAAATGACACGATCGCAAAGCCCAGATTTCTTGAAGTGGCAATGAGGTCTTAAAATATTTTGGGAAGGTCTTCAAAAAGTCTTAAAAAGATATTGAAATTAACTTCAGGACTCCTGCATATACTACATATAAAGTAGGCCCTGTTTTAAAATATCACATAAATATTGTTATTGCAATATTCAACATAGTTATCGAATATTGAATGTTTTTCCCATATCATGCAGCCCGACTATTTTTAGCATTGCGAGATAGGGCCGATGCTTTGGCAGAGGTCTATGCTCGTTGTCTTGTGTTGCTTGTGTTCCAAGTTGTTGTTTTTTTGTGTGTATTTTTTATGATGCACTTACTGTGGAAAAGTAGGCCCTGTTTTAAAAATATCACATAAATATTGTTTATGCAATATTCAACATAGTTATCGAATATCGCAAGTTTGAATTTTTTTTTCACTTTCTTTCTTTCTTTCTTTCTTTCTGTGAATTTGCCTAAGCCCTTTGCGCAGTACAGTACATTCTTTTCGAGTCATTTTTATTGAACGTCAAAAAAAGCAACATGTGATAATGTTATGATATAAATGAGTAAACTTGTCTGATCTAATGATCTTTGAGAAATCCTTGTTACTCCCATTAAGTCCAAATATTGAAATTACATTTGATATTTTGCTAAGATCCTGCATTTTTATTTTAAATTTTCTTGTACAGTAGGTCTTCTATAGGTCTTCAGTGGGTCAGTACTAGGGCTGCATGATATGTGGAGAAAACATGCGATATTCGATAACTGTGTTGAAAATTGCGATAATATTATTGCGATATTTGAAAATAGAGCCTACTTTTCATAACATAGTAAGTTAAATTCACTACATTTCACAAAAAATGTAAGTTCCTGTGTTTACAAGTCAAAACAGTGACAAAATCAAAACTAAACCAGGAATAAAACAAGGCTAAGCTGTGCCTAAATTAATTAAATTACCACTAAAACTGGACTTTTTAAACATTTTTATTTAGTCACAACACATGTTCTTTTAGGGCTCTGGTGGAAAATGATTCTTCAGTGTAAATCTCTGTCAGATGGAAGACCACAGCGTTATTGCGATATATTTAGATTCTTACGATAATGTGTTTGCTGATATTGTGATAACGATAATTACGCGATATATTGTGCAGCCCTAGTCAGTATTGCAAAATCCAACTTTTTCCATTGGCAGACGCGTCCACTGCTCCCTGAGGTCCCGCCCCTCGCTGTGGTCCAGGGTCTGTCTGTAGTCCCACAGATCCAGACCAGGATTTGGATGTGGTTTTGAGGTCGATGTGTGTGATAAAATGAGTGAAGGCTCCGACAGCAGCTCGACACGCTCAGACTCTGACTGACATTTCCAGGATTAGAAAACACTGCTGCTGCACAAAACAACAACAGGCCCTCAAGGAAAATGTAAACAAAAAACTAACAGCAAAAAGATGTCAGGAGTGTCTTTTCTTATTGTAGAGGACAAACTGAGCACTGCTGTAGGAGAAGCACGCTCAGGTTTCTTTTTTTTTTAGCACACATTCTTCATAAATTAAATTGATTTTGTAATATTATACAGGGTTTATAAGCAACAGCATGTCCCTGCAGGGCTACCATAGCTGTTCACATGCACAATGCAGTCACTATGTTTGTTTTAGTCAAGACCAGTGTGAGATACATACATTTTAACAGCGAAAACAAAAGCAAACGAATGATACAAACATTTTCCTGTTTCTTCTTATGCTGAAAACAAACACAGTGGGTTAAGCATTCGCCCAGCAACCGGAGGGTAGCCGGTTCGAATCCCATCTGAAGCGCATACTGTCGTTGTGTCCCTGGGCAAGACACTTCACCCACCTTGCCTGTGTGAATGTGTTAGTGTGGCTGTGTACGGTGGTGGTCAGAGGGGCCGTTGGCGCAGATTGGCAGCCACGCTTCCGTCAGTCTGCCCCAGGGCAGCTGTGGCTACAGAAGTAGCCCACCACCACTGAGTGTGACTGAGGAGTGAATGAATAATAGATCAAAAATTGTAAAGCGACTTTGAGTTGTGTGAAAAGCGCTATATAAAATGTATGTATTATTATTATTACTTACAAAATCATTCATATTCAAAAGTACAGTAATTTCTTATAATGTTTGGTTTAAAAAAAATAATCTCAGAGACAGCCACATCCGAGACCAAAACAAAACTGGATGCGAGACACTTCTGTATATAATAATGCTTTATATTATCTATTACACAGAGCCATTCGTACTTTTCCTTTAACATTATAATAATTATTAAAAATCATTGTGCCTAATCTGTGAGGGTGATGTGGTTCCATTAAACGTACCAACTTACATCTGACATTAGCTCAGTAGGTACTCGGAGGTTGGTGGTTCAAACCCTGCTACTGGCATTGTGTTTTGTTGTGTCCTTGGGCAAGGCACTTCACCCTCCTGGCCTGTGTGAATGTGTCAGTGTTGCAGAGGTGGAAATACAACAAGATACTTTTACTCAAGTACAGTTTTGAAGAAATAGTACTTACTGAGTACATTAAGTAAATAATAATAATTTTGTAGTAATTGTATAATACATTTATTCAAGTGATATGGCATTAAAATGATCAATAATGTACTTTTTTATTATTATTTTTTTATCTTTTCCTTCAATTTCCAGTTAGTTCACAGGATTTGGTTTTGGTCTTGTTGTGCCTCGGTCTCGATCTCGACTCTTAAAAGTCTCGGTCTTGCCTTGGTCTCGGACTGGTCTTGGTCTTGTTTAGTATGGTCTTGCCTCCAACATTAATATACAATAAAAAAGCAGGAGTGTCATTTTATTAGATGAATATTAACTTCTACTTTATCTTATTTGTAATTGGAGGTGCAATTAAAATATTGAATAGCCTATATTATGTTTCTAATAATTACTAATTCAGCCATTTACACATTGTGACAGTGGGATTTCTGTCACATCTAATTAATTTGCTCGCCTGTAATAGATTTTGCTTTCCTCCACTCTCGTCCTGAGATACCGTTACAGTGGAGTTTACCAGTTACCAGCTCTGTGGTTATTTTTATTCTGTGGCACATAGCCCAGAGCCCCAGCTCCTTACAAACGCTGCTTGACTGACTCCAACACACACAGCGCTGCACAAGGGAAAGGTTTTTTTTTTAATGCCAAACATGTAGCAGGGATTTTTTTTTGTCTTTTTTACTCTTTTTTTTTTTTTTTTGCAGTGCAGATGGGGCTGCAGGCGGACGCTCTCTCTCTCACCACATTCACTGTCGCATGATTTACTCGCCGCATCCTAAAATAACCCCATTCCTATCTGTATTAATCTGTTTTATGTCACAGTGGTGGGCTTTATCGTCACCGTTCTCTGTTTGTCTGTGTTACCTGCTGTGAAATGAACGCGTCTTTCACAAATAGATCTGTTTTTTTGGTTTGAATTGGGTGCAACAAAGGGTTAAGGGGTTTGATGCTCCATCCTGATGTGAACTCAATGCCCTTTTAAAGATTTTCTGGCTCCGCACTGACACCTGGTGGTCAGGGTGAGGGAAAGCAGCGGGGTTGAAGTACTGCTGGAGTTTGTTTTGGAGAGATTTTGAAGTGCTGCGTTTAAGGACGTGGTTTTATTCTGTGATCTGCTCCATGTCACGTGCATTCAGGAGGAGCGACAGCAATAAAGGAGGAGTTAAAAGTACTGCGTTACTGCAAAATAATATTACTCAGGTAAAAATACTCAATAAAATCAGAACTGGAGTGAAATCAGAAACTATTTTAAAATGTTTTGCGTTTTTTTTTTTTTTTTGTGAGCATGAGCACAGTGGTAGTGTTGGACCGTAATCAAGATCAAAGAGTCCAAGACGAGACGTTCACGGTTCGAGACTGAGCCTTTTAAGGACCAAGACCAAACTCTGGGAACTAACACTAAATAAAGGTGGAAAGTGAAAAAAAAAAAAGAGGTTCAAATATATTCACAATTATTTTAATGAACCAATGCAGCAGCCCCCACAAACAAACAGAGACAGATCAGATTTTCTTGGTTATTTTAATGTGGAAAACTAATTACTCTAAAATTATGAAAAACTGATTTTACTTGTAATGTTTTGTAAAAAAATAATCTCAGAAACCGCCACAGACCAAGACTGTAAAAAAAATGGTCTCGGGCCCTACAAGTGTACTACTACTACTACTACTACTACTACTACTACTACTAATACTAATATTAATACTATTACCAGAGGTTGTTAGTAGCCAAAAATTATTATTTTGAGTATCGTTCATATCATATTGCTCAGCAGTACTCAACATAATTAGTACAGGAGTAAAATAAAAATAAAAAGGTTTACTTGTGTAGAAAGTCTTTTGAATGTTATTATTATTATTATTATTATTATTATTATCATCATCATTATTATTATTATTATTTTTTAAGGGCAGTAAAATATAAGCCTACTACTAGTACTACTACTGTACTGTCCCAGGACTGCAAGGTGTACTATCCACTTTGTCACTGAGGTCAAAAATACGTTTACTCATTTAGAAATATGAGTAAAAGTAACTTTTTTTTTTTTACTAAAATGTATTATAAGTAAAACTGTGATTTCCAAAGTGCAAAAAAAAAAAAAAATGACTTGATTAAAAGCATCTTGCTTTATTCCACCTCTGCAAAAGTTCTCATAAAATGCAGTAGTCATAAAAAGTCTAGTTTTTTCACTGTTAAATTATTGCAAAAGGGAAGTTTTGCAATTCTCCTAAACTAGATATTCATCATAAAATACCTAAAATACCTAACATAAAAGGTTTTTGAGCCAGGTATTCACAAACACTTGAAACCATAATGACTTTATATTGATACTACAGTACTGATCTTTTCCAGTCTGTGTAGCTGTAGGATACAGAGTCCAGCTGTAATCAGTGTTTGGAGTTAGATGAAAAAGTAATCAGTAAAAAGCTTTGTTAGAGTAAAAAGGAGCACAGATTGTATTGTTGTGGGGCAGACGTTGGGAGCGAGGCAGACCCCACACTGTAAGGTTTGGGGAAATCAGCCCAGTGACGTCTTTGCAGCTGGGGTCTATCACAGTTTTGCTAAAGGGACATGTCCTCATTGTTACTGGATGAAGAGGAGTCTGTCCCAGCTGCTCTGGAATAAGACGAGATGTATCCTGGACATACATTTAAAAGTTTATTGTTACATTCACTATTGGCAATTTAAACCAGCTCCCCAATAAATGCAGTACATGTATATTGTGTATCATTATGCATAGAACTTTTTGAATAATTGGATTTTTGGATTTTTGGACGGTGAGTGTGTCATGAATATATGTGTAAAAGGACTTGCCCATCATTTGTCTAAAAACTTTTACACCAATGAGCATTACTGGACTAAACCTGGACTAAACCAGGTATGAAACCAGGACTAATCTGGTACTAAGGCTCGTCTAAACTAAGACTTACCACCAGCACTAAAACAGGACTAAAACAGGACTAAAACAGGTCTTAACCAGGACGAATATGCACTAAACCAGGAATAAACCAGCACTGATGTGGGACTAAAGTAGGACTAAACCAGGACTAGGACTAAACCTGATTAAACCAGGGTAAAAGTAGTACTAAAGCAGGACTAAACCAGGTCTAAACCAGGAATAATCTGGTACTAAACCTGGTCTAAACCAGGAATAATCTGGTACTAAACCTGGTCTAAACCAGGAATAATCTGGTACGAAACCTGGTCTAAACCAAGACATAAACTTGCATTAAATCTGGAATTGGCTGCAGTAGCTCATTCGGAAGAGGCGCTTGCCCACTAAACCCAAGGTTGGCGTTTCAAGCCAAGGCAATGGGCTGTTGTTGGGCAAGACACTCACCCACCTTGCCTGTGTGAATGTGTTTGGTGGTTGTAGAGGCTGTAGGTGCAAAATGGCAGCCACACTTCTGTCAGCTTGCCCCAGGGCAGCTGTGGCTACAGAAGTAGCTCACCATCTCGTATGACTGAGGAGTGAAGGGATAATAGACCAAATAGTAAGGCGACTAGAAAGTATAAATACTATATTATAAAATATAATATAAATGCTATATAAAACTATACTAAGCACTAATTTGGGACTGAAGCAGGACTAAACTGTGCCAGGACTAAGCAGTAGTCTACTCTTTACCGTGAATACAGAGCAGGACTAAAACAGGAATTAATCCAGTTTCAAAGTAAACTAAATCAGAACGTACCTCCAGAAGAAGCCTGTGTACCCTCAGCTGTTCCATACATATGTTGTTGTTGTTGTTATGACGTGGATGAATAATTCCTGTAAATATAACACTTCCTGTTTATCATATGTCCACATGTACAGAACATTGTATTTAATGTGTCTGCTCATATTCTCCTCGTGTTAAAGCTGACCCGCTGTAATCGTGTAAATGTTCTGTGTCATGTGACCTCTGTCTCTGGAGGTACACAGACTTTGATGTACTCTCTACTTTTACTCAGACTCAGTTATGTACAGCTTGTGTTCAGAGTTATTGTATTTATAGTTTTTACAGGAGTCAGCCTGTACCAGAGGAGAAAGCTGAAAAATACATACTCAAGTTAAAGTACTGTTACTTCAAAACAATATATGTAGAAGTAAAAGTACTCAATACTTTTGTTACTTGAGAAATATAACAGTATTTTTTAGTGTTGAGTAGAAAGTTTACCTTTGTAGAAAGTACTACTACAACTACTAATAACAGACTATTAATACTACAACTTGCCATTACTACTACTAATACTAATACTAATACTATAACTGCTATTTCTACTACTACTACTAATACCACAACTACCATTACTACCACTAATACTGCTACTACTAATACATCTACTACTAGTAATACCATAACTGCCATTACTACTGCTACTACTACTACTACTTTTACTACAACTCCCATTTCTAATACTACTAATACTACAACTGCTACTACTACTACTACCATTATTACTACTACTACTAATACTACATTACTATTACTACTACTGCTATTGCTAATACTTCAACTGCCATTACTACTACTACCACTAATAATACTACAACCGCTATTACTATGAATACTATAACTGCCATTACTATTACTACTACTGCTATTGCTAATACATTAACTGCCAATACTACTACTACCACTAATAATACTACAACTGCTACTACTACTATTACTATTGCGAATACTACATCTGCCATTACTGCTACTACTACTAATACTACTACTACTTAGTTAAGTTTATTCTTTATTTGTCAGGAACCATGTACAAATCCATTAATTTCACAAGAAAAGAGATGCATTACAACATTTCAGAATACAAACATTAACATTAATGCATAGTTAAAATACTTACTATGTTACCAAGCTTAAAGAGGCATTTTAGCCTTAAGTCATAATTGAATAAAATCCTTACAAATACAGGTTATTAGTAGTGAATAATGATGAGTACAGGTAAACACAGAATAACACAGAATATAGAATTAACTATATTTAATTTAACTTCTACTACAACTAACGTTCTCTCAAGTAAATTATTTGAGTAAAAGTATCCGGTTGCTCTCCACTACTTCTGAGTACTTTGTCATTATTTTTTGCTTTAGGTTGGTTAAATCTGTCACTGAGAGTTTCCTGTAGTGTGAGATTAAATCCTTGTGAAACAGTGGCCCCAGCCTGGTCTTAATCTGCTCAGATGTGACTTTGTTCATGTGATGGATGTGAAAATGTTGGACTCCGGTGACTCCTAGTGGTCAAACGTAAAAAAGACATCTGCAGCAGTTTTATTAAAGCTTATGTGAAGTATTAGTGGCTTCGGGCAAAGAGAACAGAGTACCTTTGCAATTATTTTTAATACATTTATACATTTTTCTTGGATATAATAATGGTAATAGTAACTGCATGTGTATTTAATCCACTTTATTTCTATGGCACATTTTACAAACAAGGCGGTTTCCAAAGTGCTGCACATTAAACACTAGATAACTATTACTCTATTTAGCTCTACTAGACCCCATTAAATAATAGGAACCAGTAAAAAACAAATAAGAGCATTACAATAAAATAAGAATAAATAAGTAAAAACCAGGAAGTAATAAAAATAAACAATACGAGACACAGGACCACAGAGTTCACGCTAAAAATTTAAATCAATTCTAAAACGACCAGGACCTGCTTTTTTGAACTCTAACAATGTAAAAGGAGAGAAAGAAGAGAAACCTAAAAAAAAAAAGGACAAAATAAATAAACACATTTTGACCGTGGCAGAGTGGTCAGTGAAAAAAGTCATGGTATCAATTTTGGGGCCTGCAAGACATTATGCACTTTTCCACGAGGACAGAACGGGGCAGGACGGGTTGGTTTGAGGGTGTCTCCACTTCCCAAAGCGTTCCAAGGTGTTCCCAAAAAGCAGCCCAAATCCTCATACTTTTGGCACCTTTTTAGGATGGGGTCCAGCACGGTTAAGTGGTCTGAAACGGTTAGAGGTGGGCACAAAAACAACAAGCCAAAGAGAAAATGTTATTTTTAAACAAACACACACTTGTCCTTGTGATAAACAGCTGTATTACGAAATGTTTTGCCGATATGGGACGCTGTACCAAGGCGTCCCATGTCCCGAGTGGAAATGTGCCTATTATTTCTTTGAGTGCAGTCTGCATGTCCTCAATGTGTTACTTTGGGTTTTCTCCAACTTCCTCTCACCGTCCAAAGACATGCAGGTGAATTGGTGACTCTAACTTGCCCCTAGTGAATGAATGTGAGAGTGATTGTCCAGAATGTACCCCGCCTAAAGCCCATAGTTGCTGGGACAGGCTCCACTCAAATGCAACCTCTAATTTGAACAAGCAGAAGAACAAAGATGAATGAAAACTATCACATTGACACACTCTGATGTTTTATCTTCCCAGGAGGCCAGTCAGTGCCCCAGGACCCCTCGCCCCCCACCACCTGCCCCCCAGGCCCGCCCGGGACACCGGCGGGCACCAACGGCAGCTCAGACATCATGGTGAACTTTGACCCCGACCCGGCGGACCTGGCCCTGTCCAGCGTGCCGGGACAGGACGCCTTCGACCCGCGGAGGCACCGTTTCTCCGACGAGGAGCTCAAGCCGCAGCCTATGATCAAGAAGGCCCGCAAGATGCTGGTGCCCGACGAGCAGAAGGTATACTACAGCTCCCATAATGCTTTGCTTCAACTGTGTTCTTATTGGCTTTAGAGCTGCAGTGTTTGATATCAGTTTAAAAGGGTTGGTACATATGTAAACACTTTAGTCTGGTCTTTAAACATTTACAAATATTCTTCAAAAAGTGTTTCACAAAATACAAAGTTATATTGCTATTTGTTTTGTTAGTACGGTGGCCCTGAGGTGCCACATCAAAATAGTTTTTGTCCACTAGAAAAATAAAAGCAGATGTAGATTTTTTTTTTTAATCTTGCCTTAAAAAGAAGCCCATCCCTCAAATTTAAAAAAGAAAATTTAAATAAATGTCTATATTAAAAAAGGAACATCATCAAAGTTTGTTTTGTCCACTAGAAAAATAAAAGCTGAGGAAGATTTTTTAAACGTGTTGAGTAAAAAAATAAACTCACCTCTAAAAATTAACGAGTCAGTTAAAATAAAGCAATGTGTCAATTTAAAAAAAAACTCACTCATCAAAATAAAATAAACTTTTCTAAAAATAAAAATATTTCCTCAAAATAAAAAAGCATGTTACAAAATAAAAAAGCATGTTACAAAAAAAAAAAGCATTGCGCTATTTAAAAAAAAAAAAAAAAAGACCTTCCAATATTTAAATAAATTTCATAAAAAAATTAAAACACACAGCTTCAAATTAAAAGAGGACGCTGTTTCCCCAAAATGTCTCCCCCTTTTAAATTAAGGCTGCCACCAAAACAAAACCATGCTTCAAATTTTAAAAGGGTTCAGCTAACGTGGCTGTAGGTCATTGTCAGAACTCTTCCAGTTTGGAGAAGCAGACAGGAGCAATTACATACGCTTTGTGCTACTAATGAAGCCACTGAAAACATAATTTTTAACAACCAACAAAAACTCCTACTTTAAAAACTCTTGTTAAAGGTTCTGTAAGCAGCACGCACTCGTACAGGTGGGTTGCTAGTTTTTCTGCTTTTCTGATTGGACGATCGGTAATGCAGGGTTTTAGAACCAAATCAAAAAATGTAAACAAAAACAACTTGGCCATTATGTAAAATATATTTTTAATTGTTAATAAATTAACTGTACCATTGTTATCAGTAAAACTAATATTTGATTTAAACATGTTTACCTCGTATTATATCGCACATGTGGGTAATGTTTATGAAATATAAAAAATATATACTTCTCATAGCACCTTTAATGTAAGGAGTTGTAATACAGAAAGTAGCCCAAGTACAGTATGGCCTGGGTCTCCACCTCAAATTCCTACAACATACATAGGTCCCCATTATTATAACTTTGTTTCCACCTTGAAAACACACCTGGAGTAGTATTTTGTTTCATTCACGTGTGTTTGAGTAATCATCGTCCTCTTCTCAAGATCTGAAAGTGTTCAGTCTCGCCCGTCATCAGATTTGTTTTGATCATTTTAGCGTTTAAATTGCCATCACTACGAAGCAGTCGGCTCATTTCATCTATCTGCTAGCGTCATGTTGCTAATAACTGTGTTAAATAGCCATTTTATGCCCTGTCTATTCCCCACGGTTGCCAGCAGGGGGTGACAGACACCTAATCCAAACAACAGCTCCTCAAAAGAAGAAGTTTTTCATACATATACATTATTTTAAGTTATACAACATGAAATATTAATGCAAAGGGGTCCAAAAAGTCTGAAAAAAGCATAATACAGCACCTTTAAGGACGTTACATAAATATTTGTAGTAGTGTCAGATCCAACCACAAGCAAGTGTGTTTGTGCCAGTCCCAAGCCTGGGTTACTGTTGAGGGTTGCATCAGGAAAGGCTTCCAGCATAAAACCTATGCTAATCACTGCACACTAGGAGGCAGATGAAGGGAAAAGACGAATAAAAGAAGATATAAAAAAAATTGTGAATGTCAAACTAGAGAAATCTTCTTAAACCTGTGTCTTCTGATGTTAAAGTTCCCGTCCTCTGTTTGCACTCGCTCTCTTGTTGTTGCACAAATCCAGGGTTCAGATAAATGTCCCGTGCTCCATGTGAGAGCAGAGCAGCTGCAGCTCCTGAGGCGGCTGTAATTTATGGAGAGACGAACCGAACACACGCCTTTATAAATCATTTGTACTCGGCTTTAGAGCAATGATCTGGAGCAGAGGTAGAGAGCGCAGATCGCTCATAAACGGAGGCACCTCGGAGTTTAATATCCAACCAATATACGGCTCAGACGTGAATTTATGGATATGATAAAAGCGGCGTGGAATGGAGGAAACTCATTTGCCTAATACTCAATTTAAAGCAATAATCATTTCATAGGGCGTTGTAAAAAGGGGGAATTATTTAGCCTCAGACTGTAATTGTATGTTAAGCTCCAGGAATGGAAACACTGTCATTGCATAAATCTTTCATGTTACATATTGGAGCTTAAAAAATCCTCTCAGCTCTTTCTTATTGAGTTGATTCAGAACAATAGTAAACTTTAGCGAGGCCAGGAAGAGACTCTAACCTTGCAAAGTGATAATAGATACATAGCAATATACTTTTCCCATTCTTCTTTTTCGGAGTCATAAAAATGTAATCTCAGGGCTACCTCGTTCATATACGGCACTATTTTAAACTGATACGTATTGAGCTGAATGTATTGCATGTTGTCTTTTGTCTGTGAATGTGTAATGCATTTATTATTGTAAGCTTTGACAACTCTTAGCAAGCGTTACCGGTGCTTTCAGTGTTATGTGTTACGACCACTTGCCTAATATGCAGCTGCACACACAACAAACTGTGATGCACTGTGGGGAATTTCTCTTCAATTGTCTTATTATTTTTCAGTTATGGTTTAGTTACCTCTTCTTGTTGGCTTAAGCATCAAAGTCCTGTCAAATTAAATTGTATTTTGCTAATGCAGACAACTGTAACTGGATTTCTGGTTTTCGTAATTCCCCTTTTGCATGTGTTTAGTCTTATAAGGCCTGTGTTAAACTTTGAATGTTGTTCTCGTAAAATGTTCAAACAAAGATGACAGGACCACTCATTTTGTTTATTTATTTGAGAAATCTAGATCTAGATGGCCCTACATGTTATTATACACAGACACTCTATGCAATAGCTACTTTCTTTACATTTTACATGTGCAAAAACATTTGGGCTTAACACAAACATGACTTGACACGACTTCCTGGACTTGCTTGTAACTTGAAGGTTAAGACCAGGGTTGCCAGATCTGACTGACAGTTTCCAGCCCAAATATAACGTAAAACCCGCCAAACGCAATAAGACCCCATCCAAATCACAACCATTCTACAATCTTAATGTTAAAACTGTAATACATATGAAATAGCATATTTTGAGCATACAAAACTTCACAACTGCCACAATGAGTGTAATCAGAAAAACAAATAGCTCTTTCACATGCTTGCACTCCTCAGGGACAGGGGCGATCCACATTTTTAGCTCTGGGTCAGTCTCCTTCCTGTACGATTTCTTGTATTTCCCCCACTTCGGCAGGTTGCTAAACGCTAAAACTCCAAGCTTGAGAGGAAATACTGTCTGCGCTCACAGGGCTGCAGAGTGTTTCAACCAATCAGAGGTCCATAATTAGACATGTGACTAATGACACTAATATTACTACTTCTATTTTACAAATGAATTTTATTCATCAATAACCAGCAAATATATACAATTATTGATCAGAAAATTTAAAAATATTATTAAAATAAGTTTATTTTACATTTTCAAAATCCCGCCCCATAAGTCTAAAAATAGCCCAAATATTATACAACCGCCCAAAGCTATTTTTTTCCGCCGAGAGAGAGCAAAAGTAGCCCAATTGGGCAGGAAACCGCCCAATCTGGCAACACTTCTGGCAATCTGGCAAGAAGTTAATGCTGGTTCTTATAAAAAGGTGTCAGAATACACCGTGCAGTTTGTGTATGGGGCTGCATATTAGGCAGGTGGTCATAATGTTATGCCTGATCTGTGTATTTGTGTTATCTCTGTGCCCGTGTTTACTGTCAGTGTACAGTTGTTATTGAGCTGTCCACTCTTCTCTCTTTGTCTTTCTCACCATCTCTCTCTCATCACACGACTGACCCTCCTGTTTGGCCTTTTTTGTTTTTTTTGTTTTTTGCTTTTTTGTCTCGCGCCTCTCCCCTCCCTCCTTCCTCCCCACACACCCCCAACATGCCGCTGGCAGGACGAGAAGTACTGGAGCCGGCGCGTCAAGAACAACGAGGCGGCCAAGCGGTCCCGGGACGCCCGACGCCTCAAGGAGAACCAGATCTCCGTGCGGGCCGCCTTCCTGGAGCGGGAGAACGCGGCGCTGCGCCAGGAGGTGGCCGACATGCGCAAGGAGCTGGGCCGCTGCCGAAACATCATCAACAAATACGAGAGCCGACACGGAGACTTGTGAGGAAGTCGAGGAGCAAGATGAAGTTTTTTTTTCTTTTTTTTGGATCGAAAAGATAAGGGTACAAAGGCAACCCATTCACAGCAGCACTTTAGTTGGAGCGGCAGAGGCAGGAGGAGGGGGCGTAGACCTGTAGTAAGCTCCATGCAGCACCGGATGTAAACAATGATAAGGTTTTTTGGGGCTGTGTTTTGACAAGCCACTCGCCAGCAACAGTGTTTCTGCAAAAAAAAAAAAAAAAATCTCTGAATACATGGAATTAATACGATGTAGAAAGCTAGATTTGAAAATATGTATAATGTTACATATTCTCTTTTATTTTTGCTTCTCTCTCCTTTTTTTTCTGGCTTTTCCTTTCTGGGGTCGCCACAGCAAATTCTCTGCCTCCTTGTGTGCAGGGATTTTGCATATAACCCCTCTATTTATCCAGGCTTGGGACTGGCACAAAGAGCACACTGACCCTCTGTGACTGGATTAAGCTACACAGTGCAAGGTCCAGAAGTGTTTTGTCAGATATTATTGGTAGAACAGGAACAGGGTTGGTCTTAAAGGACGACTTGACCAATCAGAATGCAAGGAGCTTTGTGGGCGGGGCTTAAAGACACAAATACTAAAATAAAATTACATGTGGGTGTGGCAAACTTTTTTAATGTGCAGTAATACTTTAAATGCAGTCAAAAATACAATGGAAAGTGGTTGCAAGTAGTAGAATAAAACAGCTGACATATATTTTATAAACAGGTGCAAAAAAGTACTCAAGTAGAAGTACTGTTACTGCAAAATAATTGGAACTAAATGTACTTTTCAGGTATTTGAGCAAAAGTTTGAAAAGTATTGAATGTAAAGTTGAAACTAGGCTTTTTACTACAACTACTACAATCACTACTAGTACTACTTTTCTGGGATTTTCTGCGTTTCCTACTTTATTCTCTGCAGCCTCAAAGATAAGGCACAGTGAGTAGTGCTGTTTGGGCTGACCATAGGAAAAGGATAGCAAAAAGCAAAAAGTCCTCAAGTCACAAACTTTATTTTATTAAAGAAACTTTATTTGTGTGCTAGTGGAAGTTACGTTTTGCTTTTAAGCTTTTACTGCTTTTCTCAAACCTAGCATTTTCTGGGTGTGACACAGTACTGCCCACTTTGCTGAAGAGGTCAAAAAGTATTTATTATTTTGTGACTTTGCAAGGGAAGGAAGCGAATATCTTCAGCAAATGATCAGCCTCCTATTTCTTTGTTTATCTGGGCTTGGGAAAGGCACAAAAACAACCCTGGTTTGTGATTGAACAAATATAGAAAATCTTGCAAATTAAATCATGTAGGCCTCAACACTCACATTAATGGAAGTGTATCTGTCAATGTAAATACTGTAATGTACTTAAAGTTTCTTAATATTCCATGTATCAGTGGTTTGGTCGTTGCTGGTGAGAACGTGGCATGTCGTCCCGTAATAGTTTTTGACTGTTTCTGCTGCTCTCCTGTACCCTCCTCACTCTGTACTGTATCACTATCGTCCCGTTGGCAGCTGGTCATTTTACCTTCTCCCCCTCCTGTTTATTTTTTTTCGTTTGGGCCGTCCCCGTCAGTGCTTACGTCCGGTGTGGTGCTGGGTTTGTGCAGGTAGTGCGCTCTGACCTCCGAACCCCCTGACCCGTACCCGAAACACGGTGTTGAACTCACAGTAAACAAAAACATAAAAACAAAAAAAACAAAAAATCTCACTTTTTAAACGTTCTCAACGCACGGACACAAGAAGCGAGTGGTCAAATGTGTAATTATTTTCTATAAATAGGACACAAACGAAAAAAGTATATAACATGTATATTTTTGGAACAGGAAAGGGCGGGGCTAGTCCAGCAGGAAGCAGGAAGTGGCAGAAAATAAAGAGGTGCAGGGATTTCGTCCATAGAGATTTTGACATAGGATTATTACTGTATATTTTTCTATTAGCAGATAGTCACAGAAGAGGAATTTGGAGATAATCTTTTGTATATTTTCTATACGGGGCAGGGGAGGGGATGTGAGCTGGACAGTCACGGGGCCACACAAAAAGCGTTTTGTTTTTTTGTTTTTTTCTTCTTCCTCCCAGCTTTTAACTGCTTAACAACAACAGATAGTCTATTTTATCAAAGCTGGTTAGTCGGAGGCGATAACAGAATGTATCAAGGCTGAATCAGGTATTTCACACAACGCGAGGCGGACAGAGAGAGAGAAATCTTACTAATGATTGTTTCAAAACGGGCTTCGGGCGGATAACACGGCGAAATATGAAATTGTATAGTTTTACAATATTTCTGTTTTCTGTTTCTTCTTTGTGGACGCTTGATTTATCTTCTCTTTGACTCTGTGTTGATTTTTGGTGAGTGGATGAACGAGGAGAGGGAAACAGAGACAGAACAGCTGGATCGGAGCAGATGTTTGCGTTAACGGGACGGCAGGTTTGCGTTCAGCTGTTCCGCCGCGTTCTCACATATTTTTAATGATGAACCATAGTCACCGTCAGTACAAACCAACTCAATTTCCGAGTATTTCTTCCAGATTTCGATACTAAGAAACAATTATGAATGCAATGCTGTATAAAGGTCTATATAGGGCTTATGCATTTTAAAATATACACACATCTGGTCAGACACATTTGTTCACATTGAGAATTAGCTGTTTAAAGAGTAACTCACTGTATAAATTTACCTTTTCGCTTTTGATCATGGTCCTATCTCTGACATTTTAGCACAAACTGTGTATTTTTTTACATTTTGGGTTGCCCCCTATGGCTGAAAAGCCACACTTCTGTTCAGTAGATCCTAAAAGACCATTATGTCAAAGTATTTTTCCACATCCCCACACCTTTGCGTTTTCCCCGTCACTCTTGCGCTCTTGTCCCAGTCCTCTTTTGGCTCTTCCCTCTCTGTCTCTGCCTGGTCTCTGTCCACTTTACCAGCATTTTTTTAAGCTTTAGCAGTGGGCAGGGTAAGGCAAACGCTCCCGGGTGAGTTACTCTTTAAATGTTGTAAAATATAATCACTTTAATTTTAATTCAGTGCTTGGTTTTTCTGATACAGAACATTTTATTCTACTGCTCATTAGTGCTTTTACCTGGAAATCCAACTTTCATCTGCAGATACCTTGTTATTTCTTGTCCAATAGAAAAAGTATTATGATGGCTGGCCTGTCTATGCGTTTTTGCCATAAACATATTATTGTCATTTTATCCCAGGCAAACCCATCTCTGCACTCTCAAAGGGCACAGTGAGTAGAGCTGTTTGGGTTGACTATAGGAAAAGACAAAAAGTCACAAGCATTATTTTATCTTCAATAGCATTAGCTTTTTAGCATGCTAGTAGAAGCTACATTTAGCTTTTTAGCGCCAATCCTCTGGCCCGCTGCAGGGCACAGGTTACTCTTACCGATTCTTCTTCTTCTCTCTCTGTTTCCTCCTCTGGTCGTCCTGAAAGTGCAAATATGAAACTGGTGCAGGGTTGATTTGCTCGACATCTTTAGCATGCACACGTACACACACACACACACACACACACTGACCTGGTCTCACCTTTTACTGTGGTTGTTCTTGTCGTTTGTAGACTTTTATGGTGCTCATTTAACCCTGATCCTTCACATTTTAAACATTTACAGCAAACACAACACACAGACTAAACTGCCTATACCCTTTCTTTATTTTTATTCCTTTGTTTTAATTTTCTTTATTTTCTTTTTTGTTGGATATTGTATGGATAAATCGTATATATATATATATATATATATATATATAGATTTATACACTTGTCTATACCTCTCCTTAAACTTTACCCAATGAGACGCCAGAAAGAAACGCACCCTATTGCTACTGTACCATACAACTGCATTATTATTGGACTATTCTCTTACTATAGATATATATGTGTATATGATATATGCTTGAAATATGTGATTATACTTGTAATATTGAATATATTGCCGAAAACTCATTGGAATCATTTGTCAGATTTTCTCAGGTGTTTTTTGTCTGAAAAAACACATTTTGAATAATGCAAAAAACAGTAATATATGATTTGATCACAAAGTCTGTGCTTTAAGTTGTTTTATGATGATTTCAAGGGGAGCTTATATTCTGTATGTTACTCCTCTGTTATAAAAACGTTTTTTTCAAGGTTCATATCGGACCAACTAACCGTTCACTAAGCCCCGCCCCCTGGACTTTGTTTTTTGGAAATTATTGTTGTTTTCTATGTGAGATACATAATATACTGTCTGTGTGTTGAATATATTTTAAATAGACTTATAACAGTGATTCTCAAACTTTTCACATCGAGTACCACACAAATATAGTACCAAAAAAACAGTGACTAAACATGGACAAAACCAAGTCTAAACCAAGTCTAAACCAGGACCAAGTCATGGTCTAAACCGGGGCTAAACCAGGACCGAGTCATGGGCTAAACCAAGTCTAAACCAGGACCAAGTCATGGTCTAAACCGGGGCTAAACCAGGACCGAGTGATGGTCTAAACCGGGGCTAAACCAGGACCGAGTGATGGTCTAAACCAGGGCTAAACCAGGACCGAGTCATGGGCTAAACCAGAGCTAAACCAGGACCGAGTCATGGTCTAAACCGGGGCTAAACCAGGACCGAGTCATGGGCTAAACCGGGGCTAAACCAGGACCGAGTCATGGTCTAAACCAAGTCTAAAACAGGGCCAAGTCATGGTCTACACACAAATTTAATCCCAAACTAAAGCCAGACTAGAACAGGAAAATCTACACGAAACTAAATCAGAGCTCGACTACACTGAAGTCCCCTGAGTACCACCAGTGGTACCCGCTCCACAGTTTGAGAACCACTGACTTATAACAAACCAGAAAAATGCTAGGCTTGCGGGAAAAAAAAAAAAAAAAAAAAAAAAAAGGCAAAATCAAATATATGCTAATGATACTTTTTTTTTTTTTTTTTACGGTAGCCCTGTTTAGATGACATTGTAATGATAACATTGAGCGGACGCAGCTATGGAAATATTAATATGGTACTAATGTTTAGCCAAAGTTATGGATAGACTGTTTTCAAACCTATTTATTGGAGATTATGAGCCATAACTAACTAAGTAAAATATACATGCTTTTATGAAAGTAAACATAAATATTTTAGTTCAAAATTATTATTAAAATGAAAGGTGGAGCAGTTGAAGTGTGCTAAATACTAGAGCTAGAAGGCCAAATGTTTTTATTATAACTAACAAGATGAACTATATATTTTCAATAATAGATTTTTATTTCTAAATTTACAACAGGAAACCTCCCTTATTACAGCAGTCTCTTAGTTACCTAGATGCATCACATTTATTTAACTCTATGCTAAATGCTAGGTTAATAGCTATTCATTAAATTAAAAACGTCTTAGTGGGCGGTGATGCTTGTCTGTTTTGGTTTGTAGTTTACCAGAAGGACACTGTGTTCCCAAAGATGGCAGCCCTCTAAGTGAGATTAGTTTTTCTAAGTTGTGATTGGACAATCATGGTTTGGGGGAGGGGTTTAGTTAAATGGTTGAATTTAAAAACGTCTTTACGTAGAAATGGCAACTAAATTTTACTTTCTTTGCTAATGTTTCTTGCGTAACAGTGCTAGCATATTATTGCTCTTGTTGTCGTTGATCCCGTTCTGAATTTTATTTTTTTGTTTTTTCTTGAACGGCCTGTTTCTCTGTTATTCTCATGTTAACCCGTTTTTATTCCCCACAATGACTCTTACTTGATTTCCCACATGAGCCTGTTTGTGGAGACTTTTACCAAGCCCCAGGTGCATCATGGGAGCTGTAGTACCATCCTATTATATTTACTCTCTTTTCCTTTTTCCTCGTCTGTTTATGTTCACACAAACTCGTACTGGAAGTGTCTCGAAAGACGCAGTGACTTGATTTTTCCTGTTTTTCTTTTTGACACCAGATTTTGAGGATCTCTTTACAAATGATTCAGAAACTTTTTGACAGTGATATTTTTCTATGTTCCTGTGTTGGACGTGTTTTTTTTTTTTTTCTCTGGACGGGGGTTTGGTGCTCCGGCTTCTCTTGGTGGCAGTGACGGTTTGCTGCTGTACAATAAAAACGGCATTGCGGGTAACACAAACTACAACAATAAGGACCTTTTCAATAACGTACTCAGCCTTGTATTTTCTCCTCTTCGTGGATTCTCAGCTAACTTTTTGTTGTGACTGTTATGAACTACAAGTCCCATGAGAGCGACACTACCCTGATTCCTCACCAGTATTGTGTGCTGTCCACAGGGATGATGGCTTTTTCCTCAAACACCAATAAAACTTATCCTTACTCACTGACACAGCTCCTCCAGTGTCTCTATGTCTTACTTGCAATGTTTTTGTCTTTACTTGCTGTTCCTGTTGTGTATAAAAAGACCAACTTTATTACTTTATCCTAAACACTGTAAAAAAAAAAAAAAAAAAAGAAATGTCTGTACATTTTACAGGAGAATGCTGACAAATTTAGAGAAAGAAAACTGGCAGATTATTACTGTGACACTATGAAGCTTTTACCGTAAATCGTGTAACAGTACAGCAGTGATGGAAGAAGTACTGGATTTATTTAGTAAAAGTACAGATAAATGTGGAAAGAGTTACTCAAGTAAAGGTAAAAGTATCACCTTAAAATTTCTACTGAAGTAAAAGTATAATATAAAAGTATAAGCACAGTATAAAAGTACTCACTTTTAAATGTACTTGCAAGTAAAAAAGTAAAAGTATTTTGCACAGACTCGACAGCTCATGAATGTGTTAAATGTGGGGGATTTTGCTGAAAAACTTTGCGGATTCCAGATAAAACGAGCAAACTGATGCCACAGAGACTGAATCTGTCGCTGAGCTCTTCTGTCTTTATTATTCTGATGTTTCTAAAGAAATGTACTGGAGTAAAAAATACAGATACTTGCTGTAAAATGTAGTGAAGTAAAAGTAAAAGTACCTCTTTTAAACATAAATGAAAATTGCACTTAAGTAAAGTAACTAAGTACTTTTACTATTTTACATTTCACCACTGCAGCACAGAACTGTAAAAACAACAAATTGGTCATTTTGGTGAGTAGGGCTGGGTACCGTTCAGATTTTTTCAATGCCAATGCTTAAACGATACTTGGTTTTCAATACCAGTACCTGAGCGATACTTTTACTGATATCTATGGTCAGGGCACGGATCAAGAGAAAAACGTATGAGGTGGCAAGATGGATAATGTATAATTTATAAATGCTGAAAAACTAATTCATGCATTGTAACTACTGCTAACATTTAAACTCTGGTTATTACAGGAACTACAGAAAATATCCATGAAAAACCATGATAATTTGGGCTATGAAAGCAATTTGGAAAACATTTTGTTGCTTAAAAGACGTCAGAGGATAGGTTACATTTATTTAATTAAGAAAAATGACCAGCAGCTCACTTCATTGCAGCTGAATGCAACGATTAACATGTTCAGCAAAAAACACCTTAAACTTGTTTGTACGTATTCTGTGTCCAGGTGTGGCAGCAAGGGCTTTTTTAGAGGGGGGCAGCTGCCACCCTATGCCACCCCTCTAGATCCGCCCCTGTCTTTACAGAGCTAATTCATCTTCTACAATCATAAAACACAAAAATATTGACAAAAAGACACATTTTTGAAGCTAAATTCTTTGCTGTAAGTTAAAACCAGTAGTTTGTATGATTTATTCTGTGCTAAAGGTCCCACCAGGTATTGAAAATTGCTATCGAATCAGAATTATTTTCCCCAGTCTTTAGCCCCTGCTGTCAATGTAGGGACTTTTAGAATTTATTTTTGATTTTCTTGGACCACTTTCAGATTTTTGAGACTTTGCAAATGTGATGACGAAGACAAAATCAAAGCACAATAATGTCTAAAGAAACAGACATGTTCAAGTTTTCTGCAAAATAGTAAAATAAGCTTTTCAGGCTTTATTATGGCTCTGTCTACATCAGTCATATTCAGGGGCGTAACTTTGCAATGAGGGGCCCCAGTGCAGATTTTTAGAAAGGGCCCAAGTTGTATAGAGCCAATCAACTTTATGCATTGAGCTTCTAATTTAAATAATGGGGTAGTCAGCTGTTTTTATTGGATTCAAAGACCTACAGCCTGTACAATTTAATTAAAAATATTTATGTTTACGTGTTTGTGTCAATCATAAGAAAACACATTGATTTTCTGGGATAAACTAGCTCACAAATGATACAGATCTATCCAGGTCTTATCATTTTTGTGAATGAATTGGTTAAATTTAACATGAATTTAAAGTATTTTGAGGTAAAACGTGGCTATAGCCAGACAAAGGCCACCTCACAGGAGCCCCTAAACCCCCTGGGCCCCTGGCTGCACTGCCTGATGTTACGCCCCTGGTCATAGTCCAGCCACAGCTTCCATCTTTTTAGCTGTATCAAAACCATTTTATTCCCTTTCTTCGGCCTAATCTCAGTCAGGACATGCAGACTCCACTGACGCAGATCATAGCTGTCCTGCCCAGGAATCAAACTCACTCAACCTCTTTGCTGACAGGAACCGCAGAAAACTGATGCAACTGTTAACAACAAAGTCGCTGTGTCAACACTACTATGTATTTCATCATGTATTTGTCAAACAGTGATTGGTCCTTTGACTTTCTCTGGTTCCTGTCACACTGCAATCTTTAACCACAAATGTAACATGCATTTTCTTGACATAAAATCTAACTGTGACAGGAACCTGAAGCTCAAAATACAGTACACTTGTCATTTAGCCAGCCCAATGATGCTGATTTATTTGGCATTGCACAATCCTTGCAGAAGACTGAGTAAAGGATTACAAAATGTGTACTCAGCTTTATTTTTGCTTACCTATTACCTGTTGTTATTGTCTGTCCACAGTGACATAAGCCTCAAAGAAAATCACGTCGTACTGTTTTCGAATCTGTCTTGAAATCTTTATTTGCATGCATTATTAAAATTGTCTGTCTTTAAAAAGTGTTTGTTATGCTGCTGGCTCTGCTGTCAGATGAATCAATAATATCTGTGTGTGCTGAAAATGCTTGAGCAGGCCATTGGGAGGCACTCGGACACTTCTCTCTCTCTCACGTCCCGTCCACTCCGAGCCTGTTGTCCCGTACATGTGTAAGTCTTAAGTGTTTGCAGCGTGACCTCATGCACGCAGGTTTCCATCTCTGTGTTTTGTCAGTCTCCTCTGAAGCCCCTCTTTTTTCTTTTCTTTCTTTTTTTTTTTGTTCATTATGTAATCGTCAGCCCGTGTGGGGGAGTGGGAGTACCACCTGTATGTAGTGGGACGTATCAGCTGTTGGCCCCGGGTCTGCGTCAGCCCCTCGTCACCGTCGCGGACCATCTGTCTGGGTTTTAGGCATGAGCCAAAAGTGAGCTATGTGCCACTCTGAGCCCGCCATCTTGGACCAGGTGGTGCCGATCCATGTGGGCCCGCTGCAGAGGGGCCCGCAGAGGGAGAGCGGCTTTGAAGCGCTCCAATCGCATTCCCAGGAAAATATGGAGCAGCCCAGATGGTAACGGATAAGGCGCACTGATGTTTGGTGAATGTTTTGTATTTTGTTCTGTTATGAAAACACAGAAATTATTGTGAAATAAGGACAAAACAATTAGTTCTCTTCATGTATTTTGGCTTAACAAAGACTTGCATATGTGAAAAATTAAATAGTATATTGGCCTAAATAGTAGATAGAACTATGTAGAATGCAAATTTTCAATATCTACATTAGATAAAATTACTTGAATTCAGATTATTAATCTTGATTTGAGCAAAAATTCAGAACATCACTCTTGATTTGAGCAATTTTCACTAGATTAGATTTATTTGTTTATTAGGTAACTTATTACTAGATTATTTGCCTTGTTTCAAAGTATTTTTTTATTTATTTCAAGCAAACTTATCTGTCCATGGGGTCAGATAATTGAAATAAGTAAAAAATCTTAACCCATTTTGCTTGAAATAAGTAAAAATAGCTTGAAACAGGGAAAAATACTTTGATATAAGGCACATAATCTAGTAATTAGTTACCTAATAACTGAAGACATCTAACCTAATCCATCTATTTTTGCTCAAATCAAGATTGATAATCTTAATTCAAGTAATTTTATCTAATGTAGACATTGATTTTTTGCAGTGCATGAGTGGATAAGGTATAAAGGAATGGCTGACTTTATTTTTGTTCCTGTTGGGAAATTTGTTCTCTGGATTTGACCCATTCCTTTAGTGCCACAGGGGCCCCCTCTCAGGAGCAGTGAGCAGGTAGGTGACCCTTCTCTAGATCTTCTTCCAGGATCCTGGTCAGGAGAACCAAGCTGGAGGATTTAGCCTATTGTGCATGTTTTAAGTTGATGGAGGGAAAACAGAGCACTCGTAGGAAACCCACCCAGACCCAACATGCAAACTCTACACAGAAAGACCCCACACGGTTTGGGATTCGGGACCCTCTTGCTGTGAGGTAATAATGAATCTGTGAGTGACTCTAAATGGCCAGTAGTGAATGAATGAAAGTGAATGGATATTGTCCAGTGCAAGCAGCAGGAGTAATAATAAATGTTGGAAGATGAACCAGAGTTGGAGGAAGGACTCCAAATCTGTGCTTAAGTAAAAGTACTATTACTTCAATATAATATTCAGGCCCGTCGACAGGGGGGGACAAAGAGGTCTATTGTTGTGGGCCTCAGGGTCAGGGGGGCCCAATAATCATGCCTCTTCTTATATTTTCTATTATAATGGACCCATATGAAGCCTCCTTGCCCTGCTATACTACTATTACTATTAGTACTACTGCTACTCTTGCTGCTGCTGCTATGACTACTACTACTACTACTACTACTACTACTACTACTACTACTACTACTACTACTACTACTATTACTACCAGTACTAATCAATCTCAAATAAGTCTTTCCCATTTTATACAAGCTCCTCTGTCATCCGTTGAGTATTTTTCCAACCTTTTTTGTGCTGAATCTGAGCTGCTCTCTGAGATTCCTTCCTTTATCTTTCTTCCAGCTCTGAGGCCAAACTCCTGTTGTGTTATTTAGGACTCTGTGTGGAGTGTGTGGCTATGCACCGAAGACCGAGTTAAGAAAAGTTCCACGGCCCTGAAGGCACCACACACACACACACACACACAGAGAGCAAACAGCGAGGCGTTCACAGATTTCCACCTCGTCGGGTTAGGTCCACTTAACCTGCGGGGCTTATCTGTAACCCCTCGTACCTCCGGCCTGTGCAAATGTCAGGACGAGCATACTGATGAGCGAATCAAGCCCGGCACGTATAATTGTCTCCAGGCATTCACCGCCTCAATCACTCAGGACTATTGTGGAGCCCGGACGCAGTGATTTTCTGCCCGTTCGATTTGACGAGAGAGAGAAACACACAAGCTGAATCTCAATGAGGAGATGAAATAACACTGTCAACAGAGTGAGAGGACGTACAGACATTTATACTTTTTATATTGTGTAAGTGTAAACCGATGTCAGTAATTGTGCTAAAGCGCTACAGGCTGTTTAGGTTCAGTCATATATGGTTTTATATAATGCTTTTGTAGACACTCAAAGTCACACAGTTAGGTACATTATTCATTAGTCACACCACCACACGCTCCATACATAGATGAGGTGGGGTAAAGAGTCTTGCTCAAGGACACAGTGGTAGTATGCAGTGCTGGTAGCGGGAATCGATCTGACAGCTTTCCAGTTAGTGAGCAAACAGCTCTACCTACAGAGGGCACGCAGTCCTGTGCAGGGCAGTTTTGCTCTGTTTGGGAATTAAACTGAAATGAAATTTAGACCACGGCTTAGTCCTGATGTAGTCCAGGTTTAGTCCTGGTTTAGTCTGGGTTCAGTCTGAGTTAAGGACCTGGTTTAGTCCAGGTTTAGTCCTGGTTTCCTCTGGGTTTAGTCCTGGTTTAGTCTGGGTTTAGTCCTGGTTTAGTTTGGGTTAAGTCCTGGTTTAGTCTGGGTTTAGTCCTGGTTTAGTTTGGGTTAAGTCCGGGTTTAGTCTGGGTTTAGTCCTGGTTTAGTTTGGGTTAAGTCCTGGTTTAGTCTGGGTTTAGTCCTGGTGTAGTCTAGGTTAAGGCCCTGGTTTAGTCTGGTTTTAGTACAGGTTTAGTTTGAGTTAAGTCCTGGTTTAGTCTAGGTTTAGTCCTTGTTTAGTCTGGGTTAAGGCCCTGTCTCAGTCTGGTTTTAGTCCAGGTTTAGTTTGGGTTAAGTCCTGGTTTAGTCTGGGTTAAGGCCCTGGTTTAGTCTGGGTTTAGTCTGGGTTTAGTTTGGTTTAAATCCTGGTTTAGTCTAGGTTTAGTCCTGGTTTAGTCTGGGTTTAGTCTGGGTTTAGTCTGGGTTTAGTTTGGTTTAAATCCTGGTTTAGTCTAGGTTTAGTCCTGGTTTAGTCTGGGTTTAGTTTGGTTTAAATCCTGGTTTAGTCCTGCTTTAGTCTGGGTTTAGTCCTGGTTTAGTCCTGGTTTAGCCCTGGTTTAGTCCTGGTTTAGTCTGGGTTTAGTCCTGGTTTAGTCCTGGTTTAGTCTGGGTTTAGTCCTGGTTTAGCCCTGGTTTAGCCCTGGTTTAGTCCTGGTTTAGTCTGGGTTTAGTCCTGGTTTTGTCCTGGTTTAGTCTGGGTTTAGTTTGGTTTAAGTCTGGGTTTAGTCCTGGTTTAGTCTGGGTTTAGCCCTGGTTTAGACTGGGTTTAGTCCTGGTTTAGCCCTGGTTTTTTCCTGATATAGTCCCTGACCCTTGATCACAAACCACAGAGCTTTTCTGTCTCATGCGTTCATATTCCGTCAGTAACTCTCAGTAAAATCTGTATCAGCTCTGACTTTTACTGAAGACTGAAGAAAACCAGCAGATCCTTCAGTAGTTGGGACGTTGCAGATGAAACTACATTTCCTCCGCTCCTCACTGTGTGCTGTAGAGCAGGGCTTCTCAAACTTTTTGGCCCCTTACAGGAGAGAAAAGAGGACCCCCTTAGAGCATCCTCCTCTCCTGGTCATCATGACTTCTGTGGTGCGTCACAATCTTTTCTGAAGTTTTAAACGTCTTAAAACCAAACATAGGCTAAATGAGGGTTACTCGCTCAAAATGTTATTTGTGTAGTGGTTTTCATTAACATTTATTAATGTTTAAAATTATATACTATAGCAAAATTAATCATTATGAATTACAATCCATTTATTACATTTTTTGTTTCGCAGTCCCCCAACCTATGGTGCAGGGACCCTAGTTTGAGAATGGTGGGTGTAGAGCATTTGCGGGTGCACAGCGCTGTTTGCTGGACAAACATGGGTACTACAGTTTGATCACACTAACTCTTGTTTTCTTCACATCTCAGCATTTTCCTGTAAATGTGAATCAGAGGGTGGTAAGATAATTGTGCTTGAAATAAGTAAAAATAGCTTGAAACAGGGAACAAATACTTTGAAACAAGGCAAATAATCTAGTAATTAGTTACTTAATAAATACATAAATCTAACCTAGTTAATTTTTGCTTAAATCAAGATTGATCATCTGAATTCCAGTAATTTTATCTAATGTAGATATTGATTTTTTGCAGTGTGGAGGTGAGTGACCAGAATAATAACGCTGGTTGTGTATCATATTGTGTTGACGAATACACAGTGTGGTTAAGGACATCTAAAGGCACATTTATAAATTTATTGTACAAAGCATTAGTATAGTTAACACCTCTGCCTCTAGATCAGGAGGCTGTAGGTTCAATTCTTGGGTCGGCTACAATCTCTGAGTGGAGCCTGTGTTATTGTACTTTTATTTTACTATGTATTTTAATGTTCAAAATGATCTTAAAAAATAAATCTATATAAGGAATAATCATCTTAAACTCAAAACAACAAACTTTTTAAAAATAATTTCAATAACTCAACCTTTGAAACAAGCTACTAAATCTAAAAAAAAAGTAACAAAATATAATTTCCCAATATTCTTAGTAGTTTCACTTCCCTTTTATCATTTTAGCCTGTCTTTCATAACTTTCAGTAGCTCCGTATGAAAAGATCGCACATCTTGTGGCTGTAGTGAAAGAGAACATGAAGTGAGTCGCTGTGAGAGGAGAGGACTAACCTTCAGGACCTGGTGGCATTTGCAGCTCTGCGCTCCACTCTCAGGACGGCCCACAGATAACTGAAAGGTGACTCGAGATTAATGAGAAAATGAGCTGGGACCGACAGCAAGGCATGATGGGAGATGATGATGATGGAAGTAGAAGGGGGCACGTGACGCTCTTTCTTTTCTTTCTCCATTGGTGACTCTAAATTGCCCCTAGTGAATGAATGTCTGTGTACGTAAATAGCTATTGTTCAATAATAATAATAATAATAATAATAATACACTGTAAAAACCTGTCCTCTCTGTCACCGTCAGTGGGAGTGGCATCAGGACTGTGCTGGTTTTGGCTGCTCTATTTTAAAATACTGTGGCTCATGAATTTTTCTCCTTGGACAGACTGAGCTGGAGTCAGAGTCTGAACATAATGAGGCCGCGACCGCTCTGAGCTGATGTTCACCTCACAATCTGACTCACGCTCATGGACGAAGGCGGCTCTAAAACAATGGCTCTCAGCTGGTGTGGCTTCAGGACACACTATCCCCCATAACGACCCAAATAAAAGAGAGACTGAGGAAAATTAAGCAGCACCAGAGGCAGAGGAAGATTTTTAAATGTGTTGCCTCAAAATAAAATAAAATAAAATAAAATAAAATAAATAAAAAAACAATAAAATAAATAAAAAAACAATAAAATAAATAAAATAAAATAAATAGTGTGCTATTTTTTATTTTGAGAAGCTCTTTTATTGGAGTGATTCCTTTTATTTTGATAAATGATGAATTTTAATTTTTGATGAATTTTAAATTTGCGATATGGCTTTATTTTTATGAAATCTTTAAAATTTTTACAGGTGTTTTTATATAAATATTTATTTTTATTTTATTTTGAGGCAACACATTTAAAAATCATCTGCTTTTATTTTTCCCGTGGACAAAAACAAATTTGATGATGCTTCTTTTTTAATATAGCCATGTATTTTAATTTTTGGGTATTCGTTTTTAAATTTAAGGGATGGGTTTCTCTTTAAAGCTAGATTTTAAAAAAAGAAACGACTGTGCTTTTATTTTTCTAGTGAGCCAGAACTCCTAAAGTCCCATACTGCCACCTACTGTTAAGGAGTGTAAATCATTATATATTTTTAAAAATTAAACTTTTTTTGCCCTGGCAAAGGCCCACAACCTGCTTAAAATAACAGCTCCGTGACTCACTTTTAGGTCCCGACCCACCAGTTGAGAACCACTGCTCTAAAAGGTTCAGAGCATCAAAAACAATGCAAATCTGATTTAATTAACTAATGAGCATTGAATTTAGGGATCCTTAATGCTGGGAGAGTGGTTAGCACTGCTGCCTCAGGAAGATCCTGGAGTACAGCCTCATGGAAGAAAACTCGTCTCAGATTTTTAATTTTAAATGTGTTTGTTGTTATATCACAGATTTTTTTAATACTGAGAAAAGAGTCACTGTATTATTTCAGTGATCAAACTTTCAGAATAAAAAAAATTGCCTTAACAAATTTAATGCATATATTTTTGATTCCTCAAATTTAATTTAATCTAAAATAAACTGTCAAAAAATGTACATGAAACGTCTGCCCCATTTGTACCGGACGCACTAGCTGCCATTCACGTGCGCACGTATTTTAGACTCTTTAAAATTTGAGGACTTGAAAATATATGCATCAAATATTTTTAGAGGTAAATTTTTTTATTCTGAAATTTTGATCACTGAAATAATACAGTGAAAATTAGATATCGAAATTTTAGTGACTGAAATTCACAGAAAAAAAATAAAATAAAATCACTATTCTATTTATTCATTGTTAGAAATTCAATGGCATTTAAAATGTCCAACCCAGGGCAGACTTCTCTTTGTGCACACAGAATGAACAGGTGTTTTGGTGAAGATGAAAAAATGCAACAGCAAATTTATTTTTTGGCTAATTATTAAAATCACAAGTTTAATATTACAATAGTTTACTGTTCATTACAAGTAAGGAGTAAATGCAGATATTTTAACTGAGAAACTACCGACATACAAGCCTCATTCTATAAAAAAACAGAGACGGCTGCTGCTAAGACTGACTGAGTTTAATAAAAAATATCATATTTAGCATTTTCCTGCTAATGTTTGAAATATAAGTCAATGGTTTACAAGAGTTTAAGGAGTACAGACAAACTCCATTTTTGTCAACAATAACTCAACTTCCAAATGTTACTTATACTCAATTTTAAAATCTTTTGTTAGTAGTTCTAGTAGTTGTAGTGGTAATAGAAGTAGTTTCAAGTATTTGGGAACACAGCCTGGTATTAAAGAGCAACTCAACACCAAACCACAAACGAGGCTTTAGTGGTATCTGACTATTTATATTTGTATCTTTGACTGTTTTGTAAAAAGACGCCTGAATTCACATTTTGTGGTGAAAAAGTGCTGCCCTCCTGAGGTCAAACAGTGGGTACTTCAGTAGTTCCAGACAAAGTATTTTATTAGTATTTGGTTGCCAGATGTGTCGTTTTCCTAAAAACGTCACTGCTTGCCTGCTCTCTGCCTCACTGGGCTCGTTATTTTCTCGCCTCCATAATCAAAGTGGGACAGAAGGCTACAAAATAAATTATGTCACAAAAGGATTTTTACCCTCCACACTAAATCCTTCGACTTCCTCCATTGGTTTGGTTATTAGGTTTTAAACACTGATAGACAAACACAAGTATACATTTACACAAATGTGTCCTGCTGTCCATGTCCCTCTGTCTCTGCATGGCCTCTGTCCACTTTTTCAGTCTTTTTGTCTCTGTTTTGTGGGCGGAGGAAAAGTCTGAACAGGGTTGAGTTGCTCTTTAAGCTAAATTTTACGCATAATAAAAATAAAAAGGCAATCAGTGATTTATGATCAGAAAATCAGAGGCTTTGGAGTTTTCTTGAGAGATGTCAGCCTGATTGAAAGTGTTTTTAATATCTCTGTCTGGTTTAGTATCTGACTGTGTTTCATCAAAACAAAGTAAACAGGATTATTAGAAATCATTGGAAAGATTACTGACTGAGAACAAAAACAATCAGACCTTGCAGCAACCAATGATGTAAAAATGGCCAATAATGTAAAACCTGCCAATAAAGTAATAGATCTGGCCAATTCAAAATGTAATAAAACCATTAACATATTATGTTTTTGTTTGTTTGTTTTTTTGCTGGGTAACTGATAATTTGAATTGTAATAACTGCTGCCAAATAAAATATTTTTCTTAAAAAATCAGTTTCGTGGCTGGCACAGTCACAGTCATTCAGTAAGGACAGGTTTACTGTGCAGCGCTCTCTCCTCATGGTTGTAGGAGCCAATTTCAGAATTATTGTTGTACAAAATCTTGTATTTAGATAATTTTTGGACAAAATGTAATTACATCATTGGCTCAAAAACATAATTACATGATTGGCAAGTGAATTTTGTCTTTATTATGATTAAAATTAACAAAATGATTATGTTATTGGCATTGTGTTATTGGATGCTTCTTTACCAGACTGCCATATACTGGAGAACCAAACCCATCTCTACTGATACTGACCATCCTTTGTTTGATGAATTTAGTTTAATGCCTTCCTGACAATGCTGCAAAATGAATTTTGCAAAGAAAATCTATGAAGGCTCAATTGACCAAAATGTAGTCAGTTTATTAAACAAGCACAGTATGTCTGCAGCACATTGCACCATTTTAATGATTGTCTTCTTTGACCATGTTTTTCTGCAGCTAACCTAGATTTTAAGCATGCATTCTTTTTTTTTTTACTTATTAGTATTTGCAAAAGAACCGTATTTTCCGGACTATCCACACTTTTTTTTTTAGGGGTGTGACGTGTACTCAGGTGTGACTTATATATTAAAATATTTCAGGTGTTGGTTAGAGGGCGCTCTAGGCTTGTGTACCAGCATCTGCTGCACCTGTACCACTGACAATTTAAAATGTAAACATTACCACTAACAACTTAGGCTATAAAGACAACTGAGAAAGAGCGGAATAATTGGAAATGGAACTGATGCTGAGTCTGACGACAGCCACGCAGAGGAGGAAGCGGCGCTTCGTCTACCTCCGGAGTTGGCGGAGTTGTTCAGAAGCGACACTGAGGATGAAGAATTTAAAGGATTTAGTGATTAGGAGTGAGATGGTGAGTTTGGTGAACTTGTTATATTATGTTCTTTATGCTATAGTTATGTGAATAACTGTTAATATATTACGTTAACATACGAGACACCTATTCAGTTCGTTGTTTATGCTTCATGTAGCTGAATAACCATCAATGTGTTACGTTAGCAAACCGCACACCTATTCAGCTGTTGTTCTCTATTCTATTATTACTATAACTTGCCTTTCAAGATGAAATGTCTGTTCTTGGTGTGGGATTTGGTAAAATAAATTTCCCACAAAAAATGTGTGACTTATGTACGTTTTTTTCTTCTTCATTATGCATTTTTTGGCTAGTGCAACTTATACTCCGGAGCGACTTATAGTCCGGAAAATACGGAAATTCTAAAGCTGGGGTGTACTCTAGCAGAGTGGTTAGCTCTCCTGCCTCTCGACAAGGAGGCTGTGGGTTCCTTGAGCTGACAACGATCTCTCTGAATATAATATATCGGTTAAAACAAATGTCAACTACAGACAATAAAGTTGAAGTTAATGTTAAATTTACAGTGCAATTGCCATCTTTCAAATGTACTTTTATTTCTGTTTGGCTAATACTGTTTTATTTTGAAGTAACAGTACTTTCACTTGTGTACAAATAAGTGGTGAAAGAGTAAAGAAATCAGTTTTTTAAGTATATTTGGAATGTGAACTGTTCAGCTTTTCCAAATGTAGAACAGACCGAGGCAAACTGCAGAAAAACTGAATGAAAATCAATGGTGAGTGTGAAAATGGGAGAAATAGTTTGTGTAGTGCTGAGATTTGCTGCTGACAGTGAGACTGGAACAGAGGGACTCACCACTGCTGCGGACGTCCTGCAGAGAAACGCTCGTCTGTACAAAGAAAAACACAACTGAATACTCATAATGGCTTTGAAATATATTTTTTTAAGAAGCGTAAGAGTAGTAAGTGTTGGAGATCTGCTGTTGTCTTCAGAGCAACTTCAAATAACTTCAGCTCGGTCCAAAAGTTTCTTGCAGCGTGTTCGATTCTGCAGGAGCATGCATAGCTTCAGTAGGAGCTGATGGTCCCGTTAAAGAAAGTGGATTATTTCAGTCAATAGTAAATGAGAGTCAAGAGCGGGACGGCCCAGACTCAGCTCTATAATTGGTCCTATGGGAGGCAGGTGGTTTTAGGACGACTTCAGTGTTGTTTTCGTCAGCAATTACAGGGGAGTGTAAGGTCAAGAGGAAGTTTGGCAGATCACAGACACAAGGTGCTGTTACTTTCAGTCGTGGTGCAAATTGG